>CM076265.1:62678461-63982733 GCA_038380795.1 Pyrocephalus nanus | reverse complement strand
GTAAGAAAAGAAAAGAAGAAAAGAAAAGAAAAGAAAAGAAAAGAAAAGAAAAGAAAAGAAAAAGAAAGGAAAAGAGAAGAGAAGCGAAGAGAAGCGACGAGAAGAAAAGAGAAGATAGAGAATAAAAGAGAAGAAAGAAAAGAAAAGAAAAGAAAAGAAAAGAAAAGAAAAGAAAAGAAAAGAAAAGAAAAGAAAAGAAAAGAAAAGAAAAGAAAAGAAAAGAAAAGAAAAGAAAAGAAAAGAAAAGAAAAGAAAAGAAAAGAAAAGAAAAGAAAAGAAAAGAAAAGAGAGAGAGAGAAGATAGAGAATAAAAGAGAAGAAAGAAAAGAAAAGAAAAGAAAAGAAAAGAAAAGAAAAGAAAAGAAAAGAAAAGAAAAGAAAAGAAAAGAAAAGAGAGAGAGAGAAGATAGAGAATAAAAGAGAAGAAAGAAAAGAAAAGAAAAGAAAAGAAAAGAAAAGAAAAGAAAAGAAAAGAAAAGAAAAGAAAAGAAAAGAAAAGAAAAGAAAAGAAAAGAGAGAGAGAGAAGATAGAGAATAAAAGAGAAGAAAGAAAAGAAAAGAAAAGAAAAGAAAAGAAAAGAAAAGAAAAGAAAAGAAAAGAAAAGAAAAGAAAAGAAAAGAAAAGAAAAGAAAAGAAAAGAAAAGAAAAGAAAAGAAAAGAAAAGAAAAGACTAACTAGAGAAGATTCTGTTGAACAATCGTATCTACTTGGGAAAAACTACAATTATGTTTTTCATAATGAAACATATTCTTAAAGTTATATATGTAGGAAAAACATTCAGACATTAGTTGTGATATTTAAGACTTGAATAAACAGAAGATGATTTTCTAATTGTTAGAAAGTAAAGGAATGAAAGAAAAGTACAAGTCAAAATCAAAGACAATACCAATCATATGTAGCATTGGTAGAGGACAAAGGGATCAGACCTTTCTCATTCAGCTTTATACTCTGTCTCAAAGTCTTTCAATTGTTGTCTCTGTATCTGGATTTTTTTTCCACTTTAAAACAGTCATCAGTACTGTCTCATTTGCACCCAGTATGTTCACATCTCCACTGTAGCTCACAGTCGAACGTGCCTATTGATTTGCAGTTTCTGAGTACTTTGAAAGTGTGAACTGACTGTTTAGCAAGACATAAGTGGTGTGCCAGGAGCCTGAAGCATCAGCTCTGAAAGCACAGGCTGCTTCACTGAACGCCTGCAGAGTCTCAGATGGTGGCTCAATGTTCCTATGTAGAGAAGCCCTGAGGTTAGCCTCAAGGCCAAAAGAGCCTCCCATCTACCTTGTTTGTTTGTTCAGTCATCCCAAAGGCGAGCTCTGGGGCAAACCTGCTGATGGCACTGGGAATTGGCAATGTACCAAACCATCAGAATCAACACTATTTGTAAATATCCTTTAGCTATTCTATTTGCCATTTCAGTGACATCAAGGAGGGAAAAAAAGAAAATTGTTTAGAGAATATTCCTTGAAGGAGCTCTCAGGTTCTCCCCAAAAGGACTCAAAATGTTTGCTGTCTTAAGGGCAACAGGGATGTCTGGCAGCCTTAGCTTATGCTGCAGATAAAAGATACAATGGATGCAAAATGTGTACTCTCATCCACAGCATATCTGAAGTCTTTGCATTAGGTACCATATGGAGGTATCCACAGAATAGATGATTCTGGAGTAGTGACATGTTTCACTTGAAATTATTCTCAATCCATTGATGATGCATGTATTCCTGGCCTGCTACACTATAGTACATAAGTTAACTTCAACATTTAACTACTGTCAAAACATGATGAGGATAATCTAAGCCTATACTTTCTTTTTTTCACATGTAGGATAAAATAGGAGCAGGCACAGAGGACTACTGCAGCTCATACAATTTATTAAAGTGTAGCAACTTGTTTTATTGCATAGTCACACATGAAGTTACCAGAGCAAGGAACAAACTTGTGGCAGCTGGATACTCTGCTTTTGTTTTTGCCTCTCCTTGCCCTGAAGTGATACCCTTGTAGTCTCTTTCTTCCTTGTAGTCTCTATCTTCCTTCACAAGAGAAAAGCAACTGGATTACAGTACACTGTTTTCTCTGTAAAGAAGATGGAGTCAGAAATTCATCTGAGTCTGAAACAAAAAAAAAAAGGGAGCTGGAAGTGTAGCCTATCTACATAGGCTACATACATATCTATGCTGCTTAAGGCAACATAAGACAAAAACTAATTCAAGAAGACAAGTAATGAAGTTGATTGCCACACTAGCTGCTTTCTTCCCTACTTAGTCCTACTTTTCCCTATGACAAACTTCATGGCAGAAGAGGGCTCTGGAATCAAACAAGACAAAATTCCAACAGTCTTCAGGTTGCCCCTTTTGGAAATATTTAGAGACTAAAATTACCACTACTTTACTAGTTCTGGAAGGTTTAAATATCATTCAAGATATTTGTTCTGTATTTCCTAAGGAATACAGGTCTGCTTACAAAATGCTACTGTTGTGGTGCATAATATTTCAGTATCCCTAGAGTATCTGACCTAGCACAAAATGACACTTGATTTAAACTCACAGTATTTGAAATCAGGAAGGTATAATTAATATATCTTTAAAACGACTTACTGAAGGATCTAAAGCTGTAAGTGTTACAAGGGAGCTATTCATAAGTACTTCTAGTTAAGTGCCCTCTCCCAAACTCAATAAATCTTTTTTTTATAAATAATCCAGGCAATGATAGTGAAATCTTTATGGTTAAGTGTACAGATAACAGATTGCAGGTTCAATGAAGGATGAGGTACACCACAGCTACAAAAGTGATTGAAGCTCTTGAAGAAACGGTTACTTCATTTCTATTAGAAAGTGCCCTGTTATGTTGTATCTGAGAGCATATCAACAAGTCTACCCAACTGGATGTTTAGCCTTGAAGATGAGTGAGTCAAAGAAGTATTTGGTGGTTATGCTAGATGATTGTCTCATTATGTAATCTTAATGCAATGCTTGGTGAAATTCACCACAGAAAATCCTGCAGAAGTGAAATTATCTTGCTCCATGATGTCAGTAAGTCTTCTGGCGGAATACCATGTATTCCTAGCATATCTACTGCTCAAGAAATCATTAGCAAGAATTCAAATTAGTTCTGAAATGATCTAGAGAGCTGTGAGAGACTTTGCACAGCTTATAAGCTGTGATCTATGAGAAAAGAGGTTGAAGAAGTTGACTGGGTCCAAGAGTGTGGGTGCATAAATATGGAGTAAAAGCTGAGATAGAAAGAGAAAGGCTTTCTTTACTAAGTTTACAGTACTGAGAAAAGAGTAAAAGCAGCAAGTAGTTGGAAACAGATTTTAGAAAATTCAGCTTTAAATAAGATAAAAATTCCTAGTAGTGATGATATCACCTATTAGTGAAGATTGTATCTTCAATGCTACCTGGAATCTCTAAAGCAAAACTTGTGATCCTCTGACCCAGGTTTGAGAGGCATTCTTAAACCCACAAGAGATGATGAAAGCAGTAACAGTGCTCTTTTTAGCTCTACAGGGCTGTAAATATGAGCACTAATTCTTACTCTTCTGCCTCAGTTAGTTTCCTTCTGAGTGAACTCTCAAAGTACAGTTAATACTTCTGTCACAACTTTCAAGGCAAAAGAATTTAATCTGATTTCTTGCTTTATGCCCTTTCTGGTTGTGTATTTTCGCTTCTTATTGTATGAGAGTTTTTATTTGGGTTGATTTTAATATCACTGAAGGTGTCCTGACTGTAAGTGACCAGCCAAATCTCTATTTGGCTCATTTAATTACCCCTTTGATAGCCTCACTAATCAGACCTGACTACATTCACAAGCAATGGCTATGTCCAAGAAGTGACCAACACTATTTAATTTACTCTTGCATAATTTCTTTGTCATCATGACATCACTGGAAACGTAACTGCACAGCTGGCATTAGCTGGATCTGTTCTGGTCACTTTCTGCCTTGTTTTTCTCTGAGCCCAGACGAGAGTTAATGGCCTGAGAATTTCAAGCCCCCTTCTCTGGCAAAAGGTGTTCTTTGCCCAGTGTTTTATACTGCAGATCCTTCTACTTCCTTATTAAGATTTAGAATCCCACTCCCTTTGAATTAAAGGACAAAAATTTATTTCTTCAGTTGACCTCATGCAAGTAAAATTCAGAATATTCTATTAAGGTGTACAGCTCGAAGACATGCATCCCATAAGCAAAAACACATTAGACGTTCAGACATTTTAAGCAGACATGTGTGCAGCTGCACTAGCATTTGCGTATGTCCTGACACTTTTCTTATAATTACCACTCAAACATGGTTTCCCTCAAGGTTTGGAGACGGCCAGGGCTGAGTTTCAAATAAAATTATATGTGTGGCTCTGATACACACATAGTATTAATAAGTTGATTATTTTGCTCTGAAATAAATTTATACAGTAGGCAAAGTCCTTAAGCTGCTCCTTAGCTTACTATGTCATTAATACATAATGTGACAAGACCGGTATTCAAATATAAACAAATTAATTATGTATGTAGATGAACTTTTAATTTAGTTACCCTGAAATACAGCAAGGTTAACAGAATTACAATGAAGCTATTACAACTGAAATGAAAACAAGATGCATTTTCATGCATCTTGCATGTTGCTGGTTTGGAGACTTAGCATGAACTGTATTCAAATGGCTTTCCAAGTTGATTCATTCACAGAAAATGAGTTCAAAGTAACACCATAAAATGTGCTTGCTCTCTCTTGAGGCTTCATACATCTGCTTTATAGTTTGCTTTAATAAAAAACATTTTTATCGCTGAGGTGTGTAATAAATATGACAGACCACACACTGCAGCCTGCAAGGCACGAGGAAAAACAGGCTCTGTATGAACAGAGGAGATGAGATAGCCTATATAAGACTAAAACATTGGGGCCCACTTGTCTTCAAATATGGGTTGTTCCCCTGTGACAATCAATACATAATTTGCCCTGTGGGAAAGTATTCCTTTATGAACAATGTCCAAGCTTGTATCATAGAATTCATCTCACTTCATTAATTTCCTTGTCAGTGCTAACAGAATTTTATTACTTTGGTAAAATCAGATATGCTTGTGGTCTACAGTATGTAAAAAACTGAATTTCTCTTCCTAAAAGGATATGAGAAGATGATGTACATTAAGATAAATGTATGACCCGTACTATAAAAATTATGTTTATTTTCTTAACTGGAGTGTTAAAAGATCTTAAATAAAAAACAGGCCCTCACTTCCACATAGGGATTTGACTAAACAAAGCATATTGCATTTACATAACAAGGTTTTATTAGCAGAACAGATTGCAGGGGTGGTTTCTGTGAGAAGACATGAGAAGAGGCCCCTGTGCTGGAAGGAGCCAGTTCCACTGGGCTCCAAGCTGAACTTGTAACTGGCTAATGCTCTGCCAATCAGCAACAGTGCTTGTGCCCCCGGAATAGCATATTTTTAAAAGGGTACAGCAACTTCCTGGAGAAGAAAACCAAAATGGGCCAAATAGGCTTTTTATGCAATGTCTTCAGAAGGCACAAGTTATTAATAGAGAGGATATCAGCCCAAAGTTTCTTATCTGTGAAAAAATTTCAGACAATTTCATTGCCATCATTAGAGGTTAAGTTGAATTGTTAATATATGAAAGTTTTAAAGCTAATTTTTGAGGAACATATGACTGATGGTTATGGTGAGATGAGGGTAATGATGTGAAATATGCCCTTTTACAAGTCTTGCATTGTCTTTCATGGCTGGGAGATATTACCATTTAGTCTATTTAGTTTCCATTTTTCTTATTTCTGTCTGTGATTTTTAGAATCCACTCTTCCTTTATTGAAGTGCTATACTAAATAAAAGAAGTCAGAAGCTGCTTCCAAGAGGATGAAGTGAAGGTGAATTATGTTCTGGAGACTGCCACCATCAACTAATTAAACAAAATAATACAAGTTTTACTGCTAAGAAAATATTTCTGGGATCAAGCCCCACAGCTGAATTGGATTACAGATCAATCACAATCAGTTACAGATGCAGTAACGAAGTAACAAAATAATTGTTGCAGCGAGATGGAAACACAAGAAAGGAAGCAAAAGCAATTCTTTGGATTCAGAAAAGTGATTAAAAATAGGAAAACAAAATACTACTTGTGTAGGTGTTGCAAATTATTATTTTTTCTATCCTGAGGTTACTAAACTCCAGCACTGACTGCTTGTGAAAGTTCAGTAACCATCTGAATGGTGACAAAAACAATAAAAAATATTAAAATATTCCTATGTTCCTATAAAAAAAGTGGCAGATAGATCAAGAAAATAAGGGAATGTAATTAGCCACATGGATCAGATGCTAGATCTCCTATTTTAAAGAACAGAAAACTTAACAAAGATCTAGTGCTTATGTTTTTAATTCAGTCAGTACAAGATATGTCTGCAACTTTTACAAAATTAAGCACATTTTGTATGCTCCTCAGAAGACCTGTGCTCCAGACCCTTCACCAGCTCAATTGCCCATTTCTGGCCATGTTTCAGCACCTCAATGTCTTTCTTGTAGTGAGAGTCACAAAACTGGACACAGTGTTCAAAGTGTGGCCTCACCAGTGCCTAGTACAGGGGGACAATCAATGCCCTGATCCCACTGACCACACTATTTCTGATACAAGCCCAGATACTATTGGCCTTCTTGGCCAGCTGGGCACACTGCTGGCTCATGTTCAGCTCCTGTCAACCAGCATTCCCAAATCCTTTTCTGCCACACAGTTTTCCAGCCACTCTTCCTCAAGCCACAACACTCCATGGGGCTGTTGTGAAACACCACTGGTGACCAGTTCCCAACTGGATGTAGTACCATCCACCACCACTCTCTGGGCCTGGCCATCCATCAAGTTTTTTATCCAGACAAATTATGGCAGAATAGTTGTAAGTGTATAAATATGTTTAAATTTTATATTTTTCATCAATCTTAAGAAAGGGGTGCATTTTCTATTTGAAAGATAAATAGAAAAGCATAAGATGGATTGATGTTCTCAGTCTGAAGAGAAGAAAATCAGCAAAGGGCAACAACAGAGACGTAATAAAATGAATGGAATACAGGAATGAATACCATTTCTTAGAAAACAAGAACCTAATGTTATAACATCAAGCAAAAGATTTAATTCACGGAGAAAGAATTGTTTTCTCACAGCTCAGAATTCAACCATGGAATTTATTCACATACTAAAAAAAAAAAAAAACAACCCCCCAAAACAAACAAACAAACAAAAACCCAAACAAACAAACTAGAAGAAATTCATAGAATTAAAAAGAGTTGAGACAAAATAGGATCATCGATGTGTCTTAGAGGAGCTTTTTGTCCAGGTATGACCTCAAATCAATCCCTACAGTGGCAGCTGACAAAACCTGGAAAGACTTATGCATGGCCTTTTCCTCATATTTTGTACCCCTGGCATACAAGTATATTTTGAAGAAAAGTACAAGAAGAAACAGAGAGGGTTTTGAGTCAGCAGGATCTTTGCTAATTGTGTAATGTTTCGGGGCTCCAAAGGGGAAAAAAAACCAACCTAGGAATTTTGTGCTTGAATTCAGATTATTAACTATTTTATTCTATTTTCCATATTCTATATTCTATTTTTAGATAATTTATATATATTAACTTTGATTTCTAGAATGTTAAATATTTATTAGCTATTTAATAGGAATTTTTACTTGTTTATTAAAAGTTTTTTACTTCTGCATATAATGACAAGATTTAATAGTGATTGTGAAATTTTCTTGTACTGTTTTGTGCATCACTGTTCCTTCTCAATCTTAGTTCAATTTCATTTTACATAATTCAACTATACTTCAAGTATTGATGTGTAAGTCTTTTTTCACTTTCCACTGTTCTGAGGCTTTCATAGCAAGCACAGTATTAACTGTGCTTAAAGCCAAAGTGACATTACATCATTAGTGTTTACTGAAAATGTTTTATTGAAAACAGCAAACATAATTTTCTTCTTGAAGCTGCTTGTAAGTAAAGTTAAAGGTTTTAATAACAAGTTTGAGGACATCAATGACTTGAGGTTTCTTTGGAGAAAGAGGTCTTTTCCAACCTAAATGATTCTATCATTCACTGATTCACAATAACACCAAAGACTTTTCCTGCCTTCTTGGCTGCTCTCAGAAAATGTTTACCCTTATTAAACTATATCATGTAACAAAATATTTCTTACATCAGTTGCAGTGGAATTATTATTGTCACTATGTGTGTCCAGTTAGGACCAGTTCCCTTCTCCCTTCCTTTCTATTAACTCCAGGGACAGATTTTCATTTTTTGGAATCCCCTAAATGGTGCAATTTCTTCAGGGTACCATGATGGAAGACCTTATTAAAACACTGGAAACGCACGTACATTCCAATGATTAGATCTTTATTATCATCAAACTTGAAGGATGTATTAATACCAACATATTTAATGTTCTTACAACTGTTCTCTGACCCTTGAGCTTAGTATTAGGGCCCAGTTTATGTTTCATATTCTTCAAAACATGTGGCTCCATTTTGAGAATAGTCTTTGTATTGCATTACCTTTCTAACTGTAAATAGGACAGTGATAGTTGACATGAGTCAAAAGCTTGCTATAGAATATTCTAACCACTCATTTGTAAATAGAATCAAGTTCCCCTGTCTGGAAACTTTCACAAAGTAACCACTGATTTTTTAGAGTACTACATTGCTTTTGGCTGGAAAGACTTCTCTGTATAGAATCTTCATTGATTCTTTCTACTTTTCCATCTCTCTTTCCCCCTCCCTCTCTTTTCCTTTCCTTCTGCCAGTTCCAATCATCACAGTTTGCCTGAAGTTAAGTCAGATTTATCAGTTCATTTCTTAGTTCTCTCCTGGACTCTTTAAAAATTGATGTCCTATTTTATCCTTTCCATCCTGATTTGAACTGGTAGTTAGCAGTTTCATATTTGATTATCTTTAGTGTTCCTGGATAAATATCATCTCTTCATGGCAATTTCTAATTAATCTCTTTATTGGTTTATCTTAACAGTCATTTACTGACACGTAAATTTGAGACAGTTCCTTAAGTGTTCCCTCATTAAAAAATAAAAAAACCATTATGGGAGAAAACCATTGGGAGAACAAATACACTACATTTTAGCTGTTCCGCTATAGCCATTTCTCCCTGAAATATTTCTTTACTACCTGCATCATCTTTGGACCCCCATTAAACTTTTGACCATCTTCCTGACTTCCCATATCTAAAAATTCTCAATTAGAAGTTTTAATGCTGTAAGTCACTCCTAAACACTTCTTCAAAACTATAACAAACTCACGATCATATATTCTCTTTCGTCATTTGGAGCCAAATTTTATCTTTGGGAATGATTTTTTTTTTTTGTAATTTGTTTGTTTTATTGAGGGGTTTTGTGTTGCTGGGGTTTTCTGTGTTTTTGTTTTGGGGTTTTGTTGGTTTGGGTTTTGTTGTTGTTGCTGTCCCTGGTTTCAGGTGGGGTTTTTATTTTTAATAATCCCCTACACTCAGCTGTTTACTAGCTCTTTTTAGACTTTAAATAGGTATTCTTTAGAGACTTTGCCTCACATAGGGGATATTTGGGTTCTTTTATATGGTCTACCTGAGAGAATTTTGACATTACTTGCTTCAGTTTCTTTATGACTGTTTTATTAATATATGTAGTTTGTCTTTTGAAGTTAAACATTATAGCGGTAGCTTTCTGTAGTTCTTTTTATCATGCAAAGTTGTTTAATTCTAATATTTTTTAAAAGTGATCTATTTAGGTGCTTTTCTCAGTGCTTTGCACTAAGTAAGGCACTGCAACACCTCAGTCTAAGGAACACAGCACGGACATTACTCGGGTGTCTAGGCTCACAATTCAAAAACTGGACTTCCTCTAGAGTAGACAGAGAACCAATTGTCTTAAAAAGAGAATGCTAAAACTCCCATGATCATAAAAGGCAATTAAAAACCCCAGACAAACCAAAACAAAGGCTTAATGTGGTTGTCTGGCTTAACTTCCTATGTTCTTCCTGCTTACGGCATGAATGTGAGGAATATCTATCAATCTGTGGAGATTCCTCTGCATTATGCCCTGAAGTCAGGGAAAGACTAATATTCTTGCATGAACCTGATTGGCACCAATCCTTTGTGATGAAAATGGTGATCAGGACAATGTTGTTGTGTGTTATTTCTAAAGGAGTTTGGCATCCAGGCGAATTTCAGCTCTTGGCCTCTATCTTATGGGATTTCAACCTTGTATGTCTTTCAAGCCAGCAGAATATCTTTATCGTGAAGTCATCAAAGTATGTTCTACTCTATGTCTTGAAGAGAAGCATTTAGAAAACTACTAGGGCTAGACAAGCAAAAAAAAGTAAGTGTGTCTGTAGCGAAGAGATCCCACTGAGAGTTACAGGTTCTGCTTCTTGTTCTATTTATACATCTAGATGCTGCTAGGGTTAGGCCCCTAAGAGGCACTCTTTCTATAGCTAAAAATTCTCCCTGCTTCTGACCTACTGGGGCGATTTCTGCTGTCAGAATGACAGAAATAGGTGATGGGAGTAGCTGTTTAACATCTCCTTTTGAAGCAGCAGCATGAGAAAAGGAGGTGCTTTGAAACAAATTGTTGACAGTAAAAGAATAAAGATTTAGAGAAGACAGAAAGGTGAGCCCATTTCTTTTTATCTCTGTCCTTTGCACCTCCACTCCCAGCACAGTTCTTTCTGGCCTACCAGCTGAAGGACTATTCTTACTTTCATGCTTATCCCTCGTTCTTTGCACAGATTCATTGCAGGACAGTTTTTCCTTTAACACCATTTTGTTCAGTTTTAAACTGAAGATGAAGTTAGTACAACAATTTCATGATCTATATGCTTGGCCCAACCCTCTAGATGCATGTGAGGCATGTGACGCACCATTTTGATGCCTCTAGAAATCAGTGTCTATTTGTAAGTGTAACTAAAATATTTTTTAAAGGCAAAACCCCTTCTATTTTAGAGAATTTGATTTTATTTGTCAGTTGCTAGTGTTCTCAAGGAAACAGCAATAAAAAATGGTCCTTTTTACTTTTTTTCCTTAAACTTCAAGTTTAATAAAGATTATGAGCTAATAAGTAAAGAAATAAATAAGCATGCCTTTCAATTTAGCAACAGCTATTTACTTTAGTAAGTGTCAAATTTAGACATCTTCATTAGACCATTGTGTCCAGAAGCCTTGGGGCTACGGCATAAACTCCCTGCAAGATCAGTTTGTTACTATTCCAGTTCAAAACATCTGGCTGTAGAATGAAACCCAGCATTTATACTGAACAAAAAAAAAAAAAAACAAACAAAACAAAACCCAAAAACAAACAAACAAACAAAACTATCAGTGCTTTATTTGAAATTTCTTCTTCCACCACAGAGTTTATAAAAACTGAACTTACTATGTTACCATGAAAGATGAATCAAAAATCTTTATTAGATGAGGGGTAAGAAGACCAAGACTATGAGATATACTTGGAGTTTTGGCTTATCAATTACTGAAATAACGCAAGATGCTTTCTAGATATGAACAATTTTTATGAGTCTTGAGAAACAACAAATTTTGGGCTTTTTAAGCATCTCTTTGAGAGCAAGTGCACATTATATAGAGTGCTCACTGTGTTCTTTGGGTAATCGTTTTTTATGCCATTCTGAAGCACAGACTGGCTTATTTTTGTTGCCTCCAAATGTTATTAGGACAAATACTTTTTATTGATGCTTATGAATAGAAACTGACATTTCAAACTAAAACTTAAGTCTGCATATTGTGCTTTATTAGATTTCTACATGATTGAAAGCACACTAAAATGTCCCTTAATGAAAGTATTTTACAGTGGTTGAATATCAATGGGCATTATGCAAGGTTCATTATAATACTGAGCACACTAGCAAGTGTGTCAATTGGTAATGCTTATGGCTGATAAAGCCATCAGAATAAGTTCTGGTTTATTGCCGCATACACAGCAAGAGGAAGATGACACTAATAAAATTAGTGTTTTCATATTTCTTTTTGCAGGTTTTCTACATGGCAGAAACAAACACATAGAATTAAGAGGGCTGAACATTAAAATTTAGAGCAATACCCATGTAAATATTGTAATTCATGACATACCTGTACTGTAATACAGCCTATGCAGTATGACTCTCTAGGGATTTTCACCTTCTTTTGTTCACTCACATATATTTCAGATTGCACTCTATTTCAATGTCTTTATTTAGGACAATGGAATGGCTACCAACTCCAGCTGTGTTTTGAGAATGACTCAGAGAACTTCAGGATCTAAGATGTTCAAAACAGGTATCCCCACTGAGCAGCTACTCAGAAAAGCATTAGGCAATTTGACAGCATGTTAGAGTGCAAGAAGTTATTATAATTGATATATGGGAAACAAGACAAGAAAAAATTCTAATAACAGAGAAGAGACAGCTGCTGAAAGAAGATGCCAAAATCACAGGTCAGTGCTGTATTACTTCTGTGGCAGACAGACATAGCTTTTTTTCCTCTCCAGAGGGAAAAGGAATGCCTTTGTTACCTTTCACTCAAATGAAACTTGAAGCATATCCAGGGTACTTCTATGCATTTGTTATCACAGAAAAAAACCTCACAGCTTTGATAGTTTAGGAGTTTTCCAGTTGTTGTCATAACCAAGCTGCATTTTCAAAAGTTGCTTCAGTAGTTTTGAAAGATTTTTTTTTTTCTATAGCAAAGCAAAGTTCAAAACCGTGGTCTATACTTTGGGACTGTGTGTAGATAAGCGCACCTTCACCATTCTAAAGCTGTGCTTCCTATCCTTTCTTCCCTGTTCTCGGGAAACAAAAGACAAGAATGATTTGTTGAAACTAATTGGGATGTACTTCTACATCACAAAAAAAAAAAACCCTTTGCAGATGAGAATAGAAAGGCTTAACATAATGAAAACAGCATTATTTTCAAAGAATAATCTAAAGAGAGCATCCTTAAGTAAGACTATATCCAAACTACTTACAGGTTTGAGTTCTGTGTCAAGGTTCCTGACAGTCATTACCCACTTCAGCTTAGGAAGGTCTTTCAGGGAAGTTTATAACTCTTCTGCTTACGTGCAGAGATTATCTAAGCAGAACAAGTAAGAGATTAATGCCCAGATGCTGGTGGTACACCTCGATCCAGAAGCTCCACACTTTAACAGGTTTTACACTTTTATTTTAGACTTCAAGAGATTTTGCCCATGCAAACTCTTCCAAAGCCTTTTGATTCTTTGATACCTTGAGTTCATGTCTGGAGAAAAACTACATATTTTTCTCTATAATTGGGTTGGGAAATAGGGGTTTTGATAAAATAGGCCTAAGAGAAATAACATGTAACTTCACAAACTCATTACACTTAAAATTAGACAAACACTAACCCAAAATTAAGTGAAACACCACAATGTAAGTGAAATACAGATAAGTTTCCCACAAGAGAAAGGAAAGAGAGATTAAGAAAGGAAAGAATAAGACAGAGAGAAAGGAAGAAGAGGTACTTACCTCTTTGGAGGTTACATGTCAACAGGTGAGGAGGGCAGAAGCCAAAGCAGGATGGAGATCCTGTGTGTTTATAGACTATAGTGCTCACTCCGTCTAGGTGGGGCCTTTGTCTCACTACCACTCACCTTCCCCTCCCAACCAAAGTGAGGGGTGCCACAGTCACTTAGAGGCTCCAGGGGGTGTGGTGTGGGTGGGCCACCAGGTGGACCGCGTTGACAGCCCAGCCACATGGCTTTCCCTGCCATGTGCTCTGCATTGACGTGATCGTGTTGGCTGCAGGCCTAGCCCTTTCCCTCCCCCCAACCCCCAAGAGAACAGGGTTTATTCGACCCATCAATCAAACAATCTGGTGAGATTCGAATCAAGTCTCTGACACCTACTCCCACAGTTAAAAGTCAGGTTCTGACATATTTAACAGAAGGTTCTCTGAGATGCTTGATATGGAGAAGTTCCCAAATACAAGGCTGAGAATTGTTCAATACCCCCAGTGTTGTAGCTGCAGGTCGAGCAGGGTTTTGTTACCTGGTCACCACACTGGGAGAGATTTCATGTCAGCTCTCTAAAGCTGAAGAAATCACCTGTCTCTCAATGACACTTTTCCCCTGCTGTCCATTATATTAAAAACACAGCTGGAAAGGATCAAGATAAATGCTAAAAATTTTTACTTAAAACTTTTTCCTTTTTTTTTTTTTTCTTTTTATGTCAGAAGGCAAGACATAGAAGGAAATAGGAAGAGGTTCATATGGTATTGATTAATAGCAATTACTAATAATAACAATTCTTAAAATGAAAAGTTCAAGAAAACACTTCTCTGAAAAAACAACACCCCATCAACACATCAT
Organism: Pyrocephalus nanus; assembly: GCA_038380795.1. Taxonomy (NCBI): domain Eukaryota; kingdom Metazoa; phylum Chordata; class Aves; order Passeriformes; family Tyrannidae; genus Pyrocephalus; species Pyrocephalus nanus. The sequence goes on along the minus strand of CM076265.1, from coordinate 63,968,400 downwards.
GGGATTTAGGGTTCTCCATCATTATGGCCCTAAATATAATTTGAAATAATTGGTGAGTTGTTCCTGCCAAAGGAGGTGGTTGCTGCAGATTTGAAGACCTGGCCTGGGACATACTTTGTAAGATACTGCACATCCTTAGAGCCCTGATGTCCTTGTCCTTGTCTGTGTCCTGGGACTACAGAGACATGCAGGTAACCTATCTTGATTGAGGGGTACGATGTTCACCACTTAAAGGAAGATCCAAGAAGAAAAGTAACAAAGGATGTGAGCACTTTTGTCTCTTTCACAACTAAAAGTCAGAGAAGCTTCCTCAGACACTTGCTGAACAGTCTGTATTACATGTGTTTTATTTACACTCTCTATCGAGTTCTTAAGGACCAAAAATTAATGAGAGCTAAAGGGCACATCTGGCTGCTCCCAAGTCCTGTGTGGCCAGAGAGCAAGCAGTTGTTCACTTTTCAGGCTGCAGCAGTGGTACAGGACTGCCTGTGTAGGTAACAGCTGTCCAGAGGTAGAGGAAGGAGCCTGCATGAGAATGTCTGGTCGACCAGCTCAGGTTGCTTGCCAACACATCTGTGCCAGTCCTTGATTACTGGCTGGCACACAGTGCTTTGGGGAGATTTGAGCAGAGAAATCTCATTAAATCTAAAATAACCTTGTTCAAAATAAGTGATGTTTATTTGGGGTTTTTAAATCAATAAGAAAAGAGGTCAGAATATACCCATAACCTCCTTCCTAACCTAATGTTTTATCTGCCACAGGTGTTCTATATCACCAGTCCTTCCTCTCAGACCTCATCAGAAGAGACTCGTTGTGTGTGCCTGGGGCAGGGGGGATGCATTTAGTTTGTTTTGGGCACAGTGTCCTCCTGTACATGTAGCAAATAACCCTCAGTGTGTGTTTTGGCTAGGGCTGGCACTACAGGACTATCATGGCTGTCCAGGATTTTGTTTTCCCAGCTGAAAAATGTGGGAGCAAGGCAACATGATTTAACCCATCTGCTCAGAGCAAAGGCAATTATTTCCTTCTCTCCTTCTCAGTCCTTCATGGCTGTGAAAAATCTATTAAAGTAATATCTAGCTTTGCCCATTGCCCCCTGCCCTTCTCCCACAGGAACCCTGTTTTCTATTTCTCTCTTCAATATCAGGGAATTCCAATACCTTTGGCCACTTGCAGCTGTCTTCAGAACACAGGAAAAAAAAAAAAAATCAACGTTCAGGTGAGGAACAGGATGTACTGGATCAGAATAAGCCAGAAGATCTGCCCAGAAGACCCACTGTTCCCACCTTGTGGTATTTTTGGCAGGACACAAAAGCAGCTGTGCAGTTTTGCAAGTTCATTTCAGCACCGGTCACAGCTTTAAAGCATTATCAACCATGTCTGGTGAACACATGTGCTCTGGCGAAGTTCAGCCATCACAGCAGCTTCAGCTGTGCATCGTTCATAGCAAACTCTTCTGTAAACCAAAGTTATTCCTGTGAACAGGAGAAATATTTTTTGACTTTAAGGCATCTGCTCAGAGGAGAACTGCGATGACTGTTCTGAGGGTTGTGCCTAACAGTTGTTAGACTCAAAATTTTGGCCCTTTTAGACATTTCCATTTTATGGTATAATTTTTTTCTGGGTAAAACTATTTAGTTGTATCAATCTAAAATAAAGCTAGTTAAGGCAAGTTAAACTCTAGTCACCTAACTATTGCACAATTTGCTGCTTCAGCTACGAATAGCTAAAATAAGACCAGACAAGTCTAGACAAAGCCATGCAAATCCTTTGGCCTCTACATACCTAAGTTAGTAAAAGGTTGTGGTCCACTAATAGCAATGGGAACAGCATAATGACTACAGAGCTACACTATATTGAACCTTCTTCTACTGTAGGAATGTGTCTCTAATAAAAGATTGGACTTCACAGCATGCACTAGGAGCTGTTGATTCCAGTATCTAAATGTTTTTTTAAAAAAACTATGCAAAGCATGACACACATCTTCTCTCACATAGCTTATTTCAAAATAGTCTAGATTATGGTAGTTGTGTTTAAGAGAAATCTTTTTAATTGTTTTAGATTAATGGCTGGCTTAGTTTCTGTTTTTTTCCAACAAAACAAATAGAGTTGTGAAGCTTGATTGGTTAATATTTTTGCAAAGCAGAAGTGTTTTTTTCATGCCACTAACAGACCTAGCTAATGACTGTACACGATTCATAATACCATAACCACAAAGCTTGTCTTTTGATGAACAGTGCTAATTTAAAATAAATCTTCTGCTGAGCTAATTAGAAAGGTGTATTAATCCCAATTAATTCCATGTTGAGCTTACCTTTTCTTAGATAAAGGGCCTGAATTCCCACTGTTCTGAATCTTTTGAGCTTGTTTAGATGATAATGGTGAAAATGCTCATGCAAAGGTTATACCAAAAATTGCTGTGATTACTAAGGCATAGCAAACTATAGAGCTAGAAACTTCCTCAAAATCCTCAGTATATGTACCCAGATAATGTGTATGTATTAGATACTCTGTACACAACCCTGATTCCATACTTCAGAATGGGGTGGCAGGGGCAGTGATGCTTTGAGCAGTTCCTGTGGAAAGCCAAATCACAAATTACTTATGAGACCTTGAATAAAAAAATAGTATCTCCATTCACAGGGAAAATGGAAGAAATTCTCTCCAGGACAAAAGAAAATTAGAGCACTTCAGTAATATAACCCTTACTATTATAATATATTTCTGTTATACTAGAACACCTCTATAGTGCCAATAAAAAAACAATTTGATGTCAGCGTCAACTGTGTGTTCTACTTAGCATGGTTATTTTATTAAGAGCTGCTCATATCTTCTCGCAGGGCAGACTGAGAAATAAGGAAAGTGGAAACTTCCTACAAATGCATAATGACTGAATGGCCTGTCAAGTAATGTTTGTATAAATGTGAAATGCTCAAGTATTTTCTCATACAAAAATTTCTCAGAGAGCCTAACAAGATACAAAACAGCAGCAGGAGCTAAATGCTAAGTTGTAGTCTGAAAATAATCATTATTCCTCTCCCTGAAGTGGAACCCTGATTTTCACATCAGATTATAAAAGGTTTTCTAACCTCATAAGGTTGTAAATAATAAACATAAATAAAGAAAATTAATAAATAAAACATAATTCTAACCAAATCAAGCTTTAAAAAGTCATTTTCCAGTGTTGTTGAAGAGATTGCTATTAACTACTTCCCCTTGAAAGGACAATTACTTTGTAGAAAAATGACTTTTCTGAAAGCTCCCTACCAGGCTCAGGGCCCTTCTGATTGACCTGGGAATAGTCTATCACACATGGCTCTGAAAGAAATAGACTTCTTTCTTCAGTATTCCAGCTAATCAAGTCAGATTGTTCATGGGGAGAGCCAGTGGCATATCCTTTTACTGTAGGTCATTCACATGAATTTGTTAATAACAAATACAGATTGCTGGCGCTCTCATGGTAGTCCCTTCTTCCATAAGTAGTCTCGTGTCAGAATCCCCACTGCCAGACCTTCCGAGAATTCTGAGTACCCGGAATTCAACTCCTGATGTAGAACCAAAGAAGTATCTTGACTTATCCAACTCCAACTGAATATTCTGAGAAGAGTTTTCCCCTCAGAAAAACAGCGTGAAGGCAATATAAACCAAAAAGTTTATTTACACAGAAGCCATAACAAAATGTTTTTATGAATATATGTGCAATCTTATTTGTTTGTAAATATTTAAAAATAGTAACACTTTGAATCTTTAGAGGATTAAAATCCTGCAGTACTTTTTTGAAGTATGTAAACGTCCCTTTAGATTTGCATTTAGATGCAATGTGTAATTGCAAGTGTACAAAGTTACAGTGCTGCACTCAGGCTATACAGTATTGCATTAGAGGAGGTCCAAAGCAGTGCATTTGACCCAAACAGTCATTGGTTGGTAAGTACTTACAGAAGCCTGGGGAATGAGTTTCTAAGTACCACTTAGAGTTCCACTTCTACAATCAATTTGTATAGGCAATTGTTGTAATCAAGTCCTCTTGTGTCCACAGATGTGTAATCCATCTGACAAGATGACCTTCCATAATACCACTTCTCCAGCGGTCAGGGCTAGGTTATTGGCCACTACTAGATCATATTTCAAGTTGAGTTTTCAAATTTGCTAAAGCTACAGTAGTAGAACCAGCTAGTTAAACTCTTGTTTTAACATTGCCTTATGCATCGCATTTCTCAATTTATGCATTTTTCAGGTGTAGTTTTGGACATCTAAGGAAAGTCACCTTAGGAGCAATATAGGTGGTATCGCTTAGGGGGTTCGGGGGATCCCCTTGCGAATGGACCCTGAGGGCACACTTTGCATTGGGGAAAGAGACACACACACACGCGATATGTGTCTCACAAAATGGCCGTTTAATACAACAAGAAGTTAGCTTTTATACAGTGGGATACAGAGAATTCGGGAACAAGGGAGGCTCTTTGCTTGAAGCACCAAATCCAGGGTTTTAGTGATAAGGGAGTTTGAAAGGATAGGCCAGGGGGGGTATATTTGGCCATATATGGTAAAGGGAATGCAAGGGGAGAAGTGGTGAGAGGCACAAACAGGGGGGTCAGTGGGGGTCTTGCGAGCTGCTCTTATCGCTGGACTCCAGGCATATCCTGTAGCTGTAGTGATCTGGGTAGATGGATCTCTTCCTCGGAGGCCCCTTCCTTGCAGCCCTCCTGCATTTTTCTCCATTGTTTATACACCACTGTAGGCCCACTTCCTACAGGATATGGACTGGGATATGGACCGAGATATGGACCGGGATATGGACTGGGATATGGACCGTGATATGGACAAGGATATGGACTGGGATATGGACCAGGATATGGACTGGGATATTGACTGTTATATGGACCGGGATATGGACCGGGATATGGACTGTTATATGGACCGGGATATGGACCGGGATATGGACTGGGATATGGACTGTTATATGGACCGGGATATGGACCGGGATATGGACTCGGATATGGACTGGGATATGGACGGTGATATGGACCGGGATATGGACTGGGATATGGACCGGGATATGGACCGGGATATGGACTGGGATATGGACCGGGATATGGACCGGGATATGGACTGGGATATGGACCAGGATATGGACAAGGATATGGACCAGGATATGGACTGGGATATTGACTGTTATATGGACCGGGATATGGACCGGGATATGGACTGGGATATGGACTGTTATATGGACCGGGATATGGACCAGGATATGGACTCGGATATGGACTGGGATATGGACCGTGATATGGACCGAGATATGGACTGGGATATGGACTGGGATATGGACCGGGATATGGACTGGGATATGGACCGGGATATGGACTGGAATATGGACCAGGATATGGACAATGATATGGAACAGGATATAGAGTGGGAAATGGACCGGGATATGGACTGGGATATGGACTGTTATATGGACCGGGATATGGACCGGGATATGGACCGGGATATGGACCAGAATATGGACTGGGATATGGACCGGGATATGGACTGGGATATGGTCTGTTATATGGACAGGGATATGGACCGGGATACGGACCAGGATATGGACTGCGATATGGACTGTTATTTGGACCGGGATATGGACCGGGATATGGACTGGGATATGGACTGGGATATAGATTAGGATATAGACTGGTATATGGACTGGGATATGGACTGTTATATGGACCGGGATATGGACAATGATATGGAACAGGATATAGACTGGGAAATGGACCGGGATATGGACTGGGATATGGACTGTTATATGGACCGGGATATGGACCAGAATATGGACTGGGATATGGACCGGGATATGGACTGGGATATGGTCTGTTATATGGACAGGGATATGGACCGGGATACGGACCAGGATATGGACTGCGATATGGACTGGGATATAGATTAGGATATGGACTGGTATATGGACTCGGATATGGACTGTTATATGGACCGGGATATGGACCGGGGTTGGGACTGGGATATGGACTGGGATATGGGCCGAGATATGGACTGGGATATGGTCTGGGATATAGACCAGGATATGGACAAGGATATGGACTGGGATATGGACAGGGATATGGACTGGGATATGGACTGCTTTATGGACCGGGATATGGACCGGGATATGGACCGGGATATGGACTGGGATATGGACCGGGACATGGACTGTTATATGGACTGGGATATGGACCGGGATATGGACTGGGATATGGACTGTTATATGGACCGGGATATGGACCGGGATATGGACCAGGATATGGACTGGGATATGGACTGGAATATAGATTAGGATATGGACTAGGATATGGACTGGGATATGGACTGGGGTATGGACTGGAATATAGATTAGGATATAGACTGGTATATGGACTGGGATATGGACTAGAATATGGACCGAGATATGGACCGGAATATGGACTGGGATATGGACTCGTTTATGGACCGGGATATGGACCGGGATATGGACTGGGATATGAAGTGTTATATGGACCGGGATATGGACCGGGATATGGACTGGGATATGGACTGGGATATAGATTAGGATATGGACTGGTATATGGACTGGGATATGGACTGTTATATGGACCGGGATATGGACTGGGATATGGACTGGGATATGGACTGGGATATGGACTGAGATATGGACCAGGATATGGACTGGGATATGGACTGTTTTATGGACCGGGACATGGACCGGGATATGGACTGGGATATGGACTGGGATATGGACCGGGATATGGACTGGGATATGGACTGGGATATAGATTAGGATATGGACTAGGATATGGACTGAGATATGGACTGTTATATGGACCGGGATATGGACCGGGATATTAACCAAGATATGGACTGGGATATAGATTAGGATATGGACTGGGATATGGACTGGGATATGGACTGTTATATGGACCGCGATATGGACTGGGATATGGACTGTTATATGGACCGGGATATGGACCGGGATATGGACCAGGATATGGACTGGGATATGAACTGGAATATAGATTAGGATATGGACTAGGATATGGACTGGGATATGGACTGCGGTATGGACTGGAATATAGATTAGGATATAGACTGGTATATGGACTGGGATATGGACTAGAATATGGACCGAGATATGGACCGGAATATGGACTGGGATATGGACTCGTTTATGGACCGGGATATGGACCGGGATATGGACTGGGATATGAAGTGTTGTATGGACCGGGATATGGACCGGGATATGGACTGGGATATGGACTGGGATATAGATTAGGATATGGACTGGTATATGGACTGGGATATGGACTGTTATATGGACCGGGATATGGACTGGGATATGGACTGGGATATGGACTGGGATATGGACTGAGATATGGACCAGGATATGGACTGGGATATGGACTGTTTTATGGACCGGGACATGGACCGGGATATGGACTGGGATATGGACTGGGATATGGACCGGGATATGGACTGGGATATGGACTGGGATATAGATTAGGATATGGACTAGGATATGGACTGAGATATGGACTGTTATATGGACCGGGATATGGACCGGGATATGAACCAAGATATGGACTGGGATATGGACCACGATATGGACTGGGATATAGATTAGGATATGGACTGGGATATGGACTGGGATATGGACTGTTATATGGACCGCGATATGGACCGCTATATGGACTGGGATATAGATTAGGATATGGACCGGGATATGGACTCGGATATGGACTGGGATATGAACTGGGATATAGATCAGGATATGGACTGGGATATGGACCGGGATATGGACTGGGATATGGACTGGGATATGGTTTGGGATATGGACCGGGATATGGACTGGGATATGGACTGGGATATGGTTTGGGATATGGACCGGGATATGGACTGCGATATAGATTAGGATATGGACTGGTATATGGACTGGGATATGGACCACGATATGGACCGGAATATTGACTGGGATATGGATCGTTATATGGACCGGGATATGGACCGGGATATGGACTGGGATATGGAATGTTATATGGACTGTGATATGGACCGTGATATGAACCGGGATACGGACTGGGATATGGACTGGGATATAGATTAGGATATATACTGGTATATGGACTGTTATATGGACTGTTATATGGACTGTTATATGGACCAGGATAAGGACTGGGATATGGACCGGGATATGGAGTGGGATATGGACCGGGATATGGACTAGGATATGGACTGTTATATGGACCGGAATATGGACCGTGATATGGACCGGTATATGGACCGGGATATGGACTGGGATATAGATTAGGATATGGACTGGTATATGGACTGGGATATGGACTGTTATATGGACCGGGATATGGACTGGGATATGGACTGGGATATGGACTGGGATATGGACTGAGATATGGACCGGGATATGGACTGGGATATGGACCGTGATATGGACCAGGATATGGACTGGGATATGGACTGTTTTATGGACTGGGATATGGACTGTTATATGGACCGGGATATGGACCGGGATATGAACCAATATATGGACTGGGATATGGACGGCGATATGGACTGGGATATGGACTGGGATATGGAGTTGGAAATGGACTGTTATATGGACCGGGATATGGACTGGGATATGGACCGGGATATGGACTGGGATATGGACCGGGATATGGACTGGGATATGGACTGGGATATAGATTAGGATATGGACTGGGATATGGACTGTTATATGGACCGGGAAATGGACCGGGATATGAACCAAGATATGGACTGGGATATGGACCGGGATATGGACTGGCATATGGACTGGGATATGGACTTGGATATGGACTGTTATATGAACCGGGATATGGACTGTGATATGGACTGGGATATGGACCGAGATATGGACTGGGAGATAGATTAGGATATAGACTGGTATATGGACCGGGATATGGACCACGATATGAACCGGAATATGGACTGGGATATGGACTGGGATATAGATTAGGATATGGACCGGGATATTGACTGGGATATGGACTGTTATATGGACCGGGATATAGACCGTGATATGGACTGGGATATAGATTAGGATATGGACTGGGATATGGACTGGGATATGAACTGGGATATAGATCAGGATATGGACTGGGATATGGACCGGGATATGGACTGGGATATGGACTGGGATATGGACCGGGATATGGACCGGGATATGGACTGCGATATAGATTAGGATATAGACTGGTATATGGACTGGGATATGGACCACGATATGGACCGGAATATGGACTGGGATATGGATTGTTATAGGGACCGGGATATGGACCGGGACATGGACTGGGATATGGACTGGGATATGGACCGTTATATGGACCGGGATATGAACCGGGATATGGACTGGGATATGGACTGGGATATAGATTAGGATATATACTGGTATATGGACTGTTATATGGACCGGGATATGGACCAGGATATGGACTGGGATATGGACCGGGATATGGAGTGGGATATGGACCGGGATATGGACTGGTATATGGACTGTTATATGGACCGGAATATGGACCGGGATATGGACCGGGATATGGACTGGGATACAGATTAGGATATGGACTGGTATATGGACTGGGATATGGACTGTTATATGGACCGGGATATGGACTGGGATATGGACTGGGATATGTACTGAGATATGGACCGGGATATGGACTGGGATATGGACCGTTATATGGACCGGGATATGAACCAAGATATGGACTGGGATATGGACCGCAATATGGACTGGGATATGGATTTGGAAATGGACTGTTATATGGACCGGGATATGGACCGGGATATGGACTGGGATATGGACCGGGATATAGACTGGGATATGGACTGGGATATAGATTAGGATATGGACTGGGATATGGACAGGGATATGGACTGTTATATGGACCGGGATATGGACCGGGATATGAACCACGATATGGACTGGGATATGGACCGCGATATGGACTGGCATATGGACTTGGATATGGACCGAGATATGGACTGGGATATAGATTAGGATATAGACTGGTATATGGACCGGGATATGGACTGGGATATGGACAGTTATATGGACCGGGATATGTACCGGGATATGGACTGGGATATGGACTGGGATATGGACTGTTATATGGACCGGGATATGAACCAGGATATGGACTGGGATATGGACTGTTATATGGACCGGGATATGAACCAGGATATGGACAGGGATATGGACTGGGATATAGACTAGGATATGGACTGGTATATGGACTGTTATATGGACTGTTATATGGACCGGGATATGGACCAGGATATGGACCAGGATATGGACTGGGATATGGACCGGGATATGGAGTGGGATATGGACCGGGATATGGACTGGGATATGGACTGTTATATGGACCGGGAAATGGACCGGTATATGGACCGGGATATGACTGGGATATGGACGGGGATATAGATTAGGATATGGTCTGTTATATGGACTGGGATATGGACTGGGATATGGACTGGGATATGGACTGGGATATGGACTGAGATATGGACCGGGATATGGACTGGGATATGGACCGTGATATGGACCAGGATATGGACTAGGATATAGACTGTTATATGGACCGGGATATGGACCAGGATATGGACTGGGATATAGATTAGGATATGGACTGGGATATGGACTGGAATATGGACTGTTATATGGACCGGAATATGGACTGGGATATGGACTGTTATATGGACCGGGATATGGACCGGTATATGGACTGGGATATGGACTGTTATATGGACAGGGATATGGACCGGGATATGAACCGGGATATGGACTGGGATATGGACCGGGATATGGACCAGGATATGGACTGGGACATAGACCAAGATATGAACCAGGATATGGACCGGGATATGGACCGGGATATGGACTGGGATATGGAGTGTTTTATGGACCAGGATATGGACCGCGATATGGACCGGGATATGGACTGGGATATGGACTGGGATATGGACAGGGATATGGACTGTTATATGGACCGGGATACGGACCGGGATATGAACCGGGAAATGGACTGGGATATGGACCGGGATATGGACTGGGATATGGACTGGGATATGGACTTTGATATGGACTGTTATATGGCCTGGGATATGGACTGGGATATGGACTGGGATATGGACCGGGATATGGACTGGGATATGGACTGGGATATAGATTAGGATATGGACTGGGATATGGACTTGGATATGGACTGTTATATGGACCGGGATATGGACTGTGATAAGGACTGGGATATGGACCGAGATATGGACTGGGATATAGATTAGGATATAGACTGGTATATGGACCGGGATATGGACCACGATATGGACCGGAATATGGACTGGAATATTGACAGTTATATGGACTGGGATATGAACCGGGATATGGACTGGGATATGGATTGTTATATGGACCGGGATATGAACCGGGATATGGACTGGGATATGGACTGGGATATAGATTAGGATATGGACTGGTATATGGACTGTTATATGGACTGTTATATGGACCGGGATATGGACCGGCATATGGACCGGGATATGGACTGGGATATGGACTGGGATATAGATTAGGATATGGAGTGGTATATGGACTGGGATATGGTCTCGTATATGGACCGGGATATGGACTGGGATATGGATTGGGATATAGACTGGGATATGGACTGAGATATGGACCGGGATATGGACTGGGATATGGACTGAGATATGGACCGGGATATGGACTGGGATATGGACCGTTATATGGACCGGGATATGAACCAAGATATGGACTGGGTTATGGACTGCGATATGGACTGGGATATGGACTTGGAAATGGACTGTTATATGGACCGGGATATGGACCAGGATATGGACCAGGATATGGACTGGGATATGGACCTGGATATGGAGTGGGATATGGACCGGGATATGGACCGGGATATGGACTGGGATATAGACCAGGATATGGATTGGGGTATGGACTGCGATACGGACCGGGATATGAAGTGTTATATGGACCGGGATATGGACCGGGATATGGACCGGGATATGGACTGTTATATGGACTGGGATATGGACCGGGATATGGACTGGGATATGCACTGTTATATGGACCGGGATATGGACCGGGATATGGACTGGGATATGGACTGGGATATAGATTGGGATATGGACTGGGATATGGAACAGGATATGGACCAAGAAATGGACCGGGATATGGACTGGGATATGGACTGTTTTATGGACCGGGATATTGACCGGGATATGGACTGGGATATGGACTGGGATATAGATTAGGATATGGACTCGTTTATGGACTGGGATATGGACTGGGATATGGACCGTGATATGGACAAGGATATGGACTCGGATATGGACAAAGATATGGACTGGGATATTGACTGTTATATGGACCGGGATATGGACCGGGATATGGACTGGGATATGGACTGGGATATGGACCGTGATATGGACAAGGATATGGACTGGGATATGGACCAGGATATGGACTGGGATATTGACTGTTATATGGACCAGGATATGGACCGGGATATGAACCAATATATGGACTGGGATATGGACGGCGATATGGACTGGGATATGGACTGGGATATGGAGTTGGAAATGGACTGTTATATGGACCGGGATATGGACCGGGATATGGACCGGGATATGGACTGGGATATGGACCGGGATATGGACTGGGATATGGACTGGGATATAGATTAGGATATGGACTGGGATATGGACTGGGATATGGACTGTTATATGGACCGGGAAATGGACCGGGATATGAACCAAGATATGGACTGGGATATGGACCGGGATATGGACTGGCATATGGACTGGGATATGGACTTGGATATGGACTGTTATATGAACCGGGATATGGACTGTGATATGGACTGGGATATGGACCGAGATATGGACTGGGAGATAGATTAGGATATAGACTGGTATATGGACCGGGATATGGACCACGATATGAACCGGAATATGGACTGGGATATGGACTGGGATATAGATTAGGATATGGACCGGGATATTGACTGGGATATGGACTGTTATATGGACCGGGATATAGACCGTGATATGGACTGGGATATAGATAAGGATATGGACCGGGATATGGACTGGGATATGAACTGGGATATAGATCAGGATATGGACTGGGATATGGACCGGGATATGGACTGGGATATGGACTGGGATATGGACCGGGATATGGACCGGGATATGGACTGCGATATAGATTAGGATATAGACTGGTATATGGACTGGGATATGGACCACGATATGGACCGGAATATGGACTGGGATATGGATTGTTATAGGGACCGGGATATGGACCGGGACATGGACTGGGATATGGACTGGGATATGGACCGTTATATGGACCGGGATATGAACCGGGATATGGACTGGGATATGGACTGGGATATAGATTAGGATATATACTGGTATATGGACTGTTATATGGACCGGGATATGGACCAGGATATGGACTGGGATATGGACCGGGATATGGAGTGGGATATGGACCGGGATATGGACTGGCATATGGACTGTTATATGGACCGGAATATGGACCGGGATATGGACCGGGATATGGACTGGGATACAGATTAGGATATGGACTGGTATATGGACTGGGATATGGACTGTTATATGGACCGGGATATGGACTGGGATATGGACTGGGATATGTACTGAGATATGGACCGGGATATGGACTGGGATATGGACCGTTATATGGACCGGGATATGAACCAAGATATGGACTGGGATATGGACCGCAATATGGACTGGGATATGGATTTGGAAATGGACTGTTATATGGACCGGGATATGGACCGGGATATGGACCGGGATATGGACTGGGATATGGACCGGGATATAGACTGGGATATGGACTGGGATATAGATTAGGATATGGACTGGGATATGGACAGGAATATAGATTAGGATATGGACTGGTATATGGACTGTTATATGGACTGCTATATGGACCGGGATATGGACCGGCATATGGACTGGGATATGGACTGGGATATAGATTAGGATATGGAGTGGTATATGGACTGGGATATGGTCTCGTATATGGACCGGGATATGGACTGGGATATGGATTGGGATATAGACTGGGATATGGACTGAGATATGGACCGGGATATGGACTGGGATATGGACTGAGATATGGACCGGGATATGGACTGGGATATGGACCGTTATATGGACCGGGATATGAACCAAGATATGGACTGGGTTATGGACTGCGATATGGACTGGGATATGGACTTGGAAATGGACTGTTATATGGACCGGGATATGGACCAGGATATGGACCAGGATATGGACTGGGATATGGACCTGGATATGGAGTGGGATATGGACCGGGATATGGACCGGGATATGGACTGGGATATAGACCAGGATATGGATTGGGGTATGGACTGCGATACGGACCGGGATATGAAGTGTTATATGGACCGGGATATGGACCGGGATATGGACCGGGATATGGACTGTTATATGGACTGGGATATGGACCGGGATATGGACTGGGATATGCACTGTTATATGGACCGGGATATGGACCGGGATATGGACTGGGATATGGACTGGGATATAGATTGGGATATGGACTGGGATATGGAACAGGATATGGACCAAGAAATGGACCGGGATATGGACTGGGATATGGACTGTTTTATGGACCGGGATATTGACCGGGATATGGACTGGGATATGGACTGGGATATAGATTAGGATATGGACTCGTTTATGGACTGGGATATGGACTGGGATATGGACCGTGATATGGACAAGGATATGGACTCGGATATGGACAAGGATATGGACTGGGATATTGACTGTTATATGGACCGGGATATGGACCGGGATATGGACTGGGATATGGACTGGGATATGGACCGTGATATGGACAAGGATATGGACTGGGATATGGACCAGGATATGGACTGGGATATTGACTGTTATATGGACCAGGATATGGACCGGGATATGAACCAATATATGGACTGGGATATGGACGGCGATATGGACTGGGATATGGACTGGGATATGGAGTTGGAAATGGACTGTTATATGGACCGGGATATGGACCGGGATATGGACCGGGATATGGACTGGGATATGGACCGGGATATGGACTGGGATATGGACTGGGATATAGATTAGGATATGGACTGGGATATGGACTGTGATATGGACTGTTATATGGACCGGGAAATGGACCGGGATATGAACCAAGATATGGACTGGGATATGGACCGGGATATGGACTGGCATATGGACTGGGATATGGACTTGGATATGGACTGTTATATGAACCGGGATATGGACTGTGATATGGACTGGGATATGGACCGAGATATGGACTGGGAGATAGATTAGGATATAGACTGGTATATGGACCGGGATATGGACCACGATATGAACCGGAATATGGACTGGGATATGGACTGGGATATAGATTAGGATATGGACCGGGATATTGACTGGGATATGGACTGTTATATGGACCGGGATATAGACCGTGATATGGACTGGGATATAGATTAGGATATGGACCGGGATATGGACTGGGATATGAACTGGGATATAGATCAGGATATGGACTGGGATATGGACCGGGATATGGACTGGGATATGGACTGGGATATGGACCGGGATATGGACCGGGATATGGACTGCGATATAGATTAGGATATAGACTGGTATATGGACTGGGATATGGACCACGATATGGACCGGAATATGGACTGGGATATGGATTGTTATAGGGACCGGGATATGGACCGGGACATGGACTGGGATATGGACTGGGATATGGACCGTTATATGGACCGGGATATGAACCGGGATATGGACTGGGATATGGACTGGGATATAGATTAGGATATATACTGGTATATGGACTGTTATATGGACCGGGATATGGACCAGGATATGGACTGGGATATGGACCGGGATATGGAGTGGGATATGGACCGGGATATGGACTGGCATATGGACTGTTATATGGACCGGAATATGGACCGGGATATGGACCGGGATATGGACTGGGATACAGATTAGGATATGGACTGGTATATGGACTGGGATATGGACTGTTATATGGACCGGGATATGGACTGGGATATGGACTGGGATATGTACTGAGATATGGACCGGGATATGGACTGGGATATGGACCGTTATATGGACCGGGATATGAACCAAGATATGGACTGGGATATGGACCGCAATATGGACTGGGATATGGATTTGGAAATGGACTGTTATATGGACCGGGATATGGACCGGGATATGGACCGGGATATGGACTGGGATATGGACCGGGATATAGACTGGGATATGGACTGGGATATAGATTAGGATATGGACTGGGATATGGACAGGAATATAGATTAGGATATGGACTGGTATATGGACTGTTATATGGACTGCTATATGGACCGGGATATGGACCGGCATATGGACTGGGATATGGACTGGGATATGGACTGGGATATAGATTAGCATATGGAGTGGTATATGGACTGGGATATGGTCTCGTATATGGACCGGGATATGGACTGGGATATGGATTGGGATATAGACTGGGATATGGACTGAGATATGGACCGGGATATGGACTGGGATATGGACTGAGATATGGACCGGGATATGGACTGGGATATGGACCGTTATATGGACCGGGATATGAACCAAGATATGGACTGGGTTATGGACTGCGAAATGGACTGGGATATGGACTTGGAAATGGACTGTTATATGGACCGGGATATGGACCAGGATATGGACCAGAATATGGACTGGGATATGGACCTGGATATGGAGTGGGATATGGACCGGGATATGGACCGGGATATGGACTGGGATATAGACCAGGATATGGATTGGGGTATGGACTGCGATACGGACCGGGATATGAAGTGTTATATGGACCGGGATATGGACCGGGATATGGACCGGGATATGGACTGGGATATGGACTGGGATATGGACCGGGATATGGACTGGGATATGCACTGTTATATGGACCGGGATATGGACCGGGATATGGACTGGGATATGGACTGGGATATAGATTGGGATATGGACTGGGATATGGAACAGGATATGGACCAAGAAATGGACCGGGATATGGACTGGGATATGGACTGTTTTATGGACCGGGATATTGACCGGGATATAGACTGGGATATGGACTGGGATATAGATTAGGATATGGACTCGTTTATGGACTGGGATATGGACTGGGATATGGACCGTGATATGGACAAGGATATGGACTCGGATATGGACAAGGATATGGACTGGGATATTGACTGTTATATGGACCGGGATATGGACCGGGATATGGACTGGGATATGGACTGGGATATGGACCGTGATATGGACAAGGATATGGACTGGGATATGGACCAGGATATGGACTGGGATATTGACTGTTATATGGACCAGGATATGGACCGGGATATGAACCAATATATGGACTGGGATATGGACGGCGATATGGACTGGGATATGGACTGGGATATGGAGTTGGAAATGGACTGTTATATGGACCGGGATATGGACCGGGATATGGACCGGGATATGGACTGGGATATGGACCGGGATATGGACTGGGATATGGACTGGGATATAGATTAGGATATGGACTGGGATATGGACTGGGATATGGACTGTTATATGGACCGGGAAATGGACCGGGATATGAACCAAGATATGGACTGGGATATGGACCGGGATATGGACTGGCATATGGACTGGGATATGGACTTGGATATGGACTGTTATATGAACCGGGATATGGACTGTGATATGGACTGGGATATGGACCGAGATATGGACTGGGAGATAGATTAGGATATAGACTGGTATATGGACCGGGATATGGACCACGATATGAACCGGAATATGGACTGGGATATGGACTGGGATATAGATTAGGATATGGACCGGGATATTGACTGGGATATGGACTGTTATATGGACCGGGATATAGACCGTGATATGGACTGGGATATAGATTAGGATATGGACCGGGATATGGACTGGGATATGAACTGGGATATAGATCAGGATATGGACTGGGATATGGACCGGGATATGGACTGGGATATGGACTGGGATATGGACCGGGATATGGACCGGGATATGGACTGCGATATAGATTAGGATATAGACTGGTATATGGACTGGGATATGGACCACGATATGGACCGGAATATGGACTGGGATATGGATTGTTATAGGGACCGGGATATGGACCGGGACATGGACTGGGATATGGACTGGGATATGGACCGTTATATGGACCGGGATATGAACCGGGATATGGACTGGGATATGGACTGGGATATAGATTAGGATATATACTGGTATATGGACTGTTATATGGACCGGGATATGGACCAGGATATGGACTGGGATATGGACCGGGATATGGAGTGGGATATGGACCGGGATATGGACTGGCATATGGACTGTTATATGGACCGGAATATGGACCGGGATATGGACCGGGATATGGACTGGGATACAGATTAGGATATGGACTGGTATATGGACTGGGATATGGACTGTTATATGGACCGGGATATGGACTGGGATATGGACTGGGATATGTACTGAGATATGGACCGGGATATGGACTGGGATATGGACCGTTATATGGACCGGGATATGAACCAAGATATGGACTGGGATATGGACCGCAATATGGACTGGGATATGGATTTGGAAATGGACTGTTATATGGACCGGGATATGGACCGGGATATGGACCGGGATATGGACTGGGATATGGACCGGGATATAGACTGGGATATGGACTGGGATATAGATTAGGATATGGACTGGGATATGGACAGGAATATAGATTAGGATATGGACTGGTATATGGACTGTTATATGGACTGTTATATGGACCGGGATATGGACCGGCATATGGACTGGGATATGGACTGGGATATGGACTGGGATATAGATTAGGATATGGAGTGGTATATGGACTGGGATATGGTCTCGTATATGGACCGGGATATGGACTGGGATATGGATTGGGATATAGACTGGGATATGGACTGAGATATGGACCGGGATATGGACTGGGATATGGACTGAGATATGGACCGGGATATGGACTGGGATATGGACCGTTATATGGACCGGGATATGAACCAAGATATGGACTGGGTTATGGACTGCGAAATGGACTGGGATATGGACTTGGAAATGGACTGTTATATGGACCGGGATATGGACCAGGATATGGACCAGAATATGGACTGGGATATGGACCTGGATATGGAGTGGGATATGGACCGGGATATGGACCGGGATATGGACTGGGATATAGACCAGGATATGGATTGGGGTATGGACTGCGATACGGACCGGGATATGAAGTGTTATATGGACCGGGATATGGACCGGGATATGGACCGGGATATGGACTGGGATATGGACTGGGATATGGACCGGGATATGGACTGGGATATGCACTGTTATATGGACCGGGATATGGACCGGGATATGGACTGGGATATGGACTGGGATATAGATTGGGATATGGACTGGGATATGGAACAGGATATGGACCAAGAAATGGACCGGGATATGGACTGGGATATGGACTGTTTTATGGACCGGGATATTGACCGGGATATAGACTGGGATATGGACTGGGATATAGATTAGGATATGGACTCGTTTATGGACTGGGATATGGACTGGGATATGGACCGTGATATGGACAAGGATATGGACTCGGATATGGACAAGGATATGGACTGGGATATTGACTGTTATATGGACCGGGATATGGACCGGGATATGGACTTGGATATGGACTGGGATATGGACCGTGATATGGACAAGGATATGGACTGGGATATGGACCAGGATATGGACTGGGATATTGACTGTTATATGGACCAGGATATGGACCGGGATATGAACCAATATATGGACTGGGATATGGACGGCGATATGGACTGGGATATGGACTGGGATATGGAGTTGGAAATGGACTGTTATATGGACCGGGATATGGACCGGGATATGGACCGGGATATGGACTGGGATATGGACCGGGATATGGACTGGGATATGGACTGGGATATAGATTAGGATATGGACTGGGATATGGACTGGGATATGGACTGTTATATGGACCGGGAAATGGACCGGGATATGAACCAAGATATGGACTGGGATATGGACCGGGATATGGACTGGCATATGGACTGGGATATGGACTTGGATATGGACTGTTATATGAACCGGGATATGGACTGTGATATGGACTGGGATATGGACCGAGATATGGACTGGGAGATAGATTAGGATATAGACTGGTATATGGACCGGGATATGGACCACGATATGAACCGGAATATGGACTGGGATATGGACTGGGATATAGATTAGGATATGGACCGGGATATTGACTGGGATATGGACTGTTATATGGACCGGGATATAGACCGTGATATGGACTGGGATATAGATTAGGATATGGACCGGGATATGGACTGGGATATGAACTGGGATATAGATCAGGATATGGACTGGGATATGGACCGGGATATGGACTGGGATATGGACTGGGATATGGACCGGGATATGGACCGGGATATGGACTGCGATATAGATTAGGATATAGACTGGTATATGGACTGGGATATGGACCACGATATGGACCGGAATATGGACTGGGATATGGATTGTTATAGGGACCGGGATATGGACCGGGACATGGACTGGGATATGGACTGGGATATGGACCGTTATATGGACCGGGATATGAACCGGGATATGGACTGGGATATGGACTGGGATATAGATTAGGATATATACTGGTATATGGACTGTTATATGGACCGGGATATGGACCAGGATATGGACTGGGATATGGACCGGGATATGGAGTGGGATATGGACCGGGATATGGACTGGCATATGGACTGTTATATGGACCGGAATATGGACCGGGATATGGACCGGGATATGGACTGGGATACAGATTAGGATATGGACTGGTATATGGACTGGGATATGGACTGTTATATGGACCGGGATATGGACTGGGATATGGACTGGGATATGTACTGAGATATGGACCGGGATATGGACTGGGATATGGACCGTTATATGGACCGGGATATGAACCAAGATATGGACTGGGATATGGACCGCAATATGGACTGGGATATGGATTTGGAAATGGACTGTTATATGGACCGGGATATGGACCGGGATATGGACCGGGATATGGACTGGGATATGGACCGGGATATAGACTGGGATATGGACTGGGATATAGATTAGGATATGGACTGGGATATGGACAGGGATATGGACTGTTATATGGACCGGGATATGGACCGGGATATGAACCACGATATGGACTGGGATATGGACCGCGATATGGACTGGCAAATGGACTTGGATATGGACCGAGATATGGACTGGGATATAGATTAGGATATGGTCTGTTATATGGACTGGGATATGGACTGGGATATGGACTGGGATATGGACTGGGATATGGACTGAGATATGGACCGGGATATGGACTGGGATATGGACCGTGATATGGACCAGGATATGGACTAGGATATAGACTGTTATATGGACCGGGATATGGACCAGGATATGGACTGGGATATAGATTAGGATATGGACTGGGATATGGACTGGAATATGGACTGTTATATGGACCGGAATATGGACTGGGATATGGACTGTTATATGGACCGGGATATGGACCGGTATATGGACTGGGATATGGACTGTTATATGGACAGGGATATGGACCGGGATATGAACCGGGATATGGACTGGGATATGGACCGGGATATGGACCAGGATATGGACTGGGACATAGACCAAGATATGAACCAGGATATGGACCGGGATATGGACCGGGATATGGACTGGGATATGGAGTGTTTTATGGACCAGGATATGGACCGGGATATGGACCGGGATATGGACTGGGATATGGACCGGGATATGGACTGGGATATGGACTGGGATATGGACTGTTATATGGACCGGGATACGGACCGGGATATGAACCGGGAAATGGACTGGGATATGGACCGGGATATGGACTGGGATATGGACTGGGATATGGACTTTGATATGGACTGTTATATGGCCTGGGATATGGACTGGGATATGGACTGGGATATGGACCGGGATATGGACTGGGATATGGACTGGGATATAGATTAGGATATGGACTGGGATATGGACTTGGATATGGACTGTTATATGGACCGGGATATGGACTGTGATAAGGACTGGGATATGGACCGAGATATGGACTGGGATATAGATTAGGATATAGACTGGTATATGGACCGGGATATGGACCACGATATGGACCGGAATATGGACTGGAATATTGACAGTTATATGGACTGGGATATGAACCGGGATATGGACTGGGATATGGATTGTTATATGGACCGGGATATGAACCGGGATATGGACTGGGATATGGACTGGGATATAGATTAGGATATGGACTGGTATATGGACTGTTATATGGACTGTTATATGGACCGGGATATGGACCGGCATATGGACCGGGATATGGACTGGGATATGGACTGGGATATAGATTAGGATATGGAGTGGTATATGGACTGGGATATGGTCTCGTATATGGACCGGGATATGGACTGGGATATGGATTGGGATATAGACTGGGATATGGACTGAGATATGGACCGGGATATGGACTGGGATATGGACTGAGATATGGACCGGGATATGGACTGGGATATGGACCGTTATATGGACCGGGATATGAACCAAGATATGGACTGGGTTATGGACTGCGATATGGACTGGGATATGGACTTGGAAATGGACTGTTATATGGACCGGGATATGGACCAGGATATGGACCAGGATATGGACCGGGATATGGACCTGGATATGGACCGGGATATGGACTGGGATATAGACCAGGATATGGATTGGGGTATGGACTGCGATACGGACCGGGATATGAAGTGTTATATGGACCGGGATATGGACCGGGATATGGACCGGGATATGGACTGGGATATGGACTGGGATATGGACCGGGATATGGACTGGGATATGCACTGTTATATGGACCGGGATATGGACTGGGATATGGACTGGGATATAGATTGGGATATGGACTGGGATATGGAACAGGATATGGACCAAGAAATGGACCGGGATATGGACTGGGATATGGACTGTTTTATGGACCGGGATATTGACCGGGATATGGACTGGGATATGGACTGGGATATAGATTAGGATATGGACTCGTTTATGGACTGGGATATGGACTGGGATATGGACCGTGATATGGACAAGGATATGGACTCGGATATGGACAAGGATATGGACTGGGATATTGACTGTTATATGGACCGGGATATGGACCGGGATATGGACTGGGATATGGACTGGGATATGGACCGTGATATGGACAAGGATATGGACTGGGATATGGACCAGGATATGGACTGGGATATTGAGTGTTATATGGACCAGGATATGGACCGATATACGGACTGTTATATGGACCGGGATATGGACCGGGATATGGACTGGGATATGGACTGTTATATGGACCGGGATATGGACCGGGATATGGACTGGGATATGGACCGGGATATGGACTGGGATATGGACCGGGATATAGACTGGGATATGGACTGGGATATGGACCGGGTTATGGACTGGGATATGGACCAGGATATGGATAAGGATATGGACAAGGATATGGAGTGGGATAAGGACCGGGATATGGACTGGGATATGGACTGTTAAATGGACCGGGATATGGACCGGGATATGGACCGGGATATGGACCGGAATATGGACTGGGATATGGACCGGGATATGGACTGGGATATGGACTGGGATATAGATTAGGATATGGACTGGTATATGGACCGGGATATGGACCGGGATTTGGACTCGGATATGGACTGTTATATGGACCGGGATATGGACCGGAATTGGGACTGGGATATGGACTGTAATATGGACCCAGATATGGACCGGGATATGGTCTGGGATATAGACCAGGATATGGACCAGGATATGGACTGGGATATGGACAGGGATATGGACTGGGATATGGACTGCTTTATGGAACGGGATATGAACTGGGATATGGACCGGGATATGGACTGAGATATGGACCGGGATATGGACTGGTATATGGACCGGGATATGGACCAGGATATGGACTGGGATATGGACCGGGATATGGACTGGGATATGGACTGTTATATGGACCGGGATATAGACCGGGATATGGACTGGGATATGGACCGGGATATGGACTGGGATATGGACCTGCATATGGAATGGGATATGGACTTGAATATAGATTAGGATATAGACTAGTATATGGCCTGGGATATGGACTGGAATATGGACCGAGATATGGACCGGAATATGGACTGGGATATGGACTCGTTTATGGACCGGGATATGGACCGGGATATGGACTGGGATATGGACTGGGATATAGATTAGGATATGGACTAGGATATGGACTGAGATATGGACTGTTATATGGACTGGGATATGGACCGGGATATGAACCAAGATATGGACTGGGATATGGACCGCGATATGGAATGGGATATGGACTGGGATATAGGTTAAGATATGGACTGGGATATAGACTGGGATATGGACTGGGATATTGATTAGGATATAGACTGGTATATGGACTGGTATATGGACCACGATATGGACCGGAATATGGACTGGGATATGGACTGTTATATGGACCGGGATATGGACAGGGGTATGGACTGTTATATGGACCGGGATATGGACTAGTAGATGGACTGGGATATGGACTGAGATATGGACCAAGATATGGACTGGGATATGGACCGTGATATGGACCCGGATATGGACTGTGATATGGACTGGGATATGGACCGAGATATGGACCGGGATATGTGCTGGGATATTGACCGGGATATGGACCAGGATATGGACTGGGAAATAGACCAGGATATGGACCACGATATGGACCGGGATATAGACCGGGATATGGAATGGGATATGGACTGGAATATAGACTGGGATATAGACTGGAACATACAATGGGATATGGACTGGGCTATGAACCGGTTTATGGACTGGTATATGGACTGGGATATAGATTAGGATATGGACTGTTATATGGACCGTGATATGGACTGGGATATGGATTGTGATATGGACATGGATATGGACTGGGGTATGGACTGGGATATGGAACAGGATATGGACCAAGAAATGGACCGGAATATGGACTGGGATATGGACTGTTATATGGACCGGGTTATGGACCGGGATATGGACTGGGATATTGACTGGGATATAGATTAGGATATGGACTCGTATATGGACTGGGATATGGACTGGGATATGGACTGTTATATGGGCCGGGATATGGACCGTGATATGGACTGGGATATGGACCGTGATATGGACAAGGATATGGACTGGGATATGGACCATGATATGGACTGGGATATTGACTGTTATATGGACCGGGATATGGACCGGGATATGGACTGTTATATGGACCGGGATATGGACCGGGATATGGACTGGGATATGGACTGTTATATGGACCGGGATATGGACCGGGATATGGACTGGGATATGGACTGGGATATGGACCGTGATATGGACCGGGATATGGACTGGGATATGGACTGGGATATAGATTAGTATATGGACTGGTATATGGACTGGGATATGGACTGTTATATGGACTGGGATATGGACCAGGATATGGACAAGGATATGGTCTGTGATATATAGCAGGATATGGACCAGGATATGGACTGGGATATGGACCGGGATATGGACTGGGATATGGACTGCTTTATGGACAAGGATATGGACCGGGATATGGACCGGGATATGGACCGGGATATGGACTGGGATATGGACCGGGATATGGACTGGGATATGGACTGTTATATGGACTGGTATATGGAGCGGGATATGGACCAGGATATGGACTGGGATATGGACCGGGATATGGACTGGGATATGGACTG
This sequence comes from Pyrocephalus nanus, assembly GCA_038380795.1. NCBI lineage: Eukaryota > Metazoa > Chordata > Aves > Passeriformes > Tyrannidae > Pyrocephalus > Pyrocephalus nanus. The sequence goes on along the minus strand of CM076265.1, from coordinate 63,942,253 downwards.
TTATATGGACTGGGATATGGACCGGGATATGGACTGGGATATGGACCGGGATATGGACTGGGATATGGACTGTTATATGGACCGGGATATGGACCGGGATATGGACCTGGATATGGACTGGGATATGGACTGGAATATAGATTAGGGTATAGACGGGTATATGGACTGGGATATGGACTGGTATATGGACCACGATATGGACCGGAATATGGACTGGGATATGGACTGTTATATGGACCGGGATATGGACCGGGATATGGACTGGGATATGGACTGGGATATGGACTGTTATATGGACTGGGATATGAACCGGGATATGGACTGGGATATGGACTGGGATATAGATTAGGATATGGACTGGTATATGGACTGTTATATGGACTGTTATATGGACCGGAATATGGACCAGGATATGGACCAGAATATGGACTGGGATATGGACTGTTATATGGACCGGGATATGGACCGGTATATGGACCGGGATATGGACTGGGATATGGACTGGGATATAGATTAGGATATAGACTGGTATATGGACTGGGATATGGACTGTTATATGGACCGGGATATGGACTACTATATGGACTGGGATATGGACTGGGATATGGAATGTTATATGGACTGGAATATGGACTGGGATATGGACTGTTATATGGACCGGGATATGGATTGGTATATGGACTGGGATATGGACTGGGATATGGACTGGGATATGGACAGGGATATGGACCGGGATATGAACCGGGATATGGACTGGGATATGGACAGCGATATGGACTGGGATATGGACTGGGATATGGACTTGGATATGGACTGTTATATGGACCGGGATATGGACTGTGATATGGACTGGGATATGGACCGAGATATGGACCGGGATATGGGCTGGGATATTGACCGGGATATGGACCAGGATATGGACTGGGAAATAGACCGGGATATGGACCACGATATGGACCGGGATATAGACCGGGATATGGACCACGATATGGACCGGGATATAGACCGGGATATGGACTGGAATATACAATGGGATATGGACCGGGCTATGGACCGGTTTATGGACTGGTATATGGACCTGGATATGGACTGGGATATGGACTGTTACATGGACCGGGATATGGACTGGGATATGGACTGTTATATGGACCGGGATATGGACTGGGATATGGACCGTGTTATGGACATGGATATGGACTAGGATATGGACCGGGATATGGACCAGGATATGGACTGGAATATAGACCAGGATATGGACTGGGGTATGGACTGGGATATGGACTGGGATATGAACCGGGATATGGACTGGGATATGCACTGTTATATGGACCGGGATATGGACTGGGATATGGACTGGGATATAGATTAGGATATGGACTGGTACATGGACTGGGATATGGAACAGGATATGGACAAGGAAATGGACCGGAATATGGACTGGGATATGGACTGTTATATGGACAGGGATATGGACTGGGATATGGACTGTTATATGGACCGGGATATGGACCGGGATATGGACTGGGATATTGACTGGGATATAGATTACGATATGGACTTCAATATGGACTGGGATATGGACTGTTATATGGACCGGAATATGGACCGGGATATGGACCGTGATATGGACTGGGATATGGACCGTGATATGGACAAGGATATGGACTGGGATATGGACCAGGATATGGACTGGGATATTGACTGTTATATGGACCGGGATATGGACCGGGATATGGACTGTTATACGGACCGGGATATGGACCGGGATATGGACTGGGATATGGACTGTTATATGGACCGGGATATGGACCGGGATATGGACTGGGATATGGACTGTGATATGGACCGTGATATGAACCGGGATATGGACTGGGATATGGACTGTTATATGGACCGGGATATGGACTGGGATATGGACCGGGATATGGGCCAGGATATGGACTGGGATATAGACCAGGATATGGACTTGGATATGGACCGGGATATGGACTGGGATATGGACCGGTATATGGACCGGGATATGGACCGGCATATGTATCGGGATATGGACTGGGATATGGACCGGGATATGGACCGAGATATGGACCGGGATATAGATTACGATATGGACTAGTATATGGACTGGGATACGGACTGGGATATGGACTGTTTTATGGACCGTGATATGGACCGGGATATGGACCGGGATATGGACTGGGATATGGACCGGGATATGGACTGCGATATGGACTGGGATATAGATTAGGATATAGACTTGTATATGGACTGGGATATGGACTGGGATATGGACCGGGATATGGACTGGGATATGGACCGGGATATGGACTGGGATATGGACTGGGATATGGACTGGGATATGGACTGGGATATGGACCGGGATATGGACCCTGATATGGACCGGGATATGGACCGTGATATGGACCGGGATATGGACTGGGATATGGACTGGGATAGAGATTAGGATATGGACTGGTATATGGACCGCGATAGGGACCGGAATATGGACTGGGATATGGACTTTTTTATGGACCGGCATAAGGACTAGGATATGGATTGTTATATAGACCAGGATTTGGACTGGGATATGGACTGGGATATGGACCGGGATATGGACTGGGATATGGACTGGGATATGGACCGGGATATGGACTTTGATATGGACTGGGGTATAGATTTGGATATGGGCTGGGATATGGACTGGGATATGTACTGTTATATTGACCCGGATATGGACTGCTATAAGGACGGGGATATGGACCGGAATATGGACTGGGATATGGACTGGGATATAGATAAGGATATGGACTGGGATATGGACTGGAATATAGGCCAGGATATGGACCAGGATATTGACTGGGATATCGACTGTGAAACGGACTGGGATATGGACTATTATATGGACGGGGATATGGACCACAATATGGACCGGAATATGGACTGGGATATGGACCGGGATATGGACTGACATATGGACCGGGATATGGACTGGGATATGGACCGTGATATGGACCAGGATATGGACTGAGATATCGACTGTTATATGGACCGGGATATGGACTGGGATATGGATTGGGATATGGACTGGAATATGGACCGGGATATGGACTTGGATATGGACTGGGATATAGATTAGGATATGGACTGGTATATGGACTGCGATATAGATTAGGATATGGACTGGTATATGGACTGGGATATGGACTGAGATATAGATTAGGATATAGACTGGTATATAGACTGGGATATGGACTGGGATATGGACTGCTATTTGGACCTGAATATGGACTGGGATATAAACTGTTATATGGACCGGGATATGGACCGGGATATGGACTGCGATATGGACCGAGATATGGACCGGGATATGGACTAGAATATGGACTGGGATATGAACCAGGATATGGACTGGGATATAGACCAGGATATGGACAAGGATATGGAGTGGGATATGGACAGGGATATGGACTGGGAAATGGACTGTTATATGGACCGGGATATGGACTGGGATATGGACCGGGATATGGACTGGGATATGGACTGGGATATGGACTGTTATATGGACCGGGATATGGACCGGGATATGGACTGGGATATGGACTGGGATATGTACCGAGATATGGACCGGGATATAGACCAGGATATGGACAAGGAAATGGAGTGGGATATGGACTGGGATACGGACTTGGATATGGACTGTTATATAGACCGCGATATGGACCGGGATATGGACTTGGATATGGACTGGGATATGGACCGAGATATGGACCGGGATATGGACTGGGATATGGACTGGGATATGGACTGGGATATGGACTTTTATATGGACCAGGATGTGGACCAGGATATGGACCGGGATATGGATTGTTATAAGGACCAGGATATGGACCGAGATATGGACCGGGATATGGACTGGGATATGGACTGGGATATGGACTGCGATATAGATTAGCATATGGACTGGTATATGGATTGTTATATGGACTGGGATATGGACTGTTATATGGACCGGGATATGGACCGGGATATGGACCGAGATATGGACTGGGATATGGACTGTTATATGGACCGGGATATGGACTGGGATATGGACTGGGATATGGACCGGAATATGGACTGGGATATGGACTCTTATATGGACCGGGATATGGAACTGGATATGGATTGTTATATGGACCGGGATATGAACCGGGATATGGACTGGGATATGGACTGGAATATAGATTAGGATATGGACCGGGATTTGGACCCGGATATGGACCCGGATATGGACTTGGATATGGACTGGGATATAGACTTGGATATGGACCGGGATATGGACCGGGATATGGACCGGGATATGGACTGGGATATGGACTGGGATATGGACTGTTATATGGACCAGGATATGGGTTTGGATATGGATTGTTATATGGACCGGGATATGGACCGGGATTTGGACTGGGATATGGACTGGGATATGGACTGTTATATGGACCGGGATATGGACTGGGATATGGACTGTTATATGGACTGGGATATGGACCGGGATATGGACTGGGATATGGACCGGGATATGGACTTGGATATGGACTGGGATATAGACTTGGATATGTACCGGGATATGGACCGGGATATGGACTGGGATATGGAATGTTATATGGACCGGGATATGGACCGGGATATTGACCGGGATATGGACTGGGATATGGACTGGGATATGTACTGTTATATTGACCCGGATATGGACTGTTATATGGACCGGGATTTGGACCGGAATATGGACTGGGATATGGACTGGGATATAGATTAGGATATGGACTGGGATATAGACTGGAATATAGGCCAGGACATGGACCAGGATATTGACTGGGATATCGACTGTGAAACGGACTGGGATATGGACTATTATATGGACGGGGATATGGACCACAATATGGACCGGGATATGGACTGGGATATGGACCGGGATATGGACTGTTATATGGACCGTGATATGGACCGGGATATGGACTGGGATATGGACTGAGATATGGACCGGGATATGGACTGGGATATGTACCGTGATATGGACCAGGATATGGACTGGGATATGGACTGCGATATCGACTGTTATATGGACCGGGATATGGACTGGGATATGGATTGGGATATAGACTGGGATATGGACCGGTATATGGACTTGGAAATGGACTGGGATATAGATTAGGATATGAACCGGGATATGGACTGGGATATGGACTGGGATATGGACTAGTATATGGACTGGAATATGGACTGGGATATGGACTGAGATATAGATTAGGATATAGACTGGTATATGGACTGGGATATGGACTGTGATATGGACTGCTATTTGGACCTGAATATGGACTGGGATATAGACTGTTATATGGACAGGGATATGGACTAGAATATGGACTGGGATATGAACCAGGATATGGACTGGGATATAGACCAGGATATGGACAAGGATATGGAGTGGGATATGGACAGGGATATGGGCTGGGAAATGGACTGTTATATAGACCGGGATATGGACCGGGATATGGACCGGGATATGGACTGGGATATGGACCGGGATATGGACTGGGATATGGACTGGGATACGGACTGTTATATGGACCGGGATATGGACCGGGATATGGACAAGGATATGGAGTGGGATATGGACCGGGATATGGACTGGGATATGGAGTGTTATATAGACCGGGATATGGACCGGGATATGGACTTGGATATGGACTGGGATATGGACCGAGATATGGACCGGGATATGGACTGTGATATGGACTGAGATATGGACTGGGATATGGACTGTTATATGGACCAGGAAATGGACCGAGATATGGACCGGGATATGGACTGTTATATGGACCAGGATATGGACCGGGATATGGACCGGGATATGGACTGGGATATGGACTGTTATATGGACCGGGATATGGACCGGGATATGGACTGGGATATGGACTGCGATAAAGATTAGTATATGGACTGGTATATGGACTGGGATATGGACTGTTATATGGACTGGGATATGGACCAGGATATGGACAAGGATATGGTCTGTGATATATAGCAGGATATGGACCAGGATATGGAGTGGGATATGGACCGGGATATGGACTGGGATATGGACTGCTTTATGGACAAGGATATGGACCGGGATATGGACCGGGATATGGACCGGGATATGGACTGGGATATGGACCGGGATATGGACTGGGATATGGACTGTTATATGGACTGGTATATGGAGCGGGATATGGACTTGGATATGGACTGGGATATGGACCGGGATATGGACTGGGATATGGACTGTTATATGGACTGGGATATGGACCGGGATATGGACTGGGATATGGACCGGGATATGGACTGGGATATGGACTGTTATATGGACCGGGATATGGACCGGGATATGGACCTGGATATGGACTGGGATATGGACTGGAATATAGATTAGGGTATAGACGGGTATATGGACTGGGATATGGACTGGTATATGGACCACGATATGGACCGGAATATGGACTGGGATATGGACTGTTATATGGACCGGGATATGGACCGGGATATGGACTGGGATATGGACTGGGATATGGACTGTTATATGGACTGGGATATGAACCGGGATATGGACTGGGATATGGACTGGGATATAGATTAGGATATGGACTGGTATATGGACTGTTATATGGACTGTTATATGGACCGGAATATGGACCAGGATATGGACCAGAATATGGACTGGGATATGGACTGTTATATGGACCGGGATATGGACCGGTATATGGACCGGGATATGGACTGGGATATGGACTGGGATATAGATTAGGATATAGACTGGTATATGGACTGGGATATGGACTGTTATATGGACCGGGATATGGACTACTATATGGACTGGGATATGGACTGGGATATGGAATGTTATATGGACTGGAATATGGACTGGGATATGGACTGTTATATGGACCGGGATATGGATTGGTATATGGACTGGGATATGGACTGGGATATGGACTGGGATATGGACAGGGATATGGACCGGGATATGAACCGGGATATGGACTGGGATATGGACAGCGATATGGACTGGGATATGGACTGGGATATGGACTTGGATATGGACTGTTATATGGACCGGGATATGGACTGTGATATGGACTGGGATATGGACCGAGATATGGACCGGGATATGGGCTGGGATATTGACAGGGATATGGACCAGGATATGGACTGGGAAATAGACCAGGATATGGACCACGATATGGACCGGGATATAGACCGGGATATGGACTGGAATATACAATGGGATATGGACCGGGCTATGGACCGGTTTATGGACTGGTATATGGACCTGGATATGGACTGGGATATGGACTGTTACATGGACCGGGATATGGACTGGGATATGGACTGTTATATGGACCGGGATATGGACTGGGATATGGACCGTGTTATGGACATGGATATGGACTAGGATATGGACCGGGATATGGACCAGGATATGGACTGGAATATAGACCAGGATATGGACTGGGGTATGGACTGGGATATGGACTGGGATATGAACCGGGATATGGACTGGGATATGCACTGTTATATGGACCGGGATATGGACTGGGATATGGACTGGGATATAGATTAGGATATGGACTGGTACATGGACTGGGATATGGAACAGGATATGGACAAGGAAATGGACCGGAATATGGACTGGGATATGGACTGTTATATGGACAGGGATATGGACTGGGATATGGACTGTTATATGGACCGGGATATGGACCGGGATATGGACTGGGATATTGACTGGGATATAGATTACGATATGGACTTCAATATGGACTGGGATATGGACTGTTATATGGACCGGAATATGGACCGGGATATGGACCGTGATATGGACTGGGATATGGACCGTGATATGGACAAGGATATGGACTGGGATATGGACCAGGATATGGACTGGGATATTGACTGTTATATGGACCGGGATATGGACCGGGATATGGACTGTTATATGGACCGGGATATGGACCGGGATATGGACTGGGATATGGACTGTTATATGGACCGGGATATGGACCGGGATATGGACTGGGATATGGACTGTGATATGGACCGTGATATGAACCGGGATATGGACTGGGATATGGACTGTTATATGGACCGGGATATGGACTGGGATATGGACCGGGATATGGGCCAGGATATGGACTGGGATATAGACCAGGATATGGACTTGGATATGGACCGGGATATGGACTGGGATATGGACCGGTATATGGACCGGGATATGGACCGGCATATGTATCGGGATATGGACTGGGATATGGACCGGGATATGGACCGAGATATGGACCGGGATATAGATTACGATATGGACTAGTATATGGACTGGGATACGGACTGGGATATGGACTGTTTTATGGACCGTGATATGGACCGGGATATGGACCGGGATATGGACTGGGATATGGACCGGGATATGGACTGCGATATGGACTGGGATATAGATTAGGATATAGACTTGTATATGGACTGGGATATGGACTGGGATATGGACCGGGATATGGACTGGGATATGGACCGGGATATGGACTGGGATATGGACTGGGATATGGACTGGGATATGGACTGTTATATGGACCGGGATATGGACCCTGATATGGACCGGGATATGGACCGTGATATGGACCGGGATATGGACTGGGATATGGACTGGGATAGAGATTAGGATATGGACTGGTATATGGACCGCGATAGGGACCGGAATATGGACTGGGATATGGACTTTTTTATGGACCGGCATAAGGACTAGGATATGGATTGTTATATAGACCAGGATTTGGACTGGGATATGGACTGGGATATGGACCGGGATATGGACTGGGATATGGACTGGGATATGGACCGGGATATGGACTTTGATATGGACTGGGGTATAGATTTGGATATGGGCTGGGATATGGACTGGGATATGTACTGTTATATTGACCCGGATATGGACTGCTATAAGGACGGGGATATGGACCGGAATATGGACTGGGATATGGACTGGGATATAGATAAGGATATGGACTGGGATATGGACTGGAATATAGGCCAGGATATGGACCAGGATATTGACTGGGATATCGACTGTGAAACGGACTGGGATATGGACTATTATATGGACGGGGATATGGACCACAATATGGACCGGAATATGGACTGGGATATGGACCGGGATATGGACTGACATATGGACCGGGATATGGACTGGGATATGGACCGTGATATGGACCAGGATATGGACTGAGATATCGACTGTTATATGGACCGGGATATGGACTGGGATATGGATTGGGATATGGACTGGAATATGGACCGGGATATGGACTTGGATATGGACTGGGATATAGATTAGGATATGGACTGGTATATGGACTGCGATATAGATTAGGATATGGACCGGGATATGGACTGAGATATAGATTAGGATATAGACTGGTATATAGACTGGGATATGGACTGGGATATGGACTGCTATTTGGACCTGAATATGGACTGGGATATAAACTGTTATATGGACCGGGATATGGACCGGGATATGGACTGCGATATGGACCGAGATATGGACCGGGATATGGACTAGAATATGGACTGGGATATGAACCAGGATATGGACTGGGATATAGACCAGGATATGGACAAGGATATGGAGTGGGATATGGACAGGGATATGGACTGGGAAATGGACTGTTATATGGACCGGGATATGGACTGGGATATGGACCGGGATATGGACTGGGATATGGACTGGGATATGGACTGTTATATGGACCGGGATATGGACCGGGATATGGACTGGGATATGGACTGGGATATGTACCGAGATATGGACCGGGATATAGACCAGGATATGGACAAGGAAATGGAGTGGGATATGGACTGGGATACGGACTTGGATATGGACTGTTATATAGACCGCGATATGGACCGGGATATGGACTTGGATATGGACTGGGATATGGACCGAGATATGGACCGGGATATGGACTGGGATATGGACTGGGATATGGACTGGGATATGGACTTTTATATGGACCAGGATGTGGACGAGGATATGGACCGGGATATGGATTGTTATAAGGACCAGGATATGGACCGGGATATGGACCGGGATATGGACTGGGATATGGACTGGGATATGGACTGCGATATAGATTAGCATATGGACTGGTATATGGATTGTTATATGGACTGGGATATGGACTGTTATATGGACCGGGATATGGACCGGGATATGGACCGAGATATGGACTGGGATATGGACTGTTATATGGACCGGGATATGGACTGGGATATGGACTGGGATATGGACCGGAATATGGACTGGGATATGGACTCTTATATGGACCGGGATATGGAACTGGATATGGATTGTTATATGGACCGGGATATGAACCGGGATATGGACTGGGATATGGACTGGAATATAGATTAGGATATGGACTGGTATATGGACTGGGATATGGACCTGGATATGGACTGTTATATGGACCGGAATATGGACCGGGATATGGACTGGGATATGGACTGTTATATGGATTGGGATATGGACCGGGATTTGGACCCGGATATGGACCCGGATATGGACTTGGATATGGACTGGGATATAGACTTGGATATGGACCGGGATATGGACCGGGATATGGACCGGGATATGGACTGGGATATGGACTGGGATATGGACTGTTATATGGACCAGGATATGGGTTTGGATATGGATTGTTATATGGACCGGGATATGGACCGGGATTTGGACTGGGATATGGACTGGGATATGGACTGTTATATGGACCGGGATATGGACTGGGATATGGACTGTTATATGGACTGGGATATGGACCGGGATATGGACTGGGATATGGACCGGGATATGGACTTGGATATGGACTGGGATATAGACTTGGATATGTACCGGGATATGGACCGGGATATGGACTGGGATATGGAATGTTATATGGACCGGGATATGGACCGGGATATTGACCGGGATATGGACTGGGATATGGACTGGGATATGTACTGTTATATTGACCCGGATATGGACTGTTATATGGACCGGGATATGGACCGGAATATGGACTGGGATATGGACTGGGATATAGATTAGGATATGGACTGGGATATAGACTGGAATATAGGCCAGGACATGGACCAGGATATTGACTGGGATATCGACTGTGAAACGGACTGGGATATGGACTATTATATGGACGGGGATATGGACCACAATATGGACCGGGATATGGACTGGGATATGGACCGGGATATGGATTGTTATATGGACCGTGATATGGACCGGGATATGGACCGGGATATGGACTGAGATATGGACCGGGATATGGACTGGGATATGTACCGTGATATGGACCAGGATATGGACTGGGATATGGACTGCGATATCGACTGTTATATGGACCGGGATATGGACTGGGATATGGATTGGGATATAGACTGGGATATGGACCGGTATATGGACTTGGAAATGGACTGGGATATAGATTAGGATATGAACCGGTATATGGACTGGGATATGGACTGGGATATGGACTAGTATATGGACTGGAATATGGACTGGGATATGGACTGAGATATAGATTAGGATATAGACTGGTATATGGACTGGGATATGGACTGTGATATGGACTGCTATTTGGACCTGAATATGGACTGGGATATAGACTGTTATATGGACAGGGATATGGACTAGAATATGGACTGGGATATGAACCAGGATATGGACTGGGATATAGACCAGGATATGGACAAGGATATGGAGTGGGATATGGACAGGGATATGGGCTTGGAAATGGACTGTTATATAGACCGGGATATGGACCGGGATATGGACCGGGATATGGACTGGGATATGGACCGGGATATGGACTGGGATATGGACTGGGATACGGACTGTTATATGGACCGGGATATGGACCGGGATATGGACAAGGATATGGAGTGGGATATGGACCGGGATATGGACTGGGATATGGAGTGTTATATAGACCGGGATATGGACCGGGATATGGACTTGGATATGGACTGGGATATGGACCGAGATATGGACCGGGATATGGACTGTGATATGGACTGAGATATGGACTGGGATATGGACTGTTATATGGACCAGGAAATGGACCGAGATATGGACCGGGATATGGACTGTTATATGGACCAGGATATGGACCGGGATATGGACCGGGATATGGACTGGGATATGGACTGTTATATGGACCGGGATATGGACCGGGATATGGACTGGGATATGGACTGCGATAAAGATTAGCATATGGACTGGTATATGGATTGGGATATGGACTGGGATATGGACTGTTAAATGGACCGGGATATGGACCGGGATATGGACTGGGATATGGACTGTTATATGGACCGGGATATAGACTGGGATATGGACTGGGATATGGACCGGAATATGGACTGGGATATGGACTGTTATATGGACCAGGATATGGGTTTGGATATGGATTGTTATATGGACCGGGATATGAACCGGGATATGGACTGGGATATGGACTGGAATATAGATTAGGATATGGACTGGTATATGGACTGGGATATGGACCTGGATATGGACTGTTATATGGACCGGAATATGGACCGGGATATGGACCGGGATATGGACTGGGATATGGACTGTTATATGGACTGGGATATAGACTGGGATATGGACTGGGATATGGACCGGAATATGGACTGGGATATGGACTGTTATATGGACCAGGATATGGGTTTGGATATGGATTGTTATATGGACCGGGATATGAACCGGGATATGGACTGGGATATGGACTGGAATATAGATTAGGATATGGACTGGTATATGGACTGGGATATGGACCTGGATATGGACTGTTATATGGACCGGAATATGGACCGGGATATGGACTGGGATATGGACTGTTATATGGACTGGGATATAGACATGGATATGGACAGGGATATGGATCGGGATATGGACCAGGATATGGACCGGGATATGGACTGGGATATGGACTGGGATATGGACTGTTATATGGACTGGGATATGGACCAGGATATGGACTGGGATATGGACTGTTATATGGACCGCAATATGGACCGGGATATGGACTGGGATACGGACTGGGATATGGACTGGGATATGGACTGGGATATGGACTGAGATATAGATTAGGATATAGACTGGTATATGGACTGGGATATGGACTGGGATATGGACTGTTATTTGGACCTGAATATGGACTTGGATATGGAGTGTTATATGGACCGGGATATGGACTGGGATATGGACTGGGATATGGACCAGGATATGGACTGGGATATAGACCAGGATAAGGACAAGGATATGGAGTGCGATATGGACCGGGATATGGACTGGGAAATTGACTGTTATATAGACCGGGATATTGACCGGGATATGGACCAGGATATGGACTGGGATATGGACCGGGATATGGACCGGGATATGGACTGGGAAATGGACTGGGATATGGACTGTTATATGGACCGGGATATGGACCGGGATATGGAGTTGGATACGGACTGGGATATAGACTTGGATATGGACCGGGATATGGACCGGAATTTGGACTGGGATATGGAATGTTATATGGACCGGGATATGGACCGGGATATTGACCGGTATATGGACTGGGATATGGACCGGGATATGGACCGGAATTTGGACTGGGATATGGAATGTTATATGGACCGGGATATGGACCGGGATATTGACCGGTATATGGACTGGGATATGGACTGGGATATGGACAGGGATATGGACTGAGATATAGATTAGGATATAGACTGCTATATGGACTGGGATATGGACTGCTATTTGGACCTGAATATGCACTGGGATATGGACTGTTATATGGACCGGTATATGTACCGGGATATGGACTGGGATATGGACCGAGATATGGACCGGGATATGGACCGGAATATGGACCGGGATATGGACCGGCATATGGACTGGGATATGGACTGCGATATGGACTGGGATATGGACTGGGATATAGATTAGGATATAGACTGGTATATGGACTGGGATATGGACTGGGATATGGACCGGGATATCGACCGGCATATGGACTGGGATATGGACTGGAATATGGACTGGGATATGGACTGTTATATGGACTTGGATATGGACTGGGAAATAGATTAGGATATAGACTGGTATATGGACTGGGATATGGACCGGGATATGGACCGCGATATGTTCCGGAATATGGATTTGGATATGGACTGTTATATGGACCGGGATATGGACCGGGATATGGACAGGGATATGGACTGTGATATGGACCGGAATATGGACTGGGATATAGACTGGGATATAGATTAGGATATGGACTGGGAAATGGACTGGGATATGGACTGTTATATGGACCGGAATACGGACTGGGATATGGACTTGGAAATAGATTAGGATATAGACTGGTATATGGACTGGGATATGGACTGGTATATGGACCGGGATATGGACCGGGATATGGACCGGGATATGGACCGGGATATGGACTATTATATGGACCGGGATATGGACCGGGATATGGATCGGGATATGGACCGGGATATGGACCGGGATATGGACTGGGATATGGACTGTTATATGGACCGGGATATGGACTGGGATATGGAATGGGATATGGACTGGGATATGGACTGGCATATGGACTGGGATATGGACAGAGATATGGACTGCGATAAAGATTAGGATATGGACTAGTATATGGACTGGGATATGGACTGGGATATGGACTGGGATATGGACTGTTATATGGACCGGCATATTGACTGGGATATGGACTGGGATATGGACTGAGATATAGATTAGGATATAGAATGGTATATGGCCTGGGATATGGACTGGAATATGGACCGAGATATGGACCGGGATATGGACTGGGATATGGACTGGGATATGGACTGGGATATGGACTGTTATATGGACCGGGATATGGACCGGGATATGGACTGGGATTTGGACTGGAATATAGATTAGGATATGGACTGGTATATGGACTGGGATATGGACTGGGATATGGATCGAGATATGGACCGGAATATGGACCGGGATAAGGACTGGGATATAGACTGGGAAATGGACCGAGATATGGACCGGAATATGGACTGGGATGTGGACCGGGATATGGACTGGGATATGGACTAGGATATAGACCAGGATATGGACCAGGATATGGACCGGTATATGGACTCGGATATGGACTGGGATATGGACCGGGATATGGACTGTTATATGGACCGGGATATGGACCGGGATATGGACCGGGATATAGACTGGGATATGGACTGGGATATGGACTGGTATATGGACATGGATATGGACTGGGATATGGACTGTTATATTGACCGGGATATGGACCGGGATATGGACTGGGATATGGACCGGGATATTGACTGGGATGTGGACTGGGATATAGATTAGGAAATGGACTGGGATATGGACTGAGATATGGACTGAGATATGGACCAGGATATGGACTGGGATATGTACTGAGATATGGACTGGGATATGGACTGTTATATGGAGCAGGATATGGACCGGGATATGGACCGGGATATGGACTGGGATATGGACTGGGATATGGACTGTTATATGGACCTGGATATGGACTTGGATATGGACTGTGATATGGACCGGGATATGGACCGGGATATGGATTGGGATATAGACCGGGATATGGATCGGGATATGGACCGGGATATAGACTGGGATATGGACTGGGATATGGATCGAGATATGGCCTTGCATATGGACTGGTATATTGACTGAAATATGGACCGGGATATTGACTGAAATATGGACTGGTATATGGACTGGGATACAGACCGGGATATAAACTGGGATATGGACCAGGATATGGACCGGGATATGGAATGGGATATGGACTGTGGTATTGATTGGGATATGGACCAGAATATGGACCGGAATATTGACTAGGATATGGACCGGGATATGGACTGGGATATGGACCGGGATATGGACTGGGATATAGATTAGGATATGGACTGGGATATGGACTGGGATATGGACTGTTATATGGACCGGGATATGGACTGCGATATGGACTGGGATATGGACCGGGATATGGACTGGGATATGGACTGCGATATGGACTGGGATATGGACCAGGATATGGACCAGGATATGGACTGGGATATAGATTAGGATATCAACTGGGATATGGACTGGGATAGAGACTGGGATATGGACTGGGATATGGACCGGGATACGGACCGGGATATGGACTGGTTTATGGACTGGGATATGGACTGGGATATGGACCGAGATGTGTACCGTGATATGGACTGGGATATTGATTGGGATATGGATTGGGATATGGAGCGGGATATGGACCGGGATATGGACCGGGATATGGATTGGGATATGGACCGGGATATGGACCTGGATATTGAATTAAATATGGACCGGGATGGGATTGGGGTGAGATTGGGACTAGGGTGAGATTGGGATTGGGTGGGGATGGGGATGGGATGGGAATGGGATGCAGCCAAGATCCCGGCACAGATGCCAGCACTGCTGGGAATGGGAGGAGATTGGGATTAGGGGTGAAACTAGGATTGGGGAAAGATTGGGATAATGGGATGGGACAGGGTGGGATTGTGATGGGATTGTGATTGTGATGGGATTTGGATTGGGATTGTGATGGGAATGGGATTGGGGATGGGATGGAATGGGATTGGGGATGGGATGGAATGGGATTGGGGTGGATGGGATAACGGGGTGGGCTAAAAGAGATGTGGTAGGATGAGATTGGGATAATGGGATGGGATTGGGATAATGGGATGGGATTGGGACTGGGGTTTAATGTGGCCAGATCCTGGTACAGCTCCCGGCTGGGGTGGGACTGGGATGGGATGGATGGGATTGGAATGGATTGGGGTGGGATTGGGTTAATAGGATGGGATTGGGATGGGAATGGGACCAGGGTAGGATTGGGATAATGGGATGGGGAGAGATAAGGTGGGATGGGGAGGGATGAGGTAGGATTGGGATAATGAGATGGGACTGGGATGGGTTGGAGTGAAATTAGGATAATTGGATGGGACTGGGATGGGGTGGGGTGGAATTGGGATAACTGGATGGGACTGGGATGGGGTGGGGTGAAATTAGAATAATTGGATGGGACTGGGATGGGGTGGAATTGGGATAACTGGATAGGACTGGGATGGGGTGGAGTGAAATTGGAATAATGGGATGGGACTGGGATGGGGTGGGGTGGAATTGGGATAACGGGATGGGACTGGGATGGGGTGGAATTAGGATAACTGGATGGGATTGGGATGGGGTGAGGTGGAATTGGGATAATTGGATGGGACTGGGATGGGGTGGGGTGGAATTAGGATAATTGGATGGGACTGGGATGGAGTGAAATGAGGATAACTGGATGGGACTGGGATGGGGTGGAGTGAAATTAGAATAATTAGATGGGACTGGGGAGGGGTGGGACTGGGATTAGTGTGGGTGGAACGATCACGGGATCGGGATGGGGATGGAACGGAACAGAACATCACCCCACACACACCTCCTGCATGGCCTCTTAGGCAGAATGCGGGGATTGGGGGGTGTCCAGGGCCACCTCCAGCATGGCCTGCCCCAGGATCGGGGGGTGCACCGACAGCCCCCACGTGTAGAAACCCCGCAGCACGCTCCGCTCCACGTTCACCAGGTCGAAAAACCCCGCGCGGAACCCTCCCCTGGGACACAGCGGGGTGGGAAGCGCCGGGAAAGGGGCGGGATTTGGGGCGGTGGGATTTTGGGGTGGGATTTGGGAGGAGGGTGGGGAGGATCCCATTTACCCTGCCATCCCTTTGGATAGGGAGTAGAAGGAGATGAGCTGGACCGAGGAGGAGAGAGGAGCCCCCGCCTCTCCCAGCACCCGGCGGAACGACAGGAACGGCCGCGAGGGGTCAAAGCAGCGTTCCTGCTGCACCTGGAACGGGGAGAACGGGAATGGGAATGGGGTAATGGGGGTGGGAGTGGGGGAATGGGGGTGGAAAAGGGGATAATGGGGGCACTGGGGAGGTGAACTGGGTAGGAATGGGACAGGAGGTGCCCTGGGCATGGAGTGGGACTGGGGAGGGAAAAGGGGGTTGGAAAAAGGGAATAATGGGGGGGGGGGGGGGGGGGGAATGGGTCTGGAAAAAGGATAATGGGGGCACTTGGGAAGAAAAAGGGTGGGAATGGGAAGTAGGTGACCTGGGAATGGGGTGGGCACTGGGACAGGGAAATGGAGCTGGGAAAAAGGATAATGGGGGGGAACAGGGCAGGCAATGGGGCTGGAAATAGGATAATGGGGGGGAACAGGGCAGGCAATGGGGCAGGGGGTGCCCCGGGCACGGGGAGGGAACTGGCCCAGGGCAATGGGGCTGGGAAAGGGGATAATGGGGGGCAATGGAGTGGGAATGGGGCAGGGGGTGCCCCGGGCATGGGGTGGGCACTGGGATGGTGAAATGGGGCTGGAAATGGGATAATGGGGGGGAACAGGGTGGGCAATGGGGCAGGGGGTGCCCCGGGCACGGGGTGGGCACTGGGATGGGGAAATGGGGCTGGAAATGGGATAATGGGGGGGAACAGGGCGGGCAATGGGGCTGGGGGTGCCCCGGGTACGGGGTGGGCACTGGCCCAGGGCCATGGGGCTGGAAATGGAATAACGGGGGGGAACAGGGCAGGTAACGGGGCTGGAAATGGGACAATGGGAGGAACAGGGCGGGCAAAGGGGCAGGGGGTGCCCCAGGCACAGGGTGGGAGCTGGGATGGGGAAATGGGGCTGGGAAAAAAAATAATGGGGGGAAATAGGGTGGGAATGGGACAGGGGGTGCCCCGGGCACGGGGTGGGCACCAGCCCAGGGCAATGGGGGGTCTCCCCCAGGCCCAAAGCCCCCGGCCCTGCCCCACCTCGTCCGCCAGCAGCAGGAGGGGCTCCTCGGCCGCCAGACCCAGCACGGCCTCCATGTCCCCCCAGCTAAGCACGTGCCCTGCGGGGACACAGCAACACAGGGGGTGGGATGGGAATGGAATGGGAATGGGGATGGGATGGGATGGGATGGGAATGGGGATATGGACTGGGATATAGGTTGGGATATGGACCGGGATATGGACCGGGATATGGACCAGGATATGGACTTGGATATGGATAGGGATATGGATATGGACCGGGATATAGATTAGGATATGGACTGGGATAAGGACCGGGTTATGGATTGAGATATGGATCAGGATATGGACGGGGATATGGATCGGGATATAGACTGGGATATGGACTAGGATATGGGGCTGGGAAAAGGGGTAATGGCAGGAATAGGGCAGGCAAAGGGGAACGGGGTGCCCCGGGCACAGGGGTGGGCACTGGGACAGGGCAATGGGGCTGGGAAAGGGGATAATGGGGGCACTGGGGGGGGAAACGGGCAGGCAATGGGGCTGGAAATGGGGTAATGCGGTGGAACAGGGCAAGCAATGGGGCAGGGAAAGGGGGCACTGGGACAGGGCAATAGGGCAGATATAGACTGGGATATGGACCGGGATATGGACTGGGATATGGACCGAGATATGGACTGGGCTATAGATTAGGATATGGACCGGGGTATGGACCGGAATATTGAATAAAATATGGACTGGGATATGGACTGGGATATGGACTGGGATATGGACTGGGATATGGACTGGGATATGGACTGGGATATGGACTGGGATATGGACTGGGATATGGACCTGGATATGGACCGATATATGGACCGGGATATGGACTGGGATATTGACTGTTATATGGACTGGGATATGGACTGGGATATAGGCCAGGATATGGACTTGCATATGGACTGGGATATAGATTGGGATATGGAACGGGATACGGATTGGAATATGGACTGGGATATGGACCGGGATATGGATCGGGATATGGATCAGGATTTGGAGTGGGATATGGACTGGGATATGGACTTAGATAAAGACCGGGATATGGACTGGGATATGGACTGGGATATGGACTGGGATATGGACTGGGATATGGACTGGGATATGGATCGGGATATGGACTGTTATATGGACTGGGATATGGACCGGGATATGGACCGGGATATGGATTCGATATAGATTACGATATGGACTGGGATATGGACTGTTATATGGACCGGGATATGGACCGGGATATGGACTGGTATATGAACCGGGATATGAACCGGGATATGGACCGGGATATGGACTGGGATATGAACCAGGATATGGACCGGGATATGGACCGGGATATAGATTAGGATATGGACTGGAATATGGACCTTGATATGGACCGGGATATAGACCGGGATATGGACTGGGATAGAGACCAGGATATGGACCAGGATATGGAATGGGATATGGACCGCCATATGGACTGAGATATGGACTGGGATATGGACCGGGATATGGACCGGGATATGGACCGGGATATGGACCGGGATATGGACTGAGATATGGACTGGGATATGGACTGGCATATAGATTAGGATATAGACTGGTTTATAGCCTGGGATATGGACTGGGATATGGACCGAGATATGGACCGTAATATGGACTGGGATATGGACTGTTATATGGACCGGGATATGGACTTTTATATGGACCGGGATATAAACTGGGATATGGACCGGGATATGGACCGGGATATGCACTGAAATATGGACTGGGATATGGACTGGGATATAGATTAGGATATAGACTGGGATATGGACCGGGATATGGACTGGGATATGGACCGGGATGTGGACTGGGATATGGACTGGGATATAGATTAGGACATGGACTGGGATATTGACTGGGATATGGACTGTTATATGGACCGGGATATGGACCGGGATATGGACCGGGATACGTACTGGGATATGGACTGGGATAAAGATTAGGATATGGACTGGTATATGGACTGGGATATGGACTGTTTTATGGACCGGAATATGGACTGGGATATGGACTGTTATATGGACCGGGATATGGACTGGGATATGGACCGGGATATGGACTGGGATATGGAGAGTTATATGGACCGGGATACGGACCGGGATATGGACTGGGATATAGATTGGGATATGAACTGGGATATGGAATGTTATATGGACAAGAATATGGACTGGGATATGGACTGTTATATGGACCGGGATATGGACCGGGATATGGACTGGGATATGGACCGGGATATGGACCGGGATATTGACCGGGATATTGACCGGGATATTGACCGGGATATTGACCGGGATATGGACCGGGATATGGACCGGGATATGGACCGGGATATGGACCGGGATATGGACTGGGATATGGACTGGGATATAAATTAGGATATAGACTGGTATATAGACTGGGATATGGACTGTTATATGGACCGGAATACGGACTGGGATATGGACTGTTATATGGACCGGGATATGGACTGGGATATGGACTGGGATATGGACTGGGATATGGACCGGGATATGGACTGGGATATGGACTGTTATATGGACCGGGATATGGACTGGGATATGGACTGAGATATAGATTAGGATATAGACTGGTATATGGACTGGGATATGGACTGGGATATGGACCGGGATATAGACCGGGATATGGACTGGGATATGGACCGAGATATGTACTGGGATATGGATTGTTATATGGACCGGGATATGGACTGTTATATGGACTGGGATATGGACCGGGATATGTACTGGGATATAGATTAGGATATGGACTGTTATATGGACTGGGATATGGACCGGGATATGGATGGGATATGGACTGGCATATAGATTAGGATATAGACTGGGATATGGACCGGGATATGGACTGGGATATGGACTGGGATATGGACCGGGATATGGACTGGGATATGGACTGTTATATGGACTGTTATATGGACCGGGATATGGACCGGGATATGGACCGGGATTTGGATTAGGATATGGACTGGTATATGGACCTGGATATGGACCGGGATATGGACTGGGATATGGAGTGGCATATAGATTAGGATTTAGTCTGGGATATGGACTGGGATATGGATTGGGATATGGACTGGGATATGGACTGTTATATGGACCAGGATATGGACCGGGATATGGACCGGGATATGGACTGGGATATAGACCGGGATATGGACCAGGATATGGACTGGAATATGAACCGAGATATGTACTGGGATATGGACTGTTATATGGACCGGGATATGGACCAGGATATGGACTGGGATATGGACCGCGATATGGACTGAGATATGGACTGGGATATGAACCAGGATATGGACCGGGATATAGACTGGGATATGGACTTGGATATAGATTAGTACATGGACTGGTATATGGACTGGGATATGAACTGGGATATAGATTAGGATATGGACTGGTATATGGACTGGGATATGGACTGGGATATGGACCGGGATATGGACCGGTATATGGACCAGGATATGGACTGGGATATAGACCAGAATATGGACCAGGATATGGACTGGGATATGGACCGTGATATGGACTGAGATATAGACTGGGATATGGACTGTTATATGGACCGGGATATGGACCGGGATATGGACCGGGATATGGACCGGGATATGGACTGGGATATAGACTGGGATATGGACAGGGATATGGACAAGGATATGGACCGGGATATGGACCGGGATATGGACTGATTTATGGACTGGGATATGGACCGGGATATGGACTGGTATATGGAGTGGGATATGGACCGGGATATGGACTGGGATATGGACTGGGATATGGACCGGGATATGGACCGGGATATGGACCGGGATATGGACCGGGATATGGACCGGGATATGGACCGGGATATGGACCGGGATATGGACTGGGATATGGACTGGGATATGGACTGGGATATGGACTGGGATATAGATTGGGATATGGACTGGGATATAGACCAGGATATGGACTGGGATATAGACCAGGATATGGACTGGTATATGTAACGGGATATGGACTGGGATATAGATTGGGATATGGACTGTTATATGTGCCGGGATATGGACTGGGATATGGACTGGCATATAGATTAGGATATAGACTGGGATATGGACTGGGGTATGGACTGCGGTATGGACTGGGATATGGACTGTTATATGGACCGGGATATGGACCGGGAAATGGACTGGGATATGGACCGGGAAATGGACTGGGATATGGACCGGGATGTGGACCGGGATATGGACTGGGATATGGACTGTTATATGGACCGGGATATGGACTGTTGTATGGACTGGGATATGGACCGATATATTGACCAGGATTTGGACTGTTATATGGACCGGGATATGGACTGCGATATAGATTAGGATATGGACTGGGATATGGCTTGGGATATGGTCTGGGATATGGACTGTTATATGGACCGGGATATGGACCGGTATATGGACCAGGATATGGACTGGGATATAGACCGGGATATGGACCAGGATATGGACTGGGATATGGACCGCCACATGGACTGAGATATGGACTGGGATAAGGACTGTTATATGGACCGGGATATGTACTGGGATATGGACCGGGATATGGACTGGGATATGGACTGGAATATAGATTAGGATATAGACTGGTATATGGACTGGGATATGGACTGGGATATGGACCGGGATATGGACCAGAATATGGACTGTTTTATGGACCGGAATATGGACTGGGATATGAACTGTTATATGGACCGGGATATGGACTGGGATATGGACCAGGTTATGGACTGGGATATGGACAGTTATATGGACCGGGATACGGACTGTTATATGGACCGGGATATGGACTGGGATACAGATTGGGATATGAACTGGGATATGGAATGTTATATGGACAAGAATATGGACCGGGATATGGACCGGGATATGGACCGGGATATGGATCGGGATATGGACCGGGATATGGACTGCGATATGGACTGGGATATAGATTAGGATATAGACTGGTATATGGACTGGGATATGGACTGGGATATGGACTGTTATATGGACCGTAATATGGACTGGGATATGGACTGTTATATGGACCGGGATATGGATTGGGATATGGACTGGGATATGGACCGGGATATAGACCAGGATATGGACTGGGATATGGACCGAGATATGTACTGGGATATGGATTGTTATATGGACCGGGATATGGACTGTTATATGGACTGGGATATGGACTGGGATATAGATTAGGATATGGACTGGGATATGGACCGGGATATGGATGGGATATGGACTGGCATATAGACTGGGATATAGACTGGGATATGGACTGGGATATGGACTGTTATATGGACCAGGATATGTACCAGGATATGGACCGGGAAATGGACCGGGATATGGACCGGGATATGGACTGGGATATGGACTGTTATATGGACCGGGATATGGACTAGAATATGGACTGGGATATGAACCAGGATATGGACAAGGATATGGAGTGGGATATGGACAGGGATATGGGCTGGGATATGGAGTGGCATATAGATTAGGATTTAGTCTGGGATATGGACTGGGATATGGACTGGGATATGGACCGGGATATGGACCGGGATATGGACCGGGATATGGACCGGGATATGGACCGGGATATGGACCAGGATATGGACTGGGATATGGACCGCCATATGGACTGAGATATGGACTGGGATATGGACTGTTATATGGACCGGGATATGGACCGGGATATGGACCGGGATATGGACTGCGATATGGACTGGGATATAGATTAGGATATAGACTGGTATATGGACTGGGATATGGACTGGGATATAGATTAGGATATGGACTGGTATATGGACTGGGATATGGACCGGTATATGGACCAGGATATGGACTGGGATATAGACCAGAATATGGACCAGGATATGGACTGGGATATGGACCGTGATATGGACTGAGATATAGACTGGGATATGGACTGTTATATGGACTGGGATATGGACCGGGATAGGGACCGGGATATGGACTAGGATATAGACTGGGATATGGACTGGGATATGGACCAGGATATGGACCGGGATATGGACTTGGATATGGACTGGGATATGGACCGGGATATGGACTGGTATATGGAGTGGGATATGGACCAGGATATGGACTGGGATATGGACTGGGATATAGATTGGGATATGGACTGGGATATAGACCAGGATATGGACTGGGATATGTAACGGGGTATGGACTGGGATATAGATTGGGATATGGACCGTAATATCTACTGGAATATGGATTGGGATATAGATTGGGATATGGACCAGGATACGGACTGGGATATGGACTTGGATATGGAATGGGATATGGACCTGGTCTCGTTGTTTTGACTGGTAGACCAGTTGCCTTTCAGTACACGGGTAGACCTGGTCTCTCTTTTTCAACGGGTAGACCTGGTCTCTTTGTTTGGACAGGTAGCCCTGGTTTCGCTGTTTTTTGGGTAGACCTGGTCTCGCTGCGCTCAGTGCTGCCGCCTTGTGGGAACTTTTTAACGGCACTTCAGCGCCTCTGCCACAGCAGCAGCTTTCCAGGCCCGGCGCTGCCAACCCTCCGCTTCTCCCAACTGCTGCGCTGGCACCACAACTTGTCCTCAAGGCAGAAAGGCTCCTTTCAGGGGCACCACGAGCCATCTCTACTGGAGCACTGCAATTCCATCTCCTGCACAAGCTGGGAGAAGAAGGGAACAAACCAGGAGCTTCAAGGCAAATTGGGAGCCCCTCTTCATCCAACAGCAGCTCCAATACAGAGACTGAGTCAACACTTGAAAGACACAGGGCAGCAAGGGCCAGCACCTTGACAATGGCTTCAGTTTCCAATTTCTAAAGCCAAAGGAAAGCAAAGATTTTCAGACACTTGGGAAGACTCCCAATCCCATGGTAAGCAGTTTGTGGGACTCATTGCCAGCCTCCTGAGGGTCTCTTTTAGGCGGGTAGACCTGTTGTCTTTTTCTGAGGGGTAGACCTGGTCTCTTTTTAGGAGGGGTAGACCTGTTGTTTTTTTCTGATGGGTAGACCTGTTGTCTGTGTTTTGAGGGGTAGACCTGTTGTCTTTTTTCTGAGGGGCAGACCTGGTCTCTTTTTAGGAGGGGTAGACCTGTTGTCTTTTTCTGATGGGTAGACGTGTTGTCTGTGTTTTGAGGGGTATACCTGTTGTCTTTTTTCTGAGGGGCAGACCTGGTCTCTTTTTAGGAGGGGTAGACCTGTTGTCTTTTTCTTATGGGTAGACCTGTTGTCTCTGTTTTGAGGGGTAGACCTGGTCTCTGTTTTTAGAAAGGAAGACCTGTTGTCTGTCTTTTAAGGAATGGACCTGTTTTCTTTTTTTGAAGGGTAGACCTGATACCTTTTTCTTGAGAGGTAGACCTGGTCTCTCTTCTTTGAGGGGTAGACCTGTTGTCTCTGTTTTGAGGGGTAGACCTGGTCTCTTTTTTGACGGGTAGACCTGGTCTCTCTTTTTCAACGGGTAGACCTGGTCTCTTTGTTTGGACAGGTAGACCTGTTGTCTCTGTTTTGACAGGTAGACCTGTTGCCTTTTTTTTGACTGTTGGACCTGTTGCCTTTTTTGAGGGGTAGACCTGGTCTCTCTTTTTCAAC
Source organism: Pyrocephalus nanus (assembly GCA_038380795.1). Lineage (NCBI taxonomy): Eukaryota > Metazoa > Chordata > Aves > Passeriformes > Tyrannidae > Pyrocephalus > Pyrocephalus nanus. The sequence goes on along the minus strand of CM076265.1, from coordinate 63,915,609 downwards.
GGGTACACCTGGTTTCTTTTTTTTTGACGGGTAGACCTGTTGCCTTTCGTTAGACGGGTAGACCTGCTCTCTTTTTTTTGACTCGTAGACGTGTTCTTCATTGCACGGGTAGACCTGGTCTCTCTTCTTTGACGGGTGGACCTGTTGCCTTTTTTTTGACGGGTAGACCTGTTTTCAGGAAAGACATTGAGGTGGTGGAGCAGGGCCAGAGAAGAGCAACAAGGCAGGTGAAGGGATCTGAGCACAAGTCCTATGAGGAGAGGCTGAGGGAGCTGGGGTTGTTTAGTCAGGAAAAGAGGAGGCTCAGGGGTGACCTCACCCCAATTATGTCCCACTCACCCAAGCTGGGCAACTGAGGCCAAGGCTCCCCTTCCTCCTGGCAATCACTGTCTCAGCACACCAAGGCCCATGCTGGGCAGCACTTGGGAAAACTTGGGAAAGGCAACAGGAAAAGGGCACTGCCTGTCAGAAAACGAGTGCCCACAAACACATCTTTTGGACAAATGGAATAACATCACTCTCTTCCAAGAAACACAGGCCAGGCAGGGCTCTCCAGCCCAAGGGAGAACAGGCAGGAGAACTGCAGGGAACACAGGGAGACACAGGCAGGCATTGCCACTTATTCCCTGCAGCCCTCTCTGCACTTGGGGCTCCTGGCTCTTGATTTATAAAGAATGGAGGGAGAGGGGGGGGCAGCAGAGCAGGAATGCCCCTCAAAAACAGGGGCCTTGGCACCTGGAGGCTCAGAGGAAGGGAGCTAGGAGGGGAGACATGGAAAGAGAACAGGAAAAGGGTTTGTTCAGGAATGGGCTGTATGTCCAGCAGTGATAGCAACTGCAAACACAGGATGCTGCAGGAATGCTGGGGGGGAGCACAGGCCTGGCTCGGATGGATCCCTTTGCCCTTTGCTCAGGGGCCTCTGTGGGATGAAGAAGTAAAGAAAGCACGTCAAGAGTTCCTTCCACCCCCTTCTTTGCAAACGCCTGTGGGGACAGCGGCGTTCTTGGAGACGGGCAGGGCGGGGCCGGGCGGCCAGGGGGCGGGGCCAGCGCGAGCAGGGGGGCGGGGCCAGCACCATCCCGCGGCGTTTGGCTCTGGGCTTTGGGGTTGTTTTGGGCTCTATTTGGGCGCGGGTTTTGGGGGATTATGCACACTCTCCCGGGTCACAGCCCCGCCCCAGCTCGCTGCACCCTGCTGCGCTCCCCGCACCCCTTGCGCTGCTGCAGGGACATCCCCCGGGGAGCTGCAGGAGAGGCTGCACCGGGATGGTCCCGCCCGCTCTGAAAAATGCAGAGCATAGGACAAAGGAAGGACAAATTTCTCAGCACCTACTACCTACAATTTTTCTTCTCCACACCACGCTCCCGTTCCCGCTGTCTCTGTAGGTGCCTGCATGAGTCCTCCTTGTCCCAGCTCTGCCAAACTGACACACGCACAGGTTTCAAGGCACTCTAGAGCTCAGAAATATGTTCATGCCTTGCCAGGCCACCCCAATCCTGTCCCACCCACCCGAGCTGAGCAGGTGACGCCAAGGTTCCCCTTCCTCCTGGCAATCACTGCCTCAGCACACCAAGGCCCATACTGGGCAGCACTTGAAAAATTTGGGGAAGGCAACAGGAAAATGGCAGTGCCTGTCAGAAAATGAGTGCCCATGAACACATCTTTTAGACAAATGGAATAACATCACTCTCTTCCAGGAAACACAGGCCAGGCAGGGCTCTCCAGCCCAGGGAAGAACAGGCAGAAGAACTGCAGGGAGACACAGGGCAGGTATTGCCACTTATTTCCTGCAGTCCTCTCTGCACTTGGGGCTCCTGGCTCATGATTTATAAAGAATGGGGGGGCAGGGGAGGGCAGCAGAGCAGGAATGTCCCTCAAAAACAGGGGCCTTGGCACCTGGAGCATCAGAGGAGAGGAGCTGGGAGGGGAGACCCAGAGAGAGAACAGCAAGGGAGGTTTGTTCAGGAATGGGCTGTATGTCCAGCAGTGATGGCAACTGCAAACATGGGATGCTGCAGGAATCCCATGTCAGGCACAAGTCAGTGATGCAGCTGCTGGGCAAGGAGAAGAGGAACGGAGAGGAACTGACACCAAAATCACACAATCACCACTTTATTGGGACATTACTGAGCTGCAACACAAATACATTCACAGCAGGCCAGGGCAAGAGGTGCACACAGGATCACCAACATAGCAGCTGGGCTTGCAGGAACACCCTCTCCTTAAGTTATGGAGCCAGGGGCTGCCAGCTGGGATCCATCCTGGAGGACTGGAATGCACTCAGGCATCAGGGCCAAGTCCTACCTGCTCACTGCAAGCAGTTCAGCCCCAGCAGCAGTGGGAGTCTCTGCCTCTCCCTCCAAGAGTATTTGGGACCCAACAGCTCGTTACAGTAGAATTTTATCTTTATGAATATTTTACAAAGTTGAGCTTCAGGAGAACTGAGGCACTTTTCATTATTCCATGCTCTTCCAGTGCTGCACTTGCCAAGATCCTTTGGGCACCAGGAACCTTCCAGACTGCTCCAAACTTTCATGGCCCACTTGTTCTTCTTGCCACAGCTGGACCAGGTCAATGTCCCTGCAGAAAGAGAAAATTCAATGATTCTCTCTGAAACCAGAGCCTCCCCTGCTTTACTTCCCTATCCCACGTTTTGTTCCCTACACAACTGAGGCCCTTCCAAGCCATGCCAAGTGGCAGCCAAGGAATCCAACCCAAGAACCTGCCAGGGAGCAGCATCTGTGCCACAGCAACAGCATTCCAGGCCTGTCACTGCCAACCCTCTGCTTCTCCCAGCAGCTCCAGTGGCACCACAACTTGTCCCGAAGGCAGAAAGGCTCCTTTTGGGAGCACAACGAGTTATCTATACTGTAGCACTGGAATTCCATCTCCTGGATGGAGAAGCTGGTAGAAGAATGGAAGAAACCAGGACCTTAAAGGCAAATTAGGAGCACCCGTTCATCCACATCAGCTCCAATAAAGGTACTGAGTCAACACCTCACCAAAGACACAGGACAGCAAGGGCCATCACCTCGACAATCACTTCAGTTTGCAGTTTATAAAGCCGAACTAAAGTAAAGCTTTTCAGGCTCTTGGGAAGACTCAATCCCACTGTAAGCAGTTTGTGGGACTCATTCCCAGCCTCCTGAGGTTCATTTTCCACCTCACTCGTGGCTGCACTAGAGGTGGTTCTAAACACACACAGAAGGAGCTGCTGCAACTTGTCCAGTTTCCTGCTTCTCCTTGAAACTCCTCCAGCTGTTTACCCAGCTCTCCAGGGTCCATTCCTTTGCCCACTGGACTTGTTCCCAGTCCCAGTGCTGCCAGGGCCACCCTGGGCTCTCACCTGCCCTCACACTGAGGGACCTTTCCCAGCCCCGAGTCCAGCCAGCACTGACCGAGCTGCTGGGGGCTGCAGTACTCCCCGCTCCTTCCCTCCCTCTGCTCTAGCGTTTTTCCCTGTGGGAAGAGGTGAATCAGTCTTTTTAACGACCCGATGGCCAGAGGTGGGGGAAAAACTATCAGCATTCCCTAAACACCTCCAGCACTTCCATAGCCATCTGCGACCAGGGGCAACCTGGCCTAGGGGAAAGTGTCCCTGCTCAGGGAGTGGGGCTGGATGAACTTTAAGGTCCCTTCCAACCCGAACCACTCCAGAATTCCATCACGATTCCACCTTTTCTCCCTGCATTTGTTGTGCATCGCTTCCTCTCTAATTCACAACTTTATCTCCAGACTATTGGGAACACTGTCCGTGATACAATCCTAGATGGGGAAGATCTACCAGGGGGAATTCTCAGCAAGAACATCCTCCCTCATTCAGATTGTTCCCATGAGCAAGTCAAGTCCCAAAGCTGAAAACACCAGCATGTTCTACTCCATCATCATCCCTCACTGCTTTGTCTAATTTTAGAAGACTGAAGCTCCCTGTGCTGGCTTCTTAAACATGCTCCAGCACCAGCCCTTTCTGTCTCATCCATGGAGTGTTTCTACCAGCCAAAGGTACTCAAATACCTAACTACATATCCAGGTGTCTTCCTAGGATTTCTCCTGCACTCGCTTACAACTTCAGATGAATAATTACCCTTCTTCTGCTGCAATTCTCCTGCCCTGGCAAGTGTTAAAACACAGGTGGCCCAGTGACAAGTGCTCTGAAACAGCCATCCATTCCACCTGCAGAAATTCTCAGGGCCACACTTGGAAACCCTTCAGCAAGGGCCCCGGAAAAGCCAAGGTGAGCTGTGCTTACCTGCAGGGCCAGGCAACTGAGGGCAAGGCGGGGACCGAGCAGAGAGCAAACACCTCCAGCTGCTTCTCACTCCAGCCCCCACGGCAAGTGCGGCAAAGCCCACCGGTCCAAGGTTCGTAGGAGAGCTTGAAAAGAAATTAGGAAACAATTAGTTGACAGAAAAATCCTTCTGCACTCCGCACTGGAGAACGAGTCCAATTGCTCACTAAGAGAATCACCATATTTAGAACAAGTGAATCCTAGAACCCCACAGCTTCTCAAATGTATTCACTAGCAGCCAAAGAAAGAATTGCAAGCAGCAAGAGAGACGTGGCAAAGAAGCCTTTGCCTTAAAAGCCAAGAGAAATAACCCCCCAAGCCCAAAGCAGAGCTGCTTTCGGTCATGGCGCCGCCATCTTATTTGTAGGCTGGAGGACTTCCGGTAGGGCGCCGCCATCTTATTTGTAGGCTGGAGGACTTCCGGTAGGGCGCCGCCATCTTGGTTGTAGGCTGGAGGACTTCCGGTGGGGCGTCGCCATCTTGGTTATAGGCTGGAGGACTTCCGGTCAGGGCGCCGCCATCTTACTTGAAGGCTGGAGGACTTCCGGTAGGGCGGCGCCATCTTGGTTGTAGGCTGGAGGACTTCCGGTCAGGGCGTCGCCATCTTATTTGTAGGCTGGAAGACTTCCGGTCAGGGCGGCGCCATCTTGGTTGTAGGCTGGAGGACTTCCGGTCATGGCGCCGCCATCTTTTGTGTGGCTCTCTGTATTTTCGGGCACAGGCGGCACCATCTTTTGTACGGCATTCCTGTCGGGGGGGCAGTGCTTTTTTTCCGGCAATTCAAATATTCCGGTCGGGTGTCACACACGCTTTCTGGCCGATTCGCCCTGTTGGGAGCGTCGCCATCTTGAGTGTGGGCTCTGAGGATCTTACGGTGAGGGCATCGCCATCTTTAGTGTGGCCTCGAGAGTTTCCGGTCACGGCGTCCTGCGGGGCAGAGAATGTTAAGGCATATTTGGCTTTTCCTCGTTCCCCCGTGCTGACCGTAATGGCACAGGCTCCGGGGAAAGCTCAAAGGGGGCATGTCCCACTCAGAGCGACTCACGGCAGGATAAGCGGGGCAAAAGTACAATAATCTGGCCAAAGCCCCGGCCGGCCGGCCCTTCCCTTGCTGCCGGCGCCAGCCGGACATGCCGCCAGGGAACGGGCGCCTGGCCAGACTCGCTGCAGCAGCGCAGTTCCACGGGGCTGCATCCGGCTCGCCGCGCGGCTTTCCCTGCAGTACCGCGCGCCGCCCGCAGGCGGCAGCAGCGATCCTCGAGAGCCCCCTGGGGAAAGGGAGAGCGGCCGGCAAAGCCACGACCCAGAGCTCTGCCTGCCGTCCTCGCACTGGCACGCACCTTGGAGCTTCATTCGTCCTGCTTTCAAAGCCCCCCCTCCTTCTGTATCCTGCATTTCTTACACTACAAGATCCTGGATATAATAAAGTAGAGACGGAGCTCTCTTTTGAAGTCAGTGTATATGTCAGTTAGTATTTCAATAGATAGAAAAAAAAGAGAGATGGTAACTTTTAAATTTTCAGGCATTTTTGGGCTTAGCCTCCCTTTTCGGGGAGGACTCCATATGACCCCTCTCATCCCCCACTCACCTGCTGGGCATCGGGATGCCCCTGATGACCTCATCACCCCCGGACTCCCCCACCCCTTTTTACTCACCCCCAAAGGCAGAAATAAAGAGAGGGAGGGTGGGTACAAGATGGGGAGTTCAAGGCAGAGGGAAAACAGGGGTCAAGAAGAGGAGAGGAGGAAAGGGGTGGAGAAAAGAGAGGACAAAGGATATCTGGGGGTGCACAAAGGTGGGGGGCAAAGGGGGTTTTCTGACACCCAAGCTTGACAGCTCCTCCCCAAATCCTCTCCCTTCTGCTAAAGGATGTCCTGCATCCACCAGCACAGGACATACACAAATCCCTCTGGGGGTCTGGAACATGACACATACCCGCAGGGGTGGCTGTAGGGTTGCAAACAAGATGATAGGGAGGCTTTTTTTTATTTCAGAAAGTCAACAAATGCCTCCAAAAGAAGGGCCTTGGGGGCAGTGGCAGCTCACTGCACTATGCTGGACTCCCCTCATCCCCTTCCTCAGCTCCAGGAGGATTTGCGCCTCCTCTGAAGGTGACAGTTCCCTTCAACTGGTTTTCTTTCTAGCTTTTTTTCCCCAGCACCACACTGGTCAAAACAGAGAAAAGCAAGAAAAAGCCCCCAAAAAATCCCAGCATGCCTCCCAACCCCTTACAACGTGCAGCTCCTCACACTAAGGCACGGCTACCCCTCGGCTGCTCAACTCAGTTTGGGGTTACTCCCAGGGGAGCACCCCATCACTGCAGCCTGGGCAGCACAGCCTGAAGGCTCCCGGCTGGGCTCCAACACCAGCTCTGCAGAGCAAACACGGTGTCCGGGCCTCACGGGAGCCTCGGAGGTTTTTCCAATGCTGCTCCCCGTCGTAGCGTGAGCTGAGGTTCCAGCGACCCCCTCGTGCTCTGCCTAAGCCACAGGCAAGACTGCAGGAAAAGAGGAGTCAGAATGGGAATGAGAGAGAAGAAAGACGACTTTGGGCTATCGGTCCACAGGGAGTAATTGTGCCCTTTTTAGCCCTGCTGACAAAGAGCTCAGAGGCACCACGCTGGTGTCCTGAGGCAGAGAACTTCACAGACCTGTGTTATCCTCTTGCATCCTGGCTCTCGGGAGTCCACCCACCACTCAGCTCATCCCAGTGCTGCTCTGCCTGCTCCAGGATTCTGTCCCCCAGAGAGGCCACTGGTCCCACACACAGGCCCCCCAGCCAGCCCCACCCCCTTGCTTGCTGCCAGCAGCCAGACCTCCCCACGTCCCCAAATGCAGAGCCCCTTCCCTAGCATGGCCCGCTGCCCTCAGCTCCCCAAAAAGAGAGGCAGGAGAGCCCCCGTCACTGTTCATTTTCCCAGCAGGTTTTCCCTCAGTATACAGCAAGATGTAAAGACAAGACCAAGAGCTTTTACGCAAAAATAAGTAGAGAAGTCTGCTTAAGAGTCCAGCAATTAGTGCCCCAGTGGTTGAAGTCAAGAGGATAAATCCACTGGGATTTATCCACTGGAAACAGGAGTGGCTGACAGGATGATTTATGGCACACTCAGAGCTGCAAAGCTGGAGCCTTCTTTCTGGGCCATCACAGAAGTTCTGCCTCCCTCAAAGTCACAACACAGAGCAGACCCCCCCTCCCATTGCTTCTGCAGCAGCACTGCTCCTACCAGCCTGTCCAAGGGTAGGAGGGTACACTTGCCCAGGGAGCAGGGATCAGGAGGCTTGGGGCTCCCTGTACTACTCAGGGCAGGGGCTGGCCAGTGCCACAAAGCAAAAGCAGGAGTCAGGAAGGCTTAAATGCAATCAGCACTTGTAAATAAGAGTAAGCCACCAGGGAAATCACTTTTGAAATGCAAGAAGCACCCTGAACAAGTTAGCTTTATTCCTTACAAGCTCCTCAAGTTGTCCACTGGAAGGTTTTAAATTTAACAGAAACATTTACCGTATTGTAAGGCCTTCAGTCCCCTCCTGATAAGCAAACCTAGTGAATTCTCTTGGTGTGCTCAAAAGGAACAGGGTGTGTTTGTTGGGTTCCTGACCCTAATCTCTTTGCTGGGGCTGCTCTCTGCCTGGTACAGACCTCTTTGCTGCAACACAGCGATGTTTTAATTACTATTCTAACAGTAAAGCTCTACTCTTTTTTTTTTTTTTTTTTTTTTTTTTTTATGGTCATAGTTATCCGTAAGAATTTTCTATTAAAAAAAAAATTAAAACAATACCTTTTGCCTCTGAGGGGAGGCAGCAGTAGCAAGTGTCCAGCACGTTCCCTTCTCTCTTACCTGCCCAGAGAACTCCAGGCACCTGCCTGGGTGGTGCTGAGGATGGCACCTGCAAAATTTTCATTCCTTTAGTTCACTGAGGTGACCTGAGCACTAATTATACCTGATGGTGCCCCCCTGCTGAATGGCCCAGCAGCAGCAGCAGCATTTGCATTTCGTACATCCGCAGTCAGGCTGTCTGGCTGGAAGTGACCAGGGGTACAAGGCCCGTATTCACCTGACCCTGCTGCGATCCAAATCCTCACCTGTACCTTGTCGTGATCCAGATCCAAACACCTGCCCCAGAGGAGCCATCAGGAAGGATGTCCCAGTGCACAGTTTGCAGAACACGGCACAGGGAGCGTGGGCTGCGCTTCACCCCATTGCCGACACTGCGCTGACCAGACCCCAGGCAAAAACACACAGAGCCAATTCAGCAGCACTTGTTTCTCCTTCAGGAGAAGAAAAGAAGGCACAGACAGACAGACAAGAGATTACACAACCAGGTTATAAAATGAAACACAACTCTTTTATTCCGGCAGGTCCATCCATCCCCATACGTGGAGCAGGGGCTGCCCAGAAGGATGACAGGCAAAAAAATGTGATCTCAGTGCAAACAGTCATTTGTAGCACAATGACATTTGGAGAAGAGGCTCAGCCCTGCCGCTCACCCTCATTGTTGCTGCCAGACGCTGGCAGCTCAAGTCTGGAGGGGTTCTGCCCCTCTGGGCTCCTATTAAGGCTTCACCGGCGAGGTTCAACGCTACTGTTGTCTGTACGTACAGCAGCTCAGCTAAAGACTGATTACAAACTCCATAGGCACAGTGACTCCACAGAGTACATCACACAGAGAAACACTGGCAACCCGGGGAGGGGGAAACACTTCCAAAGGGAAAAGCAGTTGTAACAGTATTATTGCCACCTCACCACACTCACTGTAAAATAAAATCCTTGATCCCCACCTCTGCAAATGTATTGTGAATGGTAAAATAAATCAGCAGCAAAAACTGTTGCAAGAAACCAGTGGGCACCCAGGGACCACAGGTGTCCCTGTCTCCAGTGAGCAGGGGTGTGGAGGGGCTCTGCCAGGCAACAGCTATGCCCCAGCACCAGGGCAGAGGTAATTTAAACACAGACATCAAATCCATACTTGGAGGGACAGAAGTAGACTCGCTCCTCTGGTTGTTCAGGGAAGAACGGGAGACACCCCAGGAGCGGAGCTGCAAACAGCTGCCCTTCCCAAGCCTGCAACCCTTGAAAAATACATACATGTGTCTATTATTGCCAACAAGGAGTTTTAATAACCACCGCCCTTGCACCACCAGGGGAGTGAATTTGCAGAGTTTGGTTTTGCTCTTTCAGGGTGGAAGGGAGGAGATGATTTGTAGGAGAAGAGGAAGGGGCAGACCTGGATATCCGGTGTCTGAGGTAAGGTTGGAGGAAAAAGTGCAGCAAGAAAGAGATGCAAGAAAAACAAACAAAGCCGCTTGGCTCTGAGCATCTCTCATATGAAAATGATTGTCAAAGAAGTCACTAGTGAAAACAAGGTAAAAAAAAAAGTGATGAGAACATAGAGAAAGGAAAATTTGAGGGGTAAAACTTGATCTAATCTGTAGAGGAGAGAATGACCACTTTAAGGTAAACTGAGGCAGTCAGTAATGGGATGGTAGGGAAAATTTTTGTGGGTAAAATCTGAGGTAATCTGTAGAAGAGAGAATGTACATTATGAGGTCAACTGGGCTAATCAGATGTGGACACACAGGGATAATCTGGGAGTAAAACTTGAAGCTGTCTTCTCCACAGTAGAGAATGAAGACCTGGAGGTAATTACGAGGCTGGCAGTGGTGGACAAGCGGGGAAGGTTTTGACAGTAAACTTGAGGTAGTCAAGAGGTAGTCAGTGTCTCAAAGTGCAGAACGAGGTGTTCCCCCTCACACCTCACCACTGGCACAGCTCAGACAGGATGGGACTGACTTAGTTCATTTGGCATTTCTTGTCTAAAAAGCAGGCATGGGAATGTCCTCTCCCAGGAAGATCCAGAACAGCAGGAGGGTCCCTGGAAGACACAGGTCAGGGCAGAGTCAGATGAACCCTCCTGACCTGGTTTTCCAGGGGATGCAACGACTCCAAGGCTCTTGCTTCCACTTGGGAAAGCCAGGCAAAACATCCCCATGGATTTTGGGCAGGAAAAACCTCACAGCTCCAGCTAACTTGGCTCTTCCCAAATCTTTACCAGCATTTCAACAGGCTCTAAAGTAGAAGTAACAGGAAAGACCACTTTAGGGTGCAAACCACAAGCTGGGAACCACAGTCCTTCCTGGAAGTGGGCTGTTCCCGTGTCTCTGCCACTATCGGGACTGTCCCCCTTCCCCCCCATCTTCCATTCAGGAGAAAAGAGACCACACATCCCCCAAACACCCAGGAGACTTGTTCAGTGCAATCCCAACAATCCAAGAAAACCCCCCTCGCTCTGGGAACCAACGGCACGGCCAGCCTTGGCCAAGAGTGGGAAAAAAAGAAACAGCAGCACTGGAAACATTTCCAGGCGTGGTGCCAATTCCTTTATAAGCCTCACACTCTGGGTTGCCTTTCCCGTACTTCTCTGGGAAGGGCAGCAGTGGCTCCTCTTCCAGAATGCACCCTCTGCAAATTCCCAAGGCCTGCCCAAAAGTCACCAGGTCACATGAGGGGTTTATCCATTTTCTTGTCTGTTTTCCATAATCCAGCACTTTAGAGACTCCATAGTCCAACAATCAGGATCAATCAATTCCTACATGGACTAGGACAAACCCCAGCTGCTGTGCTGGAAGGGACAATTCCAGAGGCTCATCTCCCATTAGTGGAAAATTCAGGCCTGCAAAGAGCCCGGCAGTGATCACAGATGTAACTATTCCTATGGATTAACCCCCAGCACTCACTGCCAAGTGCTGCTGGAGCACCTCTCCAGGGAGAAAAGCTGTGCCCAGTGCAGAGAGCACTTAGTGGGGTCCCTGCCCAGTTTCCCAGGATGGATGGGAAGCTGCCATGGACAGGCTGGATCTCAGGAGAACTCCATTGGAGTAGTTGCCTGAAAGCTTCTAAAACAGAGGCTTGTTTCCAAGCCTAAGGCAGCTGAAATCCTGTGGCTTGCCAGCCTTCCTGATAAAGTGCTGCAGAAGTGAGCTGGCTGTGGCAATTGTCCTTTAACCTGAGCTCTGGAACAGCTGGCTGAGATTTTAGCTAAAAACTTTAACAATGCATGTGACACGTCAGATGGAAAAACCAGAAGCTCCTTTCTCCCAGCTGAAACTTACTGGCATATTCAGGCCTTATGTGGAGATAAACCCCTCTGAGGGATTCCATATCAAATATGATGGAGATTCTGAGGGATGCCAAAGCAAATCAAACTCTTGCAGAGGAAGGTCTCCCACTTTAATTCCCAAACACTCTGAGAGCTTGGCCTTGGCAGCTGTAGTCCTGCATGACACAGAGCCGACGCTTCGGCTGCAGGGGGAAAGGACAGGAAGTGCAGAATAAAGTTCAATCCTACCTTCAAGCAATTCCCAAGGAGCTGATGACACTCCAGTGAAATTCTGGCCTGGATAAAATGCATTTGAAAACCCACCTGTGAATTCAATCAGCAGCTTTTCTTCCCGTTGCTCCCCGGATGTTTTCCCTAGTTGCTGGGTTTTGGAGAGGAGCGTGCTTTGGCACGGCACACCCGTGCAAAGGTGTCAGCTTTCCTTACCTGGGCAGAGATGTCAGGATCTGGGAGTCCCTGGGGAGTGCCCTCAGCTGTGGCACTGGGCTCCTGCAGACCCTCCCCGGATGAGCCTCGGTGGGCTCTGATCCTGCGCTGGTCCTTGCACCCTCCTCCCTCCTCCCTGACTCCAGCAGATTGAATTTAGGAAGGGTTGAATTTAAACTTCAGACATTTTTAGTGCCATCTATCTATCTATCTATCTATCTATCTATCTATCTATCTATCTATCTATCTATCTATCTATCTATCTATCTATCTATCTCCTTCATGAACTGTATTTCCCCTCTTCTCACAAAGTGGAGCAGAAAAAGTGCACAGGTGACAGGGAGCTGTTGGCTTGATGGACAAGAGGCCATAAAACTGCAGCCTGGCCTAAAGCAGCTGGACTGAAAATACCTGGATTCACTGCAGAGTAGAGCAATATTCTTAGAGCCATCGTTTGTTGTCTGAGCAATTAACACGCATATGGACCAAAAGTTAAGAGGCTGTTCTTTACTCCCACTGCAAACTGACTGAGAGAATTCATTCCTGCCATTCATCATTATTAGGTTCAACAGGAATGTCCACACGTGAGTGCATTCATGTTGCGGTTGCATGCACGTACATTTACAAACATACACGCAGCCTGAAAACTACCCCAATTTTATAAATCTTCCAATTAAGTGAAATGTTTTGAAAACACTCTCATAGATTACATATTGTTACATCATCTACCAAAAACCAAGATGGGAATGTGCAGCTCTGCATTGATAAACAGAACAGAACTGCATTTCATGTGCTGAATGTTCATCCCTAAATCTGATGTCCGAGTGTTCTGTAACAAATTAAAACCACCTGACTTATGCACTTGTTACAGTCTGTATTTAAACTAAACAATTTGTTTCGTCTGTTGCCCTGGCAGTAAAAGCAGATATTCCCTATTAGAGGAACAGCATCTACCAGACTGACAGTATCCTTGGCCTCTTATGCCCTATTCCTATAGCCCACCGCCGTTGCTGTGGCTTTGGGACTCCTTCATATGACACACTGCTGGAAAGTGTAGATCACGTGGTGTGGAAATCTACACAAATAGTCCATTTGATAGCCACATTCACGCTCACTTACCAAAACGGGGGCTTTGGAGGAAAAAAGATTATGGTTGTATGCAGAGAGTTGGGCATTTCTATTGCTGTACTCTCCCAGAATGAAGCTTTAATCTGCATCTCTCACAAATCTTTACCCCTTGGTTCATGCCTCCTGACATCAGCACTACAGGTACATGAGAACTGGATTACCTTTTCAGCCAGAAAAAAGTCTTTTAAATATTTGAAGGTTCTTAACATCTCCTCCTAAACCCTCCTCTTTGTTCTATAGGCTAAAGAAACTTCATTACTATGTCTGAAGAATTAGAGAAAATGCAGGGAAAGAGAATTATTCTTATGCTCTCCTCTGGACCCTTTTCTTATGGTTTGCATGGTTCCTGATTTTAATTCCCCTCAAACTGTGAACATGACTCCATTGAAATTGGGCCAGAGGGATTTGGTTTTAATTTTATATACCTTATGGCTGACAAATCCTACCACTATGTATATGATGCAGTGCTTCGTTTGCTTTCTCTTCCACAGCAGCATGGTATTTTTCACTCCTCTTCAGCTTGGAAGCCTCAAATACCAGATCCTTTGGAAAAAACAAGCAAACGAACAAAATATTAAAAAAGCCAACACAAAAACCAGCAACAACAAAACCCAACAAAAACAACCAGATAAGCAAACAAACAAACAAAACAAAAAACAAACAAACAAACAAAACAAAAACCTAAACCAACCAACCAAAACCACACAAAACTTAAAACAAAAAAGAAACAAACCCCAAAAGTAAACCCAACGACAACAAAACATGATTTTTTTTTTTTTTGTAGTTGCAAACCTGCCTTCCGGCCTGCTCTGCTCTTCTCAGCTGCATGCTGCTGTCAAGAATAACAGGCATACCTTTTGCTCAGTCAGTAGACCTCTGGAGAGTCTCCCTGCAAAACCTGGTTAATTCCAATTCAGCAGCAGATGGCTGAAAACCGAGCTCTGTGAGTGGAGTATCTCCGCACTGTAGAACGACTCCAATTACATTGGTGTCTGGCTGCGTGCCTCCAGAAAGCCTCCTGTATTGTGCAGACAAATCTTTAAAGAAATTACTGGGTAAATTCTTGTGTAGAACAATTTACTACAATGCCTAGTTTCAAAATACCTTATTCGGTGAAAGCAATTTTTAACAGGGAAAAGAGAAGAAAATGCCTTTTGGGGCTGAAAGTTCCACCTCTGTGGGGAGAGAGATAAGATCTAAGAGATTAAACAAAGGGTTATCTGGTTACCCGGCAGGAGCTGCTTGGCTCCAGCCACACAGCCATTCAAATGTAAACTATTACTTAGTAACTGGGTGGAAGAAATGGAAAGGGTTCTACTTTTCACAACAAGAAACAAGCCACGGAGCCCGAAGCCTGTGATGAGCCTGATTTTGCCAAACTAGGCAAACACATATCCTCCAGAAAACATGAAATCCACTTGAGAAAAATTGTAATAAACAAGACCTCCTTGAAATGCTTTTCCCTGTAAAACCTGTCTTTAACTCTGTGTTTATAAACTGTTGATAAGAAAAGGAGATTTCAAAAATGCCGTTTTAATACATTTTAAAAGTTTCTAACTCCCTTGTGTTATTTTTTTAGGTTAAAGATTTCTAATGTTGTGTCTGTAGTCTCGAGAATCTTCCCTAAAGAACACTGAAGCTTTGAAGATTTTGTCCTATCTTTTCAGCAGTTCCCCCGCAGCTTTGTTTGAATTGCTAAAGCTGAAAGTCGCTAAACGTTGTTTAGAGGTGTTAAATTCTTAAAGTCATCTGCTTAAGTTCCATTGTTATTACACCGCAAAGAATCATCAGGCCTTCAGCTTCGAGAAAAACTGCAAAATTACCTGATTCTAAGATCTCTTTCTGCCATGATCACCACCTAAAACTGACTAAACTATTAATAACAAATTTACAAGCTTTTTATGAAAGGTAAAAAATAACTAGAAGAAGCAGATAGACATCCCAGACATCAGAGACAACTTGGACTGACTTGTCTCAGAGGACACTGGCTTTCAAGCTGTGTTAGCAAAGTGTGATAGTGACTTCTCTATTCATTTTCTAAGTAGGGACTAGAGACAAAAATGGAGAAGTTGCCCTTGATAATCATGCGTGAGTACCGCTCACAAAGCACTCATAGAACTTAAAATATTAGTTGCACTATCCTGGAAGGCAGAAATTCTTAAAACCTGTAAGAGCAAGTGATGATGGAATTTGCTATTTTTCAGAAGCTAAAACAATTCCTACAGGTTGGAATACATTTCATACTGCAGATATACAGCAAAAATCTTAGCAAGAAGTGATATGAATCTCTTCAACAGAATTATTTGTGACATACTACATGTGTTCTTATAACTGTTTTGTTTCCATATTTGATGCAATATCCCTTCGGTTCTATCATGATGTAAATTATCAGTAACTTAATTCAAGAAGTGAAATACCATTTGTACTAATTTACAGCTCTTAGAGGATGTTGCCAAATCACTGACAAAAATACAGAATTAGACGATATGAAAACGTGATACAGTGATGTTCAGCTACAAACAGAACCTTTGACTTATTTACCTTTTGTTTTTAGCCTACAGGGACCCACCATGGGACTGGTGGTTGGGTGCAGTTCACCCTCTGTGTGAGGGACAGAAAATCCCAGCCTGGATAAAATGGATTCTAAAACCCACCTGTTCAATCAGCAGCTTTTCTTGCCTGACTCCCCCCTCTCCAAAGAGCTTTCACCGAGCAATCACCGGAAGACTCAAATCCCAGGATTCGGGGCGCTTGGAATGTCGCTGGGAAACATCTCGTTCAAGCGGACACGTGCCTGCGAATGATTCAGCCCCGAAATCGTGCTCCCTAAGCAGGGGGCAAAACCTCCCTCCCTCTTTGGGTTGCCAAGCATTCCAGCAGCAGCAGGAGGCTGCCTTTGCCCATCCCAGCCGGCCCGCGCTGTCCCCAGCTCAGCTCAGCCCTCCAGAAGCCGCAGGACGGGTCATTCCCCGAGGAAGGGGGAGCCCCACGAGCCCCCGCACGGAACGGGCACCGAGCGCTCCCCAGCGAGCCCTGCCACTGCCGGGAGCCGAGCCGAGCCCCGAGCCGCCAGCGCAGTCAGTCCTGCAGCCCCTCCCGCCGGACCCCGCACAGCTGCGGGTACTGCCGGTCCCATGGCATCCTCCGGGAACACCGGGAGCGAGCTGGGGGACAATGGCGGGGATGGGGGGGCGGGGGAAAACCGGGACTGGATTTCGGCCGGAGTACGGAATGGGGGAAAACCCGGACTGGATTTCGGCCGGAGTACGGAATGGGGGAAAACCCGGACTGGATTTCTGCCGGAGTACGGAATGGGGGAAAACCCGGACTGGATTTCTGCCGGAGTACGGAATGGGGGAAAACCCGGACGGGATTTTTCCTGGAGTACGGAATGGAGGAAACCCCGGACTGGATTTTTCCCGGAGTACGGAATGGGGGAAAACCCGGACTGGTGCCACTAAAGCTGGCGCCGCCCTGACCGGCAGTCCTCCAAGGCCACCCTAAGGCCGGCGCCGCCCGGCCCCACAGTCGCAGAGCGCCACACCAAAGACGGCGCTGCCGTGACCGGAATGTGTCGAGAGCAGCACCAAAGATGGGGGCGCGAGGCCCCCCCACCCCCTCCGCCTCAGAGAGGCGTCTCTCCTGTTGCCTGACCTCCACCCCATCCCCGGGCCCCACCCCGCGCTCACAGCGCCATTTTGCCGCGGTGCTTCCCGCTGTGGGGACGGGTCAGGGCGCTCGGGGGACAGGGCGAGGCGCTCGGCGGCACCGGGCACGGGCGGCAGGCTCATGGGCGGCGGCAGGCAGTGGCGCGGGCAGCCTCGGTCGTGCCGCGAGTCCCCCTGGCATGGCGGCGAGGCGCGTGGCCTGCGCTCCTCTCCCCTCCCGTGCCGTCCCTTCCCCGTCCCGCTCAGTCCCGCGGGGCCCTGCAGATGGTGCCGGGAGATTGCAGGGAGTGTTGGCATGTGCGTGGCAGGGAAGGGGGAGCTCGCAATGCCAGGAGTTGATGGAACCATTGCCTTGGGTGTGTTTAGTTTGTGTCCGTGGGAGCTGGGATTCGGGCTGTGCTTGGGAACAAAGGGTGCAGCAAATCTGCTCCGTGGATGCGTAAGGAAGGATGGAGTAGCAGGGAAGGGGAGTATTTCCACACGATATCAATATTCCCCCCGGGTGTGGGATGGAGCATCGAGAGGGGGGTGTTGGTTGGAGTTGGCCTGGGTTGCTCAGGATCAGCCACAAACAACTACCAGACCCCTGAACCCTCCATGGACGCGTCCAGCCCAGCAGCAGAAACCCAAGTCATTAATTTTCAGCAGAGGACAAAGTATTGTTACTGGCTTGTGATCTGTGGAGAATTTCCTTATTTAGGGTCCTTTGGCTTGTTTTTGTTTTTTTTCCACACTGACGTGGGCCTTCCGCACATAATCCACGTTGTCCTGTGGGACTGCTTTGGTGCTGGGTCAGAGAGAGAGAAGGGAAGTGGCTTTTCCTCCTCTGGAATGTTTCCAAGCAGAAGTGGGACATCATCCTGCCCCTCCCCAAAGCTCTGCAGGCACATGGGAATAGCTCAGGGCTGTCCCAGTTCTCTGAGACAGAACCATGGGGGAGAGGATTAAGTATTAATAACATCTCTACTGTCACTTGATTGCAAAGATTGGGTCCTGTAGTGCCAGAGTGTTAGGGAAAACAAGGAACTCCTGTTCTTCCTGGCAAACCTTCTCTTATTGCTTGTGCAGTCTTTGAGTTCTGTTGTCTGATTTGCTGTCCAGGATCTTTCTAAGAGAAGCTGTTGGAAATTTCAAGGTAGGATTAGAATTTGGGTCTGTTGCCTACCAAACTGCCTCCGAATCCTGATGGACTGGAGTGATGAGTGCTCTCAGAAAAGGTTATTTCTCAAGATTGTGTCTGAATTCCCTCAGCTCTGGTGAGGAATTGTGCAAGCAAGGCCTGTATGCCCGTGGATTTTTCTGGTGGGTGTCAGTGTGGCAGGGCTGGGACAAGGACTTCGGCAGGGACCGAGCTGGCACTGGAGCTGTTGGCACTCTGAGCCATTGCCCAGGTATGGTTAGAGAAGATTTTGGAGGCTGTTCCCAGGATTCCATTGGTAGCTGGATCTCCCTGCAGCTGCAGCAGTCAGGGGAGGGTTCTTCCTTGTCCAGCCTGGTGGCTTCTGCTCATCAGCCTGGCACAGCCTGGGGCTGGAGCAGGTTTGCAGGGAACTGGAGCCAGCACTGACAGGAGCTCTGGAAAGCAGGGAGCTGCAGGGATGGGTGTTTGCAAAGCTGAGGTGAAGTTTGTCAAAGCAGCAGAACATTCTCATTCTTGTGGGTTTTGTGGAGTTCCGTGTGGGTGCCCAGGAGAACTGGGTCAGAACTGCGTTTTGTGGTCAGAGAGCTGCATCCCTAAATTTGGCAGGCTCTGTGTGGTGGAAATGAAGTGGTAGCCCCAGAGGCTGATGCTTTCTGTCTCCAGGTATCCCCAGGACGCTGCTAATCCCGAGGGATCTGCTCTGCATCCAGGCTGTCCGTGCTGGAGTGCCCTGGTGGCTGCAGTCCCTGAGCCCGCAGAGACAGAGAGAGCCCCGGCCCACGCGGCCTTTGGCCCCTTGTGCGGAATGTGGGGTGAGCCTGGGAGCGTGCAGAAGGTGAGAGTGAGGGCTGTGCTCCAGACTGACGCTGGGAAGGGCAGTGTTTTCCCGGAGGGGTGAGGTTTGGGCCCACAGGCTGAGTTTGAGGAGGGTCAGGGTGACAGACGCTGCTGCCTTTTGTTGCCTGCTGAGGTTTTCTGCCCCCTGCCGGAGATTTCCTGACGGGCTGCGGCACCACAGGGAGCAGAAGGGAAACCTGCCCGTCCTGTGGGCACTGCCGACCTCTGTCCCTCTCTTTTCCCTCCAGCCTGGGAACTTGCTGCTGTCACTGCTGAGGCCCCCACACCTGGGGGATGTGTCCTCCTTGTAGCGTTTCCCAGCCCCAGCCATGAGCTCCAGTTGTGCCTCTGTGTGTCTGGCAGCGTCTGCTGGGACTGTGCTTCCAATGCATCATTCCTGGGAAAATCCTGTTGTTCCAGACCACTGGGGACAGTTTGGGCTCATCAGCTTCAGAGCTGCATTGGAGAAGTCCCTGACAAGAACAAGGAGAGTGGAGTTTTGTCCAAGTGCTGCTTTCACCCCCCACTTGACAATGTGTGCTTTACACACTGTCAGGAGGTTGTCCTGTATTTGCACTGCAGATAATGTGCCCTTCTCAGTTCAGCTCAGCAGATCCCAAGGGCTCTTCCAGGAATATTTATTCTTTACTTTTCTTTGGGATACCCTAATCTCCAAACTGCCACGAGCAATTTCTTAATTTCTCCTGAAGAAAAACAAGTGCCAGAGGCAGTTGGCCCAGGAGCCCAGAATCATCTTTGGAGCAGAGAGTGCTGACAGCTGCCTGTGCCTGTCCCTGGACTGGCCCTGTCCACAGGGACACACGGGGCAAAGACCATTACAGGGAACAAAACCCCTTCCTGCCAGAGGGTTTGTCCAGTGCAAATCAGTCCTGGGCAGCAATTGGACTTGGGCCATCAGTCAGCTGCTTTTCCCCCAGAAAGCACCATCCCCATGGGCATTAATGACCTGCCCTGTGCCCACTGCTCACTGTGCACTCAACTGAAACCAGAGCAAGTCTTGCTTTGCTTGGAAGAGCTTGAAATGACTTTAAACCAGAATAAACCACTTGGTTGTTCTTTCTTCCTTTCAGGTGCTGGAGTTGCCTCTCTGGATGTGTGCTGAGCTCTGGCTGCAGGGACTGTCAGGCCTCAGTGGCAGTGAATTCATGTTCTTCTCACTGGGAAAGTGGAAATAGTGATTAATTAGATACAGAAATGATTTCTGAATGCAAATTTGGGGCGTCCCGAAGAGGTGATAGGTAATGTAGAGGAAGGCAAAGGTTGAGGGTACAACTTGCTGTCATCTGCAGAGGGCAGAATGAGTATTTAGAGGTAAACTGAGGCAGTTTGTGGGCAGGGAGGGAAATTTTGTTTATCAGACCTGAGGTAATCTGCAGCAGAGAGAATGCACATCATGGGGTAAACTGAGGTCATCAGCAGTGAACAGGTAAGAGGTTTGGGGGGAACAGTTTGAGGTAATCTCTGTGGCAGAGGACGAATATTTGGAGGTAAAAAGGAGGTAATAAGTAGTTTGCAGGCAGGGAAAACTGTGAGGGTAAATGTGAATGTCCCCTTGAGGAGAGAAGGAAAATTTTGAGATCCAGTGAGACAGTCAGTGGTGGGCAAGGATGGAAGAATTTGGGATTAAAACTTGAGGAAACATCCAGGACAGAGGATTAACATTTGGAGTTCAAGTTTTGGGGATTTAGAAGGAGGTTTTATCTGCAGGGCAGAGAAAGAACATCCTGAGGTCAGCTGAGGTAATCAGTGGTGGGCAGGAGGGGACATTTAGGGTGGAAGTAGTTGAGGTCATGTCCAGGATCCAGCTGCAAGGAATCGGAGTTGTCCTCCTAGAGATAATAGAAGAGGAACTTTGGAGTGCTGCAAAGTTATTTAGAAGACCTGGAGCTCCAGAAATGGAACAGAGACTGTTCCTCCTCCTGGACTGATACAAGCAGGGAGGGGGTTGCTGTAAATACATAGCACTTGTGGCTGGTTATTATTGTTGTAAGTATAGTTCTTTAGTTTTTATCTCACTAGTAATAAATCCTAATAGTATTCTCCCCAGTCAGATCTCTTTTGTCTGCATAAACCTTCTCTCAACTTACAGCAACTGTGTGGGGGGTGAGAGAAAATTGGGGGAACAGTTTGAGGTAATCTCTGTGGCAGAGGATGAATATTTGGAGGTAAAAAGGAGGTAATAAGTAGTTTGCAGGCAGGGAAAACTGAGGGTAACTGCGAATGTCCCCTAGGGGAGAAAAGGAGAATTTTGAGGTCCAGTAAGGCAGTCAGTGGTGGGCAGGGATGGAAGAATTTGGGAGTATCCAGGGCAGAGAGTGAACAATTAATAGACAGGACAGGAAATCTGGATGCAACATCTTCCATATTTCTTTATCCAGCACCTTTCCACTAAACAAATACACTTATTTATTTAATGACTTCCTCAGTAACTCTGGGGAATAAAAGTTCATAGCCACACTGAGTAACTGCCTCAAGACAACTGTGGAGAATTATAAAAATAAATACTACCTCCCTGCCGCCAAATAACAACAATCCCCTTCAAACAAATGTGTGACAGCATGCATCAGGGTGGGCTACAGCTGCTGAAGCCATGGCCTGTGATGAGGGGCCCCCAACACCGCTGCCCCAAAACACCAACAGCTTCTGGAGGAGTTAGTTGTGCCCTCCCAGCCACTCCCAGCAGCTGCATTGGGTGGAGAGCCATGGAGTCTCCATAGGGAAGCCTCTTTGATGTCTGACCCAGGAGAACAGGGTCTGGTTGTGGACAGCCACAGGGGATACTGTAGGCAGGACTCCCCACCCTCTGTGCCCCCATAGTACCTTCCTGCTGCCTGTGTGCCAGCTCTGGGAGTCATAAGGAATAAACCTTGACAATTTTCCTAATTGGGGAATTTCTTATCCACATTTTCTTTAGCTGCTTCCTGGGCACTTACCAGGCCTGTCCCATAGCCTGTGAGGGACAGGGATCTGATGAGTCAGGGCACTTTGTGTCTCCACTGCTGTGGACTTGCCAGGGGACATCCCTATATCCCTTCAAACTCCTACTTTACAACCTGTTTGATAGGGATGGACACTCTTGTTCCTTGGAAATAAGGAGGGTTGGAACTGATTCTTAAGGAACTATTCTTCTGACAAAGGCACTTTTTCCTTGCTGGGCTGTTGGCATTACAGAGTTTTTGAGAGCAGACATTCATTTGCCACATGAGTGTTTCCAAGTGTAGATTTGTGATTCCCCAACACAGGTGGATTTCTGCAGCTTCTTTACTATAAGCTGAAAATGTGAATATTATCTAAAGAAACTTGGGCTGCCAAAATGAAATCACGTGTAATGCAAACACTTGCTGCTTGGAGCCTGTCAAAACCCATTTGGTATTTTGGGTGGCATTCAACAGCCAGCAGTAAGAATTTGAAGGGCCTTTATTTCACACATTCAAAGAGCTTTAAACAGCTCTAAAGCACAACTGAGGAAAACACCGGGGAGGAAAATATAAACAAGTGTGAGTGCAAGTAAGGAAGGAAGAGGCACTGCGAGAATAGGCGTCTCTGAAGCTCAGTGGTGGCTGGGGAGTAACATGTAAGTGCTTTGAACAGCCCTTTTTGCCAGTGCACACTACATTCAGCAGTAGTTACCTTGTAACTCTTTGTCATGGGTTAAAGTAATTACTGTGGTAAAGCAACTGCATGTGCATTCTTCTATGGATGTGACAGAAATTAAAATGGCTGTAAGAATTTAGCACTGATCATCAGTGTTGGCAAATTATGCCTTTCACTGAATCACTGTCGCATAGGAAGGCTTCATTTGTGCTATATAATTTTCCAGACACAAGTGACCAAAACCAAAAGATATATTCCTTTATTACAAGACTTTTTTTTAATAGAAATTAATTTGGTTTGCTGTTTCACCTTTCTCAGTAGGAATGTCCTTTATGCAGAGCATTTATCAAGCACCTTTGATGTGCTTGACCACTGAAAAAGTGATCTGTGTTTCACAGATAGAGCTACTCACCTTTAAAAATTTTCCTTGCTATTTTGTGTTGGGGTTTTGGATGAATTTGTTGAATTTCTACAGTATTTCATTTTGCCCTTGCTCCTACATTGCATTTATAAGAGAAGGCTTCCAGCTGAATTAATCATCAAACTGCCCTGCTTCTCTTTTGGTAAGAGCCAGATGGGTCAGGCTCTGTCTAGCCCATACAGGCATTGGAGACAGAAGATGTCCAGCTCCTCCCTCCACTGTGAAGCTCAGAGGAAGCCACAAGCAAGTGTTAGAGGAGCTGGGAGCAATCAATGTGGAGAGTGCACTCTTCCCCTTGGGTTGGGGCTGGCTTAGCTCCTTGTTTTAGGGGTAATGCTGCCCAAACAAGATTCACTTTCCTCTTGTGCTCTTGATGTTCGGGGCATCAAGAGACTCTACTGTATCCCCTGTTTCACCTGGCTCCTGGCCAGATGTGTTCAACTGGGTGTCCCAGCATGAGGAGGAGCAGCCAAAGGGCCACAGCTCAGAATCTGGTGAAAATGCTGTTGCTGTGGCCCTGCTCAGCACAGCCACGAATGAGGAGGTGATGCAGAAAGGTGATAGGGAAGTCTAAAGTGGGACTGACACATCTCCAGCCAAAATCAGAGCCTTGGAAGCCCTTTCTCAGTTGCTGCTAAAATCTGGGGTCTTAAAACACCACAGATTGGGGGTTTTTTCCCTTGCAACATGACTGTCCTTGAATACCTAAACCCTTACAGAAGGTACAGCAGCAGGCCAGCAGCCTCAGGGCACACTGCAGGCAGGCTGAGGGAAATGCCTCCATGAGGTTTAGTGCTGGGACATTTCTCCCAGAACTCTTCACTCCCCAGCCTAGAGCAGCTGAAAAGAACATTTCGGCAGAGGTGATATTGGGCAGCCCAGGAAGGAACCATGTCAGGTCCCCCTCCTCGAACTGCAGGCCTTCAGTCACACCAGAATGGCTGTAATATATAACTCTGCTTTGAAGCATCAATTTACCAGCTTACTAGATGTTAATGACGGTTCACATTTTCCTGCTTCATATTTCTCCTAATCAATTTGAATAACAGATTGCCATGGAAGACTGAATTAAACTATCTCTAACATTAATTCCATTTTTGTTTTATGTTTAATGATATAAAGCTGCTAACTGCATTATAGTTACTAGTGATGGATTTTCAAGAAAGCAAAGCTGTTCCAAGTTTCTTTAAAAAACAAATGAATGAGAGGATATTTAGTAGGATTTTTTCCTTGCAGATTTAGGTCCTGCCTAGGAATCTGTAGGGGCATAGAGTAAGGTGATGGAGAGAAGCTTCTTAGTGCTAAACATTTTGTTTTCTGATTATTGCTGAGTGCAATGCTACTTTGGAAAAAAGGATATGCATGGAGAGAACCTAAGAACCAGAGTACAGAGGCAAGGCACAACCACCTCATGATGCGTTTTTCTGGCATCACTGCAGCTCTGTGCCTGCAAAAGGGTGCTCACAAACAGTGGGTCTTGTCAGTCACCTTCACCTCCTAGATAAATGTTCACTGCTTATGGACGTTCACTCAAACCCTCAAATTGTACATTGATGGCCTATTAAGAATGGGACTGTCACTCTCATTAAGAAGAAAGTTAAGAATGTCTTGCTAGAAGAAAACAGAGTGACTCTTTAACTAGATTCACAAATAATTATGTCTCTTTATAAGATCATTAAGAAACATGAAAAAGATAAACTGAAAAATGGTGAACTGGCTCAGAACAGACTTAAATTTCTGGAATGATCCATCACGTGAAAAAATTGAGATGAGAAAACTGTGGAAGACAGAGGCCAATAAGTGCTCCATGGATAGGAGATTATCCTTTGGTCTTGAAAATTAAAGTTTGAGAGATAAGGTTTCAGGCTTTAATTTGTTGCACCATCAAGGAGTTGAAAAGAAACTGATTTCATACACTCTTGTTCCTACCGTTTATGTTGGATGTAGTTCTTCAGTTCTTTGAGCTCGTACACTGGTCTTCAAAGACTGTAAAAGATTTCTTTGCATAACTGTTTTCCCCAAAAATCTGTAATGTTTTTGCTGCTGTTGCATATTTTCTGCTACAGTGGAGGTTGCAAGACACAGCTTGGTGCTTCTGCTGCTTTTGAGAGATTTATCACACACTAGGTGAGTTGATCACACAGTTGTCGTTTAAAGTCAGTTCCCAGGTGCTGAGACAGGAAACAACTTTCTCAAGACAGGTTGATGGGATCACTGTTTTGAGTACTACATAGTGAAAATAAAAGCTTTTCAGCAGTGGTGAATTCTTTTGTCTCTCTGGTGCTACACAGCAGCTCCTGGCGTGGAGGTGTTAGTGAACAATACTCTCTTTGAGGATAATTCAAACACTCAAATCCTTTGGCATTCATTATTTTTCTAGTATCATGTTACATTTTACATATTTCACTGAAAGGTTCAAGTTTAAGTTCAGTCACTTTTTTCAACTCGAAGACCTATGATGTTTCCTAAGTTTATTTGTCACTCATTTTGGATTTCTACATCCTTACTTTTCATAATACATTCTGGAATTCTCATGGGATATTCCACTACTTTTTTATAGTCAAGATAACTGTAACAAAGTAAGTATGAGTAGGCCAGAAATACACTTGGACTATAAATAACAGTGCTTTGAATACATCTTCCCTAACAAAAATTCTCCTCATTTGTCTTTCTTAGGTGGATTGCTCCAGCTGAAAGTGAATGAGTCTATTGATTCATTAGAAACAGAGATTTTTTTCATTTTCACATCAAAAAAGGCTAACACTTCAATTCTTGAAGCAAGCAGTCTCAGTATTGCACTTTTTCTAATTATGATGGGAATTCTCATGGTAGTATTTTCAACTTAAAACACAACTTCTGGAGGTATGGTCTCAGTCCATAGTACTTTTATTTTACTTGTTAAAACATCAATGAATACCTTAGGTTCTGTTACAGTACATAATTATTTTAACCATTTTGGATTCTATTTATGCTTATGACTTCATAAAGTTAGAGTTTAATTTGTGATTTTACATTCAAAGGCTGATTGTACTTTATAGTTTAATTTTTTTCTTTAATGATTGTTCTGAGCAATTGTTCATTCTGACATTTTGTTACAGTGTTACACATTATTCAGTATATTAGCAGACCATTTTCTCTGCTTGGAGAGACGCCAGTGTCTCTTTAAAGGTGTTTTGAGCATGCAAATGAAACCTACAGCATCTCTCCGCTAGGTGATGATCATTGACACAATGGAAGCCTCAAGGTGAGGGGCAGCAGGAGGCACCAGAAACCAGCTGCAGTTTGCAGGGATTCTGCTGAAGTAGCTGGTCCTCAAATGAGCAGGCTTTTTTTCTCTCTTGCAATTTCCTCCCCCTCACAGGCAGTTCTTGCCAAGGCACAATGATCCCGGTGGGTTATTCCTTTGAGCACCATATGCAGGTAGATTTCCCTTTGGTTCCACCAAGCCCCTGATGAAGGATATAGAGGTGAAGGATTTTGACTTAGACACTTTGGGGCCGTTTCCCTGGGGAAAAGCAGGGACCGTGGAGGACTTGAAAAGGTGCCAGAGCTGAACAGTAAGGAAAGAATGTAAATAAGGAATGAACATCCAATTATATGTGAAGGCTGGTAATAAATTATAGATAGAAAGCTAATAATAGAATGGTATGTAAAGTTCCGTACACAGTGTAAGTGCAGTATTGTGTAAGAACAAGAAGTGAAACGGGACGAAGCAACAAAAGCTGACTGTCGACCATCATCAATAAAGGTGTCCAATTTTATTTTCGTGACTATCTTAACTTACTACGACACTGAGCAAACCACACACCTCAGGACTCCTGTTGTCCTGTGCAGGGGTGTTCTCATGCCAGCTCAGCCTTGGGCACGAGTTACACTGCACCAGCTCTGGTTGTCACTCAGGGATCCCTTATCTGTGGTAGCGAAGGAATTAAAAATTAAACCCTGCCTGTGCAGCCAGGTGAGCCCCTCACACACTTTGCAGAGTTAAGGAAGGTGCTGTCTCCAGTTACTACTGCACAGTCCCCTTCAGGAACTGATCCAGTAAGAAGAGCCTTTCCTTTTGTGACAGTTGTTTTAAACCCCACAAGATGAGGAAAGTGCAATGATTAAAATACCCACCTTTTCCGACAGCTTTGCATCCCCACAGGTGACACCCCCTGTGTAGACCACACACTTATGGTCTTGTCACAGGGTCACCTGCCTCCTGCAATGACCTTCAAGTGCTCCAGCCACTCATCAAGATCATACTTGTTGTTAGCAAAATATAAAATTGATTACAATTAACTGAGATAAATAATTTGAAATGGAAATGTAATTGAGATGAGATGATGCACAAATGAATATTGAATCTAATGAAGTAACTTAAAATACTTCAAATTAAGATTACTTTGATTCTTTATACTAACTGCCGAAGTTTAAATATGCAACACGGTTGAAATTCAGGAAGACAGTGTTGGCACCCTTGAGACATCCTTTAGTGGTTGTACTCCTGCAGTCAGACAGTGACATGCCATACAAGACCTGTGAGCCTCCACAGCTTCATTCAGGTGGAAACTCCAGAGTAGAGAAAAGACCAGTACTAAAATTTCTGTCAGCTTCCACTGGTCCAGAATGTCCATTTATACTCTAGTAGCAATAGAGAAACACTGGGCAAATTTGTTCTCCAACTACATGCAGAAATATTATCTTCTCAACTAAACCCAAAGTAATAAAAAGTATTAAGAACAAGAAAACTGTTTTCCATATACCCTTTTCCATAACCCCTGAAGATTACTTTTATGGAAAAGAAATATTTATGCAGAGGCTTTTTTTAAGGCCACTGTATGTAATTTTGCTTTTCGCAAAAGATATTCCATATGATTTAACCAGTTTCCTGAGTCTTTTTCTTTAAACAAACTCAATCAAAAACCTCTCTTGATTTCAACTTCCATATACCATCCTAAGCAGCTCTGTAGGCAGGTGATGTTCTGGGCAGGTGATGTACTGCCAATGTCTCCTCAAGGAAATAGAAGGCCTAGCCCACACAGGACTTGGCACAGTGGGTTTATCCATCTGGGAGTCATTTGATGAGAGGCTGGTACCCAGGCATCTTTGATCCTCGCAGGCTACAGCACATGGCAAAGTGCAGTGAGTTCCCAGGAGTCAGCAAGCAGACTGTGGTGTCAGTCTCTAGAGTTGGAATACAGGTACTTGCCTTGAAAAACCCCCTAATTCCAGCTGCCCATCACTTAGGGGCTTGCTGAAAGTGCAAAGGGATCATCAATGTGTGATCTGAGACCAGCAAATAACAAATATCAAGCATTTAATCACCCTGCTCACATTTTATGTTTATCTTGCTGTTGATCTTTAAAGAGCTAATTAAGTTGCACTGAGTGAAGCCTCTGGGCTGGACTGAAACGTGCAGAGCAGCAGAACTTGTCAGGTGCTCTGGAAGAAGCTTGTTACCTTCCAAAATGGGAGGATATTTCTCACTTTTTATCTGAGATGCCTCATGATGCAGCAACAGCAGCAGAGTCAAGGCTAAACTTTGTTTAGACACTGGGGCTTACCCACCTTTACCTCAGGTAAGGGAGAAGTTGGCTGATAGAAATATGGGAAGATGGGTTGTTTTCTTTATTCTAATTGCCCCTTCATGGAGAAAACATTTGCTGCTTTTGTTGAAAGAATTCTTGCAGAGATGGAGGACTGTTCACATTGTTGAATTCCCACACAGAAAGACTGACTGTACTGTGTCTTGCCTGTATTTTGCAGAGGTGCAGCAGATTCTTTTCCTTTTCTGCTGTATCCAGGGTTCAGGTAGGATTTCTCACATCATTCCTGTTCCCTAGTCCCCCAGAGGACTGGAAAAGGCATCTTGAATCAGCATCATCTTACCGCACATGACTTCACAATGTAATCCTCTTTCTGTGGGGAAGGTGGAGGAGAAGCATTCAGTTCTCCCACAGTGCTGATAACAACTTGTAGGACCTCTCTTGGCAAGGCTCTTGATGGGCTATCTCAGTCTCAGTCCTGGTACAGTCAGTAATGCACATGTAAACATACATCTCCTTTTACACTTTCAGTGTTACACCCATTGACAACTGCAACGGCCTGTAGGTGGACCCTACTCTGCACTTTAATTCAGATATTTTAAAAAAATTTTTCCTAAGACTTCAGTGTTGATGTAGAAAAGCAGACTTAATCTTCCACTAAACTATATTATGCTTCCGAACCTTAAAAATGCATTTAAAATTTTGTTTATTGCCATGTTTAATCCTAAATTTCAAAGAAAGTGATGTCATGACTCACACCTGTTTGTATAATCTAGCATTATTCCCAGAAAGACTAATCAACGATTTGATGCAAAAGATGAATTACAGTCCTCTCTAGAGACGGTTTGTTTACTAAACAATCAGCCATATGCAAATTCTTGACTTACCATGCCATGTTTAAAGGCTTCTTGAGGGAGTGAAACAGTTTGTTTATGTTTTCACACAATTACTTAGCGGGGGAGCTGCTTTTAGGGAAGACGTGGAAGTCGGAGGTGCTTGAACTTCCTCTTTTGTCTGCTGCACTGATGGAAGAAGTTTTATATGAAAGCAAATGGAGCTGGCTTCTGCTTTTACTTTCAGGATAAAAAGCCACAGCAAACCCTTTTTGACCCTGTTTGCAATGAGCACTGATGTGCACGCGCTGTGCAAGAGCGAAGGCAGTCGCAGCCGGGAAGCTGCGCTCCGTGATCCCAGGGAGTGACCTGGGTTGTGCAAACAAAACTCGTGAAAATTGGCCCAAGGGAAGGACAGTGTGCTCAGCACAGGTTGGGGATTTGCCTCCACACCCAGCCTGAGGGGGGACTCAGTGACCACCAGCTGTGAAGGACAGATCGATTTAAGTTGTGGGTACTGGGAGTAGGGGTCCTGTGGAACCCTGGGTGCACACAGACATACCAAGAGGTGTAAAGTTAACAGAGATATTTTTTTAAAAAAATTGTTTTCCAACTTTGGCTTTCTGTATAATTATTTAAAATATAATTTCACATGAAAAGACAGCTAATGAGACAAATATGGCCAAGAACTAATTCCCGTAGCAGCATGGGACTACATAGCAGAGCAATAGCTCATTTAAAATTAACAGATCCATAAAATGATGCATTATTCACTTGATTTTATTTGTAGTTGATGGTGTTACAAATCATTGTATTGTTCTGGTTTGGGTCAATACACAAATATTTGATTGTACTTTTCAGCCTCCAGGGGAAAAACAACGCTCTGGTGTCTTCCAGTCTGGAGTTGTGACACTGAGTGCTAATAAGATAATAGAAACAGAGATTCACAGAATCTCTTTGTAAAAGAAGGGTTAACTTTGTTCATAAAATCTTATGTAGGGAGTCAGAAACTTTTTGTTGTAATTAGATACGTTTCACAGACAGCTTGCTAATCAAGCAAGTGTCAATAAACAACTTATAAGAACTGCATCTTTTCATCTCTGATAGGTACCAGACCACCACTTACCAAACCACCAAACTCAAGCCAGGAACAGATTTACATCTGAAAAAGCCAGTGCCAGACAGCATTTAACATATACTTAGAGAAGAGAAGGCTTAGAGGTGACCTCATCACTCTCTTCAACTACCTGAAGGGAGGTTACAGCCAGGTGGGGGTTGGTCTCTTCTCCCAGGCAACCAACAACAGGACAAGGGGACATGGGCTCAAGCTCTGCCAAGGGAAGTTAAGATTAGATATTAGGAAGAAATTCTTTACAGAGAGGGTAATCAAGCATTGGAACGGCCTGCCCAGAGAGGTGGTGGATTCACCATCCCTGGAGGTTTTTAAAAAGAGATTGGATGTGGCCCTTAGTGCCATGATATAGTAATTGGAGTTGGATCAGGGGTTGGACTTGATGATCTTGGAGGTCTTTTCCAACCCAATCTATTCTATGATTCTATGATTCTATGTATAAAGAGGGACACTGACTTCATTTCAGTGTGTACCTTGGCAGGCACTTGCCTCCAGGACACCCAGCGCTGTATTTTGCTTTATTATCGCTTGCTTAATAAATTTATCAATGTTTAATTGGAATTGAGTTGTCAAAATTCTTATACTAATTTATAACATCTTGAGCTGGAAGGACCCAGAAGGATCACCAAAGTCCAACCCCTGGCCCTGCCCAGGACACCCCAAGAATGCCACCATGTCCCTCAGAGCATTGTCCAAACCCTCCTGGAGCTCTGGCAGCCTTGGGGCTGTGCCCACTGCCCTGGGGAGCCTGTTCAGTGCCAACCACCCTCTGGGGGAAGAGCCTTGTCCTGAGATCCAACCTGACCCTGCCATGGCACAGCTCCAGCTCCCCCCTGGGTCCCATCCCTGCTCACAGGGAGCAGAGATTGAAGCTGCCCCTCCACCACTCCTCATGAGGAAGCCGCAGACCCTGGAGAGGTCTGACCTCAGTGTCCTCTGCACCTCGCTGAACAAACCAAGTGACCTCAGTCATTCCTCATATGGCCCCTTCAACCCTTTAACATCCTTGTGTGCCTCTTTTGAATGGTCTCTAATAGCTTTATATCTTTCTTATACTGTGATGCCCAAAACTGCACAGAGTAATACTTGTACTAAATGCTGATGTTCATTTTGGATAAATCATTTGAGTTGCTAATTTTGCTTCAAGCGTTACCCTTACCTTGTTTAGGAAACATGACTGGAATGTGATTTTTAAAAGTGTCTGTGTCCTTGCACAGCAAGCCTTTACTCAAACTATCTGCTAGAATATTGAAGCTCTGAAAATCAGCCTGTGATTGTATCAGTGCAGCATCCCTTTCACAGCTTTGCATGACTGTACTTACTATTAAAAATGGGTAGTTTTGATCCTCTCCTCTAATTAACTTTTAATTGCTTCCGAGTTATTAGTACCTGAAATATGTTTATTCTCCCAACATGACCCACCTTACGGGGACATCTTGGCACATAGTTAATGAATACTGACAATTCTATTTTCATGTATATACAATGAACATTATATGTATATATTACATATTGATGTAATATTATGTTATGTATTTTCTTTACAGACATATAAAATACATACTCCATGTACAATATATGTGTGCCTATTTTTGCAATCATCTACAGAAATCTTGTACAGTCAGAGGTGTTTTAACTGTAAAGGAAAGATAAAGACAATCCCACTGCACAATCTAGTAACAGTAGCCTAGTAAATCAGCTTTTATTCCCAGCCTCCTTTCTTTGTATGCCTGGAAACATATTTTACATAACGTTTGAAAAGCAGGGCATTTATGACAAATGGCATTAATCTCAAACTGCTTAAAGTGCAATTTCAGTGGCAGACCTTAACATTTGCAGCATCACAAGTGACAAAATTTCATATGCTATTAATTCCTTAACATTCTATACCCCACAGTCACAGATAATATTGATATATGGAAATCATTCAGCAGTCTGTTAAATTTAATGGTGGAAAGGGAAATCAGTGGACCTGACAAACAACTTTAAAGATTTCCAGTTGTGCAATAAATTAGGAAAATAGACACTGTAAAAAGAGTATAACTCTTTCCTTTTCTTTTTTTTTCTCAGAAAACTTCTAACGTTTTTCATGAAAATAATTAAAATTTACTGTAATTTACTATATGGCATAATACAAACGGACAGAACACGTATAGAGATAAAACTTTACAAATGCAGGCTGAGAACCTCCACAGGATGCATTTTAAACTCATTCTAATGTCTTCCCACATCCATCTCCAATATTAGGTAAGACTGACATACAGTCACAAGCAAAAGAGCTGCAGAAGAAAAATTAAAAGTAAACTTGTGAGATGCAATAGAAAAAAGTCTATCTGTCCTCAGCTGTGGAGAATAAACTCAGTGCTATTAGTGGGGAAATGCAAGAACTACCTGGAAAGATTCCACAGTTTTTTTTCAGAGGTCCTTTGAGAGGTACTGAAATTACTACAGAACACCTGGAAGAGTTACTGGTCACCCCACAGGGAACAGCAGTGCCCTTTTCTCTCCAGCTGTTCCTTGAGCTGCAACATCTCCTTGACAATCCAGCACAGCCCCATTGTCACCAGTGCTGGGAGTCCCTGACCCCTTGGACTCTCCTGTGTCCCAGTGCAGATGTGGTGGATCCCTGGCCATGGGGACTCTCCAGTGCTGGTGTTGGGATCAAACCCACAGGCTGAGCACTGCGGGAAACAACTCCACCCTCTGCTCCCAATCTATGCTTTGGAGCTCTGTATGATTATTACTCCAGAGGATTCTCACACAATTACAGCCTTCACAGCTGGCACTCTGTCTTCCTGTTTTAATAAAATATAGATAAGGCTGGACAGTTTTTTAAAAGCTAAATATGACTTATTGGAGCAGTTATACTGGCACTTTACATGACAGTTTTACTGCCATCTCAACAAGTGCCATTTTAACATAATATAATTTCTTCTCAAGTAACATAGAATGGTTACACGTATATATTATGTAATCACAGAATAGCATTAATAAAGAGGCTTTTTCCAGCCTTTTGAGGGATTTCTCTTTCAAGCAGTGAAATCTCACCAGAGCTAAGCTAATCAATGTCAGCTTTAATGTGGAAAATATTTTTAATCTGTTGCTTTGATGCCAGGAAATGTAGGATGATTTTTCTTTTTTACCCTGAAGAAAGATTAGTTAGCAAAGCAGTTAGTCAGAGATGTGGAGCTCTTGTACAAATATTGATGTTTTGGCTAACATCCTATAAACCTGGATGTGTATAGATTCTTCTAGAGCCTTTTTTTAAAATATTTCTCATTGTTCTCCAATATCCAAGAGACACTTGCCTGAAGTGTCTGCTCAGCCCAGTGTGCTCTCTTGGAACCCCCCACCACCTCAGCGCGCCCTGGAGGAGGTGAATTCTCCTGTGTGCTGCTGAGCCGTCCCCTTCCATAAGCTTTATTGATGAATTTTAGCCCCATCATGGCTGGACCTAAACCAGGACTGATGAAAGAGCATCTGCCCTTTGAGTGAAACTCAGTATTTTGCTATGGTCGGTATGTTTATTTGTGTGTATGGATGCTGGGAAGACCCAGGCCTGAATAGCATGGAATGGGCAATGCAGGGTAATCCAGGTGTCAGGGAACAGCATTACTGAGTGAAAGAGAATAGCGTCAGTGAGGTTTGGGAACAAGCAAACACAGATTACTGCAAAGTTTCCTATTTTGTCAGCTTTATTCCCCTCTTTCAGCAACTCCCATCAATCTCAGTACTCAGTGACAAACAGCTGGGGGATCAGATGACATTACATGAAAATGATACAGGCCACAGAAAGAATAAATGTTTTTCCATCTGTCTTTCTGTCAGTGGCCTTGGGAAAGACCAAGTGCAGATAAATAACATTAAGCTCCAACAAGCAGCTGACTGCATCAGCACTTGTATCTGAGGAATATGAATTCCAGGAGATAATGCAGTTTGGGATAACCTCATTTAGTGCTCTGGAGTATTGAGGTAGGTGTGTTACAGCGGCAGGACCTGGCCCCTTGCCTCTACCATCTACCAGGCTCTGTCCTTCCCACTGGGGAACTGATGTTGGCCATACCACTCTGGAAGCTGGTTTAGCTTCTTACCAAAATTTGGATGGCCTCTGCATCTTAACATCACAGCGTGTTAAAGTGACTTGTAAAAATTGTCTGTGTGTGGACAGCAAAAGAGTTGTGTTCTAATTTACATGAATTTATGCCATGTGTGACGTTCAGTAAACTAGATGACTGTTTCACCTAAGGCAAGAGTTAATTACACAACTAAAAGCAGTCCTTACTGTGGTAATCCAAGACCTCTCCAGAGATAAGACAAAAATTGAGTTTCAGAGTTTGCAATTTGAGTAGGATTTTAAGAAGAATCAGCTACAGGAAAAGGTAAAAGGAAATTTCTGAGTAAAAGCCTATGTTTTCTTGTCTATTAGACCAGTTTGCATAAAGAATGACCTGAGCACTATGCAGATGAAATGGTGGTTGGAGTGTCCCAATCCTACCATTCGGTATATGGATGTTTTGGTCTTTAAGGGTGAGATTCTGTGTGTGCTCTGCTGCTTTGTGCAGCATAACAGAGTCTCAGTTCCTTGCTCTGAACCCCTGCGAGTCAGTGGGAATTAAACTTTACAAGTGAGAGAGGGTGAATTGTTTCTGTGGCCGTTACTGATTCCAATTTAAGTGCTGCCAGTAATACTTCATGGATCCACAACAGTGAGCACAGTCCCTGTGGTGGCTGCCCTGTCACCCCCAGCCCTCCTCAGCACATGGGTCCTGGAGCATTTTGTGCTCTGGCACAGCTGCACACAGGGGAATGCTGAGCCCAGCCCTACACCACTCTGAGCTCCTGGTGACCGTCCTGATGTTGGAACAGTGTCACCTCCCACAGCTGGGGGCTGGCAGAGCTCAGCTCCCTCAGCCCCAGGCACTGGGTGTGTGTCTGGAGCTGTACCTTGGGCAGGTCCCAGCTGGTGATGGGCACTAGGGTGGTGAGGCATTCCTGAGCCCTGCCCAGATGCAGGATATAATGCCTTTCTCTGAAAACAGTGGTCTAGGCACAGGTATGGCCACAAAAAGCAAAGTCAGAATACCTCTCAATAAAGGAGGCAAAGTGGATTTTAAATCCTCCCTTCCAGTTCAAGACTGGTCCCTAAACCACTCTTCGTCTTGAAATGGACAGGGAAATGAATGCCACTGCAGAAAGGCTGGGGAGTGTTGTATCTAAATTCCTAAAGGGGATGCAGGTCCTTAATTTATGTACACATAAACATACACATACATATTTTGCAAAAGAAAATGATTAGTGGAGAGGCAAGAAATGCAAATTGCATTAAAATTTTTTAGGTAATCAAGACCAAAGGTGCCTGTGATGATCTTCAAAGGGTACAAAAATATGGTGGAGTGAATGGATAAGATAACAAGATGACAGGCAAAATTCAGTTTTGACATATGCAAAGTAATTTGCACAGGGGAATTAATGAGAACAATTTATACCGCTGGCTAGGTTCTAAATTAACTGCAACAACCCAGAAAAAAAGGTCTTTGCATTACTGGGAAAGCTCAAAGACTCAACATGTAGTTGCTTTCTAAGGAGCAAGAATCATTAGAATGCAGAGGGAACAGGATAAAATGACACTGGAAGGATTGGAAAGCTGTCAAATAAATCAGTGTTACACACTCACGTGAAATAATATGTTCGGTTCAGGTCACTGTGTCTCAAAAAGGACATAGATGGAATAGCTGGATTTGGAGATGAGTTTTGAAAATGACTAAATGCTTGGAGAGAATCCCCAGGGTCTGCAGACTAGATGGCTTGGATCTATTGTTAGAGGAAGTCATTAAATGGGAGACCTGATAAAGATAAGAAGTAACGAGCAGTGTTGTGAAATCAAATTGTAGGTGTCTGCACACCTTATATCATGGAGCAGAAAATAGGTCTGTCACTGAAGAAGGGTGGGAGGAAGTTCAGGAAAACAAAGCCAGGGCGGTAGTTTTCCACACTATTAGCTGGTGAGACTCATTGCTGTGAGTTCTCAATAAGGCCAAAACTTGCATGAGCTACAGGACATCAGGCATTCTTGGGGATAACAGGAACCTCCACACATATTCTGATGAAGATTAAAAAACAAACCGGACCGGTGCAGCAGGTGAAGGTCTTTATGCCCCAAAGCTTGAGCTGGAATCTAGTTGGTGTTGAGGACACCCACAGCATTGGCAGTGACTGAAGGGCACCTGCTGTGGCCCTGTTCTGAGAGAGAGGGATGCAGGCTCAGTGAGCTTGGGCAGCCAGGGCTCCTCTGAAAATCCTGGGGGGCTCCAGGACAGGGCAGACACTGGAACAGCACAAGGACAGACACTGGAACAGCTCAAGGGCTGGTCCCACCTGGGGCTCGGATGGTGCAGAGGCACTGCCGGGCTCGCCCCTGCAGGCAGGACCTTCTGCACATTCCATGCAGGTGAATGCTCCCCCCCGGGCAGTGAGTGCTCCGGCGAGGGAGCTGCGCAAGAGCTGAACCTACAGTGGTTCCACTCTGAGCTGCAGAGGTGCCCATCTGTACCCCGAGGCAGAAAGAACCATCACAATAAAGGCAGAAGGTCAGAAGTCTCCTAGAGGCAAATTCCTCACATGGGAAAGGTTTTGTTTTGCTGGTCAGGGGGCTGCAGAGGTCTGGCCTCTAACCTGAATTTCTCTTGTACCAGTAACATGACTTTGCTTTCTTCACCATAGGAAAGAAGGGAAAAATCAATATTTGTCAAATGGAAAAGATCAAAGCCATTAAGGAGGAAATTTTTGGATTTTTTTCAAGCTTCACTTTACAACAAATAATGACAATTTGAAAGCACCCTGAGAATTCCCTGTTAGGTATAAACTCTAACAACATCTTAATTTGACTATTGAGGAAACTATTTTCAAAAATTATTCTGAAGATCATTTCTTCATTTCCTTTGACACAATTCATTGTGGTTTAGTTTCAGAAATAATTACAGTACATCATGGAATGATTGGCACACCGTGTGGTACCTGTCATCACTACCACCCCTGTATAGAAGGGACAACCAGTTGGTGGGAGTATCAGTTTACTCAGACTGTAGTAGGGAAAGGAAATACAGGAAATCTCAGGAAGAAGGTCTGTTTTCTGAAGTGTTACCCTATAAAACCTCTCCCACTGTCATTTAAATGTAAAAATATATGCAGTGCCTTTTCTGGGAACTGGGGAGGCATAAAAGGACGTGTCACAAAAGAACACTTGCTCTGGCCTTTGTTAGACTTAGCACTACCAAAATGGAAATTACCTGCTTTGTCTTGTCTTCTGTGGTTAACAACATTGTGCTTCAGAGTAACGAAGATTTGTTCTTTCTTTTTTTTCTCCTATCCTTAAAAGTCCCGATTAAAGCTCCATCATCTAAATTCCAGCTTCCTCAGCCATTAGGATAGCTTACCAAAGAGGCTTTCATGGGGAAGGAAGGAAACTCGTACCCCCATCCTGTACCACCCTGAGAGTGTTCCCATGTGAGACTGTTCATTTTTCCTGGTGGGAAGGGATTTTCTGCCCCCAGTCCCTGTGGAGGACAGTGAAGTGGTCACTCTGCCTCTCTTTGCACTGCCCACTCTCCATCTGTCAGCACTGGGGAGGAGAAGGCAGGACCAGGAGGTCTGACAACAATTCCCAGTTTGTGTTTGGGACTAAAGGAAGTTCAAGTAAAGTGTTCACACAGCAAGGGTGAGACCAGGGTGAGCCGGAAGCTGCATCCCTGAGCTAGCAGTGTACAGGCACTAAAGAGGAAAGAGCAAAATGCACTGTTAGTTTGGAAGAGGCTGCTAGAAAATATGAGAGAAGCAAACTGAAAAGAATAAAGTCAGTAGGTCGGTGAGGTTGTAGGGAAGGAGTTAAGGCTGGTGTTTCAGACAACGTATCCAGTGGTCTTAGAGACAGGAGAAAGGAAAGGACTGAAGTATATAAGATGAGACTGACAGCCTTGAAAAACTGCTAAGGAATCTGGAAGAATAAAGTAATAGGCTCCTGTGGAGAGACAACTTGTGATAATATTGCCTTGAACTTCTCTGTAGGCTTCTATAGAAGAGAGATAAAATTGCTGAAGGACAGATCAAAACATTTTAAAATATTCTCCTCTTCTTTGCAAAATTACACAGGCTGTTCCTGTTATGTGAAAATTCAATGTTTTGTCTTGCGGTAATGCCTAAACTGCCTGGCTGTTTTATAAAAGAATGAGTAAATACAGAAATGAGATTTCAGAAAGGCAAATCCAAACCCGCCCTCTGTCAACTGCCTTTCTCTCGGCTTTAGAGCACTCTCTGGTCCACAACAGCTCATCTGCACTCTGATCCTGAAGCAGGGTGCAAGCCAGAGCAGAGCAGCTCTGCTTCACATCCCAGCACTGCTTCTGACTGTGCTACCCTGAAGCCAAGAAGGGACTCTGCCTCTGACATTGGAATCCCCTGTTTCTTCTCAAAGATGTCCTATGTGAAATACTTGGTGGGCACCAGGCTCTGATATCTCATGGTCCTTCAGTCCTTGCTCCAAGTAACGTAACACACTTCTGGTGAGACACGTGCCCTTAGTGATGCATAATGGATTCATGTTCTAAAGGATGTGCAAGATTTATTCCTTCATTTATTTGCACACATAAAAAGTGTGACATTTACACTTTGAGCAGTGGGACAGAGGGAGAAGCTGGTCTAGATTTTTTTTACCCCCTCTCCCCTGCTTTTACAGCATTACTGGCCTCTTTACAATGTGATTATATGAGCAAGCAACTGGATTACTGAGAACAGTTAGCTCACATTTTCTCTGTTGAAAAGAGCTGTGAAAATCTTTATATCTGTGTCAGAAAAGAAATAGATACCATAAAGTAAGTGTCTAGCCTGATATCTCTGCAATCTGATTATCCATGTGAATGCACTTCTGTTCAAAGGCACCACATTTCCCATTTCTTTATCTAGCCATTTGTGAGGAATGTCTTTCTATTTCATGAGTTTGAAATATCTGTTGATGTGGGAATAATTTTTGTGAAATACTCTGCCTCCCTTTTTTTAGAGCTCTGTCCCTGGGGTTCCCCTCTGCAGATGTCACATGTGTCCATGGAGGAGCCCTCACATCATCCTTCTTTATACCGGGGATGTGGGTGCTTCTGAAAGCAGGAGTCAATGGACCCACTGCTTTAAGTGTCTGTGCTGAATGCAGTGAATGTGGGGTGTTCATGCATGGTTGTGGGTGTCTGAGTGTGGATTTTCCCCCAGTAGACACTGAACAACAACTCTGATAGATTTCTTGGAAACAGTTTTGGAGAACCCTACTTGGATAATGGAGAGAAATATTATCTTACCAAATAAATAGTTTCAGTTCTTTTCCATTTATTTATCTATGCCTAATTGAACAGGATGAGGTGAGCAGTACAGGTAATGAGGGTTATTGGTTTGAAATTATTGTGATATCTATGGAACTGATAATATACAGCTCTGAGGTTAAATTCATTAACTGCCTCCACATGAGCAAAGCCAAAGTACATTTTTTGCATGTGAATTGACTCAAAGTGAATTCAAACTGGTGTTTCAAATTCCTCATCTTTCATATACAGAAGGGGAATACAATGGATTTTAACGTTTTCCTTAAATGTTTGTTATGATCCTGTTTTATCAGTCTCAGGAATAAATTCCTTCCCACTTAAGATGTGTGTATTTTCTACTTTGTTTCAGTTTCATCATACTAGTCTCAGCAGAAATGAAACCAGAAGCCAGATGATCTCTTCTCAAACTAAACTGACATAGAAACCAGTAAATGTTAATCACTCGCTTGCAAGTGGTCTTGTCCTTCCTCCTGCAGTGCTGCTCTGGAGAGCTGCTCTTCTTTTTGTGTGCTGATCTGTGGGGGACAGGGGGCTCAAGATGCCCTACAATGTGTGAATATGTCCTGTGGGCTTCTGAGTGACTGCTGTAGGTTAATTCAAGCCAGATGAATTCTGTTAACTGTATTCTTCTATCTGAGTAGTTTTGCTTAACATGAAGTAGCTAAAGTCGCTGAAGCTTTAAGCTGAATTTATCTTAACCCTTACTTTTGGCTGAACTTAATTTGCCTTGAGCTGCTCTTAGTTGTGTAAGCTGGAAGATATGGACGCCACACCAGATCAAAACAGCTACTGACCCACTGGGAGAGAGAGAAAGAATCTACTAAGGTGTGAGAAAACCCCAGACCAAAAATCACCATTGAACCGAAAGCTGCGTGCAGGGTGTGAGGAGTGGGTGAGAATGGAGTGCATGGACTATCACAGTACAACAGGACAGGAATTCCTTTATTTGGGATCCCTCCTCAGAGGCACCCATCTCCATCTGTTCCTACCACTGTAACACTCAAATAAATTGGGCTTAAAGCTTGAGACTGCTGCAGGATACCTGGGGAACATAGAGGAAGTTCTGTAACAGTCATCTCACCTGCACCCTCACAAACCTGAGGGTCCTTCCTGGGCAGAGCCAACAGTGCTGAACCAGAAGGTACAGGGTGAGATGCAGGTGTGTGGGATGTTGCTGTGTCCAGCAGAGCCTCAGGTGAAACCAGAGATATGTCAAGAGCCAGACCTCACTGCACTGGGGCCAGACAGGAGGGACCAAGCCTCAACCTGACCACCCCACAGTCTCGGGCTGGCTCCCAGCAGGATGAGGGTTCAGTCATTTGCAGCATTTCAGAAGAGAGATCTGATTCTTAAGAGCAGGTCCTGGGAAGGACATGGCTCACCAGGCATCCTTCAGGTCTTCCCAGTGGCAGCACACTCAGGCAGGTTGCTCAGAGGGTTCCTACCTCATTCCTGTGGGCACATGTGATTATCTGGGATAACGGTAGGGAGCTGAACATTATTACGTGCCTTAAATGAGCCCTGTCCCTAGGTCCCAGACAAGGCAGCCAGGTATTTAGACCATATGTCTTTGAACATCCTGCTACCCAAAGTCAGTGGAAAGCAATCCTGTTACCTTTTACTTTAAACAGGCATTTTGGAGAGTGTCTAGAGCTTTAGGGATGTCTGCTTTCACTTGTGAAGGAAATAATGGTGTTTCTCTCCAGAATGCATTTTGGCTTGTCAGTAAATGTCACTGGCATCAACCTGCTCTTGCCCCAAGTTGTGGACAGCACCGCACAGCTTGTGATGTGATGTTCATGCAGCTCATTTGATACAGTCTGAGAAAGCGCTAAAATGCAGTTCAAATGGTACTAGTAGAAATTATTATAATGAAAATTTCTATTTTTTTTAGTCATCACTGTGTTGTGGGATGATGATTAGGGCAATGGGGTAGAATTCAGGAAAGAGGTGCCAAGTGGAAGAGTCCAGATTATCCCATTCCATCTGAAAAACCATCAGCACAAAGAGACTTTTTGGGACTTCGTTATGGATCAAAAAACTCTGACAAGAGAACAGCTGATATCCCATAACAAATTAAAATACAGCTATGAGCAGAAGTTTTATGCTTTGGGAAATTCCTGCAAAAGTGCTTTGTAAGTATGGATGATCAGGGCTGCAGCTCAGTCCACAGCTCTGCCTGGGGGCAAAGAGAGGCCAGGACCTTGGTGCCCTCAAAGTCTGGTATCAGCAGGACTCAGCTGTACAGGTGTGCAGAATTTTCCCCTTAAGACAGGGCAGTCTGAAGACTTTGTTTCTCTTTCACTCTCTAAAGAACTTCCTACTCAGTAACCTTTCGTAGGGCTTTGGACTAAAGCTCCCTGTTAAAAAAGTTAGTCCCAGAACCCTGCTATTCCTTCAAAGCATAAGCCAAAGAAGCCAAAAGAAACAGCTTAATGAGAGGTGTTGTAGGACAGCTGATACAGCATTCTCAGGTCTGTGCAAGGGGCAAGGACTTGGTGCTGGGTGAGGTGGCAAACACCATTTCAACAGGCGACGGGATGTGCAGCAGTCCCAGAGCCCAGCTCACTCCCAGCCCTGCCCTCCAGGAGGGGTGTTTGGGTCAGAGTGCCCGGGCTGTGCTGAGCAGTGCAGGGTCTGGACACTTTGGCAGTGTGCCTGGAGCCAGCAGCTGCTGCCTGGCAGAGAGGAGTGGATTTAACTCTGCTGATGGAGCAGATTTGTTGGATTCAACTGAAAACGCTTCAGTAATAAACTAGGAAAATGGACAGGGCTGGCTTTTGGAGGCAGATCCGCTCTGCGGGTACCTCTCAACTTCATCAGCCAGAACCTCGACAAACTGGTTCACTTCCTCTTCCAGGGAAGGTTCTCCCACAGATGTTGAGGTAGCTAATCAGCAACTAATTTGAAAGCTGAAGTGGAAAAATATTTATGGTCTGGGAGGTACAAAGCTCCATGGAGATCCCAGACAAGGCTGAATTTATTTTTAATGCTAAGAGCTATTTAGGCTTCAGGTTGTTTGTTACCAACTTGCAATTCTGATTTTTTTGATTAGTGCTTGAAGCCTTATTACTTGGTTTGTAATGTTAATGCCTACAGGAACAATGAGTGTTCTTTGGAAAACTCGTGTTTTTAAAATATGCAATCTGCCTCAGAGAAGATTAAAGTGTTATTCCATTCCTTATCCAGGAATTGACAAAACTGTAACAGAAAATATTTCAGCAGAAGGATTAGCAGAAGAAGCAAATATTAAAAATTTCAGAGCCAAAGATTATAATTTCTTGTTCTCAGGTACCCATGAATTTTCCAGACAGATGTGTGTGCCAGGTTTTCCCATGACACTATCAGTTGGAATGACTCATTTCTGGGTGTTTTTAAGACTGGGAAAAAAAGTTTTTCATCTATACTCCTTTTAGAAGGGTAGTGAAGGTGGCTGTGGAAGTTACACGGCAGAACGTCATTGTCGGAAGAGAAAATATTTTGGATTGATTTGTTGATAAAAAAACCTGGAACAGAACCTGAAACCTTTAGGAAATGTGTTTTGGTGCAGCTCAGAAAGAATATGGAGATGTGTGAGGCATGGAAGCAGGGATCACTCCTCCCCACAACCACCCCTCTGTGTGAAGGGTGGGAGATACCAGTCTGTGTGCGCTCTCATGGCAGGCAGAATTCATTATCTGAGCTGCTACCTGCTCTGAGAGGCAGCTAACTTTCCTTCCCTCAAAAGGCATTAAAGCAAAGTCTCACCTCTACTGTGCTTTTCCTCCTATCCCTGTATGGCTGTTAGGTAAGAGAGAGAGAGAGGAGATAGAAAGACTGCCCTACCAACAAACTGTTGGTATTTGGCAACTGCTGGTTTTATGATACTTGGTGCCTGGTGTTTGTTTTCCACGTGCCAGGCCTTTGAGGGCACTGTCAGCTCCACTGACTGTTCCCAGCCAGGCAGGGAGAGGCTGGGGAGGATGTCCTGAGGGAAATGGGAAGAATTCCTGAGTCAGGGACAGTCAGCCCTTTGCTGAGAGGTGAGGACCCAATCCTGCTAATGCTGCAGATGGTGTGAGGGAAGGAAACTACAAAGCACACTTGGCCAAGTGTCTTGACTTCCACTTGCAAAATGCTAACAGGGTGCACTGGGCTTTTCTTCAATCACAGCTCATTCAAGTGAGACTTTGAATTATAATTAAAATAGGATGCACTTGTCCTGTGTAAATATGATAATTGGTTCATAAATGTATAATGCTGTTAATTAGCGTGAGATCTCTTGTAACACAGGAATGTGTGTTGCTGTCTCTTGAGCCCCTGAGGACAGGATAATGAATCACAAATCAGTGCTCCTGTCATACTTGGAAAGAGCATCACTCACTCAGATCAGGCTGTTTGGAAACTTTGACAGCAAAGTAAGGAAGAAAAGAGGAATCTTTGCAAGAATGAAAAGTTAATAATCATCTAGTGCGAGGACACAAATATATTTCTATTTGACAGAGGAGAAAAAATGTTTTTACTCTTCGCATCACTCTCTGTCACATTTAGTGCTCCCTGGTCACATGAGTATGACTGAGGAAGTTTCTGCCCCTGGCGCTCTCTCTCTTTTTCACTCCTTTCCTCTCTAGGTCTCTCTTTCTCTCTTCCCTCCCTTCTTTCCTTATTGCAATGCATTTCCTAAGCTAGATTTTTCTATGAATTAGGTTTTAATGCCTCCTCATGAGAGGAATTTTTTTTATATTTTATATCTCCAACAATAAAAATTTCTTCCTTATCATCAATAAATTTGGAGTTT
This sequence comes from Pyrocephalus nanus, assembly GCA_038380795.1. Lineage (NCBI taxonomy): Eukaryota > Metazoa > Chordata > Aves > Passeriformes > Tyrannidae > Pyrocephalus > Pyrocephalus nanus. The sequence continues at coordinate 63,871,338 of CM076265.1, read as the reverse complement.
TGATTCAGTGATCCAGCAGCTCTAAGTACATAGTCTGTATTAATTTCAGTGCCTCATTATATGCCAGTGGTATTTATATGGGTTTACATATATCAAATATACTTTGTGTATATAAGCAGAGACCTACAGAAAAAATACTACATATAGGAGTAATAAAAAAAGAATTGAAGAAAGCCTCCCACTTGGTCCAGCCATGGAGCATTAACTGGCATTTTCAGGGACCAGGAGAGCCCTGGGAACAACAGGATCAAGCCTGATGCTCCTGCAGTAGGGGATTCAGAAGGTGCAGGAGCTCATGGCACACGACTCACTGCAGCATGTGCTCTGCTCTTCTGGAGAAGGCAGGGGAAGAAAACACTGAGGGGTCAACAGCTTTTCAAGAAGCCACCTGTTCATTTATGAAATAACTCAGTATCCTGATGGTCACATGTTTTTGTTCACTGTTCATTCCCAACATGGCCTGCTCTTCAGAGGGAATCTTGTCCATGCAGGGATGATGTAACATGGGGCAATGCCCAGGGCCCTGGGCACCAAGCATTAGTGCACTGGGACTTCTAACCTGGGGCTCTGCATTGCATAGATTCTCCTGGGGGTTTGATTGAAACTCCCTCCTACTGAGAAAGCATCAATTCTTCATAATCAAACCCAAATGACACACAAATTACAGAAATATTTATTAGTGTCCTTGACAAAGTAGGTAAGTCCCTCGGCTTGGAGAAACACTCTGTGGACAGCATCCCCTGCCTGGAAAGCAGCTCCCAGTGGTTGACCTTGGAAGGCTCCCAGGGAGCTGAGCACATGCTCTGGGAACCAGGCAGTGGCACCCATCTCAGAGGAGCTCCTGCATCCATCCCTGCCTGCAGAGCATGGTACATGCTGAGATCACCCCTGGCAGCTCCTCCTGCAGGGTGTTCAGCAGCACTGCAGCTCCTCCATGTCTGTTCTCCAGCTCAGAGCTGTAATGATGAGCTCTCTTTCTTCATTTGGTTTTGTTTCTTGCTAAAAACACATCTCTGGGCAACGTGCCTCCGTCATGCCGTCTGACAGGAGATGTGATATACCACTGTCAGAAGGCTGATGAGATACACTGTGGTGCTGTTTCCTACTGTCATTAATAATGGTGTCACTGAATCAGATACAACTCACAACTGCTGTAAAAAATGTGCAAAATTTGGCTCCCTGAAAACAGATTAAGATTTACTACTCTTCATTTGGATAGCAGTTGATGAAGCTAATGGGTTATCTCTGCAGGGCACTGTACAATTTCTACTCTTCCAGGCTCCATGGGCACCTTATTTTTATTCTCATATATAAACCCAAATCTATCAGAAGAACAGAAAGGGAAACAGATAAATCATCTGTATATGAAACACAGTTAAGACTTAAGTAAAGAAAAGTGCACAAATTCCAAACTATTCTCAAGGAAAAGTATGGGTACGGGCACAGAAACAGAAGCTTTTCTTATCTGAGGTTTTAAGTTGAATTTTTTTTTCCTGTTTGCCATAATCAGACAAGAACCAAAACCAGTGAATTAGTGATAGTTCTTGTACCTCCTCTTTTTTTTTTTTTTTTTTTTTTTTTTTTTTCTTTTTTCTTTTTTTTTTTTTCTTTTTTTCTGTCAAAAGGGAGATTTCAGCTCTGTGTAACAGGTGTCATTCATGTGGTTTGTTGCTGCAAAGCTAAAAACAGGTCCTGTCAGTGGAGTCGCATCTCCTCCCTGATTAGAGGCTTTCAGGCTGAATTGCAGAGCTGGGTAAAGTACCCCAGTGCTGCAAGGCAGAACTGCCCTTGTCCAGGCTCTGCATGGGGGCAGAGGGCGGCCCTGGGCAGAAGCTGAGGCAAGGATGGCACTGCCACCCCTTCTGTGTCCCTCATCTCCCCCTTCTGGAGGGCTGTGGTCCTTTTCCTTACTCTTCTCCTTGCTGCCAGTGCAGCTGCAGGCTCTCTGCTGGGCCCTGAGCTCTGGGTACTGGGGCTGCTCCTCTCTGCTGAGCCTGAGCCCTTCTCCAGGCCCCCGGGGTCACTGGAGCCCATCCATTCCCGCAGCCCTGGGGTACAAGCCATCTCCTCAGTGCCACAATTCCCCCCAAGACACAGCTCTGCTGAGTGTTCACCCTTAGGCAGGCTTCCCTGCCACATGGGCATCATTAGCTTCTTCAAATATTTAAAGTTACTCAACTTTAAGTACATTTTAAAGTGTCACAGCTTACTGGGATGGAGTTGTATCTTCTTCAAATACTAGAAAAAGGTTGATTTCAGAAGTGGAAGGCTGGATTTTAAGATTAGAATGGTCTAAGAAACTCACGTGCAGTGTCTTCTATAATGTCTTTGGGTGGTTCTTGTCCCAGGCCCCAAACTCCCAGGTATTATATAGAGACAGTGGCTGGAAGAATCCAATCTACATCAAGTAACTCCCACCAAAGGAAAATCCTTCACAACTACAGGAGCAACTGGTCAGAGGCTAATCAGCATTTAAAAGACATTTTATTTCCAGTTTTCTACTTTGAAATTGTGGTTTTGAATCCTGTAGGATGCTTTCCAGACTTTGTTAGGGTATAAACATAGAGGAATTTTAAGTAATTAGGTACATTGGTTTTTCCGTGATTTTACTTGTTAGGAATCCTAATCCAATCACAGAAAGATAAGATTACAGTTTATACTAAGATGATGCAAAAGAAACCAAACTGTGATTTTGAAACTGTGAAGCAGTACCTTCCTTCTGCTGTGTGTCGTTTTGCCTCCTCAATGCTGGTGGCTCTAGAAGCCATCCCTCATAACAGTTTCTGGTTTTGTCTGGAGCTCACACAAGGCTTGGAACTTAATTATAGCTCTGATATTCTTACTAATGAATTTGAGCATATTATAAAGTGGTGTGATTTTAGAGATACCTTATGTGAATACTAATCTCTGTCTTCAAGTGCCTGTGTTGGGTAACTGGAAATACAGCTTGCTCCCGGGGAGCTGGGAGGAAGTGCAGATTGGGGCCTGGGGAGCCCTGCCAGGAGGAGAGACAGGGCACTGGAAGCACCATGGGGGATGCAATGTGGCACATTCCCTGTGGCTGGAGGCCATGGCGGCATCAAGGCAGCCGGGAGGAGGGTGCTGGTCCAGGACCTGCCTCGGGCTGCCTGCTTGGGGCCCACTGCCATCCTTGATGGGCTGTTGGTGGGCAGCACAGGCAGGTGGGGTAATGCCCAGTCCTCGGGTCCACGGGTCTGTGGGATTCAGCTGGCACCGAGGGGGTACCAGGGCAGGGGTGTCTCTCACAGTGGGCTGCGGCACACAAGGGCCAGACCCGCGTGGGTGGGTGTCCTACACTGAGCAGTGCTCAGTATGCATGAAACCACATCAACAGGGGATCACGGGTGAAGGGATGGATGGATGGTGATCTTCAGAGTGATTTCTGATGGAGAGAAAATAGGTGTTCCAGCAGAATAGGGGGTGGAAGGACACTGAGGAGGCTCCAGGTGTCGAATGGGCCAGGCTAACTTGAACTGAGAGTCTGAATTTTACAGTATCTGCACCACTAATAAAATCAACAGAATTCTGGTCCTCTGGGCAAAATAGCATTGCTGCTTCTCTGCCTCTTTTTTATGTCTCATTTTATGCTTGCAAGTCATTTCAGGAGTCTGAGACATGACATTTCTCTTCATATGGTCTCTGTCCTAGGGCAAAATTTAACTTCTGGGAAAGATTATCAATTTGAGAAGTTTTGCAAGGATCAATACAAATGGCAACAATTATTGAAATGGAATCTTGTGGGTTGCACTGAATTAATGTAATATCCATATTAAGATGTATTTTCTTTCTTTCAAGTATTTTAATAAAGTTCAAATCTCCTCTGAGAGAAAGAATTAATTGAGCAAAATGTTAATTAAGGAAAATTATTTTTTCACAGCATAGTTCTTCTAATGAAACGACACTGAGTAAAATGACTGAAGTTGAACTTGATTAAAACCGGTGTCAGTGTTTGCAGTCTCACAGTGTATGCACTCCCTGTGCCTGCCAGAATCAGAACTTCTCTCGGTGATGATGGCACTCTAAGCATCCCACAGTCTCTTCTTCAGCCCTTCTGCACAGGGACAAATGGGAGATGCATCCTTATGCTTACTTACTTAAATTTGAGACTATTACCTTGCCCTCACTCTCATCACCACATTGACTGGTTTGCAAAATAGGTCAGATGTGGGATGTGTTTCCATGTGTGATTTATTTGGATTCTGGTAGATTAAAATACAGTGGAAAAATGTGCATTAATACACAAATATACATGTATATATGAAGAGAGAGAGTAGAACCACAGTCTGTGGTGAAGCTGCCTCTCAGGAGCAGCCCTGCACGGAAGAGGCAAGTGTTGGCAGACCCTGGGTGTGTGGGGGCTGTGGGGCTGCTGCCAGGCACAGGGCACTGTCCAGAGCCCAGCTGGGCTTTGCTGGAGGTGATCTGAGGCAGCACAACTGTGTGACCCCTCGCCGCCCGAGGGGGATGGCCCCACCATGCTGTAACTCAGAGTACTGACTCTTGAAAAAGAGAGTCAAAGTTTGGACTTTGGAATTAATTGCTACTAATTCGAGTATATAAACACATGAACACAATCATGGGTCGCTGGCTGATGCAGAGCACATGTCACCAGAGAGGGGTGCCAGGGCACTGGCATGCCTTGGGCAGCCAGCCACGCTCCATTCCCTTGCATCATGCCTTAGTAAGTGGCTCCAGAGATAAATTCCCAATTCTTTCATTTGGTGGTGGCGTGCCTGCAGAGGATGATGTGTATTCAAAGTGAAATGAACTCTGAGGATAAGGCACTTACCAGACAGCAAAAGAAAAGGCATTTCTTTGATTTTAGACAAATCCTCCCTTCAGAGTTCTTCTTCTGATCTTTGCATGGAAGGATGAATTTTATGTGAGACAAATGTCTATCAAAGTTTTATTTAAAAAGCATGCTTTTAACAGAAGGTGGCACACTGATTAAATGTGACATTTGAAGCAAGGCAGCCTAAACAGCCCAGGAATGCAGAAAGATTAAATTGAGGCCTCACATGAAAACTATCACTGTGTTATTAGGCAAGTATAGCCTTTCAGGCAATGAAGTTTGGGTGTTCTTAATCCATGTTGACAGACATACGTTAATATTTGTGCCGTTGTCATTTTTTTCTGCTATCTTTTCTGGTTAATAGAGCATGACTCAGTGAACAAAACATTTTTCAGTGGCTCTACTCAGTGTAATTCTGGGAGTAAATAATAGTTATCTCTTGGAAACACAGAGCCTGACTCTTGGGGACCATTTGAAAGGCATCACTTACAGTCCTATCAGAGGTGGTTCAGAACTCCTGGGAACTGAGGGCACAGAACCAGCTGCTCACCAGTATCACCACACCAGCACCTGCAGAGCTGGAGGAGAACCTGGAAATGGGCAGGATCTGTGGGCACTGAGGGCTGCAGCTGATACGAGACTCTTACCTGGCCACCACAACTGCCCTCATGATGCCCACATCGCCCCTCAGTGCAACAAAAGCAAGGGTGGAGTGTAGTGAATTCCTTGGAGACAACAACAACTCTCAATGTTTGTTCAGTCCAGAGCGAGGGAGAGCTATTCTGCCTTACTCTATTCTGTGCAAAGCCATTCCAAGGTCATTGTACTTTTTGAACTGTAATTGTGGTTCAAGGCACCACAAGAGTCCATCTCAGCACTATATCATATTTTTTGTTGATCACTATTTCCTTTTGTTCAATCCATCCTCTTGTCTACAGTCAGAAAGGTCAAGGAGTCACATTTATTGCTGTAAAGAATTGTCTGTCAGAAAGGAGAGTTGAACTTTAAGGAACATGAGTGATTCACAGGGGATCAATGCTGGTTTCTGTTTGTCTATAACAAAGAGTGTCTATTCACACCTTTGCACTTCTGATGGCCATAAATACGCAAAAAAATCAAGTGAACCTTTGATTTCCATGTCGTAAAGTTCGTATCAGAGGCCCAACTGGCACATGCCAGTTTTCTTTCCAGGGTGAAGTTTAGAAAGCACAGGAGATAAAAATAAACCAAAGCACAAAGGCTTCAACAGCACCAAGGGCACAGGTCCCCATTCCAGGGGATCAGGTCAGTCAGAGGAGAGTGTGCAGTGCCAGAGCCTTCATCTCTGCTGGAGCCTTTGGCACTGCCAGAGCCTTTGCCACTGCCAGCATGGCTGGACAGCCCGGCAAGGGGGGAAGGTGGCTGAGGAGAGGCCCAGATTCCCTTTGCAGGCAGAAGGACCTGACCAACCCACAGCCCTGCCCTCCCTCAGGCTGCCAGATCTGTCTGTGCCTGGCTCGGGGTCTAACCAGAGGCTCCTGACAGTCCACCCTCTGGCAGGGTTTGCTGCATTATCCAACATGATAGTCCCTGGACTGCTGTCCATCCAGGGTAAGGGCACTGTTAATATTTGAGCTAATTTTAAACCAAATTCTCTTCTCCTATTCCTCCCTCATTTCTGACAAGCAGGTGAGTGCAAGTGAAGTGCAGATGAATAACCTCTCACTGGCACCTCCTGTCCTACTCCAGCTCCCTGGTGGCTCAGGGACTAAGTGGGACAGCGAGGGATAAATACTGGCAGTGCTGAAGACCCCGAACAACATCCAGGTTCTTGCTAGAGAACCAAGTCCCTGATCAACGGACTGGCATCATTAATGGCCCTGTACTGAGACAGAGACTGTGGCACAGTGAATACCTACCCAATAGAGACCAGAGTGTGTTATAAGAGACCAAAATCACATTGAATGCCAGACAGTGGTATCTTGTGAAAATCCTCAGTGCTTCATAATTGAAATAAATGGTTCTTTGAATCATGAATGGTAAAAGTCGAGTTTTAAATAGGGCTGACATTAAAGTGCTCAGAAAGTTTTCATCTGTGCAGACTGATCAGGTCCAAGCAGGGAGAAACAGTGGAAACTTGTCATAGGGAGGCACAATCTCATTCAGCACTGAGACCCTGCAGGGGCTTCCAGGGGGACTGGTGCCTGTGGCTGGGACACGGGACAGCCTTGGAGCTGGGCTGAGCCCCATCCTCTGGTCCTGGTGTGTGATGGTTGGATACTGCCCTGGCCCTTGGTGGGGCTGACTCCTGCCAACTTGTAGGGGTGGGCGTGGAGCACAGTGAGGTACATGCAATCCACCTTGTCCTCTCCCAGGGGCTCACCCACAACCACTGCTTTGACAGCATTTTCCAATACTGCTAGCTAGAAAGAAGGGATTGTAGGAGGGAGTTCTGCTCTGTTTGCTCCTGTGTGGGAATGGCTGAGGGAGCTGCCCTTCCCAGTGTGGTGCTACCATCGGGAAAACCCTCCTCATTTGCTGGGAAGGGGCTGGGGAGGGGCAGGAGCCATGTGAGGAAGCCTGGCTGTGCAAAGCCCTTCTCCTGGCTTTGATAAATGTGATGAGTATGTGATACTCAGGTATTAAGCATGAGATCAGTTCTCCAGAGACAGCCACTGGCATGTGGCTGGGGCATTTGCAGGGCCCTCGGCTGCAGCAGGTTATCGTTCCTGACTGGAGCACTGAGGGGGTGGCAGTGAGCACAGGCTGTGACTGGCATGGTAAACACCACTAGCATGCTGCTGCTGCTGCTGCTGGAAAAAATCCTGCTGAGAGAGGGCTTGAACGCTGGAGTAACGATGGAGGTGGGAACATCCTTACTAATTACAGCAAGAGCAGGAAAGCAGAATGGGCAGATTCCATCTCCATATTTGTGCTGCTCAATCCAGTATTTCCCTCACTGCCCAGAGTCCTTCCTGTTCCCTTAACATCTTGACTGGAAGGAAAAGCATATTAGAACAAGGTCATGGCTGCAATGACTATTGTTGTAAAACATGTAGTACATGCTGCTGACCCAGAAGGCAGCACTGCGGTGTTCCCAGAACAGATGTGGGGCAGGGGGACAGGAATGACCATCTGAGCAGAGCTGGAGGGGCCAGCAGGGAGGCACTGCTTGGGCTCACACCCAGACTGGCACTGTAGGCTGAGATGAGAACAGGATCCTAATACAGCGTAAGACACAGCCATGAGGAATCTCTGCATATGAGATATGGGTATATGGGGGGAGGAAGGACATGAGGGAGCTCAGCTCATAACTCTTCACTCAAATTGTGAGGGAGAGTCTGTTCAGCTCTGCATCCTGCCCTGGAAACAGCTGAGGGACTGTGCACTGGCAATGGACATTTTTAGCAACATAAAAATATGAATAATGAGCAAAATTTGGTTTAGTATTGATTTCATTAGAGAGCTTTAGTGCTGATTTAATAAAGGACTGTTTGTGCTGTATGCTCAGCTGCTGGAATTATTAATTTGGTCAGAAGGGAGAATCTCGAAGGCATTCCTGCCCAACCTGGAGAGTGAATCTGAGCAGCTGCTGGGTGGCAGCTCAATGTGCTTCAGGCAATTGCTTCCCCAAAAAAGGTGAAAATGATGACAATCACATAATAGCTGTCAGGAAATGCCCACTGAGGGCTGCATAATTCCACACGGAGATGTGAGGGATGATCTCATGTGAGGCCGGCATAAAAGACTGATTTTACCCCATGCACAGCAGTAAGACCTGGATGGAGGAAAGTGGTCTGAACCCTTTAGGACCACCCTGAGCTATATCACTGTGGAAGAAAAACTGCTCTGTCTAATGCATATCATAGGGGGGGAATCTTGCTGCCAGAGACAGCTGGCTCTTCTCTCCTGGGCAGCTTTCCAGCTGCTCTTCCCCAAGCCTGGAGCATTCCATGGGGTTGTTGTGACCCAAGGGCAGGACCCAGCGTTTTGCCTTGCTGATTCTCCACCCACTGGCCTCAGCCCATCTATCTAGCCTGTCCAGGTCCCTCTGAAGAGCCTTCCTGTTCTCCAGCAGATCCACATCCCACTCAACCTGGTGTCGTTAACAACTAACTGAGGGTGCACTTGATTCCCTTGCCCAGACCATTGACAGAGACATTAAACAGAACCGCTATCACTATGTAAAGCAATGTATCATTAATAACTAAGGCACATTTTTGCTTGATCAAGTCTAGCCAATATCCTATTTCAAGTTCATGAGATGTGCATCCCCAGAAGCCTTTATTAAGGGGAGAACACTCACTATATCAGCATTTTCCATTTCCTGGTACTAACCAGCTTATTGCTGATCTAGATCTGGGGAAAATTGGTTTAATATGGAAGAGAGTATTGGAATGTTTTTGACTGTTCTCTTGTGGCTTTTTGTTGTCAGTGTTGCTATGGAAACAGCCCCTCCTTACTCTAAATCCTATGATGGTACCATTTCCTACTGAGCAGATTCTTTTGCCATCTCAGTCACATCGTGCCATTCTCAGTTCCTCCAGTGATTGCTGCCCCTGCACTGCCTTGTGTTTTCACATTTCTTCAGAAAGAAGAACAGCAGGGAGTTAAACCCGTGATATTTCCCCCAAACCTCTTGTCCTTCACAGTAATGATGCAACAGACCAAGCAGAGGTCTCAGGCTGGGCACATGGTGCTCCCAACAGGGACGTGTCAGTGCTGTGTGAGGTCCTGCCACAGCACCAAGGGCTGTTCTGCTCCTCACCCCACCCTGCCGGCAAGGGGCTGGGACAGGGGACAACAGGGACTTTGGGCTTTGGCCCAGTGGTCACCAGGATCCAGATTCTGCTGCATCCAGTGTTTGTAAAACATTTGGGCAAACAAATCTGTTTTTTTTAACTCTCCCATGCCTCTTCCTATCACTATTAAACTCAAATTAAGATCTACCAAGCCTGTTGGTCCCAGACCTATGGATAGGTCCTGTGGTAAATGAAAGAAGAGGAAGAAATGGCACTTTGAACGTATGCTTAAGGTATGCAGATCCTCAATAGACAGGTCAGATTTACTCATTTTGGCAAACAGTTATTCTGTGGGTTTTAGGAAAATGTTTTCTTTGGGATGTGAGGCTCGGTCAGCAGTGCATGCAATATACACATTCATTTTGATCAAATGCTAGAGAAGACAGAAGGAGTGCTTGGACTAAATTGTATAAATCTTGTTTCACTTCCCTGCAAATACTGGCAATCTCTTTGTCAAGCTTGAGAAAAACAGAGCATCAATGTTTGACAACAGTTCTGATTGCTGAATTAATGCTTGTAATTAAATTATCAGTTTATCCCCATTTATTATATTAAAAACTCTCCATTATTCAAGACACCTGTGCATATTATTTTTGGAGATAACTCAGACTTATTAAAGTTTTCTCAAGTATCTAACAGTAGGTGTAGGTTTTCCTTCACATTTTTGTTGTTTCTACTTCACAGCTGATAATTGATGTTCTTATTTATCATCATATTCAAGTTAGAGTTTGGGCTGATGAATGTTGCTGTTTGTCGTTTGCCTCCCACTCACAATTCTCAGCTTGATCTTAATGTCAGTAATCTGGAACCTGGGACTCCTCTTTCACACCCAGCTCTGTTTACCAGCACTTAAAAGCTGCAGCAAACAACTTTGTTTTCACTGATTTCTTTCAGCTACTCTCCTGCTTTTAATGCAAATTTGGTATGAGAAGATACTTACTGGCTTGGAAAAATAGACCAGCAATATGACGATATACCTTCCTGAAAAATCAGAAATTGTGCATATCTTGGTTTTATGTCCTGAGACTGGGGTTAAGTTAAGAGTACTTAAACTCCTTTAAGAAGCCAATGTCTATGCAGACCCACATGGATGTCTCTTACGGTACTCTTCTTAGGGTGCTCTTCTTTCTGACCTCTTTTACTTCTTCACAGTCGTGTCTGTTATCTGTCTGGCTCTTTGCACTTCCCATGTGTTCTTATGTTTTGTTAGAAGAGAGAAAATAAACAAAATAATTTTTCTCCCAGGAACTCACAAGCACAATTTTGCTTCATCAGCTTTGTAATAGGTTGGCTTTGGGAAACAACTGACATGATATTTCTCCTGCTTTATTTCAGTGAAAATCAGCTGTGTCTCTTAACTGAAATGTTTCAAGCTTGTTTTTGTCATGTAATAAAGTTGTGTTGCTTTTTATAACTAAATGCCTTGTGATGTCTACTTCAGAGGCTGACGTTTCTAATGCACGAACACCCTGAGCAGTAAAAAGCTATTCCATTCCAAGTGTAAACTCATCTACTGATGTTAAAAAGATCTAAGAAAAGGTCATCAAGGACACTGGCAGGATGCTGTGGATGCTCCACACTAATGCTGTCCAAGAATCTGTTTCAGCAGAGGACAGAGGGGATTTGGCATCCAAGTTCATTTAGCAAAGTCCCTTTGCCTCTTATGGATAGGGGGAGCTTAGAGGCTGAAAGCAATCACAAAGGGGAAGCTGAAAGAGCAGTGAATTACAATAAAAGACTCTGGTCAGGTCTTCAGCAATTTCTGCATATTTCCTGCACTGGTTTTCCTCCTGGGATGCTGTTCTGGCACTGACTATATTGTCTGGGGCTGGCTGTCCGAAGGGCAGGGTCTGATCTGACCACAGAGCCACGGGGGACAGTGCTGGGCTCTTGCTGTGAGTGCTTGGCATGCCAGTGTCCCCGTGGCTGTGGGCACAGGGATGCCTGTTCCCCAATGTTCCTCCCTGAGGAGAAATGCTCCTCTTCACCTCATCATCTGAGGCCAAAGGGACTGTCCCAGCACAGCACCCTCTGTATACCACACCAGATGACCCCACCGCTACCCTTGGGGTCTGTGGCATGACTGGGAGAGGCCACCCCAACACAGGCCATTGGCAGGTGGATCTAGGAAGGGCCATTGACTTCAACCCTCAGGTCTCTGGCACAGGCAGGCAGTGACCAGCAGATCGCTGCCATACTGTGGTTTGTAGAAACTGAATGTTGCTTCCTTTCCTTTTTTCACTCTATTTTATAAGCATTTATGTATTTTATAAACATTTTCCAAACTGAGTTGTCTCTGCCCCTGTTATAAGTAAACTCTGTCATTTGCATTTTACCTCAGCCTGTCCTGAGGCCAATGCTATTTTGAAGTGTTTGGCTCTCATCAAGAATTTCTTTAGAAAGACTGTAGATATGTTTGGGATTTTTTTCATTTTATTAATTCAAATTTTGATTTGTGTTTTCCAAATAGGAAGAAAACCCCTTCCAGCTCTGGATGCCTGGTAACAAATATCTGTGTGGAAAGGTAATGGAGGATCCTTTAAAAGGCGAAAGTGTGGGAGTGGCAGTGATATCCCACCAGAGAAGCTCAGCACTAGTGCCCCATGGGCAGCGTCCGGGGGGCCGTGGCTGTGTCGGTGCACACAGCCATCCACACAAGGCACCGCTCAGAATGGAACTAATTTCAGGTTACTTGCACACTTGCAGCTTCACTGCTTACGTAGATGTGCTGTAACTACCAAATCCTGATGCTTTTCCATGTTTGATGTTCCTGGAACAGCTGCCCTGTGGTTTGGTAACTGTGGTGTGGAGTGCCAGCTGTTTCCATGGCAGCTCCATCACACCAGCCTGAGCTCATCCATTTTCATAAACTTTGATAGTGTCTCCTAGGAATGATAAACTACATGTGGAAATCCTGCTGGTGTTTTTGTATAGATTACTTCAAAGAAAACACAGAGACAACAAGCTATTGTCTGTTGTTCAGTTGTCAAAGCTCTGTGATTATTTTCTCCGCAAACTGAAGGGAGCCCAGCATTAACTTGCTGATTTGTAAACTGCCAGTGGACGATTTGAATCTCTGTTACAGAAATGGAGGGAAGAAAAGCACTTTTCTGGGGATGCTGAATGGAAGTTAGTGCTCTCAGAGATGTTTGAAACCTGCATGTCCAGGAGGAGTGGTAGAGGACAGAGCACAGACTCTGACAGGCATATTTCCAGTTTCCAAAAGCAAGTTATGTCCTCAGAGAGCAGATTCAGAGATGCATCCCAAGGTTCTTGTTGGACTAGAAATTGCTTAAACCATGAGCTGAAAAATACGAAGATCTTCCATCTAAGATCTTTGTTTACCATCATTAGTGTGACAAACAGCCTCCAAAATGATTATTGCTTTGAATTTCTATTGTTTATTGGTTGTTTTTGTTGAGTTTTTTTTTTTAATGTTTTAATGTTTTCTGTTAAGGTCAGTGCTCAGATAGAGCAGGTGTAGGGAGGTGAACCTTCCCCTCTGCACAGCATTGGTGAGGCCACACATGGAGAACTGTGTCCGGAGCTGGGCTTCCCTGCACAGGAGAGACATGGACAGACTGGGGAGAGCCCAGCGAAGGGCCACAGACAGGAAGGGTCTGGAGGTAAGGAAAGGCTGGGAGAGCTGGCACTGTCCAGCCTGGAGGAGAGGAGGCTCCAGAGTGACCTGATTGCGGCCTTTCAATACTTAAAAAGGGAACCCATAAGAAAGACAGGCAGAGACTTTTTAACAGGGCCTATTGCAATTAGACATAAGGTAATGGCTTCCCACTGCCAGAGGGTAGGGTTAGATGGGATATTGGGAAGGAATTCTTCCCCCCAGCACTGGCCCAGGTTGATCTGAGAAGCTATGGGTGCCTCTGGATCCCTGGAAGTGTGCAAGGCCAGGTTGGAGCAACCTGGGCTAGTGGAAGGTGTCCCTGCCCATGGCAGGGAGTGGGACCGGATGGGCTTTCAAGTGCCTTCCAATCCAAACCAGTCAGGGATTCTGTGATCCCCCACACCATCCCAGTGTGACAAACCCTTCGTGGTTCAGACTTCTGGAACAGTCACACCCCCTGGATGGAGCAGAGCGGCTCTGTCAGAGCTGCACTGTCCCATTCCCCTGTCTGGGGCTCCCAGGTCAGCACAACAAATAACAACGTGTGGAGTTTTACAGGTTGAGGACAATACATCTTGTTCCTAAGGAAGGGTGTGAATTGTGGAGAACCTAAGTGCAACACAGTGCTTTAGGACAAACCTGTATAAAACATGAATTACATCTGTTTACAAACAATAAAAAATAATTTCTCAAATGTACTTTGAGTATTTGTTTTTACTGCTATCATATTATTTTCTAATTTCCAGCATTCTCTCTACAAGGGATAGAAAATACTTTATTTAGAGCTTTTGCAGCTCTGTCTTATCTTTTCCTTTCTGAAGAATTTGATCACAAATTATACATTCCAGCACAACATGAAATATTTAACTCATGCTCTTCAATTGGAAGTTCAACTTCCCAAACAAAGAAATGAGTTTGAGCACAGAGAAAAGACCAGGTACTTAGACACAAATCCACTGGTGCTTATAGAAGCCTTCCTCTGCCCAGGGTCCAGATCAATAGGGCTGAAGCCTCAGAAGGCTTCCGGTGGTCAGTGCTGCTCTTTGTGCCACTCCCTTAATGACAGGAGACATTTGGCTTCAGTGGATAGATTGTGCACAGATGAATTCAGGCTCGATGCTCTGAATGAATGCCTGCAGATTTCTGAAGGTTAGGAGGAAAATATATACAGAAGACAAAGTGAAACAGTTATCACTCACATAGTGCAGCTCTTCCCTTGTACTGGGATTTCTCCAAGGCAGCAGGAAGGTCACAGCACTGGGACAGGATGAAAAATGTTAAAAGAAGATGTGGCCCTCATTCCAGGACTTCTCACTGACACTGTGCTGAGGCTGTGCTGGCTTCTCCTTGAGCTGTGCTGGAAGAGATCTGGTACAAATCAGACATGAATAAGATCAGGAGTTATAAGCAAGTGCATTCAATTTCATTTTAATGAAGGCAGTGGAAGCATCACGTTGACAGTCATCTCCAGCAAAAAAACTCACTCAGAAAAATAAATCTCAATAGAAAGTTCAGATGAAAGACATTTTGGGCATGCTCACCCGTCGTCTGGGTGGGCTGACTTCAGATGAGCCTTTGCTGGGTGAACCTTGAGAAGAGTTCATGAGATTCCTATGGCCCCCAAGGTCTCACAGCTCTCCTTCCATGGCTCAGCTGTGGTGATGCTGTGAGGAGAGAGGTTCCTGGAAGACGGAGAGGATTCCTTGATGAGCCAGAGCCCTGGGTTCTTTGGCCAGGAAAATGACATCGTGTCAGTTGTTATTTACCCTTCCTCGTAAATGTAGAAAAGGGAAAAAAAAAGAAAAAGCAACACCTGAAAATTTTAAAATTGCGGTCTGGGTTAGTTTAGTTTCAGCTTCTTTCCCTATAACCTAAAACTTACTTTTCTTACACAGGGTATGTGAGGGATGTTCCCAAAGGCAGGGGCTGCTGAGGGATGGTCCCAGAGGCAGAGAGTGCCAAAGGATGCTCACAGAGGCAGAGGGAGCTCTGTCATGCAGAGCTGGGGCAGGTTTTACCACTGACTGGTTTGCTTTGAGAAGTTTTGTATTAAGATGCAAAATAAAAAATCCCAAACTGAGCTAAAGCTCCATGGGTGTCTCCTGCCCCCGTATGTGTGCCAGCTGTGCCAGCCGGGCTCAGTGAGGACAAGAGACTCTGCTGGCTGAATAGAATGTGAGGTGGGGGTGGTCAAAGAGGTGACACCTTCCTGGGTGTGGCGCACAACTGGTAGATGCCTGAGCAACACTGATGGCGAGGGATGCTGCAACCCCTGGGTGGAACGATCCTCTTCCAGAGCTCAGAAGGGCTCTCTCTGTCCCACAGTGCCACCCTGTAGCTCAAAATATCCCTGCTAAAACCAAACCACAGAACAACTTCACACAGTTGCATCTAAACTGCATAGAAATGCATATGAAAACCTTAATCTGATCCCTAAAATCCCTGAATCAAAATAATTTACAAGGTTTATAAAAATGGTAAACTCTGTAAAGCAGGAAGCTCCTCTGTCAAAGCTGCTCTGCATGTGTGGAAGAGGGCAGCTTATTCCCAGATCCCCCTCACCTATGGATTAATAGGTCTTGGCAGAGCAAGTTAACTTGAGGCTTTCTGGGGACCTTGATTTATTCCATATCTGAGGAACAAGGGTGGATGCAGAAACAGACTGCTTAGGCATGGCTATAAATGAAAAGATTAAACCAATGCAGAGGAAGCTCAGAAAGGCATCCAGTCATGATCAAAGGGCTTATTAGATAATTTACACTCATTCAGCACAAATGAATTCAGCCTTTTAGAGTCCTTAATAATTAACACATCACTGTTTCTGACATTAATGCATTAATATTCTATCTTCAGTAATATATAGAAGCTACCAACATAAAGGCAGAGAATACAATCAGATGCAGAAGATGGGAAGATCTTCCCTAATTTTGTTGCTTTTTGTGTAAATCTAAAACTAAGGGTTTGAAGTGATGGAAAGATCATTTGTGGGCTTTTTTTTTTTTCTCCATGATGTAGAAATATCAATGGATCAAAGGCCAATGTGGAAAATATTTAAGTTGAATAAAGGTATATTAAACCTTTAATTCAACCTAATTTTTAAATGCTAATGATCAGTGTAATATTTTGGAAAGGAACAATTTCTATTCTGAAATTCAGTTCTTTTATTAATGAAATATTATGAATTTTCTTTACTATTAGCTCTGAAAGAAATGTGAGTGTTTTGAAAACAGCATACACAGCATAAGTCCTTGGGAAAAGCCTTGTTCTTCACTAGTGTTAATTGTTAAATACTAATTGAAGTCCCCTGTGGCGTCTGGGAGGGGGTGTTGCACCAGGGCTATCCATCACACAGCTCTGCATAAGGAATGCCATTCCCTCTGTGCTCAGGGGAGGTTTGAACAAGCTATTTTGATTTAAATTTGTCCCAGAGTGCTGTTCTGGTCCTGGTATCATCCCAGCACCCTGCCCACCCCAGGCATCCTGCCTGCTCTGGTTCTGAGGGTTGTTGGGTCCCGCAGGAGGGTGGGCAGCAGCAGGACCCTGGGAAGAGGAGGGTGGGCAGAAGCAGGTGCCATGGAGAAACCAGTGTGTTTCTGGCATCAGCAAGAGCAGAAAAGCACTGGAGAAGCTAGATGAGTGATGGGTACTGTAAGGCTGTGCCAGGACTCTACCACTTCCCCTCACCTCTCCCATTTGTGGCTGTGCTCCCGGTGCTGCTCCACACGCTGTGGATCTGCAGCCCCATGTTCTGGCTGTGCCAGCCCGTCCGAGTCCTGCAGAGCAGCTGCAGGAGGGATGGCTGTGGCAAGGGCCGGTGATGGCTCTCGAAGGCCCTCTAGACAAGGTCTGTCCGTGCCTCATTAACTCTGCCTGGCAGCTCACGGCATTCCCTGACTTGGTGCTCCAGAAACCAGAAGCACCAACTGTATCTGCAATGCCAGCCTCCCTCCATCTGCTTCTTGCACAGGGCACCCAGGACACTTCACAACACCAGCAACTTGTATACTGGGACAGTTTTCTGAACATCCCTGAACTGCTCCAGGGTGATGCCAGTTCGGTGAAACTGCTCTCCAAGAAGCGTCACTGCACTGCTCCGTCTTGCAATGCAGCACTAAGAACAAATTTGCTCCCAAAACCTTGATATTAGTAGCCATCCTTTCTTTCTTTCATCCCATCCCATCCCATCCCATCCCATCCCATCCCATCCCATCCCATCCCATCCCAATCTTCTTTTAGCTGTTCCCTGTGTCTTTTGTTTTCTGTATCAGGTTTAACTTTCTTTTCTTGTTGTTTCCCCATGTGGCTGGTGACAGATGAGGGCAGAGAATTTCAACTATTTTATTAGGGCAATTGTCACAGCCTTGGAGCACTGTCCAGGACTACAAGAAGAGATGGATGATATATGGATTTCAGATATGTTTAAACCTGTGGTCAAACAGGAGGAAAGACTGTGCCAGGGCATGTCAGTGCTCCCTCTTTGGTAAGCCTGTCCAAACCACCCACAGTGCTTGGGAACACCAATAAGTCAGGGACAGAGTCCTCTGGCTCATTGCACTGCTCACTTCAGAACAGGCATATGCTCTTGCTGTGGGAAAGCTGAAGTGAAAAGAAGCCTTTGCAATGTTAAAACCGAACCAAAACAACCCTCAACAACAACAATCACAAAAATCCCAAAGCCCACAAGTCATGTTGCATCAGTTATAGTTCAGTACGAGGTTTGGTAAGTGCTGTCTGTGGTGTGGATACACTGTACTGAGTGCTGTAAGTTTGGCTGAGGTCCTGTGGCATCCTGAAGGATGCTTTTTCTCTTAATTTTCTTTCTTTTTTCAGTGACCACAGATTACTCAGTGTTTCTTGTTACACATCTGACTTCCCTTCTGAACAAGAAATCTTGGTTGCTGCTGCTCTCTGGTGATCTGGAGCTGGTGGCTATCTGAACAGTGCAGTGCTCCTGGTAGCTGGAGGAAAAGGAGCTGTGCCTTCCCTGAGCAGGACAGGCTGAGCTGCTTTGGGCTGCAGTCAGGGCTGTATCCAGAATGCTTCTGTTCAATGACACAGATGGCTTGGAGTAAGAGAGAGTCTTTGGGGGAAAAAAAACCAGTTTTGTTTGAGTAAGATTTTAGGACAGAACCATTGGCTCTGTTTGTTTTTTCCCAAAGTTAAGTGTGTTACTTTGTAAAGCCCAGTGTTAGAGTGTGAGGTGTGTCTGTTGGGGCTGGTTGTGGAAAGCTACCACCTTCTTTTCAAGTCTGACCCATTCACCTTTGTGCCACTCGTCTCTTGGCATCCAAGCCTGGTCACTGAGACCCGTCTCGTCCCTGCATGTGGTTTGTGGGAGGGTTCTGGAAGTGTGTGTGGTGCAGGTTTTGTGCTGCCATGTGTGATTGCAGAGGGTCATAGAGTGTGAAGGCGGGGGGAAAAGGGATCCCAGGGGATGAAATGACTCACAACTGCCCAGGATCCTGGGAGGAGCTGGTTTCATCTGTGAACTTGTCTGCACCAAGTCCTCACTCTGCCCATGAATGTGCAGGTTTCCAAAGTACCTCGGCTGTACTTGCTTCTCTTGATCCTCTTCAGCTGGACATAAGTGTATACAAACATGTGCATCATTAACCTCAGCGGCATCACTGATGTCAGGAGCCTTGGTTCTGGCCAAGCTATTTGTGCTGGTAGCCCTTGATGAGGCCACGGCCAGGGGACAAGCTGCTGTCCTCGCTGAAGAGCTGACACTTCAAAGAGACGCTTGAACACAGCACTGAGCCCCAAGTGCCTAAAGCATGAGAATCATGCATGAGTAAGGAGCCAAAAATGCTTTTATTTTCAAACCTGGCCCTTCTGAAAGTTCATCTCTTGTCCATGCTGCTTTCCTGCTCCCTGTGTGCTGTAAGCCCAGCAGTGTGCTGTTAAGGGGCTCTACTGAACGGTCCTGTCATTGCATAATCTATATCAGAGTTTTTGTTAGCTTTCTGGAATCTTTGGAACTCTGTGGATTCATTTGTCAGGTATAAATCACACACTCCCAGAAATAGGTGCTTAAGAGCATTGTTTCTGGAATTGTTTTCTGGGGTAATTGAAAATGGCTTTCACAGACATTTGAAATGTTCCTTGCAATGGCCAGAAGCCTGAAGGTACAGAACACCTGGGACTGCAAAGTGTCACTGAAATACCACATGAATGTGTTTTCCTGAACAAGGCTTCTGGTATGTTCCTCTCCCTTCCCTTGGTATCAGGAAGACTGAAGGAGCAAACTGTTACCTTGGCTTTTGTAACAGTTCACGTAAGTCCTCAAAAGGACCAGAAAACTAAGGTTAATGAAGAAAGTGAAGGTAAAACTTCCTCAGAGTGTTTTCTGACCCAAATCCGGACTGTATTTTTTTATTTTGTACAAGAGTAGGCTTTAGGTGACCTCTTCCTCACTATCTTGAAGTATAATATGGATGGGTTTGCGTGTGGATCTGCACTCGCTTGTTGGGCTGCCTGTCAATGCATTGCTGCTGACATGGCTTGGGAGGCATTAGTAGTTTGTCAAGTTGTACAATAGGCCAATATCAGGCAGAATGGGTCTCACTATTGCCTGGTGGAAATGTCAGCTTCATGAAAACTACAGCAGGGATTAAGTCAGTCCATTACATTTGTTAGGCAAATTTTGTTTCATTTCCCACACATAAATTTTCTGAAGTACATAAAAATTAGTGGATTTGGAGAAAAGATACACTTGTTCTCAGTGGACCAGTGGTGTGTGTGAGCTCCCGTGCTGTGACTGATGGCACTCTCCAGTGTGGTCTCTCAGGGGGCTGAGCATCCCTGCTTTGGTGTGGGGTCCTCCACAGGCTGCAGGGGAGTCTCTGCTCCCCTGTGGATCACCAGGGGCTGCAGGGCACAGCCTGACCCACCCTGGGCTGCCCTACAGGCTGCATGGAAGCCTCTGTCTGGCACCTGGAGCACCTCCTACCCCTCCTCCTGCACTGATCTGGGGGCTGCAGGGCTGTTCCTCTCACACTCCTCTCTCCAACTGCCATTGCACTGTTTTTTTCCAGTTTTAACTCTGTTATCCCCTGTCCTGGGTGGGCTCAGCCCTGGCCAGTGGTGGGTCCCTCTCAGAGCTGCTGGTGTTTGGCTCCACTGGACACAGGGGAAGCTCCTGGCAGCTTCTCTCTGAAGCCACCGCTGTCCTCCCTCCTTCCCACCCCAAAACCTTGCCATGCAAGCCCCATACAGTAATTAAAAGAATTTTATTTAAAATTACTTGGCGGTTTTATTGGTGATAATAGGACTATGAAGTTCATTTGAATTTGGGTTGAGAGGAGAACTTAAGGAATCGATTTAAACTTCTCTGTTGAGTGAAGACCTTGTCAAATCTCCTTAAAAACAAGTTTTCATTTGCTCTGCATCACATATTGGATAATCCAATTAGAAATTTTAAATTATATATGTTTCTAGGAATAATATGTATAGAAATGGAATAGATTTCCAGCAGTTTTAGAGTACTAGTAATAAATAGGTTGATTTGTTTTGTCAATAGGATATTTGAAAATGTAAAGGTACTCTTTGTTTGAGCTCAGTGATCTATTGTATTCACTGGGCTGGGTTTTGTAGCTACAGCACATCCTCTACCTTCCTCTCTTGCTCAGAAACTGGTTGGGTAAATATGTGGAGTATTCTTAAATAGACACTCTGAAGTGAGTGAGTAGGGATGGAACTCTTCCAGGAGGGAATCACAGTCGCATTCATTTCAGCGAGCTTTTCTTCAGTTATATGTTGTAGGGGGAAGCCTGTGGCCCTCAAACCCACACCCTGCAGAACATGTTCCAGTCTGAAGCTGGAGGACACACTCCAGGGCTTGCTTTAAATGGCACTGGGGAAGTGGAGAGTGGGACAGAAAGGCCGATGCCGGAAGTGGGGCTTGGGCTCCGAGAAAAAAAGCCTAATTTCATTCAGTCATGCTTTTATGTTGATCCATTCAGGGAAAAGGTAAAAAATCAAATAATCTATGTCCCAAACAGGCTCCATGTGATGCTAATGGGTCCTGCACCTGTGTTTCAGTTAGAGATAACTGCAACAGGTTTGCCCAGTATGAAAAGACAAACGAGGGGCTGGATGTGCCTTTTTTGTGTTTTATTGAGCTGTCCCACACACCACTGGAAATCTGTCAATGTCCTGAACTTGAGAAAACTGTTACAAATTGTTGGTAAACCCAGTGACTTGAGAGCAGCCGATGTCTTTCACTGTTGTGTCCTCTAGAGCAAAAGTTTCTGTAAATATTTTCCAATATCCCTGTTCTGTTTATACGGGAATTGCACTTCCTCTGGTATTTTGCTTTGAATGTTTCACATCTGAGAACTCAAATGCAGCAAGAAATCTCTAACTGATGTATTGCTCAGGCAGCACCACAGGGGCTTTTGGCATGGAAATACTTTCATTCCAGGACATTATTTTCCCACAATGCTTGTCTTTTGGAAGTCTATTTGGAATATATAGCATCAAAATGGATTTTAGTTCCCTGACATAACAAAAGAGATGTGAAAATAAGGAAAAAAAAAATCTTCAGACTTCTAAACTAATTTTTTTTTTTTTTTAATGGGACCTGGAAGTCTTTCTTCCATTCCTTTGAGAGTTGGCATCTTGCCCTTCAGTTATTCTACTCTAAATAGCAACACAAAGTGCTTCTTAAAGGCATTGCAGCTCGGATTATCTGACTGATACAACTATGTCTATTGGAGGGCTTCACAATAATTTTTCCCTTTTTAATACTTATTCCACCCATGTCTCCACAGAAGTACAAAGACTTAATGATCATGGACATGTAAATACATTTTTCATTTGCATACCATCATTTTAGCAACTGGGAGTATAATTGCTCAGTTAAGCACTGAGACTGCAGAAAATAAATGCCACATTGGTACTTTCATACCTGACTGTCTTTTTAAAAGGAACTGACCTTTTGGTGTCCAACATTTACAAAATGATACTTAGTTGCTACTTATTTCATTGCTTTTAC
Source organism: Pyrocephalus nanus (assembly GCA_038380795.1). Taxonomy (NCBI): domain Eukaryota; kingdom Metazoa; phylum Chordata; class Aves; order Passeriformes; family Tyrannidae; genus Pyrocephalus; species Pyrocephalus nanus. The sequence goes on along the minus strand of CM076265.1, from coordinate 63,849,124 downwards.
TTTCTTCTCCATCTTAGGCAGAATTTAAATACCCTCTTCTAGTTTTATTTCTGGAGGCGAAAGGTTTGAGTTTTATGGTTATAACTGTTAGACTTAATATTGCAGTAAGTGAAGGTTGTTTCAGGAGTGCTGAACACTGTTTATTCTCCCACCAGTCCCCCCGTGACGGGGCTGGGGGGCAGCAGCCTCAGTCACAGCCCCTTGCTGGAAGGAGGGGGAGCTGGAAGATCAAGGGGAGCAAGGGGACGATAAAACCCCATTAAATATTTCTCCGTCCACTTTCTGTGCTCCCACTGCCGTTGCGGGTTATCTGGCCTGTGGAGGTGAGGACAGCATCCCCATGGAGTTGGGAGGATGGTTGTCCCGAAGTGGCTTTTGCTGGATCCTATGGGGGAAACTCCACGAGTCCCCCTGCCCTTTCCTGCCATGCTCTCCCCAGCAGACAACCTCTGAAGGTCAGAGCCCCTTTGCCTCCAGGACTTTGACTCCTTCCCAATCCCTGGCTGAAATCAGTGAATGAGTGCAGGAGTTGTTAGAGGCACAGACAGCAGCAGAAAAAAAAGGTGAAAGGATTTGGATCTCATTTTCCACCTGCCAAGGGCCTGAAGTATAGTTCTGCCAACCCACGGGTTGTGGTGTCCTACCCAGCCAGCTGCTAGCATATGGTTCAGCTTCCCTGTGAACCTCATCTGTGCTTCCCTGGTTATTGCTCATGCTGGATGGTGATGGTAAGATGCTCTTTCTGCCCCTATGACTGAGTTTCCTGGTGGGGAGGACAACCAGCCCCGGCCACTCAGTGTGAGTTGGTGACTGCTTTCAGTATCCCCACAGTGTAAGTGTGGTGTCTGCTTTCCAAAGAGGACACCAGCGCTGCTCAGAGTTTTCCAGACCTCCAGAGCTCATGCCATGGGCGCTGGGTCCAGCTGCAAACAGGTGCTGTCCCTGGAGCCTGTTTGGCTGTGCCACCACTGCTGGGCTGCTAACAACCATTTGTTTGCTCTGTAAGACAAGTGACCTCTGGGAACAAAAGGATCCACTGCAAGGGCAGGGACCCCCTTTGTCAGCATAAACTCAGCAGCGAAGCTGTGGGATGACCCTGCACTGTCTGTTGCGATGGGAAAGTGGAGGCTGGTCTGTCCTTCCTGGCCGCCTGGTACCCCAGGCTGTGATCCCACCGCGCCGTTCGGGCGCAGGTCTGTGCTCCCTCACCTGTACCTGGCCTCGGACACAGCGAACATCCGGCCACGGGGAAGTGGTGGGGTGGCACCAGGGAAGGGTGGCTGGGAGGTCTCCGTCTGCAGCACCTGAGCAGGGCCGGATACCTGAGGGACTGGGAAGCGTCAGCAGATGGCACTCGTGACATGCCACAGACGGAATTTCTGCAAGGAAATAGGAAATCTATTCATTTGTGTGCATTTTGGCTGGGTGCCGCTGACAGCATCAGGTTCGACACAGGCACGTACGGCTCGGCGGGAGGAGCAGGCAGGAGGGATTCGAGATCAGACATTCCTGGCGCTGGCGAAGCTCCTGGCTCTGACTGGGAAGGTTCGGGCTCCTGCGAGGGCTCTGGGGGCTGGAGAGAGGAGCCAGGTGTGCCACATATTTGCTAATTGCAAACCTCAGCGAGTTCTCAAAGAGCATCCTCGCTCACGCTGCCCACTGGGATTTACTCAGCAAGAAAATCCATCCGTGTCGAATGTCACCGGAGAGATAAGTGTTTTACTGCGAGGTCAGCTCAGCTGCTGAGCAAAGTGCTGGCTGACTCATCAGCCTGCATCTATCTTTTGTGACCCCATCCTTGTTCGTACCTGTATCCCAACCTGTGTGCTGTGGACCCGTGCTCCGGCAGAGCACAACTTCAGGGCTAATTTAGCATAACACAAACACTCCGAACCTCCAATAAATCAAGTGTGAAAACCCTGTTTCAAGTTCTTTGCACCTGAGACGTGTTTTTCCTGTCTTTGCAGGTGCAGCTAGTGTAGGAGCTGTGGGGAGGGGACAGCCCTGTGGCAGTGCAGCAGTGGGGAGGTGAGTTTGTCCACACCTGGGAGCTGGCTGGGACTCTCAGAGAACGCTGAAAGGACTGATCAATGTGGCTGGGAACAGTTAAGTACTACCTGGGAAAAATCCTGGTGAATAGGAGAGGACTCTGGAGTCCCCATCCCCGAAGGGTTCTGTCTGGACAAAGCCATGTCTCACCTGATTGAGAGCCATGGTGTCAGCAGCAGGTTTGGCCAGTGTCCCCTCCAGCCAGGGCTTCTATGGCCCTGTGTGATATCCTGAGGAAATGAGGAGAGAACTGGTAGATCTTCATGGACTGGAACTACAGATATATGCTATCATGTATTCTGTGCTTTGATCCATATTTTCTTTTTAGAATTCATTTTGTATAATAAATAGTTTATAGAATTTGTTACAAAATAACAAATATATCAATATTAAGGATATATGATACTTCCAAAATTTATATTTTATTATGAGAACTTCTGTTCTGTTACTCCCTAAACAAACAGCAAAAATATTTGTATTAAATGCAGAGTCATTACTAAGTGAGTTGTTTACAAATATTTAAAACTCCTGGAATAACCCAGGATTTAAAACACATACATACAATTTTTTAGGTGCTGCACTCTCATAAGACAGTTGCTGCTCTACAATGACAACAATGCTGCTCTGTGTAACTCAGCTCTGCTGAAACAAGTGTGGGACTCCTGAGAACTTCCTACAACTAACACCCTGGAGAGATAATTGCTAATCCCCTGGAAATAGGCTTTAGCTGAAATTACAGGACTATTAGGAGACTAGAATCCTATGTGTAAGTAGACATAGCTGTCTTGCAGCCAGAGACACTCTGGGCTCTCCACACTATGCCTTTTCCAGCCTGAAATGCCAGCAAGAGCTGGATGAGCCTGACAAGCACTGTCTGACCTTCAATACACAGCCCCAGGGGGTGTTTCTTTGGCATCCTCAGTCTCCTGGAGAAGGCTGGTGGGGTGCTGGTGTGACAGGACAAGCCATGTAGATCAGAGTGAGTGACATCTGATTTCCAGAAAGGTCTGGAGCATACTGCAGGGCAGAACAGCTCATTCACTCTTACTTGAAGAAGGGCAGTGTCCACTGTCTCCCTGTCCATGAATACAAAGTGGTGGCTGACTCCATAATAGTGATTCCATGGCCATGCCCAGGGATGGAGCCGTTCTGCCTGCAGAAAACACCCTTTGGCATCGAGCTCCATTTGTGTCCCTGGATTTCTCTCTCTGTTCAGTGTCATCCATGCTTTCATTTATAAATAGAACAGCCAACTTCTAAAGGACGAGGATCATGTGGCTATTGCCTGTTTGGAGCCTGTGTGGATGGAAAAAACTCCCCTCCCTCCCGCAGTCCCCACGACAGCCGAGCACATGCTCTGCAGGGTAGATATGGATGCCTGGCTGGATGTCAGCTCAGGGGGCTGGACAACTGCCCTTGGCCAGGAGCCTGCCCCGGAGGGTGGGTGTCCCGTGGCCAGGGTCCTGCTGTTCATGTCCCCACCTGCATGGCTGGGGAGCTCTACCCACTCTGAAGCCCAGCAACGAGACCTGCCTGCCCCAAATACTGCCCAGGGCCACGGTGGGGGAATGCAGCCCTGGTCACCTGGGACATGTCCTTATCACTGTCCATTGTACCAAAGGGGGATTATTTCAAATTGATGTTTGCTTTTTCTTCCAAGCACTGATGGGTGTATCAGTAATCAAGGTAATCAAAGGCGGTAATCAAAGGTAATCAAAACATTCATTCTCCCCTCTTTGCCTGTTCTTCTCTCCAAAAGAATCATCCACAAATCAAATGAAATCCTTGCCTCAGTGCATTTTTTTCCCCCTGCATTTGAATGGTTTGTCTGTAAGAATTCAATTTTTGTCAGCAAGTTTCAAAGACATCTTAAAACTCATTTCCTTGGTATGAAATGAGCATTTTAAGATCGCAGATTACAGACTAAAAATGTTTGTTTTTTTTTTTTTGTGTAGGTCTTTTGGTATACTTCTCACAGAGGAAGGAGGATAACAACAAATTTTGTAGATTCTGGCACTCCTGGACTTTAATAACAGATGTGACATAGTGCAGCAGAGGTGCTGTCCCATACCTGATGCCACTAAAGGTAAACAAGGGAACAATTTACTATAATTACAATTTGAGACACATGAAACTAGAAGAGAATAAACCTGTTCACTGGCTTCTCAAGACATGGGGAGCTGTGATTAACACTATGAGGATGCCAGAAGCAATGGGTTCAGAGGCAGCCCTTGAGCAGTCCGAGGGCTGTGCTGCCAAAAGGGATGTTGCAGGAGAGGTTTGGTGCTGGCAGCGTGAGGAAGGGTGTCCTCCTTCTCCTGTAGTGTGATGGGTGCTGGACATGCCAGTGATGGCAGGCAGATGCCCTCCCACTCCCATGGCATGTTAGGTGCTGGCAGTGTGGGTGGGAGGCCACACTCACAGCAGAGCCTGGAGGCTCCTTCCTGCTCGATCTGTACCAGGAATGGTGGCAATGTCAGGAATACTTTCTGCAAGAAATTTTAGTGAGCATGAAATCAAGACTATTTTGAGAGTAGAAATAAGAGTCTCTCTGTGTTCATAAACACACTCTCATGAGCGCCTCTCTGCTTGTAAATATCTGCTATTTGCATGGAATTGTTTATTGTTAATAGCCTTGGTGTTTAGAAGGTACAAACAACATCTCCACTGGGGAAGAGGAAATGTCTTTCTTGACACATAACATGTCTACTTTTCTGCTTTTGAACTAAGGAGAAGTACTTTAAGAACTATTAAAGAGTCTGTAACATCTAATGAGAAATTATGGTTTGACTTGCAGTACTACTGTCTCACTGGTCCCTTTGTCCAGAGGTTAGAAAGGGTGATGCTGCACACACCACCCAGCAGTACAGGAGAGCTGTATTTGTCTTCTGGAGGTGCACTGATACATTTTGTGGGCTCCAGCTGAGAAGCATCACTCAGCCTTGCTCAGTGAGGATTGACAGGAACTGGCACCATGGAACCAGCTATAGGCAATGGGCAAGTTTCAATAAACCAGTTTTCTGCTGTTGTCTGATGGTTTAAACTTCAGTATTAAATGAAGAAGTCACCTAGTAAATTCATTTATTAGCCCCTTCAGAATCTAATAAAGAAATATGTCAGGGATTAAAGATAATCAAAGAGACTCTTCAACTGGAGCAGCAGCCTGGGCAGCATCCTCAAAGTTAATGGTCTGTCAAGTGGGAAGCTGAGAGCCTGTGTAGAGTCAGTGGCTGTCAGTATCTCTCTGCTGGTGGCGTGCAGCAGGAGGTAGCATAGGAATATTGATTTCCTTCAAAAAACACTCCACAGCCCTGCCCAGATTCCCACAGCTTCACCACTGACCTGCCAAACTCTGCGGTTCACGAGGCTGTTGCGGGATGAACAAACATTTCCACAAAACTGCTTGCAAAAGCTGGGCTTTGCAGTGTGTAGGTCTAAAACAGGCTGTCTGACTGCTACCTCTGTGCCTGTGGAGTACCTTGGGTAGTCTGGAGAAAGGAGCTGAACGGAGCCTGGAGCCGTTATATTCTCTCCCGGCTGGAAAGGGCTGTGCACTGACATACACTGAGGAGCAAAACATCACATGCCATTAGATGAGCCCTGGTTTTGCATTTAGAGGAGAGATGAAAACATGGCATTTTAAAATGCATAATGTGCAAGAGAAATAACACTAAAACAGTGGAGAAAAAATGAAATAAAATACTGTACACACCAGGAACAGCAAGTGTGTAACACACAGGCTAGGTGCAGCCCGTCCAGCAGCCCAGGCTGGCCCCTGGATTGGGATCCCAGTGCCTGGTGCTGGCCAGCACATTGCCATGGCAGTGCTGTGTGAGAGATCCCCAGTTCCTCTGGATCTGCAGGGAATGAGGAGCATGTGCCCACTGAGCATAGTCTGGCCATGGGGCTATAGAGGAGGTTTTATCTTGTCCTTCTGTCCGCCCTGTGTGCTCATACCCTTGAGATGAGGAAAGTGTTTGTCTAGTGAGCACTGTGGCATCTGCTCAGCTTCTTGTTGGAAGTATTGTTTATGATGGAGCCTTTTGCCAGGAGTGTTTCTAGAAATACTCTGCCACTCCTTTTTTCTCTATGTTAAAATCCAGATTTACACATCTTTTCTCCCTAGAGATAGTTTCCTCTCCATAGAGAAAGATAATCATCAGTGGGAAACTGGTTTTTAGTGATTTTATTTTATCAGTTTATGTTTCCATATCTGTAGTACAACAGAGAAGAATCGATGGGCAGCTTTTCATTGGTGACCTGTGCCAGCACTGCTGCTGCAACCCACAGCACAGTGACCACAGGGTAGGAGTGTGGCAGCCAGTGATTGTTGGTCAGACAGTGTGGGGCCAGCTTTTCCCTCTGGAGTTAGGGTCAACTTTTCCCTCTGTATTTATGTTTCCCTGTGGACTGGGAATTTTCACCTTTCCTGAATGGTGAAATATTTTCAGGTGATATTTCACCTGAAAGGTGAAATACTTAAATCAATGCCAGCACTGCAGAAATCAGCAGAGTTAAAGCCAATGAGAAACAGCTATTTCTGACTCTTTTCCTAATTCTGTGTTTCACCTGGTCCAGTAAAGTGTGCTGTAGGATTGGGAGGGTTATGAATTTCCTGCACTGCCCACTGCCCTTTGATTACTGCTAAAACTACCGACTCCATCTCCCAGTACTTGATACTTTTGTTCCCTCTTTTGTGTACTTTCACCTCAGCTAAAACTCATCAGCTTGCATGAAAAATTAGGAACAGGCTCCTGAGCTCTGGAGTCTGAGGAGACTTGGGCAGCCACCTCTCAGAAACTTCAATGATCAAAGATGTACAAGTCCTTTCCACTCAGTAAAATCCAATGGACATTGCCTAAAATCCTATAAAACCTCTGAGGTGGAAAATGCAACTTCTGCAGCCTCTTTTCCCCCTGTCATACACAGATCAGAATCGACACACCAGGTCTGGCTTTGCCAGTTCAGGTTTGTCTCTGTCAGACTCAGCTGCCCTGACTTGTTGACATTCTTGCATGGCACGAATCCCGTCTGCTCTTTGAGTCTCCATTTCTGATCACTGTAGTAAAATTGGTTAAGTTCTGGGTATTATCTCCAAATAAGAAAGCAAAATGTTCTTGTTTAAACAACAACAAACCCCCCCCCCCCCCCCAAACAACAGACATCCCTTTCCTCCCCCAAAAATAAACCAAAACAAACCTCAAAGAAAATCCCTTGTGGAAAAATCCCCATTTGTTCATTCTCTGTAATGTACTTTCTCCCATGAGGATTAAAAGGTTTTTAAATATCTTCTTCAATGTCCTCTTGTTTTTCTCAAGGTCACAAACCATTTTGCACATGGAGGAAGGAAAGTACGCCTTGTTTTCTAAACCTACACTCTGCTCCTGCCTTTCTGGGAAATCTCAGGCAAGCTGTGTATGTTGGAAACAACAGCAGATTTCCAGGAATGTTCCAGCAAGCAAAGATTATCACACCAAAGCTGAGCCTGCAGGCTGGAGCTGAAGGCAGGCAGGGAGGTACCTGCAGAGGGAGAAGGGAGGTACCTGCTGCCCCTTGGATGCTCTCCTGTGGTTCCCATGGTAGGATGAGTTCAGGTTTAGGATATCCATTGGTGAGAAGTAACCTTTGTAGATGTTTTTATCAGAATTGATGGTGTAGTTGTGCTATTTACTATTTTTCCAGTTGGAAACATTGCCCAGTCCTATTTTCAGCTGCCCTGTGGGCTTGTGAGGGCTGGGGAAGCTGAGCCCTTTGGGAAAGTCTGTACTGGGCTCTGCTGGGTGGGCATCAGGAACCAGGCTCTGCTACCTCTGCTCCAGCAGCTGCTGAGCTGCAGCTGGGAGGGTGAAACAGCCCTGTTCCCCTGCTCCAGGGGCTGCTCTGGATCTAGCCCTGGAAATGTCAGTGCTGCTCTAGCCACAGCTGCAGTCATGGGCTGGCACTGCCCATTGCCCCATGCTCTTACACTCTCCCCCAGTCCATCATCACTTCCACTTGATTCTTCTCTTTCTACGCTAACTAACCGGGATGTCTCATTTTCACCCTAGAGTATTACTCCTTTGAGGCCAAGCATCACACCCACCTGCCCTCACAGGTGTCTTTCTAGGCAGCTGCCCCCTGGGTCTTCCCTACTCAGGTATTCCCTGCTGCTGCTGCTCTTGGGCTCTCCACACCCCACCAAGAGGGTAGTGAAGACCCTCCAGACTGGATCTGATCTCTCCAGAAGAAAGAACCTCTTCAAGCTTCTGCCACATAAAGCACAATGTTAAAACATTTTGGAATTGCACAGTAGCTCAATCTAACAACAACCTTTTCCCCTAAAGATAGATGTTGTCATTAATCAGAGGTTCGCCTGCTTTGCTTCAATAAGCCAAGCTCATTCCAAGAACAAAAGGGCTGCCACTGCTATAGCCTAGCTTTTCAATTTCAAACCATCTGCAGCTTACAGAATAAATTAAATATTCAGCATACACAAATAGTGTACAGAATGATATGATACAGACCATTTCACTTTCCTTCATCCTTTTCTAACTTATTGGCTCTTAAGTAATGGATAGTCCTACATCAAAAGCTCCATTCAAATAAGATAAACAAACACTTAAAGCACACATTACATATGGCATTCCCAGCCATCTGTATAGGTTATTCTCTAAAGAATAGAGAGGGAGATTCTTAAACTCTTTGTTGAGACCAGAGCACGAAGCAGTGGTGGGGTGAGATGTTTGACCATTTGGCAGGGGTCTGTGGAGGAGCATCTGTATTTGATGACAAAAGTCAGGACAGACAGTGGTGACAGGACTTTTCAAGCCCCTGTAATCTTTCATCCCTTTTCTGCTTGTTTTCCCTGTCTATTCAGCCACCCTGCAGACTGGTAGGCAGTTTCTTCTACATCACAGCTTTCGGTACTTTACCTTCTGCAGCTCTGCTTCCTGCTTGCTCTATCTCCAAACAGTTCTGTTGGAGGACCCTTTTCCTCTCCTCATGAACTTTTTGGAGTGCAGTGTCCCCAGTCCAGCCCTTTCTTCTCTGCCCTCAGCCCTGTGAAATGACTTCTGTAATCACTGCTCTGGCACCCGTGTCTCTGTCACATGAAGCATAAGCTGCCTGTCACCATGCTGAGGGCTCCTGGCACCCAGTCCCCACTCTGCCTGTCACTGCCTCGCTAGTAAGAGCCAAGCTCCCATCCTGGATGGCTTGGGAGAGCAGTCGGCACCACGCTGACAGCCTTTCCAGCAAACTCCCTTGTGATTCTCCTGTACCCTCTCAGCCTGGGACGTGTGTTCAGGAGCACTCTGAGAGGCATCTTCATTATCTGTCTCTGTATCAGCCTGAGCACATTTTTCTGTCTCACAGTGTCACAGAATCATACAATAGTTTGGGTTGGAAGCTGAAATAGGAAGGGTTAATTAAAACTCTTTTACTGTAAACCCATAAGAGCCCCCCACCCCCCCGTACGACTTATAGTTTACTGTAAGCTATACTTCATTTGCTGTGAGCTGCATTTCGTACAGGGAGGCTATATTCTGTACTGAGGGCATTAGACCTTAAAGGAACCACAACAAACACTAGACAAAGAACTCAACACCCATAAATCTCATCCAGAGGAGCCAAGGTAGACATATGAATGGGTAAAGTAGGCCCAAAGCCAAGGGTTTCTTCAAGCCTGAAGGATCAGAACACGAGAACAATGGATAGAACAGAAGGTCATGAAGGTTGCGTGAGGATGAAGAGTAGAAAACGGACCCTAGGATGAAGGCACACAGGAACTCCCACCAAAATATTTCTCAAAATAGAGACCACACCTCCATCTCCGCCCCGACTCTACCTGTTATGAATATTGTAATGTAATGATGCAATAATATGAATATGTATGTAGTTATGTTGTAATCATGATCAGAAAATTGTATAAAATTGCTTGTTTTCACTGAATTACTTCGGAGCTTTTCGCCTGGCCCGAGCTGGGAAAACTCCCTGACGTCGTCAATAAATACCTTGCTGTTTACGGACTTAAAATTCTGTCTTTAAGCAGTTTTATTTACCTGCCCCCTTCTTTTTGGGCATCAAAGCTCCCAACCCAACAGTTTGGGTTGGAGCTGGAGTCCCCTTCCTCCCTGGCACAGGACAGTCCCCTGAGGCACAGCCCTGCCACTGTGGCTGAGCTGTTTCTGCCTCCCTGGGTGTCCCAAAGGTGTTCATTGCCACCTGCCCTTGGCATCAGTCTCCAGCTGCTATCCAGGTGCAAATGAGTCAGCAAAGGCTTTCTAGGAACTGCCCTTCCTTGGTCTTAACACAGGTGAATTGTGGTTTTGGTTATGTTTTAGTGTTTGAATTTGCAATGGAACACTGTAAAACTGTCTGAAATGGAGGAAATTTTTATTTAGAGGGTACTTTGGAATATTTTCCTTTATTTTGTCTTTGTTCTACTTAGTACCTGGTTGAATGGCAGCTTTACTTGACTCCTCTGATGCCTTGAAACATGACATACGTGTTGTGGAGTGCTTTTCTTGAAACTATTGTCCCACACAGCAAGTACTGCACACATTAATTACACAGCAGTTCTCAGAGACTTCTGGTTTACAGTGTGCTGCTATCTTCTCTCAAGATACCACAAGTGGTTTTTTTTAAATGGAACCAATATTGATGTGGAGGAGTTTGTCCCCAGCACTCTCCTACTCATACCACTTGTTTTCATGCCAAGGGGGTCTGACTGTGTCCAAGACAAGCCATCAGAACTCTTCTGTTGTGTTTCTTCTACCCAAAGTATGAGTCCTCCTATGCCACTCCAGCATTTCAGGTGCCTGCACCTGAAGGTGTCTGCTCTTGGCAGAAGGGCACAATCATTGCCGTGTTCATGCCTGCCTGCACTCCCTCCCATGCCTGTCAGGCATCTTCCCTGACCCTATCTTTGACTCAGCTGCTGTTCTCAGAAGTTAAACATTAATTTCTGGCCACTTTCTGCCTTTTTACTTTCTGACGTTCCAGTTCCCATTGCTCAGTTCCCACTCACTTGATTTCTTCTACCTCTCTGTAAAAGTAGCCAGTGTTTCCCTGTTCTTTCCCTTTTTTTCCTTAGTATTAACTTCATTTTTATGGAGCTTCAGAGCCGTGCAGAGCAGCCCAGGAAAAGATGGCACAGTGAGCTCATTTTTGGAAGACTGGCGTAAGCTTTGCAGCAGGTTGTGCCAAATGTCTTATTGCATCACATTCATCTCTGCAATTCTGGGGATACTTTTGTTTTGCAGGTGGAGAGAGGCATTTCCAAACCCAGATGAGAGTCCTAATGATGAAGCAATGATTGTTCTTGGCATGCTGCTTGAGGTTTGGAGGCAAGCTTTGGTCTGAGCTGCTGTGGTGCCAGCTCCAGTCAGTGTCTTAGCAGCCTGTCCACTGCAGAGCAAGACAGGAGATGGAGCTCCTCCAGCCCTTGTCAGTGTTTTTGGGAGAGCTGCCCCACTGCAGCGTCTGTCACCGCAGTGGAAGGTGCTGGGTACAGCAGCTGCTGCTGCCACGTTGCTTCCTCAGAGCAAAGTACAGGGACTTTTACCCCAGGCCGGGACTCTGCCTGCAGCCCAGTGTAGAGCCAGCACAGAGCTCTGCCCATGTCAGCCCCAAGCTGCTCAGATCCTGTTTGCAGATGGAGATGCTTGGGCAGGAGTCATGGGCAGAGCAGAGAGCACAGATGGGCCCCAAGGTCCCAGGCAGGGTGGAAGCCACAGGGACTCCAAGACTACAGACAGGGACAGCTCAAGCGTCCAGAAACACTCTATCAGGCTGATGTAGAGCTGGAGAGGCAGGAGGGAGAGGAGGTGATGTTCAGCCCCCTTTCTCTCCTTTCCAGGCTTTGCAATGTCATGGTTTGACCTGAACCCATGACCTGCAATGAGGTACAGCACCTGCTGTACCTGTGATGGTCCCATAAGCCAGCTGTGTACAGCTCCCCTCTGTCCAAGTCCTCTACAGACTTGTCTACAATTTGGGAAATATGATCTGGGCTTCAGTTCCCTCAGGAACCTTGGAGCAGAGGTCTCAGTGTGAAACCCTTTTGGGTGCCACCCCAGAACCTTACCAACAGGAATCCCGCACAACCAGCCAAACAAAACAGCATATCCTGACGTGAGATCAGAGAGATGCTGCGATAAAAGGAGAGGGAATACAAGGTCATTGTAACCATTATATTTTTAGGATGAAGCTACCTTTTCCCTCAGTGAGAGAATTTCCTTGTGTGCATGTGTGGACTTGTGAAACTCCAGCCCTTGGGTTCAAAATGTGACTAAATAAGGTCAAGTGCTAAGAGTGCTTCATATCATGGAATCCTGGGGCTGCTGGGAACAGCTGTCATGTGTGGTGTAATTTAAGGAAATGTGTTGCCTGGAGTATTAATTAATAGACAAATAATTAGCAGTGCCACTACACACCTGAGCTCCTCAGACACACTGTCGAAGTGCAGGGACCAGACACTTCACTTCCCAGCAGCTGGGCACATCGGCATTACAGTGCTCCCTCACTTCCCAGTTTTCGTGAATGCAAGTTTAGTGGAGAAATCTCATTTGCAGAGATGCCAGTCACCTAAAACATCCTCTGCTTTTACTGAGTGTGTGCAAATTAATTATAAAACAGACACAGAGAGAGAGGATGCAGGAAAAAAGAAGAGTTATCATGTTATTTAAGATCTACCCAACCAGTTTTGTCTGTGTGTCTGTTTTCCCACCTTTGTGTCAGGCAGCGGGACTGCCTGCCCAGGGTCTAGCACCCACCTCAGCTCTGACCCAGTTGGGCTATGACTCCCCAAAACATGCAGCCTGAAATGCCAGGCAGGGTGAAACTGCAAATTTTGAGCAGGGAGCATGCTGGGAGCATAACACAGCTGCAGCTGGTGTCAAGCGCTGTTCGGAATTTGCATCCTTGGATATCGCAGTGTCCCTTTGAGGTGCAAGTGAGCAGGTCAGCAACATGCCTGGGGTGGGACAGCCGGGATCCCTGTGGTAGGAGGCTGAGGCAGGTGGTGAGAGGGGCTGGGAGTCTGTAGGGTTATGGGCTGGCGAGGCCCTGGAACAGAGGCTGGAGCGAGAGGGTGGTGTGTGGGTGGGCATGGCCTTGCACAGAAGGTCTGTTCAGCCCAGAGACATCCTAGTGGGCAGAATGGGTGGTGAGTCTGTCAGAGCCATGACCTGTAGGCAGGAAGGATGGTGAGAGACTGTCATAGCCAACCCCAGGGGTAGGAAGGGTGGCAAGTGCCTGTGTTCCAGAGTGTCATCTCCTGTGATCCACCACTTTGTGCTCAGGGTAAATGTTTGCTGTGTTTAAGGTTAAAGGCTCTCAGTGGAATTTTTCTTACAGAATTTGTCTTAGTGAATTTCCAGTTATCCATATTTTTAGTCTCTTGAACAATATGTTTCAGCAAAATACCCCATTTATTTACACAATGCTTTGGTTACTTCAGAATTGTATCTGGTATTTTTATTTGATCTTCCTAGATCTTGCACAAAAACAAAAGCAAGAGGATGATTTGCTTTCTCCATGCCACCTATTTCTTCCAGATCTCCAGCACTTCCTTGCACACATTTCCCTCTTTCACGCCAGTTTGAGGAGTCCTATACATTTATGCACCATTTAGCTCTATCCTCTGTTCCCCTTTTTGAATCAGAGATTAATTTAGTTTGAGAAGGATATCTGGAGGCTCTGATTCAACTGTCTGCTCTAAGCAGGGACATCTTCACAGTCAGGCTGCTGTACTGCCTGGTTTTCCCTACCCCATTCCACCTGTCCAGTGTGTCTGCTTTGGCTTCCCAGGGCTGTGACAGAGTGTGCTGGAGACACAGCTGAAGTCAGGACAAACCATACTCATAGCTCACTGGTTTCCCCTTACCCACAGAAGCTCAGGAAGCTCTCAGGTTCCTTAGGCACGACCTGCCTCAGGTAGATCTGTGCTGGCTGTGCCCAAGGCCCGGACATGGCCCAGTCTGGCTGCTGACAGCGTTTTCTCCATTGCTACACCGGGATCTGAGGGGCGGTGCCCGAGCTGTGCTCCCTGAGCACCCCTCCTGCCCCACACCAAGACGGATGGTGCTTTGCCTTTGCTCCAGTCTCTGGGACTGGTCCAGCTGCTGGGATCTCCTGGAGGAGCTGGGGAGAGGGGCTTCACTGGCACCTCTGGGTTCATCTTGTCAGATGTGTAATAGCACAGTGTACCCTCGGACAGTTTCTGGCAGGGAACTCTCTTTTCAGCTACTGAAGAGCACTGAGTTGGCATGTTCTTACTGGTATTATTACTCCAGTTGTCATTCCTGAATGGCACTGATCAGTTTTCACAGCTCATCAGGGTTTCTGTACAACCCAGACTGCTTCCTGTAGGTCCATCATTTTAATGTTCAACTTCACCGAATTTCACCTGGTGCTCTTGATCAGAGGGGAGAAATTCTCTATCTGATGGTGTTTGCTGTGCTTGTGTCTTCCATGATTCCCCAGAAGGCTGCTGTGGCCATCGGTAATTTCTGCCCACCTGAACACACATGGTGTCCTTTCAGTCTGCCAGGATGGGAGCCATTGTGTCTGAGCTGGGCAGGAGCAGAAGGGACACACAGTGACAGCCCAGTGCCCACCAGAAGGGCTGGGCATGTGCCTGCTGCTGCTGAGGGTTTTGGACCAGGGGTCAGGGTGCACAGAAACTTGGGGCTGGAGTTAAGCTCTTGCTAGCTTTTGGTGGCTGCAGCATTACCCTCAGTGGGTGGAAAAACCACAGAGAAACTCTTCACTAGTCTGGCTAAGTGCAAATAAACTTTAGTGCAGAATTTTATTGAGACTTGGGCCAACCAGGACAGCCATTTTTCAGTGATCTGCTTGGAACTGAGAGGGGAGGCAAGACAATGTCTAACGTGGAGATGTCTGCAATGAGTGGTCCTGAAGCCAATTGTACCATGGAGGCCAGAGGCACTGAGAGCTGACAGAATAAGCACTGCTATTTATTGTAATAGCTTTATGCCTCCAGAAATGCTCATTGTCCTGTAGTTCCTTGAGAACTGTTGTTACTTGTGTCAGAGACACCCAGCCTGACCCAGCTGTCAGCAAACCTGGGAGGGACACATCAGGGGAGGATGGAGGGAGCTGCTGTACTGTGCAGGTGGAAACTGGGGCACTGTCTGGACATGGCATATTCTTGCTAATCACTTACACAAATTAACTGTGACAGTCAGGGAGAAACTCTCCAATTTTAGACAGCAAAGCTTTAGGGAATTTACCGCTCTTCAGAAAGAAGAGATGGATTTTCCGCTAGAAGTAAACATGAACTTCACCAAAACTTTGTCAAGCAGAGCAGGGAGCATTGTGTGGTACAAGGCAGGTTTGAACCCTTACCCTTGCATGGGAATCTTAGAATCACAGGATGGTTTGTTTTGGAAGGGATTTTTAAGGGCCATCTAGTCTGATCCCCTGCCATGAATCCACCAGACCAGGATGCTCCAAGCCCCATCCAAGATAAGATTGAACGTTTCCAGGAATGGTGCATACACCATTCTCTGTGTCATACATATTTTCTGCTCAAAACTTTTCCACTCTTCCTTTTCCTTGTGCCAGCATTACAGGACCACACTATTTAACAGGACAGGATTAATAAAGACTCACACTAACACCCTCAAAGCTGCCCACTGAGCCCAGATGGATGCTAGGACTGACAGTATCTGCAGTGGTACCCATGGATGGATCCCCTGGCAGAGCTGGAAGGAGCTGTGCTAAGGGGATGCTGGGGGGAGCCCTGGGGGACAGGAGATGCTCCTGTAGTCTGGGGACTGCGTGACACTTCACCCTCCTGGTGCTTGT
Source organism: Pyrocephalus nanus (assembly GCA_038380795.1). Taxonomy (NCBI): domain Eukaryota; kingdom Metazoa; phylum Chordata; class Aves; order Passeriformes; family Tyrannidae; genus Pyrocephalus; species Pyrocephalus nanus. The sequence continues at coordinate 63,833,263 of CM076265.1, read as the reverse complement.
GCCAGAGGATGACTTAAAATCTGCAACAGCAGTGTGGGTACAAGCCTCAGGCTCTGTCTCTGTCAGAGGTTTGGCAGCTCAGCGAGGGGAGAGAGCACAGACAACAGCCTTCCTGCACAGCACCTTAGAGTGGCTTCCACAGCTTCAGGAATTTCAGGGCTTTAGATTTCTCTTGTAGTCATGTGGCAGATGGTCTCTCTGTCCCATAACATGCAGCTTTCTTCCCAGATCTGTGACCATTTATTCAAATCCAGTTGTCTGCAGCTCCCTTTAACCCCTCAGTGCTGAGAGCCCCCTGGCTGGGCAGAGCCACTGGACAGGGCTCACCCTGGGCCCAGCAGGCACTGGGGGTGTTCCTGCCTCTCGGAACATCAAATAATTTAGTTTGTTTCTGTACTTTGGGAGAGAAAAACGTCCTTGCTGAAGGGCATTGGCAGGACTGATTTCAATTTTCCGGTCACTCATTCTTTGTTTTGGATTCTCTGCTTCCACTCTTTGTCTTGCTTATATGATACTTTCTCTTTTTTTCTGCAGCACTTGTGCGAGGAAAATTCTTTGCAAGCTGGTGCTGTCCCCTGCAGACCTGTCAATGTACATCCTTTAACAGCTGCAACATCTGCCTGTGTCATCCAGGAACCTTTTGACCTGGCTTAAACTGCTGATAATCCTAATTCTGATCTTGATATAATGATGATGATAATAACAAATGATGAGGAGCTGCTTTTTAATCAAAGCTTTTGATGTTGTTGGGGTTCTGTTGCTGTTGTTTGGTTTTGTTATTCTATAGAAAATAGTCAACAAATGTAATAAAAACAACAATAAAACAGTGATAAGTAAAATGAAAAAGGAATGTAGTTGTTCCTGCCTGGCTGTTAAAAGATGTCAAAGTAAAGAAACAACTCAAAAGTGAAACAAAATGCATACTGGAAAACTTGTGTGTGCTTTGTTATACGGTTGTGGAGTTTAGGGGAACCGTGTCTGTCAGGCACGGTTGGCTGTGGGTGCAGCTGGTGTGTGACTATAAAACATTTGTAATAAATCTGGAAGCTTTAATATGAGTTTCCTTCATCCAGCCTTTGCACAAGGCTCAATAACTTACACCAGCCCAGTCTGTCTAAAGTGGCTGCAATAGTGTCTTTTGTAAATTGTTTATATAAAAAACTTTGGGCAATTTCTTCAAACTTCTTCACTCTCCCAGCCAGGCCCCCCCAGTACTCCCATGGCTGGGGCAAAGGCACAGAGGCTGGAAACAAGAACAGCAAAGAGTTTTGTATTGAAGGGCAGAAAGAAGGCAAGAAATAAAACTGAACTTTCCAAACACTATTTTGTTTTGCTAATTTTAGCTGATTTATTACTTGAAATTTCCCACAAATCTTTGGTAAACTTTTGCTTTCAGCAGTTTTCTCAGTCATCACCTGCATATATTTCTCAGCTGGCTGTGCCATGTATAGGGCAGGGGCCAGGTGGAAAGCAGAAATTCAAGAAAAAGCTGAAGAATATGGGAAAAAATTGCATATTAAACATCCCCAAAGGTATTAAAAGTGTCGTAGTTTTTACTTAACGAATATTTTGGTGTCACTGAAGACAGAAAAGGGATTGGTTTTTCCAAAGCAAAGTGATGATGGGTGCTCTATGCTCTTTACTGTCCCTGTTCTCATGCAGGGTGGGTGCAGTGCATGTGGAGAGTCTGCAGTGGCCATAGGGCTCAGCTCTCTGCTTCTTGGGACCAGGAGGGTCAGGGAAGAGCTGATGGAAGGCTTGGGGCAGAGGGTAATTAAATAACAATAAAAATGTTCTTTCTGTTTATATATGATTACTTAGGGTAAGTGTCTCCTCCCTCAGGTGCCATGACTGGTTCATAGCGTGGTCCCTCTGGGCTGTGACATTATATTTGGCATATCAGTACTTTTCTGGGATTTGTTTTATCTCTTTGTGTCTCTGAGCTCTGTAGTCCTGAGCCAAAGCTATCCATATGACTGATTTTTGGGAAACAGAGTCAGGCTGTGTGACAGAAAAAAGAGTGACCAGGGAGTCACAAGGAGAAATGAAGGACTCAGAGCTCAGGGTGGGCAGAGGTGGCCAGTGCTCCCCTGATGCCCAGGGCCAGGGGACAACCATCAGGTGCTGGGCTGCACGCCTTCCATTCTCCCCTCGAAATGTGAAAAGCAATCTGGGGAAAAGGAGCGAGGTTTGGCCATTGCGAGCAGCAGTTAATCTCTCCCTGTTGCCTTGTGAATAACAGGCACAAATTATGGTCTGGCAAGGAAAGTATGAAATGAAGCTCTTCTCGTTAAATGATTATCGGAGCCATTGTGAAAGAAAATCCTTCCTCATTTCACACTCCCGATAAGAATTCCATCAGTGGTAAGCAGCTTTCCACAGCCTTTCTCAACAGCTCCTTTCCTGCTTTATCCATTTGCATCAAGGCTTTTTGAACTGCCCTTTCAATTGTATTCCCTCCTTCTCCAATGGCTTTTGGCCAAGCTGGTTAATCGTTTCTGTTAAATTCCTTTTAGTCTGAACAATCTGAGCTCTCTTGAATGTCTTCTTGTGTTTTATTCAGACACCAGTTCCTCCTGGTGCAAGATGACTGATGACAGTAGCTGTGGGCAGGCCCCACGCTGAGGAACAAGCCATTTGAAAATAATATGCTCTTTAGCCACTGGAATTATTAATAGCAACTTTGCTTTCCTGTTTCAGAGCATTTAACACTCGAGGATTTAGAGATTTAGCCAATCAAGAGAATTAAGCTTTTAGCTCACAACAGGTTCCCAGACTGACTGGCTGGGAAGGGGAGATGGGCTCATTTTCTTCTCAAGATGCCGCAGTTTGGTATGCTGGTAGAAGCTGAATTGCTGATACTGTTGCTGATGATGTGCAGCAGCCTGACTGCTCAGAGGAGGAGCTGTGCCTGAATGAACAGGTCACATCAAAGTCACTGCCCTGGCAGGTCCTGATGCTGACTCTGGGAAGGGGTTAAAGGCTCAGTGGCCTGAGACTTGTGGCCTTCCTCTGGCTCAGCCTCACCGCTCCTTTCTGGAAAGTGCTTCTTTGGCACAGCAAATCCAGTGAACCTTAGGTCCTGGGATGCTCGCTCTGTCATTTCCCAGCTGGTTCCTGACCACACTCACACATCCACAGGGAGAAGGGTTGAGATTGCTTCACCTTCAGCCCAAACACAGCTGTGCATCAGCTGGGAAAGTCTGTGACTTATCTTTGCTCATTTCTGCCACTTTATATAATGCACAAGATGGGCACAAATGCTGGAGATGTTAATGAGCACCTAAATTCTGTGCCACTTCTGTGCTGGATAAACATGGAGCAATTGCATATGGAAAGTGAGAGCAACATCAATGTCACCAAACCTCTGAGATCTTGGGGCTTACAACACTGATCTGTTTATAACCAAACACTCTTCATAAAGGTTTAGAGGAAATACTGGTGATGTGCACACAACACATCATCATCATGAGAACAAAATGGTACAACAGCCCATTCATCAGAATCTATTGCTTTTTTGTAGTCCAAATGGTATGTGGAGATCCTCAGCCAAAACAATAAACCACATCAATCAGTGCTCTCTGTGACTCCTTTGTCACCTTTTCATTCCAAATGTAAAAATGGATGAAAAGGCAAAGTTTGAGCTGCAGTGCCCCCAGCAGCACTCACTGTCCAGTGAAGAGTGGTTCAGGACAATACACTGCCTTTTGCCTCAGCTTTTGCTCTGTCCTAGCCCAGCTTTCACCCACCTGCGGCAGAGCCCAGCACCCCTCCAGTGCAGGCCTTTGTCACAGCCTCAGGTCCCCAGGTCTACACCCTTCTCTCTGCCCCTTCTCTGTCCCTGTGTTCCACATGACAGGCTGAGTGGAAACACTCACTCTTTTCTCCAGTAACTAACTCAAGAAACACAGCTCTGTGTGGAGAAGCCAACCAACACTCCTTTTAATTCTTTATGTCAGCTCTGGGATGTGAGAATGTTCACTCACCTGCAGCACTGATGCAGGTTCCCACCTGACAGTGCTCGGCCTGTCTCCCAAACGGAGGGTTGTGTGGAGTGATGGAAGCATGAAATGCACACACCTGAAAACAGGGAAGAGGCTGGTATAAGGAACTGGATGATCTGCCTTACCTGCTTACAGAAGGTACAGCTGTGACTCTGAGCAGGGAAAATCTGCACACAAGGGGATTTTACTCATTGCTGTCCAACATAATTTGAGGCTGGAAAGTCCCTGGGAAGGGAGCCACTTAGAAAGATATCCTGTGCCAAATTATAGTGCTCTCCAGAATTGGAGCTTCTGTACAGCGTGTGCTGTGCAGGACACGTGGCTGCTGACACAGGCACGGGGCCCCAGAGCTGCCCCTCGCTGGGGCCACACTGGGCACATGCCAGGCATACGCCACACACACCTGGCACACACCAGGCACACGCCACACACACACCAGGCGAGCACAGCCAGCACAACCACCAGGCACATGTCAGAACACATGGCCCATGGCCGGCACAGCTTCCGCCCTGCCTGCTGCTGGCTGGTGCCCTTGGCTTTACTCATAGTGGTGCTCAGACCAGGGCCAGAAAATGAAAAGGTGGGAAGAAATACTCCCAGGGTCACTGCAGTCTTGATGCTTTTGTTATTTTAGTCTCATTCCTGTTCTACAGAAGTGCTGGATTGAAACCACACCTGACTGAACTCTCCGTGGAAGCTGGTTTCTGACTTTCTCGACCGAAGCTGTCATTCATTTGCTGTGCTTTTGCCCTATGAGTGACTTTAATCCAGCTGTTCACACCAGCACTGAACTCCCCCTGCTACTCTCCCTATATCTTCATGGCTATCCCTGAGTACTCCCCTCCTTGCTGACTCCTGGGAGGACCTGTCACAGCTGCAGGAGCCTCAGGAACCTCTTCTGGTGCCAGGGTGCACAGCTTGGGCCATGCCAGGGGTCCGGCTCTGCTGGCTGGGAACACCTCTCGAGCAGTGGTAGGGCCTGTCCTCTGCCCACAGTGCTCTGGGCACCTGGGAGGAGGGGGCAACCCGGGTGATAGCTGGTTTAAAGCAGATGGAAGATTTCTTCTGTGGTGCAGATTTCAATTAATGCAGTATATTAATCTTGTAAATCCTATTAAGTAATGTTAAACAACCAGACCTAATTCCATGCCTAAATTCTATATTAAGGTTGACTACATATTTTTAACTAGATGACTATTTAGCGTGACTATTTAACTTACAGATAACATGAACAGGTGTGGGGTGAGGCTTAGTACTTGCTGCCCTTATTTTCCATTATTGAGCTCTCATAAGAAACAGGTCTAGCTCTAGGATCTGTTATGTATCCAGTTTGGTTTGGATACTTGAGATGGCAAGGGACACAAAGGGAAAATAATTCAAGTAATAAGGGAACAGTAAAAAAACCATGAAGCAATAAGCATTGCAAGGGGGGAAGGCTTTACAATAAACTGTTCAAAGGGATGTGAAAGGAAATGAAATATTGCTGTCAGTGGAGCAGAAATCGTTTTACAAGTCAATTTCTTTAACTGTACAAACTGCTAAATGGAAGGTTGTGTTTAGCAGTCTGAAACAAGTTGCAAATTCTTGAAAGAAACAGGTTTGCTGAGACTGTGACACACACTAAATAGCTGACAGCGCTGCCTGATGTGTCGGTGTATTTGCAAAGCGGATCCTGTGTCATTCTGTAATTAATTTCATCGCAAGTGTGATATGTGCATACCAAACACATCATGAGGTAATGGGCAGATGTAGATTGCTCATAGCACTATCATTAATTTCACCACTGTTGACAATCAGCTCATGGAAATAAGTTGCCAAATCCCAGCAGGACCCTGAGATACTGAATTTGAACCCTTCCCAGGAGAGATGAAGTGGTGCACTTCTGGAAAGTGGAAATCAAAGCTTTTATGAATTGAACAGCCTCATTTACTCTGCAGCTAATTACACCTGGTTTGGTTCTACTCTGTGTTAGTAATATAATTTGAAAACTTTAATTAAAAAAGGAAAAAAACTTTATTGATCAGTAGCAGTCAGTACTCGGGAGTGGCTATCTGCCTCTTCTGAAGTCAGCACTTGGTGACTTGTTTCACACAGAGTTTTGTTCTGTGCTGTGCTGGCTGTTGGTTACACATAGGAGATGGTATTTTGCAGGGCTGGAGTTTACCATGATATCTGTCGATACCTGCAGATGGAGGAGGGACCAAGTGTTCCACAGTTTTCACATCCCACAGCAGCTGTCCCTTACATTGGCTGAGCATCCCTACCTCTCAGAGCAAAGCCTGGGAAGGTTTCCCAAAGGACAGTGGTCCAAGGTGATCAGCTCGGAGGTTGTCCACTCCAGAAGAGCCAGCGTGTGAGAAGGGCTAACATAGCAGCTTTCTGATGTTTGCAAATAACTGAGAAATGAAGTACACAAGTGTTGAACAAGTTTGTGCACTCACAGCTGAACTCTTGGAGCAGCTTGAACTTAGACCAGTGCACACTGAGACTGGATATACTGATGTGTGCGGAAGTGGGGCTGAAAAGGAATTGATGGCCTATGTCTGGGAACTGTTTCTGGAGCTGCAGACACCAGATTTAACAGGAATTAGTGCCCTCAGAGCTAAGATTCAGCAAGGTTTACAATTGCAGTGGGATTGAGCTGTGCTCAGCCCTGATGCATGACAGATGCTCACTGAGCGTGGGGCAGAGGGGTAGGGGTGGGTGTGAGGATGAAGCCAGTTCGTGGTGGGGGATCTGGAACAGCACCTGGACCCACACCACTGGTGGTGAGAGGCTGTGATCCCCCGGGACTTGCTGCCGCTAGGAGCTCTCTATGGTGCTTCTCTGCTGGGCTCTTACCTTCCCCTCAGGGGTCAGGGCTCTTCCACCTTCTCTTTCTTACTATTCCCTGACATAAAGAGCTGTCCCAGACTCAGACCAGCAGGGTGTCAGTGCCTTGCACTGATTATCAAACCCTGCATCTCTTAAGTAGAAGATTCTGATAAATAATCAGGAAGCCCTGAATAGAAAAAGCCAAACACCTCTTTGCTGCCTCTCCTTGTTGAATCTGTGTGTCCCCTGTGCTCATTGTCCCCAGAGTTACCCAGGACACTGAGCTGGTCTGCATGGTGGGGACCACGTGTCCAGCAACATGGAGGGAGGATGCTCTCCGTGAGGATGCTCTCCATGAAGAAGTTTTCCCTGATGATGCCCTCCATGAGGAAGCCCTCTGTGAGGAAGCTCTCCGTGAGGAAGCTCTCTGAGAGGGTGCTCTCTGTGAGGAAGCTCTGACAGCTCTCCTGATTCACCTCTCAGTTTGCCTCAGGCAGGACAAAGCAGAGCAAACAGATTCTCTGCATAGTAATCGTGAACTGCTATCAACAGACCTGATTCTCACTGACCTGGAAATACTGCTGATCCTGCCCAGGGAAGAAGTTCTTATTCCATACTCCCTAAACAAGCCTTGTTTTCTATGGAGACTGTTCAGTGGAACAGCCTGTGATTCGTTGTCAGAAGTCCTTTTCTAAGCAAACCCACATAGAGACATTCCTCCTGGTTTGCAGTGTGGTGTGACTGATCCCCCTGGGGACTCTCTTCCTTCAGGAAACAGAATTGCAGTGAGTGATGGCATTAAGTGTCATTACACTGGTATGAATGGAGAGCTCTGCAGGCTTCCATGGAGAGGGATTTCTGATCAGAAACGAGACTGTTGAGGAAGGTTCTCATTTCGAAGGGCTTTTATCCAGTTACTCCAGGCTAACAATTTCTTTGATGACTAAAATAGAATTGAAGAAAGAGCTACTGTCAGTAAGACTGATGCTAAAGTATTCCCAAGATTGAGAAATATCTTACTGATTTAAAGGAAAAAAACTCAGGCAGAACTGGGGAGATGAGCAGTAATTCCTTTGGTTGAGTTTAAACTTGTGCTGAGACTCCTTCTGCCTGAAACTCTGAATTAACAGTTCAGGTTTGGTTCTGGCAATCGTGTTTTTCAAATAGAAATAATTCTTCAGATCATGCATAGGGCAGGTTCAGCTCAGCTCCCTAAGAAGCCTTTTGTATAAACCATGCTTGGAGGAAACACTGAAGGTTTTTTTTCCCCAGCAGAACACTGCACAGAGCAGCTCCAAAGCATCTGCAGCCATGAGCTCCAACACACTATCCCAGTGGCCACAAGGACAGGTACCAGCCTGACCCTGCATGTTGGAATTGGGAAGGATCCACTGAATATTTCCTCCAGAGACCAAGGGCCATTGTTCCTGTGCAGACCCATTTATTCCTGAATTACTGTGCTCAGGAAGTGACCCAGTATTCATTCTAAGGCATGAGAAATGCATTTTCTTCTCAGTGCTGTGCAGAATTTCAGCTTCACCTTTTCTCATTCACCTCATGTAAAGCTGGTATCAGCTGCTGTCTGCCAGTGCTATTTTAACGTGTTTAAGTTTCTTCGGTACATTGAATCTCAGTGTCACTCACTAATCTTGGCAGGATTTGAGAATACGGATTTATTTGGTTTTCTCAAGAGTTAACAAGAGCATACAGAGATGTTCATAGCCTAAACTGAGCTGACCTTGACACCTTCTCTACACTTCCAGTACGGGGTATTTTCTGAGACTGGATTTCTAAAGGCTGTTGGTTAAATATCCAGGGCTGGGTGTGCAGGTGGGTGGCCGAGCACTGTGGCAGTGTCCTGGCAGTGTCCTGGCAGTGTCCTGGCAGTGTCCTGGCAGTGTCCTGGCAGAGCATACAAGCCACAGCTCCTGGGCTTTCCCTGCTCTCCCCATGGCCAGTGCCAGGGCCTGCCCTGATCTGGTGACATTCCTGGCACTGGAGCAGCTGATAACCAGTGTCTCCTTTGGGAATAGGGTGATGCAAGACAACGTGAGAAAAATTTGTTTAAAACCCCACCAAGTGTTACAGAAATGTAAGTTCAGCAATGACAGAAAAGCACCTTTGGGTATATTTCTCCAGTAAGCTTTTTGTGCATTACCCCTGCATTGTTGTGGCAACTCCAAGTTGTCACAAGACATGTCTGCTTATCTCCTGAGCTCTTTGTGGGCTCCCCAGCAGACATCCCTCTGGTGCAAGCCTAGGCTCACTCTCTCTTAACTCCAAGCAAATGCAGAGCAGCAAGACTGGCTGCTGTCTCAGTGTTCCGCTTTCACACAGCTCACTGTGCAGAGCAGGTGAGTGTTCCCAGTGCTGCCCTTGGCCAGCACTACCTGCATCCCTGTGCTCCACACTCCCTGCTGCCAGGGCACAGAGTCTGTGGGTCTCCTGGTATTTCACCTCTGTGGGGAGACCTTGTCCCTGAAATGAGTTCATCACCTGCCAGCAGACAGAACAAGCAGGATGGTGATGTGGTGTGTGCCACAGGTGAGTTCAGATCACAATGGCAGTGCTGCACAGACCTCTTTGGAAGACATTTTTTCTGTCAAAGTCTGTTCGGAAGGAGGATGTGAAAATTTGCTCTCACCAGAGCTGAGAGCAAGAGGAAATATCACCATAATTTCTCTGCAGATAAAAATGGGTTTGCAGTGTTCTGCAAAAGTGGCAGAGTTAATTCTGCAAATGAGTCTAGAGCTACAACATTCCAATCTGGTAAATGATGGGACTCTCAGATCTCAGCTGCATGGCAGGTCCTGCATCCCTCACTATGTTAGAGCATGTGTTCGGTATCACACCTGTGTTGTCACCTTGCTGTGGAAAGACTTACTGAAGTATAAACCTTGGGCTCCATCTCTGACCTCCTCAACCAGCGCTTTAGCACCAGGATGGAGCTGTCCCTGCAGGCTGGTCATGTTGCTGGGGGGTTTGGCAGGGCTACATGCTGCAGAGGGTGAGAGAACTGCACACAAACACTCCACCCAAACCCTTTCTGTCTGCTGAGAGTGAGCCCATCAGCCACTCTGGGACCCCTGAGCCCATGGGGACACCCCTGTCCCTGCTCCAGCATGGCTGTACCCAGGTGCCAGAGTGGGGCTGCAGGATGCTGTGATCTTTCCTCTGTTTGTTTTGTCCTCACCCTTGGGGCAGCAGGAATTGGATGACACTGATGGGAGGCTCTGACTTGGTTTGGATTCCCTGTTGCTCCTGCTGAGGCTGGCTGTCCTCCCACTGACTCTGGCTGTCCCCATGCTGTCCAGGCCCCTGCTCCAACACCCCCATCCCACTGACACCCTGGAGTTTGAGGGTGAACATGTGCAGGCTCCCATCACCACTCAGAGTATACGTACCCTGCCACCAGCTCTTCCCACAAGGAGAAGCACAGACCAGGATTCTGCCCTAAGACGCAGGTCAGTGAAATTGGGTGGTTGCCTTCTCCCTGTCAGCTGGAAATATATCTGAACATAACAAATTGTGTTTCCTGATGTGCTGGAATCAACAGCCTAGTGACCATGGTGCACATATTAATACTCACTGTTGAAGGGGGGTGGTAGGGATCTCCCTGAGAGAAGGCAGTGTCCATCAGCACAGTACAGGGGATCAAGACAGCTCTTCCATGAAAGATGGTTGGTTATCTGCAAGAAAACAAAGAAGCCAGTTTTAAAGCCAGCTCGGTAGTATTTACCCCAAACTTCCAATTAATGTCAAACCAGAAAGTTCTAATGGGAGATGCAGTATGCGTCAGAGAAGACACAGCTGAGGACCCAACCTGTGGAGAAGACGCTGCAGAGAGATGAGTGCTCTGGGTCATGTGCTGAGATGGGGAAGGAAGCAGAACTGGCAGCTGGAAAGTACAGCAAAGGCTGGCCAAGGGTAGAGGTGGGCAGTTCCTGCAGAGCAGCTGCACCTCACAGAGCTGGGGGGGTCCAAGGGTGGGGAGGGCTCCGTAGGTCCCTACTCCCCAGCACAGCTTTTGGACACATCTGAGGAGTAGGCAGGGAACTCCCAAATCAGGCCTTTCCCCTGCCCTGCTGTCCCTTTTCTGCAGAGGTTGCTTTTTCCTCTGTGACACAGAGAAATTCCTCCTCTGCTGTCCCCCTCCCCACACTTCTGTGTGCCCACTCTGATCCTCTGCTTTGTCTTGCTGCTCTTCTGTGCCTTTGCTCCTCACACTTGTCTGGTTTTTGCATTACAATAAGATGATTTAATCGTTCTCTTTTTAAAAATAATCCCATCCCTGATCCTATTCAGCTTCCCAGCTATAGTCCCTTCTGCTTTCATTATGAAAATTATTTAACATGCTGCACAGACATTCATCTGTTTTGCTCTAGACGGTTACCAAGCACTTGTGGATTCAGCACTCACCTTTTCCCAGTTCGTTTGATTCACCAAAAAGAGAACATGAGGGTCAGAAACCTGTCCATGCCCTGGGCAGTCAGTCCAACAGCACACAGGGATGGATGGCTGTTCACTCCCAGTGCCCATCTCTCTGATATATTAATGAACTAGGAATAACTTGTACCTCTTATTCCCTTTTCTGACATTGCCAATGCTCCTGTTTGCGATGTCCACCGGATGTGTTACTCTGGCAGGAGCCTGATGAAGCCAGCAGTTCCACAGGAAAACCAGGCTCATCTGCTTCCCGAGTCAGAGGAAAAGCAATTCTGCTTTGGAAGAAGACAAAGAATTGACATCCTTTCCTTATTTAAGCATTCCCTGAGTCTCAGAAGCACTGAATGGTGCCAACACACTGAGACTAGTTCCCTCCTCCCTTTATTTTCAACATCCCTGTCTGCTTTTCACACCTATGAGAGCCTCTGGCAAAGACATTACCATGTAACTCTTCCTGGTGCCTTAGGCAGGACCTAAGGGTATCAGGGCTTCCTGCTTTGGGGATGGAGCACCAGAGCAAGCCCAGCAGGACCTTTGTGTGGCCATGGCTACAGCTGCAACCGTCAGCCAACAACTCCATCAAAAGCTGCCACCCATCAAAGCCTGGTGAGTCATTCCAGGCTCAGAGAACAAGGAGTACCTCGAGTGTACATCTGACATGTTCAGTAGGATAGAGAGTTGATAATCTTTTTCTGCCAAATACACAAATTATTTCTGAAGCTCTGTATTGCCATTTTTGTGGACAGTCACTAAAATTTTTCCTCTTAGATCAACTGCTGTGAGTCATTTCCTAGCTAAGCCATATGGCATAGCTCTTAAGTCAAGTCATTTGGAAATATGATTTATTTGGCTATGATAGTGCTTTATCTCCCTTGTTTTTGTTCCTCTGTACATGCACATTGGGCTCTTGGCACAGGAAGATGCATGACCAGAGAAAACCCCCATGAGAGCAGTGAGGGTGTAGCGGCCCCTTACAGGCAAATTTTGGCAGTGATCATCCCCGAGGGCAGCAGGACCATCGTGAGAGAAGGAACAGCTCTACTCTGGTACTGGGTGAGATAAGCAGCTGACTTGGAGGTGTGTTTTAGAGGGCAAAAAGGAAGTCCAGAGGGTTGCTCTGGGGATTTCCAACCCTTCAGCCTCCAGACCAAAGCCAGAGTCCAGGCTGTGGGAAGCAGCTGGGCAAGTCAAACACATGTCCCTTGTCGATGAAAAATCATAGAGACCTTCTCATATTGGACATGAGCCCTGGTGAGTCCCACATCTGGGGTTGTTCTTGCCTTCAGTGTCAATAAAGCCAAACTCCCTCACAGAGGCAGAGCTGGGAACTTGCACCAGACACCTCCTTTGGAAAGCTCGAAGGCTGGTTGCTGCCTTTGGGACCTGCAGAGTTTGCTGGCCCTTGTGGAGGACTTTCATTTGGGAGGTACAGGTGAGGTGTTCAAAGGACGAGAACTTATCACAGCTTCGAGCACACCCCAGGATTTCACTGTGTTGCCTGGTAAGTTAGAGCAGAAAATAATCTCCAGACTAGGAGTGTACAAAGTGTTGGGCACCCAGGGCTGTGCTCCACAGAGAAGCCCAACACTTGGGAACTGAGGGTACAATTAAAGAGCTTAACGGACCATTACAGAGGTGTTAATTCACTGCTGCAATTACACAGCTGTTTGTTCATTAAAGGAGGAGTTTAATACAGTAATAATGCAATTATAATATTTGCAATTCTGCACACTAAAAGCCAAAACACAATTGGAGTTTTCAGGAGCAATACAAACAGTACTGTCTTCTCTCCAAAAGTGCCTTTAGAACTCAGAGCTTACAGAAAACTTTTGCAGAGTGCAATGGGCTCTGCACCGTATCAGAATATTCCCCATTTATATTGCTGAGCCCAGAGCGGAGAACAGCTGTGAGAACCCCTCTCTGCAGCTGCAGCCCCCTCTGGCCTCGGGGTCTTCACCCTTTCACAATGGGCACTTTTTCTGTCTATAAAGCTCAGTCTCAAAACCTTGTCATAGAGTAAATGTTGGAACTTTTTCAACTCACCCAGGAAATGTTTCATCTTTTTCACTTTTCCCTTGTTTTTAGAAACAAACTCACAGCTGCATTTTCACTGCACTTGAATTTGTATTTTTTATATCAATGAGCTACTTAATAAAAATTTAGTCCGGATATTGCGAGGAGGAGTGGGAATGGTTTTTTAAAAATCATTTTTTTAATAGAGTGTTGTTGATTAAATCTCTGCAGCTGCTCCCGAGCTGCAGGATTTTGTGGAGGTTGAGCAGGGAAGTTTTCTACACAGAACAGGCGTGATTTGGTGTTCATGCACCATTGAGAGTATTTATTCTGTACCTCATTTCAAGCATAAGGAAGATGACTGTGGTCTATTAACAATGCAGACACCAGTCACTGCTCAGGTTGTCACTGCAGGGTGAGGAGCTGGTCTGATATCCCTGGGTAAATCCCTCTGAGGGAAGGAAAGGGCACGGAGGCTTAGGCAGGGTCAGTGATATTTATCAGAATGTTTCTTTTCTAATGTCTAAAACCTCTTTTGCATTAGTTGGCTGAACCATTCCGTATTTGCCAAGTTAGTTTAAAGGCAAGAGGAGGAAAAGAGGTTTCCTGAACATTTCTATTCCCATTTGCTCAGTGAAAGACACCCAAACACCTGTCCTCTGACACCAGAGATCACATAGGAGGTGCAAATAATGAGTGCTCAGAGGGTGAGCACTATTAAACATAATGGGCAAAGAGGAAAGGACAGAGAAAGGTGAATGAATCGAATAATCAGGATTTACCACTGTTTTGGGTTTGGTTTGTCTTTCTTTTTAAGTGTAGTTTGATATAAAATAAGCTGTCACCTGGAGATTACATGGTAAGCAGAGGAAAAACTGCAACTATAGCTCGGTCTGTTATGGTATTTAACTTTAACAGCAGTTACTAATGAAAAAGTGAAATTAGTTGCACACTAAAGGTTGCACTTGACTGAGATGAAGTGGATGTAGATAAAGCATCTCCAGTAAATCCATCAGTCCCAAGCACATGCTAACAGGAAATCAATTAATCTCCATCAACATTTGCTCTTTCTAGTGTGAAAGACTTTTAATTAACTTATTGTGAGTGGTCAGTAGCTGCTTGCTCTGGAAGAGCCACAGATTAAATGAAGCACCATTCTTTCTGAATTTATGTTGGAAAAGTGACAATGACAAATTCTAAGCTGAATTACTTGCCATGTGTGATCAGTTAATGGGAAACCTTCCTCATCCCAATTATTATTTTTTCCCATTAAGCACCAGACTTCTTGGGCAGTGAGTCCAGGAGCAAACATACCATTGTTGCTTGGCAATAAAGCCATCAGTACACAGGAAAATCCCTTTGGGCCAGGCCTTGGTCCATCCAATACTTGTTTGGTGCTTTCTACAGTCATCAACGTTTGACACCAGTAAGAGCCACAGGCAGAAGTGGAGCTGAGAGATGAGGGGCTGAGGTCCCCCCAGACACACTGGTCTGATTTTGTGTTCATTTTCTCAGATCACCCCAAACATCACTGAGCTTTGTGGGCTCAAACAGACAAGATTTAGGTCCATAAGGAGAAGATATGCCCGATTGCTGCTGTCTGCACTCCTGCCCCCAAAGAGGTGGCTGTGGACGCGACCTGAGGAAGAGGCAGAGCAGGTGAGCTTGTCTGCTTACCTTTGCAGGTGTGAGATGGTGGGGAGTGCTCGAGTTCCACTGGACAATGGACTTGCTGAGCACAGCGGTGCCAGCACCCACCTGACCTGGGCTGTGTGGCAGCAACATCACCGGGACAATGAGCAAAGAAGCGGGGCTAGCTTTGAGAGAGCTGTTTATACCTTCCTGCCCTACCAGAGTTCATAACTTCCACCTGCACCACCTGTAGGAGTGGCCTTGTTCCCACCTGAGCCAGAGTCTCACACTGGTAAAGGAGGTGACTTTTTAAACACAAAGTCAGAGGTTTCCTGATTCTGGTGATGAAGGTGGGAGTACACACACTGCTTCAGCTCGGGTGAGAGAGGCACACCTGGAGCCCCTTTATACCTTTCTAATGACATTGCTTTGTTTATTTATTTAGTTAGTTAGTTCTGTGTTGACAAAGTCCTTCAACTTTATCTCCTGAGGGTTATCACTGTGTGGGAGGGTTGTGCTGGGACACCAACAATGTGCTACAAACAGGACAGAGACATAGAGCTTCACCACGGATTCATTAGCCCCTTTGTACACCTGTGACAAGAACATTAAACAAAATAGCAATTAACCAGAAAAGCGTATGTTTATTTCTCAGTGTTGCCAGTTGTGAGTAGAGGAATGACCCAGGTTCCTTATGTGAGAGAAGACAAGAGGAGCTGCAGCAACATAGGAAAAAATGCATCAACCTTTCCAAAAGAGAACTTAACAATGGCAGGAATCTCAAACAAGGAAGTACTTTTATGAGGAGTCAACTCCATGGTTTTCAACAGCGAATTCTTTCTGAAGATGATCCTGCACATGCTGCAGCAATGTTAAAGACTTCACACAAGTGACAGGAGAGAAAGTCAGCAGTTAAACACATTATAGGGATGGCTCAGGGAGATGAAAGAAGGCATTAAAACCACCAAACCTTATGGAAAGGTTAATTAAAATATTAATAATGCAAGGTTTCAATTATTCATGCATAAATAAAAAGATGTTTAATGATAAACACACACTGAGCTTTAGTATGATGTGTATGACATTGGGATAGAGGGAACACAAGGGAGCTTTGACTCATCACAGAAAATTGCTGTGGAGCACAGAAGATGTTGGACAAGGGGATGGGGATCAGGATGTCCTGAGACACGGGATCACAGGGCACAGGGAGAGACAGCCATGGGTACCCGCTCTCCAGGGGCTCCTGCCCTGCTCAGCTCCAGTCCCACAGGTCCCATGGCAGCTCTCGTGTCCCCATCCCTACAGCAACCCGAGGATCAGGAGCCAGGATCAATGCTGGCTTGAGTGTGGCTCTGCCAGTGCATGTGGGGGGCATGGGACCACCAGATTTGATCCACAAATGCAAAATTTCTGTACACTAACAACTGAAAAATCCCATCATATTTGTGCATTCTTATTTTCTATGAATCACAGAAATGTAGAATCCTAGAGCAGCTCAGCTTGAAAGAGACCTTGAAATATCATTTGCTCCAGCCTTTTGTGGGAAAGCGAGAGATTTTCTCACACCCTGCATAGCTGCACACTGAACCGTCCAGCGATGGGGACTCAGCCTGTCCCTGGGGAGTTTGTTCCAGTGAACAATTGTTCTGATTGTTAGAAGTTTCTTTTATATTGAAATAAAACCTCTCCCCGGGCAGCTTTTACCCATCACCCCTTTTCTCCTCCATGGGGCTCCTCATGCAGGGAGACCCTCCATGCTCTTTGGAGCCCCCTGGTATGTCCTGGGGGGGTGTGATGGGGTCCCCCTGAGCCCTCTCTTTTCCAGGAAGGAAGGATCAAACTCATTCAGGTTTCCGTCACAGAGCAGAATCTTCAGCCCTTGGGTCATTCTTCCCGTCCCTCCTTTGGATTCTCTCCAGTCTTTCTGCTTCTTTCTTGGATTGTGGGGACCAGACCTGAGCATGACCAGTAAGGCTGGGGGTCAGGCAGGTGACACTGCTCTTCAGCCTGGAACTGACAACATCCTTCACACAGTGCTGTCAGGTCTGTCATCCCCTCATCTGTTCTTGGTGTGGCCTCCTGGAGCATCCACTCAGTGTCACTTGAAGCCTGCTGGCTCTGGATGTGCACTTGCCCTTCTGACACATCTTCTCCTCTCTGTGCCCCCACCGCCCCACGTCTGTGCAAACACTCTGTTTCTTTGTGGCCATAATTATACTCTCAGTTTCTCTATTTAATCTGTCTTTGACAAGTCATTTAGAGTTTGCCTGCTTTCATCAGCCTTTACAGTGAAGGAAAGTTGGCAGGCAATTCTCAACTACCCGACTTGTCTCTTGTCTGATGATTGATTTCCAGTGGGAGGAAGTTTTGATATCTGAAAAGATCCAGACTATTATTATTGAACATTTGAGTTGTGTAATGGAAGTATCTGTCTGACAAACCCAGAAGGATATCTGAGCAGAAGGTTCAAAGTCTTAAGGAAATTCTGGATCATGTATAATCTATTGCCCAGTCCATTGTTTCTAACGTCAGACAGAGAATGGGTAGAGGCCTCAATGCCAGGAGAATACAGTCAGGTTGAGCAAAAAAGTGAGGAGAAATGTTAGGTTCTGTGAAGAATGAAAGGTACAGCAGACAATGGGATGAAAAGGACCAATCCTGACCTACATATTCAGGCAGAATCCCTGTTGATAGAGAGGGAAATGATGCCTCTGATCTGCAGGTGATATCAAGACTCTGGGCAGAGAGAGCTGATGGATTCTCTTGGAAAGGGAAAAAATCACAGCAGCCCCAGCAGAGCCTGGGCACTCACTGCAGAAGTGTCAGCAGCTCGTTTGGTCTGCAGCTTGGGCTCACATGGCTTGGGGACAGGCAAACAAAATATCCCCCCGGGGACAGACAAACATTCCCGCTAGGGACAGGTAAACATCCCCCTTGGGGACGAGGCCTTGTCCATTAGCTCAGGAATGAAACTGTGCCGGGAGGAGCGGGTCACCTGGCTGATGAGAAGGCTGTGGAGGGCTGATGATGGGAGCTCGCTCTGGGAACGCTGCTGATAGGTGTGTTTTTCCTGAAAAACAAGCAAAAATTGTTGCCTCAGCCATCAGAGTGACCCTTCACGCTCACAGCCTGAGCAAGTACCCACTGCGCTGATGTGACACTCATTGTGCAGAACACTCTGTTAAGGGTAGGGCACATGCCCACTTGTGAATTCCTGTGCCCTCCCATACGCAGGAAACTAGTTGCAAGTTCTGGAGAGACCACTTTGGGTCCAGATGGGAATAGACATTTCTCCTTTGCCTTTAGCACCAAGGAAAAGATCCATCATCACTTACCCCATCGCCAGGCACAGCCTCACCTGGGTCACCCTGCCATCCATCACCTGCCCCTGGGCGCAGCCTCATGCTTTCTCCTGCCCTTTGGTCTGGGAGGTGCAGACCAGCCACAACCCTGGTGAGGAGCAACCCAGATATAGTCCTGTCTTCCAGATACCAGAAGATCTTGAGAGAAAGGGAAGAAGGGGATGTTTTCCTACGCTGATTAATCTATGCCCAGAGAGCTGTGGCACTGTGTTCAAACTCAGGGAGAGATGCTTCAGGACACCTCATTAGCATATTCTTCTCTTTTTACTAATCAAGTTAGCATGAATAATTTTGCTTATGATTGTGTTTGATTGTATTAGGGAGTTAGAGTTGAAAAGCTCTTTTCTTCTGAGTCTGCAGAAGGCAGCAGCCCCATTCCTGCACTACTTTTAGTGGATGTTGTAGAGAGTGTGCTCTGTGCCTGTCCTGTTTCACTGCCAGGATTGTACATCCAGAATTCCAAGGAAAAAAGAAAACTGAGCAGAGTTAAAAAGGAAATGTACTCCCATCTGTGTGTTGCCTTAATAGGAGAAAGGCAGCTCCTTCCTCCATTCCGGACTGACTGTGGTGCTGCTAAATGAACCCAGCGGTGCCACGATGGCTCTGAAGCTCATAGACAAAATTCAATTTTAAAACTCACACATAACTTGCCTGCCCGTACCATAACCCTTACAAAGGGGAGATGTTTTCTGCTCCAGCAACAAAGAGCAATTTACCTGTCATGCCTGAGGTTCCTAATCACAGGTGAAAGCTGGGTGAATGTGGGAAGTGAATTTCCCTGTAACAGTAAACCCCAGTGATAGTTCTTTCAGATCACAGAGGCTCTGAGGCCATTGCGTAGCACAGCTCCAGCCCTCAGCAGGATTTGTGGGTAGCTGCTCTCTTCCCAAAATGCTTTCTAGAAGGGAGATGCCAAAGCACAGTGAGAGTCCTACAGGCTGCTGGAGCAGTCAGACAAGCTCTGAGCCCCTGGGTGTGGGGCTGTGGACCCTCAGTATGGGCTGAGCACCCCCACTGAGACCCCCAGGGGAACTGCAGCTGAGGAGCAAGCCTGTCCAGGGAGCAGGCAGGAGCATGGGACAAGCAGTAGGAGAGTCTGACTGGGAGCTAAAGCAGAATTAATTGGAGTGGTAGCCAGGCAGGAGTTCTGGGAGTGCTGGAGATTAGGTTTGGGTCACACAACCAAGTGACTGGTTCCTGCTTGAACTCCATCAATGAAGCCACTGCGACCAGGTAGAATTTTTTCTAGAAGACAGACGAGGGAAAGTCCCCTGTTGTGGGGATGCTGCATATGGAGTAGGTCCTTCCTACAGTGCTGTGCTCTGTCCAGCTGGGTAGGAGGAGGGTTTTGTGCCAGGGACCAGCCAGAGCCTCATCCTAGGCATTGTAGTGGCTTACAAAATGAGGAAGTGATGGATCCCCTGAAGATTATGAACCCTCGGCTTCCTGTGACTCAAGTCCATGTTTGCCCTCCACAAGAGCTACTTGTGGTGCTGCAAATACCCTCCAGATGTATCCTCGTCCTATGGAAGTGGCAGGAGCTGCTCAGCATTGTGGGTGAAGAAGAAAGGGTGAACAAGTGAGACACTACCTGGCTCTTGAGCTGAGTACACACACCTGTGGACACACAGACAGAAAAATCACATTTTTCTCCAGTGGATCCTAAAGAAGAGACTATAATAAGATTTTGTGCATAGCCTGTTCGGCATGTTGACATCAACAATTTCAAGGCACAAGGGGAGAGTAAAAGCAGATAAGATGCAAAATGATTCTGTAATGGATGCTGAGGATTTTCTAGGGAAGGGATTTTTTTTTCCTTTGTTTGCTAAGCTTTCTAAAATAAGACTGGCATTTATCCAAAAAAGAGCTTTTTATTTTCCCATAGACATTAACAACCTGCTGTCTCCTGTAGTGAGTGTACACTCCTGTAGTGTACTACTCCTGTAGTGAGTGCCCTGTGGGCACTCGTAGCACAGGGAGGGGGATTGCTTCTAGTCCACCCATCAGCACCCAGCAAGGCAAAAATATTCTGGAGTTAATTGTGGATTTAATAACAAGCAATTATCAATAATTCCATCACTCCACTCTGGTTCATGGTGGGTGGCGTTACTGTGCTGTGCGGAGAGAGCCTGAGTGCCTTCCTGGGCCACCTTCTGTGTGTGCCCAAAGGATGTATTGCTGGCACTGACCCAGCAGGGTCAGTCACTCACTGGCCGTGTCCTGGGCCCAGAATGACAACAGCATTGGAAGGGAGGAGGGAAGGAAGGACCGTGAGGGTGAGGGTCAGGCTCCATTGTAATAGAGGTGGCAGAGACAAGACCAGAGCATTAAAGCAATAGTGCTGTCTCATCCAGTCCATGTTCAGCTGGAGCATTGGTTCTCACACCAGTGACAGATCAGTAAATTAGAAATTCCATTCCCTTGGCCCATCAAAGACAAGCGACCATTGAAATGGTGCAATGTATCAAAAATATGTACAAGTTTGCACTAACTGCTGCTGGAAAGATCACCTCAAACCAAGTCCATGCAGTGTTCTGACTCAGTGTGAATTGTGTGTCAGATTAAGGCTTCCCTGGGGGTACCCCAGGGCTGGGACCCATAGCTGTATTTGATGGCACCACAGGCAAAGGGAAAACCTCCAAATGTTTGCCAGCCTGTTTGCAAGGCTCCAGCTGATGGTTTTGTGCTGAGTGAATTAATAAGTTTTACTCTGCTCCCCCACAGAAGGCAGATAAGAAGCCAAAAAACAAATAAGAAGCACAGCAGAACAACAAACATGTTTGCTTTAAGGAGTGGAAGCCATGGATAAGTTTCTAGACCATGAAGCTACAGGCTGCCTCAAATTAAATTAATTTAATGGTTTATACATTTCCTCTGTAGAGATGTGGGCACTGAAATGTGCATCTCCGGGTGAGGTAGGGAGGTCTGTCAGACACTCCTGTCTCCCCTCGGCATGGTACAGATGCCATGCCTGTGTCAGGGACAGCTGGGAGAGGGATGGATGCCCTGGGCAGTACCTGGTGTCCAGAGCCTCCAGTTCTGCCCCACTGGCACCAGCGCACCCTGCCCAGTAGACCTGGCAGCTGCCATGTGAGAGCCGAGGCTGCCTGAGACCTCCCAAGCAGGGAGATCCACGGGGCCAACGTGGCACCAACTGGCACAGCAGCAGCTCCCACCTCCCAGCAGCAGCAGCAGTCCCCACTCCCAGCTCTGCCTCCTGACAAGGGCTTTGTTGCTTCCTCACCAGGAAGGTTCTGCATTCCCATTCTCCAAATTACTTTTTGCTCCTTTGGCCAAGCCCTAATTCATCTTCTGTCAAATATTTTTTCCTCCTGTCAGAAGCACAGCTCCTATTACTGTTCCTCACATCCACTGCAGCTTAACAGCATCTGTAAATAATGAATTTGCATAATGAATAGGAATTATGAAAACCAATTGCTCTCTGCATAGGTGACCTTGTGACTTCCAACAAGTAATAACGTCTACAGTGCCGACAGGACAACTCATCGGCACATGGGCAGGGAGGGGCCGATGCCCGTGGGCAGGGCAGCGCTCTGGCAGCACTAGCTTTGGAAAGCTGCAGCCTGGGTATGTGAACTCCACACCATGTGTGCCTTCCTGCTGCATGTAGAAGCCCAAAATGTTCTCATAGAAATGTTCTGGGCTCCCTCAAAAGTGAAGGTGACATGGCTGACCATCTCCAGTCACAGCTGTACCAGTGGCACCACCTGCCCACGCTGGAGTCCTAGCAGTGCCCAGCAAACCTGCAGGAACAGAATCAAACCCACAAACCCAGTGTGATGCTCTCCTTATCCTCTGTTAAAGACCTCTGTGCAACTGCGTTCCAGGGAAAGATTAGATTTTGGGGGTGTGTAGAGTGCAGGGCGATAATTAATATCAATATTATACAAATACTGAGACCGTCTCACTCTCTACAACTCCCTGACAGGAGGGTGGAGCCAGGTGAGAGTCAGGTTCTCCTTGCAGGGAAAAAGGAACAGGACAAGAGAAAACACTTTCCCCTCTCCCTGTGGCACCTGTATGGATGGAAGGAGCGTGGAGGGGCAGATCTGGGCAGCACCAACACTCCAGGAACAGCAATGGGAACGTGGGAAACACCATTATGGACGACGCTGGGAGGGGGGACAGCTGGATCTGATTTCTCTGTTTCATGTGAGACTTTGACTGTGACCACAAAAGTTAGAAGGCAGAAATAACTCAATGCAGAGATAAATGAAAGCCAGTGACATCAAGTTTGATGGTGTTTCCCTGTGAGGAAGATGTCCTGAATTCCCTGGACAATGAGGCAAGCCAATATGCTCACAGTTTTGTTGATTTTTTTTTTAAGAATTAGGATAAAAAATTTGGAAGAAAAAAATTCAAGACTTTTGACTCAGAAAAGGAGGAACAACTGCCTTTCTCATCCTCTTCCAGCAGATATAATTTACTGAATTTCCATAATTAGCCTGCCTCATCTTAGTTTTTAAATAATTTCAGAAGTGGTGTGGAAAACTGCAAACCTGATGTTGTTAAAACCTTCTGAGATGATAAAACTTGGGCTGAAAACTTTAGTCACTGGGCAAATACAAGGTTTCTCTGAGCTTTGCTGAACATGTGGAGATGGCAGTAAATGACAGCCTTGCCCTTACAGGATACCCAGAAGAGCTTAGTCAGCTCACCAGTGGGAATCTCAAATATTTTGCCAAATATCAGGCTTTTCCAAACATCACTGTAAATTTCCCACTTAATTTCATAATGCCAAACCTGCCCTCATTTTCACCTCCTCAATTTTCCATTTGCTCTTGAGATCATGGAGGCCCTGCTGATAGCAAGCTGTGATAAATTAAGTTTATCACTTTAAAAAAAATGTATGTTTGAGATATAACTGTTAACTCCAGCCGAAATAATTCTATGGATTCCTTCTGCATGCAAAGAAATTCAGGAGATCAGAGCTCTATAACTGTGTGATTTATATGTATAAATATTAAAGGCATCAGCTCTCAGAGGCTCTAAAACTGTCAGAAGCTCTGAGCATGGCTGTGTGGCAGCACCCAGCGCTCCCTGAGTGTGGGCATGGTGGGAAGGTGGGATCTCCACCTTGGAGTCAAATACCCCTTTGGTGCTGTCTTGAGGACACGTGGGCAGTTTGTCAGGGACTTGTCAGCCTTGTACTGCCTAAGGAAAGTTGCTTTGGGAAGTCCATGGTTTTGGGTGCAGACTGAATTTCCAGGCTGGGATGGTGGGGGTCAGGACAACTTTTCCATTCAGTGTTGGATGTTTCAGGATACTCTGTTGGTGTTATGGAAAATTCTGCATCCATTGAGGGCAAACTGCCCCATGCAGGGTCATGGTTAGGCTGGATGGAGCTTGGAGCAGTTTGATCCAGTGGAAGGTGTCCCTGCCCACAGCAGGGGGTGTAACAAGGTGGGATTTGAGGTCCCTTCTAGCCCAAACCTGATTCTGTGACTCTGTGACTCCATGTTCCTCTTGGTGATGGACTCTGACACTGACACATCGTGACACCCCCGAGGCAGCCCCAGAGCCCGACCACAACCCCTGCCAGGCCTGGGAGCAGGGCTGGGAACTGCCCTCACCTGGATCAACCACTGATTCCTGGGCCACCTCAGGGGACCTTTTCAGAGACTTCCTGCAAACCTGAAGTGAGAGAAGAAAATCCTGGAGGCAGCAAAAGCCAGAGGCTCCGAGCTGAGCAGTGTGTGGCTGCCAGAGGTGTGGGATGACACATCCCTGGGGAGCACGTCGTGGTTCTTGCATGAGTTTGAGAACCAGGAGCTGCTATTGTTGATGCTAAAGGGTCACTTGAACCCAAAAGTGGATGAGTAAATTTATCATAGAAAAAAAAGTCCTGCCTTTTTATTTTAAACAAAACAATCAGAGCCACAAATCGCTGGAAACTGGGAAAATATTCTGGGGTTGTGGGCTTTGGTCTCCTTCCCAGTTAAGTGCTGTCAGCCAGCGTGCAAGTCTGTCATCTTTGCTTTCAGGGCTGTCTCATTCCCGCATTCTCATATTTTGCACTAATTTGGGTGCATTTTCTGCCAGACTGCCAGATTTTCTGGCTCCAGGATTTCATCTGCATAGTCAGCCCATGTTCTCCAAACCTGCTCTGTTATTCCCAGCATCAGGTTTTGGTTCTTTCCATGACATAGTAACTGATTTGCACAGAGTTTTAGGATTTGAGGTTTGGAAGCATACTCCTCTCTTTCACTGCCTGTGCTGGATAAATGGTTATATGGAATTTTGGTTGGACTCAGTGGCTGTTTATATCATCTGCTGTATCACAATGGAAATAGGATTATCTTTCATCTTGCAGAAATAATATACTTATAGCTCTGATAATCTGAATATCTAAGTAAGGTAAAAAACCTGTAGATACAGCTTATATTTTTAACAGAACCACTGATACGGTAGGTGAAGTTTCAGATGTGAAGTGCTCTTACTTCTGAATTATTGCCTATTTTCCTCCAGCTGTGTCAGGTGACCTGGTGAAGGATCCTGTCTCTGCCATGCATGTCCCTTGCTCATGCCCTCAGTGCCCCGTGGCTGCAGCAGCGCCCCTGCCCTATGTGAGGTGAGCTACCTCATTTCTGTCCTTTAGTGGAAAACATGGCACGTTTGGAATCCCCCAAGCAATGGCTTGAAAAGTAGTCTCACAAAGTTGCTTATGTAAAAGCTAATTTGATAAAAAATCCCCTCTATAACAGAAACATTTGTGTTCCCTTCTTTTGGATTTCCATACAAAGCATCAGGAAGCAGCTCCATTCCCACCTGGTGCTGCAGTGAGCTGTGGATAATGCAGGTGAGCCAGACACCCAGGAAGAATTACTCTGGCTAACTACGTGGCTCAAGCTGCTTTTAACTGCAAACAAAGAAAAAAATGTTAAAATACCACAAATTTAAAACATTTCATGTTCTTTTTTAACATTTGCTCCTCCAGCTGCCTCCCAGGGGAAGGCTCCACTCCTATTTGGAAACATCAGAAGCCATGGGAATGGGGAGCACTGGGTGCAGTTGTGACTGGAAGCCTGTTGGGAAGTGCAGGTTGGTGCTCCAACACCTCAGCTTCCATTCATCCAGCCTGACCTGTGGAGCAGTACTGCCACAGCCTGGCATAGAAACTGGGAAAATGGCACCTTGAGCCCATGGAGGTCTGCAGGGAGAGGGGAAAGCCTGGGGCAGGTGGGCACCTGCATGGGCACCCCCAGACCAGGTCACACCATCAGGGCCACGCAGCATCACTGGGAGAGAAAGCTGGATGTGGGCAACAGCTGGAGCAGGGTCTGGGGCACATCCCCATGGCACATCCTTTTGGCACATCACCCTAGCCCAGCAGAGGCAGTCCTTGCCCTCCTCCTAGGGTGTAGGACAGTGCTGCTGTGGCTCTGCAGAGGTATTTGGCAGGGAATTCAAGTCCTAGAAGGCTGAGAATGGACAAGCGCCTGTGCCATCCTGTCCCTCCCATGAGGGATGTCAGGGCATCCTGCTGGGCTGTCCTGCCAGGACCATCCTGCCAGGATGCCCAGACCTCAAGTGCCACAGGAGGGGACCTCCCAAAGCCCTCACGGGGCTCCTCACCTCCCAGAAACCACCATTTATCATGTACAGATGCTATTTAAGTTCCCGACTGGTGACATAATTAATGGCACACAGAGCAAATCGTGTCTCACGTGATACATCACACACACCTGGTACATGGCACACGTCAGAGAAATGATTCCTCAATGCAGACCTGTCTGCCACATTTCTGAACCTCACAGCCCACTTTATGAGCCCCAGTGCTATGGGGTTTGGCCTGTTCAGGTGTCCCTTTCATGATTTGTTTATTTTTCCTGGGTTTTATGCATTTATTCAGTCTGTACTGAATAGTGGTGGTTATTTATCACTGGACCACCTGGCAGTGAGCCCTGCCTGGTGTTTGGCTCTCCGGAGGTGCCTCATTTGTCTTGTGTTTGCCTTGAACGTAAGTCATGAGCCACCAGGGCCGCTCAGAAATGCCCTATTTTTCTGTAAGAAAAATCATTCTGCAAACCAAACACACAAATAAAGTGTAAATTGTAGGGAGTTTGCATGGCCAGGTTTTGGTAGTGGAGGGGCTACAGAGGTGGCTTCAGTGAGAAGCTGCCAGGAGCTTCCCCCATGTGTGATGGAGCCAATGCCAGCAGCTCTGAGAGTGACCCACCTCTGACCCCTGCAGCTTCCGAGTTCCATCCTGCTGCTCCCCTCCTGTTGATTCTAATGGATCTAATGATAACTCCTGTATTCCCAAACTGAACACTGACCAGGGTAACACGCAATTTTTAGGGAAGAAATTGCCATCTGGTATGTTACACAGTGAAGGGAGAAACTGAACAGGAGAGGAGAGAAAAGTACAACCTCAGGGCTGGACTCCTTTTCTTTGTTGGTGCTGGGGTTTGGGAAAGTGGAACTGGAAAAAACTCTTAATTGAACTTTTATTCAGTAACAATCTTCTCACCATCAAAGAACTTAAACAATGCTGATACATTGTTTAAATAAACCACAAAATGCCCACAAACCTGCTCTGAGGAGCTAATGGGGAATCTGGTCGTTCCAAGCCATCACCTGAGAAAAATAAAAAGCCAGGATGTAACAGTGTTTGGAGTGCCATTTGCTTCAGGAATGTTGCCTTATTTGGTTCCACAGGATTTTCTCAGACTGTGTGTTTCCATGCTCACCATCTCAGCCACGGGTCTGAACTGAGATTTCCTCACTCAGAAGATGCTGGACTTTGAGTTTGACTTTAAAATGCCAGCCCTTTCCAGACCTGAAATCAGCAAATGGGAGGCTAGTGTACAGATTAGTTTTTATAATGAAAACGAGATCCTCGTGAGGCCTTCACATGGAAGCCCTCCCGAGTTGCTGCACAAGTCTTAAATTCATTATTAACAATGTAGAACTGCTAATTGCACAATTGTAATGTATAATTTGGTAATTGCTCACTGTACAAACACTGTAAGGCCTTGGAGAATGCATCTGATTACAGGCTTTTGACAGAAAGCAGGCTGGAAGTCACTCCAGGGCTGGTGAAGTGAGTGGCTCAGCATCCACATCCTCACCCTCACCAAGCATTGGCAGATGGAGTTACAAGGCAAGTGGATCCACCAGCCAGTGCCCACTGAGAGGAGGAACCTTGCTCACCCACCTTTCCCATATCCTGCTTCCACTTCTGAGTGTGCTGTGCTGCTTCCATAGCAAAGGGCTGAAGGAGATTGCAGGAGGCATCTGTTGGTATCATTTTCTGGCTTTAGTGGGAGGTTAACTTAAAAATTAATCCAGAAACAGCCCATTGTTTTTACCAGTAACATGGAAGCAGTGTTGAGCATTAAGGAGTAGCTGTGCGTGAATTGGCTGTTGTGTTGATTTTTTGCTGGGATAGAGTTAATGTTCTTCCCATTAGCTGGTCTAGGGCTGAATTTGGGATCTGTGCTGGAAGCAGTTTTGACCCCTCAGTGATGTGTCAGTGCCTGCTGGGCACCAGGGGCTGTTCTGCTCTGCACCCGCTCCACCAGTGATGGGCTGGGGGGGGGCACAAAGGGCTGG
This sequence comes from Pyrocephalus nanus, assembly GCA_038380795.1. Lineage (NCBI taxonomy): Eukaryota > Metazoa > Chordata > Aves > Passeriformes > Tyrannidae > Pyrocephalus > Pyrocephalus nanus. Next base: position 63,805,413 of record CM076265.1, on the reverse strand, counting down.
GGGGACACAGCTGGGACACCTGTGACACAGCTGACCCAAGGGATGTCCCAGACCACAGGACATGGTGCTCAGTGTATAAAGCTGTGGGGAAAAGGAGGAGGGTGCATTCAGAATGATGGTATTTGTCTTCCCAAATCACTGTCATGTGCTGGAGTTCTGGAGATGGCTGAGCACCCGCCTGACACACGAAACAGGGAATGAATTCCTTGTTTAGCTTTGTTTGTGTGTGTGGCTTTTGCATCACTTGTTGTATTGACTTTACTTCAACCTACCAGTTTTCATGCTTTTCTCTCCCAGCTCTCTCCCCATCCCACGGGGCGTGATGGAGTGGCTGGGTGGGCCGAGCTGCCAGCTGGAGGGAGGCCAGGGCAGCAGAGGGGCTGGCAGCAGCAGGCACAGCTCTGGGTCCCTCTGTCCCCAGGCACAGCCCCTGGGCTGAGGGGCTCCTCCATCTGAGCCAGCACAGCCCCAACACAGTCCCAGTGCTGGGGGTCAGCAGGAAGGCTCTGGGTGCTGAGCACTGGCCTGGCCACACTGCACTGAACATCTGCTCTCCAGAGCTGGGGGAGCAGCATGGCCCTGCTTGTCCAACAGGGCAATTCTACTCTTCTCAGTAAATTCATGTTAAATATGGAAATACTGCACAGAGGAGACTTGGTATTTAATGTGTGAGCTCTCTTGCACATTTTGGTGTTTCTCACGTTTGGAGGTAAAAACAGCATTGACACAACTCTCTTCTGGCTTTCTGCTGGAAATGTACTGAGCTTTGCTGAATCTCTGTGATAACTTTGCTTTTAAAAACTAACCTAAAATGAGATGGAGTGAACAGAATCTCTAGAAGTGCTTTTCCAGTCATATAAGCAAGGCAAAAGATTATTTTTTTTCTGCTTAAGAAAATTAATTCACTGTTGTTGTTTCAGAGCCAGAGCTCTCCTTGGAATGCTGCCCTCAGATGTGACCAGCAATACAATCCTGCCCTGGACTCTTCCAGGGACTCGACAATCTGTGTCAGGCATGATGAGATATTTGGTGGTCATACATGCAGCAGATTTTTGGTTCTAGTGACTGAGAGCATCTTATCCATGAGTATCTGTAGCTTTCCAGGAGACAAATTTTTTCTGTGCAGTTTGAAACTAGACAGAGGAGTGATGAGAGCGAAAGCTAAATGGAGACAACAGCACCAGTTTCTTTATTGTGTATGAGACCTTTCCATAGGAATGGTGAGCCTGCCTCAGACGCACCTGCCTCAGGTGTGCCTGTGTCATCTCTCTGTGGTACCTGGAAACCGGAACACACTGAGTACCTTCGGGGCTTTATTTAGAAGATAAATCCAGGGAAATCCAAGGATGTATATTCTCAAAGCAGAAGAACCCAGAATGCCCCTGGATATGCCGACAGTGGTCTGGCACCTCCACTGTCTCTCAGCTCTGCTCCCGCCCAGGCTGTGTGAGGCCGTCCAAGCCGAGCCTTGCAGAGATTCCTGTGCTGAGTGCTCGTGTTCCCGCAGCCTGAGCTGCCTCCTGCCCAGGAATCAGGGAAGCAGGTTTCCAGGTCGGTGCCGCACGGCAGCTCCTGCGCAGCTCGTCGGGAGGATGCTGAGCGCAGGCGGGAGCCGCCGAGGCTGGCCGTGCTGTCAGGGAGGTGTTTGCCGAGCGATGCGGGGCTCACACCGGGCTGCAGCAGCACTCGGAGCCCGAGGCAGGGGGACCCCGCTACGGCGGGGATAATGGCAGAGGCACTCCTGAGGAATGTTATCCCCTGCGCAGAGGGGAGCGCAGAGGTGAGCGTTCGCAGAGCTGCCTCTGGCTTGGCGCACGGGGACAGCTCCTGCTCCGTGCAGCTCCCTGAAATGCTTGGTCATTGCCATGGAAAGGGCATTTTCTGGATGTTTCCACGTGCCTGTACACACCGAATTCCCATTCCATATTCATATTGCTCCCCGACCTCCCAAGGGCACTGCCTCTTTGCAATCTCGCCTCCCGAGGCTGTAAAATAGCTGTGATGGAGGTTTTGGGCGTTTTTTCTAGCACTCAGAGCACCTGATTAATTGTTTGATATTGACACACCCCCTCCTGGAGAGCAGAGCCAGGCGGCCAGCAGCTCTACCGGGCAGGCAGGGAACAGGGCTGGGAGGAGGGTGATGCTTGGAGCAGAGAGTATGGTGGCAGCTCCAGCCCTCCCTGGGAGTCAGGCTCAGGCCGATGCAGGCACCCAGCTGCGGGGACCAGACCTCGAGCAGGGGGGAGGGGGCAGGCCCCCTCCTGGGGGTGCAAGGCTGCCAGGCTCTTGGGCTCTGTGCCGGCACTTTGGCACCCCCAGAATCCCCAACCTTCCCAGGCAGCTCTGGCACAAGGGGAAAAAACATCTGATAACCAATTTCTTCCTATTTTCAGAATTTCTCAGCCTGTTCAGATGACTAACCTCTTTTTGCAACCATATTTTCTCAAGCCCATATGGCAGTACAAGTCTTCATTCTCCACTGTCCTGTGTGAATTCCCAGAGCTGGCAGATGTGTGGTCCCGCAGGGCAGGAGGCTTGGGAGTGGGAAGAGAGGGGTTTGAGAAGAGAGGTATTTGGGCTGGGGATGGCAGGACAGCTCTGTTAACCCACGGCTATTCCCGGCACAATAGCAAACATCACCCAGGGCCTGAGAAACATAGGAAAAGAAGGAAAACATTCCTCTTTAGGGACTGGACATTAAAAAAAGGTAAACTCCCTGTGTCTGGAAGCTACCATGGGAAACTGAGGAGCACAAGTAAGACATGCATTTTTAACAAGGACAGCCAGGCACTGGAGCTGCTCACCCAAGGGGCCAGTCGAGTTTTCCTATTGAAGTTGTTTTTCTCTAACCCAGCCTGGGTTCGTTTCCAGCAGAACTTCAAACATCAGCAAAACCCACGAGCCTGCAGTTGTTGGCCCATGCCCTGTGGAAGGTCAGAGAGGGATGATGTACCTGCTGCTTCTCCCCAAGGAATGAAACCCTGCAGGACCCGGGATCCTGGCCTTGAGAGGTGACACTGGCAGGAGCTGCTGAGAGCTCATGGTAACAACAGGAGCGAGAGGGTAATTAGCAGTGATGGCTCCTGACCTAGGCGCCCCTGATCTCCCTGACTCTTGTAAAGGGAGTTATTAGTCAAATACCTCAGCTGTGTGGGAAACAATTACTGCTAATTACTGTCAAGTCATGTCATCCTGAGATTCTAACACAATGTGGAAGTCTTGTGTGATTAGAGACCATCAGGTGATTGTCTAAGGGGTTTCCATGCAGCATATTCCTGAGAAGGCAAGATGGTTCATACTCAACAGGTGATTTTCAATGATGTTTAATCTGTACATCATATTAAAAATACAGCAGGCTGGCAGACTGAGACACAGCAGGCAGCAAAAGCCTTCCCCCCACTCCCCTCTAAAACCAGAATAGATGGAGATAGCTGGCACCTTGTGACTACCTGTGCAACTCCTGCTCAGATTTTGTCTAACCCAGCCCATTGCCCAGCCTGGTGTGCACTAGGAGCAGGTCACTGGTTCAGAGCAAGAGCCCTAGGGTGGCAGGAGGTGTCCAGAAAGAGCCAAAGGTCTGCAATACAGCTGCTGTCCTCCGTCCCTACAGCCAATGCCAGTCAGCAGACTCTTGGGAATAGGACAGACTAAGCTGGGAGGAGTAAAAGTCAGCTCACCCCAAAAGCTGCTGCAACAAGTGGAGCCCACAGCAACAGGAGTGCTGAGGCCTTGCTGCCTCCTGGTGTGCTGGAAGGGATGTCTGCTCCATGACTGAAAAAGAGGGATGAGCATTCACCCCTGGATTGGGATCTACTCTGCTCACAGGTGTGTGACTTCAGAGTTCCGGGTTATACACTATGGGACCTCTTGGCTTGAGCGGTGACTAAGTGAATTTGTGTGAATCCCTTGGGCAAAGCAGATAGCGACACTGTTTGTTGTGCTTGTTTGTTGTATCTCATAAAATAAAGTGTAATTTACAGAGCACTTTGTCTTACACATTTGAGAGATCCAAATGGCCGTGACACCTCTCCTTTGTCTCTTCCCGCCAGCTGTCAGCTGTGATGAGGCATGTCTGTGGCCAGGCAGGACACCAGGGAGGAGCCCCTGCCTGGACCAAAGGCTACAGTGGAATGTGTGGGACGGCCAGGAGGGTCCCACCTCCCCAGGGAGGAGATGCAGCAATGCTGAGCCTGAAAAAGGGAAAGGAGGGTGAGCACCAGAAGCAAGGAAGTGATTTTAGCACCTCTAAATCTCAGGCTAAATCTGAGTCTGAGTCAGGACCTTGAACTTGTTTTTTTATTACAAGCATACATGAGACCCCAGTAGCAAATGCCCTGTGAGAGAAGAGCAGATCCTGGGCTGGAAACACTGTGTCATGGTTAAACTGACATATTCAGCACTTGGAAATTGCTGAGTCTCTGCCTTATTAGATTATCTTACTGCTCTTCCTTCCTCCTCTGTAGGGTTCTTTATTCAGAATTTGCTCAAATATTTTCCTTCAGAAGATTTAATATCTCAAAGTGCAAATATCCAAACCCTGTATAATTTTGTAATTTCATACTCTGTGGCTCTTTCATATGCATATCACTCATTTGCCATCCCTTTGAAAGATGCAGCTTGAGTAATGGAAGTGAAAGAAAACCCATTCAGTGTTGATTTTAATTGAACAAGCTCAGAAGCAGTGGGGATCCATGCCAGACTCCAGCTCACTCTCTTTTGAAGAGTTATTACTAGAATTCTTTTGCTTATGTGTCTCTATTTTTTTTTCCAATTAGCAACTTCTCAAAAATATTAGTTATCTTATTATTTTCCCCATTCTGCTTGTTCGGGATGCTTACGCTTAATAATCACTAAATCTGCTTTCTCTTCCAGTTCCAGTGGAATATTGCATTCCTTGTCTAGACAGCAACACTCCAGCCTGCATTCAGGAGTAATTTTTGCTTTGACAATTTACTTATTTTTGGAGCACCCTTTTCACTTCAGTGTGGTTATGGCAGTGGTGAGCTCCTGTAGGCTCTAAACTGCAACTGGAGAGACCGTAAAGATTTTAAATTAGAGACTGCAGAGATTCTAAATAAAAGATCTTTCTTTCTTCTATGTATAAATGAGGTGTCTGGTAGCTCTTCATTCTCCTACCCCAGTGAGTTGAACACGAGCCCTCAGCTTATTGCTTGGATATAAGATAGGAGATGGGACATCAAGAAGTATAATAGCTTGAATTATTGGACACTCTTTGCCATGCAACATTTGGCTTAAGGAAAATACTTAAATCAGGAACCAGCAGAAGATCAAATTCCAGTCTATTATGGAAATGAGCTCTGCACATGGCTCTGACAGTGCTGAGGGAATTGTGGCAGGCTGGGGATGGAGATTTTGCTGTTTTCTACTGAGAAGTCATCTCAACAAAGAAGGAATAAATTGTATAGGAAAGAAATGTGAATAAAGAAGAATTTTAAAAGACTGAGACCCAAAACCTGAACATAAAGAGAGTGCAAGTGTTAAGGCAGCACTGAAGCAGGGAGGAGATGGGCAATGGAGCACATCTTTGGCTCCATCTCTGGCTTTAAAGAGGTAAGGGGGCAGTGCTGAGCCCTGGGAATGCAGCACAAGGTGCCTGTGCTGTTTGCTAGGTGAAGCTAATCCCATCTGCAGGGCACCCATCACTTCCCTCTGCTGAAATCATGGAATCCCAGAATCATTTAGATTGGAAAAGCCCTCCAAAAGCATCGAGTCCAACCATTCCCCATGCACCGCTGAGCTGTTCAGCGATGGGCAATCGGAAGCCGCATTCAGAGATGGGCAATCACTGTTCTTGGATCTAGTGCAGTTAATCCCACCCTCAGGAAGAGAAATTTGGAGCTGTTTTCCCCCAAACCAGCCCATTAGATCACAGCACTGCACCCCAGCCCCGAGTCCTTCTCTGGGGCACTGTTGGTTTTGCCTCCTGTCTCCAGCTGTGTTGGTTCCCTCAAAAATACATGTAAGTCTGCTTACAGATGGAGAACTGGATTTGCCCATGGTGTCAGCAGCCCCCTCCTCATGTAGACTCTGCCCCAGCTCCATCCCACACATCAGCGCTGTCTGCCCGCCACAGTGAGCCCTTGGCACTCCCCGACTGCTCTGGTCCCTGCCTGCCCTGGGAACACTGGTCCCAGGGCCCGGAGGTGACAATGACACCTAGCAGAAGGAAATAGCCTTTTGCAGGTAACAGGTTTTTTTTGGAAAGGCTGTTTTTCTAAATTATGACTGGGCTTATTCTTTATTTTTGATTCACAGCCCTGCAATAAATCCTTTTCTTCCCATTTCTTGTGCAGGGTCTCCATCTGCCATATTTTCTCCCACCCCTATATCCAAATTAAACAAGCCATGCTCTGGATGAGCTTGGGTCCCCACCAGCCATCATGAGGGCGAGCAAAGCCATCGTGTGGGGCACAAAGCTGGCCAAAGATAGAGCCCTGAGCTCACATGCTGGCTCCAGGGCAGGCAGAGCCTGCCCACAAGGTCTGGGGCCAGGGGGACAAGGTTCCCAGTCAGCACAGCAAACTTTTCCCAATTGTGCCTCAAGGTCTTTCCTAGACAAAATCGTGCTCATGCGATGCAGAATCGTGGCAGGTGTGAGGTCACCCAGAGCTCATCTGCGTTCATCCTCCATCTTGTGTCTAACTGTTAAAGCACTTCTTTAACAAGCCAGGTACCAACTTCTAGAAATCTTCATACAATCATGCAGGAGATTTAAAAAAAAAAAAAAAAACAAAAAACCAGTGCATTATTTTATTACTCAAAAAGCAAATCTGTTAAAAGATCAAGCAAATAGACTCTACAACTACTGTAATCTTGACTTCAAGCTGTTTTTTGATTAAAAGTTTTAAAAAGGATGCACTCTGGCTAGTAAGTATCTATTACTTGGTTTGGTTTCATGTGATGAACCAAGTCTGTCTGAGGACAAAACTATTGCTGGCCCCCCCACCCCGCAGTGGTTTTGGGTGAGAGGTCTGATTCACCAGCAGTGCCAGTGGCAGGGACAGGCAGTGCGGGGCTGGCACAGGAGGGACAGGGAATCAATCTGTGCTGGTACTTCACCACCCACCAACGTACCCTGGGGAGAAACGTCACGTCAGTTTGCCTTAAACAGCCTGTTTGCCTGGGCCAGGTTCAGCATCGCTCACCCAGAGCCTCCCCAGCCAGCGAGGGCGAGAGCTGTGGGCACCAGGGCAGTTGTGGAGGGCTCTCTCCTCCAGTCTGCTGACAAGGAGATGCAGCGCTCGGGAAGGAGCAGGATCGGTCCCTGCCTTTTTGTACAGTGCAACAGCTCCCCCATCTTACAGACTAAAGAACTTAAAATGGAAAAACATTCCCAGGAAATGAGAACCAGGGTAACTCCACACACTTCCCCACTTCTTCTGGAGGGAGAGGCTGACGTGCACTGGCCTCTGAAGCGTTCCTGTCTCCCCGGTGCTCTGGGGAAGGGGAATCCACTCCATGCAGGGTGACACTTGACATTTGGGTGGATAGGACAGGGGATTTTCTCCCTGTAAGGACGAATAGACATTGCTGGTTTCAAATACTTTTTGGTGAGGTACCACAGTCTCTCCTAAGGAGCGCCACGTACCACCCCTCGCCTTGGTTTCTGCAGGGCTGTCAGAACCCGCAGCGTCCGGGCGCTGCTCGCCTGCACTGCTGCCTGTCTCCTTTAGGGTGTACACGCAGCACACGGTACCAGCGCTCGCCGCCCGGCGAGGAAGGGCTCCTGTGCCCATGGAAAGCTGTGTGCTCGCTGAGCAGTGATGCTATGCCTTAACGCTCCCTGCTCCAGTATCGGTACAGCCATCACCACCGCAGACATGGGGCATCCCACCCCTCCTACCCACTGGAGTGCCCAGCTCTGCTGGTCCAGCGGAATGGCAGCGACTCCCGAGAATGCTGCCGGCTCCCAGCACATCTCTAAGGATGGCTCTGGTCTATGCTGGGGTGGGGGAGGAGGTCTGAAGGGACGAGGGACAGGCAGCCCTGTGACAACGTGGGTTGGTTGCTGTGGACAGCAGGCTGGGTGAGCACAGCACCCCGTCACCAGCCTGCTGCAGGGCACTGTGCCCCGGCCCCAGGTCCCTCCTTGAGGGGTAAGTAAGGGTTAGAAAGTGCATAAAAGCAGCTCTGTGTGTTATTTGAACAAAGTACTTTCCTCAAGATGCTCTCCTTATTTCAGTCAAAAAAAGAAATTATGAAATTTTAAAATGATACTTGTGGAGAAAGATTTCAGGTTAAGGAATTACTGGCTCTATCAGGAAAAAGGCATTTTAACACTACTTGGAGGCAAGAGCAAGACAAATCCCCTAGCACGGGCTTGTTTAGAAGGGTAATGGGGGAGGAGGCTGAGCCCCAGCAGCAGGGAGGGTCCCCAAGGCAGGGCGAGTCCTGGCCAGAGCTAGCTCACCCGAGTGAATCCCCAGTGCTGGGGCCATGCAGGACAGTGCCATTCGTGGGGTACACTGCCAGGCACTGGGGATAACGCTGCCAGGACACACACCTGCCTCTTCCCAGGGCACTGAGATTTGCCCCAAAACAGCCCAACCCTGGGCGCTGAAGGGAGCGTTCAGGCACAGACACCCCACACACACTGTCACTTAGGTCTAGGTCCAGGATCAGACAGGCCAGGTTTCCATCCCAGTCATGAGGGAGTGAACCTCTCCAGCACACCCACAGCTCCCACATTCCCAGACACTCCAGGGACAAATAGTTTTCTCACTGATATATTAAAAAGGCTGTGGTGTTGTCTCAGTCTCAAGAGGGACTTCAGGCTGGCAGAGAAGCTGCAGCAGCCTTTGTCCAAAGCCCTGAGGCCAGAGAGTGCAGGACGTTTCTGTAGCTGTGAGGATGTGGAACTCCTGCACTCTGCTGTACTGCTACCAGTTCAGAGTGGTCCTGAACCAGACCTCATGGCGTGTTTGTGCTGGATGGTACAAACCAGTGTACTCTCAGTATACTCCAGGCTCTGAGCACAAGCTTCCACCGAGTTCCCACGGAGCTTCTCCATGTCCCTATGGCCAGGGAAGCCGTACCAGAGGCTTGTCTCCCTTCCCAATGCCAGCTGCATCACTGGCATCACTGGCACGCCAGCCCCTCTGCTCCTGGGGCAGCAGAGAACTGACAGAGCAGCAAATACTTGAAACTGAAGCCTGAGACACTGGTGGACACCAGCCAAGACCATAGATATTTTACCAGGGAGTAACTTCTCTGTTCTCTCCAGAGGGGAGTACACTGTGAATGCCAAATCAGGGCTGAGCATGACGCTCTCCAGCTCCAAAGAAAACCCGTGCTAGGACTGTGGGCAGAAGGACAGCAGAGCCCACTTCAGTAAAACCAGCTGACATGAGTTTTCCCTCGAGGGAGCAGAAGAATTAGACTCATTCCCTCCTACCAGCCTATCTGTCCCCATAACAGCTCGAATCAGCTCCATGAGACAGCTGCTGTTAGAAGTTAAGCCCTAACTCACAGGCCCAGCCCACCTGCCTGGCTCCGGGCAGCTCCTGAGGCTGCCAGAAGGGCAGAGGACGCTGCGGCTCTGGGAGCTGCATTCCTTCTGAGATCAGGGTCAGAGGCTGAAACAACGAAACAAAATTTCTTTCTACTTCAACGCTCTCAGGTCTCATGGACAGCCCTGAGCCCGGGAGCACTGACATGTTTCCTCTTCTCACTCATACCGACGCCAGATGCTGCACCCCAAGGCACAAAAAACTTTGGCACAGTGTCAGCAGAGAGGTCTGAGGACTCCTACTGCATCTTCCTTCTTCTGGGACAGGGCTCCCCCCACGTGCGTCTGCAGCGAGATGCCAGTCGCAGCATCATCGCTCCCGCTGCCTCCGAGCACACTGAGTACCCTCAGCAGCGGCGGCCCCGCGGGCTGGTCCGTCTGCAGACAGTCCCGGGGCAGCCCCCGAGGCAGCTGGCTCCCGTCCCAGCGGGAGGGTGTCGGAGGAAACGGTGCCGTTGCCAAGCGGCCGACAGGGCACGTGCCTGCACATCCCTCCAGGTGCGGGGTCACTGGCCGCTGATGAGGTTCGTTAATTAGCTCCTCTGCCGGGCTCGCCAGGTAGCGCTTCTCTGCTTCGGGTCCTGCAACGTTCCCGGCATTTTCCCACGAAAGAGCATTAGAAAAGGGCGTCAGTATTCCGTAGCACGAAATGCACTCTCCTCCCCGTTAGAGATCCAGGAGACAGGTAACGATCCCGAAATTCCCCAAAGCTCTCCACTTTACTCCCCAAAAGGTGACCCAGCCTTTCCGTCTCCTGCCAGGATCATCCCTCCTGCAAATCCGGTGCTGCAGCCCCTGTCCTTGGACTGGGCAGCGTGCAGGGCAGCTGTGCGCCCCGGGGTTGGGCAGGAGCCCTCGCCGTGCAGGGCAGCTGTGCGCCCCGGGGGTGGACAGGAGCCCTCGCCATACAGGGCAGCGCGGAGCGGAGGCGCCTCCGCGCTCCCACCCCGCGGGGCCGCTCCGCGGGACGATTCCGCCGGTGCATCGGTCGGATCCACCATCAGGTCAAACCCTGGCGCACCCCCCGCACCGACCCCGCCCGCCGCCCGCTCCGGTCCCGGGACCCCGGGCGGAGGCTGGCAAGGGCTGGCAGGTGCCCCGAGGGCCGCGGACACTCTTGGTCCCCGTCGCTGTAGCCTGGCCCCGGCGCGGCGGAGGCGTGTCCTTGCCGGCGTCCGTGCCCGTGTCCCTACCGGTGCCCGGTGCCCGGTGCCGGTCCCGCCCGGCGGCGCGCAGCCCGGAGCCCGGCGCGGCGGGGGGCAGCCCGGCCGCACGTCTGCGCGGCGACGGCCGGGCGGCTGCGGCTCAGCCGTGCGTGCGGCGGGGCGGGGAGGGCCCGGCTGCTCCAGCCCGCCCCGGCGCGGCGCGGCGCGGGGGAGGCGGCGGCTGCTCCATGCGGCAGCGAGCGGCGCGGCTGCCCGCGGCCGGGGCCGGGGCCGCGCGGAGGCCGGCGGCGCGGAGGATGGGCGCAGCAGCCGCCGCCGCGGAGGGCCGAGCCGCGGGCGCCGCGCTCCCCGCCCTGCCCCGCCGCCGCGGCTGCTCCGCCTGAGCGCGCTCGGCGCGGAGCGGCGCGGAGCCGCATGGCCCTGCCGCCGGCCGCCCCGCGTTAGCGGCACCCGCACCCGGGAGGCGCCGGCCCGGCGGCGGGGCTGCCCGCGCCCCGGCCACGTCCGTCCATCTCTCCGACCGACCGTCCGTCCGTCCGTCCGTCCAGCGCAGCGCCCGGAGCAAGGATCCCGCAGCACGGCGCGGATCGGCAGCGCTTGGCGAGGATTAACCTGGCGCAGGTACACGGCAAGGTCAGCGCCGGCGGGCGCGGAGTGGGGCGGGCTGCCCGGTGCGGGGCGATGCGGGACGATGCGGGCGGGCTCGGCGGGCTGATGCGGGCGGTCTGCCCCGCGCCCCCCCCCCCCGCCCGCGCGTGTGTGCATGTGCCGCCGCCCGCCCGAGCCGCCGCGTGGGGCCGTCCCCGGGCCGCCCTGCCCGCCCCGGCCGCGGGCAGCCCCGCCGCGGAGCCGCGGTAGGATGCGGGTGGTGAGCGCCGGCTCGGGGCGGAGCGGCGGGCAGCCCGCCTGCCGCCAGCGCCCGCAGCCCGCCGGGGCCCGGCCGCGGCCGCACCCGCAGGGGACGCGCTCCGGCCGCCGCCCGTCCCCGGAGGCTCCAGGTAACGCGGTGGGGGGTCGCGCCTGGCACATCTGCATTGCACCGCCGTACCGGCCCGGGGGACGGGGCGGCGGGGGGCGGCCCGGCGGGTCCCGAACGGCCAGGGCAGGGCGAGCCCGCGGCGCGGCAGGGGCGCCGGTACGGGGGCGGCGGCAGCGGCAGCAGCGGAGGGACGCCCCTCCCGGGAGGGCGTCGGCCGCGGGGAGCGCGGGGCTCGGAGCGGAGCGGCAGGGCGGGCACCCCACGGACGGGCCGGGCCGCGCTGCCGCCTCTGCCCGCGGGACGGCGCCGGCGGCCGCCCGCGTTGGGCTGGGCTGGGGATGCTGCGGGGTCGGCGATGGTGCGGGGCCGCCCGTGCTGCGGCCGCCGCCCCCTCCGCGCCGCGCTGCTGCCGCCGCCGCCCGGTTACGCGGCACCGCTGGCGCTGCGGCGCTGCCCAAGCGGGCGGAGGCGACGCTGTGCGCGGAACCATCCCGGGGCGCTCCCGCTGGGCCGGGACCGCGGCTCAGGGGATGCAGGGCTATGTCGGAGGGAGCAGGAACCCTGCGGCTCCCCCCGCCCCGTCCCGGCGCCCCTGCCCGCTACACACACATCGCTCTCCCCGCTCCTCTCTCCTGGGGTCCGCCGCTGTCTCCCGCGTCCCGGGATGCGGGTGCACTCCCCTCCATCTCCTTCGCCCTCTCCGTGGCGAGCACCGCTGTCTGCGGGAGAGCGAATATAGGACAGGATGGACGTTCCCCGCCGGAAGGTTCCCGTTGGGGAGATGGCAGAGCAGCGGCGGAGGAGCCGGCGGAGCCTCGCAGCCATGTTGGTGTCAGAGCATCAGCCCTCCCGGCTCCAGGAGCGGATGCCGGAGCACACAGACTCCTGGAGCCCAGGAGCAGCTGGCAGCGAGCAGTGGATGCGGGCACGGGCCGGTGTGAGGCGGCCACGGGCACATCTGGGCCAGGAGGACTGGGAAAGCCCCTTCCCGGGCTGGTCTTTGCCAACATGGGCTGGGGGACATCGTCTCTGCAGTTCCTCTGCATCCCGGGACAGCAGTGCTTCCCCTCCTGCATCTTCACCTCCTCCCTCCCTCTCTCTGTCGCATTTCTGGGGCAGGGACCATTTCTCATTACGTTGCATGTCTGGAGCAGAGGAAGGTGTTGGTCCCAGCTGCAGTCATGAACATGGTCTCACCGGTCCTGGAGACCAGGGGTGGGACAGCAGGTGTCCCCAGCCAAGCCCAGCCCTGTGCAGCCTACAGGTGACTGCCATGGAGCTGGAAGTCCCTGCCCTTGGCCATCGTGCTGTCGTGCTGGTGATCCTCCCCACCCACGCTTCCATTTCACATGTTCTGCGTGACACGTGGTGTCAGCTCATGCATTCTGAGCATCCTCGGGCAAGCGCTGCGTGTCCAGGGCTGCTCAGACCAGCACAGCCAGGCAGCATGTTGGCGAGGCCAAATGGATCCATCCTGGGTTTGAAGCCCATTTGGTTCCATCTGTGGGTGGAGGGCCCTGGGCTGGCTCTGCCAGCACCAATCCTGGCTCTGATTGTGTCCAGGAGCGTGGGGCGGAGCTGCCTGTGCCAGGACCAGTCTGTCCTGGTGCGGCGGGGCTCTGTCCCCCTACAGCCGGCTGCTGGACCCTTGTGATCGGTGCTGCGTGTGCTGCCCCAGGGATTCTGGCTGGGTACCCCGGTCCTGTGTATGGGCCCCACCTCGGAGCAGACTCTGTGCTGCTGCCATAGTTGGTCCTGGCAGGGGGATGGGTGCCAGTGGGCTCTGGAGCTAGGCCAGGTGATTTTTGTGCTGATCTGGGAGTCAGGTTCGACTCTGCACAAGGAGCTGTACCAGAGCCTGAGTGTTCTCAGTGCCCAACACCTTCCCGATCCATGGTTCTATATATATACTGTACTCAAGGGATTATGCATTTGTTTAAATGCATAATAAATGTGTTTAAATGCGTAAGGCTAGAGCAGAATGAACACCAGAGCTCGCCAGTTCGGCCTGCAGTAACAAGCCTCGCTAAGAAACATCTCCTGGCATATTAGCTCATCTTTCTTCTTTCAGAAAGAGCAGTTCCTGTGTTTATCATGGCAGGGCAGTCAGTGGAAGCAAATCCTGGATATCTCAAGTGCCCAGTGCAAGTTCAAAGCTGAACTAGTTCACCAGTTCAGCAAACACTTCCAGCTGCAGGAGAGGGCTCCAGTTGTCCCATTCCACCAAACACATTCAGCTGTGGAAGTGGGCTCCAGATTGTCCTTTCCCAGTGAGAGCTGGCAGGAGAAGCGCTGGGCCTGGTTGCAGCAGTGCTCAGGATGCCGTCCCAGGGGGTTGGTTTGAATTTTTCATACAGCTCTTTTCTAGAGAGGCTCCCATTGGCCACTGAAGGTGTGAGCAGTGATGGGGAGAGGAAGGCTGTCCGGTAGTGTGGGACAGGATGGGAACCCAGAAGAGATGGCAGAGCAGCATGGCAAGAAGAAACCAGATCTTCCTCAGTTTTTTTGAGAAAGATTAGAGGCATGAAGGCGGGTGCAGCACGAAGGATGGGCCTGCACATGGGGTGCCTGTCTTGGGAAGATGGAGCACCTGAGGTGCCTGAAGGGCTCGTCCCTCCTCTGGGGCACGTGGAGGTAGCTCAGAGGCTGGAGAGCTAATGGCTTTCCATTGCTGATCAATACTGCCCGTGCTTTCAGATGTGGTAACAGGCTCGGTTTTACAGAGTGATCTTTGCATATTCCCTGCGCGAGCAGCGAGGCTGGAGTGCCGCTCTAATGGCCTCGCTATTAGCGGGCTCAGAGCCTGAGCCAAACTGAAAAGGCTGTCTAAGTGCTGCTCAAGCATTTTGGGCCAGGCATATTCTATGCATTAGGGAAGATTTGTACTCCTTGGACCAGACATCACTGAGTGTTGTCTATTTATACACATCTAAATATATCCTCTGCAGTCTTCAGTCTTTTCTAGCTAGTAGTAAAATTACTTTTCAATATCACACTATTAAAGTGTGCTTGCTGAGACTATCTGATAAAGTTTGTGCTAAGAGTGGGCTTTGTGTATTTGTGTGTGTGTTTTAAACAAAAACTATTCTTGAGGTAGTTACCTAAAATGCTCTGGAAAAAAAAAGCCTGTTGTTGTCCGTGTGGCTGGGTAGCAGAGAGAAATGTGGTTGAACAGAAGCAACGCTGGAGACATGCTCAAGCCTGGAAAGCCAAATCCAAACCTTATCAAAAGTATAAGGTTTGGTTGCTGAACAGTGAACCATTCTTTCTAGAAATATATATCAAATAATCACGTACTTTGCAGCAAAATAGAAACATTTGCTTCAAATTAGTCAGATACACCTTCTGTTACCCTGGAGTTTGAGATGTCGTTTTGAAAACAAAATGACAAATCTTGAAGAAGTAACTTAGGTTGTGGAATTCCTCAGTGCAATGCCCAGATCCAGGCTGTCGAAGGAGTTCCCACACAGCCCTGCTGCAGGAGTGGGTCTGTGTCCCTGTATACCTATCTCTGGAGCTGGCATGGGTCTGGTGGGGCTCCCAAGGAGAAATGAAGACCTCTGCTACATGCCCAAGTGAGCTGCAGGTCTGCTTACTGGGTGGTGCGAGGGGTGTATGGCTGAGCCTGCAGGCTGATGTGGGACAGTGATGGCCTCCTGTTTGTTTTCTGTGGAGCTCTCGCTGTTGGCTCTTGGAGAACTAAGAGGCTGCAGAGGAAAAGGGAGGGGTTGGCGTTTGGGGAGAGCAGGTGGGGTGAGGAGAGGTGAATGCAGGGCTCTTGGAGGACACCGTTGCCTGAAGCCCCTCAAGCCAAGGACAGATGCTGAGCCCCTGGGCCACCCCTGGTGCCTCAGCCAGGACTCTGTGGGTCCATGGTGAAACTGTGTGGTGCCAGGAGCCGTGCCCTGACAAGGACCGTGGGTGCAGGTATTCCTGGCAGCTGCTTTAACTGCCCAGTTATCCTATTGTTTAGCTGTGTGAGGGTCTCTGGGGTGTCTGAGGGGCTCCCTGCCCCATCCTGGCTGGCTCACTGGCTGCTGAGGCATAGGCTGGGCACCCCGTGCCTGCCACCTGAGCTGGGCAGCAGCTCTCATGTTCTCAGGGAATAAATGGCTCTGCAAGTCATATTTGCCCCAAACAGGCAGGCTAATGCAGAAGGTGATTTGTCAAATGGCTAATTGAGGCAGTAATGGGAACCTTGGTGGGTGCCTCTAATTGCATAGCACATGGCCAGCGGGACCTCGGATCATTTGAGCCAGTTCCTGATGCTGTAGAGTCTGTGTCCAGTGCTGTACTTTTGAGGTTGCTCTTCTAGAAAAAGCTTCTCACTCGGAACTGTCTCTTGGCAAAAAGATTTCCATGAAAACAAAATTATTAGGTAGTTTTTTCCCTTGAAGTTTTTGTTTAGGCTTCTCTGTCAAGATCATGTTGGAATTCTTTTGGATTGGAGACAGATTAAACTCCTCAGTTTTTGTTGGCTCAGCATTGTTTTGTTGCCAGATAGATGAAATTCCCTGTGTATTTTATTTCTAATTCTCTGTACTCCCTGGTCTCTGTATTTGGCTGTGGGGGACGGAGAAGCAGGAGCCCACCGTAGTGAGCTGTGGCAGCTCTGTGCCTCCTGCAGCAGGACTGATCAGCTGTGGGACAGAAGATGTATGAGGAGAACACATACAAGAAGGAAAAAGGGTGGTGGAGAAAGTCACAACAAGCGGAATCCCCAGGCTGTGTTTTCAGTCCCCTGATGACAGCGCTGCTGGTCCCAGGGTTGGGATGAGATTGCTTTAACACCGAGTCATGCAGAGATGTTCTGCCGCACGTGGGTGAGGTGTGAGTTAAACTTCTCCAGGTTTAAGCCAGAGTTAAGAGTTTTCCTGGGATGTGAAGTCTTTGCCCAGGGCAGGAGGGCAGGTGCCATGGGCACAAGAAAGGCAGGTGCTGTTGGCACAGGAGGGCAGGTGCTGTTGGCAGCACTGCCAGGGCTCTGGGAGCTGTGTTGTTGTTGTTTCCTCCAACGCGCTTTTGAAACCCTTAATGTAAAAGTCCCGGATAGGGCTCGTGGGAGTGGGTCTGAGTAAGGCGAGCGGGATTTGTCGCCTTGTCAGCTGTGAGTCAGTGGTGCCGCCAGGTACGTGGTGTTTCACAGGGAGCCTTCTGCTGCCGGCTGTGATTCCGTGCAGAGCTGGTGTTGCTGTGCTGTGTGTGCTGTGGGCAGGTTTGGTGTCACTGTGGGCAGGTTTGGTGTCGCTGTGCCGTGGGCAGGTTTGCTGTGCTCGCGGCTGCTCCTGACACGTCAGCCTCATGTCTCATCTCCGCTTGTGCCTGGCTGCAGTGATGCTGCTCTTGGGGACCAGGCTCCAAACTGCAGCTCCTGAGCAGTGACTGCTGCTCTCCTCCTGCCTCTGAGACTCAGCTTTGGTCGAGGCTGCCTTGGAGACAGCCGACTGTGTTGCAGGCATGTGGGAAGGGCTCTGCACTGCGATGGCACCCTGGTCAAGAGAGAGGCAGGGCCCTGAGTGCCATGACTGAACCCAGGCAGGCTGACCCAGACAGCTGAGCATCTTCTACCTCTACAGTGTAAAGAAACAGGACGAGAACAGCACAAGCCCCAGTCCTGGCTCCAGTGGTGTTTGCCAGTGCCCAGTGGCAGGCTGTCCCAGCAGGGACTGTGCAGCTCCTTGGCACGGCCTGTAGTGGGCTGGGGACGTCCTGCAGGTGGACCCAGGTGATGACCTATCCTCATTGTGTCACTTGTGGGTCTGGCAGCACTCAGGCCCCATGGGCTGTTCTGGGGACCGGGGCTGGAGGGGCTTGTGGAGAGAACCAGCCCCCCATGGGTGATGGGTGGCTGCAGAGGCTCTGGCAGCAGAACACCCGCAAGGGGACTCCTCCTGGGCTGCTCATCACTCCTTGCTCTGGGCCACTCCAGACAGATGTGTCCTTGTCCCAAGGTGTGTGGCAAGGACTGAGCTTAGTGAGCAGTTTTGAGGGAGCAGCCTTCTTTCCAGTACTCCATGTCCCTTGCACAGAACCACCCTCTTGTTGCAGCTGGACCCTGCAGATGTCCCACATACACCTCCCCTTTCTGCATCCCCCCACTTGCGAGCAGCAAGGAGCCCTTCATCGAGGTCTAGTGTGTTTTGGAAGTAACCATGGGGACATAGTTAGTCCCCCATGGCAGCTCTTTGGTTCTCCAAGGCAGGGAGGTTTGCTCCTGTTCCAGACAGAAGGGAGAGATTTCAGCCCATGGTCTGGTCAGCAGCAGGACAAAGAGTAGCCAGGTATGTGTGTAGCAGTGGGTGATTCCTGCAAGCAGCTTGGTGTAAGGGCTGTTCAGTCCCCCATGACCCTCACAGCTGTTTTTGCAATTCAGAGTTGCAGAGCAATGCGTTTGTCCTGGCCTGTCCATGGTGAGCTGTCTGGGCATTGCAGTCCTGCTTCCAGATTGGCACTTAACATACTTGTGTCGGCTTAGGCGGTACGTCATTAATCCCCCTGCAGTCCTTAGGGCTGTTCACATGCCCTGGGATGCTCCAGGCTCTGTCTGTGCCGTTGCCCTCGTTACCACAGGTGACTCCTGTCGCTGGGCAGCACCATCCACGTAGGACCTGCGTGTGCCTGCGTAGCTGTGTCCCTGCTGTGTCGTGGTGCCTGGGGTTGGGGCACAAGGCATTCTCTGGAACCCCTCAGTATGGAGAAGCTCCTGGAAATAGCAGAGGAGTTGTGCGTGGAGTTGTGTGTGCTGCAAAAGCTTTAGAAGCACTGGCTTTTAAACATTTCGTAGAAAGCCACAGCAAGTAGCAGTGCCTGGAGGATCTGTGATATGGTGCCTGGCCTGAGAGGCATTTTCACCTGAGCAGGTGGTGGATGCCCTGGCCGTGCCCTGAGAAGTGATGACCTTGCCCTGATGGCGTCTGTCCATGGGGGCTGCCTGTGGTGGGCACCTGGTGGGCTCTGTCCAGTGGTGAGGCTGTGCTGGCCCCACCACCATGGTCCTGGGGGCGCAGAGAGGGGCCTGGGGGAGCTGCTGCCCAGGCAGGTGTTAGAGGAGACACAGCAAGGAGTCTGGAGGGCAGAACTGGCCTTGGCCCACCACCCTCTTCCCCTGTCCCCAGCCACCTCCAGTTCCACTGTAGGATATTTGGCTGCCTGGGGCTGATGTAAATCCAGGGTTCTACTCCACCTTGCTGCGGATGTGGGGTCTTGGGGTGTCCCCTTTGACCAGCACCAAAGCACTGGGCACCAGAGAACCTCCCAGAGACAGGAATTCTGGGGCTGCTGCCCTGCTGTGTGCCATGGTGGTGCTGTGCTCTCCCTGCCTGCCCTGATGTGTGCCATGCTGTGTTGCTGGGTTCTCCCTGCCACCCTGCTCAGGGGCTGTTTGCTCTATTTGCTGGTAGCAGCCGAGCACACACAGCCTGACGTCACTACGGTGTTCTGATGTGGTTTAAATGGAGGGTTGCCTCCCTCTGGGCTGGTATTCCTGTTATGTTCATTATGGCCTGTTCCTGCCCTGGGTCAGACACACCATTTCTAACCTGTGTTATTAAAGAAGCATTCAGCAAACACACACCTTCTGTGGGTTGAAGCAATCCCCATGTCCTTCCCTGTTCTAGAAGGAAAACATGATAAACACAGTGGAAAAAGACACAGTAGGTTGGGATAGATGGTTACAGCTGCTGCTACTTCTGGATGAGGATTGTGTTAATTCCTAAGGGAGCAGATCAGGACAATAGTTTTTAAATGAGCATTCCTGGGTAGCATTGTGCTGTGTATGCAGAGGGTACCAGCAGACCTGCTCTGTTGAATGCCCTGTGATTGCGGCGCCGCTCGGCTGCGGGCTCAGCTCCGTTCGGCACCGTGGCCCCTCGGCGCTCCCGCGCCGGCTCTGCCAGGGCCTCCTGCGGCGTCAGCAAGAGGCACAAAGGGCTGAGCTGAATAAGCTTCATTCCTTCTAAGAAGCATTAAAGAAACCAATGTACAGAGTGTGTGACTGCTTTTAAATTCCATCTGGAAAGCTGAAATAATAACAATAAATAAAGAACAGTAATGAGGAGCAAAATTGTGGCCAGCAGGATGTGAGACTCATAATGCTGGGGAGAGGCTGGACTTGCTCCTCACCAGCTGGAGCAAGTGGGTGAAATCAGATATGCAAATGGTTCCCCAATGGTCAGTAATGCTTCCCTGGCCTGCACTGGAGATGGGAGGAAAGGTGAAGGATAAAGGAGAAAAGTGAAGGGCAAGAGTACTGTGGTTACTACACATGAATCACTCGTAGTCCAAGGGTGCAGCGTGTTGTTCGTGTGATCCCAGGCACAGAAAATCCCCAAACATCTGGGGAGCAGCACACACAATCCCGTGCAGCGCAGATGGCGGGGAGAGCACAGAGTCTATGGGGCCCCAGCTGCAGTCCCATGCCCCACACCCCATCCCCTCTGGCGTGGCCAGTGAATGCCTGCGCCCTGTCCCCTCCTCGCCCTCAGCCTGGCCAGCAGTGCAGATTGGAGCAATGCTGCTCATGCTTCAGATGCCAGTGTGGGATTTTACATCAGAGGCTTGATCCTGAGCTGACATGTGCATGCATGGGGTGGCATGGAATAAGATACCTGCTTCCTGCCAGGCAGTGTGGAGCAGGATACCTGCCCCCTGCAGTGTGATTTCCCTCTGCTAAGGCTCCTCTGCCCTTCTGAAGTGTGGTGAGTTTCATGGACATGGTTCTGGTCTACACCTATGTTAGCAAGTTGTATGGGGCACCAGAAGGGGATTTCTAGGCTCATGTGATGGGTGAGGAGGACCCAAGCGTCCCCTCCATGTGTGTTTGAGTAGTCAGATGGCACTGTGTTGGCAAGGCCTGATGGACCAAGTGTGGACAAGGGGCTGGAGGTGCTGGGGGGCTGCAGCGCTCACCTGCCTCCGATGTTGTGCCTGGAAGAGGCCCTGGGTGCCCTCTGGGGCAGCTCTGTGGTGCTCACCAGAGCAGGGGGGTCACCCTGCTCACTGGGATGGGCAGCAGCCTGCGATGGGGGGATAGTGGTGATGGGGATCAGGATCTGGCTGCCGGCTCCTGCTGGTGCAGGTGACTCCACAGCCCTCAGGAGTGGTGCTGGGGTACTGGTGCTGGGTGTGCTGGGTGGTGTGGAGCAGAGCCCAGTGCTGGCTCAACTCCATTGCCAGCTGATCCCAGAGCTGACCACTGGCATATGACACTCCTTATCTCTCCAGCTCAGAAACGCAGTGCTCAGGGCATCCTGATGGATTTGTGACACTTCCCGTGGGACTCTGGGCTCATAAACCAATTAAAGGATTACATCGTTGTAATGTGGAGAGTTCTCTTTGTTTATTAAGTAATGCAGGTGTAATTCAATTAGTGACAGGCTGACCTGCCGATTTCTCATGTGGACACCAGCCAGGTTGGTCTAGAGCTGTGTTCTCCAGCATGGTGGGTCATTGGGGATCACCCCCAAACCAGAGTGGCAGGACCTGCGGGGAGCAGTTGCCTCTCCTGTAGTTCCCCCTGCCTGGCACAGAACCATGAGGGTTTGTTGTGGCTTTTTCTGCCACATTCCCTTATAGAGTAATAGAATCCCAGACTGGTTTGGGTTGGAAGGCGCATCCAGTGCCACCCCCTGCCATGGGAAGGGACACCTTCCATTAGTCCAGGTTGCTCCAAGCCCTTTCCAGCCTGGCCTTGGACACTTCCAGGGATCCAGGGGCAGCCACAGCTTCTCTGCCCAACCTGTGCCAGGGCCTCACCACCCTGACAGTAAAGATTTTCTTCCATAGAAATGAGATGGTTTATTATTATGAGATGGTTTTGGGGCGGGCTGGGTGTTCAGTGTTCGTCGTGGCTCAGAAAGCACTGTTTCACTGAACTGTGTCCAAAGCATGGTCTGCCTGAGGACACGGCCTATGCCCCCACATGGGTGACTGGGGGTGGCCATGGTTCCCTCCCTGTCCCCAGCTCAGGCTCTGCCGTGGTGTTGGGGTTTAGGAATTGCTCCACATTCCCATGGTACTGCAGTGTGAGCACTGCTCCTGGAGTGCACGGTGTGGATGTGGCTGAAACACCTGCTCCCTTTGGTGGGGTCCTCAGTGCTGTGTGTCCTATCCACAGGGAAATCCCCCTGCTCTGGGCTGTGTGGCACAGCCCAGGGAGGCACAGGCATGCAGGTGTTTCCTGCGGTGGGTGCAAATCCCTGCTCTGGAAAGGGGAGCTTGGAGGCTTGTGGGTGACTGATGGGGCCTTGGCATCAGAGCAAAGCAGTCACTGGGCATCTGTCTGCCAGCAGAGACAGGGAGAAACAGATATGTAAAGTAGCCTGTGCATCAGTAAGGCTGGGCAGGAGTGACTTTGGAGTAGAACAGGGCTGATTGAATGCATTTGGAGATTAAATTAAAGTTCAGATCTTAGTGAGAGGTGGTTTGCTCCCAGGTGAGAGACACAATGCAATTTGGTCAGCAAAACTCCAGTGTGTAGCTGGGACAGAGTGGGTGCAAAAGGCATTTCTAGACTGCCAGAACTTTCCAGAAAGACCAGTAGGTTCCAGTATCCCAAACAGCAAATGCTGGTCAGAAGCCCATTGTGATTTTCCATGCAATCCCGTGACAGAATTGTGCTTAGTTTGCAGCACAGATCAAGCAAAGCTTTCCGTGTTGAATGCAAATATAATGTGGAAAAGGGGGATCTCCATATGTGTGGGCTAATAGAGACACTAAAGCAGCTCGTGTAGCCTGGTAGTGCTGGAGGAACATAAGCACCTGACAGCAGAATTATCTCTGAGGACCACAGACAGACTTGTAAACCCTGGAATAAATTGCTCTTATTTTGTAGCACTTACCTGCTCGGCTGCGCTTTGCAGGAGTTTGCTTGTCTGGCAATTCCTGTTCGTCAGGAGGAAATCCCAGACTGCCAGGGGCTGGCAGCTCGTGAGCTCTGAGCTGGGCAGAGGGGACAGGTGCAGCCCCAGCAGTGAATTCTTCCCCTCCCAAAAAAGTAATAGATAGAGGGGGACAGGAGGGTGGTCTTGGGGGCAGCAGGGCAGAGAGGCTGAGGATATTGCAAGGGGGAACTGCCCTGGCCCCCGCTGCCCTGGCCCCCTTTGGCTGCTCGGCCCTTGCCCACTGTGGGGCAAGGGAAGCCCCAGCCCTGAGCAGACTGTTCCTGCTCTCTAGGCCTTTACAAGGACTTGATTTCCACCCTGCTGGGTGCTGAGGTGCTGGAAGTTTACACTCTTGATCTCCCACAGAACACCCATCCTGGAGGGAGCAGGTACTTTTTTTGGTGCTGGGGGGAATTAATGCAATTCCCAGCTGCCAGGCTGGCATCTGGGCTGCAAAAGCAAGGGCTGACAGCTGAGGTTCCCAGCTTCGCTATCTACAGAGGAGATGTCCTTTAAACACCTTTCCCAGGAGGATGGGGTTTCTGGGCAGCAGGGGTGACATGGGGCTGTCCACCTGCCAGGTGGTGGCACAGGCAGCAGGGCTGCCAAAGCACAGTGCTCGCTGCAGCAGCCTTGTGCTCCTGAGGCTGCTGCCTGCATCTGCCCGATCTGTGATGCTGTGAAAACTCTCGGGTGCTTCTTCTGTCTATGAAGCTCAAGCAGCTTCTTCAAATCCTTCCAGAATGACAAGATTTGAGCCTGTTTCCTTGGTGGGTGAAAGGATCTCCATGCTCAGTCACAGCCTGGCAGCTCTTCCATCACACTCATGCTGGCAGTGATCCGCTCTCCCGACGTGTTTCCTGTTCCCATCCTGGTGTGATGCAGTGCCTGATTTTCTGTTCACTTGTGTCCTGTTCTTCCCAGCTGCAGCTGGTTGGGGCTGTGACCTGGCCATGACATTCTGGTCTGTGCAGGGATTTGTGCACCAACACGGTTCAGTCATGTTGCTGTGGGATGGAATCTTGGTCCTTCGAGATGTCCGTTTGTGTTGATGCACAAACACTGTTTCACCACAAAAGTAATTGCAGGTATAGCACCTCTGGGCATCTGGGAACAGCAGTCACCGCTGTGCTCCCAGTGACCAGCCAAGTCAATGGGAACAAATGGGTTCATGGTAGTTGGGGGTGCTGGTTAATGAAGGGGAAAAGTACAGCAAAGGGAAGTCAGTTCCAAGCATATGAGGACAGGAATGGAAATAGCAGCGTCTCCACATCTCTGGTAATTTAAAGTTTATGCTCTGATCTTTTGCAAATGTTGGCTTCCTCTGTAGGTGGTTTGTGGTAACCTGTGATCATGGAGGGCAGGATTCCCGTGCTCCTGGAGCTGTGGCAGGGCAGGGACTGAGCAGCCGGTTTGTTGGGTCGCAACATCTCGTGGCTGCTGTAGAGGTTATGATGCCTATGTCACACACAGGGCCCGTTTGTCACATATTGGAGTATTCCCACATGTTATCACAGGGGACAGAGATGATCCTTCTTCTGTAGGAGCGGGCTGGGCTGCTGTTCCATCAGCCTTGGTTATGAGGGGCACCAGGCTTCCAAATGGTCACTCTGCATTGTGAAAAGTCTTCTCCAGTGTAATTCCAGCTGTGCTGGTGGGCGAATGGTTGGAGTGTCCAATTGTCAGAAGGAAATCACACATGAAGGTGGTTCTTTACACCAGGAAGATGCAGGGAGGACAGCTGGATCTCATTCGGGTGGTGTGGAGGAAAGGCTGCCTGGGAGCAAGGAGATCCTGCTGTGGGAGATTCTGCCCTAGGAGACCCTGTTTTGGGAGATCTGGGAATTTGTTTGTTTATTTTCCTCTCTGCATATGTAAAAGAGAGTTTAACTGATGGCACATAGCAAAGTAGCACATTCCTTAATTTAAGTGGGTAAAGCAGAGTGAGGCATTGCCATATCCATAACACTAACCCTTTCCAGCAGTGGGAGCTCTCCTATGCCATGGCTGTGTGACAGCTGGATTGGAACCCACTGTCCCCATGTCATCCCTCAGTGCCAGAGCTGGCAGAAGAGCCGTCCTTGCGCTGCCTAGTGCCCTTCCAGTCCCCCTCTGCTGGGCTAGGGTGCAGGCAGCCCCCGGGACCTCAGCCAGGAGCACCCACAGCTTCCAGCAGGGTGACACTGTGGTCCCCTGGGGTGGCTTGGGCACCCAGGCAGATTACTGGAGCAGAGGGTTGAAGGTGTTTGCTTCATTCCTTCTCCTCCCTGACTTCCTAGGAGGATTTCATGCCTTAGGAGCCTCACTCCTGAGACTCCTGAGGGCCCACATTTTCCCAGGTAGTGGTCCTGGCAGCTCGCCTGCACTGTCTTTGGCACAGCTTGTTGTGGCTGTGTTCCTTCCAGCAGCTCCTGGGTGGTCCTGGTGGGGTTTGGGCAGCCCCAGACCTGCCTCCAGGTGCTTTCTCTGGTCACAAGTCATTCTGGGAGTGGCAGCGTGGCACTAAGATATTTTACTTTTGGCAAAATTATTTTTGCCCTGAGCAGCCTGGGGTAGTGGAAGGTGTCCCTACCCATGGCAGGGGGTGGAACTGGGTTAGCTTCAAGGCGCCTCCCAACCCAAACCATTCTGGGATTCTATGGCCTTTGTCACAAGTCCTGTTCCTGGGAGCCATGTAAGGTCACCTGCCCACAGAGTCGGCAGTGCTGGAGCTGCTGAGTGGTGAATGGACTTGAAAATGAGTTAGCCCTGTGAGCACTGGAAGTGCTTCCCAGGGCATTGCTTTGCTCTGCTCTGTCCCCTTGCTGGGACACTGAAGTGCTTTAGTTTTCTCCATCTCCCACACTACATTCTTAATTACAAAATTTAACAAGGAGACCAGACAGCAAAAGAGATTGGCAAGGGAGAACTTTGATAGCAAAGCTGAAAATACTTTAGAAAAAGTTTTGTATTCCTTAAAATAAAATTTTATTTTCAGCAAAAGGCTGTTTTTATTAAAAGAAATTCAATTGGCATCAATTCTTTTCATCAGAAATTAAGTGCAGTAGAAAGTAGTTGTGTATCTTGGAGCCTCCAGTGCAGATTGAAGGATGTGATACCTTTGCTTTTCTGTTACTTGTTTTAGTATAGGAAAACAAAAAATGAAAAAAAACCACAACAAAACAAGAACAGCAAAAAAGCTTTAAAAACCAATGAGCAACAACAGTTGAAATGTTGGCAAATGGATGTGGTCTTGTCTGGCACTGGGACCTGCTCCAGTGTCCCCTTGCACTGCACCAGCACCTGCCCCTTCCCTGTCCCCATACATAGGGCCCCTAGATCCATGTTTTAGAGCCACTGGACATTTTCTGCAGGTGAAACCAAGGGGCAGCTGCCTCTGTGTCAGGAAATACCCTGGAAGTTTTCTATTTAAGCTTCTCTGCTAAAAGATGCCATTTTTGTGAATACAAAATGCTCCACTCAAAACGTTTCCCATTTGATGGCTTTTCCTTACGTTTAGGCCAAGTTCCCGCGTGGCCTGCCCGGGATGGGTGTTTAAATGCACTGGGCTGAGCCGGGCATCCCTCAGGCACAAGGGATACAGGCTGCTGTGGACAGCGCCGGGTGCTGAACCGCGGCGCTCCGGCGTGTTCAGGCTCCCCGGGAGTAATTATGAAGAAAAGGGGATTCCTGATCTGTTCAGAGTGAAACAAAAGTTCAAAAACTCCCGGTGACATCCCCCATCATCGTCTCTGGGTTTTTCTCTCTCTTTCTCTCACCTTCCTGTGAAAATCCAAGGAGTGTGAGAACAGCAGGAGTGGTTGTGGGAGACCTGGAGTCACTGCGAATGGTGTCTGTGTGCTGCTCCCTGTGCTGGTGGCACCTGGGGCCCCGTCCTGCCTTCTGGAGCTCGGGGCTCTCCTCTGTGTCCCCTTTCCCTCCTGTTCAGCCCCTTCCTGCCAGACCTGCTGAGGTTGGTGGGTGGGATGTGGCAGGGACACATCACACAGACACACGTTCCAGTGCTGTTGAGCTGAGGGATGAGGAGCAGTGATGCATTTTCAACAAGGACACTGTGGGCAGAGCAAAGTCTCTGCTTTTTTCTGCGCATAATTTGAGGATAACTCAATTAGCTGCAGTAAAGTCGCACTAATTTACCTGAGGTAAGAGTTTGAGGTTCCTTGTTTCTACAAGCATTTCCCTGCACAATGCTGCTCTGCCTCCTTTTGTGAAAGGGGAATGGCGTAATTTTCCTGATATTAATTAAGATAAGAGAGAATTATACCAAAATGTATTCAGTGGAAAATAAGTAAATTTAAAACATGCCCAAGCTGCAGATCACAGCCTGGCCACTGGCACAGCCCTGGCACTCCAAGCAGGGGGACTCCTTGGGGAGCAGGTGTGGGGGAGTAGTGGGGGGACAGGCTGTGGGAACACTTAGGATCCACCTGGACTTCATTTTCCTTTGAAAATCATGGTGACTGGGGAAGGCTCACGCAGGGAGGGGATGCAGCAGAGAGCGGCTGTGCTGTGGTCACCAGGAGCTGAAGGGGTCTGTGCTGGGGCTCCTTCCTTCCCGCTGTGCTGGTCGCAGGGCTGGGACAATGTGGGAAAAGGTCATCAGGATCTCCCAAGATCTCTGGCTTTTCCAAGCCACAACTGGGATGTGAGCTGGAGACTCCCACAGCGCAGATGCAGGGCTGCAGTGCAATGGGCAGAGCCTGGCATGGTCCTTGTCAGCTGCTGCACAGCTGGCCACAGCTGGCCACAGCTGAGCTGTTGCGTGCCCTTGCTCAGCATCGCTAGGGCCTCGGGGCAGGATCAGCCTCAGCCTGATATGGCTGCCTTTAGGGTGTGGGTGTCCATCCACTGGCATCTGTTTCTCAAATTCCATAGAACATGGAAAACTTGCCATAACAGCAAGGCTGATCAATTTTTGAAGCAGCAATTAAAATCTAAACTTCTTTGCCAAAGCCTTAAGTATGTCTCTTATCTGAAATGCTCAGACTCTTTGCTGAGTTAAGAACATTAGGACCAAGAGACCCATTAAATTTTCTGGCATAGAAGAGGGAGATATAAATCCTGCAAACTGATGGGATTGCACGTGGCGGATCTGATGTTATCTGCTCCATGCACTGAGATGTAGAGGAGGAGGGAAATGACCTTTCAGAATAATTCTTCTGGGCTGGAAGTTTTGAAAGCCGCTAAGGATGTCTTTTCTTTTTCCAAAAAACTGTGTAAAGTAGTTTTGATCTTATCCAGCTGAAGGAAAACCCGTTTCATTTGCTTATATTATTTTTTTCTGTCCTACGAGATGTTTGATCTGTGTTTTGGAAGCAAAGGAAAGGATGTAGCACAGCTCTGTCAGCCCTTCCCCGAGCAGTTCACACCATCTCTGGTCATCCCGTTCACAAACCGTTCAGAACTGTGACTCAGAGGTGGGTGAGGTCGCAGTCAGTCACTATTCAGCTTCTCCTGGTGTCAGCGATGCCATCTCCGCTAATGCAGGGTCTGTGAGTCCCGAGCTGAGGTTCATTAAGGGAATAGCCCCGCTCGGCTCCAGGCTGTGCTTGTTAGCCAGAGCTCGGAGCTTAATGACCAGCGGACACCGGTGTGGGTACTGCCCGAGTGGTGCTGACAGTGGGGCTTGTTAATGCGAGGCGACAGGGGATGGAGAAGTGGCCAATTAACAAATGAAGTAATGGAGCACTTGTTCCAGCAGAGACTTTTAAAGCTGCAAGTCCAGAGCAGCTGCTGGGGAGCCATTGGTGCTGGGGCTGGAGGGCTTTTGGGGTGCTGGAGGGGCTGGGATTGCTGCTGGAGCAGCCTGTCTTGCCATGTTTCTGTCAGACCACAGAATCCCAGAATCCCTGAGGTTGGAAAAGCCCTCCCAGCCCATGGATCCCCCTGTGCCTGATGCCCACCTTGTCCCCCAGCCCCGAGCACTGAGTGCCACGGCCAGACCTGCCTTGGACACCTCCAGGAGTGGCGACTCCACCACCTCCCTGGGCAGCCCCTGCCAATGTCTGACTACTCTTTCAGCGAAGAAATTCTTCCTTGTGTCCAATAGTGTTAGTTTTTTGCCGCACTTACCAAAAACACTTCATCACACTGAAGTTCTTTTTTTTATCCTTGAATATCTGTTTTCTGATATTGTGGGAAATTTTTTTAATTGAAATGTTCAATATCCTTGGGTCAGGTTCCAGCTGCAGGAGGGGAATTGCATTTTAGATAAAAAGAGAAGCCTGTCACAGGGCTGGACCTCACAGGGCAAAGCAGGGAATACATGGGGGTGATGCAGAAGTTTTCTGTGATTATTTTTGTTTGCCCTTTGCAAAGGAGCAGCAAAATGCAAGCTCATGACAGCTATTTTCTATTGCTACAGGAGCTAAGAAAAAGGTTAAAAAGTGACAGTTTAAGTAAGGCAGTTTAAAAGTGGCAGAGCTGGATAACTGGTACCCAGGAGTATTAAAATAATTGGCCAAGAGGCTCCCTGAGACAGTAATGGTTTATTTTTAACAAATCCTGCAATGCTGTGGACGAACCAGAGTCATGGGAAAAGGCTAATGAAAATTGATAGAAAAATTAAATATGATTGGGTCTAGGGGGAATTTTTTTGTCAGCTCCTCCTGGGCCAGATCCCTCTCCTGCTGGCTCTACTCTCCTCCCACTTTCCTGCCACCATTGCCACCACAGACTCTTCCCGCAGACCTGGCCACGGAGAACAGTGAGGTCTCCTGTCCCTCCTGCTCCTGTTGGGATGCAGTGCCAGGATGGCACAGTCATGCTCAGCCCCTCTCCCACCCTGTACTGGCATATTGGATGGTTTGGCAGTGGTTTGGCTGATGCCACCAGGGTCCATGTGATGGATGCTGATGCTGGACGCTGGTCCCGCGGTAGCCCTGCAGCCTCTGACAGCTGCCACTCCCATCAGCCTCCAGTGTCCCCAGCCTGGGAAGTCCCAGTGGGACCACTCTGGGGTGTGACTGTGTGACGGTACAGTGGCAGGTACTGACCCAGCAAACACCCAGTCCCTGAACATGAGTTTGGTTCAGTGTTTGGTTTGCTGAGGCCGGTTCAATGCTCCCACGTGTCCTGATCTCAGCTTACCGATCCTTATTCCAGAGCCAGGCTGTGCCTTTCACAGGCTTCTGAGGTTCTCCTGTCTCCATCCCACCCAACACAGCTTTCCTTACATGTTTCCTTGTACCCAAGGACCTCATATCATCCCCAAAACAGGTTTTTAAGCCCTTTGGCATCATTACTGTATTGCCTTTAAGCAGCCAGGCGTTGATTACGGAGGAGCCGATGGGAGCTGATAGCACAGGCTCAGTGTAATTTCCCGATTGTGCGACAGAGATTGGTCTCGTGACTTTCTGCTGCATCTTACCTCCTATCCTCTGCAAACTTGCTTTTCACTTTCTCTGGGAGGGTCAATTCCCTGAGTCTGGAACCCAGCAGAGGTGCAGAGAGTTACACTGTGTCACCAGGTCCTGCCAGGATGGGGTTCCCAACAGCAGCTGTCAGTCATTTCAGTCTGTGAGCTGGAGATGGTGCATGGTGCCAGGCCTGGGGACCACCGTAGGACCCACCTGAGCACCCCTGTGGCTGTGCATCCCCGTGTCTGAGCATCCCTGTGCCCGAGGACCTCTGACAGGCCCAGCTGACCATCCCTATGCTGGAGCATCCCTGTGTCTGAGCATCACTGCACCTGAGCATCCCTGTGCCAGAGCATCCCTGTGCTGGAGCATCCCTGTGTCTGAGCATCATCACTGCACCTGAGCATCCCTGTGCCAGAGCATCCCTGTGCTGGAGCATCCCTGTGTCTGAGCATCATCACTGCACCTGAGCATCCCTGTGCCAGAGCATCCCTGTGCTGGAGCATCCCTGCACCTGAGCATCACTGCACCTGAGCATCCCTGTGCTGGAGAATCCCTGTGTCTGAGCATCCCTGTGCTGGAGCATCCCTGTGCTGGAGCATCCCTGTGTCTGAGTATGCCTGCTCTGGAGCATCCCTGCAGATGAGCATCCCTGTGGCCAAGTGCTCCTGTGCCTGAGCACCCTTGGGCTCTCCTGTGCTGTGCCTGTCCAGCAGCATGGGGGCAGTGCCTGGAGTACAGCAACACTTCCTATTACTCCTATCTTCCCTCGACTCCGCCGCTGGTCCCAGTTTGCTGTCCATCCTGCTGCCAGAGTTCTCTAACACTTCCTGCAGCTTATCATTACTTTCGTCTGTTCTTATTCCCTGTATCAGGAAACCATAAATATGTATTTTAGAGTCATCAGTTTTTTCTAGTGTGCGGAGCGCTGCCTCCTGAAAAATCCCAGCAGCAGATTTTGAGCCAAAGGGAAGATTGCAAAAATAGTTTCTCCCTTATGGCACATCGAAAGTTTCTCTTTTAGGCAAAATTGCCCAACCCTGACAGATGTATCTGAAGTTTTAAAAAATATGAGTCCCAGTATTTCACTGAAACTGTCATCCTTGGTAAAGGAAAATATTCCTTTTAGAGTGCCCATTGATTTCTTTTGGATTTAAATAGAGACCAGGATCCACTGGGTCAATGGGCTCCATGTCCATGTATTGAGCAGCTGTTCCAGCCTGGCTCCGTGGCCAAGTTCTCCTCTGAGTTCCCGTGGGCAGCTGGAGGGAATGCCCAGAGCCCTGTGCCCTTGCCGGCGCCTGGATACCGGCCACCTGCACTGGGGTCTGGAGCCCCTCTGGCACAGACACTGCGGATTGGCACGAGAAGAGGCAGGGAGGGTTCTGCTCTGTGGTTTTTCTTTGCTGGGGACTGAATCACCCTCATTTTTTCCCTACTTTCGGCTGAGGGGAGGCAGCACCTCTCCCCATCCCCAGGGTCCCACTGAGCAGGGGCTGGGACGGGCGATGTGCTGCATGTCCTGCCCCAGCTGCCCCATAGCACATGGCAACCAGGCTGGGGCTGAGCCTGGGGCTGGGCCTGAGGCTGGGGGCTGGCCTGGCACTGCCCCTAGCCCTGCTCTCTCCCTGCCCTTGGTGCCATGGGGGTTGGGCACAACCTGTGTGTGGTGATGCTGCCATATGTGGCTGTCACGGGGTTTTTCAGGTGTTGGCTGAGTTGTGAGGTGCTCCTATATCCCAGGTGTTTCAACTCTCCTGGAAGTGCTTGGAATTTACTTTGGGGTGGGTGAGAGCCTCTGCTGGGGGTTCGGCTGCTGCAGCATCATTGCCTTGTGCCTTCCCTTGGGGAACTCCTTCCCAAAGGCATGTGGTACTCCAGCTGTGGCACTATGGGGGGCTGGAGCAGCTTTGGGGCCTGTCCCAGGGCAGTGGGTCCTGCTGGGGTGCCCTCTCTGGAGTGGTCACTGTCTCCATGTTGGTCTTCTTAATCAAACATGGCACATGGGGCTGTGCCAGGGCTGTGCTGGGGGCTGTGTGCTCAGTGCCCGTCCCACCAATCAGGAATGCCTGGGTTTCCAGGCGAGATACAACGCAGTGGATTA
Source organism: Pyrocephalus nanus (assembly GCA_038380795.1). NCBI lineage: Eukaryota > Metazoa > Chordata > Aves > Passeriformes > Tyrannidae > Pyrocephalus > Pyrocephalus nanus. The sequence goes on along the minus strand of CM076265.1, from coordinate 63,773,397 downwards.
ATTAGATAGTGAAGTGCTAATAGCGAGTGAGAAGAGATGTACTCTGTGTGCGCCCCAAGTTTGGATTTATTACTACTTCTTTCTGTATGGCCTGTTAATTTTTGATGAGTTTAGATAAATTGCATTCAGCCTGAAATAAATTAAAATAAGTGCATATAAATCATGTTCTATTCTTGGCTTCTGCAAAACAAATTTCCATTTCATCTCTTGTTGTCCTTCCTTTATTACATGTATCCTGCCGGCGCACGTCACCCGTTATTGTGATGGAAATGTTTCATCTCCTTGAGATTCCCCGGGTTTGTCTTTGAAGTGTCAGGGCTGCTGTAGACATGGCACATCTTAGATCATCTCAGTAGCTAATTTGGCCACATCTGTTTGTTTTACCAGTTAACAGGCCAGACCTAAATACTAAATAGGTGTTCTTCCGTGAGAGGGATCTTCAGTTCGTACCTGGTACTACTTGACATTAAATTAAACTTTAGAACTTAAAATCCAGCTAATGTTTTATGACTCACATTCCCAAGTGATGTTCAGGCAAGTGTAGAGACAACCCTAATAAATGCCCGTCTGGTTTTAGATTGTTTAATTTACTATATGTTTATCTAAGAGTACAGTGACTAAGAAAAGAATTGGCCTCAGTTAATGCTGTGACAATTCAGGATATTATTGCGCAGATAATAAATGTCCATCTGGAGTAAATCACTGTTAGTTTGCTTTTCATTTAATTTGGTGGGCTGTGCAGAAGAGAGACTGTGGAAGAAATGAGTTATTTTTGCGGTGCTTGATAAAACGTACGAACTGTTCAGGCTTGGAGATCTGTTTATGGGTAAGCCCCCAGTTTTGCCCTGATGCGTCCTGCTGCCGATTCCCCTTTCATAGTGCTGTTTCCTGTGCTTCTGATTTTCCCCTATTAAACTCTCTGTATTTGGTCGGCAGGCTGTGTTTGTACCTGGGTCCCCCTTTGCCCCTGTCCCGCTTCCAGCGCCCACTGGGAAATGCGATGTAGTTTGGCCTTGCTGGACCCTGGAGCAGCTGCTGCCCTTTCTGCCCCACTGCTCCCCTCCTCCCAAATCCACACTCCCCTGGAGGGACTGTGGTGCCGACACAGGCAGCCCTGGCAGCTGGCACTCTCTGAGTGCCGGTGGGTGTTTGACAGTAATAGTGAAGTCCTGGATTTCCTCATGACGTGGCTCAACAGCACGTGGAGTGCTGCTGTTGGAGCACGGCTGTGGCACAGGGGCAACAGAGGAGTGGCAAAGCAAATCTCTTCATGTTTGTGTTATGTTTTGGTGTTGCAAAAAACACTTAGTTTTTAAAATGCCACGATACTCCAATTCAGTAAAAATGTTTTGGTAAGTTAAAAGCTGCTTTGTTTAAACAATTATTCACTTAGGCCTGCTCCCGTTTGGAAGTTGCACAGCTGATCCTGATGTTGCTGTCAGTGTTTGGCATATCTGTGCAGCATTTGGTACAGTGACTCCTCAGGAGCTAGAAAGCTCTGTATAGACTGTCTGTCCCAGGGAGCAGGAAGATACAGTGAAAAGAGCCCAAACAGGCTCTTGGCTGGGCCTGCAGAGCCCAGTGTAGTTACACAGGTAAAACAGAGCTTGCTGGGTTTGACAGTGGGTGAGACAGGAGTGTGGAGTTGTCCCTTAGAAACAGGAGACCATCTCTCCATGTGTGTTTTTATCACAGGATGTTTCTCAGGAGCCACTCTGGCTTGTGCTGGCTTCAGTGTCCCTCTCCCCTATCCCTGGTGGAACAGCAGGATGTGCCCCCATCTCAGCATGCCAGGGGCCATGGGATCACCGGTGCCATTTCCTCACGGCACAGCCATTAGAACCTTCCAGAGCTGCATGGTGCTTCACGCTGCCGCCCTGACTCACCCCATGGACCACTCTGGGCTCCTGTCTGTGACACCAAAGCCTGATGAGCTGCCTCCTCTGCAGCCCCGTGTGTCATGTGGGAGCCTCCCTTCTGCTCCAACTGGCTCAGCCTTTATTTCAGGGCATGGCAGGTGTGCCCGGTTCAGCTGGGGTGGCAGGAGCAGGACAGCCGTGTGTGGAGCTGCCGCCTGTGCCCGCAGGCTCGGGGCCACACCAACAACAGCTGTGCAGGGAGTGGGCTGGAAGTGTGCAGAGAGTGTGCTGGAAGTGCGCAGGAGGCGTGTTGGGAGTGTGCTACCACTTTGCCTGCCACTGTCAGTGCATAGCAGGCAGTGTTGCTGGTAGTGCTGCTCACTGAGTGTTCAAGTGGAACACTGGGATATATGGGTGTGCTGGGACACCTGTGTGAGAGAGACAGCGTGGGGCATGACAGGCAGCAGAATGGAAAGGGAAAGAAATCCCTGGAAATCCCATGCCCCTGTTGCACTGACTGTGCTCACGCCAGTGTCCCTGTCCCAGGTGAGCACAGCCACGAGCTGGTAGCAAGTGGTGCTGGAGCCAAGGGGGTTCCCTGGCCAGGGTGGTGTGTGTTGGGAGCTCAAGGATCCTGATCCTGCCCATGCCTCCGGGGAAGGCTGCAGCACTCCTGTGGAAATGCAGGACACAGGGAGCTGTGTCAACAGAAGTGAGGGGGGAGTCCCTAGGACGTGCCCGTGTCCCTGCTCCTGCTGCAAGCACTCCAGCTGTGACCCATGTGCACTGCAGGGACCCTGTGTTGCTTTCACTGTTCTAAGGACTTGACATCGTTGAGTGTTATCTGCTCCAGACAATGTGAAACAATTCTAAAATAAAGTGCTTAAAAAGTAAAGAAAGGATAACTACCCTATTTTTCTCCTCAATTTCTTAGCTTTATGGACATGTTCTTAATTGCAAGGGAAGGAGCTGGTACTCTTTGTTGTGCAGAAGACAGCGGAAACCCAGCAAAAATCAGAAATGGAGATTTTGAAGAACAAACACACATTATGCCAGGAGAGGCAGCATTCCCACATGAGCTGGCAGTGCTGCCCCTGGCCCTTGTGTCTGAGCCTGGGTCTCTCATGGCTCCTGCTTTTAAGATTCCCAGAGGTCTGAGGGGTACAGCTGTGCTTGTGCCTGTCCGAAGCCCTTTAACAAAGCCAAGGGTATAGGATTTCCCAGTGGCATCCCCAGGGATTCACCTGTCCAGTCCTACAGCAAGGGTTGCAGGTGGAGAACAAGGTGGCTGTGGTCCTGGTAGGTGGTTCTGGCCAGGGCAGCACTGGTCCAGGCCAGCAGGGCTCCTCCATGTTGAGTTTCTTTGATCTGAGTGTTTGTTTTCCCAGGTACTTTGTTCCCAATTCAGCAAAACACTCCGTTTTGTATCCGCTCAGTAAATGAGCGATGCCCACTTTCCTAGGAAACTGGCATTTATTTTATGTATGGATACACTTTCTTTTCATTTTTTAAAAATCTTTTAAGTAGTTAATGAGAATCAGATTGTGATTTGATTATTGAAAAAGATGTTTTCTGCAACAAGCTGTAAGCCATGTCAGCGCTGCTGCCCCTGCGAGTTACCTGTGTGGGGAACAAGGTGTGGTGGAGAGGAGGGGCCACTTGGCCCAGCTGACTTGCAGCAGATGTGCTTTTCAGTGGCTGTTCTTCTAAGCCACCAGGTCCTGCAGTTCCTGTTGTTTTCTGGGATATCTCAGTGGTGGGGCATAGCCATAAGACTGTGCTGTGCTGACCACCCTGGGAGGAAATTCTCTGTGTACTTTCAGTGAGGAGGTGAAGTGTTTGTGCTGCCGCTGTGGTGATGGGTGATGTTCAGGCTGGACAGGATCCTGTCTCCATCCCTGTGCAGCCCAGGGCACCATCTTCATTTTGTAGATCCAAGTGTGGCTTTGCTGTTTCCTGTCAGCTAAAGCATCCAGGTGGAGAATCACACTCAGGGCTGGTGGCTGTCCAGCACTGATCCACCATGACTTCTCCATAAGCAACCTGTGCCCCCTGAAGGAACCACTCCTCCTAATTCAATGTCATTGGCAGGTGTATGGGGGTGCACTCACCTCCCTGTCCAGGTAACTGATGGAGGCACTGCAGAGGACTGTACCTAAGCTGGAGTCCTGGGGGACAGTGCTAGTGACTGGCCACTGGCCAGCATTATCCCATTTCCTGCAGACCTTTGAACCTGACCCGCAGCCTGATGTTGCTTCCAGCTCTGGCCACGTGCTGGGCATTTGTCCAGGGGATACTGACAGAGAAAGTATCAAAAACTCTCCTAAAATCCAGAAATCCCACCTTTGCTGGTGGGTAACCTCACTGTAACCTTTTCATTCCAGCTACAGTTTGTCTTGTAATGGTATTTCCAACCTTGTAAACATGCTGATTTTGGTTTAATCTTGTGTTAGTCTTGTGTAGTTCTTCAAGTGGACTTGGCTGAGTCCAGGCACGTGACTTTAATCACAGCCACAGATCTAAATTAGCAGCATTAAATTAGCAAATCTAAATGAGTGCAGTGTCCCCAGCCAAGGCTGTCTGAGGACCCTGGTGGGCGTGCTGCAGATGCCCTGAGCCGCTGAGCCCCTTCCAATCTGGTATGTGCCAGATGTAGATTAGAGGGCAGGTGGCAGCCCCTGGCTGTCACTGCAGCTGCCAGGTCAGGAGGTGGCTAGCGGGTGACACCAGTGGGGTTTGGGGGTTGCACCAGGAGATTTCCTGCACTGCTCAGCATTGCCATCTCCTCCAGGTCCTTGTCACCTGAAGAGCCACCCCAGCACCTGCAGTGCTAGCATGAAACTGAGTCCACAGAACATACCTTTATGCTGCTGGGACACAGCTTTCTGCCACAGCTAATGGCAGCAGGAATGGTGATTGTTATACTGGTTATGGGAGCAGCTCCCAGCACTGCTAACTGCAGCAGACTCTGCTGAGGACCATGGTAACATAATCTTTTATTTTTCCAACGTGGACTAGAGAGCTGAAGCCAGTAGTCCTGAATACTTGCAGTCCTCAGAAGTATAGGAAAAAATACATTAATAGTGCTCAAAAGCAGGGTTTAGGCTGGTTTTTTCACGCATCCTTTTTGTTGCCTCCTTGGCTTGCCTGTCACCACGGATGGGTTATGGATGGACACCAGCAGCAGTAATTGTTGTTCTGACGTTAAATGGCTTTAAATATCGATGACGATTTAAGACTCCTGCTCCTGGCTGGCTGTGAAACTGTATTTTAGCTGAGCTTCATTAATGCATCTCTGGGATGAGAATGGGTCTGAGTAATCTGATCCGAACACGTGTAATTGTGCTGGTCCCGAAGGGAGCTGAGTGCTTCATTCCCAGTGTGAAGCCCCTCTGAGCTATGCTGCTTATGATGGCACATTGCCTCTCAGACACGTGGGTGCTTCTCCACAGGACCTCTGTGACGCTCCCACCTGCTCCACAAAGGAGCATCCCCTGGCCCTCCCGCCTGCCCACGCCATGGAGCCTTTGGCGTAGTCACTGATGGATGATCTCAGTGAGCTGGCGTGGGCACTGCTGCTGTCGGCCCTGTTCCCACACGCCGCGAGGAGCCGGGGCTGGCGCTGTAAGCGATAAGGATAATTGAGCCGCCGGGCTTTCCGGGGGGAGCAGCGGCAGCCGGAGAGCTGTGATCCACTAAAATTAGCCCACGATCCATTTTTATTTAGATCCCTGTTGTGGGGGCTATTCTTGGGTTTTGTTTTATATATTTTTTTGTTTTATTTGCATTTTTGGGTTTGAATGACATAAAATTAGCTCCTTCTGAGTTTATTCTGAAAATAGCATTAAGAGCTTAAACGTTCAGTGGAGACGGCTGTAAACCCATGGAACTGCAGAGATTTCAAGGCAATTGGGGCTTTCAGCTTAGCAAGTGAAGCACACATGAACCACTCCTCATTTTCCACACCTGGACATTTGTCATTATGGCCAAGCATCTGCATCCAAGGAGATCAGGGGATCTGTTGGGATGCAGAGGTGCACTGTGCTGTGGGATGGGCTCTAGCAGGGGGGACCTGAGAGGCCGCATGTGCAGCGCCACCGGTGGCTTCCCAGTCATTTTGTCCCTTGTATGTGAGTGTCTTGGTGTGTATCTATGTGTTTGCAAACATGCCTCTCAACTGTCCTCCTGCAGGCAGTACAGGCGATCCTCTGTCAGGACAGGGGAATGAAAAAGAACCAGGTAACGCAGTGAGAGGGGCACGCTGCTACCTGAACCATCACAGTTTAACCACCGACTGTCTTGGCTTTTTTATCACGTCCTGTGCCTGTCTCACAGCCAGTAACTGCCATTTGCTCTCCCTTGCAGGCTCTTGAACCTGATCTACAATGGAAAAACTGCTTTTGTTTCTGCTGTTCATCGGCATAGCAGTGCGAGCTCAGATCTGCCCCAAGCGCTGCGTCTGTCAGATCCTGTCTCCGAACCTTGCCACCCTCTGTGCCAAGAAAGGGCTCTTGTTTGTTCCTCCCAACATTGACAGGAGGACTGTGGAGCTGCGGCTGGCAGACAACTTTGTTACAAACATTAAAAGGAAAGACTTTGCCAACATGACCAGCCTGGTGGACCTCACGCTGTCTCGGAATACAATCAGTTTTATCACACCTCACGCATTTGCCGACCTGCGCAATTTGCGGGCTCTGCATCTGAACAGCAACCGCTTGACTAAGATCACTAATGACATGTTCAGCGGGCTCTCCAATCTCCACCACTTGATACTGAACAACAACCAGCTGACTTTAATTTCTTCCACAGCTTTTGATGATGTTTTAGCTCTTGAGGAATTGGATTTGTCTTACAACAATCTGGAAACCATCCCCTGGGATGCTGTGGAGAAGATGGTCAGTTTGCACACTCTCAGTCTAGACCACAACATGATTGACCATATTCCTAAGGGGACCTTCTCCCACCTCCACAAGATGACCAGGCTGGACGTCACGTCTAACAAACTGCAGAAGCTTCCTCCTGACCCGCTCTTCCAGCGCGCTCAGGTGCTGGCAACCTCAGGAATTATCAGCCCCTCGACATTTGCGCTGAGCTTCGGTGGGAATCCCTTGCATTGCAACTGTGAGCTTTTGTGGCTGAGGCGCCTTTCCAGGGAGGATGACCTGGAGACCTGTGCCTCTCCCACACTCCTGTCCGGCCGGTACTTCTGGTCAATCCCTGAGGAGGAATTCCTCTGTGAGCCCCCGCTCATCACCCGGCACACCCACGAGCTGCGGGTGCTGGAGGGGCAGCGGGCAGCCCTGCGCTGCAAGGCCCGGGGTGACCCCGAGCCAGCCATCCATTGGATTTCACCTGAGGGCAAACTGATTTCCAATGCCACCAGGTCCGTGGTGTATGACAACGGGACGCTCGACATCCTCATCACGACAGTGAAGGACACAGGCTCCTTCACCTGCATTGCTTCCAACCCAGCAGGGGAGGCCACGCAGACGGTGGACCTGCACATCATCAAACTCCCCCACTTGCTGAACAGCACAAACCACATCCACGAGCCTGACCCGGGCTCCTCGGATATCTCCACTTCCACCAAGTCGGGCTCCAATGCAAGCAGTAGCAATGGGGATACTAAAGTCAGCCAGGATAAGAAGGTGGTTGTTGCAGAAGCAACGTCCTCCACTGCTCTGCTGAAATTCAATTTTCAGAGGAATATACCTGGGATACGTATGTTCCAAATCCAGTACAATGGTACTTACGATGACTCCCTTGTTTACAGGTAAGGCGGCCCCAGCCTGGCCTTGCAGGGCCGTGCTGGGTGCTCAGTGCTGCCATAGGGCCCCTGGCCTCGGCAGGCCATCCACCAGAGTTCCTGTGCCGTGCTGTGCTGGCCGAGCAGAGCCCGGCCCCTGGCAGCCCATGGGGGGAGCCTTGGGAAGGGCTCATGCCACTTTCTGCTCACGGATGGGGAAATTACCTTGAACAGCGTTATTTTTAGATAATCCAAACGGACCTCTAATCCTCTGAACTGATCCGGGAGGGGTTGTGAAGGTAGATGGATTAAATGGATCTTTATGTGCTTGGCTTTCTGGAAGCACAGGGAGGACAGTGTCTGTGACCCTGTTCCTTGTGGTGCTTTCTGGCAATATCTGTGCTGGGGAAGTGCAGGGGAGCTCTGTGCTGCTGGGTGTGGCCATCACACCCTTCAGCACTCTTTGTTTGGTCATTTCTTCTATGAATTTCTTTGTCCCATTAATAGGATAAGATGTGCTACCTTTAAACTGGAAGAGGGTAGATACAGATCAGATATTGGGAAGAAATTCTTGGCTGGGAGGGTGGAGAGGCCCTGGCACAGATTGCCCAGAGAAGCTATGGCTGCCCCTGGATCCCTAGAAGTGTCCCAGGCCAGGTTGGATGGGGCTTGGAGCAACCTGGGCTAGTGGAAGGTGTCCCTGCCCATGGCAGGGGGTGGGATTGGGTGACCTTTAAATGTCCCTTCTGACCCAAACCAGCCTGTGATTCTGTGATTCTGCTTTTGGTGTGATTGCTCTAATGGGAGGCTCTGCCATGCCAAGCTGTGCCAGGGAGCTTGGGGGTGACTGTGCCACATCAAACACCAGGCAGCAGCTGCTGAGGGATGGTGATTATCCCTGTGGGGGATGTGGCAGAGGTGGGACAGCCAGGCCATGGTGCTCAGCATGTCAGGAGGTGCCTATGTGTTTGCCAGGGTCATTCACGCTGGTTTCCTTCTCCCTCAGAATGATACCTCCCACAAGCAAAACCTTCCTGGTCAACAACCTGGCCGCGGGGACGATGTATGACCTGTGCGTCCTGGCCATCTACGACGACGGGATCACCTCGCTGACGGCCACCAGGGTCGTGGGCTGCACACAGTTCACCACCGAGCAGGATTACGTGCGTTGCCACTTCATGCAGTCCCAGTTCCTGGGTGGGACCATGATTATCATCATTGGTGGGATCATCGTGGCTTCGGTGCTCGTGTTCATCATCATCCTCATGATCCGCTACAAGGTGTGCAACAACAACGGGCAGCAGAAGGCCACCAAGGTCAGCAATGTGTACTCGCAGACAAATGGGGCTCAGATCCAGGGCTGCAGCGGGGTGATGTCGCAGTCCATGTCCAAGCAGGCTGTGGGGCACGAGGAGGGCATTCAGTGCTGCAAGGCTGCCAGTGATGGCACGATGCAGTCGCCGGATACCGGCTCCAGCCAGGACTCGGCCACCACTACCTCCGCTTTGCCTCCCGCCTGGACTTCCAGCACTTCCCTCTCGCAGAAGCAGAAGCGAAAGTCGGGGCCAAAGCCCGTCCCCGAGCCGCAGGGCGAGGCTGGCAGCAGCGCCGAGCCCCAGAACTCGAACAGAAATAACTCCACGGCCCTGCAGTTGCCGAGCCGCGCCCCCGCCGCGGCCCCCGCGGCCCCCACGTACAAAAGAGCACAATCAAAGCCAAGTAAGTTCCTCACTCTGCCGGCCGACACATCCCGGGCCAAGCGCCGGCGCTCGCTGGGCGGGGAGCTGCTGGAGCCCCGCGGCGCCGGCGCCGGCGGACTGCGCTCCAAACGGAGCTTGTCCATGAACGGGATGCTAGTCCAGGCAGACAGTGCCGGTGCCGATAGCGGAAAAGCAACTTTCTCCAGTTCTGAGTGGATATTGGAAAGCACTGTGTGACCTGCTTTTTTTTTTCTTTTTTTTTTTTTTTTTTTTTTTTTTTAATTTTATTTGAATGATAAACAAAACACCAAACGTTGTGTGAAACTCCCTCTCCAGGGAAACTGAATTTGGAAGGCCACTGCTATCTCGCTGATTAATGGCTTGTTCATGTGGGGTTCTGTATAAGCCACCCAGTGCACACAGGAGTTTATTTAGTTTTTTTTTGTTTTTATTTAATAGCAAAATCGAAGGCAACATTCAGAGATTTAAAAAAAAAAAAAAAAAAAAAGAAAAAAAAAAGGAAAAAAAAGATTAAGGGGTGAAAAAAAGCACGAAACAGCACCAGTGCCTTCCCTGCTCTAGGACTGGCTTCCTGGTTCTGCAGTAGCAGAAAACAAAAGAGAGAGTTTTCACAGAAAAAGCCTTTTATAAAGGAAATGCAGTTTCCTCCAGCTAACAAATAACCACTTCTGGATCAATCAGTAAAATGATATTTTTTAAACTGGTCAGACTGTACATTTCTTTTCCGTGATAATGGTGTTGCCTTTGTTTTTAGGCAGATGCTGTACAGGAGCAACAACGCTGTGTTGTTATGTTGTGTAAAATAAAATATTCACTCGGTACCCCAGCCAGCCTCGCGGTGACTGCCCCGCCGGAGCCGGGCCAGGTCCCACCGCGGGGCCGGGATGAGGACAAGGAGGGTGCCAGGGTGAGGGGTCCAAGTGGAGCAGCGGGCTCCCGCTGGATCTCCCCAAAAGGGTGCCCGACCTGCAGTCCCTGAGCACCCACACCCCACGGCACAGGCATCGCCCCCATCCTGCAGCCTTTGGAGCTGGGACTGGGGCTCCTCGGGGTGAGGGGCAGAGCCGGGCAGGGGCAGTGAGCGGGGCTGGGGGCGCAGGCAGGGCTGCAGCAGGAAGGCACGTGGCTGTTCAGCGCCTCAGTGGTGCTTGGTCGGGATGATGATGGTCATGTCCTGCTGTCCTAGACTTTTGGGCATATTTACTGTAAACTTTATGTTTTGTTCCAATTCTCTTCAGTCCCTGAGCACAGTCAGGGGACTTAATGATGGTGGTCTCACCTTTAACCTGCTGTTGGTTGTGGAGCCCGTGGGCTGGAGTGATTTCGGGCCGCTCTGTAGGGACAGGGCATGCGGCAATGGGGGACAGCAGGTGCAAAGCCCACGCTGGGTGGGTGGCAGCCCTGCATGTGCTGCTCTGCTCTGCAAAGGGAAGCCTGCAGTTAATATTAATTAAACTCATATGGTCATCATGTTCAAATTAGCGACAGCTTAACTCTGAACATTAGTGCATTGTGCATTCTCAGATGCCAAATAACAGGTTTGAGATGGGCTTTGCAGCCACTGAGGTAGAGAATAGTTAAATTTTACACCCTGTATGCTTATTCTTGGGGGCAACATGACCCAGATCAGGTGCCTGAGGACAGCTTGGCTCTACCCAGGGTACAGCTGGCCCCTGGCAGTTGTAAGGGGAATGTCCCCTGGTATCCCTGTCCCTGTCTCTGGGACTCTGCAGTGCGGGGATGGTGTTCTTGGTCATCGTGGGTTGCTCTGGGTGATTTCATTGCCCATCGTAGTAGAACAAAGTCTGGATGAGAGTTGTGTAGCGAACACAGAAAGAAGAGGCTTGTTTCTTTTTTAAAAACCCTTTTTGCTTCCCTTGGGAAATGCAGAGACCAAATAGGAAATGAAGCCTCAGAATGAGAAAACCCACTTCCTGCTGGGAAAGTTAGAAAATATTATCATAAATCCCTCCTTAGACTGCTCTGGCAGCGCACGTGCTCCTCGAGGGCTGCATGCACTGAAAAGAGCTGTGAAATAAGGTGCTGCCAAGGACAGGGTTGGTGTGTCCAGGGACAGGCAAAATGATGGTTAAGGCTTTGCCCAGTGTGGAACAAACACGAAAGTCTAAGACCTGGTGAGGGGCTGCAAAGGCACCTTCCCCCCATGCTGGGGCACAGGGAGAGCGTCACAGGTTTGCTGCAGAGGGATTGGATTTAATTGTGCTTTTTAAAAACATCAAATGAAAATGCTTTATATGTTGTCTAAAGTTGGACCTAATTGTGTCTTATATTTTGTGAAAGTGCTAAAATATTAATGGCTTCTTGTGGTTTAGGGAAGTTTATTTTTATATTTTTAATTTTTTACTCAGAGGAGTCATTTTCTAAGCACTGCAGCTGATGTTCTGTCCACGGTGCCTCTGCGTCAGCAGCGCAGAGGGACCATATGGCCCTGTGTTCAATTTAAATCTCTGCTGATAGTGCAGGAACGGAGACCTGGGCAGCTGTGGGTTCCTCTGGTGCCAATTTCTCTCCCTGGCTGAGAGGAGCATCCCTTGGGAATGCCTCAGGCACAAAATTGGCTGTTCCCACTGGAGTAACTGTGCAGTGGGACATAGTGTTTTATTCAGGTTTGATTCAAAGTGTGGGAAGCACTTGTGGAAGAGGAAATTCTCTGTCCTTTCTGTTCAGAAAAAACAGAGTTTGCCAAGAGTATGAGGCAGAAAAAGTACTGAGATGCTCCCGGATCAGAATAACATCGGTCATCTCCTCCAAACTGGAATAACTCCTCACCATTGGAGGTGATGGGTGTGAACACGTTGGGAAGTTTGGGGTATCAGGGGGATGGGAGGTGTGATGTACTGTGGCCCCAGTGTCACCCCCAGCTGCATAGAGGTCTGCAGGGACATGAGCCCATGGTGCCCCCCATGGCTCGGCTCCATGTGCTCCTGCTCGGATATAGATTGTCCAAGGTTTGAGCAGTGAGAGGGTCTTTAATCACAGACACTGAAGGAAGAGCAACTGCTTCAGAAAGTTGTTTTCTCTTTCTGAAATGTCTGAAACACACACCTGGGCCCAGGCCTTCTCTGGAGGTGGTGCTGTGTTAGAGGCTGGTGCAGCCATGCCTGGATGGAGAAGCAGGGTGTTGTGTTGTGTCTGTTGTTTCCCTGCTGCTTTCCCGCTGTGCCCAGGTGTGTCCTTACCATCAATACATGGTGCTGCTCCGTTCTGGTGCCAATGTGGCTTTATTTCTGCAGCGTGTCCCCATGTGTTTGCCAGCCATCCTCATGCCCACACAGCCCTGCAGACAGGGAGGGGGAGCTGGGAAGCGCAGCCATGTGCCCCACGCCTGGAAGGAAGGACAAATCTCCTGGGAACCTGTCACTCTGGTTGGGAAGGGCCCGGCACTGCCAGGACATGCCGCCTGCCCAAGGGCTCCTGCCAGGGCACTGGCACGATGTGGTCTCATCCCTACTAGTGGCAGAGCTGCTGGAGGCTGGAGATCTGATGCCAGGAGCACAGGGATGCTCCTGCCTCCTGAGGACCATGACAGCCCTGCTGGGCACTGCTCTGGGAGCATCCCAGGTCAGTGGAGTGACACTGAGCCATGACAGGTGACAGTCCTGCGCAGCTGCGTGTGCCCTTGTGCAGCAGAGCCCTTTCCTTGCCATGGCAAGACTGTGCCCAGAGCCACGGCAGGCACCTGGCACAGAGAGGGCACACTGCTTTCCCAGGAATGGCTTCAACCAAGAGTAACAGCCACAGCTGCTACCATGACTGCTTCTCTTCCCAGCAACCGAGGGGAACCAGAGCCTTGGTGATGGTACTGGAGCCTCAGCAGTACTGGAGTTTCAGCAGTACCAGAGCCTGAGCGGTACCACTCACAGAGTGGTCACATCTCTGCACTGCCACCGCTCAGGAACGTTCACCATCATGTTCCAGGGTGCTGCTGCCCACCCGGGGTGCACCATCGCTCTCCTAAAGCTGCACTAACAGCAGCCACCCGGTTGGATGGTGTCTTCCTCTGGTAGTAATTTTATTATTGCTCAGAGTTCTGGTTTAAAAGCAGCAAACTGTGGCCAGTCCATAGGGTCCTTACAGAAAATACGGATTCCCCCCTTTCGCCTTTGCAAATGTGGCCTTGTGTGCCTGGCTGTGTGTCAGGGTGCTGGGCCTGGGGCAGAGCTGGTGGTGCCAGGTCAGCCTGTGCTGGGTCAGTCACCCACCATGGCCCCTTGGCCCAGACAGTGCCGAGTCCTCTGCCAGCGGCTCTGTGGTGCTGCACCCCCCATGGCAGCTGAATTGTTGTTCCAGGAGCCACCAGGCACCACTAAGGGGTCTGGCTGGCAGCACGTCACCTGCACGGCAGCAGTGCTGGCTGTGGGCAGGTACACAGCAGCAGCACTAAATGCCAGGAAAATCAGCTCTGAACAGGAACAGCCGTGCCCTGTGCTGTTGCTGGTCTGGAGAGTGGCTGAGGTCTGGATTGCAGCTGAGGTCTGGAGAGTGGCTGGGATCTGGAGCATTGCTAAGGTCTGGAGTGTGGCTGAGGTCTGGAGAGTGGCTGGGGTCCTGAATGTTGCTGGGGTCTGGAATGTTGCTGGGGTCTGGAATGTGGTTGGGGTCTGGAGTGTGGCTGGGGTCTGGAATGTGGTTGGGGTCAGGAGTGTGGCTGGGGTCTGGAGTGTGGCTGGGGTCAGGAGTGTGGCTGGGGTCTGGAGTGTGGCTGGGGTCTGGAGTGTGGCTGGGGTCTGGAGTGTGGCTGGGGTCAGGAGTGTGGCTGGGGTCTGGAGTGTGGCTGGGGTCAGGAGTGTGGTTGAGGTCTGGCTGTCACAGCAGCACAGACTCCATGGGACAGGAGTGCTGGTGCGTGGGGTGGCTGTGTTGCCCGTTACAGCACCTACATCCTGCACCAGGAACGTAAGGCCAGCAAAAGGTGAAGCTTACTGGTCTTGCTGACTGTGGACTTTTCATACAAGGGTTTTATTCACAAGAGCTGGTGTGAAGGCTGCTGCTGGAGAGGGAAGCTTGGCTGAGAAGGAAGGAAACTCAAAAAGAGCAAACGTGGCACATGGCTGGCTGCAGGCCCCACGTTGGGAACTGTGTCTGTATGAAAATGGACAGAATAAGCTCCTGGTTTTGTGGTGCTGTGTCACCTCAGGTCGTTTCAAGCACAACTTTTTAAGCATCCAAGTCAGGAATCTGGAAGATGAGCTCTTGTGGTGTGCTGGTGTGCTCAGCTTGGTCTGAGCTGGTTTTCCTCCTGCACTGCCAGTTTGCTGCTCTGGAGGCACCTGCCAAGTTGTGCCATCTCCTCTCCAGGGGAAATTCCCTTTGGGAGAGGGAATGCAGAGAACCAGTTGGGGTGGGGGCCCAGGCCCCTCGGTGGGCATGCAGGGACCTCTGCCCGACCTGAGCCCAGGTTCCCCGTGGCCAGTCCGTAGTCTGGGGGCTGTAACCCGCAGCAAATCAAGGATGAGTTTAACCGCGGTGCCTGGTTTGTATTTGCACGTGGCAGCGGCAGCTCTGCACTCCCGAGGTAAGTGGAGCCGTGCCGGGGCGGCAGGAGAGGCCGGCGCGGTGGGGCCAGGCGAGGTGGTGGCACAGCTGCCCCGAGGGCTGTCCCTGTGCTCTGGGTTGATGTGGGGGCTCGGGGAGGGACAGTGACACAAGGCATGTTCTCACTGCAGTGACCTTTCCTCGTGCATGCAAACCTCGGGAAGGCGAGTGCTGTGTCTGTACCCACCCTCTGCTCCGCTCCAGCATCTTCAGCTCTGTGGGAACCCCTGGCACTGTGCAGGGTCAGGGTCCCTGCTGGGGGCAAAGCCTTGGCCTTGGCAAGAGCAGGAGCAAATCTAGAAACTGGAGAAGTCTCTGGTTCTGGAACAATGAGCTTTGCTGGTTCTTCTGGGGGGGTTGTGGGTTGTTTCCTTAGTTGGATTTTCCCTGCTGCTGCAGCAGCAGCAGCAGCAGCAGCAGCAGCAGCAGCAGCAGCAGCAGCAGCAGCAGCAGCAGCAGCAGCAGCAGCAGCAGTGCTGTGCCAGCACCTCTTGCCGGTGCCGAAGCTGTTGGCTGAGCTGGGGGTGGGGACCCTGGTACCCTCATCCCTGTCTCACATCAGCTCAGTCTCCTGTTAGCTCCTTCTCCCATTAGCCCTGACTCCCTTTAGCCCAGTATCCCATTAGTCACCACACTCCACTGCCGTGCCCTGGCCCCTGTGGTGCTGGTGGCACCAGCACAGCGGGTGCTGGGGCCGAGGGCAGGCTCTTCTGCTGCTGCTCCAGGGCTGGCCATGCAGCATCTCCTGGGACCGTTGGTGGTGCCATGTCCAGACTGGCCCCGTGGCAGCTCCCAGGGCTGTCGGTGGGTGCTGTGACTGGGTTGCCCAACAGCAGCTCCCGGGACTGTCAGTGTGGTCCCACCTCAACACGGCTTGGGCCGCAGGAAGGGCTGATCCTGCTCCTCGTCCCCTCACTGTGTCTGTTCTGTCTCTTTGCGCAGAAGCCGGGGCCTCTCCGCAGGACACCAGCCCTTCTCCACTCCCTGAAAACGTTGCCACCGACGTTCTTACTCGGCAGAAAACAATCCGGTTCCAACTCTCCAAGGATTGACGTGTCGCACCACACTCACCCCACCGAAACCTTTACTTGAAGCTGCAGCCGAGGCCACATTGAGGTTGGCTGCCTCGATAAAACTGTCTTCCCCCCTCACAGGTTGCCCATCTCCACTTTAAATTACCTTTTTTTCTGGTGTCCAAGCTTTTTATAACTAAAAATTCTGATGAAAAATCTGGTGGCAACAGCTGCAGTCCCAGGTCATGTTCCATGTTGCCAGTGGTGAGGTCACAAGCTGTAAACACGGTAGCTTCTATCACCTGAACAATAAATGTTTTACTACAAAGGTGTGGGCATGTTGGTTGATCCGGGAGTTTGTGCCTGGCAGGTTGGTTGATCCAGAGAGGGGTCTGTGCACCCGGCAGTGCTGGATGGGGTCGGGCTGGGCACTGCAGCGGGCGATGGTGGGGTGTCCCTGTGTGAGTAGGAGCAGCGAGCTGTGCCCTGCCCCAGCCCCAGCTCATGGCCACTGGTGCCACTGGCCCAGGATAACCATCTGGTTTGGCACTGAAGCTGCAGGAGAGGTGTACAGCATTGCCCCTTGCTGCTGGGCAATGGCACAGGCTTTGGGCAGAGAGGGAGCCCCATCTGCCCCTGGGGGAAAGCCCTGGGGCACCAGGTGCTGCCCTACAGAATCCCCCTCCTCTGCACCAGGTGGGGAGCCTGGGCTGTGCTGGGTGATGGCACCACAGGCTGCTCCAACACCATGTGCCAGGAGTGCCAGGGAACAGGCAAAGCACCAAGCCAGTGTGCCAGGAGCTCTGATGCAATGTCAGCCCTAAGGGTACAGTCTGGGACAGGGGGACAGCTGGGGACTGGCGTGGGAGTGTCTCACACTGCCTCAGCCCCTCAGGCTATGCTGCTAGCCTGGCACACTCCCTGTCTCGTCTTGCTCCTCAAACAAGACCAAGGGGGTTTTTGGTTTTTTGCTTTTTCTCTTTTCCCTTGTCAGCATCCCATCTGGCTCACAGATGTAATTAGAGCTTCCTCAGAACCACAGTGAATCAGCCAGGCTTAACACAACTTCAGGAAAACAGATCACAGCTACACAGAGTGTGTCTTGTTGGCTGGACTGGCCTCCCAGGGGCCGTGCCAGGAGCTGGGGCTGTCTGGATGGGGCTCCCCTGGCCCCACTGCTCCATGTGGGGGGGCTGGTCTCGCTGTTGGCCCCTGTCCTGTTGTGCTGATGATGCACTTCAGCCCAGGCAGCTGCCTGAGCAACATGCCCAGGGCTTGTCTGTACCAGCAGAGACAACAAATCTCCCCAGGACACGGCAGCCCATGGAGGACGCTGAGCTGAGCCAGGAGCCTCACCTGTCAGGTCTCCTCTGATGCTGCAGAGGAAGAATTCACCCCGGGGTGTCAGCAAGGGGACCCCAAGCTTGGCACCCATTGCTTGTGCCTGTGTGAAAAATTCAGTGCTGGTCTGGCCCCACAGACCCTGGGACAGACCATCCATGGTTCATCCAGAGCACGGGATGGCACACCAAATGGAGACTTCTGGGGCAAAATCATGGGATGTGATCAAGGGTTGGACTCATCACTCTCATTCCCTTGAAGCCTGATCAGAGATCCTTCTGGCTCTGCACAGGATTTCCTGTGGATTATAGTAACAGCACCTATTGCTCTTCCCTTGCCTTGCTCTGCAGTGCAACTGGGGTTTGAATTCTGGAAGAGGATGAGCCCCAGTAAATCACTTTTTGATAAAATATTCAGTGGACATTGAGTCCACAGACCCAGCCCCTTCCTCACTGCAGTCTGGAGTGACCCCCCCCGGTGAAGTTCAGGACAGCTGACCTTACTCAGAGTAAGCAGGTGACACTGAGGTCCGTGAAACCACCAGGCAGGACGAATCTGTGACCCTGATGTGTGAGATATGGGAATATCTGGGGCTGCAGATTCCTTCTGGCATCCTGCATTTGTCTGTGCTGCTGCCAAAACCCTTGTTACACCAACACGCTGCACAGAGCACGTCCATGCTCAGGATTTCATTCCACATTAATATCATGTTTATCCCCTCATTCGATGGCTCCAATTTCAGGCTTCCATGAACAGAGCAGAGCTGCTTTCCCCTTGCTGGTTCCTTTCTGTACCCTTTTAATTAATTGTCAAGGTAAGTTCCACCTGTCAGCTCAGCGTTAGATGGAAATCCAGCTTTCATAGGGCAAAATCCTCTGAAGTTGTGAATCAGATTTGGGAAACAAACCTGGGAGGTCTCTGGAGTAGAGCAAGCCAGCTGGATGGTGCCAGGAATGTTCCTCTTGGTGGACCAGAGCTGCAGTGCCCAAGACAGCTTTAGTGGTTTTCCATTCCTAAGGGGTTTAGAGGAATATCATCATAATGACAAGCAAAAGTGACTTGTTATAAGATGAGAACTTGGATGCTTGCTGAAGAATTGTGCAATTCTTCTCAGTTGTAAAACTGAAGGGAATTCTGGCACAGAAGCAGCCCTCCCTTAGCACTTGGTGGGTGCTGCACCAGCGTCCTGTGCCAGCTGGGGCCGTGGGTGGGCTCCTTGTCCCCTGGGAGGTGTCGGGGACTTCCTTGACAGGTGGCCCCACGGGCCTGGCCCCACTCGGGGGTCAGTGACCCACTGCAGTGACTGAGTGGGTTTATATATGGAATTACTTCTCTCAGTAGGTTGACCAAGGTCAGGAAATGTGTCTCTAGGCACTGAGGAGCTGGTGGTCAGTCAGGGGGCCAGGAGAGGCTGATGGGATGCAGCACACCTGGCCCCAGCAGCCTCCTAGGTTGCTCAGGCAGCCTGGCATGCTGCTCTTGGGGTCTGTGAGATGACCAAATGATGGTGTGTGATAGTTTATGTCTTCTGCTATTCCAGGGCATCCTCAGGCAGAAAAGCCTGGACATTCCAGCCCACCAGCATTCCTCATTGCAGTGGGCACTTGGCTCTTGCCGTCCTGCAAGGCACCATGGATAGCTAGTTGGGAATCTTCAAACTAAACCCCTTTTTTCAAAGAAATACATAGATTTATCATGGTCTAGTTCTGGTTTTGTTGGTTTTGTTTTTTTCTTTTTTTTTGGTAGAGGAAAACTAATTGAAGAAAAACTCTGTTCAGAGACAGACGACACCCCAGAGCATCCCAAGGAGGATCACCCTGGGAAGCAGGAACTCCATATAGGACTGAATTTGTAGTGGGGATGTGAATCTCCCCTTCCGTGTCTGATGCAAACATTGCTCAATATTGGCAGTTGCTGCTGACAACTTCCTTGGGTTTTTTTCATTTGGTTTTTGGTTGGTTGGTTGATTTGGGGGTTTTTGTTTGCTTTTTGTCTCCTGGAAACTATGAGACAACAGAAGCATTTGCAGGCAGCACATTCCAGATGTTCAGGACTGCTGGTCCTGGGGCAGCATGGAGTCAGCTCCTCTGGGATGTTCCCAGCTGGGCAGGGAATGTGGTTGTGTGGGAGCTGTGTTTGCTGCAAGCTGAGATTTCCAGAGGCATTTTCATGGAAATCTGAAAAACAGAGATGGCAGCAGAGACCCCAACCAAAGGCAAGCTCCCTGCAGGGAACTGAGGGGGCTCAGGGGATGAGGAAGCTGCTCAATTGGGCACATCCTGCTCAGCTCAGAGAGAGCACATCCTGGGAGACCTGGCACTGACCTTCCCAAGAGCACAAGGAAGCTGCAGACACCTGGAAGGTGCCTTCCTTGGAGCAGCCCCACCGTGTGATGGCAGGCTCGGGGTCCAGGTCAGGAGTCCTCTGCTGTTGGAGTCTCTGGGGCTGCCAAGGACCTGCCCAGACAGAGGCTGGTCAGACATGTGGGCAGAGACACGGCACGGACATGTGGGGAGTTTTGAGGACAGTGGGAAAAATTCTTCAGCTTTGACTGTGGGCCACCTTTTAAGGTACCATGCTTTCCCGTGATTTTTTTTTCCATAAATTCCCTTGTGTACCCAGGATCAGAAGTCAGCTGGCTCAGCATTGGCACATGCCATTGGACTGTATTGTCAGTCTCCTAAAAGAGACCTTCCCTGGCGACCAGCCAAGAAAAGTTGGGTGACATAAGGAGGGTATCACCACACTGTTGTCATCTGCTTATTGGCACAGCAATTCCCTTTTCCAGTTATACTGAAAATGACACAGTTCTCTGGAATTATTTCAGGGTGCAGTATGCACCACCACATCTGTGCTCATGCTGCTGAGGGGCAGTAATTACACAGCTCTTAAACACTCATTCTTTCAAAGTGGTCTATTATTCATCTTCATTATTTAGGAGTGTTGTTCCCTAGAAAATTGTCTGACCCTTGAAGTCCTAAAACCCTATCGAATTTTGAAATGGATAGAATCTAATCTGTGCCTAGACCAATGTCCTGTCACTGACTCAGAGGACAGACGTGGGTAATTCACTGTTGGGGCTGAACCTTCCTGGAACATTAGGGAGATGAACAGGTTTTTGTGCCTCAGTGTTCTGTGCCAGAGCTCCAGATGAGGCAGGACAGAGGTTGGACTGATGGAGGGGCTCAAGCTGGACGTGGGAAGAAACCTCCCCCTGAGAGTGGAGCAGGAAGGACAGTCTGTGGCACCTCTGTCCATGGAGGTTTGTGAGAGCCAAGGGGGTAAGGCCCTGCGTAACCTGATCCAAGCAATGAGCAGGGCAGAGACCCCCCAGGTTCTGTCCCATCCAGGCAATTCTGTGTTTCTGGGATTCAGAATGGAGCAAGGAAATGGGGGGGTCACCAAAGCCCTGCAGAGGAGGGGATGGCACTGCCTTTGGGAGCTGAGCCCTGCTAGGGGAAGCACAAGTGGTGCCAGAGGGATCTCCCAGATACCAAACATGTATGTCCTTTCTCTCCAAGGGTTTCACGCTGCCTGTGCCTTGTCCAAGGGTGATGGAACCCGGTGCCAGCCAAGGAGAGGTGCCAACTGCAGCAGGAGAGATTAGGGTGATGGGAACCAGCTGTCCCTCCACAGAGCAGCCCATCAGCCACTGGTGTGAAACTGGCCCAGCTGGGTCTCAGGAGGGAATGGGACATGAGGAGGGAGGAGGGACTGCACCTGGTTTCTGGTTGAAGCTGAGCAAAGAGTGGTGCCAGGCTGAGCCCACCAAGCCCACCCTCCCTGGAGGTGAGAGGCATTTGCCTGCTTGGTTATAGGAAGGAAGAGACTCCATCCTCAAGCCTGACCAGGTCATCCTCTCCATCAGGACAGATGTTAAGGGCCCTGCAGCAGCTCTGCCTATGCCAGGGACTGATGGCAGCCCCAAAGCTGGAGGGTGGCTCTGCCATGGACAGGTGGGTGACAGGGAGGTGGTGGTGCTCTGGATGAGTGTGTTTGAACAGCCTCCAAGGGAATATTTCCTTCCCTGCAAGTAGTTTGGTTTTTTGCGCAGTTTACTGGAACTAGAGAAAATTTAAGGTCAAGTATGTGTGTCCAGTGGTTTTTTTGGGTTGAAACCCCTTAAAGAAGGTGGATGGGAGGCAAACACTTAATACTTATTTTGTGATTACACTAAAAATTATTCTTGAAAGAAAAAAAAATTAGTTGTAGATTTCTAAGAAGGCTTCTCACTGTATCCCATCCAGCCTGGGTTCAGGCTGATCTAAAAATCCTGTTCCATCACTCAAAAAAATTCTCATAAGAGCAGAGGAGGGAAGGCAGCTGGGGACACCGTGGCTCTTGGGGTGCTGAGAGTCCTGGTTGGATGCTCTGCAGTGCCTGGCCAGTGTGATGCTGGGGACCTTTTGGACTCATTAGTCAGTAGCTGTGTTTGACACCACAACTGGAATAGTCTCTGGTTAGAAGTGCTGCAGAGTATAACAGGAGCATCACTGCTTTAGAACATACTGTGCTGTTGTTCCTCTTCTCTTTCTGGATAAACTTGTGTCTGGAGCTCTGTGAAGTCTCAGTGCTGCCTCTTAAACAGGGTTGAAATATATTTGTATATTTTTTGCTGATGTCATAGATAAATGTGGGCCACAAGTGTCTTTTCTGTCCCCATTACTCCCCCACATTAACTGAACAAATAACCCGTCAAGCTTGGCTGTGAGGGTGCTGGTTGTGCTTCCGAGTGATGCAGTGGGGTACAAATTACAGAGAGCATCTTGACAGGCTGCAATAAACTGAGCTTAAAAAATCCCTGCAATAAAGGAGAGCTGGAGCTGGGATTCTGTTTCACATTTGGAAACAGGGGAAGGTTATTAATTGTGTTCTGGCACTGGCAGAAGGACACAGTGTGCCTGGTGTGTGGTGGTGGGAGTGCCTGCCCTGCGTCTGAATTCACTGCGGCCTTGAGTCCTGTTCCTCTCTCCCTAAGACAACATCTGGCCTGAATAAGGCAGGAAGTAGAGGGTGATAGGACAAGGAGCTTCTCAGAGAGTTCATCCCAGGAAACTTTGCAAGGACTTGATGTGGGTCCTGAGGCCCCTTTTATAACACAATTAAACATTGGTAGCAGTCAGCCTGTGACACTCTGCTGTTGGATTCTTGCTCACCACGTGGCTGGCTCCCAGCTGCTGGACTTCTCTAGGCTGAAGGCTTCTGGGCTCTAGGGTTTGTCCCTCTGGATAGAAGTGTTTCTTCTGGAGTGGCTGAACTGCACTGGGCTGTGCGGGCAAAGTGGCTCCAAGTTTCCCTTGCCCAGGAAGCCCCCTCTGCTCTCTGTGCTTTCTCGCTGTCCCTCCACAGTTGCCAGGTCAGGATGTGCCTGTTCCACCAGAGAGGGACTCGCTGCCACCTCAGTCACTCTTCCCACTTGGTTCTGATGTCAATAACAACTGCGGAGCCAAATTAAATGTCCTTAATAGGCTCTTGTGGGGATCTGCTCAAAAGGCATTTGCAATTTTTCAGGCATTTTCCTTCTGCTTCACATAAAGTGCATTTGTGGCATGGAACAGGGGTCAGTGAGTGTCAATCAGGATAAAATCCTCATTGCCATTCACAGGGGCGACGCAGAGTGTGGGGGGTGCTGGATGCTGAGCGGGTGCTCCATCAGGATGGTTTTCTTCCACCCAACAGACTTCACAGTGGAGCTGCCCAGGATTTCTCTTTTAACAAGCTCTCTCCCTCCTCTTCACTAGTGCCTTAAGGAGAATCCCAAAGGGCTTGTTGTGTCTCCAGCCTGCAGGAAGTGCATTCTGGATCTGGCAGCAACCTTGCCCTGGCAGCCCAAGCTCTAGGATCGTGCCTTCTCCCTGCCCTTCAGCTCCTCAAGTAGATGGGATGGAGAGGGCCTTTGGAGAACCCAAACCTACACAATTCCTTAAGCAAAATCAAAAAACTCAACGCTGCTTTAAAAAGGAATGGATTGGATCTGAGCAGAGGTTTGGAGAGGGTTGTATGCTGGTAATTTTTTTTTCATGTGGAGGAACTAGGGATGGAGTAATCAGTCTTTTTTTTATTTTGGATTCCATCCTTGCACGGTGAAATAGTAAAACCCAGTCCTTCTCTGACGCAGGCAAACACCTTCCAGTTCCCAAACACATACTGATGCTTTGAAGGGAGAAAAAGAAAGGGAGAGGACTCTGTAACACTTACAGCGTGTTTTTACATTAAATCTTCATTATCTTTATCCTACTGGGGGGGTGTGATAGCACTTGGTTTGCCAGCTGTGCACAGCTGGATGCTCTGGAGCACAGCAAAACCTGGAGAACTCCAGGATGGCCTCGTAGTGTCAGCAGGAGGATGGGGGGGCTGGAGGGGTGTGTAGGGGGTCTCAGTTCCTTGCCGGTGCCCTGCTGAGGTCCAGTCCAAGCAGTGCAGGAAGTCCCACGGGGTGTCACAGTGGGGTCAAGGCCCTGCTGTGCTGGATCCTTGGAGCATCCCTGGAGTGTGGCCCCAGGCAGGTGCTTCTGTGAGTTGGGGTGCTTCCCTTTGCTGAGGGAATGGGGAAACCAAACCCTCAGCCAGCCACCCCCTATCATCTCTGGGCATCAACCTCCTGCTGGCCCAGCTGTGCAACCCAGAGCAGGCACCAGCTTCTCCGATGGGCCCTGCTCACAAACAGCTGCCATGGAATATCTGGGGCTCTTCACATTGAGCCCCTGCCCCTTCTCCCCTGCTGTGTCTCCACGTCTGCTGCTGCTATAAAAGCACTCAAGAGTTAATGGAGTGAGCGGGAGGAGCTGATGTTTCCTTCTGCTTTCCCAAATTGCCTTTCTGGAGAGTGTAACTGTTTGATGTGGACAGAGAAATTGTCTTTAATACCTCTTTCTAATCTCATCTGTTGAGGTTTTTTTCACCTCTCGGAAAGATTTTCTCTTCTCTTTGTTATCTCTGACTTTGTTTTAAATTTAATCTCAGTGTCATTTGTCTTGACCCTTATTCAGAATCAATGAGGTGGTGAAAAAGGGAGGTTTGCATGGGAAAGTTTGTGTATTTTAGCAAGTGCACTTGGAGCTGCTCCCCTGACATTTGGCTCATTTCAAATGTCGGATGACCAGGTTGTTTGGTGTGGTGTGTTTTGGTTGGTTTGTTTGGGGTTTATTTTTTTGCTTGGGGTGTTTTGATTTTGTTTTGCTTTGGGTGTTGTATTTGTTGGTTTATTTGTTTGGTTGGTTTGTTTGTTTGTTTTTCTTTTTTAGAACCTGCTTTTTCCCTAGTTGTTTTTTGTCTGGAACCTCTTCATTTCTCATACATTTTCCACTGTTCTCAGCAATACCAAAGTCATTTCAAATACATTTTTCCCATCAAAATGTGTTAAGAAAACAAATCACCTCTGAAATGCCTTTTTGTATGGGGGTTTTTGCCTTCAGTGGTTCTACTGAGCCCTATGAGGTGTTCCCCAGCTCCTCTCCTGGTGAGAGGAGACTCAAATGTGGCAAAACAGGTGATGAGTGGGAGAGACCGAACAGTCCAGGTGCTGAGTTTGTCACCTGCTCTGTCAGTGTCACACGCAGTGTCTGAGAGTCCCTGGCATGGGAACTGGGGTGCTGGTACCTGGACATCAGCAGCAAGCCCCGGGCAGGACATCCAGCCTGTCTGGTGAGAGCTGACTTTCCATGAGCTGTTCTTCATTCTTAGGAAAGGCACCACTTTATTTCTAATCTTCTAATAAAGGGACAAAGCCAGGTCACTGCTGCTTGACCTTTTATCCCACACAGCCTCATATTTTCCTGCTTCATATAGGCCAAGAAATAAATCTTGTGCCTTGAGTTGCCGCCTGGTCCCAGTGTTGGGGCAGGTGAGTGCAGGGGGAGCAGCTGGTGCCTCCCTGGATACGATGCCGAGGGAATGGTAGTGCCTGGCTGAGCCGTGGCTGCATCTGGGTTATCGACTGGCCTGAGGCCTCATGTGGGCTTGGATCAAATGTTCTTCTGGGCTGCAAACAGATTGTGATGGATTACTTCAATATTTTACTTTTAGTTCTGCTCAGACACTTTGGGCAGTGCTGCTGCTTGTTACGGATATTGTGCTGTAAAACCCTGAAAATGCTATGTCCTTGGCTGTTTACCCCTAAACCTGGACTAAAGAAGTTTCCTGACCTTGGAAGGGTGAAAAAACAGAGGCAGACAAATGCATCCATGTGATGTTTGAGAAAGTCATAAATCCAAGCTGGAATGAGAAGTAATTTAGTCATCCCTTTGGAGCTGTTTTCTGGAAGAAAATACGTATTGAATATCAAATTTGCATCCAGTTGCTTTGATATCGATGGTATGAGACAGTATGAATTTCTTAAAAGACAGAATTTGAATCTATCCCCTCTGCCTGCATTTGTGGATAGCCCAGAGCCACACTGGCAGCCGGAGCTGAGATTGGAGAGGGTTCCTCCAGGCAGCTCCAAAGGTTTTGCTTGGGATGTAACAGGCTGGTTTACACGAGTGTGTTTTTGAAATGCTGCTGCCAAAACTGCTGGGCCAAACCTAGGAGGATGTTGTGTTTGGAAGGTTCTAAACCCAAGCAAACTCCTAATTATTCCAACAGTGAGCTCAGGTGGGACATACAACCCTGGAGTTCCCTGGGAGAAGCCATCTGAGCTCCTATTCTCATCCAATAACACTCGGCTGGTTGTTTAATCGCTACCCACCATTAAGGGTAGATAAATCCCCGAGGGCTCCCTGCGGGCAGGGAGCTTGGCTGGCGCCCGTCACGCTACCAGGCCAGGGATGTCCTTGTTGTTCTGTGCTGTCCCAGCTGCCCCCCTTGCTCTGTGGCTGCAGAGGGTGGGGCATGAGCAGCCTGGAGCCTGGGAACAGCTGTGCCCTGTCCCTGCCCCGCGCTCACCACTGAGGAGCGCATCCACAGGGAGCTGGAAGGCACCTGCCCTCGCATCAGCCGCTCTTAGCAGCGTCCTGTGGGAGCAGCACCGTGTGTGGGTCACTTCCCTGCTCCCAGCAAAATCAGGATGCGGATGGTGGGCATGGCTCTGGGCCAGCTGGTTCATCTGGCCATCGCTTCCTGTGTGCTTCTTCCTTCCCTGAGCATCTTCCCCAGTATTTTAGAGTGGCTCAGTTGTTTCTTGACATTTTTCCTCACTTATTAACCAGCCAATATCTCCTTATTGCCGAGTCTGCCGCTGCTCAGAGAGCACTGTGGGCTCTGTGCCGACCAGGAAGTCTGAGCTGGGGGCAGTGGTTTGTACTGGGGCAGCGGCTTGACACCCCGGCAGAACAAACCCCTGCTGCCAGAGTTTGCTTTGGCTGCAGATTAACTCCCCTCATAGCATAAGCAAGGAATTCACTAAACAGCCCTGCCGGGTGGTTCGACCCATCCGTGACCTCCCAGTTAACAAGAGTGTGATGTGGAGAGTGCAGGTTCAGGAGGGTGCCAGATCCTGCTTCCCCTGGGCCCCAGCACCAGGAGCTCCTCCTTCCAGAAACACCAGGGAGTTCACCTAAAAAGGTTTTAGCTGTATTTTTAATGAATTTTTAAATAATGACTAGCTAATTTGGAGTGTGTTAGTGCTGCTGTAACTGGAGGAATAATGACTGCTGCTCATATTTCAGTGAGGCTGGTGAAACGTTAATGGGAGCGGCAGCAAATCCGACCCCTTGGACTGTGTTGCCTCTGCCCGTGACTTGACTTGGAGTGGACCAAATGAAGTGGATATACTTTTATGGCAAGCCATAACACTCCCTCTGAGGTATCTTATGTTTCACAGGATGATTCCAGCTAATTGTCCTTGAGTTCATTATTGAGGAAACTCTCTGCTGTTATGTGAAATGATGGAGATTTTGAGGCAGGGAAAATCACTGTTCAGTGGCGATACCCTGCCAGACATCCCTATTGCAGGTCTGGGGTTGGATACCTTGGCATCCCTCTGTTTCTGTTAATGAAGGCAAGAATTGTCATTACTCTGTCACCTGCTTGAGTGGGGCTTGTCTTATGACTCCTCTTGGTGGAAAACTAATTCCATATGGTCCCATGGGAACCTCCTCATAGCAGGGACTGTGTGACCCAAGAATCCTTTGGAAGTGTAATTCTCTTCAGTTCACAGCAGTTTTTGTTCATATTTCCCACCCTATTCCCTGGAATTATTTTATAAACATATGAAGTAATTGTGATTGTATTACAGAGACAGATTAAACAAACAAAAAATAAAATTTGCAGAGGCCAGTGAGATACCTGCACTGAGGGCACAGCTTTTTGAGATGGCTTTTTTTTTTTTTTTAATAAATATTCTTGTTGGCGTTTCGGTGAAGAAAGGATTTAAAATGCAGCACAATTGAAGGGTATAAATAATCATTCTTTTTATCTGATTTATGTTAACTTATGTAAAGACTAAGAGCTTAA
Source organism: Pyrocephalus nanus (assembly GCA_038380795.1). Taxonomy (NCBI): domain Eukaryota; kingdom Metazoa; phylum Chordata; class Aves; order Passeriformes; family Tyrannidae; genus Pyrocephalus; species Pyrocephalus nanus. The sequence goes on along the minus strand of CM076265.1, from coordinate 63,745,769 downwards.
GAGAGTAATTTGTCATTTGAATGTGTTTTACCCTGGTTTTGTGGAAGGCCTTTTGGTAGGAGAACAGATGCAAAGCAGAGAGCACGTAAGGACCAGACACTGCCACTGAATTGATGTTTTACAAATCCTTTAAAACTTTCCACTGCTATTGATGTAAAACCTGTGATCAGACTGAACCAGACTGACATGGATCAGTGCTGGCTGTGTGTGTTGGGAGAACAAGGGAGGCACAGGGAAACAGCAGAGTTCTGGTTCTAAGGATAAGTTAATGGTATGACCTGTGGGAACCCATGTTTGCCCTGCTCTGGGAATGCTGGTGGGGCTGTTTGCACGGAGTGACTACTGAACAGTCAGGAGAGGGTAAAACAAAAGGGGCAGAAGATGCAGCTCCCTGGCTGTGCCAAGACCCTGCTTAATGATTGGTGTGGTGACTTTTCTGGTGCTGCTGGTGCCTTGCAGGTCCCACCTCTGAACCAAAAAGAACTTTACCTCAGCCTCAGGTACCTTTGTCCACCTTGGCTCACTGGCAGAGCAGAGCACTGGCCCAGCCTGCAAAAATTGACATCCCAGTGTGGGCAAAATATTGTTTTCTTTTTTGGAAACATCTGTCTGCCTGCAGAGCCATAATCTGACATTTCTCACCATATTTACTCCGCACTCAGGTGCAGAGGCAGTCCCTGGCCTCTGTCCTGTCAGAACAACCCTGTTCCTCTCCAGAAAAGGTCCTTGTCCTGAGGTGCAGGACACCTGTTTTGCATAAATTGAAGATGAGGTTCTGTCTCAAATAATTTAAATTTTGCAGTTTGGTTTAAAGAGTAATCACTAAGTTGTTCTATCTGATTCAGATGCCTGGTACACCCTGTGCCAGTGTCTCTTTGCTGTTACTATCAGGAAAAGTGTTTTCCTCCCTCTCTGTCTCGGAAAAGTCTCCAAATGAAACTATCTCCATAATGGCAAAGGTTATCAGCAGTCCTGCACAGACAGACAAAGTGGAGCATTTCTGGAAAATTGCTGATTTGTTGTGATCTGGGCACAGGGTATTGCTTGGGTGGGGAGGGAAATCTCTGCTGATCCTCTGTGAACCTGCCCTGGGCAGCCTTTGCCATGGAGAAGGACCCAGCCCAAGGGGATCTGTGAGGGTCCCATAGGTGGTGAGAGGGTAGCTGTGTCCCACAGCAATGTCACCAGCACTGCCCTGCTGGCTTCATCTCTGCCTGGGGACCCCTCTCGCTGCTCTGGCCCTGCCGGCAGCTCCTCCAAGGGATGATGGCTAGGAAAAGCATGGCTGGCACAGAATGTGGCTCTGCAGGTTCTTTTCACAGGGATGCTGAGTTTGAGTTCCTGTTTGAGGCATGTCAGGAGAGAAGAGTGAGCCTTGCTTATGCCAAAATGATGCCCTGTGCTTGGATGGGAGTTTAGAAGTCCCTGCTCACTCTCCAGCCATCTGGGAAGCTGACTGCTGAGGCTGGAGAGGACCTGGCTCCAGGCAGGGATCAAGGGCATTCCTGAAACAAACACTCTGGTGAGCTGCCAGGCTGCAAGCTCAGCGTATGTGAAAATAAATCAATAAACGGCCTGAGCTCTGCGGGGCAAGGCTGTTCCTGTCTGTGCAGGCGGGAAGGGTAGTGGGCTGGAAGGCAGAAATAAATGCTCTGTGCTATCTCCTGTCGGTGTCCAGAGCAGATGGTGTCCAACAAAATTTGCCTCTAGGTCAGTCAGTGCACTTATTATTACACAGGCAGAAAGGTGTTTCTGCTCCTCCTTTATCCTGTACCAGCCTTTCCTCCTTCACAGGCTGCAGGTTCATCCCCTGCTCTGGGTTCCAAACCACAAGAATCCTTTGTTGGATGGGGTTTGCATAGGAGGCTGGTAATTCCTGCCATGGGAATAATGCTCTCCTGCTTGCACAGTAGCACAATAGGCTCCAAACCTGCAGTTTAACTGGATCATCTCCTTCCCCAGCTAAAGGGGAAAATCTCTGCTAAGTTTGAAGGCACCAAGTGCTGATCAAACGATATCGTCCCACTTCAGAGGATTTGTTTGATCCTTTTCTAAGTGGCTTAGTCTCCTTTACACTGAATATACAAAATCTTTTCTTATATCCAATTAAGATTTCTTCTAGGTTTGGGTGACACTTCACTCCCTGTTCAAAGGCTCTTCTCCCTGCTGCAGGAGAACTCAAGCTGGAGCTCAGAGGTGTGGGGAGGGGGGAAATGCCTCACTTGTTTTCCTGGTCAATTTGTCAATTGAACGATATGTTTCACAGAGCCACAGACACAAAATAATTTGCTACACTGCACTTTTCTGGGTGAGTACCTGGAAATCAGTGTGGGAGAGATACTGAGTGTGCTGGAGGGATGCTGTAGGTGAGCCATGAGCCCCAGTGGCGGCGTGCTGGGACCTATGGAATTTGTCTGTCAGCTGCCAGGGCCAAAATGGGTGTGAGGAGTCTGGGGAATTGCCCTGTCCCATGCTGTCCTGTGCCCTGTCCCCTCTCCTTCTGCAGGGGGGTGATGTTGCTGTGCTGTGCCCGTGTGGCCCTCACGTTCAGGTACCACCACACGTCTGGTCCCACATCCTCGTTGGACCACCTGGTCAGGGAACTGGATGCACCAGCATACTGAAAGGATGTTCCTTAGAGTTATTTCCCATGAGTAGTTCCCTGGTGTTTGAGTGACACAACACCTCTCTTAGCTTCCTCTTCCTGCAGTGGCCCCTGTGGCCCCTGAACTGAGGGAGCAGTGAGCTGAGCTCTCTCTGGGCTCTCCAGGGGTTCCTGCACATGTGGCCAGTCAATTGTATTGTAGCAATGACTTCAAAGGTGTTTTGTTTGCACAGGTGTCACTGAAGATTAAGTTTAGCATATGAAGTCTATTATTTGGAGCTCGTGCTTCCCCTATTCCCAGGAAGAGACTTGGCTCAGTTATCAGAGCCTTGGAGAGGTTTGCAGAGCTGGCAGCCAGAAATACAAACAGCTTCTAACAGCTCTTTTAATCCAGCAGAAATGAAGTCTAGCAAAAGCCAGTCAGTGAGAGCTAAAACCTGAGAAACTCAGGCAGGATGGCACACTCAGGGCTGGATGCCTGGATGTTTTCTGTGAGGTTCGGAGCTGTTGGGACTCAAATTTGAGGACACAGTTTAGTGGTGAACATGGTGGTGCTGGGTTGATAGTAGGACTTGGTGATCTTAGAGACCTTTTTCCAACCTTATAATTCCGTGACTAAGTGTTGGTAGAGGAATCCGTACCTTGACTTTTCATAGTTTCCCTCTTTCCTTGGTTTAGCGATCAATGACATGAGTATTGACAATCCCTTTGATCGATGGCTGAGAAGCACGGTAGGATGAACTGTTCAGTCGTCGCTCATCCATGCCTGACAAACTATGCTGTGTGATCAGTTGTGTGGGAAATTTTAACTCCGGGCTTCAGGAAAGCTCCTGCTCTGCTGGATGTGCAGCACACACTGGGTGTATGGCAGGGTGCCAAAGACAACTCCAGTGTAACGAGGTGCCACCATTTCTTCCCTCTGTGTAGCAGTTTTTCCAGGACATGCAACTCTCCCTCTGCACTGTGCTGATCCCAATGGTTCCAGGAAGATCCCAGATCTTCCCTTGGAAGCAGGTGGAGCGTGACTTGGTTGGTGTCTCTGTGGAACACCTCGCTGCAGGGGCTCCTGCAGCCCTCACAGCCCTGGCACTGGTGTGTTTTCTCCTTGTCTCACACTGACAGTCTCTCAGGGTGGCTCTGCTGGCTCCTCCAGTGCCCAGGGCTGTGTACCTGCTCCAAACCCCACCCCAGGTGAGAGACCAGGCTGTAACCAGATGCCAGCATCAACTGCTGACATGTCCTTTGGGTGTAGATTTTTCTTGAAGTTTTCAGTGTTTTGTTATATCCAAAAACTGTTGAGATCACTGACATCCTCACCACGCTCAGAGGAGGCAAGAGCTCATTGTTTCTTGGTGGAAGTGAAGCCAGTGAAGCCACAGGTAGGGCTGGGCTGGTGGCTGGAATCACATCTGGGTGGGCAACACCACCTATGTCCATGCTGAGGGGCTTCAGCTCTGCTGGATGTTGTGCTTTGTGAGTTGGGAGCTTTGTCTGCCTTTCAGAACATGGCAGGAGACAGAGAACCAGGTTTGTGAAACAGAGGCTGACCCTCTTTTCAGATTGCAGAATCACAGGATGGTTTGGGTGGGCAGGAACATTAAACCTTGTCCATCCACCCCATGCAGTTGGCAGGGACAACTTCCACTAGCCCAGGTTGCTCCAACCTGGCCTAGGACACTTCCAGGGATCCAGGGGAAGCCACAGCTTCTCTGGGCAACCTGTGCCCAGGGGCCCTCACCCAGGACAACCTGTGCCCAGGGACTCACTCCTTTCACAGGGAAGAATTTCTTCCTGATTTCCAGTCCAAATCTTCCCTCTTTCAGCTTAAAACCATTCCCCCTTGTCCTGTCACTGCTTGCCCTTGCAAAACATCCCTCTCCAGCCTTTCTGGAGCCTTTCCTGTTAGAGCTTTTGGGCCAATCTTGGAGCCCCAGTGGTGCTGATGGGACTGTTCCAGTTTTAACTGGCATTTCATGGAGCTGAATTCATGTTTTTCAAGTCTGCTGGTGGTGCAGCTGCTCTCAGGTATTACCTTCTCAGCGGTCCAGAGGTTAAGTGTACATTAACAACCACTTTCCTTGGACACTCACTCCAGCCTCACCTCTGGAGGGGTTTTTAAAAGAACTGGCTTTTCTGCAATGTGACCTTTTCAGCTGAGAAATTACCGAAGCAGCAGAGCTCTCATCACACTTCCTTCTAAGACTTATTCTTTCTGCTTGTAAAATAACCCAAGTAAGTCTTTGCTTTCTGTCTTAAATTAAACCATTGCAAGGAGCTTCCCGGTTCCCTGCAGACTGTGCTCTGTCAGCCTGATGGATCTGCACGTGTCATCAGTATCTGACCCCAGACCTGCACATCCCCTTGGGCTGCCCTTCACAGGCAGCCGTGCCTGGGGGGTGTCTGGCAGCCAGAGCTTGCAGGTGCTGAGGCTGCTGAGCCCTGAGAGCTCGTGTTTGTTGCCCGTGGCTTATTTGTGGTACCTCATGAGGCAGCTGTGCTTTAGTTTTTTCTTCCCCTCCAGGAAATCCATAATGAAACAGCAAATTCTCATTGCTGTGGGATTGAAATCTGCTTTACCTTGGGCTTCTATTTGGGCTGTTCATTTTGTACCTCTGAGAAGTCCCCACCTGACACTCTGTCAGTGTTGCTCAAAGATGATGCTCTCTATGTCCCTCATCTTGTCTTTTTTAATTTTGGATGTGTTTTCTTTTCCTTTAATCCATGAAATGGAGTACTGGTCTGTGAGCCCTGTCTGGCTTTGGGAAACCTGATCTTGTGGAGTTTCTGCCCTCAACCAGGTCTGTGCCCTCAGTGGCTGCTGAAGCAGTGGGGGAGCTCAGCTCACCCTCAGCATCTTCTTCTCATTCTGGATACCATTAGCTACTTACACTTCTCCATCTCCCAGTGCAGCCTGGCCCTGCTGAGCTCTCCAAGGAGCTAGTTTCCCTGGCCTCCAGGGATTTTCTGCCTTTTCTCCTCCTCTGAGCGTGGTTATCAGTCTGAGTCCAGCTGGCTGGGATCCTGGATTTGCTGTCCCAGAGCTCTGCAGCCCAGCCCTGCTCCTCCCTGGCTGCTGCCTGAGCCCTCTCTCCCTCCTTCCCAAGGGCTTGTCCACAACCCTGTGCAGATTTTACTTGGGCATTTCACCATTCACAGAGCCTTGGAAGCAAATATGTGTGACTTGTGAGTGTGCAAGAAATGTCTTTATTAGGCATAAAGCAGAGAGGCAGCTGGTGCTGGGACACCACAGGGCAGTGCTGGGATGTGCTAGTGCTGTGGGTCTTGTCCCTGCCGGTGACCAAGGCTGGGAACTGCTGCTGACACTTAGCAGATATGTTGGATTCTGCTTCCCCATGCTAGTGTAGGGTGGCTTTTCATAGAATCAATGATTTGGTTCAAAAGAGACCTCAAAGCCCATCCAGTGCCACCCCCTGCCATGGGACACCTTCCACTAGCCCAGGTTGCTCCAACCTGGCCTGGGACACTTCCAGGGATCCAGGGGCAGCCACAGCTTCTCTGGGCAACCTGTGCCAGGGCCTCCCCATCCACACAATCAAGAATTCCTTCCCAGTATCCCATCTAACCCTGCCTTCTGTGCTTCCCTTGCCTAGGTGCCCCTTGCTCCTTGTCCCTTTGACGCTGGGCTGGGACCTGTTCTTCCCTGTTATCCTTTTTTGCAGCTCTGGAGGTAATTAACACTTCTTTGGAGAGCAGAGGCTTCTCGAAGAGTTTGCCATCTGGTCCCACTTACCACATTAGTCATAGTCCAAGGAACAAACTAGTTTCAACTTGAGGTTTCCCAAGTAACTGGATTTCTTCTGTTTCAGATGCTATTATTGATAAGTCTGAAGTTTTGCAAGATACCTTATGTTCCTGTCACTTCTTGAATGGAAGAAAGCAAATAAAAATAGTCCAAAAGCCCCAAATCTGAAAACAAAACCTGGACTCTTCTGATATAGCAGCAAAGCTCAGAAAAACAGGATGTCTGTATTTCTGACAATATTACAATTTAAACTTTTATGACCCAAACTGAAAAACATACCTCTGGCAATATTTTAATATTGATAGGCAAAATTGTGATTCATCAGCATCAAACTGTTTAATTCATTAGCCAACAACTTCTAGGCAGTGTGGGAATACATTTAAAAGAGAATGAGATGAGACCACATATTAATTATGCAGTCACTGCACAAATTGATAATTATGTGTCACAAAGAGCTCCCTGTGTATTAACACTTTAGAACCTGTTTCCTGCCCTGATTCTTAAGTTCTTCTGAGGAACATGGATATGCTTGTATTTTTAAATCAACTTCTCTCAAAAATGGTAGGCAGAACCAAGTGTGAAGGAGTGATGTAACTCACCCGTGGTTTTGGTGGAGGTGAAGTTTTGAAGTTCTCTGACTCCCATATGTGTGTGATTCTCGTGCATAATTCTTGACGTGAATCGACAGTAACAGTTTTGTGCCGTAAAGTGCTTTTACTGCCTTGTGTAGTTTTTGCCTTGACCACATGGATATGTTAATCCTCGTGTCTCTTTGTCCTTGGGGAAATGCTGCCCTCTGAAAGTCAGATGGAGGAACAGTAGCAGCTACAGGAGGTGAAAGAGGGTGGGAAGCAGGTGGTGGAGAGGGCTGGGGTACCCGGGGTGGGAGATGCACCATCAGGCCCAGAGCTCTGGGATCACTTACAGGTTTTGCTCTAGTTCATCACCTTTGAACAGGTCCATTTGAAGTGAACATCTCAGAACTTTCCAGGACCTATACGGGAGCTGTTTGATGTCACAGAGCTGCAGCAAAAGGATAACAGAAGCTGCAGTTCTGTCTCTGCCATATTGCTGATGTTTAATGTTTAATTGCTCTGCAATGTGGCAAAGCACAAAAAAAAAATCTAAATTTGTCCTGGAGATGTGAAAGCTGCTGGAAGTTTTCAAAGCTGGAGCTTGAGCTGGAAGCCAGAATGAGCCATGTGAGAACCTGAGCTAAGGCAGCCACTTCCTAGGGCGCAGGATGCAAGGAATGGGGCTGGAGGAGTCCAGCAGCACAGAGGTTTTGGGACAGAACCATGCCTAGTCTGGAAGGACACACCAAGGCCAGAACCCTCAGCTTGACCGAGAGTTCTGGAAAGGGAGTTGAGCCCCAAAGGTCCATGGATCCCTCACCTCACACCATCATCCCCTTAAAGAGCCTCTCAGGGTGGCTGCCAGACTGAGAGCAACACCAGCTCAGTACCTTGAAGACCAAAGATCTCCAATTCCACTCTGCCTTGCCTGTGACATATTGGCTTAGGTGAGATTTCAAGTGGAGCCAAATGTTACACACATTTGGCTGGAGCAATTTCTTCAAGAATGTTTTCCTAAATTAGGGATGATGGTGATAATGCTCCTACTTCTTGGCTCTTGCCTACTACTGGCTGAGATTTCATCTGCTAAGAACTGTGTTTCTAAAAACTCTCAATCTGCTTTTGCAGCTACTTCACATGGTATGTGAAAACACTTCTAACAACACTGCAGTCAGGAGCTTTTCTATTTCCATGGTGTAATTGATTTTGCATGTTAAGTAATTGTGTTTCTGCTCCTTGACAGAGAGGTGCAATTTTATTAAACATGTTCTTTTTTCCTCAAATAATCTTTCTGGTGACTTTTCTGTTTTTGAACCTGTAGTGCAAGGACTAGAAGAGATCTTTTCCCCCCAGATTCCCAAGGATATGGCTGTATTTGCTGTTTTGCAGGCTGCTGTGTGGTTTCTACAAATAGTTCTTGTAAACTCATTCCTCAAATGTTTCCAGTAAAGGGGTAAAAACATTTGAGAATGCCAGAAGATCTAATAATTTGTTTTTAAATTAATGGAGATGCCTCACTTCCTTCATCAGGAAGGAAATTCAGGAAGAATTTCTCCCTGGAAAGGGTGGTCAGGCCCTGGCAGGGGCTGCCCAGGGAGGTTTGGAGTGCCCAGCCCTGGAGGTGTCCAAGGCAGGCCTGGAGTGGCACTCAGTGCTCTGGGCTGGGGACAAGGTGGGGATGGGCACAGGGGGATCCATGGGCTGGGAGGGCTTTTCCAGCCTCAGGGATTCTGGGATCAAAGACATTGATTTGTAAAGTTTGAGCTACAAAAGTATCTCTGTGCAGATGTGATGGTAGAACCCAGCTGGCTCTGACCTGCATGTCTGTGTGTGGCTGTGAAGTGGCCAGAGCCATAGTCTGCATTTTTTCTCTTTGTCTATCTATTCCAAGATATTTAGGCTTATTTTTAATAGATTTCAGAGCACTTCTATCAGTGTCTTACTAGAAATTAGTGCTTGTGGTTGCCTGTTATGCAAAGCACTCACAGAGCACTCTTCCAATGGTTACTTCCTCCTCACCCCTCTTTGCTTCCCCTTAATCACCAGGGGTACCTTGGGCAGGTGTCAGGTCTGTATTTTTAGTCAGGTGTGAGGGGGCTCCCTACCAGCAAGGGCCGTTCATGGCTTCCCCAGGCCAGGGCATGGAGTCTGTCTGCATCAGGCCCCAGAAACACACTTTCCAAAAGGCACTTGGATGCTCAGAAAAGGCATTTTTATTATACCAGGGAGAATCACAAGAGTGGCCTGAAGAAGCAGAGCAGTGGCAGAGGAAGAACCTTGTGGCAGACACCTCTGGCTCCTGCCCCCAGGCCAGTGGCCACAGACTGGAGATGCTTTTGCTGTGACAACCCAGGCAGAACAATCATAATATTTTTTTGCTTTGAGAGGATAAAGCCAAATCAGCTCATGTCTGTAACTTGCTGTCATCGGGGAGAAAACTGCCTGGTACTGGCACTTAGCTTGTGATTCTCCAGACTATGTGTAGATGTTTTGTGTAATTTTAGATGTCCTGGCAATTGGCAGTGATTCATACTAGCTCTGCTGCTGCCTTCCCATCAAAACAGCTCCCCTGCAGCCATCATTTCTACCCCCTGGCATCACATCAGCACAACCTCACCATGAGCCTGTGCTCCCTTGGGTCTGTGCATGGGTTGAACTCAGTGATACCTGGCCTTGCTGGGGTTAGAGAAGAAAGAAGACTCACTTGGGGGTGAAGGACACCACATGCTCCTGTACTCCTGGCAACATCAAAAGCAGCCAGGTGTGTCTTCCTCCACTCAGCATCCTCTGCAGGAGGCCAGGGAGGGGAAAAGGGATGGCACTGGCAGTGCTTGTGTGAGCTCAGAGGAAATGCTGAGGGGACTCTGGTCATGGTTCAGGAGATGGAGCTGAGAAATGAGAAACACAAAAAATGGGCAGAGCTCATTACATGAACTTCTGGTCTTCTGCCACAGGACAGGGAAGAGGCAAAGGTCCTGTCCTTGTGTTAATGGGTTCAATTAAGTGTCCCTGACTTTAGGTCACAACTGAACTCATTTCTCCTGTGCTCCCGTGCAGCTTTTGTGCTATTTGTTGTTTTCTTGACCTTCTTCCTTCCCTTTGGTTGGCTTTCTGCAGTAGTTTGTGGGGGCAGAGGTCTCCACCAGGCAGGTGGAGCAGGACTGGGGCTGTGAGGCTCTCCCCACCACCTCACCCACCTCTGCAGGGAGCTGACAGGTAAAGGGTGGCCACCAAGGCCAGCCCCCCACTTGCTCAGTGTCCATGGCAGCTGCAGGGATGGGAAGGAGCAGGGTGGAAGGGGGAGCCCCTGTGCAGATCTGGGGGCTGTGGGGCTGCCATGGGCTCCACCTCACCCCACATCAGCCTGGCCAGTGCTGAGCTGGAGCCCTGAACTCCTTAAATCCCAGAGGGAAATGGAGGAATGCTGGTGGGCAGGTGGGAAATGTGTGGACACTGCCCTAGGCACTGGAGGGAGTGATGAGGCTTTGCTGCTCTGTGATGTGTAGCCTCATGTGATGTGCTGAGAGCCAGGGCATTCCCTTGGGGAAATCATGGCAGGAGAGCAATATTGAAGTGGCTCTGTGCGGACTGGGATCTGTGGATACTGCTGGAGTGATGGCTGAGCCAGCTGCTCCCTCTTTGTGATACACAAATTGCTGAAGTAAAACAGCATCTCCATTCAGAATCACCCGCTATAAAATCAAAATGATTTCAGCAACGAATTATTTAACTCCTACAAATGCACACCAAAGCAACAATGCAGCATGTCATGGCTCTTGTAGGGTGCTGGGAGGAGACAGACTCTACTTTGGCAGGGTGAGGGCAGAAGACACCTGCTAAAAAGGCCATAAAATTAAAAAACTGGGGGATAAGCCCTAGCTTTGAAGGGGTGCCCTAAGTGGGGGAAAGGGGCTCCTCTCAGCCTGTTTTCTCTCTTCTAGGAGATATAAAATTCTGTGTCTAAACCATGTCTTATTCCAGCTGTCATTTGCATAAAACCTAACCACTAGTCTCTATTTTTAGTGATGTTGGGATGCTCATCTTGGAGGGGAGGTGGAGGCAGTCTGACAGCTCCGGCTGAGCAGGGATCCCGTCACAGATGAGGTGTTTGGGTTTCCCACACACAGCCCAACCTTCACCTTCCTCCAGAGAAAGCATTTTTTTCACTCATCTTCTGCAGAGAGGAGGAATTGAGGTTTTTCAGAGCTGCTGTGAGAGGCTTCATTCTCCATCTTGGTGTGACAACACTGGATTTCTCTCGACACAAAAGTCATTGGCCCAGGTTTACAGAGCAGGAGTTGAGACATGGTTCTAGAATACCGTTTGTTCCTGCTGCAAATGAAGAGCAGTTGCTCAGGCTGAGACAACAGTAGAATTTATCTGCAGCTGTGTGAAGGCAGTTTTGACACAAGGCGTTTGGGTGAGATGATTTTGGTGTGCAGGTGCTTTTTCATGTATATATTCTGCTCATGTTCTGCTTGGGTGAATAAGAAGTAGGAATGAAGGACCAAACAGGGACACCTGTGTTGTTGTGCCCTCCCAAACTGTGCAAATCAGAACAGCCCAGAGGGACAGGGGGGTACATGGCAGGTTAAATGTCCCAAACTGAGGCCTCAATTATTTTGCTTCTGTTCTGGAAAGCAGCAATAAGACCCAGAGAAACTTTGAAAGCCTACTCTGAGCCAAGAAAATGTTTACAAATCCCCCTGCAACAACCAAATCAATAAATCCATACATTCTGCTCGGGCTTATCAGAGTCACAAGAGCCACAAATAGTTGGTCGTCGCTAGAGGTGTTTGTGGAGATGCTGGGGGTTTTTGTTTCTTTGCTTTCTTCTGCCTTTTTCTCTCTCTGGATTTTATTTTACTGCATGGGAAAGGTATTTATTTAAGAAGGAATGGAAAACACACAAAATGTATTTTGGCAAGAGCAGGTTTCTGCAGAATTGCTTCTGTGAGCGTTGAGGTGATGGAATAACCCAGAAAACAAACCCAGGAGGGTGAGGCCCACAGCAGGTGGGGTTGCATTGCAGATAGCGGCAGACAGACCTGGAGGAGAGTTTATTGGGATACTGCCATGGCTTTGGAAGTGGGGGCTGGAATGCCCAGGGCTGTTCTGCACTGCCAGCTAAAGGGCTGTATGGATGGACATCTCCTGGACCACAGCTCCAGGCTTTGGGAGATCCATGGGTAAGAGCTGGGGCTGTAGAGATGCACTTGGCAGTGGGGACCACTGCACCTTGGCAGGTCCTCTCCTGCCCTCTGCAGACACTCAGTGCCAGGAGAGGTTTGGAGCTCTGTGTGACTTGTGTCTCCTTCTGCCAGGTGTTTCAGCCTGAGCTGAGAAGATCCTCACAGTGCATTTGGTTTCTCCTGGTTCTCTGGGCTGACTCAAGAGCTGACTGGGGTGGGTGTGTCAGGACAGGCCAGGCAGTGGCTGCAGCCCTAGAATGGCCTTGGCTGCCCCGTCAGCTGGGTGTGCAACGCTGGGGTTCTGCTGCAGCATCCCGAGTGTGCACCCCTGCTTCTGTCCCTGCATGTCTGAAACCCCAAAAAGCCTGCTCCAGTAGATGTTTTCCTGGCAAGTGCCTCCATTGCCACTTGCTGATCACATCTGGCTGTGCTTTGGAAGCTCCCTGGATCCACTGTGCCCCCCCACTCCTGGCACTGAGGCCACCCCAAACGCCTCCTCAAACAATGCTCAGGACGCTCACCCCCCCCTTTTGCTTGTTTGCTGGCTCACAGCCCAACTTGTGGTCCCCATGCTCACCTTCCTTAGCTTCTCTCTCCTCTGGTCCAGGACATTTCCATCCCTGTGTAGCAGTGGGGTGAGTTGTAGTGAGGCTGCAGGTGCCTCACCTGTGAGCAAACCCAGCACCCAGCATGGTCAGTGCTGCCGTGAGCCACTCCAGGAGGAGGGACCAGCCCTGCCCTCTGCCCGAGGTCTGGGGGCTCTGGGCAATGTGGGGGACCCTTGGCAGGTGCTCCCCAAAGTCTCCCAGTTTGGCTCCTCGGCTTCTGTATCAGGAAGGACACTTGTCTGAGCAGCTCCTGTGCTGGGAAGGGAAAGGGGCCATGGGAGCCACCAGGGCATGATGAAATCTTGAGTGACAACAGCTGGATTTACAAAGTCATCCATCTGGGACGGCCAGTGACCAGCACTAGTGCTATGCTGGAAAGGTAAATGAGGAAAAACTGGGCACTCCAGTTTGGATAAGTGACTAATTATGATTTCTAGATTTAATTATCCACAGTAAACTCTTAAATACCCACTGCAGACATGTGAACCTCTGTGCCTTCCTTGTGTTTGATGTGCTAAGCATAAATATTCAGCTCAGTCTCTCAAGAAAACATGAGGTTTTACACAAGAACAACTCTCCCAGATGAGCAGGATTTATAGCTCCAAAATGGTCTGGTTTCATCATTTGCAAAAGCTTTAACCTTTCAAGCATTTCCAAACCTACTTTAGCATGCAGGGAGTAGTGATGCAGAGACATTAACATTAAAACTTTGTGTATCTCCAGTGAATATTCTTACAACAAGGAGCATAACGCATCCTTTTTCTTATTTCATTTTCTAATATTTCAATGCTGTTTGCTACCATGAAAGAAAAAAAAAGAATAATATATTCTTATAAAATTAACAAATATTGCAAAGCTTTAGATACCAATTAGGATGAATAATTTAACATGTAGATATCAGTGCGTGACAACTCTACTCCTTGCCTGCCTGAGCACCAGAGTGTGGTGGAGACTTAAAGCAGAGTTGCTGAAGCGGTTCACACTGGCCTGAAGGGCTTTTTAATGTATTTTCAGATTTCCTTTCAGTCTTCAGGTGATCCTGGTAATGCTTGGAGAAACCAGCCAATCAACTAAACAAATGGAAGCAAGAGCAGATAGAATAAAACCTGGCATCCTTGGTAACCCAACGTCACATACACCAGCATAGATCAGGTGTTTACCTTGGTTCCCATCCTTACAAGCCACAGAAAGCCCAAATATTGAGCTCCCCCCTTGAATGCTTCATGTCTGTGAATTCTGGGGCTGTGGGGCACCTGCTGCCACCTCTGCCAAGGGAGCACGGAACAGGATCACCTTCCCTTGGCTGTCGTTCCTCTCCACAGGCCGTTCCAAGGGATGCACAGAGCCTGCCTCCAGCCTGACCTGCCTGTTTCTGGGGCTGCCAGACTGAAGGCTCAGTGTCTGGGAAGGATGAGCCTCACTCCTTTGAGCCTCCTCCAGGCACTGGTGCCATGTGGGAAGATGGCATGGCAGGAGGAGACACAGTAGAGCCAAGGTAATCACAGGTCTGGAGAAAGAAGGGGACTAAAATGGAGGGGGGGCTGACATTTCCCTGGAAATCCTTTCATTTGCATAGCTGGGTTCCACCCTTTGCTTCCCCTGGAAGAGCTGATGACCCACATGAACCTCATCTGAAAGGAGGGACCTCAGTAAGTGACTCTGGCTGAGGTGCCCCAGCCAGGACGAGCAAAGTGAGGGGCAGACCTTGCTACTGAGGATTCCAGTAACAGAGCAGTCAGCAGGAGTGAGCTCTGCAGGCTCCTTGTCTGGGAAGAAGGTGAGTTTGGGCGCTCCTTCAGCGCACCCTGAAGACAGCCTGGGTTTTCCCACTGGAGTATCTTTGAAAATGCTTCTGAGATGCTTCCCTTTGCCTAGATCCCTTTGCCTAGCCCTGGACTTTTCTTGGCAATGCTGGGGAATGGTTGGACTTGATCTTGGAGGTCTTTTCCAATCTGAACCACTCTGTGGTTCTCCAACCTGGGTCCTTCCAGGCTGCAGGAGGAGGACTGAGTGGAGAAGGGACATGATCCTCACACCTCTGCGGTGCCCAAATTCCTCCCCACACTGGAAGCACAGTGCCACTGGCCCTTCTGACCCCACTCCTTCCCACTCTGCCTCCTCTTCCTGGAACTCACCAGATGGCAAAACCCGTGTGTGAAACCCTTCAGGATCGGGTGTATGAGCTGATTAGAGATGGTAACAACACTCTTGAGTGGATTGTTGAACCAGCATCAGAGGGTGAGACAACAGACATAGTGCTGAGAGACCAGAGTATTCCAGCTCTGTGGCCAAAGCAGAGAACAGTTTATCGTTGCTGGCACAGGGAGATGATTTTTCAGGCACTGTAGCTGCTGTTGTGTCCAAGAAACATGGCAAATGTGGGTGATGCAGTGGCTGTTTGATAGTTTTGGTGATGATTCTGATAAGGAGCTTGCCTCAAATAGCATAAAGGGAAAAGGGGTAGAGTATCCACCTTACTTTGGCAGAGTGTTCACCAGAATTGTGCTCTGAAAACAGCAACAAAAATCTGCAAGAAAATGTCACAGTAGGACACCTTACACCACTCTAACTGCTCCTGAAGGGCAGACAGGGAGAGAGAGGAAAGCAAGTCTGAGGAGATACCAGCAGGGTCTCTGGAAGGATGCTCGGGAGCCCTGGCTTGCCTGTGGAGCTGCCAGCAACACGTGTCTCCCAGTGGTGGACTTTGGGCATGTTGTGATCCAGTGTCTCCATCAGCCACTCTGAGATATCTTCGTATCCTTGCAGGGAAAATAAGCAGGACAAGAGTCCAGACACCAGGGTCCTGGAGCAATATCAAATATTCAGCACTGAAATAATTATTCCACTGACTGGTCCAGGCGAGTGTCAGAGCTGCCTCCGTCAGCAGTGGAGTGGTTATAGCGATTTTTAGGGACAGCTGGAATAAACTGTGAATGGGTAATAAACCCCTCACTGCCCTGATACACTGTGCAAAAGCAGCGTGAAACCTCTGCCACGGCAGAATTCAGGAGTAGGAAGGAGGCAGCTGTAGCAGAGATCCATCGGAACTGCCTGAGATCCTCAGCAGGGAGATCGATGCCTGGCGGCAGGAAAGGCTGCGGGGAAATGGGGCGTAGCGAGTACAGGAAGCAGCACCTGCGGCACCCGTGACTGCTAATCACTGCACAAATGGGGCCAGTTCCTCACTTCTGCCAACTCAATCTTCGTGCACTGAATTGAAAGAAATTCTGTCACAGTGTAAACCTTGCAAGAAAAGAAGGTTATTCTTTAAATAGCTGCATCCCAACTCTGGGCAGCCTATGCCAGGGCCTCCCCACCCTCACAGCCAATATCCCATCTAACCCTGCCCTCTGGCAGTGGAAAGCCATTCCCTCTTGTTCTGTCCCTCCAGGCCCTTGTCTAAAGTCCCTCTCCAGCTCTCTTGTAGTGAATTCTTATAATTTGAGTTTTTTAACCCAAGGCTGCATGTCATTTGGAGAAACTGTGTCCTGTCTCAGCCAGATTCTCTGGATTTTATGAGGATGCTCTACAGGAAATTTTCTGGCCTATCTTCAAGCAGATTAACTGGAAAAAAGCTATGAAAAAGTGTGGACAAATGGGAAGTTCCTTATTTTGATGGAAATAGAATAGAATAGAAAAGGAAACAAGCATCTGAAAGGTAAGGGTGGTAAATGACTGGCTCAGTAGTAGCTCTTCAGAAAAGGATCTGGGAGCTCATATGACTTACAAGATGGCCACAATTCAATGAAATTGGTGTGAGAAAGCCAATTTATGGGCACCTGTGAAGAGAAACATGAGCTCCATGCCAGGGGAACATCCCTGCCAAGCCCTCAGTGCTGGCCAAGAATATTTTAATCCATAGTTATGGAACCAACCACATGACCTCGGCAGTGCCAGTGTCGGCTCTCCAGGGGGATATGCAGTTATCTCACAGCAGCCAAGGGCAGAGCTCTCAGAAAAGGGGATGCCTAGTCAGGGCTCTGCTCAGAGAAGGTCACTGTGATGTCTGAAGTGGATAAACCAAACCCTGGGCTGCTCAGGACCCATCAGGAAATTCTGTGTCTGGCTGAAAATCAAATCCCCTGCTTCCCAGAAATACACCACGTCAGAGTGTTCCTGCACAGCTTTGAGTGGCACTGCTTTGGCTTTTTAATAAATCTCTCTAGAAAATGTCACTTATTACAAAATTACATCTTTGGAATAAAGTCCAAAGTCTCAGTGTGCATAACGTATTGTCCTCATGTCTGAGTCCGTGGCTTTTCATCCCAAATAGGAAATTAAAACAATTACTGAATAGAAGCTTCTTGAGTGTTCTGGAGTTCTCAGCTGCCACCACCCACCATCCCGACTGCAGAATTCCAGCTCTTTCCATCAGATATATAGTGTATAAATATACTTGTACATGCATATATTTATATATATATAAGCACTAAGAGTACATGTGCTGTGTATCCCAGTTGCACTGGTCTCCAAGAGAGCTGGTTTTACAATGGATCCCCCTAAAACATGATCGTGGTCACCCATGGCTTGATCCTGGGAGCAGAGCTGTGAGCTGGAAGTGGGGAAGCAGCGGCTGTTCCCCACGGTGTCAGCAGTGGGATGTTCAGGAGTACAGGTCTGGATCTCTGGGGGCAGGCTCCTCCTCACCTGCCCATGGAAGCTCATGAAATATCTGATGACAGACCCTTGGAATACATTCTCTGCTCTCACATTGCAGTGCCAGCTGCCTGTTCTGTCCCTGCTCACCTGGAATTAGGTGATTTGTGTTGACTGTGAAGAGAAGGTATGCACAGAGCTGTCCTGAGAGATCCTCCTTCAGGCTTCTTGTGAGCCCCACCGGGACCTGCTGCATCCTCCCAGTGAGTGACCGATCGCAGGTCATGCACAGAACCTTTCATTTCTTTTGATTTTATTTATGTTCCTTTCCATAAAACCTAGGCCTTGGCCCCTCTGCTCCTCCCTGCTCCTTTTATCTCACGGGGTATCAGAATTAAAACATCCTGCTTCTTCCAGAGTTCCAAACACTGACACCTCCTGAGGTATATTGTCTGGAGGAAGCTGTGTTTTATTTTCATTGAAACCATTTAATGATAAAGGAACCCAAAACAGGTGGTTTTCAAAGTGTTTAGACGCAAGAGACATATGTCTCGCTGTCATAACAGTTTGGCTCATTACATGGAGATAAAATTCCAGAAAGTTGATGTATTGCCTACAAAGGGAGCAGCAAGAGTATGGAGTGGTGGAGCCCCATTTGTCTGTAGCGTGTAAGAGCTTGCCTGAATCCCAAGAAGTTCAAATGAGGCCAACAGAGGAATAATAATATTAATTATTTTGCTGTAAAAGAAACATCATCTCTGTGCCTTTTGTATCTTTTTACTGCTTTATAGCCTTAAGCATCTATTTACAAATGCTTTGTGCTTTACGAGGTTGAAAATATAATGTTCCTCTTGTCTTTGTTTACTTTAGATTTTTCAGTTTGCTTCTGCTCACGCTGATGGGGTTTATGTTTGTTATTTGGTTTTTTTTCCTGTTACCCTGAGGCTCTTCAATACTTTAAATCACATGTATCACCTGGATTATCACTTATATCATCTGGATTATCAGAATTTCTTTACAAATTCAGCTCTATCTGCAAGTGGCAATAAATGAGTTATCCATGGCCTGTCTAAGGTGGGCTTTCAAAGCCTGCTCTTGGGGACATCGAGGATATCTGTCTGAGCACCAGGTTTGCTGACATGTTCTTACAGGTAAGTTGATTTGTCCAGATCCCTGCAGGCAGTGGGGTCTCACAGCAGATGGATGGTGAGTGTAGCTCTCCCTGAGCCCCGGTACAACACTGGAGGCAGGAGGGGAGGCAGATCAGGCCCAGGCAGAGCTCAGCACAGCCAGGGCAGGGCACAGCACCTTGTCACCCTGTCACAGACGATGGAGCTGGGGCAGCACCATCTCCGTCACCCCCACACCTTCCTGAAGGACCTGCGTGTGGTTTGTCTCGTGGTCAGGGAGCTCACAGACACAAAGGTAGGACAGTGTAACACTGAAATGGCAGCAGAGGCTGGCGCAGCTGGGGCCCAGTGGCTCAGCACCCCTGGCTGCATGGGGCTGAGATGAGAGGGGTGTCAGGTGTTCAAAGCAGCTGCAGCAGCACAACCTGAAGTAAACACTGGATGCAAGTGGGGTTTTGCCTTCTCTCCCCTATGAATGCCCTAAAAAACTGCTTACAAGGAAGTGAAAATATGTAGCGGTGTCTGAGCACTCGCCCTGCTCGTTGTGCAGTGTGGGGTTTGGGGCGTTCCCAGCACCTGGTGAGTTCCCCATGTCCTCACACCGTGTGCATCCACACGGTCAGTCCCCCGGGGTGCACGGACACACTGCCCTGCACCACTGCAGGGACGTGGCTGTGCCTGGAGCCATTTGCCTTTCACGGGAGCTGCAGGTGATTCCTTCTGTGGCTTCTGGGTAGAGAATGAGCAGGTGGTGATCCCAGCCGCAGGCTGTGGTATGGATTTAGAGCCGTGCTGCAGGGTCAGGGTCTCACTCGAGCCTAAGCGGAAAGGAGTTGTTGTTTGAAATTTAGTAAGTGATAAAACCAGCTATTGCAGAGATGACCAGGCTGGCTGACCTCAGCCCATCCTCAATATCTTACATTATTGTCAGGGAAGCCTGTCTGAGGAGCTGCTCCCGCTGCCCGAGGGGAACAGCTGGAATGAAAGGCTTTCCAGGTAGGCTACTGGGGACCCAGGTTTGCTGCAAGGGAAGTAATTATGTTTTCATTACTCCGGGGCTATAATAAAGAGAAACTCTGGTGATGTCAATTCTGCAGCCGCTGCATTGAGGCTCCAGGAGCCCTGTAAAACAGAATTAATTGACTTTGCACTAGCAGCAGCAGCAAGCTGGCCCATCCTGTCAGGGATGCTGGGCTCCATCGGGACACAGGGACCAGTCGTGACACGCTACTGCAGGAACTGCCCTTGGGTGATGCCTGCTGGGAGAGCGATGAGAAGGTTCCAGCAGCAAGTGCTGCCTGTGATCCATGGGGGAAACCCGGGGTTAAACAAAACCGAGGATGCCCCGAACATCCCAAGATTGGAGAGCCCAGGTCTCAGGTGTTGGAAAGCGCTGCCAGCCGTCTCACATTTTCTTTTTTCTCCTATCTTTGTACTGAAAACAGGAATCGGGCATAATTTACTAAGGTAGATTAAAATGAACAAACAGCGGAGCAGACACCCAGACACCCACACCTCCAGCAAAACAAACAAATCCGAGCACTGGGCTCCTGCCACATCTGTTGTTTATCAGGTCAGATCTTAATTGCGGTACTTAAGTGCGGCGATTAACAGGTGTCTTAATTACCCTGCCAGAAATAAATCCTGCTCTGCAGGGAGGCTTACGTGTTCTGGGGAGGGAAGCGAAGTGACTGGGCACAGCATTATCCCAGTGTCCCCTCCCACCAAGATGAGTTCCTTGCCCAGAGCTCTGGTGTCCTAATACCGGCACAAATCCCTTCCGGCACCGTCGCTGTCACTGGTAACAAGCTTAGAACAGAACCCAGCATTCGTCCTTCTGTGCTCCAGGACCGGAGGCTACCAGGTTTCTCCGCGTAGAAAGAGTTTTCCATTAAGTGAAGAGATCGAAGAAGGAAACCTCTGACCTCACATTGTAATTCCAGAGGATTGCCCTAACAGGGGCAACTGGGGAACAGTGTCCCGCAGAAAACCAAAAAGCATTGCCATGAAGGTCCCTGCCATTCCGCTCCCACATCAGGGACTGTGGTGAGGATGAGGAGATTTCCTGCTGTGGGGAAGGGCGAGGAAGGAAAGGAGATTTTCAGCTCTCGAGGCTTCTCGTGCTGCACTCGCATTTCTCCTGACAGAGCGTTTCTGCTCAGCGCCTCTGGAAAGCAAACTCCAGCACTGCCTGGGTTTTTTTTCCTGGGTCAGGGCTGGCAGGTGTTTACTTTCCTTTCCTGGAGAATAAAATCCAGAGCTTTCAGTTTTATGCAGAAAAAGGGTCACTCGGCAGCCGACAGTCTGGGAGAGCTGCATCCCCTGGGCCGTGCTTGGCTGGGAGGTGGGAGAGTCCTGTTCAAACCTGGGCTGTGAGCCAGGCTGAGCCCTCACCGTCAGCCTTGCTCTGGGGAGCTTTGGAGCAAGGGAGAGTTATTTGGGGATGGAACAAAAGAAATGTGTAAATCCCCCCACAGACCATGAGAAGACCTCCTATACCAAACTTCTAACCCCAGCTTTCTAACCCTTTTACTTTGAAAGGGAAGGATTCTACTTTTCCCAGTGGAAGAATCTCAAAGCACAGACCTCTGATGATGTGTGAAACTGTAAGAGGACACTTTGGAAAACAGCCCCTGACCCTTCAGGATCCATACGGTGCCTCTCCAGCCCAGGGCAGCTGGGTGGGCACAGTGCCCGGCGTGTGCCCGTGGCCGTGTCGGGGGTCCCGGGCGCGGGTGGCATCTGAGGCACATGGAGCAGATGGATGTGCCCGCCGTGGGGAGCAGGGGGCTCAGGGATGGACTGTGGCAGCCCGGGATCGTGCCGTGTTCATCCAGCTGCGGCGGGAAGCAGATGTGCCGGACACCCTCGGATGAGCTTCCTGCTCCCAGTGACCTGGGCTGACTCGTGCCGCCTTTGCCGGGGAATGCGAGGGAACGTGGGTAGTGCCAGGAGCTTTGCAGCATGAGGTCAGCTAGGAGAATACAGATGTGCATGAGAGGAGAAGGGCATTTCCTTGGGCTGTTGGCTGCTGCTATCTCCTCCTGTCGGAGCCGGGATTACCAGCCGACGGGCTGCAGCGAGTCCCTCGGCTCCATGCGATCACAGTTTGTTCAGGCAAACTCTTCACAGAGCAGAAAGGGCCTGAAAAGCTGTTAATGTTCAGCACATCTGTCACTGGCACAAAACGTAGAGAGGATATTGCAGTCTGGGCTTGGCATTTTCCCCTGAATAATAATAATAATTACAACAACAACAATAACAACAACTTCCCCCTCCTCCCCCCAGACTCACAATAATTTGAAATGCTAATCCTGTTAGTTACTGGTTCCCTCTTCCTCTGTTTTAGAACAGCAATTTTGGCTTGTCACAGCTGAGGCTGAGGTGCCCCCCGTGTGCCCCTTCCAGGGACGGCTCCGGAGGTGCCCCCACGTTGGGCAGGGGTGTGCATTGGTCCCGGCCCCTCCTGGAGCAGAGTGGGCTATTGAAGATCTCACCAATGGTAGAATTTTTTTTTTTCTGCTTTTCTCAGCAAACATGTAATCCCAGGAGCTTTTGGGTGCAGGCAGAGAGTGAGCAGAGTCCAAAGGAGCTGCTGTGCTGGTCTCTCTGCTCCTTCCCTTCATGTAAAGGCAGCTGTGGGGTCACCTCAGTTCATTAGAATCCATTCTCATGAATCCACAATCTCATCTCCTTATTTCCCACAGACAGGCACTGGATTTGGTTCAGGAAGGTGCCAGTGGTGCTCTTGTGGGTCTGTCATTTGTCACCTATGTGTAGTCACCTGCACATGGTCTCTTTTGGGAAGAGCAGTTATCTCATCTTGACACTATATTGCTCTTCTTAAAGTCAAGATTTTCTCATTCTCTATTAAAGCACACTAATTCAGTCTCTACTTGCCCTGTAACTGCTCAGATTCACTGTTGGGCTTTTTCCATGGCTTAATGGATTTACAGATTACAGAGGCAGAAGGGACGGGTGATACCTTCCTCCTATCAGAGGCCTCAGGAGGTCCTTCAGCACACTCCTGGCTGAGCTAGAGGAGTGCTGAACAACAGCAACAACAGCAAAATCAATCTTATCCTGATTTCCAAATTCCCAGGCTCATGGTAAGTTTGTTGGATTCTTAATTGCTCTTCTAGGGCAGCAGTCTGTCTGTCCCCTGGACATCAGTGCCTCAGCTCCCACCTGCAGCCCAGCTGACCTCCCTAGACCCCTGCCATGCAGGAAACTGCAGACTCCCCATCCTTGGAAGTGTCCCAGGCCAGCCTGGATGGGGTTTGGAGATCCTGGGATAGTGAATGGTGCCCCTGCCTATGGCAGGGAGTGGAATGAGATGGTCCTTAATGTTTCTTACAGGCCAAACCATTCTGGGATTCTATGAAAATTCCTCTTTCCCTGCATTTCAGCTTCTTCAGGAGGTGTCCCCAGACTATTGCATTGCTCATGCTCTCTCCCAGCAGCAGCTCTGCCAGGATGTGCCTTTGACACTGGTTTTTGGCTCTTCCAGCATTCCTACCTGCGGAGCCTCCCCAGGCTCCCATACCCCTCTGGGACACTGGTCCAGCCGGTGGCTGCTGCTGAAGTTTCCTTGAGCACCGTATAAGACTTTTAAAATGGGAAACTTGCCCAAAAAAGAGCTAATTAGATTGGCAAAGCAGCCTTGACTATATCTTATTCTTGTAGCTCTCTCTTGATTAACTTCCATAGCAGCTGCTCTGTTCCATTTCCCGATTGATGCTGGACTGACAGGTCTGTAATTATCTGGGCCATCCCGTGTGTTCTGTGTTGCAGTACTGATACACTTCCTTTCCTCTCACTTTGTGCCAGATATCCACAGCAAGAGTTTGTCAGCTTTTACAAAACCCTCATAATGCTACATTATCTATAATTATATCTCTACATCTTCCATGCTAGGTGTGGCATAGTTGGATTTTATACAATTGTCATCTAAAATGATACAAAATCTGATGACAATTTTTGTGACACGTTACTGTATTTTTGCCAAATTTGACATGATTTTCCCAAAGAGAGACTGCCTGACACTCGGAGGACACCACGAGCCCTCTTACACCTGACCCTTGTCTTTAACCGAGGGACAATGAAGTATTTAAAGTCTGATCGGGAAGCACACACCTCGAAGCAGTGGGGTTTGTGTTGCTGGGATGTTGATGGGTTTGGCCTAGGCTGCTTCACCCACCACGCAGCCTTAACATTTGTTTAACTCTGCATTTGTTGATCGATCTCGCTGGATTTGAACTTTGAAGGAGTTAATTGCTTTTCCCTCTTCTGCTGGTAACTATCGCCGTGCTCTAATAGAAAACTGAACTTAATTAGGCTTGTTCCATGGAGATTAAGAAGGTCTTTTGCACCTATGGTATTCATGACTTAATGAAGTTTAGCGTGTCTTTGTTAACGTGCTCTCAACAGCGAGCCCTCCGGTCTCCACAACTGTACACGAGGACAGGGCAGTGTCACCGCTGGCTGTCGCTTCCAGCTGTGTAGGTGACCTTTAGCTTTGCTGCTGTGAAGTTTGGCAGTCCAGCTGGGTTCATCCGCCCGGCTCTGCTGCTGGACACACATCGGAGACAGTGTAACGCCCCGAGTCTCTTGGCAATGCAGTGAAGGAACAGAGGAGGCTCAGGTTTTAATTACACACTTATCAAACAGCAAAAACACTTCAGGTGTGTTGGCTTTACCTGAACCTTGCTAAGAATTAGCAGAAAATATCTTTAAGAACTAAAGTGTTTTGACAAGGATGTCTCTAAGCACTCTTACCTAAATAAAGATCAAAATCAGTATTTATTTCAGTGTTTATATTTATACAGGTAAATATTGCTTCAAACATGTCACTACAGGCCTATCTAAGCAGATGTAGGTGGCAGTTCCCAATGTGTGGTATTTCCACCTGAGCCTGACAAGTTTAGGAAAATCAGGCTGTAACACTCATATAAGTCCTGCCCTGCCCTGCAGAGCTCTATGAGTTATTCAGGAGAGAGACGGAGGCTGCACAGCACCGGGTCACTTCTGGATGCAGCGCAGGGAGGCAGGAGGCTCCCAGAATTTCCCGGCTGCTAATTGAATCCCAAAGGATTTAGAAAAATTCAGTAGAGAGCAGAAAAGATGAAAGAGAAACTTAAATGAAGAGCTCCAGCATGTGTTCGAGAATCTCTTTTCAATGGAGATTGAAATAACAAAGTGTCTGTAAAGAGCCTTTGTGCTGAACAATTCATAAGGTCAAAGAACACAAATACCTTGATTGGTCCTTTCAGCTGTAAGAAAGGTCAGTTCTCTCTTGCTTTGGAGGACGCGGTGAAGCACAAGCTCCTTGGGAAGGAGCAAGTCCTGCAGTGCCAGTACCTGAACACTCTTCACCCCTCTCTGGGTTTTCTTTTCACCGCTAATTTCAGAGCGGGACAGAAACAGGTTAGTGTTACCCAGATGTCACAGAAGGCAGAGTTGATTCCCGTCCACCCGCGAGAAAGGGAATGTTTAAACTGGGAGTGAGAGTGCTCAGGACATGGCTGCTGGAAGGTGCGGGAGAGAGCCCAGGAGATCTGTGCCAATTTCTGTTTAATTGCATCCGAGACGTGCAACACACTGAGAGCTCCTGCAAAACCCAGGCGGCTTCTAAAGCCTTCTGCTGGCTTGAAAGGAAGAGCAGGAGTTCTCCCTCCCTTCCCCTCTTTCCCTAAAAGCAATCTCAGGACCCTCCATGACCCTGCAGGTAGTAACCAGCTATCCCAGAGTAATGCAGATCCAGAAGATCACTAAGAGAAACCTCTTAGTGCCTTTAATTAATTATTAACCTATTAATGTTGGCCCACTGCAGGAGTGATACATTTGCTCATTTGAACCTCCCTGCAGCACTTCATTCTCCTGAAATCAGCCATCTCCTTCCTTATACTTGTTAAAAATGTTATTTATTATTCAGCTGTGCCCAAAGTGCCTCTTGTGAGACCCCAGCTGGCAGCCCCTCCCACAGCCCCTGCCCACAGAATCCCAGACCGGTTTGGGTGTGAAGGGACCTTAAAGCCCATCCAGTGCCACCCCCTGCTATGGGCAGGGACACCTTCCACCAGCCCAGGGTGCTCCAAGCCCCGTCCAACCTGGCCTTGGACACTTGCAGGGATCCAGGGGCAGCCACAGCTTCTCTGGACAACCTGTGCCGGGGCCTGCCCACCCTCCCAGGGAAGGATTCCTCCTCAGTATCCCCTCTAACCCTGCCCTCCTTCAGCCCTGGCCCCCGCCCCTGCCTCCCTCCCTCCATCAGCCCCAAAACTTCCAGCTGGCAGGAGTTGTCTGTCACCAACCCCACTGCCATCCTGTCTGCAACAACCAAACCTCCATCAGATCCTGCAGGAAATAAATCCTCCTGTTTGGAGGAGCAACGTGACAGCCATCCTCACTGCCTCCAAACGCACACGTCCCTTGTTAAAAAGGTAAGAAGGATGATTTGCTGCTTAAAATGTCTTTTTCTTCTGTATTTCAAAGGCAACTAACAATGAAAAAGCACCCAGAAGACAGGAGAATAAATTGATATTTAAGACCTTCATACTGAAAACCAAAACATACCTCATTGCGGGTGGTATTTTTATTTATTATTAGTGGGCTGTTTGTCTTTACTACAAACTCTAAAACCACAAGAATAATAAGAGTCAACACTGGGAAAAAACCCACAGTCTTGTTTTTACCAAGGCTTCTTCTACACATAGTTCAGGGTAATATGATTGAGCGACAAATTAAAAATAAATTAGGATATCCCCTCTCATTAATGTTTTTACTAAACTGATCAGTATATTGATAATTTGCCTGCACAATTATTAGGATAGTTTCTGAAATAAGCTCCAAACGGGGGCCAGTGATGGAGGGTTGAGCATAATGAAACACTACAGATGAAAAGCTCCAGGGAGACCTGAGAGCCTCTTCCAATGCCTGAAGGAGCTACAGGAGAGCTGGAGAGGGACTGGGGACAAGGGATGGAGGGACAGGACACAGGGAATGGCTTCCCAGTGCCAGAGGGCAGGGATAGATGGGATATTGGGAAGGAATTGCTGGCTGGGAGGGTGGGCAGGCCCTGGCACAGGTTGCCCAGAGAAGCTGTGGCTGCCCCTGGATCCCTGGAAGTGTCCAAGGCCAGGTTGGAGCAGCCTGGGCTGGTGGAAGGTGTCCCTGCCCATGGCAGGGGTGTAATGGGATGATCTTTCAGGTCTCTTCCATCACCAAACTACTCTTGAATTCCATGATTTCCCAAACCATCAAACACATCCCTTCCTGGTCTCTGCCCTCAGGACAGGCAGATCCTGGAGGGCAGCTTCCTAGGACCAACACATGGATGAAATCTCCATGGATGAAGCTGCTTTTTTTCCCAGTGGCTGCCCAAATGGACACAGCCATGTGGGAAGGTCTCACTGTCCTCTCATGCTGACCCTGCTGCCTGGGGGCTCCCAGTTATCACATGGACTCATAATGAATGGAAAAATCCATTGTCTGTGCTGCCAGGAGGCTGGGTCCCACAGCTGGGGGCTTCCAGGGCAGCAGCACCCTGGCACAGAAATCCAGTGCCCCGGGGGAAAATCCATAGGGCAGTGATGATTGTCTTTGGAAGCAAATGATTAATTCTGGTTGTGGTGGTGGGGTTTGAGATGTGTCTCTGCAGAGCCAGGCACTGAGCAGCAGGAGATTGACTTCACCACTCTGGGGCTTCCTCCAGGCCAGTGACCATGCTCATGGCTCTGCAGGAAGAGCTGCAGGGAGATCCCATGGGAATGGAACCTCCACCACTCCTTTCCCATTTCATCTCCTTAAATTAACATCGAATACATTATTATTTCCTGTGGACTTTGAGAAACTGAGAAACAGCTCAGAAAATCTTTGTGGCAAAAGAAATTCCACATCAACATTCCCAGAAGCCCCTGAGCCTCTCCATGAGCAGCTCAGACCCCTCTGAGGATACTGAGGCAGGAATGGAGACATCACCTTTCAGGGAGTGCCTGTCGGCACTGTGAGGGACAGTGCCACTCGTGTGTCACCTGTGTGTGCTCCAGAGAGGCAGCTGGGGGTACTCACTGGGCTTAGAGCACACCCAAGGGACAATGCAGAAATGCAGGAGGAGGGGACACGAGGGTCAGGAGTTTCCTGTGTCTGCCGTTGGAGCAGGGAACACCCGATGGCCTCCTGGGCAGAGCTGCCCTGGCTGCTGAGCCCTGTCCTGGGCTCTGGGAGCTTCCCCCAGGGTGAGTTTGACACGTGACAAGGGAGCATCCTCACTCTGTGCCACATCCCTGTGTCAGTGGACTGGGTTACCTGTGCTGGGCCACCCCTGTCCTGGGGGTCTGACATGTGCCACGAGCATCCCTGTGGGTGCTGCTGGTCTGGGGTGGCATCACCTCCATCTGTGCTCCTGCTCCCCAGTGCCCCCAACACCGTGTCTGTGGCCGGTGCCCACATGGCCCTGCAGCTCCCCACAGGTGCCTGTGCTGTGGGGACACCTGAGCCGTGGTCTTTGTGGGGACACCTGAGCCACAGACTGTGGGAAACGTGTCACATTGCCCTTTGTTTAGTGATTCCTCCTCCTCTTCCTCCTCTTGCTTTGATGGGGAAGAGGCTTTTAATAAGTTTAGGTGAGTTGATGGAACATTTGACTCTGGAAACTGGCTGATAAAGTGCATTTGGGTGTGTAACTCTGAATGTCAGTGGTGGTGGCAGAGCACTGGATCTCTCCCTCTGGAACGTGCATAAAAATGTCTGCAGTCACTGGGGCTTAAAATCCCATCTCCTGCTGCAAGGCCTTGTGGAGCTCAGGGCAATCCTTCTCCTGCCTCTCCAGAGATGGGCAGTTGTGTACAGCCCATTACTGAGGTGCTTGAGCAAGTGTTTACAGGGGAAAGGGGCACAGTATAAAAGTAACAGGTTAAAAAATAGCCGCAGGGCTTTAATCTCCTTTTAAAGGTGAAGATCCCGGTATGGTTTACCTCTGGCTTGTACTTTTTTTAAGATAAGGCTGCAGAGAAAAGGTTATAAAGCATGAAAAAAGCATTTCTAAGAAACACTGATTTAAAAAGTGATGATAAAAGGTATAAGTGAGCAAACAATCCTGCATGGCTTATTGCATGACATAGCTATTAAGAGGAGGAGAAAATGTGGAATAATCTATGAAAAGAGTATGACAGATACTTTCAGATGGAAATAATAATAGCAAAATTGCACATTCACATTTTATTTGTAGATTTTTGTATATAAGAATTGTATGCGTGTAAGGCTATTGGTAAATTATTGCAACTATTACATTTAATATAAAACCTTACAATCAGTGAAAGGTGAGGACAAAAAACCACTGCTACTGTGCAGCAAGTCAGAACATAACTGTAAATGTCCTGGAAGTCTGAAGACACAGTTTTTGCCTCCCCTGGCCCAGCAGGGTTGATGTTGGTCCAACAGCTTCCTCAGGGCCAGGGAATCCCCTGTGCAGGACTCCTGGGGGCTCAGAAGAGCCCCAGTGCCCCACGCCTGGCCCCACGGGATGGGCACAGGAGCCTCCAAAGTGGCCATGGTGTGGTTGACTGATCAGCACCAAAAATGGTGGAAAAAGGGATCCTGGGGAGCATTGCAGAACCTCTGGAGAGAGAGCTCAGTCAGCTCCGGTCTGGCCATACCCAAGGGTGGGGAGGATGAGCAGGGTGACTTCACTCTTTGATTTGCTGGAACAGTCTCCAAATATTGCCTGACACCAGAAGTAGATGAAAAATTGAAAGTAGTTAAGAGACAACCTGAGGCAGTGATATTCCTCATTGGCATCCATCAGATCTGCTCCACATCAGCCACCCGTGGGAAGCAGCCCTGTGGCAGTGCCCTTGGCTCATCCCCATCCCCAGGCTCCCATCCTCCTCCTATCCCACCCTGAGGGACACATTGCCTCTGCTCTGCCACCCACGTTCTCCCTCCCTGGCAGGGAACAGAGAGGGAAAACTGTTCCAAGAGTGTAAACTCAGCGCTGTTGGAGCCATAACTGAAGATGAATGCAGAGGACACAGGGAGCTGAGCCTGCTGGTCCCCACGGGAATGTCCAAGGATCTCTGTAAAAGCAGCATGTGGATGGGGGGGTTCATATCTGCTTGTATAAACAGGAGAAAAAAGCAGGAAGTCCTCATAGGAGTACTTGAAATCTCTTTTAAGGACGGTGTATGGGATCAGGCAGGTGGGGAGGGTGTTTGCAGACGGCACCTCCATCTCAGGGCTGGTGGGGCAGGTAATGCTGACCGAGCTCACTGTGCTTGGCTTTAGTTCATCATCAGGAAACACCAGGAATATTACATTTGAAAAGGTTACCAACCAACACCCTCTCAAACGCAGCAGAGCAGAAGCAGGATGGTTTCCCCTTATTTACAGAGGAACAGGCCATGCACTCACACCCCAAACAGGCACACGGGAGCATCTGCCCCAATCTCTGCAGCTGTAAATCCTGGAGCACAGGATCCCTCTCTGTTGAGCACACAGCTCTGCCCACAGAGCCCAGAGCAGCTCAGTGTGGCTGAGTGAAAGCTGGAAGAGCAATCTCAGCTGATGATTTAGGAAGTGGCACTCCCAGATGTGTTGAAGAGGACTTTATGACGCCTCTGACAAACTGTAAAGCTTTTTTTACCTTCCCTACAGGAAAGCAAAGTAACTGGGCAATTTTTATTTTACTTTGCTGTTGTTATTTTATTTGCAGTGCCATAATTGAGGGGCTGGATTTATGGGAACAGCTTATGAAGCTTTGGTCTCCCAGCAGCATCTTCCAAGGCTGTGCAGAGTCCTGGGCAGAGGCTCTGCTGCTTCCATGGAGGTTTGACACCACTTCCTTCCAAGCCAACAGCAAGTCATTAGGTCACTGGTTCACACACCAAAAGTGTTGGTACCTCCTGAGACACAATTCTTTGCTAGATATACAGCTTGTATCATCAATTAAGTGATTTCCTTGTTTAGATCTTGTGGTGAAATGTCCTCAACCGTGAAATGTCTTTTCCTCCAGAAAGATTTGTGCCCGATTAAAGATGCCAATGCTCTCAGCAGGCAACAAATTAGCTTGTAAGTCTTCTCAGGGAGGGATGTGTGTGTGTTGGAAGCATGGCATCTCCTGAAGGAATTATCCCTGATCTAGAGAACAGCTCAGGCTCATGTCTGTGAGAATGATGTGCTCTGTGGGGCAGCACCGCAGGCAGGGCAGGAGCCAGCTCCAATATCCACTGCAACTCATCAACATGGGAGAAGCAGGCCCTGGGTAGGAGGGGAGGACAAGGCGTGGCAGAGCAAGGGGGGTCCGGTGCCGGGCAGTGCCCTGTGCATTGCTGGCAGGGAATTTGGGCTGGCGATGGGCGGTGGTGCAGCCCAGTGAGCGACGGCGACGGGGGCTGTACAGTGGGGTGTGTGACATCGCCCTGTCCCCGCACTGAGCACTGGATCAGGGACAGCCCGGCTTCTGCAGCTTCCAGACAGGGAGACGATGGCGCTCTCGTCCCCGTGTCCTTGTGCCGGCGCTGTTTTCGGAGATTGCTTCCAAAGAAAGTGCCGGTCATCAGCGCCGCTGTCACTCGCCCTGCGAGCCCTGCCCCGTGCGCTCCTAATTGGTTTCACAGGTACCTCACACAAAATTACCTGTCACCGGCGCGGGGACTGAAAATGGGCACAACTTCTGCAGGTGGGAAGAGTGTGATGGATTGCCAGCTTCCCTGGGCCCCACAATTACCTGAAGGATCTGTGCCTATCCTGGCAATTTAGAACAATTATCCTTGCCTGTAACCTACATTTTCCACGCGTTCTGGCTCCTGCCCTGGGGTGGAAGAGGCAGTGAGCTTTCATTCTAAAATGAAATAATTTCTCAGTGTAATCTCGGCACATGTGACTGATGTGTGTGTTTGTGTTGGACAAATGCTCCTGCACCCATTTCCAGCCTTGACGTCGGGGCTGTCCCTGCCGTCTGTGCTGGGAGTTGGGAAAGGGAAATTCTGCTGCTGGCACAGCCATGTTTGTGTTTCAGTAGAGGCTGATGGGGGTCGTGAGGTGGGAAAAGGACCTCAGCAGCGGGCCAGCCTGTGCACAGCTCCATCCCTGCTCCTCAGGGCTCCTCATGGCTCTGCCAGCTGCCACGGCTCAGCCTGGACCAGGAGCTGCTGAGGCTGCCGAGCATCTCTCTGTGCCACTGGAAACTGCCTCACCTTGTTCTGGAAAGTGATGTATCCCTTGGTGTGAGGGGCTGGGAAATGGTCTCCTGGAAGGAGGAAGGGGAGGAAGAAAAAGGAAAGCAAAGCCAGGCTATGGTTCTGAGCCCTGAGCTGTCCTGCAAAGGGAAATAAAAGCCAGGATGAATGTTCCCAGCCTGGTAATGGTGCTTCTGGGCAGCGGGGAGTCTCCAGCAGCACAGAGAGAAAGGCAGTGAGAGACCCTGAGCTGAGGAGACTGGTTTGGTAATTCTCAATCAGTGCTGTGGGCTGTCAGTGCAATAGTGCTGCTTTCTTTCCAAAGCATCAGGAAGACAATTGTTGAATTTAACACAGCCCCACAAACGTTTGGGTAATGCTCCAATCACAAGGGATCGGGAATTTTTATTTGTTTAGTTTTTTTTTTTTTTTTGCTTATTTATTACCACCCCACCTCTCTGTTCCTTTGAGCTGGGGGAGCCAGATGGCAGCATTTAGAGAAAGTCAACAGTGGCACTTTGGGGAAATAAAGAGTGTTCATTTAAAAATAAATAAATAATCCGTGCAGTCCATTAACCAGAGCTCAAGGCAAACAGCCTTAATGGTTTTCTTAGTTAAAAGGAAAAGACCATTCTGGAGTCCTGGTGGATTCCGGTACACACCAGCTTGGGGCCCACAGTTGTCACCCCCCTTCCCTGCCTCCCAGGGCACCAAAAACACCCCCAAGAATGACCTGGGCACCTGTGAATGTGGGGAGGCATTGCCTGGACCTGAGCTGATAGCAGCAGGGAGATGGTGTGGCTGAGACAAAGGAGGAGGACAGTGGAGCTGATTAATTAAATAAATAAATATGTACCTACCTGAGTAACTAAATGGATCACCTGCACTGAGTCTGTGTAGGACCCCAGAGTAGGTGTATGGAGACCTAGATCTTGGATGTTTGGCCAAGCTGAAAGCTCTGTTCAGAAAGGATATGATCCTTCTCTCTCAGGGCACAAAGTGTTTTGACTGAGAGACCCCACCCTGATGCAATTACTATTAGGAGCAAATGGTAGCAGGGAACATGAAGAAAACTCTGTAGGACACGTCTGTTCTTTTTTTCTGAAGGCCATTTGTACACGAGCCATGGATGTAAATGTTTTCCCTGAACAGGATCCACACTGGAGTCACAGCTCTCAGTGGGTTACCTGCCCCTCCCTGAGCCTCTGCCACAGGACCAGCATCTCACCAGGATTTCACCTGGCTTTGCCCCATGTTCCTGCATCCCTGGAGCAGGTCTCCAGGTTAGACACCATCCCTGGAGCAGGTCTCCAGGTTAGACACCATCCCTGGAGCAGGTCTCCAGGTTAGACACCATCCCTGGAGCAGGTCTTTAACTTAGACTCCAGGAGGGGAGGCTGATGTGGCCACAGTGAGAAGCTTTTACTGCTGTCCATGGTCAGAGGCTCCGTGCTGGAGGACCTGGTGATGTTTGGGTGGATGGAGCCATTTTCCTGTAGTGCTGGGGACTGGCATATGAAAGACAGGACAAGGCAGGGAAATGAGCAGGGGAGGTTGCACTGAGTTAAACTTGTTAAAGTTGAAAATAATATTATCTGTGATAACAACTGTTTTGAAAAATCAAGGTAGTTTGGTTTGAAGGAGACACCAAAGAACTGCAGTTTGAAAGCTCAAGTGGAAGTTTTCTCTACATATGGGGTTTTTCAGGAATCTTGATTTTTTCCTTCATGCAGTTCCTCCCCCGTTTTTGTAGCAATAATTTAACTCTCTAAAAATGAAAACTGCTGAGTTTGAAGACCCTGGTGATTCAGAGGCTGTTCCATTCTCCTAGATGGACACTGGAGATGTGTTTGTTGTCATTGAGTTGTTCACAGCTCTGTCACACCATGATGGCTTCACCCATGAGCCTTCTCTCCTGGGGGCTCAAGGAGGATCCCCCAAGGAGGGCAGCACTGTGTCTGCAGTGCAGGGGCAGGAAGGGAGAGAGAAACAGCAGTAGGGATCTGTCAGGACTCATTGAGATGTTTTCTTGCCACCACATTCTTCCTTTCTCCCAGTGCCAATGGATGTGTTTTCTGTTCTGCCCAATGACTTTTAGTGTATCATTGAACTTACATTATAATGAATATTATCTGGTTTAAATATTTTACTGTCTAGCATCTTCCTTTGAATATTTGTATGGATTTCACTCTTAGCTCTGCTGAGAGCTCTGATTTCCCATGGATAATGTCTCTTCTGATTCTCCTTTATATTTTCATTTTATGCCACTGTGAGAATCAATGCTTTTGCTGTTAATATGAGACTGTCATCAGACTTTCCTGAAACTGATTAATTAATGACTGAGCTGGCTGGCTGGATTAAATAAATTGAACATTACCCCCCTGCCAAAGCCAGAACTCTTGATGAACTTCACAGGAATTCCAGAGGCAACAATTTCTACTTGTGTTTTTGCTTCCAGCCTTGCCTTGTGTGACTCTAAAGGAACCGTGGCAGAGAACCAAGAGGTCTCTGCTGGCAGAGCCTGTGCCAGTCCTTGGGACAGTGAATGGTGTTCCTTCAATGTCCTTCCACCACAGGGCTTGATTTAACACCTTCCAGCTCCCTTCTCCACATAAGTAACATCAGTTGAGGGGCCTGACAAAGACACGGAGCTGGGAAGCTCCGCTGTGTTTCCTGGCTGCTTCACTCACTAACAAAGCTGTTACCTTGTCCTGCAGACCTGCCCCTTGGCTGGCCCCAGTCCATCACAGTGGCAGGAAGGACATTTCAGTAAGGACACCTCAAACCTGGAACACTTTCCAAAGGAGATCCTTCTGCTCCTGGTTTTCATGGCTCAGTCCCGGGCAGCAAGTAATAAACAACAGGTCAAGGGAGAATGGCCTCAGGTTACATCAGGGAAGTTTTAGGTTGGATATCAGGGGAATTTTCCTCAGTGAAATGATTGTCCAGCCCTGGCACAGCTGCTCAGGGCAGAGGTGGAGTCCCTGGAGGGATTTGAAAGCCATGTGGATGTGGCACTTGGGAACGTGAACACTGCCCACACCACCCCTGCCATCGCCAGCAACCGTCACCCACAGCCTGCTCCTGGGAAACATCAGAGGCACTGAACACATCCAACACTTCCCTCTCATACACACACAAATACTGCTTCCACCTCCAGTAGAAGAACTAAAGAAAATCAAGTTTCTGTGAAAACCTCACAAAGAGAAAGAGGAAAATCACAGAAAATTCATTAGAAAATACATTGCAAAACAAATCTTATTCAACCTCATCTGCATTTAACATTTTAAACTTGATATTTTTAAAAGGCTTAAGGGCACAGTTAATTTATATTTAAGATAAACACTTTGCTAAATATCAAACATTAATAGAATTTTTGTAAAAATATTGACTTGATGCTGCTTGCAGAGTATGTTTCTTTATAGATATAGGTGCAAGCCTTGATATGCATAATTGCTCTGGAGAAAGTTTAAAATGATGAAGCAATTGAAAAAAATGCATCAAGTTAAATAATTACATGTAAAATAAAATTAAAGAATTGAATGGTTCATTATCTCTTTTAAAAGCTTTTTTTTTTTTTTTTTTTTTTTTTAGCTCCAGAAACAAATGTGTTTGATCTTCTCTGCACCCTGGTAGGAATAAAGTACTTTCACTCTCATCCATAACACATGGCTTCTCTTTCAGCTCCACAAATCTCCACGTGGAGCTGTGGAAGGGGGTGTTTATAACACCAAGGTCGGATTTAAGGAGGGAGTGTGTGTGTGCTGCTTCCCTGTGAGCGAGCATTAAATCTCCAGTCAGTGACACCTGCTATTTTATCACATAGGATGCTCCATCCTACTCTGCCATATTTCTGCTATAAATGGAAACCAATTCATCCCTGCAAGCCTATTCCTTTTTTTCTCAAACAAAACAGACACGACTAGAGGGTAAAAAAAATCCAACAAAATGCCACCAGTGAGCGAAAAGGGGAGTGTGGGGGGTGTTGGGGTCAGCAAACGCTCCCACACACTTGGCCATCATTCACTGCCTGACTCAGTCAATGACAGGCAGGTTTACAACAGAGGAGTATCAGTGCTGCAGGCAGGAAGCTGGAGAAATGTTCAAGCAACCATCTCAGGAGGAGAAGTTATGAAATAACATTGTACAATTAAAAAAAAAATGTAATCTTCCAAGCAGCAATGAAAACTGTGCGTGCAGAATCATAGTTTTCTTCCTCTTTATAGCAGAAGAGAAAGCTGGAAGCATTGGAGCCTTGCTCTCTTGAACTGACATCGATGTTGATGTTTACCCTTGTCCCAGTGGGACACCACGACAGAGACCCTTCAAGTCCCCTCCTTCCTACATTACTGCCCAGTTCTGTGCCTGTCCCAGCAAGGCCAAGGCAGGGGCAAGACCTCATCAAGGAACTCCTGGTGGGCTCTTTTCAGGCACAGTTGGGCTCTGCTGGATCATCCTGCCCAGACTGTGCTTTGGCCAGGAAAGGTCACACCAAATGATCCCTGAGGTCCCTTCCCACCTGGAACTCTGATTCTCTGATTTCTCGAGCAACAGCAACTTCAGTTGCAGTTTCATGTTCTGTTTTTTCTGGGGTGAGAAACAGTGACTTTTTTGGGGGTGAGGTTTCAGTCTCCTAAAAAAACCAAGATTATTTTGAATGAAAAACCCAAAAGAGTCTCCTCCTTCTGTCATAATATATATTCAAATTTCAGGTTCTTTCTCTCATCCTGCAAGGTCTGCTGTATTTGCTGTTATTGGAACCAATCAAACATGGGAACAAGGATCAGTCTGGTAAGTATTAGCATTTCTTTGACAAAAAGTGGCTTTGGTACTCAAATTACTCACCTACCATTGTAGGGGACCTTGTCATAGTCTGTCCCCTGCCTTCAGGTCTGTCCCTGCTCCATGTCTAAACTGGGACAGAAGCCATGTGTCTTCTCATCCATTTTTTCCCCCAGCCAGATCTCACAATACCCTTGCACGTTCTGTCTAGCCAGGAAAACTTGTTTTCCTGAAAAGCTTTTAAATCTCTTTTTGCAGAGACATTTTAAGATCAACTAAATCATTGTTCTTTTTTCTATGTTTCTGCCAGTTTATTTGTTAAAATATGCCTGTGTGTATATTATCTCTCTATGTTTTCTTTCTGATTTGCTTCTGGTCCTTCTGCAGAGCTACACAGGAGGGAAGCCTCTGTTCCCAGGAGCTCTGAGCTGGACACACCGTGTCCCTGGGATGCAATCCCGAGAGGCTTCTGCAGCTTCACTGCAGCTGTGGATGAACTCATGGGAATATCTGATGCCCAGAGATGAACACAGCCAAGGAAGCCAAGAGCAGGATGGATGTCCAGGGATGCCCAGGGATGTACTCTGTGCAACCAGGTCTCACCCACAATAACGCTTCTGAAAGTACTTCTTTTGAGCCATGCTGGTGATGAGACTCCCTTGGTTCTGCTTCTTTCTCCTGGCTTGAGGACAGCAATGTCCCTGCAATTCAGGGAGAATCTCCTTGGAGCACTGTGGAGGCCTCCCAGGCCATCCCCCTGCAGAGAGCTCTGTCTCCCAGCTCCAGGTCCCAGGTGTCTGCAAATACTGAATTTTCTTTGCCAGGATGATGTGAGTGCCTGAATTTCGTATCTGAACCAGTGGGTGCTGCAGGTCCCAGGTGTTGTTGTCACACAGAGCAGCTGCAGGGCTCGTGCAGCACTGCCCTGTGTACATGGAGAAGCCCAGGGATCTTTCTGTTCTGCCCTTTTTAGCCCAGGGTCAGAACATCACTCTGCTGCTGTTCCATCTGTAACCTACACTGACCAGGCCTGTGCCAGCACTGTGTGCTCAGGGCTGTCTCATGTCCCCAGTCTGGTGCCCGCTGTCACACCCCCCTCCAACGAGAGCACTTCTGCAGGTGGGACCTGAGGCAATTTCCTGAGATGTTCTGTGCCTCAGTTATCCCCACTGGCTTTACATGATCAGTCAGACCAGTTTTCCTGAGTTCCTTTGGAGTTTGATGCTGTTAAGTGTTGATCCATCAGTATTTCACCTGTATCTGTAAAAGATGCTTTAGGTATTGACTGTCCCTGGGTTACACACTCAGTGCTTATTTCAGTAAATCCTTCACTTGTGCCATGGAAGTAAAAAACTTCAATATTTATATGAAAATACTTTTGTTTAGAAAACAATTGCGATTTACAGCTCAAACAGTCTTTCTCGATTCCTATTTGAATTTATGACTCCTTTCTAGAAGCGCCTTCTGGGGACATTTCTATCTCTTTCAGTGCATCTTCCTGCTCTGAATACATAATTTACAACGAGATTTTTCTCTCCAATATCCCCCCGGCAGCTGGGGAATTGGAGATGCTTGCAAAGATTTGAGTTTGAAATGCTTAACTGTCATTAATTTGCAGATTACAGTCAGTGAGCTTTGTAGATTGTAATGTATGATACAATTACACTCTGCTAATGTAATATATCTAATTTTTTGAATAGATGATTTGTTTTCATATTTCCAGTGCTTGAAGAGAAAGGGATTTATAATCCAAAATGCTAACTCAGGTGGGGTAAAAAACATTCCTGTGGTTTCAGTGGGAACATCCTCTGCCCAGACTTTCCTGTTTGGATTTCACTTGGTCAAACAGAGAGAAGGAGTCTCTGTGTCTGTGTTAACAGGGTATTTTATTATTTAGAGACACAGTCCTGTGTCTGCTTGTAGGAACACTTTAATATCACAGACTGATTTGGGTTGGAAGGGACTTTACAGATCACCTCGTTCCAACCTCCTGCTAACATATACATTGCATCAATACTTTCACCCATATTCACTTGCATAACAGAAAAATAAAAAATGCAAAGTGATCTGTGAGATGTCTTATATTTAACAGCTATGCTTCAAACTCTCAGATGTGGCTGCACTAAGAACTTGGAGTGTAACCAGTGCTGCCAGGAAACCCCACACCAATCCAGCAGCTGGGCATCTCTGGCTCTGGTTTCCTGCCCATCTGACCACGTGCTCAGTGGAGGAATGGTTGGCTTTGGTCCATATGAGATCTGCTCCCTGTCTTTCAAGACATTTGTTAAAAGCAGGATAAAGGCTTGGCTGGGAAGAGAATCCCTGAGTGTGGCCATGATGAGCCCACGCTATGAGCTGGCAGCAAAACCTTTCCAAGGAGACTCTATTTATAGTTTAGAGGAACACCTGAGTTGAGAAGTCAGAAATGCCCCATTTCTGAAAGCTTTTGTCCTGAAACAGTCTTGTTTTTTTCCAGAGGGGTTGCCTTGCACTGGAAGTGGCCGGACAGGAGGGAATGGCCTCAGCTGCCTCCCCAGTGCCACACGGGATCTTCCAAGCTGTCACCCTCAGGGAGGGTCAGCCTTTTTTCTGCTCCTGAGAGTCTTACAACTGCTGGGTGCAGACACAGCTCAACATTGGCATACAGCATTCAGGGCTACCTCTGATTTGCTAAGAAGTTCAGAGATAATTCAATAAATGTCATCACAGCTTCAGAAAAACTTGTTGAGGTTTAATTGGATTGAGCAATAATTTTATCTGCTGTTCATTGTATTAAAAGTTCCAGCAGTGTATTAATTTTTAGTGAAAGGAATTAATTTTGTAATTGTTAGCACTGGGTTCTTTTGGAAGCTCAGAATATATTACCTGCTCCATTAGTGCCTTTTATCATCACTGTGTGCCAGATTCTGGGCTTGGTCTATCGTGCCTGTTAAACGGGGTCTGACACCATGCTGGGGATCAATATGCAGCTAAAAAAGGGTTAATTGCTGTGTTTGTCTCTCCCTTTGGCTGCTGGGAAGGATTACCTGGCACAATTAATTGGAGCTTCGGCTTCAGCTGTGCCAAGGTCCTCTGCCTGTCCTTGTCCTGGTAGTGACCTGACCTCGATATTTGGATTGGTGCTTCATCGGCGCAGTGTTCAACCAGCAGCACAGCTGGAACTAGGATGGTGTGCCTGCTTCTGTCCCAACAATAACATTTAAACATTATTAATCAATATTTTAATAGCAAAAATGTTCTAAGTGTATTCACTACTACCACTAAGCATCTCAAACCTAAAAGTCAATCCTCCCTTGATGAGAGAGTTTCACCATTTCCAGTTCCAGCAGAAGGAACCACACTGCTGGGGAAGTTCTCCCCTTTGTGAGCCCCCTTTTGTTGTTGCTGTGTTAGTGTTTCCATCAAAACACCCTTGGAGTTAAATCACAGCCACTGATCTGCCACTGGGTGTTGAATCTAAAGGTTGTGTGAACGAACACCCCCAGGCACCGGTGCAGGTTCCTCAACGGAAATGACTCGCCACCCTTTAAACCATTAAAATATTTAACATCACCTCATATTTTGGAATGAAAAATCATGATTTGCTTGGTCAGAGGTCATTATCAATCACTATTATATTTTCATATTATGTTCTTTTCTTACTCCTACTTAAAAGAGAAACTACTCCTGAGGGACGCAGCTCTTCCTAAGGATTTTCAGGGATAAAGCCAGCCAACCCAGGGGACAGGAGCCATTTGCAGAGTGCAGAGGGAAATGGGAGGCAGCTGCCCAAGCAGCAGCATCACAACATCCTCCCTGCCAAAGTCTGCATCACACAGTAATATTTAAAATAGAGATTTAAATAAAAATAAGAGGCCTGATGAGAACACTTTAGAAAATATAATTTTCTTACAGATTCCTTGTTTTATGACAGAATTTTGAAGTGTATTGGACAGTTTATGTGGCAGAACCTCAGGCAAAAGCCTGTTGCTCTCCCTGCTCTACATTGTCCCCAGATTTTTCCCCCTTTTCCCTCAAATTACACACTTTGTTTTCTCTCTTCAACTAAATCTTTTTCCTTCTTTCTTCCCTTTTCCCTCTCCTTCTCCTCCATTATCTCTGAGGCCTCATGGGCTGGCACAGCTGCTCCTGCTGCTCCTCGGTGCCTTTCCAGGTGTGTTACCTTGGGCTCTGCCCCAGAGCTGCAGAGCAGGGGAACCACTGAGAATGCACCTTTGGGAGCAGCCCAGAGCACACAAAGCCCTTTGCTGGGGAGTCTGGTCCTGGGCAGAGCGTCCCCCGCTTCGTGCAGTGTCTGGTGCCAGTGTCAGCTGTGCCAGGTGAACACGATGTCCCTCTCAGCCCTCCCTTCCCAGGGAGCGTCCTCTGCATCCTACACAGAGGGAGCTGAACCTGTGAGAACATCCCAAAACCACCTGCCATCCCCTGCTAACTGCCTGAATCCCCTGAATCCTCTCACCCACCCTGCTGGCAGGCCAGACGTGTGCAGCACAGTGTGCAGGTCACCTCTTCACAGGCCTGTGAAGTCAAAGAGTGTTTTTAAGCTCAGCTGAGTAAATGCACAGAGCACCAAAACAGCCACAGATCCAGCTGGGCCAGCTCCTCTCCAGCTGCTGTTCCAGAAAAGCACACAGCTCACCACCACTCTGGAGTGGTTGCTGTCTGCAGAATGCGTCCCTGCTCCCTGCCCTCCAGCTGTGCCCTCCCTTTCCATTAGGAATCCCGTTTCTTCTGCCGGCAGCTTTTAGCCATGATCTTCCTCCTGCCATCCCCACGGATCTGCAGCTGCCAGGATGGGGAAGCTCCAGCCTGCCCTGCACATCATTGTCATTCCACTCCTGTCCTCAGATAAACCGGCGTTTTGGCACCGACACTTTCCAAATCCATCAGGGTGGCAGCGCCAGAGCACAGCCCCAGCCCTTGGCATCTGGCCAGGGGACTGTGCTGTCTCCAAGACAGAAGCTGTGACATGGGGACACCCACGGGGGGACATGTGGGGCTGGCAGTGCTGTGACCACTCCTGAAATGCTCAGCCTCTTTGGAGACCCCAAACTACGGCTCTCAATCCTGGCTCCAGCCCACTGCCCCTTCCGTGGGGATTCTCCATGGGAGACCCTTTCCCCCAGTTTGGACCAGATGCTTTCTCCATGTAAATATTTGTCCCAAATAATACTATATTTTAAAAAGAGCCTTAAATTCTTCTGGAGCTGTGTCTGACCCTGGAGCATCCGCTGCAAGGCCCCTCTGCCTGTCCCTGGCTGGGACACCCAGGATGCCATGAGTGGGATTCCTGGTGGGCAGAGCCCCTCCGAGGTGAGCAGTCAGTACAGTGAGCTCAGGGGTGTTACACACTCCCACTGAGTTTTTATTTTTATGCTTTCTTCTGATATCCAGTGAGCGATGAAAATAACACTGGTAACACTTGTATGGAAATATGGAACATATGCCCATGAAAACGAATACAAAATAAGTTCATTATTATCAGTGTTATTACAATGAATACTTAATTAACTCATCATAGCAGCACGCTCACAGGGAAATGTTCTCACTGATGAGAAAGTGCTAAATCTCCAAATGAACACCTACGGACACGTGTATGACAGCACAGCAATAAACAGGAGTCAACTGTCTCTCATTTATAAAAAGGAACTCTTTAAAGTAGGAAAAAAAATTAATTAACTAAATAAATAATAGATATTTGTTCTCTGTCTCTGCGCAGCCTGGTCCAGTAGAGAGTGTCCCTGCTCATGGCAGCGGGTTGGAATGAGACAGTCTTTAAGGTCCCTTTCAACCCAAACCAGTCTGGGATTCTGTGATTCTACAATTTTAATTTTTTTTCTGATACCATCACACCACCAGCCAAAACCTTGAGAAATTTTGGCACAAGAGAAGGCAACAAGACCCTTCCAAATATTCAGCTCGTCATGTTGAATTTTCATCTGGGCACTATATTTTCATTACTGGCCTCACTGGTGGTCTCTAGTCAGCACCTTACTGCCCTGTGTCTGACTTAGGACTGATTTCATAGTGAACTTTGTGAATACTCAAACAGAAGATAATTCTACTTTAAATCTTAATTTGAAATCATGGATCCTGATCATAAGGGCAGGAACCATAAGGCAAAGGAGGTGCTGCTAAACCCAAACGTATTTCCTGCAGTATTTAAGCAAAAACCTTATAGGGTTGAATGCCTTCCTTGCTGGCACCTCTTGCAACCATGAGCCCTTCACATCCCCAAATTTGTCTGCTGCACTTCCCTGGACACTGTGTGGATGTCCCAGCAGGGTGCTGGTGGTCACCCCTGTGTCCCTGGCCCAAGGAGCTGGGGGGTGTGTTCAGCTCAGTGCTTGTCCCTGAGCTGGCAAACTGAGCACGGGAAATGTTCTCCCTTTGGGTTTTTGGCTGCCAGTCAAGCAAAGGAGGGATAGCATCATATCATTTCTCACCCCCCAGTATTCCCACTTACACATGAACTCTAAGAAAAGGAGGATGGCAGCAGCAGGGTTATCAGAGTGAGCTGTTCTTCCCTAGCTGCCTGACCTCCTGTGAACCATCATCTCTCTGGGGCTACTCTGACCTTTCTAGACATGCAAATAATATCCCAGCCCAGGCCAGTGTTCACAGGTTTGATTCTCCTGGGCAGGCGGCTCCTGCTGCTCTCAGCTCTTGCCGTGCATTTTCTCACATATGTACGATCAGATCCACAGGAGTATCTCCTGATGACTGACTCTGTAATTTGCCTGTTTTCTCCTCGGGAAAAAACCCACTTTACAGATTAACAATCAAGCTAACAGCTTCTGTTGTGGATATGAAAGAACATTACCCTTGTGGCACACTTGAGTCCTGCAGTTCTGTGGCTTCATAACCAAAGGACAGTGCCCGTCTGCTGACAGACAAGCAGGGCAGGCTCTGTTGTGGACTCACTTAGATGTCTCTGAAATTGAATTTATTGTTCCTTAGAGAAAACAAACCTCATTTTTCTCTGTGCCAGATCAGAATCAAAGGTCTGTATTGCTCTAGGTCTTGCTGATGGAGCAAGTTCTTTGTTTTCAGCCTGGTTTAGCTTTGTGGTTGTTTGCATTTTGGGAGCACAACAACGACCACAAGGCCGCACAGGGAGAGCCAGTGTGTGCTGAGCTGGGGGGTGGTTGGTGGTGACAGGGAGGTTCCCCGAGGTTTGCTCTGGGGTGCTGTGGGCACAGCCCAGGGAAGGATGGACCCTCCCAGCCAGAGCTCTGCTGTTCAGGGACACATCCTG
Organism: Pyrocephalus nanus; assembly: GCA_038380795.1. Classification (NCBI taxonomy): domain Eukaryota; kingdom Metazoa; phylum Chordata; class Aves; order Passeriformes; family Tyrannidae; genus Pyrocephalus; species Pyrocephalus nanus. Next base: position 63,702,085 of record CM076265.1, on the reverse strand, counting down.
GCTGGCTGAGTGTCAGTCCTGCAGAAATGCCTCTGAGCTGCTTGTCCTGAGAAAACTGGCCCTGTGAAAGCCTTTGGCCATCTCCATACTCTGTATTCCATTTAATGTTACACAGTGTCCCTAATCCACAGGGAGAAGGGATGAGGGATTGATATGGTACAGGCAGTTTTCTCTGCCTCCACCAGCGCCAGAGGGAAGTGTGACCTGGCCAAGTGCCAGGGAAAACCACATTTACTACAGACTGGTATTCCTTGCCCTTCCAAATACTGCTGTGAGGAAGGAGGTTAATGAAAGCCTCTCACAGGAGCAGGAGCTCCTCCCACTCCTCTCCCCACTGTGCTCCAGCCATGCCTCCCAAGTCCTTTGCTGCACCTTCCACTATCCCAGGTTGCTCCGAGCCCCATCCAACCTGGCCAGGCTCGATGCTGCAGTGTTTAGTCCTGCAGCAACTTCCTTCAGTGTGGAGCATTCCAGAGTGCTTTTTTAAACCTAAAGAATTGGATGGAAAGACTTTTCTAGGCATTTTTTAAAACTGCTTTTTTAGTTCCCATAGTGCTGACACATCTCCAGGGGCTGTGTCACAACAGTTTAGTGCCTCTGCACATCCTGACGGATGCAGTGCTGTGTCATGCTCCAGAAATCCTGGAAACACCATCTACCTACAGCTCCCAAACCTGCTACTCCCACACTCACACCTGTCATTGGAGCTGCTGCTGGGCTTAGAGACCCTGAACTCCTCTGAACCATTCTCCAGTTCTTCTGCACATGCTTACAAGTGGGTCCTGTCCCATGGGATGCAGGCAGGGTTTGGGCTTGGCACGATCCCTGGGGATAAAATGAAATTCCTGTACCCCTGTACATGAATATGTGTGAAAAGAATGTGAATATGTGCGAAAAAAAAAATACTGTGAAAAGAATGAAAGGCAACATCAACAGCACTGCAGACAAAAGATCTTCCAGAAACAAACTGATTTCTTGGTGAAGATACATGCACATAACCACACCCGTGTCCAAGGGCACACACTTACCATTCCCAATTTGCCAGTGATGATCCTCAGCTAGGCAGGTGTGACAGAAATGATCTGGCTGTTCAGGTGCTCTCTGAGAGTATCAAAGTGCACAAAGCCAAGGGCTCCTCCTGCCCACGCAGCTCCTGCTCAGCCTCTCTGTTCCACACCGAGGGTGGCCACGGTGCTTCCAGTTTGTTCCATGCTATTTTTAGGAATGCAGCTTTTTAAATTCGGAAAAAACCACAATCTGTAGCTATTATAGTCTGCCATAATGCTGTGTTTGCATCATTCCACGAACCAGCTGTGAATCCAGCTGCTCTTTTCCTGAGGTGGGATTTCCAGGCACAGCAGTACCTGTGCTCCAGCACTCAGGCTCAGCTCTCTGTGACCTAGAGGAACAAGCATCACTTGAGATGCCCACACCTGTGTCCAGATGCAGGAGTGGCACAGCCCATGACACTGGTGGACCTGGCAAGGCTTGGGCCTCTGCTCCCCACCTTGGCCCCCTGCTCCCCCCCACCTGCCACCATGGCACATGTCCACGCTGTCTCCACAGCTCCTGCCCTGCCGGCTCTGGGGGCCCTGGAGCTCCCACCACTGGGCCAGGGTCCCATACACCCCCTCCAGGGCCAGGTGGAGGGACCCCACTGTGGGGAGTGCCACTCCTGGCTCCAGGCAGCGGGAAGAGCCCACTCCATGTCCCTGGTAGGGCAGATGCTCCATTGCCCTGGGCACAGGCTCTCAGCAGGGACACTCGGGCTCTGCAGCTCTCCATGGAAATGCAGATGGTTTTGTTTTTCCCCCATCTGTATGAGGGCCCAGACTCCAGCAGCTGCCACAGCAGTTTGTCTGTGCTGGAATTAAATCCAAGAGGAGGGGTAAAGGTAAAAGCAGTATTTGAGGAGAGTGCCTTGGGAAGATATTGGCCTCAGTGCCTGCCGTGGTACAGATCTGAGGGGGAGGAACATTCAGAAACAAGATTCTTGGAAAGAGGGGGAAAGTGTGAAAGCAAACAGGGAATTTGATTTTCTCTCTTTTTTTTTTTTTTTTCTCCTAAAAAATTCTAGGATGTCAAAGAGGTAAGAAATAAGGAAAAAAGTGACTGAAGAAAGATATGAAGGTAATTCAAGACCTTACTATCACAAAATGCTTACCATATTAATGAGCTGTCTTCTACTTCTTATGGAATGTTCCACAGGAATAATAAACATGTTGCAAAACACCCGACAGCTCCACTGGGTTACAAATAGATGGGACCTGTCAATAATGCTCGTTGTGTTACGTTGAGATAACATAGCAAATAGCTTAGTGTTTATGCAGCTTCTGAAACTCTTCAAAGATATGTTAAATGAAAGTAAAAGTATTAAATGAGGAGAAAAAGTCATTCTCATGTCATTTATCATCCTCATGGCAAAGAGAAACAAGCTCTCAGCAATGATAATGAAACCAGAGGACAAGTGAGTGCATGTGGGGAAAAGGTAGAAGAGTTGGAGAAAGAAAACCTCAGGACCCATCTTTTTTCTCATCCTTCAGGATTCACCCCCACCCCTGGAAGAGTTCAAGGCCAGGATTCTATGATTTTGGGAAGAGAGGAGGGTGTTGGATTCCTACTGCAGGAAAAGGGATGGGTGCTGTGGCAGCCACCAGAGCGTTCACTGAAAGAAGATACCTGCTGAGTGAATTCCGGATGGGCAGATCCCTTCTCCCTGCAGACAGTGGATTCCCAGCCTCTGGAGCAGTCAGGGCTCAGCAGTGCTGGGTGAAGAGACCCTGCCATGGGGGCACATGGACTGGACTGACCAGCAGCCAGAGGTTTTCCCTGCTGGGGAACACAGATTATTAAACCTCAGCCAGTATTCACCGTGGCCCTTTCTTTCATCAACTCTCTTCTCCAATATTGTATTTTCTGTCCTTTTGGGAAAGGAGGGCTCTATTTAATAATAAGAAGGGGTAGCTTCAGTACACCAGAGGACTGATGATTGACAGGCTTTTTTTAATAATTCAGCTTCCAGACAGGTCCTGTGCATTCACAGCACTTTGAGAATGCCCCAGAGGAGAAAACAAAGCTTGAAGGTTTTCCTGCTAGATGCTGGGGCTCCTTCCAAGGCAGATGGGAGTAAACCCACCTGCCTCTTCTGAGTAAAGCTGGTTGCACCTGGGACTCAGTTCATTTACTGACCAAGAGCCAAACCAGGGAGCAGAGTGAGGTCAGTGAGTGAAACACCCAGCTGGGGGAGCAGACAGGATGAGGACTGATCCAGGGATGGATCTGTGTGTGTCCATCACACTGTGTTTGAACCTGACTCTTCCAGAGCCAGCAGATTACCTCTAAGAGCTTGTTTCTAAGCTGAGTATAGCTTAGGGATGTGAACCCTTCCCAAGCTCACACCACCAGGAGAAACTGGCTGTTCTGCCCGTGTTCTGTCTTTGCTGACTCCTGGGTTGGGGGCAGTTGAGTTAATTCTGGCCTGGAGGAGACAAAGCACAGAGCAAGGGTCCACTAACACCCCCCACTGACGATTCTCGTGCGGAGCTGCCCAAGGAACAACAAGGCACGTGTGGCAGATGGACCTTTCCCATCAATAAACCCCTCTCTGGATGTCAGGCCAGCCGCACCCCTTGGATGTTGTTCCAACAGCAGGAGATGATGCTCCTCCACAGCTCATGCAGCATTTTGAATCCTCCCCTCAGGTACAGCAGCAACTCACCATCCTGTCCTTGTCCCCCTGCTCCTCTCCTGTCTGCCCTTGAGTCCATCTGCTGAGGGTGTGTGCTTCCTCCTGCTCTGGGAGGGACTGTTTAATATGGGCTTTCAGGATTCTTCTGTAAGACAATAAGATTTCTGCTGACTTGTGCAGTTTCACTTTCATGTATTTACATGACTTTCACAACCATGGCAGCCTGCAGGGCTGGGAGCCACAGTGAAGCACAGGATGTCCCGTGGGGCAGGGGCTGGGTTACCCATCACAGACACAAATGCTCTCCACAGTGGCTTGGGGACACCAACACATCCTGCTAACTGAGGGGATGAGCAGTCTGCAGGCAGCACATGAGGAAAACAAGAATGGATGTTTCAGGAGTGCAAAGGAGTGGATACATCCTGAAGAATTAGGGAAAAATTACTGGTTTATCTTTTCTGACATTATTAGCACAAGCATACACACACACCCCAAAACCATTAGTTAGAAGGAATTTGTTTCTCATGCTAGCTTTTCCACAGGTTTTCAGTTTCTTCCCATGTTCTGTTAAGTCCCTGGCAAAATTTCCCTGGAGTTCAGCAATAAATTAGAGCTTTTATGAATTACACACCTATGATGCCTCCTCGGAGAAATCAAACATTACTGGGAATCATGTTGGAGTAGGAGTGAGCTCTGGGAATTCCTCACTCCACTGTCACTCTAGGTGCAAAATGCACCCAGGAATCAGTACCAGGACTTGTAAATCACCCAAACCAGGTGGGTTCTTACCCTTTTTATTGTAATATTGTACACCTCAGTGTTTAAATGTGCACTGTTTCCAGCTGTGCAGAAAGAACAAGGCTACAGCAAACCCAAGCCATAGTTACCTGTGGCAAAGAATCACAGTTTACAGGGCATTAAAATGTTACACTGTTTGACATTACTGCTGGTAAATACTGACCACCTGCTGTTGGTTTGCACTCAGGACATTCAAAAAGATGTCATCCTGCAAGTGTCCTGACAAATCTGGGGAGTTAAAGGAACTGTTTGGTGTGAGGTTTATCACAGCCCATCCCACGGCCATGTGTATATTCCTTTTTGTTTGTCCTCCAGCAGACACTGGACCTGGCCCGGTTAAAGGCTGACATTTGGTCATGAGAGAAACTCTCTGGAAGGTAACAGTGTAAGAGGACTGGAGCAACTCTGCCAGGGAAAGGGAATTCCGAGGGAGACCACATTTCTGACTTGTTTCAGTAGCTCTGAAGAAACCTGAAGACTCTTCATGTGCTGCTGCCTGTCTTCATCCCATTAAATTGAGGCTTTTTTCCTTCCTGTGGAGATCTCATTAAATAAACATAGGAAAATAAGAGTCAAAATTTGGTTGTTTTGGTAGCCTTTTCATTTTGCTGTGCCTGGTTAGGCTTCACCTGGGGCTGGATACTTCAAATCAGCCATTCTATCTTCAGCACAACACAGAAAAATCACAGAATCATTTAGATTGGAAAAGACCTCTAAGATCACCAAGTCCAGCTATAAACCTAAGACTGCCAAGTCCCACTAGCCCACGTCCCTAAGTGCCCTACACATCTTTTAAATCCCTCCAGGGATGGTGACTCCACCACTGCCCTGGACAGCTGTGCCAGGGATGGACAACCCTTCTGGTGAAGAAATTCTTCCTAATATCCAACCTAAACCTCCACTCTCGTGGTTAAAACGCACACAATTCCTTAGTGGCTGATGCTTGAATGGCTTGAACTCTGGAGTCCTCTCAGGAAGAGCTGAGCTGACCAGGGGAAGGAGCTCAGACTTGTCAACACAGCAGCAGCAGCAGCACAGTAACTGAGGAAATGGAGCAGGTGGCAGAACAGAACATATCCAGGCATTTGAGAAACACAGATTACAGTCATCAACAGATGTTACTGGAAAACAACTCTGTCCAAAGGAGTTTGCAAGCATAAAAAGGAATTATTCAGTACTCCACAAGAACATTTTACTGCCATAGCCACACAGATCTATCACAACATTTCTACACAGCAGTGCAGAGAAAGCACCAGTATTTTCCACTTTCTGCTGTTTTGAGGGCTATGCAGAAGGGACGTAACCATGGGCTTGAGAGAAAAAAAAAGACATTGCTTGTCATCAGTGACTTGGAAAAAGGTGTAGCTTCACAACAGCAATGAGGAAAGAAAAACTAGTTTATAAGTGAGTCCTAGAACTGGTCCAAGTGTTCCCTGGCCAATTGTTGGCTTAAAAAACTGTCATTTGGAAAGTCTGAGAAGACATGAGGAAAAATACAACATCCCTGGACCTGAACAAACCCTTTTGGGATCTGCCTTGAGACCAGACTCTGCCAGGTGCAACAAACCCTCCTGGAGCTGCTGAACTCTGGCCTGGGATGGTGGGGTGCAGGTGTCCTGGGCAGTGCCCCTGCCATGGGGACTCCCTCCTCCTGCAGGACCCCCCCTGTGACCCCAGACACGCTGCCTCCCTCAGCCTGCACACCTCAGCAGTGCCCTGGCTGTGCACTGGATGGCTTTGTGCTGCAGATCCCTATCACTGAGGGTGCAAAGAGCATTTTCTTGAGGCCTGCAGCCCCTGTGACACTCAGGGAGTCTTGGTACATTTCAGAATTTCACCTCCAGTTTTTCCCAGCTCAGCTGGTTTGACGGTTTCTGTGACTATTTGGACAGACAAGTGCACAAGCGTTTCCTCCACAGCCCCTGCTCAGTTCTCCTTCCTTCCTCGTCCTTCTCACAGCTTTACATGCTCCTGCCTTTGCCCCGTGATCCTGAGCATCAATTTGAGCTTGGTTTCAGTCCCTGTGCTCCAGGAGCCTGGTTCCTGCCAGGGCATTGAGCTGAGCTCCCTGTTCACAGGCCCAGTGAACTTCTGGGGAGCTCACAGCTTCCCCACGGCTGGCTTTGGGTCAGACCTGGTGCCAGCTGACAGGCCAACTTACTCAGATCTTTCTCCTTATGTGGAAGTGGCAAAGTCTCTCTGTGGGTCCTCCAGGCTGGTATCTGACATGTCAAAGGGCTTTGGTCACCATTCAACCAGCGGGTACATTCACAGGCAGTTGTGTCCAGCAAGGAACACTTCAGACACATTCCCTACTGCTGCCCCTCCCTGGGGGCTCAGCACTGAGCCAGATCCTTGGAGGGTGCTGAGAAAGTGGGATGGCCTCACCCAGTCTTCCCACAGCCCTCAAACAGGAGGTTATCATCTTCATGAAAGGGGCTCCTGCATCATTACAGCTTCCACAAGCTTTCATCCGTCCTGCCCTCTCCTGAGTCAGGAAAAGCTGGCTGGGAGATGGAGATGGGAATGTTCGTTAGGTAGAAGTCACTTTGTCAGTTGTGATCTTACTCTGACAGCTTTCTGTCTGAAAAAGCAATTTTAGTTTCAAACAAAATGAATAAAATAACAGGTTTAACATTTGGAAAACTCATTACTGGAAACTTTATGAAACCTAAGGCTAACAAGGCTGAGTTATTGTTTGAAAGAGCAAATTTTCTTGTTAAAGAATGCAGATATATAAAGATGTGAAGTATCTAACCCAGTCATGTTAGTGAAGTACAGCCTTGGTATTCTATGCTCTTCTTTTTCCCCCTCACTTTCCTTCTTTTTCACATGCTGGTGCACCCAGCTAAGCACAATGTCATTACCACAGAGCATTTAGCAAAAACACTGCCCTGGGGATGGATTAAACAGGCTCTGGGAGCCCCCCTCCTGCAGATAACACTGGCTCCCTGCTTTCCCTGTATCCCAAAAGGACGACAAAAAAGATTACATTTTGATGAGTTAAATTTCCACGTGGGGAGGAAATGCACAAAGAACAGCACAGACAATACCAGCCAGTGTCTGCACTGATGCACAGCATGGCCAGCACCACCTTCCTGACAGCAAACAGCAGCTCTGCCTTATTTATGGATTCATTTCTTTATTTTACTGATCAGCTTGGAAGTCAAGACCTTACCCAGCACCTTCCTGCACAACACCCAAACCCCCTCTGATGCCAGGTCTTGTGCTACCTCCCAGGAATGTTGTGCTCTGTGCCATAAGATGGAAAAGCTGTTGTTATGCTCCATAATCCAGGAAAACACGGAAAGCTATCTGTGACTCTGACTTGCCTTTGGACCATGGAGAATGCAAGCTCACCAGCCCAGCTTGGCGTGCAGCTGGCCGTCCTTTCACATCAGCAAGGCATGCACAAGTTAAATTTCTTTTGTTTATTTGTTTTCCTCCCTCTAAACACACACAGAAATATTGTAGCTGTGACAACTCAATGTATGTTCCAGAAAAGCCAGGGCTCTGGTGCCTCGTTTGCCCAGAAATGTGCTTAAATACTGATATTTTAATGATGCATTCTTCAGAGTGCCCCATTGTCCCAGAGCCTCGTTTTTAAAGGCTGGCTCCAAAGGCATTAGGGGAGCTGGAATTGCAGCAATTGCAGCCTCTGACAGAAGATGGATTTGGGTAGGAGCACAGAGTGAATGCTGGAAGATTCCACTCAGGACCTCCCAGAGCTCTCTCTGACACATACTGGTCTCTGACATCTGCATGAGGATGTCTGGTCTTGTGCAAAGCATCTGGCACTGTCCCACTCCACGTCCTTCTCTCTAAAGCACAGATACAATGGATTTGATGGATAGACTAGGGGTAATGATTTCACACTGGCAGGGCAGGGTTAGATGGAATGTTGGGAAGGAATCCTTCCCTGGGAGGGTGGGCAGGCCCTGGCACAGGTTGCCCAGAGAAGCTGTGGCTGCCCCTGGATCCCTGGGAGTGTCCAAGGCCAGGTCTGTCACCTTGAAGGCTATCAAGAGCCTTGTGGGAACAACCAGAAAGAGACAGCAAGGGAGAACCATGAGCCTGGAGCCCCTGAGAGAAGCTGTGAACCCCTGCCCATGAGGGTGGCACTCACCTCTCCTGAGCGTGGATCCATCTGACACACCTAGGAAGCCACACAGAGAGTGGGAGGTGAAGACACACCAGCCTGGGTGGAAATCCTCTCTAGGACCTTCCAGCCTTGAGAACCTCCCATCTTCTGCAGAGTCAGAAACAGGGTTCACCTTCAAAACAATGGCAGCTAGCCCCTGGATTTAGGGGTGTGAGCAGAGCTACCTGCCTCTACCACAGCTCTGCTCCCTTTCCTTTCCTCTCCTGCTCAGGAGCAGCTCCCTTGGCCACCCATCTGATGGGACCAGTGCTCAGGTGAGCAGCACAGGACCTACTACCTAGCAGATCTGACCTTTCCTCTCCTCCAACAACCAAGGAGGGCCACTGCCCCTGCACCCCTTTTATTGCTCCTTCCAGGCATCCAGGTGAGCCCACAGGATATTCCATTTGCTTCCCTGCTCCTTGGCAGGATTGAAGGTGTGACACCTGCTGCTGTTCTGGCATCACGAGGATCACCTGTGACATGACACTTTAAATCACACTATTTTATAGACTATTGATAATAAAACATTTCTATCCATTACCTGAATGGGTGTGAGGTGCCAAAATAATTTTCCAACTGTGTAACATAGACCTGTAATCTCTCTGGGTAGGACTTGCTGTAGTGCTGTTGAAATACGTGTACAGGTGCTGGCATTAGCAAATGGAAGTACTTGGATTAACATGGACTTTCTCTGTTTGTCAAAATTCGAAGGTTGGTATGTTAGTGTCTTGTTACTGCCTTGTTCTCTAAGCTACAGAGTTAATCAGAGCTTTGTTTCTTAGACACTAAAAGCATTCTCATTTTTGAACTCACCAGCTACTGTTTATTGGCACTTTTTTTTTCTGTTTCCATGTGTTGAAGAGGCATAACTTAGACACAGGGAAACAGGATTGCAAGGGGCACTTCTGCTGCTGGTGTGAGAAGTCTCAGCCATTTGGGCAGCAAATTTAAGCAATAGGTATTAAAATGACCATCCACTAAGTCAGAGCAGGCCGTGCTTCAGAATGGCAGAAATTAGGGAGTTTATTTAGCAATTATGTGATTTGTGGAAGGGAAGAACACCTTTTAATTAAATACATCTAATGTGCTTATCCAGCAAGAGATGAGTGCTCTTTAAACATTAAAAAACCCAACAAACCAGATAAGATATCGAATATAGATCTTGATCACTTCAGAGATAAGGTCATCAGGCCATGTCAGTGGCCAGCAATTGCTCGGGATTGCTGGAGTTTGGGGTTTATTTGTTTCTTGCAAATGTCATATACCAATTTTGGTCTTCATACACCAAACTGGCAATAGCCTGTAAGCAGTAAAGGATGTGTTAGCTAATATAGGTAGTACAACTAATATAGCTGATGCCTTTATTGGGTAAACTCTGGAAGGGAAACTTCCCATCCCAGTTTGTGGTAAGTGTGAAAGCCCTGAAATCCATTGCTTTGGCCTTGAAAAAAACCTGTAAATGCCCTGTGTTTCAGATCTAGAATTCCCTCGGTTCAGTTCATGTTTGAATTCGATCACTAGTTCAAAGTGAAAACCCAGGAAACAAAGCCAAGAAGAACAAACCCAAACCCTGAAATGTGCCACAACCCTCCTCCCCACTCCCACCACATGCAGAGTAAGGAATTCAGTTAATCAAGTGTGCTGTAAAGAGGGAAAGAAATTTCCCTGCTAATTCATTCCGGTGCAGTGTTTGGAGTTTGGAGCCCTCCAACCTGGAGGCATCTCCTGGTTTGGCTGGTGGGTGCAGGTGTGTGTCCCTGTGTGCTGGTCCTGCTTTTGGGGTGTCCTGGCACTGCTGACCTTCTGCTATGGCTGGGATGAACAGTGGGCTTTGGCAAGCCCAGGCAGCTGACCTCGAACTCCCAGAAACAGCAAACACCAAGCTGCAGTTTTTTTTGTTTTTAACAACTTTAACACCTATGGATGAAAACACTGAACCCCCCTGGTGTTGTTTCCATCAGGGTGGTTTAGGGCAGCACTGCTGATGTTGCTCCCCCTCTGTCCCGAGCTCCCCCCCAGCCCTGGCACTGGGGGGATGAGGGGGCTGCTCTCCCTCCATCTCCTGCTGGAGAACCCCACCCTGGGGGTGACAGGCCCTGGCTCTTGGCCATGGCCAGCTGCCTGATGCTGTGTTTTAGAGTCAGTCATAGAATCACAAGAGGTGGGAGGGACCTTAAAGCCCACCCAGTGCCACCCCCTGCCATGGGCAGGGACCCCTTCCACTAGCCCAAGTTACTCCAATCCCCGTCCAGTCTGGCTTGGACACTTCCAGGGATTCAGGGGCAGCCACAGCTTCTCTGGGAATTCTATTCCAGGGCCTCCCCACTCTCACAAGGAAGAATTGTTCCTCAGTATCCCACCTAACCCTGACTCTGGCAGTGGGAAAACATTCCCCTTTGTCCTGTCACTCCAGGTCCTTGTGAAAATTGTGTGAGGCTCCCTCTGAAATGCCCAAGCAAATGGTCCCTTTCTGAGCAACTGGAGGTAGGCCAGGGATTGGGCTCATTTTCCTCTCATTTATTTGGATAAGAAATTAATTACACCAAGATAATATACTGAATCTCTTAAAACTAAATCAGATTGTTAAGAGAGAGAACATTTCAGCTGAGCAGGTGTTTTGAAGGTGATCATACGCTGTGTTTTACTACTTTAAATAAATTACTAGAATTAAATATTCATAAAGCTCCATTGTTTGGCTTTAGTGCATTTGCTTCCTGTAACATAATTCATTCAACAATTTTGTACAAACTCTGTAAGTGAGTATTAATTGCTGTAACATAATTTACAGATTTCCTCCCATATGGCTGATTGGAATAGTAGATACAGCAAAATATAGGAGCAACATTTGCTAATAAATGGTGTGCCTGGGCAGGAAAGCTGCATTCCCAGAATTCCTGCTCTGAAATGTTTGTGATTGCATAACCTAATTTGGTTCCAGTCAGTGCTTAACACGACCCCCCACCCCACAGCATCACCAGTGTATTGCCAGAATGTCTCCCCTTGGGAGGCCAAGAGGGACCACTTAGCTGGAAATGTGAGCTTGGTGCCTTCATAAAGATGGTTTTATTCAAAATAGTTATTACTTTAAAAGAAACTTTCTCTTCAGTGTCTCAGGTGCTGTAGAGTCAAACAGCAGGAAAGGACTATTTGAGCAGACAAAATCCTTATGTCAAAAGTTGGGCTGGATGATCTTGGAGGTCTTTTCCAACCTCAAGGATTTTGTAGCTCAGCCATTCAGAGGAGGGAGGGCAGTCCCTGTTCCCGCATCTCCCTGGCTCGGCCACAGGAGGGGCAGACACGGCTCCTGGGTCACTCCTGGAATCCAAGACACTGCGAGGAGGGAGCGAGTGCAGGAGGGAACCAGCTGTGCCAGCGCTGCATTGCTGCTCTCCCTGCTCTAAAGCCCCTAAAACCAGGCTTGCTCCCCCCGTTCCATCCCCTCTCACTGATGATCTCTGGGCTGTGTGTCTGCTGGGGGGCTGTGGGTGCGGGCAGCTCCTGGGGGGCCGGGCAGGCAATGATGCTCAGGAAGAACCATCCACCTGGGGGTCCAGAGGGGCTTATCCTTTCGAGCTCAGGGGCTCCAGGACCTGGCAGCACTGCCAGAGGCTGCCAGGAGAGCAGGCACGACGGCCTGTGGGTCCCATAGGTGTTCTGATCAGTGAATTCCAGACCCAGGGCGCTCAGTTCCCAGTGTCAAACCCTGGGAGACACTCTCGCTCGGAGCCTGAGCCCACCTCTGTCCGCGGCCAGAGGAGCTCCAGCGGCCGGACCAGGCTCGGCAGCTGCTCACTGGAGAGCAGGTAGGGCTGGGGGCAGCCTGGGAGAGTCGGTCCGTGGAGCTGCGGGGCCAGGGAGAGCCCCCGCTGGGACTGGGGACCGGCAGGGATGGGCGGCTGCGGAGCTGGAGGTGCTGGACAGCTCCTGGATGCTGTGAAGCCACCGAACTCTGTCCTGTTCTGCCCTGTCTGCAGGTGGCAGCGCCAGGCTGCACAAGAGGGGCATCCCGCTTTCCTTGGGTCCTGCCTTTCATCTGGCAGAAGGGCAAGAGAAGAACTCAAGTGAATCCCAGGACCTCGACGGGCTTTCCCTGTCCTCCCAGGTGGCACATCTCGGGTGAGGCATTCCTGCTGCCAGGGTGTGCCAGCCTCTGCCAGTAGTGAAACATGCAATGTGGAATACGATTTCCTTTTTCCCCTCTGATTCTCCCCCCTTTCATCCAGCACTTGCATGTTTGCTGGGGTGGGAGAAGCGCCAGGCTGGCACCAGATCCTGGTTTGAGCAGACAGGGGCTGAGGAGATCCTTGCTGAGCTGCCTGCTCCGCCACAGGCCCTGAGCTCAGCCCTGAGGCTGAGCCAGCACGGCAGGTTGGAGTGATCCAGGCTGTGGGTGTGCAGGATGTGGCCCATTGCTTACACAGAAAGGGCTGTGGTCTGTTGAATTAGTGACTGTGAGCATGGTGCTGCCCTCAGAGAGAGCTGGGGTGTATTACAGCCAGGGTAGGGCATGATGCAGCTCTGAATACGAACTGCAGCAGCTGCAGACAGATGGTGTTTGGGACTGTCTTGCTGCTGATACACATCCAGTATTGGGAATGCAGGTACCAAACCAAATATGTGGGAAAAGAGTGTTTGAATGTCTGTACCTGTGTGCACAAGGACAGTGTCCACACAGCCTTCTGTGACACTTTGTGACATCTGCACCAGCCCATCACACAGTCAGCTTTAATAACACAGCTGATTCCTTCTGCTTAGCTCATGTTAATGATATGTATTGAACTCGTGCATACTGGAAATTGGGCATGAAATGACCCATTTCTGTCAGTGGAAATGGCTCTGGGCAATCTTTGCCTTGCTGCAGTTAGAGTCTCAGAAATGTTCCCCAGCAAAGGAGTGGGTCCAGGCCCCAGAAGTACATTCTTGGATCAACTTGATGAATTTCAAACTGCCTGCTTAGGAAGAAAGAAATCTTTCCTTTGTGGCACAGCCTGAGAGATTTATCTTTGAACTCCAGCACATCCCCATGTGTACCCAAAGGCAGTCAGTGAGATCTAACAAACAAATAACTGGAGGTATCAGGATGGAGGAAAGAGTCATGCAGTGTTCACAAAATAGCCACAGAATGGTTTGGGTGGGAAGGGACCTTAAAACTCATCTCATTCCACCCCCTGCCAGAGGCAGGGGCAACTTCCACTGGACCAGGTTGTTCCAAGCCCCATCCAACCTGGCCTGGAACATTTCAAATCACTGTGTTGTTGCTATTGGTCCTTCAATGCTGTTGCTGATATTTATCTAAAACTATATTAGAAAGAGGATAATAAAAAAATTTTATTGTGCAAATCATTCTAGTATTTCAATTTTTTTTCATCTTCATCCTGAAAAAGAATCAATAAAATTTAAAAAGTAATAAAACATGAATAAAAGTTCATGGCACAAATATTCCAGGGAAGTGCTGTGAGGTGCAAGTGCATCCCTCACATTTCTGCAGGACACACTGAGTCATCCCCACCCAAAATGTTCCCATTTCAGGAATTGTGGAAAGGCAAGGTAGAATGCAAAACTACGAATGATAGAGCTGGAACGATTTCAAAGCTTAATCCCCCAATTAATCCTGATAATGAGCATTTAGTACAAAAAAAGACTTTTAAAATCATGCCATGCTAGAACACATCCCCACGTTTCCTTAGCCTTTAAATAGCTCCCTGGCTGGATTTCCATGCCAGTTCAGCTTAGCCTGCTTCCTTTTTCATTCTTGCATTTATTTTAAGCATTCTTTCTTTCAATAGCCCCTTCACATATTTCATTAACATTGTGTCTTATTAAAATCTTGTTGCAGTGATTGGAATTTTAAATGAGTGTTTAAAGAGAAACCAAAGAGATTAAATGAATGTTAACAGAATTTAAGACACTCCGTTAACAACTTTGTGCCATATTTGCAAAATTCATGAAGCAAAGTGTTTAATTACAGCTGCTGATGGACTCCAGGTTGTGGGCCCTGCCAGTGCATTAACACCAGCATTGTGTGTTTAGTTTGAGGCTGAGCAATGCATCAGTCTTCGTGTTTGCTGGCTTAAGTCATTCATCAGCACTGTCAGTGTCACACAGATCCATTTATCAGCCCGTTAACGATCATTTGTAGGGGAGATAATCTGAAAGTTTGGTCACCTCTCCCCGAGTGTTTTGCATCTTTTCTCTGTTCTTCTGAATTCATGTTTTTTGCAGCACCTCAGGAGCCTCATGGATGCATGTTCCTGGCCTTGAAGAGACTCAAAATAGCAAAAAATAAAAGTCCAGCTCACAGAAGAAAGTGAGGTAATTCGACCCCAAATATATTTTGTCTAGATTGCCAATAAAGCACTTTAACTTTCTGCAGGCCTTCACAACTCATGATCTCATGATTCCTCACCTTACAACCCATCTTCCACTACGGGATTCTGAGCTTTCTATCCACAGTTTTAACCTTAATCTAAATTTAGGAGCAGTTTGGGCAGCAGTGTTTCCAATAGGAGAGGGGCAGGTGCCCAGCTGAGCACCAGCCTGATGACACACCAGCAATGAACTCTGTCTCTACCCGCAATAATTAGGATTTTAAACAGCCCTGCTCCCATCATTCCCAGGTTATCTCACCCCATTTCAGCCTGGTCATGCACCCCGAGCCTGATGCCCAGTCCAAACTGCTGGATTGTTCCTTTATTAACCCGGGACAGGATGGATTTCAGACTGTACTTTGTGAATAAAAGCCTCAGCTACCTGCTGTCAGCTGGAGAATGGAGCAATATGAAGGTAATCACTTATGTTCTGGCTCTCAAGACTTTTTTTCCTGTTTTTATATCTTTGTAATTCTGCTCTCAAAAATAAGTTTGTTCTGTGTGAGCCATGAATTTGGGACTGCCTGTCATAGGTGGCTTAATGCTGGGTTTGCAGGCACTCTATATTCTCTTGATCCTGATTAACAGTCTTTGTGCTACTGTTGCCTGGAAGTTATCCAGTAAAACAATTTCACTGGAGAATGAGATTTCATCAAAATGTATTACAGGAGTGTGCCAGTTTCAAAAACTTTAATCAGAAAAGGGATCTTGGAGCCAGGGAGGTATTTTGTGTTGAAAAGAGACACTGTGTTGAATGCAGGTGTGTTCGCAGTTCATAAGCTCTTTTCACAATTTTTGGCAAAGCTACTGCTGGAAAAGTTTAGTTCTTCTGCGGGATCTGTTCCATCCCAGCTCTCAGCTCAGCCATCATGGGCACTGTGCAGTGGGTGGTCTTCCATGCCCAAAGATGTCCTACGGTACCTGCCACTCTGCAAAGTCTGGCTTATTATTAAACGAGATCTTAAAAAATAGAGAGGAAAAGAAACAGCAACCCAGCAGCTGGGTCTGCTGAGGCAGGTGTTGAACACTGGTGCAAACACAGCCATGAGGCAGCCCAGAGTATTTGTGCAGAGTCAGTCTCAGCCATGGGTGGCTCCAGAAAACTCTCTGGCATTGCCCCATGCTCACTGTTTCTCTTCTGAAACAAAGAATACCATTGAATCCTGGTTATGTCTCTGAAGGAGGCTCACCCAAAGGCATCCAGCTGACTGCACAGAAATAGATCTGAATTCAGGGAAAAACTGAAGTCTGATACCTTAAAATAAAACAGAAGCAAGGCATTTTGAGAAACTTGGAACACTCAGTATGTTCAGTCTATGCACACCCCCCCAGCTGTTCAATCTGTACACACCCCATACTTGTCTGGGTGCACAGGGACACAATGCTCGTGTTCTTGGGACCAGCCCCCAGTGCTCCTCCCTTTGGTTCATGGAGGGCTCTGGGGAAGGGGTGTAGTGCTGACAAACTGAGCTGGCACCTGGCTCACACAAGAAGGAAATATCAACAATATTGAACAATGTCCTTTAGAGCATGCTTTAACTTTTGGTTACCCCTGAGGGGGCCATGCAGTTGGACCAGATGATCTCTGTTGGTCCCTCCCAACTGAAATATTCTATTCTAGTCTAGTCTATTTTTTAATAATGCACTGAACTGTTGTTCTCATTCTCCGTAATGCTTTTTGTTCCCCATCTTCTATGAATTGTAAAAATAAATTAAAAAAACCCAAACAACCAAATATGAGTGGCAATTAAGGCCAGAAGAGCCCCTCAGGGTCTCTGGCCCAGCCCTCCACTCCAGCCCAGGCTGATTCTGGAGTGAGCCCAGACTGCTCTGGGTCAGGCTTTTACCCCTGAGGCTGCTGGGCTCGGCCCAAGTCTGGCACTGCCGTTGCCACAGGAAAATCAGGCTCGTGGGGAGAAGGGCTCTTGACCTGATGCTCTGCAGAGCATGAGGATTTACAAAAATCAGGGCAGTTGCATGAAAATCTCTGACTAGAATCCAGATTTTTAGTTCCAGTTGCTGCTCTTCAGAATGAGCCGTTTAATGTCTGGGTTCTCTCACTGCATTTGTTCCCAGACTTTGCATCCTCTGGTTTCTCTTCTTTCTGTTCTTGTTGGACCCTGATTAGTGGTGACATCATTCTTTGGTTTCACTGTTGAAGAACACCTTAAAATAAAAATCAGTATTTCAGCCAGATAAAAATAATCCTTGGTTTAGTGCCCATGGATTTATTAATGTGACTCCTTCTGTCTGCTATTGATGTTAAGCCTGATGTATTTTTAAAAATCTCTTACCCATGGAGATCACTGAAGACAAATCCCTGTCTGTTATAGATGCTTGGTATGGGAGCATTTCAGAAGGAAAAGAGAGAGGATGAAAGACACAGCAGGCTTTATTACCTGGGTATGAGTACCTGGCACATGAGGGAGCAGTTCCTTCAGTGCTGCCCTCGGGAAGCCACTGTGAGTAGTGATGCTCCCAGGCATTGGTGCAGAGAGACCCTTTCTTGTTGACCTCACACAGTTTCACATCAAACACACCCAGCAATGGCTTCGATGATGTTATCAGTGGATATATAACCACAGCAAAGACACTGAGGTGCCTAAGGGCTTATTTAGCCCAAGAACTCAGCCT
Source organism: Pyrocephalus nanus (assembly GCA_038380795.1). Classification (NCBI taxonomy): domain Eukaryota; kingdom Metazoa; phylum Chordata; class Aves; order Passeriformes; family Tyrannidae; genus Pyrocephalus; species Pyrocephalus nanus. Next base: position 63,684,453 of record CM076265.1, on the reverse strand, counting down.
CTGGAAAGCTGTCTGGAGAGCAGGCAGAAGTGGTGAGGCCGGTGGCCCTTGTGCTGCTCTCTAACGGGGTTTGGCTAAGCACATCTTTGACGAGGGGTTGCTGGGATCAGACACGGGCAGAGCAGTTCCCCGGGGCCAGGGCAGCCCCACGAACGCAGCCCTCAATATATCCCTGTGACACATCCCTGGAAAACCCAGCTGCTGTTACTGCCCGCTCCCGCCGCTCCATCTGCAGCCGCCGCCCTAATCCTCCCTTTGTCACTTCATTGCCGGCTGCTAAAATTGCTTCTCCGAGCCTCTGCCCGGCCCGGGCTGGCACAGCACTCGTGCCCTTCGCCGCCCTGGGGCCGGGCTGGGGAGAAGGTTTGGGGTCCCCCCTCCTCACTGCCCAGGACTCGGGGGAAGTGCTGAGGTGGGAGACAGGTCCTGAGGGGCACAGGTTGCACCCCACTGTTGGAAATGGCTCTGGCTGAGCCCCCAGGGATGGTGTCTCTGAGTTCAGGCGAACCTCAGTGATCAGCCTTGTCTGACACAGCCAGGACTTCTTGGATGAAGATGTAAAATCTCAAATATCAGGTCTGAGGGTGCCCCAAGGAAGATAAAGGATGAACTGGTGCCAGCTGTGGGAAGGTCCTGGATTCCAGGGGTTGGGAAAGACATCCCACAGCTTGGTGAGCTCCTGTGGACAAAGCTCAAGGGGAGGTGCACCAGGCTGGGTGTGAGGAGATGTGACATCCGCTGCTCCCCCCTTCTCCCTTTCCTCTTGTGGAGCCTGTGTTGTGCCCTGTGTCCCCACGGGGCCGTTCCATCTTGGGCAGCTCCAGGGGATGGGGAGGGATCTCAAAGGAGAAGTGGGCAGTGGGACTGTGGCCCTCGTGTGCCTTGGGAGCTCTGGGGTGAGCCATGGGTGAGCCTTGGCAGAACCCAGGGGTGTCCATGAGTGCTGGAGAAGCTCTGGGGGTCAGTGGGGACACCGTGAGAGTCCCCTCACTGGTGGCAGTGAAGACCCAGCTGTTTGCATCCTACCACTGATGTCAGCTGAGACATAGCTCATTGGCTTAACTGGGGCTCTTCCACTCCACATCAGTAGAAGAGACACTAAATCTGTTCACTTCCTTCCCTAAAATACTAAAAGACGAAAAAGAGGACAAAATCTTGGTGCCTAATTAAGAAAATAAGTTTCTCTTAAAATACTTTCTGAAATTTTGGCCAAGGTTGACTCCTTAAAAACTGCTAAGTAGCACAGTCCCCATCGCCTTTGCCTTCATAAGTTTGTTTTTGTATTAATACCTCCTTTCATAAGTAGTGTAAATATAATCTTCTTGCTGTTTACAAAAAGAGAGAAAAGATTTTGTTTCAACATAATGTCATTAAAAATGAATATTTTACAGCCAAGCTTATGGCTGGAGGGGCTTTATTTTTGCCAGATTATTCTCTCTTGTTTCATAAAATTAAAGGGCAGCAAAGATATCAAGTACTTTCTAATACCATCAAAAAATTGACCAGTTTAATTGACATTCTTAAGTAGGATTAATTTAGCACTTGAGAGAGATGAAAGATTGATAGGTTGGGAAAGTAAAGGCTAGAGTTTATGAACATGACAAAATGTGGGCTCCAAATGCCCTGCTGGTCTCTTTGAGCGTGTCCTGAGCAGACTCTTGAGACAATAACTCAGACTCGATCTCATTTTGTCTTGATCCTGGATGAAATGGAGAATGACACTCATTACCCAATTTGCTGAGCCGGTGGATAGTTTGGGATGAAGGAGCCAGTGCAGTGTCAGAAGTGCTGAGGCCGTCACATTCCCTGGTGAGCTGAGGAGGGCAGAGGTGCCAGCCCAGCCTCCAAGGAGAGGCGGCTGCAGAAAGTGAGATATATTGTTGTAGTTCCCTGCACAGAGGGCCCTCTCCTGAGCTAATGTCTGCAATTTAAATACAGCACCAAGGATTAATATCCTTCCCTTTTAGGCAAGGACTACTTGCTATGAATGATGGGATTATTGTATATTTGAGTATGTCTGAAATAGCACATTCGATCGTCCTCAGAATTTAAAAGACAGAACAGTGGCAGGAAAATCTGGGCTTTTTCTTTTTCTCTTTTAGGGAAAAAATCACAGCTGAAATGTTGAACAGCCTAAAATATTCCTTAAAGTTCGCTGTAGATGGAATAGATGACCCATCCCTTAGAGGTTGTCCCAGCTGTGTGATATCATCTGTAACTTCATTATGTTTTCTTCTCAGGTGTTCAGGGATATTCGGGCTGATCAGTATTTTACAGACGTTGCACAGACTGACTTTGAAATCTGTTATGAAGAGAGAGAAGCACTCGTTTTAAATTCAAGGATCTGTGGGGGTTTGCTGTGGTGAGACCAACAATGTTGGAAGAGCTTGGGGTGGGGGGCACCAGGGAAGAAGATCCCTTTCTGCAAAGCCCTGCCAGCACCACCAATCCTGGGGTCATTTCTGGGCCCCTCACAACAGGAAAGGCACTGAGGGGCTGGAGTGTGTGCAGGGAAGGGAATGGAGCTGGGAAGGGGCTGGAGCAGCAGGAGCAGCTGAGGGAGCTGGGGGGGCTCAGCCTGGAGAAAAGGAGGCTCAGGGGGGACCTTCTGGCTCTGCAATCCCTGACAGGAGGGGGGAGCCGGGAGGGGTCGGGCTCTGCTCCCAGGGAACAGGGACAGGAGGAGAGGGAACAGCTTCCAGCTGTGCCAGGGGATGATCAGGTCGAACATGGGCAGAATTCCTTCATGAAAAGGCTGTCCAGCCCTGGCACAGCTGCCCAGGGAAGGGGTGGAGTCCCTATCCCTGCAGGGATGTAAAAGCCATTTGGATGTGGTCAGTGGTGGCCTTGGCAGTGCTGGGGGAATGGATGGACTCAGTGGTCTCAGAGGACTTTTCTAACCTAAACCATTCTGTGATCTTGTGATTTCTATGAGGGGAGAGGGCAACAAGCAATTCTCCAGGTAGCTGGGGTCTGTAAGTGATTATTCCCTTTTTTTGGAGGGGGAAGGTTCATGTGACCAGCCCAGCCCACGGGCCTCGAGAGCAGGAGGGGTGGAAGGACAGAGCCCTGTGCCCCCCAGCCCCAGCCCTTGGCCACACCACTCTGGCTGTGGGTGTCCCAGTGTGTCCCATCTCCGAGGGCTCCAGGCAGGGCCGGGCAGCAGCGTTCACCTGGTGGGATCTTTGCAGGGCTCAATGAAGCCACTGAAACGCTGTAAAACAACTGTTCTTAAGTGGCTTCTGGGGCCGTGACTGTGGAAATATGAGTTTCATTTCTTTTGCGTGGTGTTCCAGGTCACCGGGCCTTTGTTCCGCTCCTGTGAGCCCCCACTGGAGCCACTGCCATTGCTCAGCCTGCTTTGATTGTCCCCAGCTTTAGTTAAGAAGCTGCTCTCTGCAGATCATTTAATGAGGAGGATTTCCTCATTCAGGAAAGCTTCCATCTCTCTTTTTTAAGTGTCAGGGAGGATGTTGCCTCGGCTGAACAGGAACCATATTTAACTGTTGTGTTTCTTTGTTTCTCAGCCGTGAAGTTTCTCTCCCTGGTTCAGGGTGAGGTGACAGTTTCTAGCATCTCCCTTGGAAACATTTTAAAGAAAACAGAAATACATTCACTGGATCCTGTGCAAAGTGCCTCTCACTGGAGACGTGTCCATCTCGCTCAAGATCCTGTTCAGTTCCTTTCGGGATGTTCCATAAGAGTGATTCTCTTAAGCCATTGTCATTCCCCTGAGAGCTGGTCTCAGATTCTCAAACAGTACTATCAGGAGTGCAAAGCCAAGCTATTGCACAAGAACTGGGGAAGAAATGAGGCTCGGTGTACTGGGAAGGTTTAAAGGGGTGTTTTAATTTCTTTCTGCCCTTTGGAAAGGAAGAAAGATGGAAGGAAATGTTGAAAATGGGAAATACTGTAGCAAGGGGACTTCTGGCTCCTTGGCCAAGGCAGGGCTGGACCCTGCCTCCCTGGTCTTCACCTGTGGGTGGGTTTGTGTGGGAATTGAGCAGAGGCCAGGGGGCTACTTTGGATCTGTTTCCTATGCTTTTATTTCTTTTTAATTGCTTTAAAGGGAAAAAGCCTTCCTTGGAGACATAAGGGCAAATCACAACAATTAACCTCATCCAGATGAGAAGACTTTTTGGGACCTTTAATTTAGAAATGTGGGTGCCACCACCTACTGAAGATGGACAGTGGTGTCATTGGCAGAATGGGAAGAGTGAGGGAAAGAGATTTTTAATTTTTCATACTGGATGTGCCATCAGAGTTCATGGCCAAAGTTTGTGTCTTCTGTACTTCTTATTGTTTACATTTCATAGTGACCTGTTTCAGGAGTCACTTTATTTCTCTCAGCTCCCTTGGCAGCCTCTTGCATCATGTTGGGAACAACCCCATCTCTCTTGGCTTACAGGAACAGTTTCTGCTCCTCTGCGAACCCTCTTGCTAAAGGAATCTGACAGAACGATTGGAAAAATATAAATATTTCATTATGAGGCACTAAATCTGCTTCTTGCCCAGAGAATGCCCTGTCCTTGACTTACTTGTGGCACCCAGTGGGCTGCTGCGTCAGACTCCGTGTCAGTGGGCAGGAGACTGTGAAGCCCCTGTTCAGCACCATGACTGGGACTGAGTGTCAGTACTCAGCACTGTGTTGTGCCATTACTTCACTAGAACACAAAACTAAGTGGTAATTATTAGCAGTGCCTGTTTATTATGGCTATTTTATTTTCCCTGTCCCTCAAACATTAATCATTCCTAATAGGATGAGGTTGGTCGAACAAATGGGAAATAAGTGGCAGAGGCCTGTGTTCAGCAAATGCCTTTTCATTGTTTTCCCTCACTTTTACATCCTCCCTATGCAAACACACCTTTTAAGGTTATTTTGTGTGCTAAATAGGCTCTTGTGCCTACATGTCACAAACAGTTACCAGGGACATGTCACAACACTGTTCCCATGCATGGGGGAATTCAGTAGTAGAGCAGATCCTGCAGGGATCACTAGGGAGGAGGAAGTCCATCCCATCATAGCTGTCACAGGGCAGGGAAATGCAGTGACTGACTGCAGTGACTTTCTGTTGGATGGAAACTCCATTTGGATCTATATTGATGGTATCTCAGGCTGTGACATTCAGCTGGTCAGGTCACAATTACATTTGAAGATTACACAACAGCCAGTGATTTAATTCCCCTAATTAGAACATTTGTTGTATTTCTTCATCAGGAAAACAAACAGGTAAGGAGCCATTTGGATACCAAGTCACCATCTCTGAGAACTTCAAGGAATTATAAAGGTTTGGTCTAGAAGAATTCTGGAAGCAGCCACTGGAAGCCAACCCAAGCCCCCCACCTCCCCTCCCCACCAGCTACAAGCCCCCAGCAAACCTGGGCTTTGTCAGGGCCTGTGTGGAGCATCCCAGTCCCTCCCAGGAAGGCTCAGGGGCACCACCCATTCCTCCATGCCAAGGTATTTGCATTAATATCATGTTCATTTTTCTCCTCCTATTAATTGGAAAGATTTTCCAGCACTTGAGTCATTGTTAGATTGGGGCCTAAATTCCTTGTTTCTGTAAATCCTCACTTCTGCTTCACTAAATTGCTACCCTGTGTTGGGTTGTTATTTTTTCATCTGTCTGCTTTGCTTTTCTGGGCTACTAGAGCTCTTACCATGATTCATCTTTTTAGGAAAGTAGGGAACAAAATGCTGAAGCAGGTTCTGGAAGTGCTGCTGCAATAATTTGCTGGTCAGCAAGTTCCAGACCATTTGTGCCTTGAAATGTAAGTGCTCACGTCGTTCTGTCCTGTAGTCTGGGCATGAGAGGAATCCTCCTTTGTTCCTGGAGCAGGATTTGTTTGGTTGATACCCTTAGGAATTATCCTATTCAGTACCATGTAAAGACAGTCCAATCCCACTAGTGGAGCCTTAAAGACTCCAAGTCTCTTCTGCAGCCAATTTCAGACCCTGGAGAATGAGAAAATCACCATGTAGGAAAAAGACTACTTGGCAATTATTTCCAATTGTTTCTATTTCTGCCTGCCTGGAAAATCAGGAAACAGGATTTGCTTGGGAACAATTGCTGTAATAAAGTCAGTTGAAGTTTCACCTTGCTGGAAGATTGTTTGAGCTGGGAAGTGCAGAAGTGGTAATCCAAAATGCTTGACCTTGGTGGAACATTATCTGTTTCTAGAGCCTTAAACCACGACAATTGCAAACACCTCGAGCTCATCAGTTCTCAGATCCCACGTCCTCTTCACAGAAGAGGCATCACATATGCTCTTTCAGTCTGACATGGAGAACTAGCCTTTATTTGCCGACGTGTGACCAGGAAGGTGGATTGGGCTGGCAGCCAAAGAGGCTCAAGATCATCTTGGGCAGAGGGCTACCCTTCCTGTGTGCTTCCAGGTTTAACACAGGATGTGCTGCTTTCCCTCACCATTTCCCATGGGGAGATGGAGGTGCTGCACATTCTTGTGACCTTGCAGAGGCTCTGCCAGCTTGGCAGGATCACAGAACCACAGTTTGGGACAGGATGGAAGGGCCCACAGTGCATTACCTGGTCCAACCTCCCTGCTCAAGCAGGGTCATCCCAGAGCACATGGCACAGGACTGAGTCCAGGTGGAATCCTCTGTCAGCAAGGAGCCACACCCGTGGGACTCACCCTGGCACCCTCCCTGCTCTCATCATGGGGGCTGTGACTGAGAAAAGAGATGACAGAGAAATGTTCCCGCATTCTCCTGACTTGTGACCCTCCCTGGCACTGTGAGTGGCCAAGACACCTTGACCTCCCATCCTGCCTGAACACAGAGGGGGTTCCTGTGCACCAGCCCACAGAGGCACATCCAAGATGTGGCTCCAATCACTCCCATCCCATTTGCCCACATCCAGCCCTGTACCACAGAAGATGGTACAGGGTGTGGGGCATTCTCACCAGCTCTGAGCCCTGCAGCAGGTTCCATAGCCCCAGACACACCTGCAGAACACTCAGCACTGGATTCCCAACAGAGCAGATTATCCTACCACAAATTAAATCATCCCAGCTACCTTTCCCTCTGCTTCCTTCAGGATTCAAGCAGAGAGGAGACACTTGAGATAGTCCTTGACCTTCACGGGTCTCTTATGAATCATTAACCTGGAAGACTGATGGGGAGAGATCCTGCAGCCTGACAGGGCAGCTCTTGCATTTAATTTCTGTGTCTCCACCTCAGCTGCTGTTCCACTCTTTCCCCGGCACTGTAACATCCCTGCACGCGGCAGCAGCGCAGCAAAGGTCGGCATTCCCATCATCTGCTCAGCTTTACAATCTCTGCCCTTTACCCTCACACATCTACACAATGTGAGGGTAATGGAGACACACAATTCTACCTTCTTGCTCCAGAACCTGCAAGTGAGTTTGCCACAGTGGATGCTTCTTTAAAGAGATAATGTTGTCCTAATGTGTAACCTCTGGGAATCACTGACAACACCTTCTGATATGGCTGAGTGTCATGTTTCAGCTTTTTTTTCTTTTTTTTTTTCCTCAGTGTTACAGTCTTTCCTTGTCCCAGGGCTCTCACAGACACCCCCTGAGGTAGCACTTGCTGCCCAAGGGCACAGCTACATCACACTGAAGCTTTCCCGTTTGTGGGCAATATTTCTGGGGTACTTCAGTGCAAGTCAGTCCATGAGTCTCAAAGGATTCCTTCCCTGTGGGAAGTCCAGCTGCAGAGCAGTGTTTTGGTGGTTTTCTTGTGGCAGGTCTGCTAAAGCTCCTGGACCATCAGGTGGAGCTGCTCTTACAAACCAGGACCCCCAGTTTGGAAGGTCTGGTGGGTATTGATGCTTCAGCACTGTTCTTCAGGTCCCCACTGGCCAGACCACTGCCTCTGCTTTGTGCCAGTGCCATGGGCACAGGCTGGCATGTGGCCACTGTCTGAGGGGGTGGGTCACACTGGGCTCTCCTGGCCACCGTGGTTTGGGATGGTTTGGGTTGGGAGAGACATTAAAGCTCACCTTGTTCCACCCCCTGCCATGGGCAGGGACACCTTCCACTAGCCCAGGTTGTTCCAAGCCCCATCCAACCTGGCCTTGGACACTTCTAAGGAATTCAGGGACAGCCACCACACCTGTGCCCTCATGAAATATTCTCATCAGGAGCAGTATGAGCACCCGAGTCTGTGAAATTGTTACACGTGTGAGAGCTGAGCATTTATAAAAGAAAGCTGTTCAACATTTCCCTTCACGAGACTAAACAGTGAGTGGTGCCTGGACGTGAAATCATTTGGGGCTGCACAGAAAAGGGATAGAAGGAGAAGCCAAGAAAAATGAGATAAGGAACACAGGGACAAGGATAGCAATGTGGATCATTCCAGCAGCAAGATTAATAATGAATTTCCTGCTCCTGATGTGAAAATGGAATAGGGCTGCCACTGACAGTAATACATCTTGAAAAGGAAAAAAAAGGTTTGCCATTCATTTCCCCCTTGATGTTTTCATGTACCAGGGTGTATTACCCATGGTCAGAAACCAGCTCTGCTCGTGAATGCACATGGCCAAAACTGGAGAAAGACAGGGGGAGATGCTGATTCTCTGCAGATGTATTTCCCTGGAACACAGCATCAGTTTCCTCTGGGCTAGACCCTGAGTGAGGGTTCCTGTGGGTTCAGTGGAAGAAGGGCACTCCCAGACCCCCCTGAGGGTGCCGGCTGTGCAGAAGGAGCACCGAGAGCCCGGCGCTGGGAGCTGCTGGAGCATGGGCAGCGATGCCACTGCCCCTGTCAAGGGGCTCTGTGTGGGACCCCCACTCCTTCCAGTGGGGAGGGAGCAAACACCAAGCCACAGGATGGACATGGGCATTGTGCCCTGTGTGGGCAGACGTGGCAGGTCTGTGTCCCGCCGGCTGCCCGGGCACATCCATGTGGCTGCGCTTCCCAGGGAATGTCACCTTGCAGGATCAAAGCAACAAAATGGGAAAGGTTGGGAGTGTGAAAACACTGTCTGTGCAAACCAGCAAAGCCTGTCACAGGCAGGTCACAGCGTTTGGTTTGTATCACGCTGAGTTTGTGGCTCATAAACTGTCAGGTCCGATGGATGCCCCAGCAAAGTTACATTCCATGGTTCTGTGTCCTGCTTCCCATCCACCGGCACTCTGCAATACCTGGCGATTTGGGAAAGCCAGTCTGTGCCACGGTGTCCCCTGGGATCACTAAATACCATCCTACCAGGCGAAGGGAGTTCACCCCCAAGCCATGAGCTGCTCTGTGCCTAGCACAGTCTGGCTGGGGGATCTGGAGGACCCCCCATATCTCAAGGCTTGAAGGGAGCAGTGCTGAGATCTCCACCTTTGGAGAACAGTTGGATTTCCAGATGCTTTGGCTGCTGTGGTTTGTCTGTTTACATGACTTTTTTTCCCCTTAAAATCTCTCCTGAGGCTGGAATAGTTGCAGGCACAAGCAGTTCAATGCCAGGTCCCCAGGAGCACCAGGGACATGGACGAGCAGGGACTGAGCTGTGAATGTCCACAGGGTTTATCCAATTTAAACCCAGCCCTGAGGGGCACAGGACTTGCCCAGTCTGTGCCAGAAGCCTTGTCACCCAGGGCAGGGAGCAAAGCCGCAGTGTGAGGCAAGGAGAGTTTTCCTAGGAACAACAGAAGGTGAAATTTGCTCTCTGTGATGGGGAGAGGAAGATCAGCATTTCCCAGGAGCTCTTACTAAGTCAGTCAGCATAAAACACATGTGAATCCTTAAAATATACTGTGCAGCCTCAGAAAGAATGGAGAAACCTGCTCCCAGAGGAGCAAAGCCTCTATCCTCTAGGTGGAAAGTGCATGTCCAGTTTGCCTGTTCCCAAGCACTGCTTGACACCGTGAGAAGCTCTTTTAATAGTGAATGACAAAGCCCGGATCACCACCTGAAATCTCATTAAGGATCTGTCAGTGGGACTCTCCCATGAATTCTGTGCTTGTGTGCTGCTCATGCACAGAGGAACAGGGATTTCCTGCACTGTGCCCTGGAAGATAACCCTTCCCTGGAATCCATCGCCTGGATGCACGTTTCCACACTCACATATCATTACAGGCTGTTTTAACTCACTGTATTTCCTTGGTGGGAGTTTCTCAGCTGCTGATTCCCCCAGCCCCAGCTGGATGCTCCCAGGCACTTTTTCCCAGTCAGGGGTCCCAGCCAGCTTTTCCTGTCACAGACTGGTTTGGGTTGGAAGGACATTAAAGCCCATCCAGCACCACCCCCTGCCCTGGCAGGGACACCTTCCACTAGCCCTGGTTGCTCCAAGCCCCATCCAACCTGGTCTTGGACACTTCTAGGGATCCAGGGGCAGCCACAGCTTCTCTGGGCAACCTGTGCCAGGGCCTGCCCACCCTCACAGGGAAGAATTTCCTCCCAATATCCCATCGAACCCTGCCCTCTGTTAGTGAGAAACCATTCCACTTGTCATAGAATCATAGAAGCATAGAATCATAGAATCACAGAATCATAGAATCATAGAATCACAGAATCATAGAATCATAGAATCATAGAATTAACTGGATGGGAAGAGACCTCCGAGATCATCAAGTGTAACCCTTGATCCAATCCCACTGTGATTACCAGATCGTGGCACTCAGTACCACATCCAGCCTCGTCTTAAAAAACTCCAGGGACGGTGAATCCACCCCCTCTCTGGGCAGGCCATTCCAATGTCTGATCACTCTCTCTGTAAAGAACTTCTTTCAAATATCCAACCTAAACCTCCCCTGACAGAGCTTAATCCCCTGCCCTCTTGTCCTCCTGCTGATTGCCTGGGAGAAGAGACCGACCCCCACCTGGCTACAACCTCCTCTCAGGTAGTTGTAGAGAGTGATGAGGTCATCCCTGAGCCTCCTCTTCTCCAGACTAAACAACCCCAGCTCCCTCAGCCTCTCCTCATAGGACCTGTGCTCCAGTCCCTTCCCCAGCCTGGTTACTCTTCTCTGGACCTGCTCCAGCCCCTCCATGTCCTTCCTGACCTGAGGGGCCAGAGCTGGATACAGCACTCCAGGGGTGGCCTCACCAGTGCTGAGTACAGGGGAAGGATCACTGCCCTGCTCCTGCTGCCACACTGTTCTTCAATGCAGGCCAGGATCCATTGGCCTTCTTGGCCACCTGGGCCACCTGTCCTGTCACTCCATGTCTAAAATTCCCTATCACTAAATTGTCTCAGCAGTCAATTACAGTCTGCATTATCCACTTTTTTTTTTTTTTTTTTTTTAATATCTGGAAATTGAAATTCAGCCCTTTCAGTCCTGGTTTGCTTTTCCTGGTGGGTCAGAGCATCCCCAAAGATCAGATATCTCCTCCCTGTACTTGCACAGCACCCTTGCTGATGGGTCTGTGTGTGTGTGTGTTTTTGTGTCACAAATGGACATTAAATTCCAAGCTGTCAGGAGGAGTAACTTGGCAAAACTGGGAGAGGGGGAAGGTCTGCCCTTTGTTAGTGTCCTTGTTTTCCCAGAGAGTTCCCTTCCAGTGTCACAGTAGGAATCAGATCACCCATCAGCTTCATCTTGGTGGACAGCACAGCCACATTTCCATCCTCCAGGGCTGGTGAGGAACACCCAGAGCTGGGAATATTCAGGTTAATTATTTGGAATATGCCCACGAGTTTGTACAATGTAATGATTTGAAAATAACATTAATTTCCAAATGCACTGCCTTCTTGGAACACAGGGAAAATGAGAAACAAGAAAAAGAAGAAGATTTAACAAATGCAATTAATCTGGAATTACTTGGCAGGGAAGAGTCACCATTGATGTATTTAACAAAGAACTAATTAAACCAAAATGCAGACTGAAATAAAAGACATTATGTAATGCAAATAGTGCTGATTAAAAACTGTAGCCTCGAGAACTCCGAGCCTGTGTAGATAAATCACGGACACGTGTTCGTTGTGTAGAGATCAGGCTTTAACAGAATTCCAGTCTCAGATGTGATCATGTTTTTCAGTGGAAAAATGTCCTTTTGAAGGCCCTCAGTGCCCAGTGTTTCAGTGATGGGCCCTTTGGAGGTTCCTGGGCACGGACTGAATCCACGCCTGCACTGCCAGGGGGAGGGAGGGGGCCATGGACCCCTTGGGGCTCTGCAGCACCTTCCCAGGGCCTGAACAGGTGATTCTGGGGGTGAAGGTGTTTCTGCGAAGGGGAAAGGCCTGAAGGGAAGCAGGAGAACAGTAACCTGAGCAAGGCAACCCTTGTGGATTTAGAAGCAGCACAGCCTCATTCAGGGCACCCACCATGAGCCTTTTCAGTGCCCCATCTGATTCCAGTTACACACTGGTCCGAGCCTGGATTCATCCTGCAGCACCAGGTTCATCCCAGGCTGCCAGGATCAGTCCTGTCCTCACCCACTGTCAGCTCTCAGGAGGATGGAAGGGAACCAAGGAGAGGGTGAAGTCTGGCTGGGGCAGTTCATCCATCCTGGAGCTCCCTGGCTGCTCCGGGTGCTCTGAGGGACACTGTGCTGGTTGCTCAGGGGCTGTTGGTCCATCCTTCCCCTTCCTCTCCTGATCTTCCCTGCCTTTACTTTTACTGTTTTATGTTTTTCTCCTCTCCCCCTACAGAACCCTGTGGTTAAGCACAATATCCTTGTGTCTCCTCATTCCTAGGTCCTGCCTTCCTTGTGGCAGCACTGAGCCAGGACACACCTCCAAGGAGCCTCACTGCCCTCAGTGCAAACCACACTCAGCTGGTTCTCCATGAAATGTCATCATAAACTCTAAGGAGAAATCTCCAAATGCCACCCTCAACTACCTGGCTGTGTTCACTGTGGAGTTTGGGGTCAGCCACTCCCTGCTGCACACACACTGCCAGTGTGGATGGTTGAGACTCACCCGCTGCTCCCTGCTCAGGGAAGTTTATCTGAACAGTTCCAGCAGTGAGTTCTCCTGGTCTTGAGAGCACATTGACAAAATGTTGAATTTCAAAGACAAAATGTTTAATGCAAACCTGCTATGGGTGGTGCAGCACAACAGGGATGGGCTGAGTTCAATCCCCTGCTCAGCTCAGTCGTGTTTGTAATTTCAGCTCAGTGGATCTCTGGATTTGCTGTTTCGACTCACTGCACCCAGGCCAGGGAATCAATATGAATTATCAGCAATTTTCCAGGGGCAGATAAATGGCATCGCGATGTGGAACTGCCGCTAATCCCTGCCTTGTCCTTGCTTGTTGGGGCAGAGGGGTTTGTTTTAATCCTCTGAGGTCGCAGCGAGGTGCTGCTCTGCAGTGAGTCCTCTGGGGCTCCTGGGGAGGTGCAGCAAACAGTGGCACCATCAGTAAATGGCTGCGAAGAGACCTGGCAGGGCAGGGCAGGGCAGGGCAGGGCCCTTGCAGTGTCACCCCGGGCAGAGGCAACCTCAGAGAAGAGATGTTCCCACCTGTAAATGTTTGGATTGTTCCATACAGAGGTCTTGTGTCCCCAGGGCAGCCCCTGTTCCCATCTCCTGCAGGAGACACCTGCCTGGGGTCAGTCAGACCCACGACTAGAAACACCTCATTGCTGCCAAGGGGTGGATGCTCCAGGCTTTGCCCTCCTCCATATCCCAACTCTACTGCCAGGGGAGGGAGCTGAGCTAGTTTGGCCTCATCCAAACCCAAGGATGGGGCAGTTCTTTGGGGAAGGAGGAGTGTTGGGTTGTCCTGGTCTCCAGCCCCAGTGGGATGCTCCGGCCGTGCTCCCCAGAGCAGCCTGCCCTGCAGCACCACGGCGTCACTGAACGCTCAATAACTGCCTTCAGGAGCCTGCTGATACTGAAGGACTGAGCAGATATTTAACCTGAAACCAGAGTTCAACTACATCAGACTGCTCATTAAAAATGAATGGGTGCATCCGATGAGGATCGTATTCCCTGGATGTGATGCAGGGGTAAAACAAGGCTGCTGGGGTCTGCCCTGCTCTTCTCTCCAGACGGTCCCTCTTGTGTTTTTGTGTTCTGCAAGTACACTTGTTTTGCTTTTTTATTCAAATTCCCTCCTCCTTGATCCCTCTTCAGACAGAAAGTCTGAAGACTTCCAATAAACAAAGGCAGCAGCTCAGTGAGAGCAGCTCTGCAGAGCCCCATCTGATACCAGTCACACACTGGTCTGAGGCTGGAAATCCCCCTTCCCGGCTCCTTTTGGTGCACTGTACCCCCCAGGCCCACTTATCCTTTCCCTTTTGTCCACCCTTCATCCCTCTGGACATTTCAATGCTGAGCCCCGGGGCTAGGGCTCGTGTCCTTTACTGCTGCTGGCCCCAGGAAGGACCAGGTTCAGGTGCTGTCAGCCTGTCACTGCCCCTTGTTAACAAGGTCCTTCCCAGCCCTGGGCAGAGTCACTGCTCTGCTGTGACTGAAATACAAAAGACGGGCTTCTGCAGAGCAACATCTTCGCAGCAGTTTGTTATCCCTGCCCTGGTTTTGTCTGCAAGAGCCAAGTGATGGGCAGATGTAGAAGGTACCCAGTTCCAGCAGCATTTCCTCACAGAGATTTCCAGCTCAGCTGTCAGTGTCCCTCCTTGCTGAACAGTTTGCAAGATCACTGTTAATACCCTTTTGTAGGTGCTCTGGCCAATCAGAACCATTTTGGTACTGAAGTGACAATAAAGGAAAGGAAATATTTTTCCAGATATGAAAACTGTTTAAATCTCAGATTTCTGTGTTTTTGTAATACAAATTTCGCAGAGATTAAAAATTCCCAGTCCTACCCAGACCTGTTCCTGGTTGTCACCAGTCTGCAATCGCATTCCAAAAAGCACTTTTTCCTTGGTTTCCTCCCATTGCTCAGGTGGGAAGAACTGCCACGTGCTCTGCAGGATGTGCATATTGAATAAAGGAGGGATGTGGTATTTCCATGTGCCTTGCTCTCCCCTGTGCTCTGCCCTCAGTGCTGGGGGGGTACTGGTGTCTGATGTCACAGATTAAAGTTAATGGAACTGGTTCCAGCACTGCTCTGGTGTGAAATACCCACAGTGAGCACTGGGAATCCAGTCATGGAACACAGTCACAGAATCACAGTCCCTGAGGTTGGAAGAGCCCTCTGAGACCATCGAGTCCAACCATCCCCCAGCACTGCCAAGGCCATCACTGACCCCTGTCCCCAAGTGCCACATCCACATGGTTTTAAATTCCTCCCCCAAACATTTGGCCAATGATGTCTGGAAATTGCAAGAGGAACAACTGTGATATTTTCTTATCTTTTCTTTTTTTCTTTTTAAATCTCTCCAGTTTGCTCCTTTCCAAGGGAGATGTTGTGCCTGAGTCTTTTGCCTGGGGACTCTCTTCATGGGCACTGAGGGTGTCTGTTCCTATTAGAAATAGTGCAACAAATCCAAATTATGTGCAGCACTTCATCACACTCTGGGCTGGAGCAGGAGTCTGCTTTTGTTTTTTCCATTGCTTTTTGGTTTTTTTTAATTTGTTTTGGTGAGATGCAATGTAGAAGGGAGAAAGCGATCCTAAAGGAATTATGACTCATGGAGATTAGATAAATAAGACAACTCTAAAAGCCATGCTAAAAAGCAGTTTTGCATACAAGTCCTAAAAACTGTCTGGTGGTTTGTAATTCCATCATACGAAGGCAAAGCCGTTTCTGAGACACAGATTTGGATAATAAGTATGCACTTGAATTTTAGTTAAGAAAATAATATGTCCTGAGGGTACATATTCTTGCAGTCGTTTCACATTCATGCCGTGCTCCTTCAGAGATGAGGAACTGCTGCCATGTGACAGCTGAGTCCAGAAATTCAGGAAATTAATAAGAAGATGCACTTGGAGCATGAGCTGTATCGTGTGAGCCAGGCTGGGGGGTTACACTGGAAGAACTGGGGGGGCAGAGCCGGGTCTGGATCCAATGTCTGATGTCCAATGGGAATGCCAAAGGAGCATCCCAGCTGTGCAGCCAGAGCCCACCCAGCACATGGCCTGGGAAAACTGGGACTTGGATAAAATGATGGATCCTCAGGGAAATCACACGAGCAATTTGTTCACCAGTTCTGTTGTTGAGCTTTTGTCAAAAAAAAATAAAAATAAAAAATTTGGAGCTCTGCTTAGCAAATGTTCTTGTTATTCCTGTAATTTTTTTTTGGGAATTGAACAAAAATCAAGTGACAGGAGTTAAATGGAACCTGGAGAGCTGGTGGTTACTGCCTCGAAAGGGAAAGGGGTCCCGGGTGACCCCTCTCCTTCAGAAAACTCTGCTTTTGGCTGCATTTGATCTATGGCTGGATAAAACCTGTTCTGCTTTAACTGAAGCACAAACCTCCCACCAGGACCCCTGGTCTGGGGAGCCTGTCAGGGGGTCCTGCCCCTGGCCTGAGCAATGCCCTGGGCCAGGAGGAGGGGGAGGAACACATCCCTGCAGACTGTGGGACCCTCCCCAGGTGGCAGGGTCGTGTCCCGGTGCCCCCGGGGCTGGTGGGGACCTGGTGCAGCAGGGCAGGAGCGGGGGGAGCAGTGAGGGGACACAGCCCCAGGGCTGCTCTGAACACAGGGGACACCAGGACCCATCCTGCCTCAGCGCTGGACCTCGGATGGCACTGGCTGGAGAGCAAAGCCAGGAGCTGGCCTGGCACCAGAGCCCTGGGCTGGGTCCCCTAGTGCCACTGGGGAGGTGGCTGGGTGAGCACAGCTGGGCACGAGCCTTGAAACAGCGTCACAGACACACATGCCCGGCTGAGGGCTATTTGTGTGGCTCTTCTCCTCAAGCTCTTGGCAGTTGGACACGAGGCTCTGCCGCAGCAGGAAAATCAATATGATTTCCATTGGCTCCAGCCCCGGGGGCTGAGCCCCATCGCTCACAGGTACTGCTGCATTGCAGGTGCAGGGAAGATCCTGGCTGGAGAGGAAATCCTGTGCTGGAGAGAGCAGAGCTGAGAAAAAACCTGACCCACGTCATCAGGAAAGTGATTTCCTAAGGCAGCAGCTGCTGAGCTGACTCTGAACTGCCAGGAAGGCAAAGGGTTAAAGATTAGTGGCCTGCAAGCAGCTTCCTGGCCCTGTGCTCCAACTGTGGGTTTTGGGCAGGAGACCTCTGCTCCTGAGCCTGGATTTGATTATTAGTGGACCAAAAGCTGTGCTGATTCCATAGGGTAATTCCCAGGGGAATGGCCATGCTCTGGCCATGGGGATCCCAAGGAGTTCATATTGGCACCTACTCTTGGGGTGAGAGAAGGGGGGATGTTTTTGGTGCCCTGCCCTGTGCTCCCCATGGGCAGTCACAGAATTGTCACTTTTTAACTGAATTTCATTTTTCCCCACTAGCATCATGTTTTAATTGTACTGTGGATTCGATCTGGCTGATTTTACGGCTGACATTGTGCCAAGGATCGGTGGGTAGCCACAGAGTCTCTTCATGGAATCATGGAATCCCAGGTGGGAACGGTCCTCAAGGATCATCTGGTCCAACCTTTCTTGGCCAAAACAGGGTCTGGACAGAATGGCTCAGCACCTGCCCAGCTGCATCTGAAAGGGCCCTAATCTAAAAGTGTTTTCCAGACTATTAATGCTCTATTTTGGAATGACCTGTGCCAGATGATGAGTTTCCAAATCTGCTCTTAGAGCCCGTGTTTATGAACCCAGGCAAAGTGAGCAGCCTTCCTTTCCCACGTGATGGAAACCACATCCGAAACCCAAATGATTCCTGTTGGTAACATTCCCAGGGTGACAGGCCCTGCCTGGGAACTGGATTTGTCATGGAGTAAAGGTGATGCTGCTTGCTTGGTCACCCACCAGCTGTGCCACCAGGCCCCCAGGGCTGGCAGGGGGGAGGTCACCACAATTTGGGATGTGGCTCTGGGATCCTATGGGGCTCAGACTCCTGGCAGGGCTCAGCCTGAGTGGGATGTGGATGCTGACACGGCTTCTCCCCACAGAGGAGGCTGGTGTCCAGCCATCCATCTCCCAGTGACTGCAGGAGATAAATGCCAGGCCAGGAGAAGTGGTTTGCAAGCCACATGTGCCTCCCAGAGCAGTAGGAAAGGTTTATCCCTGCTCTGTGTCACAGAACGGGGTTGCTACTGCTGAGAGCATCTGTGAACTGAGGCAGCTCCCTCCTTCCCCGCGGTGACGGGATCGCCGTGAAGAGAGGGGATGTAGCAGATTCACACTTCTAACTCACCATTACTCATCTTCCTTTCTAATTCCACACCCCATGCCCTGATTTGAAAAATGGTAAAGTCAACAGGGCTGAAGTGTCCATCCGCTGCTGCTCCTTCCCTTCAGCACCTCTCATGTGGAAACTCGGATTTTCAGCTGAATTACAGCTCATCAGGTGTGGGTTTGAAACAACTTCAGTTATTTATCTCAATTCATCAGAAGGAGGCAACACATAAAATGGGAATAACAGGCCATAACAACCTCTCCTGGTACAACTTGCAGCCAAGACAGGCAGAATTTTTAGCTAAACACGAAGCTGAGGAACCTTTTTTGAGTGTGACTTTGTCCCCACCTGGTTGCTTGTTTTCTCTGAAATGCCACATTCCCTTGGTTTCCCATGGGGCAGTGCATTACCCAGACCCTGTCCTGACTCTTGCTGGGAGAGGTTTGAGTGGGTTCATCACAATTTCTGCTGGGAAACCAAAGAGATTTGGGCTTTCTGTTTGTACGTGCACAGTGTTGCTGGTTCCAGGACAGGGGCTGAGCTCTGCAAAGCAAATACTCAGGTGTGAGCACTCTCTTTCACAAGGTCAAAATTTGCTGCCTGTAGACGTATTTCAAACCCATATTTCCCTGGTTTTACTACTCCTTCCTCACTCAGCCTTCCTGGCACTGGCAATGAAATAAAGTCCTGGAACAGAACTCTAAAATACTAATATATATATATATATATTTCAAGATCTATGGGCTGTTTATTTCCTTCTTTCATAAACATAAGAAGAAATGAACGATGCAATAATCCTGCCTCAGAAATACATTAAAAAAAGTACCAAATTTTGGTCCATCCAATTATTTTTTCTGTTACCCAGTCTTGCATTAATTTACTCCCTTGAAGACACAGAACTGCTCATCATTTACATATAATTCTTTCCACCTTCTATTAATACACCTCTCCAAAGGAAATATATTACAAGAGAAACAGAGCAACCTGTGAAAGCTTTAACATCTGCCCCAGCAAAGTTCCCATCACAACCAGCAGCTGTTTCGCCAGTGTAAGGACACAATGAAA
Source organism: Pyrocephalus nanus (assembly GCA_038380795.1). Lineage (NCBI taxonomy): Eukaryota > Metazoa > Chordata > Aves > Passeriformes > Tyrannidae > Pyrocephalus > Pyrocephalus nanus. Next base: position 63,665,310 of record CM076265.1, on the reverse strand, counting down.
TCTGCAGGGTATTGTCCTATTTGAATTTTAATATCTTTTCATTTCTTGTTTCTCCCTTGTTTGCTTGTTTTTGAAAGAGTCGGGAGCACACAAACATGGGGCTGTAAATGAGAAAGTGAAAGATTTGTCAATACTTGCACTCTCCGGGGACTGAGGTTTTTTAATTTTAATTACACTTAAGTCAGGCTCCCCACACACCCTGTACTGGATGTTTTTCTCTTCCTAATATTATATGGGGGAAAATGCAGCAGCATCTGGTGCCTTCCTGACAGGTTCAATTGATTGTAGCGGGAATGAGAGGCAGGGCTGGTCTGGAACAAGCTTTCATTGATCGCTGGAGTGGCATTGGCTGCACGGGGAATTTGAAACAACAGCAGTTCCGGAGCCAGAGCCAAAAGAGTGAAAAGAAGCTGATGTTGAAGTTTCCAAAGGGTTTTGTCCTGGCTTTGCATTTTTACCACTTTTCAGTGGTGCAGCAGCTCCTTTTTTTGTTAGTTTTTGTTTGTTTGTTTGCTTGTCTGTGTTTTTTTTAATTGCTCCTTCCGTTTGTTTTTTTTTTTAAATTCTAAGTAAAATTAAAACAAAGTTTTAAAACAAAATTACCAAGGAAATTGATATGTGATAAAAGGGCTCTTTCTTCCCCGGGAATCTGTGCACTTCTGACCCTACTGATTAGTTTAGATAAAGGACATTATCTTCCCTTCCATCTACACTTCTAAATCCTCAGAGCATCTGAATGGATCAAGAAGCTTAAAAACCACCGTGTGATTTTATCAGTAAGTGCCCATTGTGTATCAAGTATCGATATAGACTCTCGCCTATCAGGGATCTATTGTGTGATTTTATCACAAAGCCCACCGGGCTCTGTCAGGTCCTGCCTCCTGTCCCCAAAGTGTAACAGAAATGAGGGGAACGGTTCTCCATTCATCTGTGAGCGAGCAGTTGCTGTGCTGTGTGACAGCAGCTCCGGGTGATGAGGAGCTGAAGGGAACTTCGACATCTCTGGGCTCTGCTAAAGGAGACTCAAAGGCACTGCAGCCCCTGCCCCCAGACCCCTGAGCCCCCGAACCCCCCGGAGCCCCCGCACCCTCTGCACCCCCTGTGCTGGGGAACAGCCCGTGCCACCCTTTAAAATGCTTCCACTCCTCCAGACAGTTCCAAAAGGTGGCTGGGGGCATTCTCATGGCACCTTTTGCTGGGGAAGACCAAAGGCCTGGAGAGGGGGAATGGCTTCAAACTGTTAGAGGGCAGGGTTAGATGGGAAATTGTGAAGGAATTCCTGGCTGTGAGGGTGGGCAGGCCCTGGCACAGGTTGCCCAGAGAAGCTGTGGCTGCCCCTGGATCCCTGGAAGTGTCCAAGGCCAGGTTGGGGCAGCCTGGGCTGGTGGAAGGTGTCCCTGCCCATGGCAGGGGCATGGAATAAGATGAGCTTTAATATGCCTTCCAACCCAAACTATCCTGGGATTCTTTGATTCTGAAGGAAGGATCAGCTCAGACCTGGGACTGTCCTGGGCTCTGCTCAGGCCAGTGACACTGCACAGCTCCTGAATCCTGGACATCCGTACGGAGCAGGGACATCTCTCCCTGCCTCCATGGAAATGTTGTTCAACCTTCATGAGCTGGTTTGTGAATTCCAGGCAATGGGGGAGGAGGGTGCTGGATTAGGATCTGTGATTTCAACTGTAACTAGAAGTGATAGCAGCTCGAAGTGATGTTGTGTGCATTTTTATTATATCGTTTTCTGAACTACCACTATTAAAAATACGACACCCATTGCACATTCCAGCAGAAGATGTGTGTGCTATTGATTTCTTTGTGCTTACTTTAAAATTGTTTATTCTGTGTTATCTTTTCAATGAAAATGAAGATACAGAGAATCCAATGTGATTCTTTACTGAAGTAAAAAATACTCCTCATCCTTTGAAGGATCACAGAACGACATCCCACATCCCAGTGTTCTTATCTCCGATCCGAGTCTGAAATGTATTAGTGTAGGATAATAATGACTTATTTTTTCACAAGATGCACATAAAAAGAAATGTATAAGCAACTTTCACTTCATTATCACTCTGCTATTTCAGCTGGGAATGGTCCATGGCAAAAAGAAAACAAGACTTAAGAAACAATCATTTTAATCCCTGTGCTGCTTTATTTTTCCAGTTTTATGCTTCTTCCACTCATTAAAAAACACCAGTTCTTCTCATTTTTTAATGAGAAAGAAGCACTAATATTTCATATTTGTCTCTGCCCTAAGCAGAGCATTTTCTGGCATTCCACCGGGGGCCAGAGGACTCTGCAGTGTCTTCCCCTGCTGCTTTGGCACTGACTTGGCCTTGGGGAGATGCCTTTGGAGATGCTCTTCTGCACGAGGCCCAGGTGGGAATGACCCCACAGCAGAGCAGTTTGGACTGGGGGGACAAGGGGCCCGAAATCACCCACATCTCACAGAGAGGGACAGGGATGTGTCCCGTGGCATGCTCCAGGTCCTGCAGAGGTGGCGTCCACGGTCTTTGATCACACCGGGGTCTGTCGTGGAGGGCTGGGCACAGACAGGTGTCAGTGCTCTGACATGGATAACCATCCTTCCAAGTTGCGGTTAAACACCGCCCTGTCGGCAGAGTTAGGTTAAATAAATGAGTCAGTTTACAGAAGAGCCTTTTCCCGGTTTATTCTCATGCAAATACCAAACCATTCGCACTCGGCGGACTTTCACTGCCGGGCTGCCAAGAGCCCCTGCTGGTTTCGTCCCTCTGCAGGCTGCCTGGACCGCCGGCTGCTCCCCTGTCCCGCCGGGAGGGCAGGCGAGCTCCTGCCTGGAAAACAACGCGGGACCCCCCACCCCCCTTCTGAGGAGAGGGCGCCCATCCTTGTCCTGGGTGTGAGGAGAATCCTGCCCAAGGAAAAGAGCTGGGAAACTTGCTCCCGGTTTAATCACCGAAATTGTTTGCCTTGTAATTAAGACATTGCTTGCCTGAGTCCCCCAGTCCTGCCTTTATTCCTAAATAGCCATTCACGATGGCCAAGTTCTGACTGTTTGGGCTATTTCTCATTAGCCTTCCTTTTTCTAATTTCCAAATTCCACCTGAGGGACTGATTTTCAACTGTTCAGTGGAAGATTCTCAAAAAGCTTTTGGACACATGACTTGGCACCCTTTAGCATCATCCCACCCTTTGGACCTGGAAAATGTTTAGAATTTTGATTATTTTTCATTTTATGGGTTTTTTGCAAATTATTTTGCCCCATCCCTGGAAGTGTCCAAGGCCAGGGTGGACGGGGCTTGGAGCACCCTGGGCTGGTGGAAGGTGTCCCTGCCCATGGCAGGGGGTGGCACTGGATGGGCTTTAAGGTCCCTTCCAACCCGAACTATTCTGGGATTCTAAGATTCTGTGATTAAAAGCCCTGACAGTTGCACATGTGGCTTGGAAAGGTCTAACACAGAACTCTCAAATAAGACAGAAAAGGTTACAGTGAGCTGTTAAATTATGCCCCTGCCAGAGGTGACAGTAGAAGGAGTCCCTCGTGAGAGCCCAGCCCTGTGACATTTCTAGCTGGAATTAGGCATGGATGAATGACCCTTTCCCCTTCCAGACTCTGCTCTTCCATTCCCATGTTCACCTTTTTCAGTGTTCTACTCTGGTGAGCAGTTGAGCAAGCACGGAGAATTTCTTAGTAAGATACTGTAGGAAATTATTGATTTCCTTTACAAAGGAGTTCAGCTTATTTCAGTGAGCTACTGGGTCATTTGGAAAATAAAGTTCTGAGCAAATGACAGGTCAGAAGGACTGATGAGGATCGTGAAGCCATAAAGCACAGCAGCTCCTGGGCACAGGCAACTGAAGGTGAGAAAAATTTCTCATACGCCTCACACTTATTAAAATATCAAGTATCCTTCCCTGCCAATTATGTAACCCCTGTGCCACAAGGGCAAATTATTTTAATTATAGGATTGTTGCATGTTCAGAGAATATAATTTCTTTCGAAAATAAAAGAAGCTGAAATTCAGGCATTACAGAGGGAAAAAAAAAAAGGTTAATTGCTCTGAGCTAGAGATTGTGCTGAGGGAGGTGGGGTGCTCAGAGAAATTCCAGCAGCTCTGGCAAGAAACCTCAAATTCCACTTAAATACAGGTTAGGCTGAATCACTGCTGACTTCATAGAGTTGTATTATATTAGTGAGAGAAAAGGGTCATTAGTGGCTGTTCTGCAAGGAATGGGGGAAGAGGAAAGGGAAAGCACATTTCTCCTGCTGGAACAGGGATGAGAAAAGTCACCTGTACCTGAGAGCAGGCAGTGCAAAGGTTGTGGTGCCCCAGCCCCAAAGCTGATGGTGGGATCTAATCTGGGTCAGGGGTTAATTTCATATTCTGGGGCTTTGGAGCTGCTCATCCAGCCCGTGGCTGCAGGGAGGTTCTGGTCTGACTTCTCCAGGTCAATTTGGTGAGAGCCAGGAGAATCCCACCTGCAAGGGCTGGTGCTGCAGGACAAATTCCACTGCAGGAAAGAGGGATGGAGAAGGGAGAGAACAGCCAAGAGAAGAGTGTCTCTGTTCCCAGTTCTCTCCTGGGGGCTGTGAGTGACCACAGCCAGCTGAGGGGTGTGGTGCTGGTGATGTCACTGCCAACCCTCCTTTGGCTTTGGAACAAGATCTCCCAAGGACACTTTTGGGCACAGGAAGAACAGAGAGGAGCAAGAGAGCCAGAAGCAATTAGAAAGAGTTTGTAACCTGAAGATCACATAGATACAGACCAAATATATGGGCTCCCCCAGCTTTCATCTCTTTGGAGTCACAGGCACTGGTACTGCTGGCACAGGTGCCTGAGCCTGCCAGAGGCTGGCACGGTGTCCAAGGATACTGGGATCTGAGGGGAGGATTCACACCAGAAGGTCTGGAAGTTCCTTAATGTGGCAGTTCCTCCGAAAGGATATCAGACAGTGGATCCTTTATAATCCCCCTCCTTTGGTACACAGGGGAAACAAGAATTGTATGGAAATGTTATCCAGATACGCTGAATGAAGCTAAAAGAGTTTTGCAGATACGTCGAAATCTTCCTCCTTCCGAGAATGAATCACAGTTTAGGCAGAGGAGAGGATTAAGTTAATATCTTCTGGACCAGAAATATGTTTCAAAGGGCACAAAAGCCACTGAGGCCTCCAGTGAGTCTTTGTCTTACTTTTATTAAATACTTCATCACTCTAGAAAATACCTCAGAGCTTGTTACAGCTGAAGGCAGCTTTAAAATATGATAATATAGTGCAGCACAATGACATACCCATTTTACAGCTTTCCATCCAGGCTGCAGAACAAGGACACTGGTAACAGATGTGTTCGGGTGTCCGGGAACAGCTCCTCACTCCCATCTGGCTGGTCCCTCCAGGAGTCCCTTCAGAAGGAAGTTTCACATGACACTCAGTATTTAATGAGTGTTTTTTCCCTTTGCAGGTAAAGATTTGCAAATATTGCTCAGTTTTTGTTAGAGCAGCATATTCCATGCACAAGAGAAAGGTGGGCTGTTGTATGATCACAGACTGGTCTGGGTGGGAAGGGACTGGGAAGGTCATCTCGTTCCCCCCCTGCCACGGGCAGGGACAACTTTCACCAGTCCAGGCTGCTCCAAGTCCTGTCCAGCCTGGCTTTGGACACTTCCACTCCCATCCCAGCTGAAGGGATTGAACCAGGCAAACACCAAACTGTGGCAGGTGGACAAGCCACAATCCCAAAGTTTTGAGCCCAGCTGAGGGGAGGCTGGAGCTGCTCAGGGCAGGGCAGGGACCACGGTGCATCCCCACAAGCCCCTGGCTGGTGGAGCATCTCTGCCCCTGCTCAGGGCTGCTCCCTGCAGCTCCTCACCCCCCAGCTCCAGCCTCCAGCCAGGACCTCATCTCCTGTGCCATCCGTGTGTGAACAGCGAGCGGAGTGTCGGCTGTGTCCTTCTGGGAGTGCTCCTGACTGATGGCCCGGCCTCTCACAGCCTTGGCAACACTGAAAGATCAGAGACAAATTAAAACCGAGGCACAGGAAGCCAGGACAGGCCTCCAGGGAGGAGCAGCTGCCATGAACTGCTCTTCAGGGACAGGTCTGTGGAGTGCTTGTGGGATTCCCACTTGGATTCATGGGTGCCTGTACTCAGATATATATATATATATATATATACTCATACAAACACACATACTGCAGTAACTCTACAATAATTCCATAATTCCCAATGAACTAGGCAATAGTTCTGCTTAGTGAAAACATTGTATTTCAGTGCAGAGCTTTGCATTATTTAACCAAGACCAGAAACCTTACTCTGTGAGCACTTCAAACCTCTAAATTAAGAGACTGGAGACACCCACTGGAGCTGCCTCTTGGTCTGAAGAGCTGAGGTTTGGAAAGCATTTATTTTCAGACACAAGTAGGATTTTTTCTGACAAACGCTCACCATTCCTTGGAAAGCACCTCCCTCCTTAGGGGAGAAGGGCTGTCCCAGTCCCACTGCCCATCCCTGTGCTGGGGTCTGGGTGTGAGGAGGGGCTGCCTTGGGCCCGGTCACAGCACCATCCTTTCCAGGCACTTGGAATATTTCGGGTACCAGACACAGTGTTTTCCAACACCAAAACATGCTTTGTCACCCACTGGCCGTTCTACTCCCAGCAGGAATGTGTCCTCACAAACGAGCAGGAGAAATCTTCTTACAGTGGGGAAAATACATCCTGATCAACAGAACAATCCAAAAAGGATTGGCAGGATTCAGGTGGCCAAGCACAGTCTTACTTGAAGGCTGGACCTTTCCAACACACAGCAGGCCCTTGGAAGGAAATCTTTGTAGAAAACTCACCTTCCAGAGGGAAGGGCACCGGGTGCCCGGCACGTGCTCAGGCAGCGCCGCGATTCTCCCCTCTGTGCCGTGAGCTCTCTTTTATCTCACCCCAGTTCCAAGGGAGCTCAGACAAAGCCTGGAGCTGAGCTGGAGGAGCTGGGAGAAGGATGGTGTTGCCATGTTCTATATTATCAGAGCGATCGCCATGGAAACGGGAGGATGGGACTGACCTTGTTAGTTTGCCACTGATCCTGCCAGGGCTCAGCCTCCAGCTCCCGCTAAGCTCCTCTGGGACTGGAGATGCACATCTGAAGTTAATAAATCAGAGGAGGAAAAGCCACAGAATTTTGGAAATGTAAAATGTAGGATCTGTTAATCTGCACATCGGATGTGCTGCTGGAAGGAACAGCTATTTTTGTGCAAATGGTGCACTGAGATATAAAAGAGGTTTAATATTATGTTCACTGTTAATTACACAATTCCCTGGGCTTTCCAGTGACTTTCTATAATACAGGTCTCCAAGCAGGAAGATGCCAATTCCTGCTTCCAAAGCCTCCCTCCCATCCTCATGCCCTGGGCAGTGCCCAGCCACCACTAGTGACAGGGATCTCCCTTTTGGAGCACCCTGGGCTAGTGGAGGGTGTCCCTGTCCACGGCAGGCAGGTGGAACGAGGTGGTCTCGAAGGTCTCTTCCAAACCAAACCATTCTGGGATTCCACGGTTCTGTGAGTTTATGATTCTGTGAAACTGAGCAAATATTTAACCACAAAATAAAGCTGTAGCACCATAGGAATAATTGACGGATGGATTGATCCACCAGTGGAATGAGGGAAGGGCAGCAGGGGAAGGACCTGGCTGCTCACAGCACTCAGACTGGCACATTCACATCCTCTATTCCAACCATGGGCTCACAGATATTCCCTGCAGGGACCCAGAGCTCGACTGTGTTGATTCTCCTCCAGGAACACGCTGTTCCCCCATTGAATCCCGAGTCCATCTGGATCAGTGACAGTAGCGGTGTAATTCCAAATTCCCTTGAAGAGCTGTAAGGTGGGTAACCATTGCTGTCTGAATACATCTCTTTTTGTCTCCAGGACTTGGCTCCAGATGCCTCATTCTGTTATTTTAGATCCATGCACATGACTGGAAATGTGCAAAAATATTTACAAATATTTACATGGGTTTAATTTGTTTACACTGTGAGGGTGGTACTCCCATATTTACATTTAATTTCACTTGTACATTTCTTGCAGGTTCTGTATCTGTTTGCACTGTTGGGGTTAGTTTACAGGGATTTTCAAAGGGGAGAAAACTTTGGTAATCCTTTCATAGGGTCCAGTCACAGAAGGGTTTTGGTTGGAAGGGACCTTAAAGTCCATCTTATTCCACCCGCTGCCATGGGCAGGGACACCTTCCACTAGCCCAGGTGGCTCCAAGCCCTTTCCAACCTGGTCTTTTCTGCCTTAACTTTATTTTCATATTAGCTTTTCTTCTCAGTGGTGTCAAAAACCCAACACACCCCACAGAGAAAACAGTCAGGAAGGGCTGAAATAAATCCAGCTGGTATTTGAGAGGTTAAGGCAGAGAACCTTGTTATGCCAGCACAGTGTGTCACCATGTTAAGCTCTAATCAAGGGCTATTAACATGACACAGAGGAGCTGAACTGCCTCCAGCTTTGGGGAGTTCTGGTGTCTTGGCAGCTGCCTTTTTACGTTTCTCTTCAATGACAAAGTTTGCTTCCAAACTCCAGTTTTCTCGGGCGCGGAGCTCTCTGGCACCTCTCACTCCCTCCGGCCAGAAGCAGCCTCAGAGGAGCTTTGTTGCTGCTTCACCCCACGTTCTCCGAGGAGATGACCCAGCACATCCCTGAGGAGATGGCCCAGCAGATTCCCTGTGCTGTCCGAGGAGGTGACCCGGCAGATTCTCTGTGCTCCAGTTGCCTCCAGCTGCAGCGGGAGCAGGTCAGGGCAGGGCAGGGCAGGTCAGGGCAGGGGCAGTGGGGGGAGCTGAGGGAGCCTGGCGTTGTCACACGAAGCCCTGACAGTGGGAAGGATGTCACAAGGGAATAACCATCGCCCCTCCTGTCTCTGCAAAGGAACCGCTTGTAAAATAACATTTTGCCTTATTCTTGCTGAGGCAGGAAGGTGGGCCTGGCTCATGCGTTTAATTTTGTCTCTAAAGCAGCACAGGCCAAAAATAAGAACTTGGCAAGGCATTAGAGAATTTGGTTAAATTTTACTAAATGGTGTGAGGTGAAATCTTCTCCAGAAGACAGAGTAATTTATTTCCATTTTTTAAAAAAATCAATATTTAATTTTGAAACATTTACATTTAAAATTTGTCAAAATGAAATACTGAAGAGCATTAACAAGAAACAAGAAAGCCCGCTGAAATTGCTCTTCTGAACAGATAAAAGCAAACTCAGGTAGATTCTTTGTGGATTTATTACTATTTCTTTTATTACTTTCAGGAAGATACAAAGTAATGAAACAAACAAACAAAAATATTTACTTGCTTAATTCTGATGGAATGTTCTTTACACTGGAGTTACCTCATAAACCCAAAACTTCGGGAGTGCAATAACAATGCAGCATTTTCCATAAAATGTTATAGAATCACAGAGTCATTTGAGTTGGAAAAAACCCAAATTTTGGCATAAAACCCAAGCCAGTTCTTGTACAAAGCTTTCATATTCTGGCTTGGGGTTGGAAGCTGGAAGCCTTTGGGAGACTGTTCGTGGCCATGGAGATACATGAGGGAGAGAAAGGGGAGAGAAAACAGGGAAGATTTTCCAATTGATCACATTTGTTCTGTATAGGAGGAATAAGGGCAAACCTATTCATCTGTCCAGAAGTCTCTGCTCTTCTGTGGGAAGAAGGAATTATGATGTTTGAAAAGGTCAGGGTGAGAGTGTAAATCCCGAATGCCAGAGAGGAGCAGGAGCGGGGGGCTCTGGCAAGGGAAAGCTGAGCACTCCCAGGGGAGTGGCCAAACAGGACTGGAGGGGCCATTGGGCTGCAACAACTTGACTTGCCAGGGCACAAACACCAGCCTGGCTGAGGAGGGGCCCATGGGACAGGTAGCCTGACAAGCACCTGAGAAAGAATCAGAGAATCAGAGAATTAACTGGGTTGGAAGGGTGAGGGCTCTGTCCCTGCCCACCGTGGGGTCTCTGCAGTGGAGCCTGGGGCACCTCCTGGGGTCCCTTGTGCCAGCTGAGCACCAGCACCATCGGTCCACCCCATGTCAGGCAGTTACAGCCCTGGAAATGTTGAAGGCCAGATTGGATGATGTTTGGAGCAACCTGGTCCAGTGGAAGGGGCTCCTGCACATGGCAGGGGGTGGAATGAGCTGGGCTTTAAGGTCCCTTCCAACCCAAACCAGTTGGTGATTCTGTGGTTCCATCATTCCATGATTCCATGACTCCATGCTACAGGGGCCCTGGGTCTCCTCAGCCTGGTTGCACTGGATTCACACCCAGCTGACAGTGGCAGCTGGTGAATGGGGCAGCCCTGGTAACCCTGCCCCTCACACACCCCATAAGATGCTGCTGCTGCAAGCTGCAGGATTGTGATAGTTTTCTACAGGATTTCATTTTTAATATGTAAATGAATTATTTTGTGTCTGTGGTTGAGCAGAACTCTGAGGTTCAGACACTGCCTGGCCAGGATGTGAGGGGCTGAGCACAGAAATATCCAAGCCATAAGTTCCCTGCCCACAGTGAACTGACGTTACTTTTTTCTAAGCAAGAACCCAGGTAATTTCAAAGAAAAATATTAATTATCAGATATTAGAGTGGGTAACTTCCAATTAAAAATAAAACTTCCTTTTTTTTTTTTTTTTTTTTTTTTTTGTTCCTCAGGTATTTAATGAGAACAGTCCACAGAATCACAGAATCATTCCACCTTAATCCATATTCCAGCTGTTGATGGATTTATCTCTTCTTTGTGAGAAGAGATAAAAGAGGTTTCAAAAGATGGTGATGCCCTGGGATCTTCAGTCAGAGCAAACCACCGTAGACCCACAGCAGAAAACAGTGCACAGGAAACAGAGTTTTCCACACTGATAATTAGGTAGAATTTTTGTCTCCCTACAAATGATTAAAATCATAGATTGGAATCACAGATGTGAAGCTCCAGAGCTGGGCAGTGTTTGCAGCCCTGCTCTCGTGCCATGTGCTGTGCAGTGTCTCACCCATCACAGAGTATCCCTGGAGCAGGTTGTGGCACCTACAGCTTTACCTGCGAAGTCTGGGTGGTTTTCACATGGCAAATGTAGGGGGACTGTGGCTGAGCCTGACTTCACTGCAGATGCTCCTACCAGCAGAGTTTCAGTGGAAGTGGGAATTGGACAGGAATACAGAGCTGTCTCGTGCATGTTCACACTGAAACGAGTTTAGGATTCAAACAAACAGTCATATATTCCATTACTGTATCCACACAGCTCTAATCTCCAGTAATAGACTTGACTGGATAATTGCAGACACTCCTTAACATGCAGCATGGCATAAATTAAATGAGTCAGAGCTGCTCTGCAGCTGCCAGGGAACCGCAGCCACGGCTGGAGAGCAGAGCTGGGGGGCTCTGGAGAAGGGGGATGGAGGTCTGGGGGCACTGCCCATATCCCAGGACACCTGCCTGCCCTCGCTGCCCTTTCCCAACAGACACTGAGGAAAAGAGTTGTGGAAATTTTGCTTGAAAATTTATCTGCAAAATCCTTTTGTAAAATGTTTTGCTTCTCTCTTAATACAGACTTTAAAACAAAACAGGGAAAAGGAACCGAAAAGATAGAAAAAACCCACCAAAACTGATGTCTTGCACCACATCAGGGAGATACTGAACTTTTTTCTACTAGGAAACTGCTGCTTTCCATGCAAAATATTGGTGAAGCTAAATATAAAACAAAACATTATTATGTCATCATTTTTAACTGAAGAACTGAAGATGTTTTGTTTAAAATGCCTTTTTTTTTTTTTTTTTTTTTTTTTTTTTTTCATAAGGATAGATGAATCTGAGAAACAGAAGGGATATTTTGATTTCTGGCAATGGAATGTTTGGCTCATCTGTGGTCCACGAGGCCCAGAGCAGGGTGAGCCCACGCTGAGGCTGCAGGGCAAGGACACAGGGCCCAGGGAGGGGCAGAGGATGCCCTGGTTGGGTAACTGGGATGTCGAGGCTCTTCCCTGGGACCCCGTGCTCTGCCCTGCCAGCCTGGGGATGGCATTCAGGTGGCACAGCAGAGAAACCTTCCCTCACTGGGATGGGCGAGAGGTGCAGAGCTGAGACTGGTGAGACACAGACTGTACAGGCTCCACACAGGCAATTCTGAATGAATGCAGTTAAAAGGGAAGGTATCAGCCAGGGCACTCCTGATGTCTCCTCCTGTCACACTGAAAAGCTCCCTGTGTGGTTGACACGGTTCCATTCACTGGGCAGGAGTGTTCAAACAGGCTGCTCATGGCAATCCCAGCAGAGCTGCTGCAAGAGGCTCAGGGTTAATCAAAGATGCCCAGTTCTCTTTCCTTTTCAGACAAATTGGAGCTGAGATAGCGCAAAAGTGTCCAGCCCGCTCAGTCCCTCCTCTCCCATCCCACTCGTGGGGCACTCCTGGAGCTGGGGCCAAACCAACCCACCAGCAGCACCAGTGGGGATGGCCTTGTCCAGGAAAAATGTGTGGGACCATGTGTTCTGCAGCGAGGTGTCCAGGTGAGGATGAGGATGGAGCTGAGCCCCGGGGACAGAGCCCACTCCCCCCATCCCGGGTGAACTGGGAACAGCTGCTCTGCTCTGCACAGAAGTTGTCTTGGAGGGAGTTTTGTTTGCACAGACTTTATCATTTCATTTTCCTCGCTGAGGAGTGGTGGAAAAGGGAATGTCTGGTTCAGTCACACCTTGAAGGACCTCAGAGCTCAGCGATGCCTCATTCCGCTGCTCCCGGCCGTCGGCATCAGCCGTTCCGGCTCGGCGGGAGGTGAGGCCACAGACTGTGCCCTGCCTGGTCCTGTCTGACAACCTCTCTGTCACCCTCAGCCCTGGCAATGGACATTTCCAGCTCCTTCTGTATCATCTCACAGTCCTGTTCCTTCTTTTGCATAAACACCATTTCTCAGTGAGCTGCCACGTCTGCTATGCCACAGAAAAACGGCATTTTCCCACTTTGCTGCCAGTGTTTATGCTTTTTTCGCTCTATTGTTAATCAGGGCAGCCTCTGGTTTCATTGTCATGCAGAGAACACGCCGGTGTCTGGCTGCTCTTGCAGATTCCCCGAACGCGATTTCCACGACTGATTGGTGTTTTCTAATGCTCTACATAATGGTGCCTTCCCAAAATACACATCTCTCCTTGATTTCTTTATCGACGCTCTGTAATTTTACTTTCCTTCACATGCCTTTGAGTCCTGATGAGGAAGTTCAGGCTGCCATGTCCCCCGTGCCTGCTGGGAATGCTGATTCCCCTGCACACCCTGGTCCTGCCCGGTGCAACCTCCCACTGCACCGGCTGTGGATCCTCTGCTCCGGGAGCTCACACTGCTCGGGAAATGAAATAATTGAAATGGCTCCAGTAAATCCTGCACATAATCTAAGTGGCAGTGCCTGAAAGGGCATGAACAGAATAACATGAGCACTCGCAGCCTCTGTAATTAATTGTTATGACTCGCTCTGCCCTTGTGTCAGAATCCTGTTAAAATCCGACTCTGTGCAGTCTCAGGTGGTTCAATCAGCTCGGTGAGTAATTCCTAATATCGTCTCATTGAAGGTTCTTCTGGGGGGGAACTGATGGGAAAAGCAGTCTCCGGCCCCTGGGTATGTGCAGGCTCAGCAGCCCAGGTCCTTTCCTTCCCTTCCCTCCCCTCAGGGAGCTCCTGCTCGGAGCTCTCAAGGGATCTCCAAGCCCCACATCTCTGTTCCTCTGCCGGCTTTTAAGAAATATTTTTCTCTCCAGCAATTCCAGTGCCGGTTCCCTGGGTCCTTCCCTCCTGGATAGCATCCCTTCCCCAGGACAACCCTGTGAGGAGACATTTGCTGGAGCAGGAGGTGTCTGGGGACACCCCTCTGGGGTGGATCTGCTGGATCTGCTCCAGGGGGGATCCCTGTGCCTGGCCATGCTCCCAGCCCACGCAGGGCACTGCACTGCACAGCTCTTCCCAGGCTTGGCTCATCCCTCCAAAGTTTTCTAATCCAAGCTGACCATTTTCCTCTTCACAGCTCTGCTTCCACATCCCTTATTTACTGACGTTATGGGATGACCAGGCTGGACAGGGCTTATACATCATTGTAGATTATACAAGTTACAGTGGTATCATCCACTGGTACAAATACTGTCTTTACATTTAGATAGGGTAGCACATACCAATAGAAAATTATACAAATATACAATACAATTAGAAAACTATATAATCAATTATGTTATGCTAATATGCTATTATATTACAATTGCACAGTAATATCAATATACAATACTATGATAATTAATATATAGTATAATAATTAAACAATTTTATGTGTGTGTGTATATATATATATATCTGTATATACACACACAGAGCTTTCCTTGGGTCAAATTCCATGTCCAGTCCATTGTTGTTCTATCCACAGGTTTCCTGCCAAACTTTGCCTGTGTCTGACAAGTGTGTTCCTGGGAATTCCCGTGGACAATTCATGTTTATGCTGTATAAGAAATATGTTGCCTAACTGAGGGACCACATCAACAGAGTGATAAATCCTCTCCCAAACCAACAGCTCAGCTGTGAGGGATGATCCCTGCTCCTGGCTGATGACTTTGCCTTGTCCCAGCACTGTCCATTGTGTGGGATGCAGATGTGCCGTGTTTATGGAATGACAGCAGGGCAGCAGCTCCTGCCAGCCTTGTGCATCTTCCTCAAGCTGCTGAGGAAGTTAACATCCAGAGAGTCTATCAGGATATTCAACAACTGCTCTGTGCCCCAAAAGCAGCTGCAGATCTATATGGAAGTGTCCCACCAGGATTCCAGAGCTGTTTGGTTGCTGATCATTCCCATCCCCATGCCCCAGGAGAGAGAATGTGACCCAGACCTCCAGAAAACAAAATCCTGACAGATCCTCCCTGCTGCTCCAGCTGTGACAGTTTGCAGTGACAGGTTTGGTCTCTTCCAACCCAAACTGGTCTGGGTTGCTGTGATTCAAGAAGCTGACTGTCAAGAAAAGGGCAGAGATGGAGTGGAGTGGCTTGTACTTGGTGTTGGGGGGTTCTGGGGGAAACTGGGGTGGCAGCATTTGAAAGGATAATTAGGAGAAGGTGTGATTAAAATATAAATTATCCTCTCCTTGTCCCCTCTATGGTCCAGGAACAGTGTGCAGAGGCAGTGCAGGAAGAGGCAGGAGGAGAAGGGAGATAAAGCCCTGTATCCAGGCTTGGCCAGCTGTTTCTCAGTGGCTGGATCACCAAGAGGCTTCTGGCACACTTGTGTGCAGAGAGGACACTGGCCATTGCTGATATCTGGAACTGGGGGTGAGCAGGGGCTGGATCCTGACCAGTAGCACAGTCTGAAAACTGAGCTACATTTTAAACAGGCTGTAAATGCTTAATTTTCCCAGACCAATGCATGCCTGCTGCATTTACATATCAGGTGTTTTCAATTTTGGTATATAATGGAAATATATATGCCTCAGTCTGGGAGGGCAGCTGTAAGGGTGGTACTTTATACATCTGTACAATTCTACATTCATGACTCTGCAAGATGTAAGAGCACACACACACTTGTGATCACACACCCACTCACACAAACACACACATGCTTATAAACACACATAGACACACAAACATGCATGTTTATAAATGCACACAAACACACACGCTCTTATAAACACACACATTCACACACACCACACTCATACACACTCACACACGTGCATCCTCCCCATCTTCTGCTTCCTCTAGTCCATGTCCACGATTTCAGGTAAGCTGCCATCCCAACACTAATTATTTTGTCTCAGAAAGCTTCAGCTCGTTGGAACGTGCCTTGGGGGCACCTCTCCTTCCCGCATGTGCAGCTTTGTTCGTGCTGGAGAGAAGGGACCTGTCCATCCACCTACGCCCCAAGACCTGCACCACACCAGTCCTTAATGGGGATAAAAGGGCAGGTTGTTCTGGAAAATGTGCTGCTGTGCTGCTCTGACGTCTGAGAACCCTGGAATGCCCTGAGGACTACCAAACTCGACGCATACAGCCCGTGCGTCAGGGACGGTGTCATTCGTGTCCTGATGGTCCCACTGAGACCCTGCCGCGAATCCCTGGCTGCAGCTGCATTCCCTGGGCTCCCTTTCCCGTGCTAGTACAGCCCTCTCTTCACCTCTCTCCCTTAATAAGGTTGTTTGCCTCCTTGGCAAGGACACTGTGATCCGTCTGTTGGTGCCACATCCTGCGGCTCCCGGTTCCTCGCTTCAGTTCTGAGATGAATTATCTCGCCTTCGCAGGGCTGTCATCAGCATGGCTTTGAAGAACCTGTTAGCAGGAGGCAGGAGGCTGCAGTGGGGCAGCCTAACCCAAAAAGACATGTTTATCTTTATTATCTCACTCCCATCTCTTCATTAACTTTCAGATATCTTCATGTTCCAAGGGTAGCTGTTGTCACATCTGGTGAGCGATGGTATTAATCTTCCCTCGTGCCTCTGCCTGGGATCCCTCTGCCCTATGGCTTCCTCTGAGGCTTCCTGGTATTGCTGTAATCAGGTCAATATTGCAGTTCTGCATAAACAAACAAGTAACGTTTCCTATGAATTCTCATGAATTTATAATGATGGAAATTCTTCTCTTTCATATTCACGGTTATTCCCCGACCTGTTATTCCACGTTTCTGATGTACAGCAGGAGGGGTCGGAGCTGTTGTACATAATTTAATCTCTTCTCCCATTACATTAACATTTGTCTCTTACTGAGGAATGTCCAGCTCACTTTTGATGGTGATGACATGATGACAGCCCTGCAGGGCCACCTGTGCTGGCAGGATGTGCCAGAGGGAAGGAGGCACTGAATGTGCCTCTGGGTTTTCCTCTGTGGTGTGGTAGCGGTGGGAGCCGTGTGGGGATGCTCCTGATCCCTGCCCAGGCTGCACATCCCACCAGCCATGCCCCGTGGAAGCACTGCATTGCTCCCAAATGCTGCAGATGGTCAGGACCTGGGAGAGAGCAGCAGCAGCTGGGGGGCTGATCCCTCACTGTGATGCTGTTCATGAGCTGGGAACATGGAGCTGGGAGCGCTGGGAAGAGGCACTGATGATAGAGGAAGCCTCCCTGGAGGAAGGGTGAGGGGTGAGGTCAGGGGACAACAAAGGGGCCAGGAGAGGAGGGTGCCAGTCCTGCCTGGAGGGGAGACACGGAGGAGCCTGGAGGGGAGAGCTGGAGTGCCCAGAGCCACTGGCAGTGGCACAGCTGGAGCTGGCAGGGAATTCTGTTCCCCCCAGCCCTCCTGCTCGGAGGGATGAGAGTTTTTTAACCCTCTGATTATTCCACATATATTTTGGGAGCTCCAGGCTCTCCCATCCCTTCTCCCCACTGCCCACCCCTGCCAGCTGCACTCCAGGAAAGAAGCCCAGTCATTCCCAGAGCCAAACTGCTGTCCAGGACACGAAGCTTTTCTCAAGTGCTACGGCCAAGCCTGTCCACTTCCCCTGCCATAAATCCACATCCTCTTCCAGTGCCACCAGCAGTGCCACGGGAAGATGGTACATTCCTGCAGGATAACAGGAGGCAGACGTGGAGCTGTGCAATCAGAGCAGTTTGTCTGGGGGTTTTTGTTTGTTTGTTTTTACAAACACACTTTTCTCTTTGTTTCCCTATCAGACAGCTCCGTGTTGTTCCTGCTCTGCTCTGTGCCCTGAGCAGGATGAGTCAGTGTGTGTGTGCTGGTATCTGCATCACTTCCCTGACAGCTCCCGCAGGTGCATTCCTGCCCTTTATGTCCTCAGAGAACATGGAGCCAACAGGCTCCACTGGGGATATTTTTAGTTTTATGTATCTTTAAACCTCCAAACTGAATCACAGCTTTGACTGCTGCCCTTTCAGAGGGATCCAAAATGATTATTGTATGTTTTTTAGGCAAGGATTAATGGCAGCAGTTTATCAACAACTTCCTGATTTCTAACACGGCTTTTATCTTGAGAGAGCACAGGAATGGGGTTTGGGAACAGCGATTTCCAGCAGGCAGGGATTACATCTGCCCTCAGTGTTGTATTGGAAAACACAAACTCGGTGCAAGAGAACCTACAACACTCTGATCCTTTGTATATTTTATCACATGAACTCTCTCTGGATTGGGGAGACCTGGAATTCATTATTTGTTTCTTTTCTAATGTGATACTATCCCTTTTATGGACAAATGAAGTGTTGTCCAGGTAATAAGACTTCCAGGAAAACCATTGCCCTCTCCACATCGTGCTCCCAAGGTGAGTTTTCAGGCTTGATCCATTCCCACCTCAGGTGTAGGAGAACTTCCTGCAGCCTGTGATGGCTCTTTCTGGGGACAGGAAACACCTGGAGAACACCCACGGGGCTGGGCAGGATCCAGCAGGTCTGAGCAGTAAAACAGAGTTAAATCTCACCAGGGCAGCGTTTCATGGTCCTCCCTGCAGTGGGAGGAGCCCCATGGCTGCCCCAGGGCAGGAGGGGTTCATCTCTGACACCCCACAGGGACTCCCTGTTCTCCTATCCAGGGGCTTCCTGCAGCCAGGGATCAGTGTGGGAGCTGGGATCAGTGTGGGAGCTGGGATCAGTGTGGGAGCTGGGATCAGTGAGGGGAGCTGGGATCAGTGTGGGAGCTGGGATCAGTGAGGGGAGCTGGGATCAGTGAGGGGAGCTGGGATCAGTGTGGGAGCTGGGATCAGTGAGGGGAGCTGGGATCAGTGAGGGGAGCTGGGATCAGTGTGGGAGCTGGGATCAGTGAGGGGAGCTGGGATCAGTGAGGGGAGCTGGGATCAGTGAGGGGAGCTGGGATCAGTGTGGGAGCTGGGATCAGTGAGGGGAGCTGGGATCAGTGAGGGGAGCTGGGATCAGTGAGGGGAGCTGGGATCAGTGAGGGGAGCTGGGATCAGTGTGGGAGCTGGGATCAGTGAGGGGAGCCAGGACATCTCTCCAGGGGCTCCTGGGATGTGCTGATGGAGGTGACCCTCCCTCAGGAGGAGCCCCTGGAGCGCTGGCTGGGTCACTGGCTCTCTGCAGGTTGGAGGTCCATCCACAGCGTTTTATTCATGGAGTTACACAACCCTGGGCTGCCCTGGAGCACCATCCACAGCCACGCTCTGCACAGGCAGGAAGGGCTGTCAGGGCTGTGGAACATCATCCCCTGCATCCCCCCAGCCCTTCCCATCCCTCCCATCCCCTGTGCTCCCCCTGCCACACATGGCCCTGGCTCTGTGCCCGAATGAACCCATCTCCCAGAAGCCTGAACTAACTGTGCATAATCAGGATCTTGCTGTGCTGGCTGTAGCCACAGCCCAGGGTAGAAAACAACCTTATAAATTAATTAAAAAGTGAGGCCACTGACTCTTTTAGTGGGTGTGTTAACAGGGGCTCTGTGGGAGAATCATGGGAAGAAGCATCTTCCTTCCCCACATCTGGCAAAGCTCCATGAGTCTGGTGGGTTGGGAAAATCTCTCCGGTGATCTTCAGCTGGACTGTGCAGATCCCCAGAGCTCACTTGGCTTTGAGGTTTGCTGTGAGATAGATAGAAACAGTAATTAAAGGTTTGGTTCTGACATTCTTCAGTTTATGGAATGGTTGTAAAGGGAAGGAAGAACTGAAGGAGGTTGTGGCAGCAGCCCCTTTGCTTCCCATGGAGGAAAAAAAGACTTTTAAAAATCCTAGCAATTTGTTAAGGCGGAAAAGTAATCTCTGTATTGGCTTCTGAAAACTGTATTTGGTGTGCACAGCTGTGCTGAGCTTCAAAAACAGCCACTCTTCTCTCCTTTCTCCCTCTGTCCCCCCAAGAAAAACCAACCCACAATTGTGCTGTTCCCCTGGAAGGGAAGGGAGGATGCAGGATTTGTTCTGGAAAAGGGCCCCTTCTGTCTGGTGCTTGGAATTTTAGTGAGACATTTCAAGGCCCACAGCACCGTGGAGGGTGGTCAGAGCCAGGGAGGGGATGTGGGTGCTGTCCTTCCCGTGGGATTGTGGACAGGGTCCTCTGGGCAGGAGCCCCCCCTGCTCCCAGGGGCTCCCCCTCAGGCATCAACCATTCCAGCTTCCCAGAGGGACTTGTGTGCTTCCCAGGGGGGAGCACGGATTTTGAGCAATCTGGTCTGGTGGAAGGTGGCCCTGCCCATGGCAGGGGGTGGAACGAGATGGGTTTTAAGGTCCCTCCTGACCCAAACCATTCTGTGATTCCATGATTCTATAATTCTGTGATTTTGGTGTCATTCACCAGAGCCAGAGGACACCCTGTGGCTGTTCCCAGCCTGTTCCCAGCCTGCACAACTCCCACTGCTCCCACGCTGTGCCTTCCTGCTCCCATCTCTTCCCTGAGTTTGCTGATGGAGGTGAGGAAGAGGCAGTGAAGGAAATATGCAAAAAATGAAGTGATGATGAGTGAAACTTCTTTTTCATAATTAAAAGCGTGACATGGAAATGTGAAATGTCAAAAGGATCAACTTCAAAGCTGCATGAAATGAAACCCACACTTTGATTCCAATATTGCCTTATAGAGAGAGACATAAGAAAAAGAGCTTTCTGTGTAAATATTAGAATTACAAATCACAACTTTCATGATTAAAATCATACTTTAAATAGTTGAAAATTTCATACAACTTTGGAACTGGCAGAAGAGCAGAAAAGACGTCCTTTCTTGTTACATCATTATACTGGCAAGTGGCACATGGAGCTTCTCAGCCTCCCACCTTTCCTTTGGATACATCCAGCACAAGGGATGTCCTGAGACACACAGCCCCTCTGGCTGGGCCACACAGATCCACTGACATCTCACCTCCTTCCCCCTGCAGTTCAAAATTCCCCTTCTATTGCTGGGGGACATGCACCTGCCATGCCTTGCTTTCCCCCTGGTAATGTTATGTGGACACTTTTCTGCTTCTTCCATGGAATGTGCTCTGATCTTCTAAGGGAAAAAAAAGAAAAAAGCCAATTAATTTTAAAGAAGCTCCAGCCATGAGTTTTACCTCTGAGAGGCTAAACCAGAGAATCCTGCTGAGTGTGTTCCAGAGGAGAAATCCCCAATCCTCACACACCCATGGCAGCAGCTTCAGCACCTGCCTGCAGCTCAATCAGACACACAGGAGGCTGCAGCCCTGTGAGGGAGGGGATTTTCTTGGAAAACTGTGCATTAATCGAAGCACACCATGATTACAAACCAGGACACATGCCCACTGATCTTTCAAACTCCTCACAGCACTGCTGAACCCTCCGTGCCCACAGCTGAGCTGCAACATGGGCCACATGGAAAAACCTCTTGGGTATATGGGAACAATCTTCCTTCACTGCTGTGTCTGCTCTGGGAAAATTAACTCACAGGCTAATGTTCAATCACAACCAGCAGATCTCTGATCCTTCTACAGCCTCCACACAGCAAAGGAACAAACATATGTTTGCCTCTCCTTTTGCTTTCTCTGTCCTGCAAATGCTTGTGACTTCTGGAGTGTGGTTGTTTTTTGTTTTGTTTTGTTTTGTTTGTGTTTGTTGTTTTTTTTTTTTAATAACAAAACACTGTAAGGATTCCAGATCTAATGGAAAATTTCACATTTAGGGATTTTGTTGGTTTGTTTAGTTGTTTTTATGTCCTTTGGAGCCAGCCATGTGAGGTTCCCATGTCCTGGCCCCCCCGGCTCTGAAACCAGCTGCCCCTCCCAGCACCACCCAGGCTTCTGCCACACAGAATCCCAGAGTATTTGGGTTGGAAGGGACCTTCAAGCCCCTCCAGTGCCACCCTCTGCCATGGGCAGGGACACCTTCCATTAGCCCAGATTGCTCCAAGCCCTGTCCAACCTGGCCTTGTATAATTCCAAGTAGTTAGGCTGCATTTCCCTGCTGGTGGATGTGAACCTCCTTGGGAAAAGATCACAAAACATTTGATTGCAAGGAAATAACACCTGCAGCTGTTCCTGACTCAGGCCCTGCCCACGGAACCTCCCTGAGCCACTGCTGCCTCACTGGGATCAGGGAGATGAACACGGGGATATTTTTAGAGCCTGCTCATTTCTTAATATCCTGATTCTATATTGAGTGCATTCTGGGGACACTTTTGTTTCACTTATTGCCTCAAATGAAATGCAGGTCACAGCTGAAAGGCAGGAGGTAAGGCCACCCCTCTGTCTCAGCAGAGGAGAGATTACACCCCCTGTTTAAAAAACTACGGAAACATTTACATCTGATTTCCATTTGCAGCTCTCCGCGCTGGTTGCTGATCCATGTTCTGTGCAGATGAGATCACAGCTCTCTGTTCACGGGCTCCTCAGGTTTTTGGAACGCTCGTGTCAGGAGGATGCAGCACATCCCTCCCCCGCCTGTGTCCTGCTCACGCTCCGTACGCAGAGAAAAATTAATTGCTGGCAGATCTAGAACAGCAAATGTGCAGATAAATTGAAAATTGGAGTTTCTTAGTCAGCAGAACACAAGTATTTCAGAATGGATTATTCTGAGTCTTTCTGCTCCTTCTGGACTCCCTGGAAGTGTCACTGTGGTTGGTTACAAACGAGCACTGCGGTCACCTCACCCCATGCAAGATGGATGGTGTCACACAGATGTAAAATTCATCACTTTTACCCAATCTAAGGCAAAGGTTCCTGCAATAGCTCAGAATTAAAAACTAAACATTACTCTCTAGAGCATTGAATAAAATTCTCCAAATTATTTACTCAGTGCAAAGAATTAATGAAGGGTGAGTATTGACCTCCTGCCAGTGGCTGGAGCAGGAAGGTGCCCTTGAGCTCAGGGATGTTTCTGCGTAGGGGCAGAAAGAACCATCACCTCTTCATTTCATGAGGGTAAAACTCCCTTTTCTCACTTCTGGTCATTATTAAAATCTGTATGTTTGGCACTGCAGGGTAGTGGGAGATTTGTTTGCTTTCAGAGGCTGGACTGAGCTCTGTGCAGGGTGTGTCCTTGCTGGGATAACCCCGCTGGGATAACCCCACTGGGATAACCCCGCTGGGATAACCCCACTGGGATAACCCCGCTGGGATAACCCCACTGGAGCACGGAGTGCTGGGCAGGTGGATCCTCAGCCTCTGAGCAGGGCTCTGCACAGCAGTCTGTACCACAAAACCCCAGCTCAGCCCATCCCACCACGTCTGCCCAGGCTAAGCCAAGCCGGATCTTTCTTTTTCGTCTCTTCCCAGAGCTTCTCCCAGGGAGTGAGTGACAGGACAAGGGGAAACCGCCTCCAGTTGTACTGGGGGAGCTTTAGATTGGATATTAGGGATTTTGTTTTTCACAGAGAGGGTTGTAAAACCCTGGCACAGGCTGCCCAGGGCAGTGGTGGAGTCACCATCCCTGGGAGTACCTAAAAATTGTGTGGCTGTGGCGTTTCAGGACATGGTTTAGTGGTGAACGTGGTGGTGGTTGGACTTGATGATCTTAACAGTCTTTGCAGCTTTAATGTTTCTGTGATTTTATGCATGACTCTCTATAGGAAATGTGTAAAATCCTTCTTCACTTCATGATACCATCATATTTATAAAACATCCCTTGCTGTAAAGACACGGTCCATTAAACATTATCAATTTCCTGATCAGATATTGTTCGGAGAAACACAATTACCAAACCCCAGCTTATTACTCAAGGGAACGAAGTGAAACCACTGCCAGCACTCCTGTGTTTGGGCTGCTGTGGGGATGATTATTAGCAGGACAGCTATTTTTAGCCTTGGACTTTTGAGTAGTCCAAAGAAACTGTCCCCAGGTGTAAAGTCATGCCCTGAGGGTCTCCTGTGACACGGAGCTGTTCCTGTAGCAGCACACACGGGAGCACAGGCTGTTCCCACGGGAGCACAGGCTGTTCCCACGGGAGCACAGGCTGTTCCCATGGGAGCACAGCCTGGCCCCGGGCTCCAGGACTGGCAACCACAAAGCCCAGACCATTCTGTTGCTGCCTGCTGCAGGATCCACTTCTGGTTACCCATTCCATGGCCCTGGAGGGGCTGAGGGGCTCCTCGAGGCCAAAGGCAGGGCCAGCCCTGGAAGGAGGGTGTCCTGGTGCCACAGCCCTGCCATGGAACAGGCTGCCATGAGTGGCTCGTGTTCCCGTTCCTGACAGTTTGGCTGCAAAGAAAGTGAGATTTTTTTACTGGCTGGGAAAAGCACCTCTGGAGCTGGTGTGGGGACATGGGTGAGCAAGAGGAGTCTGGGATGGAAACAAGATAATATCAGAGAATGGGGCAGGGGAGACTTTTGTTTCGGCTATTTATTTTACTAGGCTTTGGTTCGGGCTACTAATGCTCCTGCTGGGCTCATAAATTCACAGGAACAAACCAGAAATGATCAGTTCAGTGTGGTTTTCAGGGCCAAACACTCTTTACTGGTTACAGCATCCAGGCATTCATCCATCCAATTATTTATCCAATTATCCATCCATCCATCCATCCATCCATCCATCCATCCATCCATCCATCCATCCATCCATCCATCCATCCATCCATCCATCCGTCCTTCCGTCCATCCATCCCTTCAGGCTGGGCTGGATCTCTCCAGGCATTTCTCCACTAATACCTGCCTATGCCATCCAGTTTTAGTGCTCCCAATGTCTGCTGTCTCTGTACACCTGAAGTAACATCCAAGTAGCAGCTTGGCTATCCTGGAATGGGAGGGGGATAATATGGGACAGGCTTAAAGACCAGCTGGAGACCTTTTTCTTTAAAAATAAAAGAGAATATTAAGCCTGCTGTTGATCCTAGAAATATCCAGGTACTTCTTTAGTTGTTACATATTTTTAAACAGCTTCTGGTCACTCCAGCTCATTCCTGTTGTTTATGCACATCTCTGCAGTGGAATGGCCATTCCTAACTCCTGCACATCCTACAGCTCGCTGACAGGAGGGTGGAGCCGGGTGGGTTTGGTCTCTTCTCCAGGTAACAAGTGACAGGACAAGAGGAAACTGTTGGCCTCAAGTTGCAGCAGGGGAGGTAGAGGTTGGATATTAAGGAAATGTTTTTCACAGAAGATGTTTTCAAGCCCTGGCTGCCCAGGACAGTGGTGGAGTCCCCATCCCTGGGAGTGTTCAAGAAATGACTGGACGTGGCACTTGAGGACTTGGTTTGGTGGCGAACGTGGTGGTGCTGGTTTGATGGTAGAACTCAAAAATCTTAAAGGTGTTTTCCAACTCTAACAATTCCACGATTCTGTGGCTCTATCTGTGCCTGGCCATCTCTGCTGCTGGGAAGGGTGGGGTAGGTGTGTGCAGGGGAGGATGAGGCCAATGAACACCTCTACCCAGGGTGTGCTGGTGCTGCTACAGACAGTGCTCCCCTCCCAGAGCCTCCTCATGGGGAGTGACTCTGGACACCTTCCCTTTGGTCCATGAGCTCTTCCATGGACCCTGCCTTGTCAGCCACTGCTCCTCTGGGAGCCCCTGCCCTCTCCCCTGTGAGAGCATCGCCTGGTGCACAGGGACAGCTCACCAAGGGGGAACATGGTGGCCCCAGAAAGGAGAAGCATTTTGCAAGAGCAAAGCTTTCAGGGCTCAATCAGCCATTTGATCACCCATGAAGAATAAAGGCTTGTTTTCTGGTTGCTGGCTGCTTTGCCAAGAGGGAGAAACAAACAAACAACAAATGAGCTCATTATTTTCTGCTGTGCTCTCAGAGATGAACCTTCCATGGCTTCAGAGGGGATAAAACGCCTGCAGGGATTCAGCTCTTCTTCCAGGGGAGCTCTTCTCTCCTAATCTTTTGGTTTGGGGTTTATTTGTGCTGGGTCCAAAAGTGTGGGTTACAGTCATTGTTGCCTGAGAAGTGCAACAAAGAGAGAGGTTGTGGCACTGGGAGAACACAGGGAAAAAGAGAAAATGGGAAATCATGGGACTGCTGTTTGGCTGCACATTTGTGTCTGTTCATAGGGACAGGAAAATGGGAGCACATCCCTTTTCTTATGTTCTAAGTGGTTTAAGAAAGGCAATAGGTCGGGTCTGAGTACAGGACAGTTCCCTGGGTGGAATGGGATTGAAAAGGACTGAATGTAAGTCATGCTTACAGAAGGATTTTCTGGACTGATAAGGAAGCTTCCTTTAAGTTGTATATAAAGAGAAATACAACTTCATTAATTAATACCAAACATATAAATACAAATAGACATCAGAAAGTAAAAGTCAGTGTGTCCTGTTTCATTAACTTACACCTGTGTGCTCAGCACTTGCCTCGAAGGTGTTAAATTTAAGCCTTATTAACATAAATTGAATGTTAACTCAGGCTTCAGTGGAGACACAATTTCACCTTCTGTGCACAACACAATTAGTTTGTGGATCTTTTTGTCCTGAATGTGTGTAATTATTTGGAGTATATTTATATTTTTATTTTCCAAACCCTCTCGTGGCTCTCAGCTCTGTGTTTAATTATGGATTATGTGGAAGAGCAGTTCTACTAATTAAACTCTGTTTTTATTTTAAACCCACTGTTAGACTATTTGCTCAGTGACCCCTGTCCTTAGAATGGAGAAACAAGAAACAGTTGTTCCCCAGCTACTATTTTTTCATGCCATTCACCTTGGCTTTTTTTTTTTTTTTGCATCAAAAAACTCTTTCAGATATGAAAATACAGATACAGTTTATCTGGGCTCCAGAGATGTCCCTGGCTGCAAACACTTGGTCTGCCAAACACTTTACCAAACAATGGGTAAAGCTGATGAGTGTGTGAGCCACATATTCCACCTGGGACAGTGGGATCACCACTTTGATCCTTCCCATTCCACAGCAGCTTCCAGATGGACTTCCCATGGCTTTTTCCAATTGCTGGGAGAAACAGTTTGCTCTGAATTTTGCAGGGAGCATCTCCTTGTGCCTGGGTTTGGGCTCCCCATCACAGGGATGTGTTAGCACAGCCAACCAGGGATGTTTTAGGGGTTAGAGGCTGGGCACTGTGCCACGGGACACAGCTCCTGCTGAGTGGGGATGGGTTCTCCACACGGGAAAGGGAGTGGGTTGCTGTCATGGTCATCCCACAGCTGGCTCCCTGTGGCCAAAAACATCCCATGAGCTGCCCAGCCCTCGGGGCTTGGCTCAGATAAAGCCTGGTTGAGCTTCTCTGTTTGCACACAAAGCGCTGCCGGTGGGATATTGCAGCAATAAAATGCTTCTGTCAAACACCTGAGTGCACGTTTCCTGAAATAAGCAGTTAATTCATTCTTTTCAGACAAATTTATTTTACTTGCCTTTGGTTTATGTATCACGAATTGCAAAGGGAAACGAGGTTTAAAGCATTTATTTTATTGCAAGTGAGCACTGCAATGATGACAACTGCAAATGTCAGCAGGGACGGCTGGGGCTGAGGAGGAACCTCCCAGACTTCACCTCCTCCTGAACTGCAGCCTGACAGGACAGATGGTGGCACAGACAGGCCACTGGTGGCTGTGCAGTCCCAGATGGATTGGACACCTGGCACAGGAGAGCCAGCTGGCTCTGGGGATGTGGAAAGCCCTGTGCAGGGTTTTCTCTCTGCAGTCTCAGCTTTGATCCTGCCCTTGCTTGGTTCACCTGCTCCTGCAGGTGAGTTTTCCTGAGCTTCCCCCTCCTTCAGTGTCCCCCAGCCCCTGCACCCGACAGGGGTAGGTGTAAGCAGCACACCAAACCCCCATCACTAACCCCCCCGCTCCTCCTCAGGGTCCTGGGGGTTCTGGTTGCCTCAGAGAAGGATGGCTGGGGGGAAATCCTCCCCAGGCTCCACCACCTGCCCCCTGTGTCTCTCAGCTGCAGGGACCTGAGAGCAGCTCTTGATCCTACACCAGTGAGTGGCTTGTCCCTTCCAGACATGGGGACCAGACCCCCCTCAGCCATGGCCAGCACGTGTCCCTGGGTGCTCTCTTCTCCCTTCTGAAAGATGCTCCAATGACAGCAACCACAGAGCCCAAAAAGTGTTTCCTCTGCAAGGAAATCACAGAATAATGGAATCACAGAAAAGTCTGAGTTGGGAAGGACCCTCAAGAATCATCCAGTCCAAGCCCTGACCCTGCCCAGGACACCCCAACAATCCCCCCCTGTCCCTGAGAGTGTTGTCCAACCAGTCCTTGAGCTCTGGCAGGACTGGGGTCACACTCACCTCAGGTCAGGTCCAGCTCACCTGGGACATCCCAGGAGGGTCGTGGGGAGCCACTGGTGCTGTCCTGGGGGCTTTACCTGGCCCTGTTGTACCACCAGCAACCTGCATTAACTTCACACCTGAGCAGCTTTGCCTCCTCCAGCATAATTCCCAACGCAAGGTATTTGTTCTTCAGTAACAGGACGTGTTTTGATTTAGTTGGTGTTGCTGGGGAATAGATTTAAGGTATATTGAAAAGGCTGCTTTATTCAATAGCAGTCACTACAGGAAGAGCTATAGTGAAATAATTACTGGAGTATGGTTATATGGTAATTATGTTGGTGTAATTGATGAACCTTCCCAGAGCAGAAAAACCCGTCCTGCTAATAGCAAAGAGAGATTGGAGTTTTCCTGTCCTCAGAAAATGGTTTATTGTCCAGTCAAAATACACAGGCAACCAGTTAGAGAGAGAGTGTTGGGCCAGAGGGGGAGAGATCTCCACAGTATAATTAATCTTGATCTATCTAGAGCCCCATGTGAAAGGCAGAGTAAATTCTGGGATATAATTAAGCTCCAGTTCAAAAGCCTAAACTGAAATTGCATTCCCTGCCCTGCTGTGCCCCTCTGCACTTTTCACCACGGCACAATTACAGAGTGGTGCTGATTTCCATCCAACACCAGCTCCAGGGACTGTGGGGGGAAACCTTTGCTCCCACAGGGGTGTCTGATTCTCAGATTTCCATCCCAGAAGCCAGGGGCAAAGCAAGAGAGGTCTTTCAGCCACCTTTTGAAGGAGTAACTTGTTTAAATTTGCCTGCCCTGGGCATCACACACTGACCCATGTCCCCAGGTGACACATCCACACGGCTTTTAAATGCCCCAGCCATGGATGGGGACTCCAGCACTGCCCTGGGCAGCTGTGCCAGGGCTGGACAGCCCTTTCCAGGAAGCAATTTTTCCAATATGCAATCTAAACCTCCCTGGCACAGCTTGAGGCCGTTTTCTCTCCTCACAGCACTTTCAGAGCCTCAGACCTGTTATCCCACGTCATCTGGAGGTGTTCCTGGAGGACACACACCTGCTGTGCCAGGCAAGGGATCGTCCCCACTGCTCCCATCCCTTCCCTCCCCAGGGAGCGAGGATGGTGCATCGCTGATGGAAGGAAGGGAATTTGCATTTCCAACACAACTTTTCAGAATTTGTTTAAATATTGATGCAATTTCCTCAAAAGCTCTGAAATTAAATCTATTTGTCACAGCACAAGGAGCACGAAGGCAGGAGAGGGGTCAGTGTTGTTTAATTGCAGAGACAACGTCCCCTTGCTCCCACCCTGAATGCCCCCATCACTCACTGGGTGCTGGCACTGCCATTCCAGGGAAATTAATTAGCAAATACAATACAAGCACTACCTTTTGTGCAATCAGGAGCATGGTGTGCATGGTGTGCATGCTGCACTTACCTGAATTATTCCCCTCATTCCCAATACAATTAAACCCATTTATTGTGGAGTTTCTAGAAGCATGATGTGGAGCTGCTGTAACAGATGCTAATGGATCACACTGCAGAAATTTTGATAAGAGACAGTGATTAAAGGGGAATAAATTGTCACTGCTGCCCACAGAAATGGACACATAATATCATTTTTCTCATAACTATAACCAGATCCTTGAGGGTTCAGTCTGGCTCCATTTCACATGTCACTGGGGGCAACTGGCCAGTGGGTTCCATAGGATTGCTCTCTGTTCTGTTCTGTGAAGTGTGAATGATCAAAACCTCTATTTTATTCAAATAAAAAGGGAAGATTTTTATCTCATTCATGGTATTTCCCCTCCTTTCCTCTCTTTTTTTTCTGGTCCGTGAATAGGGCTGGAAATTTTTCAAGGGGAAATGGGCAAATCTCCTTCCTCTTCCCAAAGCTTCAAGGGGAAAAGAAAACATCTGTGCCAGATGGGAAAGAAAAACACAAATCTTCTTGTAAGTCATACTAAAAATTGGGAAATCGGAAGTGCAGTGGGGAAACAGGGACACAGGACTGCACTTGTTGCTGTTCACACTCCTTCAGGAGAGGAGGGGAGGGCAGGGAAAAGTTCAAGATCTTCTGGTTACTTCAAATATATTTCTGTGGATTTAATTAGAAACAGGGTCAGTGCTGTGTCCTTACCAGAGGCTTGCTCCTGCCTGTGCCTGTAGGACCTGCCTGTCCCTGCCTGTCCCTACACATCCCAGTCTGCCCCTCCCTGTCCCTCAATGCCCCTGCCTGCCCCTCCCTGTCCCTGCCTGCCCCTGCCTGTCCCCCAGCTCACTCCTGGGGCTGGAGGATGTGGAACCCTGTTGAATTTGACTTGTTGGACATTTGCAAAGCAGACAGGATTGGTCCCAGAGGGCTCCAGTGCCATCTCCTCCCCCTCTCCCCTCCCAGCAGCTCCTCACATCTGTCAGCATGAGCTCACTCCTTCCTAAATCATCCTCAGATTTTGTATTAATTTTTTAATCATGTGCATATGAATGATTAATAAATGTTTAACAGCTCATGAAATATTCACGGTGTTTCCCCACAGTCGGTGCTCCATCTCCCCTTGTTCCCACTCGTGGGATGAGCGATGTCTCCACGGCTCTGCCTCACCAGCTCCTTCTGCCCAGAACAGGAATTGCCAGCTGGGAGTGGAAAACCAGGTGAGGAATCCTGGGTAACTCTGTGAACACCGAGGCACAGCAATATCCGCACTGGAATAACCCAACTGCCCTAAAAACCATCCTGGCCAGGCGTTTGGAAGGGAACCTCCCCAGGGAGGGACAGGGAGGAGGGCAGGATGTGCAGGAGCCGTGGGGGATAACTGTCCATGGCAATAACCCTTCCTGATATGGTAATTCTGTTTCAGATTTTCAATGGTTATCTTTTCACTGAATTGCAGTCACAGAATCACAGAGTGAGTTGGGTAGGAAGGGACTCAGAGACCACCCAGTGCCACCCCTGCCATGGGCAGGGACACCTTCCACCGGCCCAGGGTGCTCCAAGCCCCGTCCAACCTGGCCTTGGACACTTCCAGGGATCCAGGGGCAGCCACAGCTTCTCTGGGCAACCTCCAAACACTGAAAATTCAAAATCTAAGTACCAAAAGAGGTGCCTTTACCTGGGAGAACAGCGGGGTGGTCATTTTCTGGTATTTAAGTTCACTGCCTGTTGAAAGTTCTAGTAGATGAAGGGTAAAGTAAAACATTTTCCTGTGCATCAGTTCAGTCCTGTGTGACATGTGCAGCCAGTGGAGATGAGGCTTTGCTGTCCAGACATAACCATCAACCCAAACCCATTGATGGGACTGAATGGGACAAACTGGTTGGGACTGGGCAGGTCTCTGTGCAGGCCCTGGGAGCTCTGGGGCTGGGACCTCCCCCATCTTCCCTGCCTGAGCATCTGCCAGGGGCACACAGCCCACCCACCACACTGAGCAGGCCCCTGTCCCAGCTGGATCTGTGAAAACGACCTGGAAGAGCCGTTTTCCAAGTCAAACGGTACTCTGTTTTTTTATTTATTTAATGATTTTTTTCTTTTAAGATTGAGGAGATTGCCTGTGGAGGACAAGAGGCGATGTTATATATTAATAAATAAATATAAAGCATTATTGGATAAAACTCTGAAGAACCTCCCTTCTGATATCACTGGCTTTTTGAGTAATAACAAATGCTCCTCAGAAGAAAAAGAGCCCTAGAAATAAGTGGTAGATTTATCTCTGAATAAATGGCATTCCTTCAAAAACACGTTGCTTTTTAGGTTTTCAGCATTTCCCTGGGATCAGAGGAGCCTCTCTGTTTGTCAATACAGGCAGCCAGTTCAATTATTATTTATCAAGGCTGCAGGGATGACAAATGGCTTTGCTTACTGCTGGATTTCTTATCTTTGGCAACTCAGAGTATCAATTACTACTATTAAAGAGAAATAATTGCCCTGAGTGACACACCAGCCACAATCAAACTGCACATAATTGCACTGAGTACATTGAATTATGTCACATTATGTCAAAAAAGAAAGAAATCTGAATCATGAACTGAAAGGCAAAGGCACTTCTGCGCTTTGACACAGGAATGAAGGGCGTGTGCTAAATCCAGGGATTGAAAGTTGTTGGGTACAGGAAAAAAATAAAGGCATTGCAGTGCCACCAGCAGTGATCCAGCCTCGCCAGCACCTCCGGGGACACCGGGCTGTGTCACCCTGCACTGGCCCTGCCACACCTCCCACCAGCCCAGGGTGCTCCAAGTCCTGTCCAACCTGGCCTTGGACACTTCCAGAGATCCACAGCTTCTCTGGGCAACCTGTGCCAGGGCCTGCCCACCCTCCCAGCCAGCAATCCCTTCCCAATATCCCATCTAACCCTCTGGCAGTGGGAAGCCATTCCCTGTGTTGTGTCCTTCCAGGTCCTTGTCCAAAGCCCCTCTCCAGCTCTCCTGGAGGCTCTTTGGGTACATGCTCATTCTCCCAGCAGATTTTGAAAATGTATTTAAAAGGAGCAGAAGGTGGATCTTTCCCTTCTCTGAAGGTTTGTTGGGTACCAACCAAGAAGCTCATTCCTGGCAGCCGGAGCCGTTCCCGTGTCCTCGGAGCACCTGCAGAAGGCAGCCGCCCACTGCCAGCTCTGTGCAGCTTTTACAAGCATCCCAGGAGTTCATGCCTTGAAAGATGCTTCTACAAATTGTAAAAGATTAAAACTAAAAGCACTAAAGCAGGAGAAAGGAATCCCTGGCTGAATCCATGGAATCGTGGCTGCTGTGCTGTGCCGGACCGAAGCCCCCTCCAGCCCTGCAGTGCTGGGAGCAGCCTGAGGGATTTATTGTATAGAAAGAAAATGTGGGAATGGAACAAATGGAAAGAAGCATCCCCAGGAAAAGCATTCCCACATCTGCTCCTGCCAGCTCCGTTCTGGTGCATCGTCCCCCTCTGGAGCTGCCCCTCCTGTCCCCTGAGCCCCCACAGTCCCATTTGCAGCCCTCCTGCAGCCACATGTGCACCAAGAACTCCCTCTGATTGTTTTTAACGTCCATATTGCCCTTTCCACACCTGACTTGATGCATTTCTGCAGTCACAACAGAGCCCTCCACCCTTATTTTCCCAGCAGCAACTCAGAGATCCTTTTCCAGGCAGGAAGTGAACACTTTGGAGGCCTCCATCCCATTTTGTCCGTGGGCTTCCTCCCCTGCTCAAACCCCACCGGGTGATTTCACCTGCCTCTGTTGAGCTGTGGTTTCACTCCTGTCCCTCACACCCCTTTGCTTCCCAGCTCTCTTTGCTCCCCACTGCTCTCCCACTGCCCCGAGGAGCCTGTTTTTCCCAGCACAGGAGTGTCTCATCCATATGACTGATGACTGATGAATTTATTCATCAGAGCCAGTGATGACTGATGAATTTATTCATCAGAGCCAGGCCCAGCTCTGATCTGAGCGGGGGCTGTGCCAACAATACGCCCGTCACCCCCAGCCCCTCTCACTGCCTCCTCTCAACACGCTTCTCTCTCCCTGTGTGTTATTTCCACTCCCCATTACTGCCTGTAATGGGGGAAAAAGGCCCCACTGTTACCCCAATCCCACGTAGTCACTGGCTTGGGATTTTCTTATTGCCTATGTCCATTATACTAAAAATAACCCTGACAAGCTCATTTAATTTTAGCCTATGAGTGTCTGTATGAATATTTATGCTCTCTATTAGAAATGCTGAAGAGTTCCAGAGCCTGAGAACACGGTGGCAGACCCCAGGGAATAGAACAGCTCTTCCTTTTTTTGTCCTATTTCAAGGCGGTTTCACACATCCTGCATTCCCGATGGGAAGTCTCACGCTGAATGTCTCAGCTGCTTAAAACACTTTGAGATGCTTTGTGCTTGATGAACACAGACTGAGCTCCCGTGGAAGAAGAAGGGAGTGTTTCCAAAGGAATTCCCTGTGAATTTGTGCAAGGAGAACGTACTTACTGAAGCGCTTTTCTCTTCACATCTGGTTTCCATGTGCCTTCCATTTCAAGGCCAGGTTGGATGGGGCTTGGAGCAAACTGGTCTAGTGGAAGGTGTCCCTGCCCATGGCAGTGGGTGGGACTGGGTGATCCTGAGGTCCCTTCCAACCCAAAACAGTCTGGGATTCTATGATTCATTTCATAGAAGAGCCATTGGAGCCTGGATCAGCCATGCAGAGGCCCAGCCATGGCACAACTTGCTCCCATCCCACCACCTCCCTCCCTGATGGACTGCAGGTGTTTGGAGGCATTGCCTTCCTGAATCATTAACCACGAGGTGATGGGCAGCAGCTACACAGTGTCTGTGACTGGAGCCCAGGTTTAAATGCAGCCAGACCGCCTGTGCAAAGGCTGTGTAGGGTGTGGGAACAGCTGAGCACACGGTGCAGTGTAAGGTGCCTGAAATGTTTAGGAGTCAAATGTGGAAAATCTCACCTTGGGGGAAATTTCTGCTAATCCTTTTCACTGAAAGGGCATTTTAAGCCCTGAACATGAAGAAGCACCCAAAGAGCCACTTGAAAGCTTCCTCAGAGATCTCTGCCTAACCAGGTTGTGCCTGGCTTCTGCAGGTAACACCATCTCAGCCCATCTCAGCCCCTTTTTTCCCTTCTGGAGAAGACTCTCAGCAGAGAGGAGCTGTGGACCTCTCTCTGTTACTCCATGGGTTTTGTTCCTCCTGCTGCAGGGTGATTGAAAGGGAATGAGTCTGTTGGAGGGAGGGTTTTAGCACTTGAGTGTAACTTGAGTGTGAAAAACTCTTGAATTCAGGCCTTTTGCTTTGGTATAAAAAGAAAGAAAGAGAGTGAGGGGCTGCTGGGCTCTGTGGTTGTGGTATCAGAAATGAATTCTAACAGGTGACAGCAGGAGGGGGTCCAGGGCAGCCCTGGGGTCACTTTCCGTGCACCTGGTGAAGGATGTGAGGGGAACACAGGGAAAGAGGCAGAGATCCAACGCTGCTCTTCCCTATCCTTTCTCCTCCTCCAGGTCTGAAGCTGTGACCAAAAGCAGCTGCGAAATCAAGTTGAAAAAGGACTGAATGAGTCAACCGCTGATGTCAGTGTGAAGGCAGAGAAAAAGGCAGCTCCGAGGGACCGACCAGCTGCTCTCCTTCATCCTCCCTCAGCAGAGCTGTCCTAGTGGGGTGGCACCCGTCCTGTCCCCACATCCCCCTCCTTCACCCCTCTGCCTGCTCAGCCTTTCGCTCCTCACAGCTCAGTCGGCCTTAAAACATTTTTCTTCTCAGGCTTCCAGAGACATTGGAGCACTCGAAGTGCCATTATTGCTGCTCTCAAGAGTTGCAGGTTTCTGTACAATGAGGAGAATCGATACAAGCACCGCAGTGGGTGACGACCCCTCTATAGCTTTAGAAATTTTACATCCTTCTCCCTCCTCTGCTTTTCATTATGTCTAATTACCTGATCTATAGCTTCAAACAGGAATCAATGGGGCTGTATTGCAACAAATTATTGTGAGTTCTCTTTAAAAAAAAAAAAAGGTTCAGAAAGTGCTATTGAATATGACACTTCCAATTATATAAAGCAGATGAGCTTTCCATTGGAGCTGGAGAGCTGGGAGCCAGTGCGTTACCAATGGCTCAGGTCCCTGTTCTGCTAAGGGTACAATCTTCTTCTTTTCCACATACTTTAGGACTTTCCTGGGGCAGGTCTGTGCCCTGAGCACTCTACCCCGATCCTGCTCTGCAGGGTTTCAACGCTGTGGAGGTCCTGCCCTCATCTCAGAGGTAGCATTTTAATTAAGAAAATTCCACTATTTTTGTTTTTCTATCAGACTCTCTTTGCCCCTTTCCATGGTCTTTCTCTGGTTTTCAGTTGTGCTGCAAGATTTGGCACTGCCAGAATTCAGCTGAAGGGAAAAATCGGGAATGTGGGCACCCTTTAATCATCCGGCTACTGTAACAAGGTGGGACAGACACCAACAGAGAAAAACAATCTCAAAAATAACTGTGCTCTTAATGTTTTTATGGAAATGTATGGAAAGGAAGTGTGATGCACAGGCACACCACCTCATTTGGGATGCACAAGGCACACCATGCTGAGCTGCTAATGAGATAGCAATTTGGAGGTTTGGGAAGTACTGGCTATGCTTCATGCCCACAAGAATCAATGAAAACTGATGAGTGAAAGTTTACAAAATTCAGTGTAAGAACTGCAGGAGCTGCTGTGCCTGGATGAAGGGACAGAGCTGGGAGCAGGAGCTCAATTCCTCACAAGACCTCTGGATCAGCTCAGGTTTTTTCCTAAAGGTACAGCAAAGAGACATGTCTTGCTTTCCATTTCAGAGTTAGAGTTTCATAAATATTTTGATTTGCCAAGCTCCTGATATTTAATGTTTGCATACCAAGGAAATGCGAATGAACATCTCCTTGCATGAAGCTCTTGGAAAGCGAATTTGGGCCCCTTTGATTGCCTGTCCCACTGTGGAGCGAAGGGGGTGTCATCGGCTGTGTCCTGTCTGTTGTCAGCAAGCAGTACTTTGGGATTATTTGTACTTGAGAAAAACCAACCCTGGCACTGAGCTGAGTACCTCTGAAGACAGAAAGTTTTGCTTTTGGCTATTAAAGGAGCAGAATAAAATAAATCACTTATGCTGAATAAATCATTGATTCTGAGTTCCACGCGAGTGCTCCGCCGCGCTGGCTCCCGGGTGAGACAAGTGGGACACGTTTGTGTGACTCCACTGTTGAATTTGCAGCCTGAATCTGTCCCAAGGGCTTCCCAAAAATAACTCTGTTGAATAACTAGGTTGAAAAACGAAGATAGGCAGGGACCAAATCCACAGCACAGAGCTCTGCGGGCTTTGCCACTTATCTCTGTGCTGCAGTGAAGGTGGAATTGCCAGCGACACTGGGAGGGCAGAAGTACAGAATCCTTTAGGTTGGAAAAGCCTCCCAGCCCATGGATCCCCCTGTGCCCATCCCCACCTTGTCCCCAGCCCAGAGCACTGAGTGCCACTCCAGGCCTGCCTTGGACACCTCCAGGGCTGGGCACTCCAAACCTCCCTGGGCAGCCCCTGCCAGGGCCTGACCACCCTTTCCAGGGAGAAATTCCTGCTGCTGTCCCACCTGAGCCTCCCCTGGCACAGCTGGAGGCCGTTCCCTCTCCTCCTGTCCCTGTTCCCTGGGAGCAGAGTCAGAAGGTCTCCCCTGAGCCTCCTTTTCTCCAGGCTGAACAACCTGAAATGTGGGTGAACCTTTTTCCACCTGAGCCCCTGTGGATGGAGCCTCCTCTGCCCTGTGCCCCCACCCAGGAAGGTGTCCAGCACTCCAGGATCTCTGCCTTCCATGTGCTGTTTGGGGGCAAGAGCCCTCAGAACAGCAGGTGAGTGGTTTGAAGTGACCCAGTGCCCTGGCTGTGCTGGTGTCAGCCAGTGCCTGCTGTGAGACAGCCCTGTGATGGGACAGATAATCTGCTTTTATTTCAGCCCTGGCTCAAGGAACACAAACACAAGCCTGAGGGCCTTGTGGGCTCGGGATTGATGGTGCAGCCTCACAAACGGAGGCTGGCTCTGGCAAGAGGGAGCAAAAAGCTGCTGGCAAAGAGGTATTAACTTCACTATGCTGCATTTTATGAGGCAACAAAGAGTGTCTTGGTTCTGTGCCTTGAAAGTAAATAGAACAATATTTCAGGCCTCCTTATTCAGTTGTCCAAATGCACATAACCGATTTTTGCAGATAGGGATTTATGTTCTCTTGTCAGCATCTAATAAAGTAGAGCAATTGAACCTGCCATTTATTTCAATGCTGTTGCCTTTAGTTGAGTGTCCTTGTGTACACTGTGCACTGCCTGCCTCGGGTCCTGCCTGGCACCACGCTCCCCTCAGGGACCTGCGAGCATGGGGGATGCTCTGGAACGTGTGTGTCCCTGCTGCTGGACTCCTGACTGCTTTGGAGAGGTGTTTGGAGAAGGGTCTGGAGAGTCAGTCGTAAGGGGAGTGGCTGAGGGAGCTGGGGAGGCTCAGCCTGGATAAAAGGAGGCTCCTAAAGGACCTTCTCTCTCTCTGCAACTCCCTGACAGGTGTTTATAGCAAAGCCCAGCAGTCACTCACCACAACACATCCTCTTAGTTTAGAGGGGGCCTACAAGAAGGCTGGAGAGGGGCTTTCTGCAGGAGTCTGGAGTGACAGGACACAGGGAATGGCTTTCTAGGCAGAAGGCAGGGTTAGATGGGATATTGGGAAGGAATTGCTGGCTGGGAGGATGGGCAGGCCCTGGCACAGGTTGCCCAGAGAAGCTGTGGCTGCCCCTGGATCCCTGGAAGTGTCCAAGGCCAGGCTGGTTGGGGCTTGGACCAACTTGGGCTAGTGGAAGATGTTCCTGCCCATGGCAGGGGGTGGCACTGGATGGGCTTTAAGGTCCCTTCCCACGCAAGCCAGTGTGGGATTGTCTGACCCAGGGCTCTCATGTTCATGGCCTTGCTCTCGGGGCAGCACACACCAGGTCCTTCCAGCAGTAGGTGAGAAACACTGAGTGTGCAGGGCTCTACCCCTGCAATCCACAGCAACCTCTTCCCTGTGTGAGGATGAAACAGGATTATCAGACCCAGCTGGGATGCTCAGTGCCTGCCATGCCCTGCACATGCACGTGTGGGTGGGTGACCTTTCAGAGCCCCCTTGCTCTGCTGTACAAGGGGCAGGGCTTGGTTGTGTGAGGAGGGGGTTCAGTGAACAGCTCTCCCAGCTCTCCCCAGACTGCTGACCATGTCCTCTCTGCTCACCCAAGCTCTGGAGAGCCAAGGGCACCATGGGGACACCAGGGACATGGGCACTGCCACGGCAGAGTGTGGGGTCTGCCCAAGAGACAAGACCAGACAAGGGCAAGCTGGGGGCCAGCACGGCACTCTCATTGCTCTGCCAGCATAATTCAGGAAGAAAAGAGGTTTCTGTGCTTCAGTGGCAGTTTTTAAAGATTTTTTTTCATGTTTTATTCAGCTTGAATTTGTATTTCAGCTGCGAGTTCCTTGAGAGGAACTACAAATCGATCCAGACGAGCCCTGGCCGGTTCATCCTGGAGCTGTCTGAGGAAGGAACTGCTCTGCAGAGATGGAGCACGCAGAGCCAGCGAGGAGCTGATGGAAACCCTCAGGGGCTTTGCTGTTGGAGGCTGGGTTTGGGTTACCTTGCTCTCCTCTGGTGTTCCTGGCTCTGCACTGATTTCTGTGGCCCCACACCAAAGAGCACCGAGGGTGACACTGCGGGGCTTTTCCCACTGCCAATAAAAGATGTACTGGTGGGAAAGGGACTGTTGCACTCAGGTTTGGGAAGAAAAATTTTAAGCATTATTTTTTCTCTGGATGTTTTCCTGAAGTTTCAAGGGAACTGAGGGATGTGAGTTGACATGACAATTTTCTTGAAACACTGCAATTTTTTGTATGACGCATTTTTCAGAAAATGCACATTTTTCATACTTCCAATATCTTCTCACCCAAACTTCCTGACAGAAACGTTTTGGACTTGCATCTTTGAGATGGCAAAAAGAAACCAGTGTTGAAATATCGAACCTTTTCCCTATGCACATGTTTATTTATGTGCTTGACACGAAGTAGCTTGACAAAAATTGTGTCGCTGGTTCCAATTGAAATGCACATCCCCAGTGCTCCTGCTTTCCATTAACACCTGGGAGAGGGGAAGGCTAAAATGTTGATTCTGGTGGTTTATTTCCTAGAGGATGGGTTTGAAACACAGATAAAGAGAAAAAAAATGAACAAACCACTGGTTTTCAATAGCAGCTGCTATAAAGTCCAGGGTTAAAATGTCCTTGGGACCCCTCTGCTTGCCCATTGTTATTCTCCAAGGAAGAGGAAAGGGTGACAGGGCTTAGCACCCATGTCTGCAAACTCAAGCCCCTAAAGGAAGTCACTATTTCCATGCATTTTAACTCTTCCAGTAGAATGAAGCCCTGAAATCTATTTTCCCCTGGTTCTGAATGTGCTATAAATGGAATTGCCCACTGGAGGAGAACCTGGGGGTTGGTGTTTGTACAAACACAGGGAGATTCTCCTGGGTGTAAAACCACACAAATTGAAACCAGCTGTGTCCTTCACAGCAGGGGGATTCCCAGGAATGCTGGTGGGCTCCTGCAGCAAGGGTGTGCAGGACAGAGCCTCGGCTCAACTTGCCAAGGAACACACTGAATCTCCTCTTGCTGCTCACAAAAAGAGTGCAGGGAAACACAGGGCTCCAAAAGAGCCAATAAAAGTGAAAGGGGACGTTTACTGTGATCATTTGGTGCTATTAAATATATAGGTTTGTTTTCTGTTTTTAAAATCACAGCCTATTTTTAACAAAGGTAACACGCACTGTGTTAAATGTTATAATGATATTTAGGAATTTTAACATGAAAGAGAACGTTGCATTGAAAAAAAAAAGTACCAAGGGTAGGATTTTTCCATGGAAAGTTTTAAACAGCTTGAAAAATCCACCAATTTTAGCCTAAATTCTTGTAAATGAAACAGTCTGGGCAGAGGACCTTGGGTGCATCCTTAGCTCAAGCAGTCCTGGTACTGCTGCAGAACGTGACTCTGAGAGGGTGACAAACATCCAGCTCCCAGGCAGCTACAGCCTGAACCTTTGCCTGTGGCTCCTTGGGGCTTTTCCTCCCAGCTGTCCTTTTTGCTCCAATAGTTCTGTCCTTCTCCTCATAACTGCTCATGATGTGTTCACAGCTGTCAATCATGTCCTCAGTTCAACCATTTTTTGCTGTGCTAAACAAGTCAGAAACTTTTCCCCGGCCCTTGTAAAGTACTCCATCCATTCTCCTTGTCAGCTCGTACCCAGCTGACATCAGTTTGCATCTGATTTTTCCTCCTGCACAGGTCCATACATTATTCCAGATGAAGTTCCTCCAGGGATTTGTGTGGTAGAATTACAGGGGAGCATGTCCTGGCTGCTAGCTACCACCTTTCCCCAAACTGTTTACAGAAGACTTTCTCGTGAACATGAATTTCCTCTGGAGCTCCTCAGGAGCCCAGTGGGGCCACCTGGAGAGGAGCAGTGGATACAAACATCTTTTAAATAAAGGGACATTAACATCCCAGCAGTGTGAGCCCAGGGTTCAGCAGCTCTCCAGGGAATGCAGGATGCAGTCCAGTGCCCTTCCATCCCATCCCAGTTTTGTGTGGCACATTCACTCTGCTGAACAGCAGCAGATCCAGGCAGATTCCACGCGCAGCCACACGGCAGTTCCTCACGAGCCACTTCCATGTGGTTGGTTCCTTTCCTGCCAGGCAGCCATGATGTGTTCAGCAATGCCAAAACATCTTCTTGGGGTTCAGGGGATGGGCAGTGCTGCAGGAATCCTAATTAATTAATTTTCAAAGTGGGCAGCTGAGTGTCTGCAGTGAGGTCTTCCTCCTGAGGCTGGCTCTGCTGTGGGAGGTTCAGGAGGAGCTGGGATGGTGGAAGGCAGCTGCTGCCTTAAGGAGAGAGAGGGAGATGCCCTGGACATTGCTCTTATTGCCTTCAGACATTGTAGAGTTGGTTACCTGAGTCTAAACTTCTCATCCAGGCTCTGTCACCAGCACAGATTCATCCCAGTTGTCATCAAGACTTATTTTCCACTATGGCAACACCCTCAGGGAATGCCTGTCCTGCTCCATCCAACACAGCAG
Organism: Pyrocephalus nanus; assembly: GCA_038380795.1. NCBI lineage: Eukaryota > Metazoa > Chordata > Aves > Passeriformes > Tyrannidae > Pyrocephalus > Pyrocephalus nanus. The sequence goes on along the minus strand of CM076265.1, from coordinate 63,623,694 downwards.
GAGACCGAGGAGGAATTTCAGAGAATCCCAGAATTATCTGGATTGGAAAGGACCTTAAAGCTCATCTCATTTCATCCCCCTGCCATGGGCAGGGACACCTTCCACCAGCCCAGGCTGCTCCAACCTGGCCTTGGACACTTCCAGGGATCCAGGGGCAGCCACAGCTTCTCTGGGCAACCTGTGCCAGGGCCTGCCTACCCTCATAGGCCAGAATTCCTTCCCATATCCCTCTATCCCTCTGGCAGTGGGGAGCCATTCCTCTTGTCCTGTCCTTCTTGGCCCAAGCTCTCTTGGAGCCCCTTTAAGGCCCTTGAAGATGCTCCAAGGTCTCCCCAGAGCCTTCTCTTCTCCTTCAACTTGAAATTAGACAACTAACTTTGAACTGGCTACAATAGAATAAGATTTTCCCTCCTCTTCCACCAATTGCAGTGGATTCTGCAGCTGACCTGGCAGGGTCCCCTGGCAGAGCCCCAGGCTGGTGACAGTCTGTGCTTCGGGAGCTCTGCTGGCTCGTGGGCAGCTCGCCCGTCACACACTGCAGAGCTGGCTTTTCTCTGGAACTCTTGTATTGTCAAATAAAGGTGGCATTAAAATGAAGATTTCTGTGGGCTGCTCACTGGTATTGTTTTCATTCAAAACTTCTTCACAATATTGGTTGTGTCTTGAAAGTAATTAATTTGGCAGGAAGTTGAAAAGAGAAAAGCTGAGAGATTTGAAGGCTGGTTTCCAGTTCTCATTCCTCTGCCTTTATCTCTCAAGGAAACACTGCACACAGGTGTCAAACGAGAAGGCTGCTCATAATTACACTCCTTAAACACTTAATAACATTTTCTTAAATTAATATATTCCCCATCTGTGTAGCATTTAAGACATTCAGCTCATAATATTGCCTAGTTTATCAGTGTCAAATGACACATCCTCGATCCATTGGAGAATATTATCAACAGATAGAGGCTTAACATGCGTTATTGCTCATTCAGCTAATGAGTGTGATTGGAGCTGGGGCTGTAATTAATAACAGAACTCAAACACCAATTGCAGTGGGGATCTAACTTTGCCTCCTGCAGAAAAGCTGTGCAGATATAAAAGAAACCACCCCCCAAAACACACTGGAGGAGGTTCACTGGGGCTGGGGCAGAAGGATGTGCTGCAGGATGGCTCTGCCCCAGGACGGCCAAGGGCACAGCCCCTGCTCCTGTTAAAGGCAGAGGAATCACAGGATCCTTTAGGTTGGAAAAAGCTTCCAAGATCAGGGTTCTCCCTGTGTCCATCCCCACCTTGTCCCCAGCCCAGAGCACTGAGTGCCACTCCAGGCCTGCCTTGGACACCTCCAGGGCTGGGCACTCCAAACCTCCCTGGGCAGCCCCTGCCAGGGCCTGACCACCCTTTCCATGAGGAAATTCACCCTGAAACTTCCTTGGAGAGTCAGAGGATTGGTAATTGAGGATTTTTCATTACCTTTCCTGAGGGAAGATGGGGAAAGGGAGTCAGTGGTGCCAAGAGGCTGGGACAGAGCAGATTCCACACCTGGATGACCCGGTGGGTGCATCTGCAGCTCCTTCCATGGTGTGAAGGCTCTGAGGCCAAAGGAGCTCGTGGGACCAGCTGTTCCTTGCCCGCCATGAGGGGTGGCTCTGATGCTGAGGTTGTGATGGACACAACGAGCTTTGGTTTCTCAGCCCTGTCTGGCTGTGCTCTGGTCACTGAGCAGAGCTGGGCATGTTTTGCCATCTCTCTGGGTTTGTTTTGCCATCTCTCTGGCTGCTGCTTTGCTCTGGATCCTCAGTGCAGTGGTACCTAAAAGCATTTGTGTCTTAATTATCAATATCTTTTTTTGTAACTAAAATACCTGCTCATTCTGTCATGGAATTTCTACTCTATCTAGAGCAGTGCCTTGCTAAATAAAAGCACATCATTAAAGTGTTTTCCTTTCCCTTTGGCACGTTGTGGCCTCGCTGCCATTGACTTGGATTTACAGGAGGTAAAAATGTCCAGAGTTGGTCAGGCTGTGCCCCAGTGCCAGGTGCTGGATGAGGCTGTGAGTCTGCAGGCTTCCAGCTGGGATTTCAGTGTTCCTGATGAGCTACTGTGCTTGCACGGCCCAGCCAGCTGGGAACCAACTTACTCAATTCTATTTACTTTCCCCTTGCATTTATTTTGGAATCAGCTTTGAAGGTTTTGCAGCTAAAACTGCTCAAGCCAAGAGCTTTGCAGAGCGCAGCCTTGCTCCCCTGCAGAGGGATGGGCTGGGCTCCCTGCACCCCAACTTTGCTCTCATTAAACATCCTCTCCTTCCTACCATACATGTTCATGTTTTATGGGATCTATGTATCACTTTATTAAACCTAAATAATCAATTCAACCAGATTTTGAAGGAGGAGACTCAAACCTGTGCGGCACTGGCCAGCCAGTTCCAGGACTCTGGGTAAGGGTTTGATCTAAAACACACCAGAGAGAGGAGGAGGAGAAATTCAAAAGGGAAGAAAGAAACCAGAAAACGATCAAATGTCCCTCACCATCAAATCTTGCTAAACCACTGTGGCACTGCCCATTAAAGTGCTAAGTCCCAGCTCCTACTCCCTCCGGAGTGCCCTGTGACTGCCCCTGGCGTGGATGTGGGTCGTGGTTGGGCCAGGATGTGGGAGTGATGCCATGGATGGGCTGTTCCAGCAGTGGTGCTTCCCAGGCAGTCCCCAGCCAGTGGGAACCCTGGGGTTCCCCCTCAGGCACAGCCCAGTGTGGCAGGAGGGAGCGGGAGAGGGATGAGTGGTTTGAAACCCCAACTCGAAATGAGAGCCAGTCTCCTTCAGAACACTAGGATGCACTTGGGTGCTGCTTCTCTGCAATTATGTTGTGACAGCAGATGTTCTGGAAGGCAAAATAGACCTCAGTTTTGATTTTATTTATCTCACTTTTTACTGCTCTCTACTCTGAGCTCTCCTTCCCTCATATTGCTGCTCTGATCCTTGTCAGAAAAAATAACTGCAAGGAAGAATCTCAGAGAAATTGGAAAACGATTTTTGCCTTGTTTTTGTTACGGGTGTTTTGGGGCTTTTTTTGTTTTGTTTTGTTTCTTGGTCTGTAATTGCAGAGTCTTCACTGCTGAGCACAGGCGCTGAGCCAGGCATTGTTCCTTCTTTCCAGCTGACAGAAATTTTTGTAACCACATTTTAGTCCAAGGGGAAAAGTTAAATATAGGGAGGATGAGGAAAATTACCATGCAGTGTGGTGGAGAAAGTGCTGACTGGAGCCTGTTCCTGGGCAGAGGCAGCAGTGATTTCCTGGGCTGTAGCAGCCCAAGGAGAGGCTCTGTGGCTGCTCCCGGCACAGCCCAGGGTGGAGGGTTGTGGTTCCCCTTCCAGTGCTGGGACTTGGCCATCACCTGGTCACTGCAGCAGCCTGGGAAACACTGTCAGTGCAGACACAGCTCTTTGGGAGCCGGAGGAGGCTCCTTTCAAACCCACAGAGTCCCTGTAGGCTGCAGATGCCTCTAACCCTCAGTGGCCTCCTTGCAGAGTGACTTTGGAACACATCCCCCAAGCTGTGCCATGTGCTTTGGAGCCTAACACCGTGAGGATGGTTCTGATGAGCTGAGCAGAGCTCGAGTGTGCCCTTAACTGCCTGTTCCTGCTGAGCTGGTCAATCCCAGTCCCTGAGGAGCATCACTGGGTTCTGCTGGACATGAAGCCATTGGCCACAGCTCTGTGAGTGTGACCATCCAGCCAATTCCTCACCCATGGAGTGGTCCATCTGCCAAACCAATATCTCTCTAGTGTAGAGACAAGGATGCCATGCAGGACAGCGTCAGATGCCTTGCACAACTCCAGGGAGATGACGTCAGTCCCTCTTCCCTCACATAATAATAAATAGCAGAGTCTGTGACTAATGTCTGAACCCAGTACCTGCCAGTCTAACGTGGCTTTCAGGTGCAATTTAAAGGGCAGATTCATGTGGGAATTACTGGAGACTCGTCAGAAATGTGGATAACATCAGTTTCCTCAAGCTGATGCTTAGTGTGGAGATGGGCATGATGGTTCCCTGTGCTGGTCACGGGCACTGCCAGCACTCAGAGGGCTTTGCTTTAGGCATTACCAGAGCTGACAAAGGAAATCCCCAGGGGTGCAGTGATCTACCTGTGTGATTCCCATTTACTGGATCTGTTGTGCTTCCTTCTCTTCCCATGCTTTGGCAGTGCACACAGAGAGTACCTGGTGTGATAATTAAGTAGGTCAAATCCCCTTATTTTATTCTTTTCACATTATCCTCTACCAGCGTATTTATGACAACCTCCCAGTTCCTCCTCCAACGGATGACTGGCTTTTCTTACCCCAGCAAATCATAGAGTGAAAGAATCATAGAATGGTTTGGGTTGGAAGGAACAGGAAAGCCCATCCCATCCCACCCCCTGCCATGGGCAGGGACACCTTCCACTAGCCCAGGTTGCTCCAAGCCCCACCCAATCTGGCCTAGGACACTTCCAGGGATGGGATAGCCCTCTGCCAGTGTGAAGCCATTCCCTCTTGTACTGTCACTCCAGGTCCTTGTCCAAAGTCCCTCTCCAGCTCTCCTGGAACAAATAACAAAAATGAAAACCACAGGAAACCCCAAAACGTTTTTCCTCTGAGCAGAGACTAAGAGAGAGGAGACAAGGAGAGGGGGAATGTGGTAGAAGTGGTTAAAACATGTAGGGATTGAAGAGACGTGTCAGGGGCCAGGAGAGCAGGCATGGAATTCAAACCCCTTTTGCAGAGTCTGCAGTTTGCTGGGGAACCTGCTGCTGCATTAAGTTGTTCAGGCCAAGAAACCAGTATAAATACAGGGCAAACCAGAGTTTATATAGCTACTGATACAGATTTCTGGAGAACAGAATTGAGACAGTGACCAGCAAAAAATATCATGAGTGAAACTAAAAGTGAAAGAAACACAGCTGAGCTTCCCTATGAGTACATCACACTCCTCTCTGAACCAGCTCCTTTGTGCCCTGTTTCACCTCCAAGCACCTGCATTTCCTCTCCTCTGTTGCCTCTTTCCAGGACAAGTTCTCATTTGCAGTGTAGGCAGTGGAGCCTGGCAGGGAAAAACTTGTACAAAGGGGGGGAAAATGGTGAGGTCACTTTTGTACAATCCTAAAGTAGTTTTAACATATGGATTCTCCAGTCAAGGTATTTGGAGATAGATGGATGCACCTGCTCTGAACTGTTCCTGTGTAAAATTGAACTTCATACTCACACACATCCCTTACACAGGCTTTACACCATATTGCATTGCATTTTGTGTAAATATCACACTTATATAATAAATGCAACTACAAATGCCAATTTATTCTGGCTTCTTTCCCTCCAAATTCCTAACTGAGCCAAAGGACAAATTAAGAATTAGGTCAATGACTTGTTCCAACCTCATTGCATCAAGAGTGACAAGTTTTCAAAGTCTTGGAGACTTGCAAGCCGAGTAACGTTTGTGCACCCTTTTTAAATTTCTTTTGTGCTCTTATTTGAGCAAAATAAGCATGTGCAGGGGACAGCTCAGCTTAACACTCAACAAAGATTTCCTTCCATTATCATTTAGAGGACTTTGAAACACTTGACATGTTGAGGAGGAACAGTTTAGGGACTTCCATTCTCTCATTTGACAAGAACTTACTTGCTGCAGTTATACTTCACCACTTTATTGTTTTAAGGAGGCTTGTAAGGGTGAAAAATCAATGGACTTGCCCATTTTTCTGCTCTGTGCAACAAACTGGCTGTGTAGTGAGAGGTGCTGGAGGAGCCTCTGGAATCACAGTGACACAGCCCATCCATCTCCCCTGGGCAGCCCCCACAGCCCCCAGGTCCTGGCAGGGGATATTTCAGCCCCACGTTGATCTGTGTGTTCAGACCTGAGGACCTGTGACCAGCCAGGGCAGGGACCTCCCTGGGGCTGCTCCCACCTGCTCAGCTGCTGCTGATACACCCATGGCACAGGGGCAGGACTCTGTGCTGGGGCAGGACAGTGCCCAGGGACTGAAGTGACTCTGGAAGGATCCACTGAGCCCCAGTGGGGCAGAGGATCTCAGCACAAGGGTCAGTGTCTCCTCACAGAACCAGAACTCACAGCCTTCTGCTAGAAAATGGGCAGTGCTGACAGAGAATCAGAGAACCACAGCAGGGGTTGGGTTGAAGGGACTTAAAATTCTTCTTATCCCACCCCCTGCCATGGGCAGGGACACCTTCTACTAGCCCAGGTTGCTCCAAGCCCTGTCCAACCTGGCCTTGGACACTTCCAGGGATCCAGAGGCAGCCACAGCTTCTCTACCCAACCTGTGCCAGGGCCTGCCCACCCTCCCAGCCAGCAATTCCTTCCCTATATCCCTGGATCCTTCTCTTCTCCACGGGAACCCCCCCAGCTCTCCCAGCTGGCTCCAGAGCAGAGGAGCTCCAGCCCTGGAAGAACCTCCGTGGCCTCCTCTGGACTTGCTCCAGGAGCTCCACATCCTTCTGATGCTGACAGCTGCCTCATGGAGCTGTGTTTTGGCTCTAGCCTGGACCTCACCAGGCTCTGTGCTTGAGTCCTTGTGGAATCTGGATCTCCTCAGCTTTGCTCAGCTGAATTATCCACACTGAGTGTTTAAGCTCCAGTTCCAGCCCCAGGTGCCCCTTCTCTCTCCCAGAGCTGGAGGTCTCACAGTCTCACCCACCCAAGCTCAGCTGCAGAGAGATGTTCTCATTTACTCCTGAGACCTTTGGTAGGTGCTGGCAGAGGCTGAGACATTTGTCACTGGTTCTGAAATGATTATTGCTGACTTGGATCACCCAGGTGAAAATGCACAGCTGGGGAAGGTCAGGAAAAGGCCCATTTGCTATTTCAGGCTTCAATTTTCTGTTCAACAGCAAAACCACTCCTGAGTTTTCTTTAGAATTGGGTCCCAATGGTGCCCACAAGGATCTTTCATGTTTTTATTTTTTCCATAAAATCTCATTTCCCTTTTTATCTAATGTTTTAAATCACTGTTTCCTGAAATAATCAGGAAGAGAGTTTGGCAGAACTCTCGGGTCTCTTTGCCAGACAAGCCCTCACACCACCCACAGGTGAATGACTCCTTGACATTTCAACCAAGCTGAAGGTGAAATGCCAGCTGGAACAGCTGAGAGCCCAGGAAAGCACTTAAAGGCATTCATAGCTCAGAAAAGCACAGAGTGCACAGTACCTGGTTCCATTTCTTTCCTATTTAAAGCCTGGAAAACTCCATCCCCAGGAACACATTGGGTGCCTGTGCCCCTCTGCCATCCTAAGACAGGGAAGGGGACATTTCCAGACATGACAAGGGGTTAAATTGTGGAGTACAGCGTTGTCTTTGTCCAGGAAGAGGGAGGAATGATGCCCTTGTCCCAGCAGTCCCAGAGCTGGTACTTGTTCATCTGAGGTTTGTGGCCAAAAAAAAAAAAAAAAAAAAAAAAAGAGAGATGTGTGGCAATGATAGAATACTTCCTTTGGTTGCTTTTAATTAAATTAGAACAGAACCATGGATGTTGGAAAAGCCCTTTAGGATCATCAAGTTCAGCTGTCAACCCAGCACCAGCACCATGCTCACCACTAAACCAGGTCCCCAAGTGCCACATCCACAGATTTTTTTAACATCTCCAGGAATGGGGATTCCACCTCTGCCCTGGGCAGCTGTGCCAGGGCTGGACAACCCTTTCAGTGAAGAAATGTTTCCTAATATCCAATCTAAATCTCCCCTGGCTCAGTTTTTGGCTGCCGTTGTACCAAGGCAGATGTTTGAGCAGGAAAGCAAGACTGGAAACTTTTGCTGAAGAAACAACAAAGAAGAAAGAGTCTGAAAACTGGCTTTACTAAAGCCTGGAGGTTTGAGTCATGAGCTGGGATATAAAAGCCTCGAGTTATGAATTCTGTGGGAAGGGATTGAGGAGGATATCATGTGCAGAGGGGGGAGGAGTGGGTGGTGCTTTATATTAAAGACACCTCCACTATTTGCAGTAGGTTTGCTAATTATGAGACCCAAGTGATCAAGTCATGGGTACCATCAAGGCTTTCCTTGAGAGACCCCACCTGCAGATCCTGTTGTGACAGATGATTCATTGCTCATCAGAACTTTGTGCTTGCTTTAAAATCACTTATCACCCGATGATGGGTTATATTATGGGATGCAGGATGAGGCAATTTATCAGAAAATCACAGAATCACTGAGGTTGGAAAAAGCCACCAGGACTGCGGAGCCCAGCCTTTAAATATCCTCATTATAGGACATCCTGTCACCTCGTTTCATCCTAATGCAGTCACCTGGAAACTCCTGTGACCTGTGATGGGATTGCCGGCGTGTCCTGGGCAGGGCCAGGAGTTGGACTGGATGGTCCTGGGGGGTCCTTTCCGGCTCGGGATGGTCTGTGATTCCATGACTCATGGAGTCAGGGATCAGGAATGCCAGCAGTGGGTGTGGAGTGGAGCCCTGGGACCTGTGCACAGCAAGGGCAGAGCTGGGAGGCTCTGACACAAAAAGGGGGATTTTATCCTGGTGTGTGCAGAGATGGGACCGGTGAGGACGAGCATTGCTCTGCCTGCGCCTGCTTTCAAAGGCTGGGGAAGATCTAATGAGAGGATGAAAAATACACTGAAATCCTGCCTGGCTGATGAACTATCTCACAGTGAGAGTTTAAATAGTTCCCTCTGCTTGGGTTTTTTTTTCATACACAGAAATGACAACAATAATAACTCATTAGTAAAGATCTCCAGTACTAAGAACATTTGATATTTCCAGGATAAGACACTCTAAGAACCAGAGGCAGAGCATGAACAGTCACCAAATACAGAGAACTTGTGACTGGGAACAATTGGCCACAGGAACAGTTTGTCTGGGAAGAGAATGTGAAGAGAAATAAGGAGGAAATGCAGGTTTATCCCAAAGCATGTGGAAAATCTGCCATCAGTCTCAGCTGTGTCTGTTGTGCTCGCAGTCAGTTCCACCCTCCCATGGAGGCTGTGGGGATGGAGATCACCCCAGCTGTGCCAGCTGTTCCCCTCACAGGGAGAGGTGAAACCCTGCCCCTTGGGAATTGGCACTGGATACATTTCTGTCCTTGACTCATTAAAATGCAACTGGATCTCAAAAACCTCCCTCTCTGTGAAACGAGGCGAGCAGGGTTGTCCTGGGGCGTGTTTTTCATCTGGAGTCCTCACAGCAGCTGATGGAGCTGCCAACGGGGTCCTCGGGCTCAGGAGCAGCACCACGTTATCTCGACACCCCAGGAGCACCTACAGACACCCCAGGAGCACCTACAGACACCCCTGAGTTCCCAGAGCAGCTGGACCCCGCTGGGCACTGGCCATGGGGCTGAGCAGGTGGGTGACCAGAGAGCCCCCAGGCCTATCTGCAGCACCAGCCCTCCCTCTGCTAATTGATGGCAGGCACTAAACAATGTTAATTAGCACCTGCCCCTCCTCCCTGCATTATTTTGGCATCATTAGGCAACGTAAGCAGTTGCTTTCTCCAACCATACACATGCATAGCAACAACCAAAGAGGTTTTATTTTCTTGCTCACACGAAAATAACTCATTACTGCAAATTTGTTTGGCATCCGTGGTTCAGCTTGCCAGAGGCAAAGGGAAGGAGTCAGGTTCAATCCAAGTTTAATTGCTACAAAAGCTATTCTGGGCTTCATGGAAGCAAGGTGATTCATGCAGACCACTCTGCTTTCCCAGGACTGCACACCCGGTCCAGGAGCAGATGTGAAAAGGGCAGGCAGAAGTTCCAACACAAACGCAGCCCCAGCTACCACAGAATGACCACAGGGCACTTCTGATGGGTTTTAGGGGGAATGAGCTTGGGGCTTAACCTCACTTTACTGACAGCAGAGACTCCACCGTGCCCCAGATCCAGGATCCCTGCCCAGCTACCCCACTGGGACCATGCTGGGACCATCCTGGGGGTGCTGGGGCACCAGGGGGGCACGTGGTGGTGAGGACAGGAACGGCCTTGGTGCTGGGGGAAGGAGAGGAGCACATCTTCACCTTCTAAAGCTGGGAGGGAGAAAGGATGACCAGAGAAAAAATGTACCAAAGCCTGTTCCAGTGCGGCCCTGGCACAGGTTGGGCAGAGAAGCTGTGGCTGCCCCTGCATCCCTGGAAGTGTCCAAGGCCAGGTTGGAGCACCCTGGGCTGGTGGAAGGTGTCCCTGCCCGTGGCACTGGATGGGCTTTAAGGTCCCTTGCAACCCAAACCAATCTGGGATGCTGTGAAAAATGGAAGAAAAAAAAGACATAAAGAAAGAAAGAGAAAGAAAGAAGGAAAGGCAATCTCAGAGATGGAAATACAGAAAAACAAAGAAAACAAGGGAAAAAAATACCTAAAGGTATGTAAGAGAGAAAAAAAAAAAAAAAAAAAAAAAAAAGGAAATGCTTCCAGTGCAGATTGAATGGGGCACAAACCAGAAGGAAACAAAAGCTATGGAGTGATATAAATTTTTAAGCAATACTCACCACTGACCTCAGATAACAAGGAACAGATCAAGGCAAATAATGGAAAATCAATGGGGGTAAAGAAAAAAACCAGGAGTGAGTCTGCAGAGAGTTCCTGAAATAACAGAAGCAATAAAGAGCTGAGTCACCTTTGCAAGGAAATGGGTGTGAAAAATTGAAAGAAATAATGGATGATTTTTCATGTCATCTATTGTGTCAAAAGGAAAGGGGCTTGTTCCCCTGTCTCAATAGAAAGAGAGTTTTTTCTTTCTTGGAAAAGGGAATTTCTAGAAACCCTCTGTCTCGTGTAATTTTTGCAAGGTGTATGCACTGAATTTCCTGGAGTTACACTGCTTGACTAGAAGTTTGTGAAAATAAAAGTGAAGCAAAATCTTTCAATTATGATCAAGGGCACAACATTTTGTGTTTGTTTTTTTCTTAAGAAAGGCACTTCAGAATAACAAGGAGCAGTGCCCAAGCCTCCAGTTTAATCAAACACGTCCCCCAGAGCTGTGGGAGCTGGCAGAGATGGGCGGGCCCAGGTTGGGAAGCTGTGGCTGGTGCTCCAAGGGGTCTGTCTGTGTGTCTGTCCATGGGCTCTGTCCATGGGCTCTGTCTGTGGTCAGGGACACTCCCTGCAGACAGGCTGTGCTCAGCTCCAGCTTCTGGTGTGCTGCTGTGGTGCCACACTGACCATATGTGTGATTTGAGGTGCCAGTGGAAGGTGAGTTTGGGTTGCACACTTCAGTGCATCCTGATATTCCACAGTGCTGTGTTTGTAACCTCTTCTTTTAAATTACAAAACCATTACTCTGGACCTTTGTACAGTGAAGGTACAGCAAAGTCCTGCGTATCATGAATCACTAATTTAAACCTTTGTGTTTTTTGGGACACCACTGTCAGAGTGTTTGTTTTCTGTGGCCTGCCTTCCACGTGGGGAGTTGCAGTTAACACTTGGGTGGACCTGCCTTTCTTTTCACCTCACCTCCTGAAGGGATAAGGAAAATAAAAGAAATTAAAAGAAAGAAAAAAAAAAAACAGGATTTGTGGATGAAAGGGAGGGATCAGCTCCTGGCTGTGTGGTCCCTTCCTGCAGGTAGAATCATGGAATCACAGAATGACAGAATGCCCTGAGCTGGGAGAGATCACAGGGATCATCCAGTCCAACCCCTGGCCCTGCCCAGACACCCCAACACTCCCCCCTGTCCCTCAGAGCGTTGTCCAAACCCTCCTGGAGCTCTGGCAGCCTTGGGGCCGTGCCCACTGCCCTGGGGAGCCTGTTCAGTGCCAACCACCCTCTGGGGGAAGAGCCTTGTCCTGAGATCCACCCTGACCCTCCCTGGCACAGCTCCAGCCCTTCCCTGGGTGCTGTCCCTGCTCACTGAGAGAAGAGATGTCTCTCCCCTCTCCTGGACTCACCAGATGTGTCATCACACGTGGCATCTGCTCCAGGAGCCCATCCCAGTTCCCTCGGCACAGGTGGGTGCTTAGTTTGGCTGTACCTGGGACCTGATGCCTGCTTGGAAAATACATCAAAAAAGAACAAATGGCACAATGCAGATAAAAAGATCATTGAGGAGCAATCCAGGCAGAGGCAGAGCAGCCCCTGCTGGGGCTGTCCCAGCCCTGGTGGGTGCGTGAGAGCGGCTGGGGGGCAGTGCAGGCTCCTCGGAGCTGCTGCGAATGCACTGATGTGATTTTGTTCCTGAGATAACACCCTGGAGTCCTGTGACACCTCCATTGGGGCAGCAGCACTGCCCTGTGAATAATGCATTGAGCCAGAAGCACCTGCAAGTGCTGTGTGATAAAGTCCTTTTGCTCCCAGACATTTTCCTTTAAAAACCCCAAATGCAGAGAGACTGCAGATTGTTCTCCAGCCTTGCCAGCCTCGGAGTAACTGGCTCTGCTGTGACTGGTGCATGCTGGGGCTGTCCAGCACCATCACTCCAGAACTCAGAGTCATAAAAATTCTATTTTCGCAGAGAATGAGAGAGGAGCTCGATGTTCTGCTTTAAAATATTGATTTATGTTATCCCTTTCCCAGGTCTCTGGCATGTGGCCACATTCTCGAGCTGTGAGATGACTTTGTGAAGCCAGCAATGAAATCCATTCTGCTGACTTTGGATAATTCCAGAGTCCAGCACTTTAGTGCTTGTCAGGCACCTGCCAGTGTGTCACCACAGCCCTGCTCTGCAGGACCTTTGATGTAACTGGTCACACTGGATGGAGCCACAGGGACAGGACTTTATTAAGTCAAAATCTACCTTCCCAGACATGTTATCTGCCAGATTTGTGGGAGTGTTCCTCATCATGCCTGGCAGGGGGATGTAATAGCTATGGGTACTCACGTACAACTCCAGAATTCATCAGAAACTGGATGAGGCAAACGGTCAAAAATGACCCCAGTGTCCCATAATTAAATATGAACGGGGTTGTCAAGAGAACTTCACATCCTCCTTGTAATACAAATACCTAAAGTAACATTTCATTTACAGGTTTGATGGGAAATTTTCTTATCTCATTTTTTCTTTGCTTCTTTTAGCCTTTAATGTGAGCATGAGACAGGGAGAAAAGATGGGAGGGAATGGACACAGAGGATGGACAGTGAACAAGTGGAAGAATCCAGATGTGTCTCTGAGAAACCTGTGCAGTAAATCCTGCACACTGTGATGGGCACAGTCAGTGTGGCACGGGACAACTGGGATATCTCTGGGATGGGAGAAGACAGCAGTGTGGCACTGAAAGCAGTGGAATAAAAAAAGCAGATTTGAAGATATAAAATGAGCATTTTACAAGGAGCAGGACAGCTACACATGAGGGTGATTTATGTTTGGTTTCCTGAAGGGAAGCTTAAATGAATATTTGCAGATGCAAAGTCCCAAGTTCTCGATTAAACACACAGATAGTGGGTTTATCTCACACTCACTCCTGCTGATGTTTTCCTTTGACAGAATCCTTAATGGTAAAGGCTTTTTCTCCAGAAGGGACATAAGGGAAAGCGTATTTTAGGATGCCAATTTTGGCTAATATTCAGCGGCCTTTCCTTTCCCTTGCCTTACCTTGCCTTCCCTTTGACATTACAACCACTCATTTAAACCTTTTGGGGGGACAAAATCAATCATTCCAGCCTTTTGAGAAGCTCTGCAAACAGGGAATTTGGGCAGGAATTGCCTTTAGTGTGAACACAAGCTGCCCCCGTGGAGCAGGTCCAGCCCAGGGCCGATGCCTGCCCCCCTGGGCAGCGTGGCCACAGCAGAGGACATGGAACCAGCTTTAGGGGATTAACCCCAGGCTGGTTTGTGCTCCCTTGCAATGAGGTTGATGGGAAGTGTCGAGGTTTAGCTCCAGAAACACAATTAGCAGAGAAAGTAGGACTTTCAACAAATGGCATTATGATGGATTAAGGAGGGATTACTGCCTTGGATCTAACAGCTCTCAAGAAAATAACTTTAAAAAAATAAAAAAAAGCTAAGAAATTAACTTGTTTTCCCTGGGAAGGAGATTTGTTTGCCTTCACTGCCATCTGCCATCTCTCGCCTATTTTATAAACAAGGAAACTAAAACAATAATACAAATCACTCAGGGGAAACCTGCAACTCCTCCCCGGGGCTGGGCCATGGTCAGGGTGTAACAGCTCCTGCTGTTGCTGCTCCAGGGCTCGGGACACTCGGGTTCTGTTCTGTGCCCGCTCTCAGCAGGGCAGAGCAGAGGCCACAGGGGCAGCCATGGGAGTACCAAACCAGGGGGCACCGTGGGTGTCGGTCAGACACGGAGCCCTGGGCAGGGAAAAGCCATTCCCACACCCCCTGCTTCCCCAGCTCCTGCTGCTCCGGGCTCAGCTCATCCCACCCACCAAAACCCTGGGCTGGGGAGTCATGCACTGGAGGACTCTGGCTGGGTCTGCTCTCTTCTCACCTCCCTGGCCTTCATCCCCTTCCAATGTGAAATCATCATCTCTCCACGTGCCCTGTTGGTGTCTGCTGGTACCTAAAACCCCTGTGCCTGGGGCTGATCCCACAGGTGGGCAGAGAGAGGGGGGATCCTGCCCCTCAGCTGAGACCCCCCTGCAGAGCCCCAGCCCTGGGAACAGCAGCACAAGGACCTGGAGCTGCTGGAGAGAGTCCAGAGGAGGCCCCAGAGAGGCTCCCAGGGCTGGATCCCTCTGCTCTGGAGCCAGGCTGGGAGAGCTGGGGGGGTTCCCCTGGAGAAGAGAAGGCTCCAGGGAGACCTGAGAGCCCCTGGCAGGGCCTAAAGGGGCTCCAGGAGAGCTGGAGAGGGACTGGGGACAAGGCATGGAGGGACAGGACACAGGGAATGGCTTCCCACTGCCAGAGGGCAGGGATAGATGGGATATTGGGAAGGAATTGCTGGCTGGGAGGGTGGGCAGGCCCTGGCACAGGTTGGGCAGAGAAGCTGTGGCTGCCCCTGGATCCCTGGAAGTGTCCAAGGCCAGGTTGGATGGGGCTTGGAGCAACCTGGGCTAGTGGAAGGTGTCCCTGTTCATGGCAGGGGTGGCACTGGATGGGCTTACAAAGCCCTTCCAACCCAAACAAGATCAGGATTCTGTAGTTCTGGAACCAGACACCCTCTGCTCCTGCCCTGGCTCCTTCTCCCCATCTCCATCTCCTTCTCCCCATCCCAAAGCCCTCACAAACCTCTCCCCTCTCTGCTGTGCAGTGACCTGTGATGTGGCCACGTGTGCAGGGCTGGGATGCAGCTGTGAGAGGCTCTGCACTAAGTTCCAGTTGCTCCCATCTCCCTCTCTCGTCTCCTTTCCTGGTGGCTCTTATTCAATTAAAGTCCTCCCAAAACTTTCCGCTCCAGTGCCCCCTGTGCTCCAGTCCCTGGAGGAAGCAGTGCATGAGCAAAATCGTGTTTAGGATTCAGGAACCCTCTTCAAAAGTGTCTGCAAAGTTTTTAACAAGGGTAACCAAACCCTTTATTTTCTCAGTGGGCCACAAAAAAATACCGCTTAAGGTTATTAATTTTCAGACAATATGACTCTCAGCTGCTGGATGAAAAGGAATTGATATTCCAGGCAGCACATTCATTTTAATTACGCTTACCTTCCTAGTCTTTCTAAATCAAACTTGATTGCATTTAATAAGGGTTTTGAATGTGTCTTAATAATGTTTGGAATTAATACTGGTTTGTGAGCATCTGAGGATGGCAGGTCCCCAGGAGACCCTCCGAAATCTTGTTGTGATAAATAGTCTAAAGCAACCACCTGTGCTGAGGAATATTTTGCATTTTTTTTGTTGATTATTTATGCTGGGAGTTTTTCTTTACTAGGCCCACGTAGCAGAAGGGCTCTGGTAGTGGGACCGCAGGAAGCACAGTCACTAAACTCAACTTCTAATCATTTAGATTTCCTTCTGATTGTCAGTGCTGTGTGTCTGTGCCAGTACCACTCTGCTGCTGACCCCCCAGCAGCGGGGGAGGCTCATGAGGGACCCTCAGCCCTGAGCCTAAACCCCTGCATGGAATGGTGCTGCTCCCACTGAGGATGCACAGGTGGGTTCCTGGGTCCCTCACAGGAACATTCCCCCTATCAATAACTCCATGTGAGGCTTGGGATGGCCCAGGTGGTCACCAAGCTTGGGTGGGAGCGCAGGGGTGGATGAGGAAAATGTGGACAATGGGAGGATATTTATCTGGGAGGGATTTGTGTGAGCACAGGAGGAGCAGAGCTGGCCAAAAGGGGAGTGGGAGGAAGGAGGAAATAGGAGACAGGCACAAAATTGTGTGGAGAGCAGAGAATGAGGGATTCCATATTGGTGGGAGTGGTGAGTGGTGGAGTGAGAGGGGACAGGTTTGTCAGGGGGAGTAAACTTATCATACAGCCACTGAATGGTTTGGGCTGGAGGGACCTCAAAGCCCATCCAGTGTCATCCCTGCCATGGGCAGGGACACCTTCCACCAGCCCAGGGTGCTCCAACCTGGCCTTGGACACTTCCAGGGATCCAGGGGCAGCCACAGCTTCTCTGGGCACCCTGTGCCAGGGCCTGCCCACCCTCCCAGCCAGCAATTCCTTCCCAATATCCCATCTACCCCTGCTCTGTTTCAGTTCAAAGCCACCCCTTTTGTCCTCTCTCTCCAGGCCCTGTGTACAGACAGAGCTGTGCAGTGACATCACTGGTGATTTTTGTTTATTGACCAATTGCAGTGGAATAAGTGCTTTTACAGATGTGCTACTTCCCTGTAAGCAGCACAACCAACTTTTTCAGGTCCCTCTCTCGTGTCTGGTCTGAAGGGATCAGATCAAACATAGGGAGCAACAGCTTGTGCTGCCTGGTTGGTGCTGCTCACCCTGGGACTCCCTTCAGGGTCAGTGGGGAGAAGGAGAAATTCATGATTCCTGTATGGTGCCTAAACTGGGGCACTAAACTGGGGCAGGTGGATGGAGCTCCAGAAGTGCCTGTTGGTCCCTGTTGATGAGTTGTGGCTCTGGAGCAGAGGTTGGGAGTTCTGTGACCCACTGCAAGTGCAGGAACTGATGGAGCCCTTGAAGTCCCTTGTGGGGAGTTGTTCTTCCACTGCACTGCTCTTTCTGGGGGCAGCTGGAAGAGAGGAAGTGGAGAAAAGTCCAAGAAATGTGACAGAAAAAACATTCTTACAATTGTATAATAAAAACCCCCACTGTGTCGTTAAATGCTGGAAGCACACAGAGTTACCTGGGCTGTGCTGCTTCGGATCTGCCTCAGGGAATCTGCACTGAGAACTTCCCTTCCAAAGGTTGTGCTATCCAGTGATCCATGACTGCTACACCTGGACAAACCTGCTCAGCACTGGCACTGTTTGGAAGGAAGTTTGAAGGGAAGAAGTGCAGTGACACATCTTCATATGGCCTGGATTTAGCACAGCTTCACCTGAACTAATTACAGCTACACCTCTGTGTGGTAACAATGAAAAGATAAAAGACATTGGGGTACAAATGGAGCAAATGTTGTTTCTGGCTGTACTTGAAAGAATTTGCTGTGCAACAGATGGAAATAACTTTTGCCAGGATCTAGGCACTAAAGGTCGATCCCTTTGTATTATATCTTAGTAACACATGGTGATATCAGAGAGCTGTGTGATGTGGAATTAGGGTTAAACTGCAGAGGAACAAACTGCAGCCAGAAACACACAGAAAGACACAGGGACCTTGAGAACAGTCAATAAAGTGGCCAAGTTTTGCTGAGCACAGAGGAAGAGGAACAGCCACCTGGGACTCCCAGCACCTGATCACACAGAGCTCTGCTGCAGGTAAAGGCTCCCCATGAGGAACCAGCCAAGTTACCCAGGATTTCTGAATTCCAGAAATTTAGTGCTTTTGCACACCAGAAGTCAGGATTTTACTGTTTGTTTGGGTTGGTTTTTTTCTGTGTATCATACATACTTATCTCTGTTCCACCTCGGTTCTAAATAAAGGTGAAATTACAAACGTGCTCAGCTCCCATCTCACACGGTGTGTGCCTTGGCTGCAGGGCCCAGGCAGGAACAGCTGGAATGTGGGGTGTGGGGAGGCAGTGAGGAGGAACAGGGCCTGGTTTGAGTTTCAGACCCAGAGAAGACTCAGCCTCATGCAGCAAGGTCAGAGATGAGCTGTGAGTCCCTCTCCCAGCCCAGCCAGCCCTGGAGAGGAAGGTACACTGTGCAGGCACAGCTCCAAAACATCCAGGTCTCCATCTCCTATGGAATATCCTGAACATCCTGACCTGAGAGTGACCCATGAGGAGCACTGAAGTCCAACTCCACCTGCTAGTTCCATTCTGCTGGGGAATGAAGGCATTCCAGGGTGCTTGGAGGTCCAGCCCTCCTGGGGCTGCAGGACACACTTGGCACCTCTCCTTCTCCCTCCAGGAGAGCACGGTGATCCCAGTGTGCTGGAAGGGGAATTACCTGGCTTGGATGGCACAGGGGATTTGGGGAATGAATTACTGTTATTGCTGAGTGGTAGTCATCTGCTTCCCTGACCCTTTAAGAAATAAAGGAAAAGGAGATTTGTGTCTTTGATGTTGGCTGTGCAAGAGAACCACTTCAAAGAGAGATGAAATGAGGCCAGTAAAGGGAGAGGTCTGGGGTTCTGAGGGAGCAGCAGCCCCAGCCACGGCTCCACATCAGCCACCAACTACCTCCAGTTCCCTGGGCTTCATCTTCTGCCTTACACAGGCAGCACTCAGCTCTGTAATCCCTTCCCTCTGATCTGCTGCACAGAAAAGCTTGTGCTGAGTTACTTCTGGCTGGTTTATGGTAAATATGAATCTCAGAGTCATCAAATCCCAGACTGGTTTGGGTTGGAAGGGACCTCAAAGCCCACCCAGTGCCACCCCTGCCATGGGCAGGGACACCTTCCACCAGCCCAGGGTGCTCCAACCTGGCCTTGGGCACTTCCAGGGATCCAGGGGCAGCCACAGCTTCTCTGGGAATTCTATTCCAGGGCCTCCCCACCCTCCTAGGGAAGAATTCCTTCCAATATTCTGCAATGCTCCTCCAAGGGGACGTTTGTCCTGTCCCTGCAGCTCCCAGCCCTGGGGATCTGTGAGTGCTGAAAACTGCAGAAACTCTGCCCTCAAACCTGTGGCTGAATCAGCATCTCTGGCTGCCAGAACCCAACCTGATACAGGACCTTCCACCTGGCAAAGCCAAACAGACCAGATTTCCTGTGGCACAGGCTGGAGATGCAGGATTAAAAAGAAATTCAGGAACTTTAAAGGAAATTTTCCTGATCTTCAGCTGTGCATGGATAACTACAGAGAAAATACACCCAGAGCAGATCCTTTAGTCTCATCCTTGTTTCTTGGAGTACCAAAGTTTTCAAGATATCAAAAGTAATTAAAAACCACCCCTCTGTAGTTCTATTGTAAACTTCCAAAATAAACAAGAATATTATTAAATTAGATTGATATGGATGGATGGAGAGACAAAAATGGTTCGAAAATGAGTAGATTACCAAGTTTATTAAATTCATGTTGTCTGTTAAGTTTGAATGAGAATTTAAAATTGCAGAATCTTCCAGCCTGTAGTTTTGGCTGGAAGGCACGTCTGGGTGCCCTGCTCTCCTCAGAGTGGGGCCAGACAAGATCAGCTTGCTCAGGGCCTTGTCTGTTCTTATTACAGATCATTCTTTTTCCCCCAAAAGGGACAGGATCATCGTGCAGGTGCTGCCCATCACTATTTTGTCTCTAATCTCCAGGCCCTCACTGAGCTGCAGCCACAGCACCTCTGCCCTGGGTTCCACAGGACCTGGCACTGTCACTTCTCTCACATCAATCCCTCCTGGTGGCTTGGGAAGGTGGAACTGGGTGACCATTAAGTTCCTTTCAACCCAAACCATTCCGGGATTCTGTGAAATATCAAAAGTGGGATTCCCCCCTCCAAAGAGAGGCAGTGTTTGTGGCCACCCCTGCTGCTCAGAATGTTACCTCAGCCATCCCACAGCCCCCTGCAGAGAGATGTATTTCTGACACTAACTATTTCCAAGATGTATTTTTCAATATGCTGTTACCAAACACACCATCTGCTGTGTTCCTGGGGTCGGATGAGACGTGGCAGTTCCAGCTCTGGAAATTTGTGGGACTGTTCCTCCTCCTCCTGGTTGTGCCGCCCCAGCCTGCCCTGGGGAGCTGCAGGGTGGGCTCCTCCGCTCATCCCACACCCAGGGGACATTCCTGCTGCTCCCAGGGTGTGATCCCAGCCAGGGCCACCACAGAGCCAGAGAATCACACAGTCCTTCAGCTTGGAACAGCCCTCCCAGCCCATCAAGTCCAACCTGTGACCAAACTGCCCATGCCAACTAAACCACAGCAAGAAGTGCCACAGCCACTCGTTTTCTGAACACCTGCAGGGGTGGGGACTCCACCACCTCCCCGGGCAGCCCCTGCCAATGGCTTGCAGCCCCTTCCAGGAAGAAATTCCTGCTGATGTCCAACCTGATCCTCCCCTGGTGCAACCTGAGGCCATTTCCCCCCGGCCTTCCCAGGAGGGGTTGAGGCATCACGGCAGAACCTGAGCATGGCCCTGCTCCGTTCCAGTGCCACCACCTGTGATAGCCCTGGGACCAGAGCATCTGCTGTGCCCTGTTCACAGACAAGGTGTGAAAGTGTGCACACAGAGAGGGTGATCAGGAACAACTGAGCAACAGAAAATGTGTTGTCAAAATCTCAGCTTTGTCTGCAGAATAAATCTTTTGGAAACTCAGTGTGATTTTTTCCTACAGAAATGCACTATGTTTAGGACATTTGTTTCTTTCTGAATCAGAACTAAACCATATACTTTTGAAGTTTGCATTAAACTCATAGACCTGTGAATTGTTACAGTTGTGTGTATACAATAATGAGATATAATCCTATTTTATTGACCACAGGAATCGTACTGATAAACCCTATTTTTGCTATGGGAGTTGGACTGGGTGATCCTCGTGGATCCCTTCCAACACTGGATAGTCTATTATTCTATGATATTTTGATTTTATCTATTGTGATGGTGCATATATTTATAATTTTGCATTATTCCTTTCTTACAGAAATACTTTGTTTCATGTTTTCCCTAAATAGTTTTGCCTATACTGGCATGTTCCCAGAAGATGCTTTCTCTTGCTGAACCAGCATTTCCAGGAAGGTTAAATTGGACAATTTTCTGCCAGTGTTTCTGATGAGTCAGAGCAGTGATGTGGAATATTTTCATCCAGGCTGGAAAGATCTTTACAACAACTCTTTGCCTTTTAGAAGGCAGATTTCTGAGTTGACTTACCTTTTTTTTTTTTTTTTTCCTGTCCAGGTTTATTTTGGGTGTGCTGTGGAGCTGCTGAACTCCAAAGAGTTTGTAGCAGACCCAGGGGTCAGAGCTCCTGCAAAGGATGTCCTGCAGCAGAACTGGGAGCTTTGGTGCAGATTTCCCACCTGTGTGGGTGTGGTCCCCGTGTCTCATTTCCATGGACATTTCAGCAGATAAACTTCCTAGCAGGAAATGGAACAGAAAAAGTGCTTTTCAAATGACAAAGGGAGATATTGGAAAAATGAAAACCTCAGTGGGGAAGGAGGGCAGCTCCACACCCAGCAGAGGGTTGGGCTCACAGGGCTCATGGTTTTCTGTGCTGTTTGTTCTGGGGTTTTTTTGGAGAGTTCCTGTCCCAAACTGTACCTCTTTGTGTTTGTGCCACATTTCCTACACATTCTGAGCCCTATCTGGATCTTTAGTCAAGTTTTCTCCATTTGGACACAAATATACTCGTAGTCCATAACTGGGAGGGTGGGGAGGCCCTGGAATAGAATTCCCAGAGAAGCTGTGGCTGTCCCTGGATCCCTGGAAGTGTCCAAGGCCAGGTTGGAAGGGGCTTGGAGCAACCTGGGCTGGTGGAAGGTGTCCCTGTGTTCAGCTCCACTGCCTGCAGAGCTCCAGCCACTCCTGACCCCATATCTCTCTGCATTTGGGGAGTTACTTTAAAGTAAATGAAAAAACTTATGACTTTTATGACTTTCAATAGCTGAAAAAAAATCATTGTGTGGCAATTTCTTTAACAGCTTTGAGCGTCCTGTTTGAAAGAACTTTTTTCTTTTCCTGTTTTATTTTCTCTTCCCTGGGCTGCTGGAACATTTTGAAGTGGAACATTTTGAAGTGGACATTTGTTGTTTTTACCTGAAATTGCTGATCTTTGCACAAAGCCCATGTCTGAGACATGAGGAAGACTTTGGAGAAACGAACCATTTCCATTTCATGATTGTCTGCATGGGAAGAAAGTTCAGTTCCAGAGAAGGTGAAACAGCACTTGAAGGAGCAACAGAGAGTTTGGGATGTAAAGGCTGGTGGAAATTCAAGAGCTACGATTCTGCCACAAGATGATACTTGATGTTTCACAATTTCAGCACAAATTCCCCCCTCTCAGCACAGCTCTTGAAGGGCCCCGTTCCCTGAGGAAAAGCTCATGTGATGCAGAGGGAAAAGTGCCTCAGTTCTCCTGTAAAGAGCAGCAGAAGGAGCAGACAGCCCTCCCCAGGGGGATGGACTGCCCTGGGCCGTGCACAGGTGAGAAGGTGCTGAGATTCCCTAACTGTGATGGGAAAAGCCCTGAGGAGACAGGAACAGCAGCAAGTGCTGCACAGGGAGCATCTGGGACCTCCTGCACATCATCAGTGTTGTCTGTGCTGCCCTTGAGAGAAGCATCATTTCTGACACAAAGTGAGGAACTCGCCTGAACAAACTCAGGGAAGGGTCGGTAGGCAAACGTTTGGAACACGTATCATTAGAAAAGCATTTCTGCAGGAACTTCCCACTTATTCCCAGGGAAAAAAAAATGCTTGGAAGACATTTTATTGAAATAAAACTGCTGAAAAGTCAAACTCTAAAACTGGATGTAAAGAGTTTTTATTTGGCTGCAATAACAGATGTCAGTGAGAATCTGAAAGCAGAAAGAAAACAAGGCACATTAATGTGTTTGATATATTGATTTCCAAGGACATCACTCTGGAGAGGGCAATAATTTCAAGCAGAAAACTGATGCTGCACAGAGTTAATTTCCAGCTCTGAAGTGATGTCCAGCAGATACAGACTGTAATAACATTGCAATTATTTGTCTCTCTAACGATGCCCAGCACTGAAAACTATCGCTCTCCTTACTGAAATGTTAAATTAAATGCTGCCAATAATGGGAGTTCCAGTCACTGCTGTTCCTGCCCAGTGGAACTTCCATCCTTCCTTACTCTTTTCATTAATCCAAACTCAGGGTCTTCACTTTTATTTCCTCTGCTAATGCAGCGTTTGTAGTGACACACAAAATGCAGAGATTTTGGATCTTCAGGCAGAGCATTGAGAGCTGTGGGTTTCACACAATAATACCTCAGTGAGGCTGAGCAGCTCACAGTCACCATCTCTCAAAGGTATAAAAAAAAAAATAAAGATTTATAATGCATATTGGAACATGTATTTGTATTTCTATCTGTGTTTGTGTGCAATATTTACACCTTAACATTTACCCACAAGTTTGTGCTGTAGCCTAAGGATGCTCTGCTTTTAACCCAGGCCTATAGGAGAGATGTAGAGCTCAGCAGTGCCCAGGGACTGCATCCCCATCAATAAGAAGTGCCTGTGAGATCCAATTTCTCGGACTCAGTTCCATACAGAAATGCATTAAGATGTGGCTCAGGGAGGGTGTGGAGCCCCAAGAAATTGGAATTAGGGAAATGGTGCCTTTTATGAGCCCTTATATTACAGTTCCCTGGTGCACATATTGATAGAAAGAGATAAAAAATAGCAGTGCAGAAGCACATTCACTGTGCAGGGGATTGTCTTTGGGAAATAGTCTTGGCTCTCTTCCCTGAGCATCCTTCCTGTGGGACGCTCAGGTTTCCAGCTGCCCTCCTGCATGGATGGATTCAACCTGGACACTTTGGAAGAGTTTCCCAGGGGCTGATAGCAAGGCTGTCAGAGGGATCTCTGAACAGACTGCTCTGCAGAGGCTTCCCTGAGTATATGGAGAGTCCTGACCTCCCTTATCCCCCCAGTGTATCATTCCAGAGGGATAAAGGCTGGGCAGCAGAGGAGCTTGGGGAATATCAGGGGGTGCAGCCATGGCACCACTGCCCCCCCAGCAGCTGGAACACGTGCCACAGGTCACATCTGCCCTGGAACCCCTGTCCTGCCCTCCTGCCCCGCCCTACGGCCCCTGTCCCACCACAGACCCCTCTCCCTGAGGATGTGGCACATCTGGGGACACCCACAGATGGTCTGGTGCAAAAGGCAGCATCCCCATGGGAAAAGCAGGGTCACCTCAGGGGAAGGGCAGGGTCACACCAGGACAACCCAAGGGAAGGGCAGGATCACCCCAGACAGTCCAATGGAAAGGCAGGATCACCCCAAGGGAAGGGCAGGGTCATCCCAATGGAAAGGCAGGATCACCCCAAGGGAAGGGCAGCATCACCCCAAGGGAAGGGCAGCATCACCCCAAGGGAAGGGCAGCATCACCCCAAGGGAAGGGCAGGGTGGCCCAGGGCCCTCAGTCCCCAGGGGCTGTTAAAGTGCAGGCTGTTGCTCCCAGCTGTTCCCTGGGCAGGTGATTCATCCCATAAGGATCAGATCAATGGACAGACCTCCCCTGAGTTCTGTGGGAAGAAAGAACTCGGATGGGACTGAGGGCAGGTGTCTGCAGAGCTGTTTGTGTGTCTGCCATCAGCTGCTGCTGGCAGTCTTTATTTTCTGACAAAATGAAATGGTTTTTAGCAAGTTTAAATCCCTGAAAAAACGTGCAGCTTACAAAAATCATAAAGGAAACTAATCTTGCCATGTTAGCCAAAAGGAATTCCTGGGTGCAACTGCTTATTTCTTTCTGATACAGAACAGAAATTATTTTGAAAGAACTCTCACAAGGAATAAACATTCCAAGTGCTGCCCCCAGGCAGCTCCAAAGGGGCCCTTGGGGGGCACAGTGGCATCTCTGGGAGCTCTGGGGACACCAGGAAACACCTGGCTGAGCTGGAAAAGCTCTAATTCCGAGGCAGGGTGGATGGGAAGGCAGCTCCTCTGTGATGCTGTGCTTGTCCATCTGTCTCCTGCTCTTGCAGTCACATCCTTGAGGACACCTCTGTGACTGAAAAAAACAGAGACTTTTACTACATGTTTTTTACTATATAAACTTTGAGCTGGAGAAGGAAAATAAAATAAAAAGGAAGGGTTGTTCTAAATTTGTTTGCACCTAAATCTGACATCTGCTATTTTCATTTCAGGTAAAATGAGATAAAATCATGTTCCTGAATAAGTAATACAACAGGATTTCCTAGAGAGTTTGTCCTCAATGAAAGATAAAAATATCAATATAAAAGATTCATTCATTTTAGCAGTAAACATCTGCAGGAACAAATTGAATTGGGAACTTTCCCAGGACTGCAGGAGTGGCATAAACCCTGCAGAGCCAAGGGACATCTATTCTATTTATCACATTTATGAAAGGATTTCTTGGGTAGTTTTTCACTGAAGAAAAATAACATACTAACAGCACAAATCAATGATGATTTTGAGGGAATTATACACTTAATGCAGTTTCCAGGTGGATCACAATTGTTTGGCATTCAGAGACAGGATTTGCAGCTCCCGTGGTACCTCAGGATAACCCCAGGCAGCCCTTGGGTCACTCTGGGTTTCACCGGCTCAGTCTGTGACCCCAGATGTCAGCTGAACCTCTGGGAGCTGCTGGGGGGCAGAGGGATCTGAGCCATCCTACTCAGCTCTTTTAGTTGGAATATTCCGATTTTTCCTTGTTGCATTTCTCTTCCTTTGCAGCTGAAGGTGAAAGGAGAATCACAGACTGGGGGAGCCTTGAGTTTTCTCCTTGAACAATTTGCTGTTGCTTCTGCAGAAGAAAATTCCAGTGATGGAGTAAAATCTGTTGGCAAAATTTGTTTGTGGGCATGTGAAATTCGATTGTTAAAGTAAACAGAGTGGTTAATCCTGAGGGTCGGTAAAACCACTTCCTGGGGAGCAAAAAGTTTGGAACATGTTACTAACCCCATGATTCTTTAACCTAAAGGATTGTATGACCTTAGAGCCCCTTCCAGTGCTTAAAGAGTCTCCAGGAGAGATGGAGAGGGACTGGGGACAGGGATGGAGGGACAGGACACAGGGAATGGCTTCCCTCTGCCAGAGGGCAGGGATAGGTGGGATACTGGGAAGGAATTCTTGGCTGGGAGGGTGGGGAGGGGCTGGGATGGAATTCCCAGAGAAGCTGTGGCTGCCCCTGGATCCCTGGAAGTGGGATCTGGGATGAGCTTTAAGGTCCCTTCCTGCACAAACCAGTCTGGGATTCTCTGATCTGAGCTCAGGTAAAGCTGCACTCCAAGCTGTCCACAGCTAGCCTCATGATGAAGCTGGCACTACAAAACCAGGTGAGAACAGCCTCTGACAGCATTCCCAGCCTCTGACAGCATTCCCAGCCTCTGACAGCATTCCCACCCCTGACAGCATTCCCAGCCTCTGACAGCATTCCCAGCCTCTGACAGCATTCCCACCCCTGACAGCATTCCCAGCCTCTGACAGCATTCCCAGCCTCTGACAGCATTCCCAGCCTCTGACAGCCTTCCCAGCCTCTGACAGCATTCCCACCCCTGACAGCATTCCCAGCCTCTGACAGCATTCCCAGCCTCTGACAGCATTCCCAGCCTCTGACAGCATTCCCACCTCTGACAGCATTCCCAGCCTCTGACAGCATTCCCAGCCTCTGACAGCATTCCCAGCCTCTGACAGCCTTCCCAGCCTCTGACAGCATTCCCAGCCTCTCTGCTGCCTCATCTCAGCAGTGCTGAAGTGAGCACTGAGCAAGTGGCAGCTGAGCTGCAGGAACTGCTTATCCAGAGCTCTGTCATCCACTTAAGCAATTTCTTATAGCACAGCAAACAGTTTATGCAGTCCTCTCAGGAGAGAAATCAAAAGCTAAAGGGATAAATGACCAATTAGGCTGCCTCATTTCAGATCTAAAAGCAGGGCCAGTACTCTGTGATGGAAAAGCAAAATGCTCCTTTTTCTGGCTGCACTTTGGCTGAAGATAAAGCTCTGCCTCAACAAAAGGAGTTTTCCTCTCCCCAGCCCTGAGCAGGAGGAGAGGAGCTGCAGGTAACACAGTCACAGCCCTCAGAAGCTTCTAAGGGTGGGTATTGCTGACTATCCTGTCTACTGCTGATTATTCTGGTTGTTTCTGATGCTGCTGGGGTGCCTTCCTGCCAGGCTCATCCCTGCTCACTGTGCACCCTGGAGCTGCACAGGGATCTGCTGGGATCTTCCTGCCACCCTCACTGCTGTTCCTGGAGCGTGGCAAACAGATCCCCTTTGGAGCTGTTTGGCAGCAATAACCCAGCACATCACTGTCTCTTTCCCTGTCATTCCTCAGGGATCCTTTCTGCACCTTTAGCTGCAGTCTGGTGTCCTATGGGAGGTGGAGCTGTAGGTCACAAACCAGCTGTCCTCCAGGGTGAGCCCTGCCCAGGTAATCCTTCCTTGCCAGGGTGGGATCAGCTGAGCTGGAATATCTCTGCAGGAAGGGAAACATTTCCGAGAAGGGACCAACAGGTGAGTGAGCTCTGGTGGATTTTTGTCAGACAGGAACTTCCAGGCAGGTGAGTGAGCTTGTTCCCCTGGGGATTTCCTGCCCCTCTGGTTCTGCTTGGAGCACCAAAACACCTCCCCAGGGATCTGCTCACCTTCTCACAGGGGTGAAGTGGGAGGGAGAGACCCAGAGCTGGCCCTACACTCCGGCAGCCACCAGTGGGTTAAGGCCCTGTGGACAGGGCAGAGCTCATCCAGGAGAGACCCCAAAGAGCCACAGCCAGAGGAGACCTTGTGGAGCCATCCCAGGCAGTGGGACCACATCCA
Organism: Pyrocephalus nanus; assembly: GCA_038380795.1. Taxonomy (NCBI): domain Eukaryota; kingdom Metazoa; phylum Chordata; class Aves; order Passeriformes; family Tyrannidae; genus Pyrocephalus; species Pyrocephalus nanus. Next base: position 63,595,908 of record CM076265.1, on the reverse strand, counting down.
GCTGTGCCCTGCCACCCTGGACACTGGGATCCACATCCATCCATGGCACTGGGACCACATCCATCCATGGCACTGGGATCCACATCCATCCATGGCCCTGGGATCCACATCCATCCATGGCACTGGGATCCACATCCATCCATGGCACTGGCACCACATCCATCCATGGCACTGGGATCCACATCCATCCATGGCACTGGGACCACATCCAGCTGTGCCCTGCCACCCTGGACACTGGGATCCACATCCATCCATGGCACTGGGATTCACATCCATCCATAGCACTGGAATCCACATCCATCCATGGCACTGGCACCACATCCATCCATGGCACTGGGATTCACATCCATCCATGGCACTGGGACCACATCCAGCTGTGCCCTGCCACCCTGGACACTGGGATCCACATCCATCCATGGCACTGGCACCACAGTCACCCTGGACAAGGGGATCCACCCCCACCCTGGGCACCCTGAGGGTCTCTGTGCACTGACAGGGGAGCACAGACTCTCCAGGCTCCAGGATGAGCTGTGCACTGGTGAGGAGGAGAGGGAGACAAACGTGGCCCCAGCTGTGCAAGGAGACACTGAGCTGCTGCTGGAGACAACATCTGGTACCTGCTGACCTTTCCCAAGCTGTGCCTCCCACCCTGGCAAATCACTCTCTCTGTGCTGCCAAAACAGCCATCAATTAAAAATGCATTACCACAGCTCCCAAAAGCAAAGCCAAAAATTGCTGCTTATTCATTCTGCAGACACTCAAAGTGTGTTTACAGAGAGTTTTCCACATCAAATATACTAAAAAATTAATTGACCTCACCTGTGCAGAGATGTCAGGGAAAACAAGAGCCACAGGTTGGGAAACAACATCTCCATCTGTGTGGATGCTTCCCAGGCAGGGACAACCCTGAGTTCCACCACCTCACCTGCCTCAGGTGCTGCTGCACCACACCCTTCCCAGCACTGGTGATCCCTGCGGGGCCAGGGGGGTCCCTGGGGGAGCACATGGAGTGCAGGACACCACAGTGTCTGGGAATGGAAACAGGGAGATTGGGGGGGAAAAAAAAAAAAAGCATGTGTTAATGTGAGACTAAATTTCAAATCTGACATCTTTGCTGGGGTTGTTCAATTTTGCGGGCTCTGTCTGGGCACACTTGTCATCATTACCCAGCAGCTGGGGAGAAGTCACGGCTCAGCTGGATGAATTACAGAGAGGGGCGGGTGTTCCTGGATGTCACAGCCATCACAGCACAGAGACAGGACACAGGGACAGGAGGAGAGGGAAAGGCCTCCAGCTGTGCCAGGGGAGGCTCAATTTGGATATGGGGAAATTTTCTTCCCTCTCAGAGTGGTTCAGCCAGTCTCTGACTCTGGAGAGCTCCCAAAATGTCCAAGTGCCTGGGACCATCCCCAGGTGTGGTCATGGGCTCTGCTCAGCCTGTCCAGAATCTCAGAACCACCCACACCAACACTGTTTGTGCCTCTCCTTGGCACCAGGGATGCCCTTTTCTGCCAGGACTTGTTCCCTCTTGAGCTTTTATGTTGCTTTTATTTTTCACTTCAAACTTTTAGCAGAGAGGAAACACAGCCAGGGAGATTTCATAAAGTCCAGCATTCTTACCCAAACACTGCAAGAGCATCTCTAAGGAACTGGGGCAGCTTCCTTACAGATTGGTCCTCTCCATGGATGGAAATTAAAATCACACATGAGGTCTACTGAGACCCCAAACATGAGGAGCCTGGGTTTGAGCCCATTACTCTGTGACAGCAGAACACACTAGGACAGTCAGAGAAAACCCTCTTGGCAGTGAGTGGCAGAAATTTTAATACCAGTGGGGCTTTGGTCTTTTTCCAACCAGTTCTGCATAAAAGTGTAAATTGTATTTGCTCTGGGTCCCTGGATACTGTCTCAAACTTAATAAATATCTACTGCCTGCACTTAATCAGTGCTGCCCTGGGAGAGTCGTGGAGGAGCAGCCAAACACCGGGATGCTGGGCTGGAAATGAGCACGGCTCCTTCCCTGCCATGTGCTGGGGACAGACGGGACCTCTGCGTGGGGATGGCAGCGAGGGCAGGGTGCAGTGCCATCTCTGGGGACAGACAGCACCTCTGGGTGGGGATGGCAGTGAGGGCAGGGTGCAGGGGTCACCTCTGGGGACAAATGGCAGCGAGGGCAGGGTGCAGGGGTCACCTATGGGGACAAATGGCACCTCTGGGTGGGGAGGGCAGCGAGGGCAGGGTGCAGTGCCATCTCTGGGGACAGATGGCAGCGAGGGCAGGGTGCAGTGCCATCTCTGGGGACAGACAGCACCTCTGCGTGGGGATGGCAGCAAGGGCAGGGTGCAGGGGTCACCTCTGGGGACAGACAGCACCTCTGCGTGGGGATGGCAGCGAGGGCAGGGTGCAGGGGTCACCTCTGGGGACAGACAGCACCTCTGCGTGGGGATGGCAGCAAGGGCAGGGTGCAGGGGTCACCTCTGGGGACAGACAGCACCTCTGCGTGCGGATAGCAGCGAGGGCAGGGTGCAGGGGTCATCTCTGAAATGGCACCGGCTGCCCCTCATGCATGGTGGTGTCACAAACACCTCCAGAATGGGTTGTCAGGGGTGGTGTTTTCCTGGGAGAAAAGAGGGGCTGCTGCTTCCACTGGCACAGGCTTTACTCCAGAATCTTTAATGAATTCACTGGAATCTGCAACAGCTGTAACACACTGTGGAGAGCCTGGAGCAGATCAGGGAGTGATCTCTGTCATTCCTGTTCAGCTGGAACACAGGAATCTTCTGAGTCACTAAAAGTGACATGAAACAGGGAATTAATTTTCAGTCTAGGTGGTATCCCAAAGCTGGGATTATTCACTCCCCCAGAACCTCAGAAAGATGGAATGTTAGGGAGCAGCAATGAAAACACAAATAGCACTTGGAAAGTGTCGGGTGCTCCTCTTCAGGTCAAGAAAAGTCCAAGGACATTCTTGGCTCTGTCCAAAGAAAACAAAAGTGTTCCTGTGGACTGTACTGGTGGGACAAGGGCTAATGGGTTCAAACTGACAGAGGGTAAGTTTAGGTTGGATAGATGGAAGAAACTCCTGGCTGGGAGGGTGGGAGGCCCTGGCACAGGTTACCCAGAGAAGCTGTCTGGGCACTTCCTATCCCTGGAAGTGTCCAAGGCTAGGTTGGACAGGGCTTGGAGCAACCTGTACTAGTGGAAGGTGTCCCTGCCCACGGCAGGGGGTGGAATGGGATGGACTTTAGGTCCCTTTGTGCCCAAATCATTCGATGAATCCGTGGTTCTGTGCTGGTTCCAGTGCAGGCAAAGGCTGCTGTGCTGACCCCCCAGGCTGAAGGTGGGTGTGTTCCTCATTCCCCAGCACTGACAGCGACTGGATGTGACACCTGGGGACACGGTACAGCTGACAAGGTGGTGATCAGTCAAAGGTTGGACTCAGTGATCTGGGAGGTCTTTTCCAACCTTAATGACTGTATGATTCCATGATTCCATGGACACCCCACAGCAGGCACGGCCCAGCAGAGCTGGGTGGGAGCTGCAGAGTGAGGGCTGCTCTGCCTTTCTGTGTCTAAAATCATCAGCGCTTCCAGATTATGTAATGGTGGGGAAGGATGAGGAGATGATTTCCAGAGGACAGCAACTAACAGCCCATGCTTGTAAGTGCCACTGGGGAGCTGTGCCAGGCTGTGCTCACCTTACCCTGGGCAGGCACTCCTGTCCTGTGGTGGGAGCAGGGATGTCCAGAACGCTGTGAGAAGCTGGTGCAGCACTGAGCAAAGCTGCCTGTCTGCCCTGTGCTGGAAACCAGGGATGGAGGGTTCTGGGAGCACAGCGGGCTGGTCTCCCTGTAAAACACAGCATTGGAAAGAGCCAGTCCTGGACAGGCTGGCAGTGCTCATGGAACTTCCCAGAGGCTGTTCCCGTTTGGGCACTTGGGTCTTGGTGACACTGAGGATGAATCCCTCAGGTTTGGGGTCACTGAGGATTCAGTCCAAGACCTGGCCCAGGGCAGCACAAAAGAAACATGTACCTTCTCATGGCAGATGCACTGTGAGTGCAAAGGGACTTGGAGCCCTGCTGGAGGAACGTGGGGGTGGAGGGTGGTCCCCGGGGTGCCCTTCAGTGGAAAGACCTCAGTCCAGGCAGATCTGTGAGGGGGAGATGCTGCTGGGGATTTGGGTCCTGCTGAAATATTGACCCTGATTCACTCAGAAGTATTTTGCCTGCAGCTGCTCAGGAAAGCACTTTTGCTTACGCTGCCTCATGCCAAGGCTGAGCTAAATCACAGCCCGGGCAGAACTGCTGAGGAGGCCTTGCTGAGAGCAGCTCAGGCCATTCACCTGGTGTGCCCTGGAGAAAGATCCTGATTAGATCCTGGGGCGTTTAAAGGGATTTTTCAGTGCTTAAAATACCTCAAATCCCTGCTGGATTCAGGACAAATAGCCCCACTTTGCACAGATACTCACAGGCACTGTCATGCCCACATTGTATTAACAAGACTCTCCGTGCTGTTGGGCAGGTGGCACCTCATACAGAAGGGCAGCAGGGCTGAGCTCTGGGGGCCACTCCCTAAATCCCTTGGGCTCCCAGTGCTTGGCAGAGAACTAGCACAAATGGATGCTGGGCATTATTTTACGTCTGTGCATTGGGTTGGGCTGGGAGGGAGTTTTTACAGTTGTTGTGATCTTAAGGATGTTATTTAATGAAGAGTGTTATTGGGAAAAACTGGGGAAAACAAAAGGAAAAAAAAAGTCCTCTGTAGAGGAATGTTACCTGTCTGGATGTAATAGCACAATTTATCAGCTTTTAATCCTTTTATTGCCTTTAATCGCTTAGTAATGTGTTGTGGTTCACGCAGGGAAATTATTCCGATCCAGTTGTTGTATTTGTCTGCTAAAATCTAGTTGTCATCTGAATTACACTTAAGGAAAGTGTTGGTGCCTTTCCTGGTTGCTGTGGGTGGCAGGGCTCAGCAGCAGAGCTCCCTGCAGGGTGTGTGCTGGGGGTCCAGCAGGATGGGTCCCTGTGAGCTCAAAGTGTGGGTGTAAATGGTGTGGGTGTAAATGGTGTGGGTGTAAATGCTGCTTCCTGCCCTGGATGGGCCCATGTTCCGTGTGGAGTTCCAGTCATTCAACCACCATCCTGGGTGGACTTGCTGCTCCCTCTGGCAGTAGGAGAGCTGCTGATGGGGCAGGAGAGGAGAGGAGAGGGGGAGCAGATGCCCTCACATCCCAGTGCAGGTGGGACACAGGGAAAGGCTCAGGGGACTTGTGTCACAGACCCGGGGGGTGCAGAGGCTGGTGGGACTGACTTGGGGACAGCAGGGGGGCTCATGGGAATCGTGGCAGCTCCCACCCTCCCGTCCCCCCATGCCAGGGTCTGGTTCCAGGCACGTGCTTGTCAGCCTGGCTGGAGCTGGGAGATCTGCAGGAAAAAAACAGAGAGGGGAAAAAAAAGAGTGATTTCTGTCAGTGTAACGTTAATTATTTTCTCTGCTAATTAAAAAGCCCATAATTTATAAATTAGTATTCACCATCCACAGGCTCCACATTAGTCAGATCAAAACACAACACCCCATTCAAGTACAGCGTGTGAGCAAAGCCGCTGTAAGGCTTTGAATCCTCTGGGAGGCTGCGCCACATCCCTGTCAAAGGAACTGCTGAAGGGAAGAGCAGACACTCCTTATCATCACAGGGATATCTCTCTGCCTCTCCCTTCCTCTCCTTATCTGCTGCATTCCCGCTCTCCAGATCTTCCTTTTTATTTTTGCTACAGTTGGTCACAGAATTCAGCACAATTCACAAATCATTTATCGAGGGTAACTCCATTTCCTGAGCATTCACTGGCTTTCTAAAAACCAGTTCTATTCCACTTTGAAAAGCAGGATCTGACTTATACCACAGGGAGAAGTTTGGGAAGAAGTTTCAGAAGTTCTTTTAAATAAAGGCAGCCTCCAGTGTGTGTCCCTCGTGCCCCTCGAGGCCCTAGTAATGGCAGTGTCACATACAGCCAGAAATGTATTTAAAATTAAAAGGATTTCCCTGCTATCCAGTCTAAATCTCTCCTCTTGGAGCACAGAAACCAGAGAAATTGGGATTTTTGTCAGTATGCAGGATCAAGCTGAAAAGCAGATATTTTAAATTCCTTAATGGTCTTATGTTTTAAGCCCAGTTTTAATCATGCTGCAAACTGCTCTTCACAAAGCATTTATCCTGAAGCCTTACACTTTTCCAGACTTTTCCAGGTTAGTTTGGTGCTCCTTTTGAGTTTCTGATTGTGGACTGTTTTTGTTATTCTTTGTATATAGTTTTTGATTGTTTGTTTTTAAATTACTTTTTTTTTTGTTTGTGCTTGTCAGAGACTGTGTTTGTAAGCAGGCATGAAAAAAGAAAAGTGCCTTTCTGGAGCATATTCCCTTGGTTTTGCAAACAGGCTGTTGGGGGATTTCAAGATTTGGGAGGGTGTCCATCAGTGCTTATTCAAAGTCAGTTGTTGCAACCCCCTGTAAGAAATGGAGCTAAGTGGCTTTATTTTGCTGTTCCTCTGGCTGCACACAAGCAATTACTTGTATTCTGGACTTTTTCTGCTCACACAAATGTGCTCAAAGTCCTTCTAGGATCTGCCACCATTAACCCAGCACAGGGAAACAGCTAAACCCACACTGGGCACTCATCTTGGGTTCCTCTCTCATTCTATCACTGCATTGTCAAAATATACCTTCAATAAAGGAGTGTTTGGGCTGCCAGGCTGTGCCTCAGCCTCTCCCAATGGGGAATCTGTGCTCCTCCATCCTCATCATCTCCCACCCCTGTCCCACCCCTGTCTCACACCTGCCTGTGAGTGGGATGAGCTGGAGCCACATTTTTATGGAGTTTACCAGCAAATTCCTGGGATAGAGAAGAAATGTCTGAAGGGCCTAGTGAAAATATCCTTTAGTTGACTTACTCTGTGACTTGGTTAATGTCCGGTTTGCAATTCTTATCCAAATTTATTTGGAGAGATGCATCTGTAAGGAGACCAGTTAAAAGATGGGAAAAGCACTTTTTGTTACAAGTTTTAAACCATGGAGGGGCCATAGAATCCCATAATCCCAAACTCACTGAGGTTGGAAAAGCCCTCCCAGCCCATGGATCCCCCTGTGCCCCATCCCCACCTTGTCCCCAGCCCAGAGCACTGAGTGCCACTCCAGGCCTGCCTTGGACACCTCCAGGGATGTGACTCCTCTGCCTCCCTGGGCAGGCAGTTCCCACATAGCCCTGATCTGACCTGCAAAATCCCTTTCCAGAGCCCTCCTTCTGCACAGCCCGTTCCTGCCTTGCTTTGCCTTCCCTTTCCTCTTCCTCTCCCCCCTCCTTCCTCATTTTTGGGCTCTGGCAGCCGCGCTCAGCCCTGCCCCCGGGGCTGTGCTGCAGTCAGCACTGCCCAAACGCCCTTTTAATTTCCACGCGACTGAAACGCAATCAAGATAAAAGGTTTAATTTCTCCGATGCATTTGATATCTCGTGGCCATTTAAGTGCCTTGATCAGTCGGCTGGGCCGGTGCCAGGCGCGTCTCACTTGGCTGCTGCTCAGACAGAGCTTAAAGAAGCACAGGGCATTAGTGGCTAATGGGGATGCAGCCATAAATCCTCAAATAAAAAGCACAAAGGGGAGCAGAGAAACAGCAGCCCTGGAATACAGAAATAGAGGAATCTTTTCAGAAGCCATTTGCAAAATCAAGGGGCTTTTGTCTTCTGTGCTGCTTTAGAAACCAAACGGACAAAGCACCATTTAGGCTTCTAAGTATTTGTGAATGAGTCTTCTAGAAAAGATAAATATTATCGGTATGCATTTTCCCAGCATTAAGGACGTGAATTTCCACAGGAATTGTAGCAAAAGGAGGACACGCTCCAGGAAGGACCATGAAAGAGCTCTAAGCTTGGGCTTGGGATCCAGCACCTCACCTGCAAAGTGCAGCTGCATTTCACCTGCTAAAGGGCAGGTTTCTGGTTTGGTATTGAATGTTTTTAATCAGCAACTGAACTGCGTGATGGAGCTCCGGAGTGGGAAGGTTTGCCTTGCACGTCCTCACCCCCAAGGGATTCACTGTCCCTGCCCAGCCACTGCCCTTTGGTGATTTCAGCCTCAGACCCAGAGATGCTGCTGAATTTTTTGCATTTACATATATATATAAACATATATATTTATATGTACACAAATGCCCTGGCCGTTGTGCTGAAAGCAGAGGGGCAGACCTGGCTGTGTGTCAGTGTTTTAAGGGAGGCTGCTCCCTTGGCTGTGTGCCACAGCAATCAGCACAGTGTTTGCTGCAGGTGCTTGAGGAAGACAGATAAAGGTGACAAGGTCCTGGGTCCGAAATGGAAAGGGTGCCTGGAAGAGGATGATCAAAGGCTGGATCACGTTCTCCAGGGGCTGCTCAGCCCGTGTGTTCAGACACTGACCAGTGCCAAGGTAGCACTTAGGAGGGCACTTAGAGCCCTTGTTGAAGTACTCCATCAGGAAAATAGCTGGGACTGGGAACTCTTGCATCCTGGATAGTCTCAGTGTCAGACCACTTGAATCCTAACCCAGTGGTTGGTGAGAGCACTTAGGGCTGTGACTTGGGACTGTGTTAGGAAATATCAGCAATTGTGCTTCCAAAAGCAAAGCAAAACTAGATAAACGAAATAACAAACAAAAATCTGGCCTTGTAAATTAGTGAGACATTTTTGAAAAAGGACATTAAATCATCTCTCCTACAGCATTTCAGGGGAATGAGGACACCAGGGTCCCGGAGCCTCCCTTCACTCTTTCCTGGTATAAATAACAACAAGGGGGAAATTTGAACCTGGGCACAAGAAATGATTTGTTGGCCTCGATGATCTCAAAGCTCTTTCCCAGCCTTCCCTGTTCTGGGATTCTCGGACTCAGGCTTTGGTAGCACAGCTGTAGCTCCAGCAGGGGGGTTTTGCACATTGCTGCCTCGCTCTGCTGCCCAGCTCTGTTCCACAAAGCCAGTTCAGTGTGTTTACACCCCACAGAGCCCCCTTCCCCCTTGGAATTCTGGCCGTGAGGTGCAGAATGTGGGGTCTGTGCTGCCGAGCGCTGCAGGGACCTGGTGCCACCTGACTGTCCCTCTGTCCATTCCCACAGCTGTGCCGGGGAGGAATTAGTGCTGTAATGAAGTCAGTGACACAGATTTAGCTTCCCTTGGATCTCTGCCTCACTCAAACAGGCTGAAACAGGCGGCCCCAGCTGACCAGGTGTGAGCCTGACAAACAAGTGAATCCTCCTCCAGCTGAGTGCTGATTGCCAGCCCCGCTGTCACTGCAGCAGTACAGCCAGGCTGAACTCCAGCACTCCCATTCATCTGCTTCATGTGAGCTGGGGAGGCCTTGCTGGATGGGGAGAGCTTCCTGGCTGCTTTTACACTTAGTGCTGTTCTCTCTTGAATATTGGATGAGTGGAGAGAACACCACAGATGTTTATGTGCAGTTCCAGAATCTTCTCTTTCCCTTTCAGTCAGACACTGATGAAGCCACTGATAGTGACACTGTGGCTATTTCCCAATTCCCCGGTTCAGACAGAGGGGAGAAGATACAAGAGAAAACTTTCAATATTTCCTCATGAGGAGCCCTAAACAGAAGCAGCCAAAGCAGAGCAGCAGGGCAGTGCCTCACCCTTTGCCTGCACCACTGTGCCTGACCAAAAACATCCTTGTGCAGCCAGTTAACCAGGAGAAAGCATCTTCCCTGCAGAGCCCTACTCAATAAGCAGCCACCTGGGAGCTCCTGGACACCCACCAGCAGTGCCTGCCCAAAGGGGCACCTTCCACCAGCCCAGGTGTCTCCAAGCCTTGTCCAGCCTGGCCTTGAACACTTCCAGGGATGGGGCAGCCACACAGAAAGGAAGGAGGAAGAAAGGCTGGTTTATGCTCTGTCACAGAGTCTCCAAATGGCTTTAATGACATTTGGGCAATAACAGACACACAAACACTGAGTTTCACTGACAAAATCAAGTAAGGAATACATAATTTCCAATTGATAGGGAATATAAGAAGACCATATTATGCCATAAACTGTCTCAAACTTCCATTTCTAGAGGACATCAATTGTTACTTTAAAAATTCTATTTTTTTTTAAAGCAGATTATTGGCAGTCAAACCTCTCCTGTAACAGATTCAGTCCTCAGTAAACATTCAAGTTATATTCAGCAGTTTCATCTGTGCCCATGGTCTTTGGAAAGGGGATCTGCTGCTTTGGCTGTGCGCTGATAACACAATTAAAGTGTGATTTTAGCACATCTAAGTATCGCAGCATGGCCACAGTAAATAAAGTTTAGATGATCCTTCAGTGGTTTGCTTTATTATAAATATAAAAATATGGATGTCAATGCAGGGAATTCACGCAAATGCTGGTTGTTAAAGGCAGCTCAGGGAATCTGCAAATCTGGGCTGTAGTAAAACATTACTGTTGGAGAATAAACATAACTGGAAGTTTGATGGGAAAATGACAAAGTGTTGTGTTTTCACCAAGGAGCTGTTACTGATACAAATACCACTGCAGTCCCTCCTCAGTGCTCTCACTGCATCTCATCTGACAACAGAGTTAAACTGCTGCAAACCCTGCACAGACCAGGGCTTGGGATATGAGGCAGAATTCCTTCTTGGGAAGGCTGTCCAGCCCTGGCACAGCTGCCTAGGACAGGGGTGGAGTCCCCATCCCTGCAGGGATTTAAAAGCCACCTGGATGTGGCACCTGGGGACAGGGGTCAGGGGTGGCCTTGGCAGTGCTGGGGGAATGGTTGGACTTGATGGTGTCAGAGGATTTTACAAACCTAAGCAAGTCTTTGATTCAAAGCAAACCCAACAGAAATTACTATGAAAAATATCTTTACAAATGAAGTGCCTTGATTTTTCCATCTCCCTCAGTCCAAAATTTGGTTCATATCAGAGCAAGAAGTTTAGGAGTTTTAGTAAGGGCTTCTCAAACTTCTAATAAAAATGTGGAGATGGTCACTTAAATGCCTCCAGTTCTCCACAGCGCTGGAAGGTAATAAATGAGAGCTAACACCCCCAAATCTTCTGGCAATACAGAGAATTATGGTGTCACAGAGTTTTACCTTGGTACACTCCAGGCTGACCAAAGGGAGAGCTGCCAACAGAGGTAACAATCAGTGTGTGCTGCTCATGGAGTAGTTGAAAACAGAGTTGGAAGGTGACAAAATATCCTTGCAGAAGTCAGTTGAAGATCTGACTTGATGGTCTTGGAGGACTTTTCCAACATCAATGACTCTGTGATTCCAAGTCAATGGCTTGTAAAAAGATCTGAGAAGTATCCAAATATTTCAGCGAGGTCTTAGAAAAGAGAACATACCACTGGTTGATATAATTCATCTGAAGTCTTTGACCAAATCCCTCATAAAACGGCCGAAAGAAAATGGGTTTGGGGAAAAGCAAACCCTGGCTGGTCTCTGAGGACAGGGTCAGTGGAAGCACCAGTCTGATGGCAGTGATGGTGCTGGAGGCTGCTGGACCAGTCTGGGAGCACCAAAAAGCAGTGCAGGACTGTGAGGAGAGGGGGAGGAAAAGAGGCAGAAGCAGATTTTGGAAAGGCAGCAAAGCTGCTTATTGAGAAAAAGCCAGAGATGAGCAAAGAAGGTTTCAAAGAGAAAAGAGGTAACAAGAAACCCAGTCAATTAACCAGAAATCCCCCTAATGGCAGGGCCAGAGCAGCACTCAGTGACCAGAAGCTTTTAAGCCTTTCTTACACACACCTTGAAGCTCTCCAAATAACACCCCCTCTCAGACGAGGGCTGAAGGTTTGCTAGGCTGGGATTATCCGTGTTTGCCCATTGCCATGGTTACCTGCAGCTTCCTCAGCCAGCCTGGCGAGGGCACTTCCCCCAGGAGGTGGGTTAGGGAGCATTGTCCGGAGGAGCAGGGCCAGCTTTCCAGGGCTGCATTCCCGTGTCATTTTCCTTCTGGTTCGGGTATAAACAGTTCCTGGTCCATGGCAGGGTGTAAAACTCCTCGGTGTGAGAGCAGCGTGGCTTTGCTGCTCTCACACCTCTGCTGGCAGTGTCAGCCTCAATCAGACACTGACACAGCACAGCTGCTCCAGACACTCCCTCCATCCCAGGGCCCAGCGTGCAGGGAGGTGCAAAGTGCAGCCCCACACAGAACAACACACAAACAGCAGCACAGGCCAACTAAATGCTGAGCTTAAAAATGTTGAACTGCCTCAAAACGCTCACACTGGTCAGGATTACCAAAGGTGTGTTTGGCTGGAGAAAGGCAGCTCTCCAAATCTGACCATGCAAAAAATGGGCAATCTAGTGTTTCCCTGGGCTTTGTCACTGTTATAATTAATGCTTTATTTTGCACTTGCATGGGTATTTACATGTAATTTCCAGCCATCCTGGCTGTAGGTGATCCCTCTTCCCCTCCTCTGTGATGGTGATCCCTCCATGCCAATGGCACGTGTGAAAACAAATCTGTGGGCCCAGAAGAACTTGGCTGAGTTGGGGTTGGACACTGGCAGGAGTAGGTGAATGTGCCCTGCCCCTGCTCCCACAGGAGCCTTCTGCTCCTCAAGCTGCTGCACCTCCCAGACACAAACATGGCACAGCAATGAAAAAATAATAAAAAACCCGTGTGTCCTCCCACCACATCTATATTTAGCTCCTGGCAATGCCGTGGTCTAATACATCCTGACATCACTCTCTTCTGTTGGAACACCCTTTGGGACAGAGGGAAGTTGTGCTCCTTGCCAGGAATAGACCAAGGTCAAGAGAAGAGCTGGAGAAACCCCTGCTGTCCTTTGGCACCAAGATTTGGCCACCAGCAGTGTAAAACAAACCCTGTTTTGGTCCCATTCCTTTCCTCCCCTGAAGCTCTGCCACTCATTCCTGTGGAGAGGCATGAATGATGTTGGACTTGTGGGAGAATGTGACCAATGCTCTACAGAGCACTTCTGAAAACTTCAAAGGATGGCTCCTTCACCTAGTTTTATTTTATTTTCTTCACTTTTCTTCTTGCTCCCTGAGCTCTGCTCTTCCTCCCAGGGCTCCCGTGTGAAAATCCAAGGAAGGCTCTGCCGGTGGATCTCCTGCACAGCAAAGAACCTGATTCCCATTCCAGCTGTCAGATGCTGCTCCTTGTTTTGCCTTTCCCAGCCAGGGAAAGGGCTGGGCCAGTAAATGGATTTTCCTCCTTTGATGACTTGCCACGATGATCCAGTCACTCCATGGTCTTTTTCTGCTATTTTAAATATTGAGCCCTGCAGATTTGTGCTGTCAGGCGTTTCATTCAGCTCCAAATTATTCTTTTCTGGTTCTTTTCTGTAACTTCCCAATTTTTCAGTTTCATTAACAAAGGGAGATGTATGCCTTGAGCATGGCACTGATCCCTCTGGTGCCACACATCTCTGCTGAGACTCACTGCCTGCTCAGCCAGTGGGCACTTCCCACTTTAGCTGCATTTTTCCCAAGATTCACAGGAACTTTCCCATGGGCAGGAGGACCTTCTACTAGCCCAGGCTGTTCCAAGCCCTGTCCAAACTGGCCTTGGACACTTGCAGGGATCCAGGGGCAGTTACAGCTTCTCTGGGCAACCTGTGCCAGGGCCCCACCACCCTTCCATCCAGGAATTCTTTCCCAATATCCCATCTAACCCTGGACTTCTTTTCAGTTTAATCCCTGTGTTTCAGAATACCTCCATCATGCCTGGTTTTAGTGACATTGGGGGCACAAGCACCAGGAATACACAGGCTGTTGTCCTTGTCACCTCTGCTGCCCCTTCCATGGAGGAGTGGCAGGATTTGTGGCTCCCATGGCTCTGGCAAGAGTCCAAAACTAACAATATCCCACCCAGGCAAAAGCAGCCTCTTGGCTCTGGCTCCACAGCCTGGGAGTGCTGAGACAGAGGCTGGTTCATGGAATCATGCAATAGAATCCCAGGATCCCTGAGACTGGAAAAGCCCTCCCAGACCATGGATCCCCCTGTGCCCATCCCCACCTTGTCCCCAGCCCAGAGCACTGAGTGCCACTCCAGGCCTGCCTTGGACACTTCCAGGGCTGGGCACTCCAAACCTCCCTGGGCAGCCCCTGCCAGGGCCTGACCACCCTTTCCAGGCAGAAATTCCTGCTGCTGTCCCACCTGAGCCTGCCCTGGCACAGCTGGAAGCCGTGTCCTCTTGTCTTGTTCCCAGCAGGAGAGTGTACAGGAGCATGGCAAGGTTCTGTACTGCTAATTTTAGAAGGAGTTGTCACATCACTGCCCACCTGTGACCAGCCTGAAGTGCCAGGCACTGCCTGCATGTCGTGCACTATCCTGTGACACAGGGCTCAGGGAACTACACAGAATGGGAACAGGGAATGCTGCAACAAAAGGGAAAAGGTCCTTTCAATGTCAGTTTAAAGCCATAAGGTCTTGCCAGCTCTGCCCTTTCCTGGGCAGTAAATCTGGAATGCATCTCATTTTTGCAGACAGTGTGTTTGTAGATATGTGTCCTCTGTTCCTTGAGACAATCCTGATTACAGCTTCTCCTAGTACTGGAATTTTCCCTCTCAGTGTGATCCCCTCCAAGGGGAGGAGAGTGAGAGTGTCTTCAATGACAAAACGCTTCTCGTGTCCTACAAAGCGCCAGCCTGACACACTGAGCATCCTCAGCCCCGGGGGAGGAGATGGCTAATAAATAATGCAGGAGAAGGAGCTGACAGTGCACAGCTTTGGGAGTGGCTTTGGGAATCTACAGGGTTGCAGGCTCCAATAACGAGGTGGTTTGAATTCCTCCTGCAGCTCCCTGACATTCCATCTCTCCAGGCTCCCGTTTGCGGCGGTCGCGGCGGGTCCACAGGCTGCTGGAGGAGGAGCAAGAGCTGCATCTCTAAACACCCCCCTGGGGAGCACCCGCAGCCTTTCCCAAACCATCCAGCAGGGGCTTTTCCAAGGGATTCCAAACGGAGAGGTGCAAGGCTTTAGTGCCACCCTGCGTGCTCCTCTGCAGCTGGGGCAGGGCAGGTGTCACCTGGGCAGGTGTCACTCGGGCAGGTGTCACCTGGGCAGGTGTCACTCGGGCAGGTGTCACTCGGGCAGGTGTCACCCGGGCAGGTGTCACCAGCACACACCTGGCAGTGGCTGCACAGGGCCATTGTCATCAGCACTGCAGCCCTGGGCTCTGCCCCAGAGTGGGCAGCCTCGGCAGCTCGGGCAGGAGCAGCTCCATCCACGAGTGACCCCTCAGCCGAGCCTGAAACACGGCTGTTAAATCCCCGGCTTTAATGAATTCCTGGAATTCTGCCACTTTTCCCACATTCTCACCCCCAGCCGCAGTCACTTCTCCAAGCAGCTCCGGGGAGGGAGGCAGAGGGTGGCACTGTGGGGCCATCCCAGATGCTGCCCCACGGGAGCTGAGTGGCAGCAGGAGCATCATCTGCTGCTCTGGGCAACTCAACACCGGAGTGGTGCCCATGGGGATCTTCAGGGGGAAAGAGAGGTTTTCAATCTGCTTGTGATAAACACTCGAGTAACAAATTGAAAGGAGAGGAGAGAGAAGGGGAGGGGAGGGAGAGGAGAGTCATTGGTGAAAGTAGAGGAAAAGGCTGAGAAGCTGACACAGGATTTCTAGAGTGGCCAAGCTACATCAGTTCATTCCTGAATTACCAACTTGCACCACATCCAGCTCTAACCGAGGGTTAAACCGTCCATCTCAGCACAATTCCAGAGCAGCCCACTGCCGTCTGCCAGAGCTTTTGGAAAAATCCCAGAGGTAAAGGCCTGAGGAGCGTGAGAGGGGCGCTACTGACACCCAGAGCCCCTGAGCTGCTGTTCCCCTGCCGTGTTCTCAGGTGGGGGTGGCAGAGGCCTTTCCAGGAGCCACTGGCAGATGGCAGCCGGTCCTTCACGTGGCCTTTAAATGAACAAACTGAAAGCAAAGAGCTGGGAAGGAAGAGAAGAGCTGGGGAAGGTGTGCTCAGTGGGGCCGTGCTGCTCTGGGCCTCTCTCAGCACATCCATCCCTGCCCACGGAGCTGGGAGAAGATTCCCACACCCAGGGAAGGTGTTTAGGGTCCACATTCAGAGAGAAGGTCGTGTGGTTGTTGGCACCAGGTGATATAAATAACTCAGCACCTGGTCACTGAGGGCCCCGAGTGGTGAGTGCAGGTTCATGGGGAAGTGGATTTTCCATGCTTTAAAGCAGTGTGGAAAAGATTCAATTAAGCAATTTCTGGGAAGTCCTTGGAATGTCTGTTTCTGGGCAGTTGAGTCAATTATCAGTCAAACAGAAAATTATTTTCCTCTGATGAAAGCCGGAGGAAATAGGTCCTGTGTCAGGCTGTTTGTACAACACATTTTCATTCCAGAGTGCATTACAGCACATTTGAGTTATCTGTGTCTGTGTGTAAAACTGCATATCCTGCTCATTAAACTTATTAAAAATTTGGTATTGAAAGTTAAAAACACCAGAGATCACTCACATGGCATAAAAATATGCAAACAAATAGACATCAAAGTTATTGATTCAAAAACGAGAGCACAGCAATGAGAGGCAGAAAAATCAGAATGTGTCTCGTTATCCTGAGCAGGGTGGGAGCTTTAGAAAATAATAACCCATCGTGATGTGAAATTGTACAGAGCAGAGCACACTGAGCTGGATTTCTAATCATTCAGCTGTCATTGAAGAGAAATAAATACAGCTCAGTTAGACTTCATACCCAATTACTTGCTTAGAGAACCTTTCCTGTCTGGTCAAGAGAAACCACAGGTAATAAATCTGAATTATTAAAGAGTTTTTAATTTGGCAGTTACGCAACAGCAGCACAGACTAATGACTATGGTGATATCAGAGCAGATTTTAGGGAGAAATTCTGGGCTGGGAGGGTGGGGAGGCCCTGAAATAGAATTCCCAGAAGAAGCTGTGGCTGCCCCTGGATCCCTGGAAGTGCCCAAGGCCAGGTTGGATGGGGCTTGGAGCACTCTGGGCTAGTGAAAGGTGTCCCTGCCCACGGCAGGGGTGAAATGGGATGGTCTTGCAAATCTCTTCCAACCCAAACCATCCTGGGCTTCCATACTGCTCACAGCGCACAAAAACAGTCAGGGACCGTGAGGAGAAAATTCACCCCAACATTTTGCTACTTGAAAAGACAATACTTTCCCCATTTATTTTAAAAGCTTTGCAGCGTGGTGGCTTGGCACAATGCAGCCCTCACTCCTGTTGTCCCCTTTTTATTGTGATTAAAATGCAGTTGTACTGAAATATTCTTATTACTTTTATGAGCGCTGAGTATTCTTCCTTTATAATTGCTCAGCAGGTAAAATCTGGAGCGTCTCTTTAGAAAAGGAGGCTGAATGTGTGTGATTTGGGGGGAACTGGAAGCAGAATTGTGGCAGTGGTTGGTCAGACAGATCACCACAGGATCAGTATAGAATGGGTTGGGCTGGGCTAGAGCCCATCCAGTGCCACCCCCTGCCATGGGGACACCACTATTCCAGGTTGTTCCAAGCAGATCCACCTCAAACAGCTGCCCAAGGGATCAGTGTGCAGCACAGGATTCAAACAATGCAGGCACAGGTGTGGGATCCCAACAGGAATATCACACCAAATTGCCAGGATTGAGATTTATCAACATTTTTAAAGATTCTCTCATTCAAGGAACTTATCATCACGTTTTCTGCTCCCTCGACTGGTAATGGGTATTCCACATCTAATCCCTGAAGGATAGCACTTTTCAAATATGATTTTTATTGAAAGGAGTACATCCATACCCAGAATTACCATTCCCAGGAAAAATCACCGTTTGAGAGAGGGAAATGTGCAGAGCTCCAGCCCCAGGGGCTGGGGAGGGGTCAATGTGCCCAGAGGAGGGACATCAGAGAGAGCCCTGGCACAGCCCCTGGGGGTGGGACTGAGGGGATTGGAGGGGGGCATTTGATGTTTATCAGTTCCTCTTGTATCAGGCACTTGTTTGATTATCAGTGTATTGTCTGAGTCCATTCTCTCCTTTGCCAGGCCCCTCTGTGTCTGAACCCTTCCCAACCCCATGGACACAGCTGAGGCCACAGCAAGCACCAGGAATCTCTGCTGAACCTCCCATCTTGGTGACACATCCATTTCCATTTCCATTTCCATTTCCATTTCCATTTCCATTTCCATTTCCATGGCAAAGTGATTAGGGTCACAGAGTCACAAAACCATCAAGGTTGGAAGGGACCTTCCAGCTCATCCAGCCCAGCCACCAACCAGCCCCACCATGGTCACCCCTGAGCTGTATCCCCACGTGGCACATGGTCCAGTATTCCTCCTTTTTCCTTTGTCTGGTTCTGGCTCACAGGGACAAGGTGTTTCTGTGCTGTGAACAGCATTGTGGTAAGTCAAAGATAAAATAACAGGGAAAGGATCAGTTGATAAGGTGCCCATTAATGGTCTCATTCCCCCCTTCCTCCCTCTTTTGCTCCTTTAATCTGGTTTCCCAGCCATGCCTTCAAACACGAGCACCTGGAGCAAGGAGTGACCCATTTTCCTGGTTCCTGACACATCCCCAGTTCAGAGGCTGCAGGAGGGGGGATGGAACAGCCCTCAGCCATGGGTTTTGTGCTGGAAGACACAGCTGTACTGCAGCCAAAGCAGCTCCAAACTGGGATTGGTGCCTCCTACCTGCCCCAGCCCCTCTGCCCCCTCCATGGTGGGGGGCTCATGCCAGGGGGTTCTGGGGTGACCCTCCCCAGAGCCCCAGTCTGGGCTCATCTCTGGGGCTCTGGGTCAATCTGGCTTTGTCAGAGTCAGCAGGAGGAGGGAGAGGTTGGTCCTTCTGTGACCAGAGGGGAGCAGAGGTGGGTGACAGCTCCAGCACAACTCCCACGGGCTCCCAGAATGGCAAACAGGCCCTTGATCTCAAGGCTCTGGAACTCCCAGTGGGTGAGTGCTATCTCACACAGAATGGGATATTTATTCAGATCCATGCACAATAAAGCATTTATGGGCCTCTAAAAGAAGCTAAATTGTCTCAAGACAAGGTAAACCTTTGATGTTTAATAACCTGTATTATAATAAGTGTATGCTTTGAAAAATAAGGAAGGAAAATGGAAGCCTTTCAAGCAGAGCAATCGTTCACCTGCTGCAAATTGGTTTACAGGACATTTTAATATATCACCCAATTATTGCAGGTACTGACCAGCACACTCAGCACACTGGGAAGGCACTGCTGGCCTTGCCAGGCCTCTGCAGCAGCAGGAGGAGGTTTTAAAATACACACAGGGATATCTTTTCTGAGGACATCAGCCCAGGAATGTGTTCTGAAGCCTGTGGACACACTCGGAGGCAGAGAACACAAACCCTGGGAGATGGGCCATGCACATGAGGCAAAGCCAGGCAGGTCCTGTCCCCAGCCCAAGAGAGCAGCTGGTTTGCCTCAACATGGATCTTTGCTCCATAAAATACTTGCTTTGCAGATGGTGGAAAGCAAAGGGGTCAGTGGCTCCTGTCTGGGGGGATCTGGAATGGGATCCCTGGGGAGGGGCTCGGGGCCCCAGGTCTGTCCATGCTGGAGAAGCTCTTGGACAGTGTCCTTAACAAGGGGCTTTACCTTTTGGTCAGCCCTGACATGGTCATGCAGTTGGGCCAGGTGATCATTGTAAGTCCCTTCCAGCTGAAATATTCCATCCTAAATGAGAAAGAAGGAACAATCAACTGTAAATAATGGGATTTTTTAAAGGCATGTGCTGTATGGGACTGCTGTCCTGGTGTTCTCTCCAGGAGGGAAGCAGAGTCCTCACAGAGCATTCTGGTGCCCCAGAAGCTCCAAAACTTCTTGCAAGTGGAGGAACCCAAGGAGAAAAGCCACAGGTGAGAGAGAAGTGCAAAGCTGGGGGTGAGTGATGAAACACTGAGCAAATTGTCCCAGAAACAAAGAAGGGAGGGAATAACCCAAAGCAGGAGGAACAATCCTAAAGGAGAGACTGAGGAAAATCAAGAGGCTCCTGTATGACAATAGGCAGAAGTGCAAAAAAAAAAAAAAATCAATTTATCCCAAATACACTGCTGGCAAACCCAGGAAGAGCACAGATCTGGAGACAGGGAATGAAAACAGGGAATTACTGCGGAGCCTGGAAACCATCCCCTGGCAGCACTGGTTTGTAGGGGGTTGTCCTTATTCTGTATTATCATATGCTTCTTATCCTCTGTTATCATGTGCTCCTGTACAGTGGCTGAGCTCTGTGCAGAGCCAGTGTTCCATCTGCTGTGCTCTGCTTGGCATCTTGCTGTCCAATTCCTTGCATAATCCAATTAAAATGGATGGATTGTTTGGAAATGTATAAGGAAGGCTAATTAGCTTATTCTTTCCATGTAAATAAAATGTCTCACTGCACAGCTTCAGTAGCAGCAGAGAAGGGAAACACTTGAAAATGTAAGAAAAAGAACACAAAGAAACCAAAACACAAACAAGGAGAAAATTTGCTTTATGTCAATCACATTTGCCTGTAATGTGGTGAACTGAAGTTTGTCATATTTAGGAAAATCTTCTCTCTTTCACACTGTCACATCATTGTCTCAGCACAATTGTTCCTGGCTCTGGATGGAAGTTTTTGGGATGCTCCCAGCCGGGTGTGCCAGCCTGTTTCCTTTTGGAAAGGTACAGGTCCAGCTGAACACCTGGGCTGTGGAAAAGGGTTTTTCCATCCAACATACATGTTCTGGGATGAAGGCAACGTGATTTTACGGAATAGAATGTTTTCCATGTCTGAGGCAAAATAAAAACCTGTAGTACAAACTACTGGGTAATAAGTAAAGTTTGGGTTTGGGGTGGTTTTATTGTTGTTGGGTTTATGTGTTGTTTTGAAGGTGCTTTTTTGTGTGGTTTGTTTTTTTTTTTCCTTTGTTAAGCAAACTTCCATGTAAATGTTTAAAATGCTTGTAGTCTGATCAAACTGATCAGTGTCTACATGAAGCTGATGTATAATAGAGTTTTATACATCCCTGTAACTACAGATACACAGTGACCTGCTGTTGGTCCAGGGTGCTTCCACCCTGGAGCAGAGGCTGCAGCTGTCCCAGTGCGTCCCTGCCCACAGGGAAGGTGACCGGGGCTAGATATAATGTAGTTTTATACATTTATATAATTCGAGGGGTATCAGTGACCTGCAGTAGGTACAAGGTGCTGTCCTCTCTCAGCGGTGTCCCTGCCTGCAGCTCTGGGATAAGGGATGGAAATCCCTCCCTTTCCATGACTCCCAGCAGGTGTTTGCACCCTCAGGGCTGCAGGTGGAGGGTGAAGGGTGAGTTCAACCTGTCCAGGCTCTCACCCACCCCTTGGGCCCTCCCAACACATCTTACAGACGCCTCACCACCCTCACAGGCAAGAATTTCTTCCTGATATCTAATCCAAACCTACTCTCTTTCATTTTCAGTTTAAAAGTAATTCAGTTTTTTCCCATTTTACCTTTCAACACAAAATTAAGCTTTCTGCACCCAGAAAGCAATAAACCCACAGCTGGCAGAGTGAACTTCTCCTCTGCAAGATACAGGGGAAGCAAAATTGGATTTTGCAACAGCCCTGTGGGAGAATCTGGGCAGGTAGAACGGGTGGGGCTGGTCCCCACTGTCAGTCCCCCAAAGTCCTCAGTAACTAAATAAACAAGCAAACACTGGTCCCACTGTGAACTCAGCCCTGGCTCTGAGTGGGTTCCTGGCTGGTGGGATTTGTTCTGGGATGGTAACCCTGGGTGTGTGAGGATGTCCTGGTGCTGAGCCAGGGCAATCCCAGCCTCCCCATAGGGATATTCCTGTGGGACCCCATCCCAGTGGGATCCCATCCTGGGGCCCTCCCAGCCATCCTCAGGCTCCCAGTGTGGTCTCAGCCTCTGAGCCCTCCAGTTCATTTGCAATGTCCTCGGTGCTCTGTGGTCTCCCAGCTGAGCCCAGGCACCAGCAAACCGCTGAAAGCAAATATTTACAACCAGAAAGTGAAAAAAATGAACATTTGCAGCTTCCTCACAACTGAACATCCTTCCCAGGATCTGCTGCTCTTTCCTTGCCCTGCCACTTTCCATCAGTAAAAACACAAGCAAGAAAACAAAGGAAACCAATACCTTGAAAATATTTTCATTTCCGAGAGTTTGTTATGGCAACTTTCACTTTACAGAAAACTGAATTGTAACAACGTAGCGAGTTACAGTCAAAATAAACCAATCCTTGAAAATATTTTCATTTCCAGGAGAGTTTGTTTTGGCAACTTTTGCCTCTCAGTTTATTGAATTGTTACAGTGCAGAGAGTTACGGTCATTCAGTGAAATCGTAACTTCGAGGTGAGCTCAGCCCTTTTTTCAGCATTTCCAAGACAAACAGCAGTGCCCGTGTGAGAAAGCCCAAATCACCTAAAATGTACATTTCCAGTGCCTAACTTTCAGATTTTCGTGTAGGAAATCGCAGTTATGGGAAATTGAAATATAAAAATAATGAGGAAAAAAAAGGCAAAAATAATTGATGTCCAGGCTCCACTTGCCCTGAACCTGAGCTGGGACAATTATGGCAAGGATTAGCTGTGCCACTCAGCAAGGCAGAGCTTTAAACACAGGGCCAGAGGATGTGGGGTCACTGCACCTCAGGCGTGGGAAATCCATGTGCAGTGAAGGAGGAGAGCCAGACACAAAGGAGCCCTGCAGGACAGCGTGGAACCCTTTAATTCTGGTCCCACTGCCCCACCCTGGGCTGCCTCTGCCCCTGAGTGGAACCAGCTGGGGGCAAATGAGAGCAGAGCCATAAAACCCCCAGAGGAGTGGGGTGAAGGACAATTTGAGTAACAAACTGCCAGGTGGGGCTGAGAAGACGTTAATGATGCTGAAGGAGGGAGTGGGAGGGGATGAAGGGAAGGAGCCCTCAGCCCCTGGAGCATTCCCATGGCTCTGTGCTCGAGTCTGTGCCTCTGTGAGTGGTTCTGGGGGGACTATCCCCCTGCAGATCAGCTTGTGCTCAATGTGTCGGCAAAGGGGCTTTGTGAGTGGGTCTAACAGGAGTGGGAGGTGAGGAGACACCAGTTCATCCAAGGGGCTCCTGGTGTGGCCCCACACGGATGTTTCCTTGCTCCTCTCCCCCGGGATCCTCAGGTGTCCTGTGTTTGTGCTGAGGTGAAACACAAACCCCAGATCCTGGTTACAGGCGAGGGCAGGTGCCTGTGGATGGAACTGTGTGGGAAAATGACCCCATTCCCTTCACCCCTGGCTCTGCTGGGATGGAAACCAGTTCTCCCATCGGTGTTGATGGGGAGTGCTCCTTGGAGAACAGCAGCTGCTGAGGATCCTGTGGATCACAGTCCAGGTTTGCCCAGGCTCTGAGGATCCTGTGGATCACAGTCCAGGTTTGCCCAGGCTCTGAGGTTGCCTTTAGCCTCTCAACAGCACGAGGGCAGTGGCAGGAGTCTTGTCCTGGCGTTGCAGTCCAAAGGCTTTATCCGGGTAGCACTGGAAAAATCCCGATGAACAAATCTCCCGTGTCTGGCAGATGATCAGCATGGAGGGGGGAGCTCTTTGCTTCTGCACATTTTCCTCTGCCCTGTCAGCGTGGGAGAGGCTTGGTGTGCCACAGGGGCGAGATCACTGTACTTGCTGTTGCAAATAAAGGATTCCCATGCCCTGAACTTGTGCCCTGTGGGGTTGATGGTGTCATGGAGCACTGGGGAAGCAGCAGGGACAAGGGACAGTCCTGGAGGAGCAGGTGTGGGGCACAGATTGTCCTGAGCTTTGCTTGGAAGCTGCAGGGACAGAACGGAGATGTGGTGGGAGAGAAGTGACAGGGCTTGTCCTTCCCCTGGCAGGAGATGGTGGAATCCCAGAATCACATGGGCTGGAGAAGCCCTCTTGGACCATCGAGTCCAGCCATTCCCCAGCACTGCCAAGGCCACCACTGACCCCTGTCCCCAGGTGCCACATCCACAGGGGTTTTAAATCCCTCCAGGGCTGGGGACTCCACCACTATCCTGGGCAGCTTCGCCAGGGCCAGACAACCCTTTCCAGGAGGGAATTTTCCCACTCTCCAACCTGACCCTTCCCTGGCACAGCTGGAGGCTGTTCCCTCTCCTCCTGTCCCTTGTTCCCTGGGAGCAGAGCCCAGCTCCCCCCTTCTGTCAGGGAGTTGTGAGAGTGAGAAGGTCCCCCCGAGCCCCCTCAGCCACTCCTGCTGCTCCAGACATTTCCCTAACTCCCTTCCCTTCCCTGGACATGCTCCAGCCCCTCAGTGGGAGGTAAGAAAATGTATAAGAATTCAGAGTTGCCACTTACACCACTGTGGGGAAAAACAGTTCTGTTCTAGAGCCTGTGTTTGGGAAGGCTGCTGGAAGGACAGGAAGAGCTGGGCCAAAATGCCCTGAGAGCAAGAGACCTGCACAGTGGGAGTGAGAGGGACCATCCCTTTGGACAGCCCTGGAGAAGGATGGGAGGTGGCTTCAGACAGGGAGCTTCTGATAGAGCAGTTCTAGAGTTCAGTGCCTGGAAATGAAGGCAGGATGTTTCCAGACCAGATTTAGGGAGAAACAAGGATTTCTGAAGTTTTGCTATATTATTAGATTCTTGAAAATTTGTTTTTAAGCCAGGCTTGAGTTTCCATCCTTAATATTACCCCAGTGGGATGCTCCAGTCAGCCTGACTGGTGTTTTCTTGCTGGGTTGATGGTGTTTAAGGCCAGGCACCAACTCTGCTCTGCAGTTCCTGATGTTCTCTGTGTGTGGCTGCTCTCAGTGCAAGGCTGTGTGTGTCAAACCCCAAACGTTCCTCTAATCAGAGGCAACATAAGTGTCATGTTCATCCACGCACAAGTATTTTGGGCTGTCTGTGGCTGAGCTGAGTTGTGCAGCAGGAGGATGGAGCTGCTGTTTTGTGCTCAGCTGACCATTTCTCTTGGTGCTGAAAGGCAATAGCTCTCCTTGCAGAGAAGAGGCTCCTTGTGCTGATTTGTACATCAGTGAGCAGTGTAGGGGCAATGCTCACCTGAGGGCTTGCTGATGGAAATATTTGGTTTGTCTCATTCTCTTGACTTTGAAGGAGCTGTCTGTAGGCAGCACCAGTGTGGAGGATATGGCTCAGAACCAAAATTAGCTCGAGAGAGGCTTTGGAGGGGCCTTCAGGGAGACAGGACCAGTTCAGCGTTGATTGCAGCTGTAGAATCCTAATAAAGCATTTTCTTAATAAAAAGACTGGTCCTAGAGTCATGTAATTACTGAGCTCCCAGCCAGGGGAGTGCCTGCCTGGTTTAATCTCTCTCAGTGCCTTGTCATGCACATCACCCTCTGCTCCCCCAGCTCTGCCTCTCCTCGGGCTGAGCTCTCTGGGATTAAAAGTGCCACCTGCCCAGACTGGTCACACTTGGGCTGCTCTGCCACAGGAGCCCTGGTGAAACCTGAGTTATGTAACCCTGGAGCTGGAATGATAAAAATACTTGAGGGAACGAGACAGACGAGCTGACATATGTAACTGAGTCACTGTGTTCCTCAACAGGCACAGTGGGCTGGGATGCTTCTGGCTGGGACAGAAAATAGCCCCACTGTGCCTGAGTGTGAGTTATTTGGGAGACAAACCAGCAGCACGACTCTGGGGATTATTTTATTGCCTTCCCTCAGAGGGTGGGCAGGCCCTGGCACAGGTTGTCCAGAGAAGCTGGGGCTGCCCCTGGATCCCTGGAAGTGTCCAAGGCCAGGCTGGAGCACCCTGGGCTAGTGGGAGGTGTCCCTGCCCATGGCAGGGGGTGGCACTGGAAGGGCTTTAAGGTCCCTTCTAAACCCAAACCATTCCATGATTCTGTGTTTTTTTTCTCCTGTGCTCCTGGAGTCTTTAAGGCAGGAGGCAGTGGCAGAAACAGGTAGTTTCATGTTATCCCTGTGAGTTTGATGCTCAGCTGGAGCCCTTTGAGTCTCTTGCAAAGGGGATTTTTCCACAGTTTCAGTCTGAATGTGAGTGTGGAATTGTGATGGCATTGCCACTGTGATTTGGGAAGGTGAGTCCAGAGGGAAGTGTGGTGAAAGCTGGCTGTGGATGTCCATCCTGGAGCAATGCCCACAGCCAGGGACCAGAGCTGCTTGTCCCCAAAGGTCCCGAGGTGGGAGAGGACACTGTAACAGCCACAGCAGAGCCATGAGCTCCAGAGGCCTTTCTGCCACCACAGCAGGTTCCAGTTCCCTGTCTGTCCATGTTTACAGGTTGATTTGGTCACAGATGGCTCTGCAGAGACAGGTAGAGGTGGGAGAGCATTCAGTGGCTTCAGCTGAGGCTCACCAAATCCAGGGAAAACCCGGGTCACCTCCAGGGATGAGATGTGGCTGGCAGAGCATGGTTTGGGGTTGGGGTTTTGTTTGTTTGGGGGGATGATGTGATGTGGGGGTAACTCTGCTCTTTGTAAAGGGGCTCTCCCCATTCCTGAAGGAAGCAGAGCAGGGAATCCCAAAGCCAGGGCTGTGTACAGCAGGGAATAACCAGGATACCTTCTGGCTCTTGCAGTCTCCAGGTGAGTGACAGGAGTCTTTGTAGCTGCTCCTTCATAACCATGTGTTACCTCCCAGGGACTAAACCCAGTGTTTTTCTAAGCCTGTGGATGATGTACTGTGACTCACTCTGTTCTCTAAAAGCCCATTTTCCTTCTCCTCACTACTTTGGAAGCAGTTATATCAATTGCCTGCTTTTCCTGAACAATTTATTACTATTACAGCTCTTGTGGAGTTTTGAACTGTCTGTAGTTAATGATGCTGGCTATTAAAAAGCCACTTTATCCTGAGTAACTGCGAGCATCCGGCTTTATCAGCAGTGATGCAACAACTTCTATGGCTCCATGTTAAGGGAAAAGCTTCATGTATCGTGACAGAAACCAGAACTGAAGAGTGTATTAAACCCAAAATGAGAAATGAGCAGTGTTCCTGTTTGAAAAAGCACTTCTGTGAGACAGGAGTGGCATTTTAGAAAATTTCCCTCCAGATCTTCACACACTGAACGCAATCAAAGCAAGCTTGGGTTTGGGGGCTCTTATTCATGGTTGTCACAAAATGTTTCCAGTTCCAAAATTCTCAGATTTTCACCTCACCTGGGTTGAGTCAATGAAAATTTCCCAAGAGCAAAGCTGTGCCAGGAGGGACAGAGGCTGCACCACCCGGTGCCTTCAGTCACGGTCGATTATCCTTTTGTGTTTCCAGAGAAAATGTGGGAGATCACTTGAATTGGTGCTGAGACTCACAGATGTTTATTCTGTTTTGTGCTGAGTCAGAGCTCTGATTTCCCTGGCACTGAAGTGACTCACCTCCAGCGGTCCAGGGTGTGAGAAACAAGTGTGAGATGGAGTGCCAGGAGTATTTGGGAGGGCAGACAGAGCTCTGCCACCTCCAGCTCACCATTACCATCCCTAGAAGTGCTCAAAAGGTGTGTGGATGTGGCACCTGGGGTCGTGGGTCAGTGGTGGCCTTGGCAGTGCTGGGGAAGGGTTGGCCTTGATGGACTCAGAGGGATTTTCCAACCTCAGTGATTCTGTGACCAGTTGTTGAACTTGAGTTGGGTGATTTCACACTTGGAAAGCAATTGCACAGGCAATAGATGTGAAATAACATTCTTAGGACTGCTTAAGTTGACCTGCACTGTGGAGACAGAACTTCTTGAGTGGGGGGAGAGCTGAGAAGGGATGTTGAGTTTTGCCAGAAAAGGGAGAGGGCTATTCCATGTTTCTCTTAGTAGGAGGCACGTCATGATCTGGATGTGCAGAAAGAGAAGGCTCTGTATCCCCTCATAATCCTCTATTCCCTTAGGAGGCCAAACTTCTAAAGAAATTCCAGTTGGATCAAGCAGCATCAGGAAGTCTTACAGCCACTGGCTTTTGAACACCAACACTCTGGGTAGAATTTACAGATATGGGGGGAAAACATGCCCGTGGATGAGCCACTCTCAGCAGCTTCTCCTCCAGAACCTCAGGGGGGTCGGGGACAGCACCTCCCACACTCCCATCCTCCCTCCAGCCCTGCTGCTCACAGAGCACCTGCAGGGAAGCAAAGCTCCCACAGACCCCGAGCTGGGGAAGGTGCTCTGGGCAGGTTCATTCCCACTGCTGGGTGTGAGCTGGCACCTGCTGCTCCTTCTCCTTCCCCCGTGGCAGCACAGCCTGGGCACCCCCTGCCATCCCAGTGCCCACAGGGGGCTCGTTCCTCGGGGCAGGAGCACCATCGCCCTGCCCCAGCTCCAGCAGGATCTGCTCCAGCTGCCGCACCTGCCGGGGCTGAGCATCCCTGGCTCAGATGTGCTCCGAGGAGACAGATGGGATTTCCACCCCGGGAGCTGCGGGTAACTAATTAGGGGACTTGTTGGAGTGCTGCTTTGCTCCATTATTTCCTTTCTCTGAGCGTGTCAGTTTAGGAGGCTTCCACCGAATTACAGCAGTTATTAGAAATGTTCTACAGTGATCTTTAAATATCATCTGTGTCATAAATATTTTATGACATTTTCAGTGGCAAATGATGGCTTTAATCAGACTCCAGAGAAATGCGGCTGGGAGAGCACTCGGGGGCAGGGGCTCTTCAGAGGACAGGACTGTCGAGTTCCTGGGAGCGCTCATCCCCCGAGCTGCTGACAAACGCTCTCTGTGCTCCCCGCTGGAGGAGAGGAGCAGACGTGCTCCCCCCGCCCCATGAGTGTCCCCCCCTCCATCCCGGCCGGCTCTGGGTCTGCCAGTCACGGATGGCAGCGCGGGATGCTCGGAGCGATGCCTGTGCTGATGCTCCGTCTCCCCCAGCCCAGACACTCCGGGGGCTGCAGAGCCGGGCAGGGACAGAGCCGCTGGCAAAGGGAAGTGCCGATAGGGACCTGCTCCACCTCCTGAGCTGGTGGTCATCTTGGGACCGGCACAGAATCCTGGAAGGGACCTTAAAGCCCATCCAGTGCCACCCCTGCCGTGGGCAGGGACACCTTCCATAGACCAGGCTGTCAAAGCCTCATCCAGCCTGTGTCCAAGGGGAGAGCAGGGATGGTGCATGACCAGCCTTTGGGGAGCCTTTGCTGTGCTCCCCAGGAACATCCCCGTGGCCAACCTGGGGGGTCTGTGTGGGGACTGGAAACTGGGAGAGCTTTGGGGCTCAAAGTCCTGCCCAGCAGAGTGAAATCAATCCAGGGGTAGGAGCAGTGTCCTTTGGGACCCTTCAGGAGAAGGGGTGCATGCACTGGAGGTGGGGCTGTTCCCTGGAGTGTGAATGGAGGAGGGATGGAGCTACAGGGGGAACCAGCAGCACCCAGCCTGGAGGTTGAGGTGCTCACCCCTCAGTGGGGGATTGGCTGTGTTATTCCATGAGCTGAAGTGCTCTGCTGTCAGAATCTGTATGGATTTAACTTCTTTTTTTTTTTTTTTTTTTTTTTTTCCCAACCTCAAAGTAAAGGTTCTGGAAGCTTTATGTAAAAATCTAGAGGAAAAAAAAAAGTTCTCTGAATTGAGTCCCTCCTGCATAATGATGTGTCTTTCACAGAACGAGAAATGTTAAAACACAAAAATTACCACCTGTGTTTTGGAACAAATCTCTGAAGATAATTTTTAGCTGTGATTATTCCTTCAAATATATGGCTGTTCCTCTTGAGAAGGAAGGCTTTGCATTATAAAACTTCTGTGTCATGATGATTGCTGGTTATGAGGGACAGATGCTGCCACTTACTCAGAGAATTCCAGGAATGCCAGAGGTCCTGGTGCCCAGGATGTCACTTCTCATGGATAATGCACAAAAAACATACCTTTGTGTGGAACACTTTATTTCAAGTAAAAGATCACTTTAGAATAAAAAGGACAAGTGGAAAAAGGCTGAATTTCTTACAGTGAGACAGCACTGAGCAGGCTGGGGAAGGGAGGGCAGGAGCAGCTTAGTAGGAGGTGCTTCAAACTACTCCAGGGCTCTGGAAAGTTCTGGCTAAAGTTCAGGAAGAGGCAGGCTGAGAAATGATGCTCAGCACCAGCACTGCTGGTCCTGCTCTGCCTCAGCACCTCCCCTGCAGCCCTGGGAGAAGTCACAGGGCAGGAGAACTTCAGGGATAAGGTCAAATCCTGGGCAGGGAAGAGCTTCTTTCCATAAAGAGGGCTGGAGTCAAACGACCGCCTTCTGGCTTGCAGGAGTGTTGTTAATGCCGTGGGTGTTTCTCATCAGCACAAAGCAGCTCAGGGCTGGCTGAGGAGCCAGGACAGCAGAGCAGGGGGTGGGATGGACCCCAGAGCCCTGGCTGGGCTGGGGGAGCTGTGGTGTGGGGGGCTCAGGGCTCCTGTGAGCAAACTTGTGAAGTGTCAGTGCCCAAATTCTGCTCAGCCAGGAGCAAGGGAGGACAGGCACAGCAACGCTGGTTTGTCTCTGTCCTGGAAAGAACAACCTGCTGAGTAAGGGCAGATGTGGCTGTTCATGGAATCTCAGGATGGTTTGGGTTGGAAGGGACCTTCAAACTCATCTGGATCAACCCCCTGCCATGGGCAGGACAGGAGGAGGAGCAGAACCCTGGGCTGCCCCACCAGCAGCTGGCACAGAGAGGAGCAGAGTGGGCCACTTGCTAATGTGGTTTATTGGAGGGGCAGAATCCCTGGAACAGGAGCACATTCCCTGGTGTAAATAGAGGAGATGCTGCTGTGACAGAGCTAATTAGACTCCTGGGAGAATTTATGCAGAGCTAATAAGAAGCAGAACTAAACGTTGTCTTAATTTACCCTCAAGCTCACAAAAATGTTGTTCATTCATGTTGCACTAATTAAGCCACCAGCCATTAACCCTTTCTGCAGAGATGGAGACCCTTGGCACCAAGGAGGAACTAAGCCAGAGATTTCCAGTGAGGAACTCTGGATTCTGGTGAGTCTCTGAGCACTTGACTGCATCCTGTGCTGTGTTCAGTGGTGCTGGAGAGCCCTGAATTCAGCAGCTGATGGTGCTGGTGCTCAGCTGGGAATGGTGCTGACAGTGGCACATCTGGAACGCTGCATTTGGCTTTCCCTCCTGCTCTGGGATTTCCAGGGGCCACCCGTTCCCAGGAACACTTCTGTGGAATGCAGATCAGTTTAAAAATGCAGCAATTTGTTGGTGTTTGCCCCAGCAGGTCTCACAGGGGGTCTGGAGTCCCAGCTCTGGATGGGGAAAGGTGTCTTATTGTTTCTTCCAGGCCATCAGTGGCAGAAATGCCAAAATCACATCAAAGCAGCCCCAAATGCCAAGATGGCCCTGAGTTGGCTCCCTGAGCATCGCTGCTCTCACCCCTCTGCAGACAGGCTCAGGGCTGGGCACCAGGCTGCAGGATTGGCTTATTATCTGGGAAATGGGAGGGGGGGATGGAATATGGAGGCAGATCATGTACTGGAGTCCCACTTCGTGCTGTGAGAAGATGGGAAATGCTCTCCTTGCCTGAGCCCTGCCTGGCCCTGCATTTCCATAGACTCGTCAGCAGAAAATGAAAGCCAGAAGCTGAATAGCTTGAAGTATGGAGATTAATGTCAAATCCAACCTTGGGAGGAGTAGAAGGGAAGCCTTTGGAGAGAGGTTGTAAATATTCCATATGGGCAGGTTCCTGCTCAACTCCTGCCATCCTTCCATGAGTCTTTCTATTATTCTCCTGCTCCTTCTGCTTCCAGGGGTAGGAATTAATTGTCTCAGAGAAAGAGATCAGCAATATGCTGAGGATACCCCAAGCTGAGGGTTGGAAAGCTTTCCTTTAGAACACCCCAGACTGCTGTCTGGAAAGCTTTCCCTGGAATGGCAGGGGAGAGCAGGGGAACTTTGTTGTTCTGGGAACATGTGAGCTCTGCCTTTCTTGCTGAAAATGCAAAGTATGCAATGGATGGATGTAGTTCAATAATGCCTGTGGGTCAATCCCATCCTGCCACTTCAGGTAACATGGGAGAACAGATCAGTGGGTGACAGCCCAGCTGGCTGTTACATTTTCTGGCCTCTCCTTTACCTCCCACCTCTGCTCCCTGTGCTTTGCTCCAGGCCCCTCATTTCCCATGCCAGCTGGGAGCAGGTTTCCATGCAGACACACAGCCCTGGTGTGGGAGGGTTACTGCCCCAGGAACAGGCTGGCAGTGAGGGTCTGGGTCACAGAAGTCCTGCAGTTTTCCTCCTGCCCTTGGCTCTGATTAGTCCCATCAGCTCTCTCCAAACTTCTGCCAACGGAGTCGCTCTCAGCACCTGCAGTATCTTTAGTTCTGAAACAAATTTTCTGATGTGTTATGATTTTGCTCAGCTGGTGAAAATTTGTGGAATTTAGCCCTTTGTTGTTTGAACAGAATGTCCCTCCTTGGCAGAGATCTCCCTATTGCTTGCATCTTCACAATACTCTTCTTGTATTTCAGGAACACATTGACTTTGGGTTTATTCCTCTTCTGTGGCACTTCCAGCTTCCTTGGGGGAAAAGTTTAATCTTCAATCTCCAATGCAGTATCTTTAAGCAATATCTGTGCTGCTGAGAAGAATTTCTAAGGGTTGGACTTGATGAGCCTTGTGGGTCCCTTCCAACTCAGGATATTCTATGATTCTAGAGGGTGTTTTCTGAGTCTTCCATTTTCCTTCTGTCAGCTTAACCCCCCCTGTTTGGGGACCTGTTCTGGGTGTGGGGGCTGTGCCTGGACCTGTTCTGGGGGTGGGGGCTGTGCCTGGACCTGTTCTGGGGATGGGGGCTGTGCCTGGACCCCCAGGCCATGGGTGTGCTCAGTGAGGGAGATTGGGGAAGGCGATGGGACCTTTGGGACAAGATTAAGCAGAAGCAGTGAGGGACAGTCAAGGTCTCCCATCAGCTGTAAATCTCCCAGGTTTGGGGTGTTTCACAGGCAGAAATGCAGCCACTGCAGCCTCACTGGAGATCTCCATGAAATCTGCAGCCCTCAGTAATGAGATAGTTCATTTTCTGTCTGTCCTGGGCTGGAGTTTCTTGGCAGGGGAAACCAAACCATGAAAACACCAGACACCTCTGCTCTGTGCCCAAACACAGCAGCAATTATTTGCTGTAAAGGAAAGAGTCTCTCAGCTCCAGAGGTTAAACTCCAAGTATAGCAGGATCCCAGCTTGACCCAGGATCTGGGGGAAATAACAGGTTTCTCTACATTACAATGTCCAATTTATATATTTTATAGCTCATGTGTATCCAGAACATTTGTGCCTCTTATCAGTTAACTTCAAGTTAAATAGAATGAAAGGAATAATCCCAATAACATATATTGTAAAAGGAGCAGCTCCAGAGGGTCATGAGCTTTCTCTGATTATCCTGTAAAGCCTCCCATCCTGGAGCTGCCACATCGTCACCCACTCCAGCCCACATTTCTGACACCAGGACAAATGTGAACACCCACTCTCAAAAAGTTCTAGTTTTGTGTTTATTGTCTAAACCATAAAAGATAAATGTCTGTATAGAATGCTTTGCATTCTTACATTTTCCACAGACTTTTTTTGAGTTGAAAGTGCTGCTGTGCTGGCACCCCTGGCCCCTTGGTGGCTGAGCTGCGTTCCTGACTCTCCCCAAAGCACGGCGGGGGGGGTTCCCAGGTCACTGAGCAGCCACTTCAGGGCCTTCCTCAGCTCCAGCCTGTCCACCCACCACGGCTCCTGCTGGTGGGGTTGTGCTTTCAAGGAGCTGGTGAGAGGTTGGTTGGTTTGTTTGTGTGCTTTACACACACGGCCTGTTCTGTGGGAAGCACCTCTTATTTTGCCTCAAACTCCATGTGATGGACAGGCAGGCAGAGGCAGATGCTGCCAGGAGCATCCCATCCCTGCTCCTGTAGGAGTTTTATTTTCCAGGGATTGTTCTGAGCTTCAGCTGTGCAAGGAAATGCTTCACTTCTCTATTAGAGAATCACAGTCACTGAGGCTGGAGAAGCTCTGAGCCCATTGAGTCCAACCATCCCCCAGCACTGCCCAGGCCACCACTGCCCCAGGTCCCCAAGTGCCACATCC
The DNA here is from genome assembly GCA_038380795.1 of Pyrocephalus nanus. Lineage (NCBI taxonomy): Eukaryota > Metazoa > Chordata > Aves > Passeriformes > Tyrannidae > Pyrocephalus > Pyrocephalus nanus. Next base: position 63,562,021 of record CM076265.1, on the reverse strand, counting down.
ACAGGGATGGGGACTCCACCCCTGCCCTGGGCAGCTGTGCCAGGGCTGGACAGACCTTTCTAGGAAGAAATTCTTCCTAATACCCAACCTGCCCCTCCCCTGGCCCAGCCTGAGGCCGTGCCCTCTCCTCCTGTCCCTTGTTCTCTGGGAGCAGAGCCAGACCCCCCTCCTGTCAGGGAGTTGTACAAGTCAGTGCCGTTCCTTGAGACCAAAAAAAGTGTTTTACTGCAAAGACCAGGCTCGTCACCAGGCAGGGCTGTGCCCTGGTGCAGATTGCTGCACGAACACCTCACAGAGCACCTGGAACCCGCCCCGCTCTGCCAACGCCTCCTCCTGGCTCAGCAGCAACTTAAACTTCACCCAAAGGGACTTCAATCCTCCCACCTCCTTTTGGACCAGCTGTTTCAGTTCCTGGCCAGCACATCCCACCTCAGACACCTCGTGCAAAGGGCTGCCCCTCTTTCCCTTGGGATGCAGGTTCCTGACGGGACCATGGCACGTTCCACTGCCTGAGCTCCCGAAAGCGGCTGGACCAGGCTGAGGTCACGGTTACCACCCTCCTCCCCCAATCCCTCGGTATTATCCATCACTCCCCCCTGTAACCTTTTCCTAAATGACAAGGTTTCCTCAGCCCAGGCATTAATTCCCAGCTCCTGAGCTGTGAGTGGTACACGAGGCCTCGCTCCCCGCTCTGCTGGGGGAAAACGCTGCTTCAAAATCTGACAGCCCAGAAATGAAACAGTTTTGTGCTGAACAGCGTCCTCTGACAAACCTCCCCGATGAAAGGCTTCTTCCTTTTGTGTGACACTTCACCACCTCTTTTTCTTCAGTAATTCTGACACCTTTCCCATTACTACGATGAAGTTCTAAGGCAAAAAGAAACTAAAAGTTTGCACTTCTTGTGGGAAGGATGAAAAGGGAATGCAATGAAAATTAGAGGGGAAAACAACTAAATGGTGGTAGTCAAGTGGAAGATGTTGGGCTGAAGAGCAGTGCATCTGTAGATGTGATAATAACTATCATGAACACTGATGGTTTAAGATCAACTGTGCAATGGGATTAGCTGGAAGAGCAGCATCCTAAAAACACAGGATTGCCTGGGGTTCCTGAAGGGGGACCATGCCTGTGTTCCTGAGTTATGTGGCTTGGTTTCTGGTGTTTTATCGTGTGTGCCATAGTCCAGCACCTGGAAATGCAGATATTTAGGCATCCCCAATAAACCATGTGTATAAATATATTTAGTGTCCACAGTGAGACTGGTGGAAAAATCCAGGTTTGTTGCCATTCCCAACTTGGCAGCCACGTTACAGGTTTTGCATTTTCCATTCTCCTTCCAGGTCACTTTGCCACGTCACCAGGGACAGAATCTGTCTGCTCTCACCAGGCTTTGGAAGCCATCACCTTTCCAGAGCTGAAATCACTCCCTCAGGGGTGGAACAGTTTCTTTTCTGTCACATTTGAAGGGTTTACTGTGTGAATGCCTGTTGGCTCTTCTATTTCCAATTTGGGATGGTGCCAGTTGCTTTATTTCAGCTTGGTTTGTTCAGTCAGGTCTCAGGGAGTGGGCAGGGGCAGTGTCACATCCAGGCCTCCATGGCAGGATCCCTCTTCTAAACTTCCCTTTTGTCTGCGGAGCATTTACAGGGTAGAGGGGCCAAGAACTTCAGGAAACTGGGAACAGAACTGGGTCAGTCCTGCCAGGATAATATTGAAAGAAAGAGGAATCCCAGTGCAGGGGCAAGTGAACTATTGATTGTGGTTTCTCGTGCCACAGCATGTCTGGACAAAGGCCCTGCACTAGCTGAACAGCAGTGATTATTTCATGACTGTACAGCAGCAGTCGTTCTGTCCCATCCCTGGAAGTGTTCCAGGTCAGGCTGGACGGGGCTTGGAGCACCCTGGGCTGGTGGAAGGTGTCCCTGCCCATGGCAGGGGGTGCAATGAGATGGGCCTTAAGGTCTCTTCCCACCCAAACCATTTTGTGATTCTGTGATTTAGTAAAATAACAAGATTATTTGAAGCTTTCTCCCAGACATGTAAAGATTTCCCCAAATGCTGAGGATTTGTCCCAGACAAAGACAGTGCTGAGCACCAGCTCTCTGCAGAATCTCCTGAGCTGGAAGATGTGGCTCATCTTCCTCATGCTGAGTGAAGTTTCTGGGGACTGTCAAGCCAATCTGACCAGTTTTTAATTAAACTATACTTAAAGTGATCAGTTCTGTGGGTTTCTGTTGTGCTCAGCTGGGGGAAAGGGAAGGATGCTCATGTGCTTAAGCAGCTCCTAAATGTTCATTTAGTTAAATCCTGCACACTGAATTTGACTTTCGGCAAAATAATTGTGATGCAATTAGTTATCTGGATTAGCACAAAGCCTCCAATGTTGGCTATTTGGAGAACACAAAGCCAGCACTGTCATTCCCAGCGGGTCCCAGTTTAATAAGGATTTGCATCTCTAATTTCACTCTCGATTTTTTTTTAAGAGCTTCTTCATAGGTAAAGTCTTAGGGAAGAAATGCTGCCTGTGCTCTCTGTAAATGCACTGATTTTAGAGATGGCCATGGGTACTCAGATCATACTCTAACCAGCCCTGGAAGTGTCCAAGGCCAGGTTGGAGCACCCTGGGCTGGTGGAAGGTGTCCCTGCCCATGGCAGGAGTGGCACTGGATGGGCCTTGAGGACCCTCCCAACCCAATCCATTTCATGATTGCAGGATTCTTTGACATCCTTTGATCATTATATAATTATTTTTAGGTGCTTGAACTTTTCACTTTCCACTAATCATGGAATTAATTATAAGATGGAATGTGGTGGGTTTGGTCTGGTTTATATTTCAGACTCAGCTGTTTGATGCTTTGCCTTCTGTGGATGGTTTTTCTTTGGCACTTGGGAAAGCGAAAACAAGCTGAAAAACAGAAGCAGCAAACAGAATACAAAATTATAAAGCCATTTACCAGGTTTCAGACATCCTGTGTTCTCTCCAGTCATCTTCTTTGTTATGTTGAGTTTTAATATCCAGGTAGGCAATAGATCCCTAATTTTTTTTTTTTTCTGATGGAAAAATAATACATTTTAATATAGTAGATAAATTCTTTATTCTTTTTTCTTCCTACTCTTTGTTGAAATACTAGCTGGTTATATTTCCATTTGCAATGTAATGCTAGATGGGTGAAGGTGGGGTTTGTTGTTAATTTTAACTGCATGTTTTAAAGTTTCTAACAGGAATGTAGGAGTTATGTAGTTTATACAAGTAACCCTCCTTCTGTAGTGAAATATTGAAAACACGTATTAGCAGAATATTGATCATCTTTCAGAATTCTCCCATTAAAGCCCTACTTGCCTGAACCTGTCTGTGGACATCCACATGTAAATATTTAAACATTCAAATATCATTCTGTTTAACTTGATTTCCCCAGAGCTCCAGCCCCCTGTCCGAGGCACGGGAACATCAGCAGTGACGTTTCCCTGGGGGGTTTGTTGGGAACTTTTCCTTTCTAAGCATTTTGCTTTCCAGGAATCACAGTAGAACTAATTTCAATAATCACTTTGGTTGTATCGATTGCAGAGGCTTCTTGTGTTCCAGAATTTTGATTAACAAGTAAAACCAAGAAGTTACTTTCTGTATAAACCTCTCTTCACTTTTATTGACCCTAATTATTATTGATTCCCCCACTCCAACCGTGGTGTCCACAGTCACTGGAGCCCTTCATGTCACATCTCATAACTCCTCTCATGCCTTCAGCAGCTTTCAGCCAAAGGCTCATTTTTCTGGACCAGCTGCTTTGTGTCACAGAGGATCGGGCTGTAAGGAGAGTTCAGAGTGTACCCCCAGGGCAGGCAGGGCCCATCACATCCAGCATTTCCATAATGATCAAAAATAACCAGCAGTTACTTTTCAAGGAGTCTTCTTTTCCGGTGTCTTGCACAGAAGAGGCTGTGTTTCCTTGGGGTGCTGTGGGAAAACCACGGGAGATGCTGTAAAACTCCGAGACACATCCCACTGCTCCTGCCCCACTGCTGGAGATTACCTGCACTTGGCACCAGAGCAGCTGCATTTTCTTCTGCTCACCTGCTGCCAGTGTGTCTCTGCTTCTCCTTAATAACATCTCCTGCTTTCTACTTCTGTGCTGGTCTGTTCTTGATGCTCAGCCTGAGTTAGTTGTCCTTTACCTGATGCTGCTGGGGAGGGGAGAGGGAGGGGGCTCAGGAAACAGATGAGGAAGGGGAAAACCTTCCCCACATCATGATATCCTGGAGAACACTCCAGTGCTGCTGGGGCTGAGCTGGGGCTGAGCTGGGTTTGTGCACAGTGACTGATGGGAGGGGGATGAGGCCAGTGGGGACTGATGCCCTGGCTCGTCCTACCTGTGGGCAGATCACCCCAAGCTCCAACATCTCAGGGAGATGTTGAGGAAAACCCAACTGAACACTCCAGTCCTGTTCCTTCTTTTCCTTCAGGAGCTGTGGAAAGCAGAGGAAGACTGGAAGGAGACCTTGAAGTTAAAGTGGCCAACACTGAAGGTGAATAATTGTCTAATTTGCTTCGTGCTGGAAGACCAAGTGTTTGTTTCTAGCCATGTGGGGACTGTCTCCCTAGGTCAGTAGGATTTGCCATGATCCCTGGTAGGAACTAAAATCTGAGAATTCCTATCATATACCTCCAGAATAATTTATCACTAGGGACTGAAAAATATGAAACCTTTTTTGGTCAATATTGGATTGATTTAAATGTCTTAAATAAGTTTAATGGAGTTTAAATTATATCTAGCACCCACTTAACTGCTCTATCAGAATAGGAAAATTTTGAAAAACCTGATACAAGAATAATTTATGTGGCTGCTTTGTGCTGTGATGTGCATTAAATCAGTGTGAATGGATGGAAATGATTTTTACAACTCCTCTATATGAGGACTGTTACAATGAAAACTACTTTTGAAGGTCGGCAGGTGGTTTTAGTTCATCCTCTATCAGTGTGTTCAGGATTTAAAGCTCTTTAATGGCAAAAAACAAATTTAGTTTTTCTACGAGGGACGTATTTTAAATCACCTTAAATACCAGGAGAGATTTATTCCAGTTTGTGGGATCCCATAATTAGTGCTGTGGAATAGAGAAACCTGGGTTTTGTCTAGGCAAGAACTGTAAAGAGGGATGTGACTGAAATCCCGAAGAGAAGTGGGAGATGTGTCTGAAATCCCAAAGAAAGAGAGGGATGTGCCTGAAATCCCAATTCTTGCTGAAGTTCCTGAATCCAGTGGTTCAGTTTAGATGATGCCTGGAGCTGGGAGCACAAGTGATTCCATGGGATGTGGATGAGTTGGTTTTAATTTTCCCCTCTCTGTTCCTTTGTTTCTGTTCCTGTGTTTATTTGCTCACTGAGAGAAGCTGGACAAGGAGACCTTTCTGACCTGCCAGTTAATCTTTTTTGAGGACAATTTGAGCCTAAATCATGTCCATCACCTCTTTCCATCCCAGTCCTACACTCCCACGGAGAGCAGGAGGGACCCCAGCCATGAACCCCTCCCTGAGGGCAGGTCCTGCCTGTGGCTCCTCTGCCTGTTCCCTTGCAGTGACACCAGGATGTGGCCACCCAGTGACCCCTGGGTGGTGCTGGCACTCACCTATGGATGGAGGCTGACCAGTTTTCCTTGGACTGTGACCTGTGGCAGCTCTCTGTTTGACTGCCCAGGAGCTGCTTCCCAAGTGGAAGTTGAATAGCCTGGGGTTTTCCCAGTTTTAATGGTGCTTCTATTCCCTTTCTCCAGGACAGTTGTTGCACATTCCCCTGTGGCAGCCTGGCCCCACGAAGGACCTGCATCCCCAGGGATGGGAACAGCGACTGCAGGGGTTCCTTTCCACCCAGGACTCATCCGGGATGTGGGGATGGGTGGGAATGTGCTTTCCAGGTGATTTGTGCTTACAGGGAGCAGTGGCACCCAAGTTTATCCACAAGCCTGTGAGGAGGCTCCTGGAAAATGGCAATTACAGGAAGGGATTTCACATCATTCCTCCTTGCATTCACTGTTCTGTTCTCATTAAAAAAAAAAAAGCAGCGGAAGAAATGAAAGTAAAGTTTCTGTTGGAGTGAGCTGTGTGTTCTCATTATGCAGAGGCAGAACTGGCTGGGCCATGGTTAGCAGATGTCTCTCAGGAAAGCAGGAGGTTTGATTGCAGCCCTCAGCCCCTCAGAAGATGAACCACCCACCGTCAGGGCCCCTCTCTGCAGGCTCTGCTTCACACCTGGACCATCCCTGGAACACGATGCCTCAGTACTTCCAGAAAAAAAAACCTTTCCAGAAACTTAGGGAACTTCATTCCAGCAGGGAAAGGCACAAGAATCAATTGAAAATTCATGTTCCAAATTAAGAACAGTTTCACCGGCGAGGTTGATCAAACAGAACAAACTGCTACGGGAATGGGGGGGGAATCTGCCCATTGACATCACTGAATCAGAACGGATTTTCCTTTAGGATGACAAGCTTGATCTCAACACAACCTGTCAAGTGTGATCCAGGGCAAGTGCTGGAATCAAATCCCCTGTCACACAGCCTGGCTGGATCAGCTGAGATAACAGCTCCTTCCTACAGGACATCACGGCAGGAGACGGCTCCTGCACGACAGAGCTCCGGGCTTGTGAGTCACCCCGCTCCCACCCCGGCTCAGGGCTGGGAATAGACACACTGTCTGCTTTGGGGGTTGTTGTTGCTTTTTCCCTTTCCCCATAAACATTTTGGAGGAGTGGGCAGAAGGAAGAGCTTCCCTGTAAGGCAGAGCAGCCGTGAGCAAAGGGATGGTGAACGATGCTGTAAAAACCCGGGGGCGGTGGCAGACCAAACCCAGCATGGGACTGGGAAAATGGCTGGAGAGTCCTGGCATGTGCCATTTCCACCCAAGGTGCCCTGGGCAGCTGGCTGGGAGGAGCCCACACTCCAGTCACTCACCTTTGCTATGAATAAACACCAGAGCACCAGGGAAAACAGCCCCTCAGTGTCTGCCGGGGAGGAAAATGGCCAGCCTGGGAAAGGACAGGATAAAAACCTTTCCCAGCTGGAATTTCCCACTCCATCCCCCTCCAAAATAACCAAACTGAAACCAGCAGACTTGAATTTTACACTTTTCAGTACATTTCCTTGGATACTCCAGTGCCGTGGGGAAAATCAGAAGCGGTGCAGGATCAGTTCCAGGGAGTACAAATAAACTGGACTCCTGGGTCTGCTGTGGCTATGACACTGCAGATGGATCCTGCAGCACAAGGCTGCCCTCCCAGCCCATGGCTCCAGTCCCAATCCGTGGCTCCAGTCCCAATCCATGGCTCCAGTCCCAATCCATGGCTCCAGTCCCAATCCATGGCTCCCATCTCAATCCATGGCTCCCATCACAATCCATGGCTCCCATCTCAATCCATGGCTCCCATCACAATCCATGACTCCACACAACTCTGCAACTACTGAGCAAGTTTCTCCATATTCCTATATTATTCAGTTTTTATTTGTTTGTTTTTTTCAGTATGTTTGTGTGTTTTGTGTTCTTTTTCCCCTGAAACAAATTTCTTGTTTCTGTTCTTATCTGCTTCTTCCATGTTATCCTGTCAGGATTTGCATTTACAGGTTCATGCTCTTCTTGACTGTCTGTGGATTGTCTCAAGTGCCTTGACAGAGGGGCACCTTCTAGATAAAATAATTATAATCAAATGCAGAGCAATACCCATTACCTAAATAGCCCACACAAACCTGGAACCTTTCCATTTAAAGGCTAAATGACAGGCTAATGATGAGCCGTACCCACTAATTAGAGGTTCTATGCTCAGTAGCATCGAAATGCAGCAGCTCTGCAAAGCCAGAGGAGCTGCTCAGCACAGCCCACAGCAGCCAAAGTGAAGAGTGAGTTCTGCAGCCCCAGGGAGAGGAGGGAAAAAAGTAACTTCCATTCTTCATAGAAAACCTCCTGTTATTCCTTGCACAGCCTTGGAATTCTGAGGAATCATTTCCGGTGTCTCTCTAACCAAACCTGTTAGAAATGTAGAGGTAGATTCGAGTTTGGGTCTGTTCCCTACAAACTCCTGCAAAGCCTGAGGGACTGGGGTGAAGACTGTTCTCAGCAAAGGTGATTTATTCATATTCTGTTGCATTTCTCTCAACCCTGAGCAGAAAAGGCCAGGGTTTGGGTCAGGAACTCTGCGAGCAGGGTCTGTGTGCCTGTGGATTTCTCGTTTGTGTGGCAGGGCTGGGACAAGGACTCGTGCAGGGACTGACAGAGACAGCAGGAACAGGAGTGTGTTGTGGAGAAGGAAAATTCCAGGTGGTAGGTGCTGAGAAATTTGTCCTTCCCTTGTCCTGTGCTCTGCACTCAGTAATGGGTCAAGTGCAGAAATTTCCTGGGAACATTGGAAAATGATCCCTGGTCTGCTGAAAAGTGGGAAAATCCTACTGTCAACATGCAGCCCATGAGGCAGGGGCAAAAAGAGCAGGACCTGGGCCTTGGAGTGTTGGAGAAATAAGGGAGAGAGCAATGGACCAAGCTCTGTTTTCCTGAGCAGATGGGCCAAAGCAGGAGTTTGGGTCATCCCACAGGACCTTCCGGGTAAAACTGCTGGCAAGTCTGCAGGAGACACACAGAATAACCCAGGTGGAGGGCAGGGTCCCACCTGTGGGTCCCACCTGGGGGATGCTCAGCCAGGTGCCTCCGTGCCAGGCTGCTCCACACAGCAGCCTCGGGAGCAGCGTTCAGAGTTCTGCAGCACTTTCACTGAGCTGATGGAAATCTCCTGCGTGATGAGCAAATAAACCCAGAGATTTGCCTTGCTAGGAGAAATCCCACCGACCTGGAGTTGTGGTGTTTGGGAGAGAAAAGTCTGCGTGGCTCCTTTGGCTCCCGTGGCAGGAGGTGCCAAAGGTGACGTGCTCGGGACTGTTCCCTGGCTCCCCTCACCCTGGGTCACTGGAACTCTGTGCTGATCCGGCCCCCAGAGTCTGGATGGCACAGCCTTTACTGCACAAGGTGGTGCAGAGTCACTGACAGCTGTATTCCCATTTTATATTTATTTAAAGGAGATGCTGTTTTGAAATTATTATGGTTTTCTGTTTCTGAATTCTTCCAACCTCTCTCTTCCGGAGCATTCCCTTTGTTTTCTGCCCACAAAAAATTGGCTTCAGTGACTGAAGCATTTTTAAAATCATTAAACCTGTAAATGTTTCTTCTGGTCTGTGGTGGCACTGGATTACAGGTCTCCACTCCTCTAAAGGGGTATGAGTCAGAAAATGCAGCTGAGAATGGCGCCAGATTGGCCAAAATAGGAAAAAAACAAACTTAAAAAAAAAAAAAAAAAGGAAAGAAACAAAGAAACAAACAAACAAAAACATACAGAAAACCCCCACTAAAAGCAAAAATAAAAATGACACAAAAAGAACACCAAACAAAACAAATGACAACAACAACAAAAAAACGCAAACAAACAAACAAAAAACACCCAACCACCCAAAAACCCCAAACCCACCCACCTTTCTGGTTTCTGGGGGGTTTTAAATAAAATAACCTGCCCCCTCCAACACCTCAGACAGGGAAGCCTTCGAGCCTGCGGCCCTTGAGCGGAGAGTTTTTGTGTGAGTTTAATGAATAGCCACTGTGAGGTGAGTGATTGGAATTCTCCACAGCATGTGTAGAAATGCAGAGAGAGAAAACTGCCTTAAAAGCACGGGGAAAACAGCAGAGGCGAAGGAGTTGAACGGAACGTGCTCCCGACAGCTGTTCGGAGCGGCGCTGCTGGTGAGGGATGCTCGGCACACGGTCAGCTCTCCTCAGCCCCGCTTGGAGCCGCAGCAAAAATACCATGGGAGAATCCTCAGTAGCCCCAGAGCTCGCTGTTCCCGTGCAGATCCATGCAGGATTTGCACAGGAACGAGCCGGGCACGGGCAGGGCTGGGCACGGGCAGGGCTGGGCACGGGCAGGGCTGGGCATGGGCAGGGCTGGGCACACACTGATCCTGCTGCCCAGGGAAATGGCTTGCCAGGCTCGCACAGGGCAGTGTCGGGGCTGGGACAGATGTTTGGGATCATCAGTGCAGTTTGAGCATCTCTAAACAGAGCATTCGGACCTTGGGAAGACAGTGGGAACTTCAGATGTTCCCATGCTGCCTCTCAGTATTCCAGTCAGGGAATCTCCCTGTGGCCCGAGCCGGAGCCTCGACGGGACCGAGGAGGGACTTCTGACCTCAGAACTTCCTTTTCCAAAGGAAAACAGAAAGGGTGACTCTTTATTGCTGAAACATCTAAAAAGCACTATCTGGCTTCACTTTTTTTTCTAAAGGTTCAAAGGATGCTGATTTCCCACCATATCACAGAATCCCAGAATCCCTGAGGCTGGAAAAGCCCTCCCAGCCCATGGATCCCCCTGTGCCCATCCCCACCTTGTCCCCAGCCCAGAGCACTGAGTGCCACTCCAGGCCTGCCTTGGACACCTCCAGGGCTGGGCACTCCAAACCTCCCTGGGCAGCCCCTGCCAATGTTTAACAACTCTTTTCATGAAGAAATTTTTTCTGAAACACTGATGCAGTAATGACATCTGTGATACAGTGATCAGTCACTCCTCCAGTCACCCTTCTCTTCCCTTGCTATGTAGGTTTGGCAGCAAAGATCTGTGCCTAATTTGGCAAGGATCAATTTATCTCTTGTAGAGTTATTTCATGTTCAGCACCATTTTTTTGGTAGTAAATTTCATTTACTTTTGACTGTTGACCAACAGAGAATTGATACAAATCATTGTCTTTTAAACACCATTAACCCGATGATGTAACAAACACAGAGAAACCCATTAATTCAAGCATACATAATCAAAAAGTCATGCAAGCTAAATTAGATATACAGTTAGAGCAAGAGCTGCCATCTGTTCAAACTTTCTAAGGGCTAAAGTAACTGAGATGAAGCCAATTTTGGTAGCAATAATAAAATTATGCTGCGGAATTACAGGCTCTGTGTCTCACAATTTATTCCCTTTCTCTCAAATTGTTATCCTAAATCACATGAATACAATCACCTTCATCCATACATTGTTCTGCTTTTCTTTTGACTGTGAAATCCACCAACCTCTGTCACTGAAACACAGAACAGGAGCCTTAGAGCTGCTGAAACAGCGCAGGGAAATGTGTCATTAATTCCGACAGCAGTAATTTCAAATATTTTATGGATTTTCTTCAAATGGTCACCACTTGTTCAACACAAGCCAAATCAGCGTTAAATTATAGAGGCAACCCTTGGGTACAATCCCTGGAATGCTGCTGGGTTTGTGGATCTGACTGTTTTACACAAATGTGGAGCTGTAACTGCTCTACACCCCAATGGCCCCATCAAACCAAACACTGGGGAGAGTCCTCAGCAGCAAAAAATGATTTGTTGTCAAAATAATGTAAAGCTGCAGCCCTGGAAAATGCCAGAGGAACAAATAGACCCCAGAGCTGCTGCTGTGGAGGAGAAGGGGCCCCGGGACCCCCCAGGGCTGAGCTGTGGCTGGGACATGGGCACAACCCATGGCAGGGCTGGGCCCCAGCCTGGATTCTGGATCCCAACACCCCCAAGTGGGCTGGAAGCTCCCATGGGCCCCAGGGCACTTGGGCTCATTTTTAACCAAACCCTTCCCCTTTCCCAGGGAAGGTGCTCGGCTGTGCCGGTGTTCTGGTGCCAGAGGCACTGCCCATCCCTGCCAAGGTGCCTGTTCCAGCACCCACCTGGGAACCAGCATTTACCACCTTCCTGAACTGGGGCTGGCACAAGCTGAGCAGCCTCTGGTGTGGTGCTGGGGCAGTGAGAGGTGGGGGTGAGGAGCCTTTGGGGTGTTCACACGCAGGACTGGGGATGTTCTCATTCCTTATCTCCTCACTCCTTACATCAAAGCACCAGTACTGAAATAAGGAGATCGCTTAAAAACCCTCTCACTGCCTGGAAATTAAACCATGGATCAGGAGCCTAATCCTCCTCTGCTCAACTGTGTGAGAAAGGGCTGCTTCCCTCACATGAATCATAGGAACATAGAGCTCTAAAGATTGGAAAAGCCCTCTGAGACCATCGAGTCCAACCATCCCCCAGCACTGCCAAGGCCACCACTGACCCCTGTCCCCAAGTGCCACATCCACGTGGCTTTGAAATCCCTCCAGGGGTGAAGACTCCACCACTACTCTGAGCAGCTCTTTCCCATGCCTGACCACCCTTTCCAGGGAGAAATTCCTGCTGCTGTCCCACCTGAGCCTCCCCTGGCACAGCCTGAGGCCGTTCCCTCTCCTCCTGTCCCTGTTCCCTGGGAGCAGAGCCCGACCCCCCCCAGCTCCCCCCTCCTGTCAGGGATTGCAGAGCCAGAAGGTCCCCCCTGAGCCTCCTTTTCTCCAGGCTGAGCCCCCCCAGATCCCTCAGCCCCTCCTGCCCACCCAGGAATGCCCAGGGTCACATTCAGCCACGTTCACCAGCACCCCCAGGGCCTTTCCCAGCTTTCCAGCTGCTCTTCCCCAAGCCTGGAGCATTCCATGGGGTTGTTGTGGCCCAGGGGCAGGACCCAGCAGTTTGCCTTGCTGATTCTCCACCCACTGGCCTCAGGCCATTGATCCAGCCTGTCCAGGTCCCTCTGCAGAGCCTTCCAGTCCTCCAGCAGATCCACATCCCACTCAACCTGGCGTCATTTGCAGCTGGCTGAGGGAGCACTGGTCTCATCAATAAAGATCCAAAGCAAGCTCTTCCTCCTGGTTTGTGTGACTGCAGTTCTGCCCCAGACCAGGAGCTGAACCTGCACGTTATTCTTTTCATGTTCCAACAACTTTTATCTTCCTTCCGCCCTCCACTACAATGTTCAAACCTGACAGTCATGGGGGTTTTTATTATAAATATGTTTTCATTAAAAGCCTCCAGTCTCAATATTCCTCTGGAAAACAATACATCTGAAAAGTAATTTTACCAGGGAATACTTGATCCTTGACACATACGCATTTCCAGGACACTGAGGGATAGCAGGTGATTTGTCATCGTCCCCCCAGTTTCAATTGCTGGTGGCATTTCCTGAGCAGAGAGAAGAGGTGAATGGTGGTGTGGGGAGGTGCTGCAGCAAGGGTTTGCTGTGTGACCTGGGGTGGGGAGCAGAGCCTGCCTGGAATGTCAATGGATGCAGCACAGCCGCAGCGTTTATCTCTTGTCCCCAGAACACGCGTCTCCTGCAGGCCCAGCCTCCTTTTCCTTCTCAAGTTCAATCTCTGACACCACAAAGCATTTTTTTCCAGCATTTTTATCCATTGTGTGTTGTCCTCCTCATTTGTCAGGAATTCTTCTCCTGAGGTTTTGCACACTTATGTGTGCGGGGTTGGGAGGTGGAGCAGGTGCCAGACCATGGCAGCCAGAAACCCAGGGAATGAGGAGAACTCACTCCACCCTCTTGGAGAGCCACAAGTGGGTGCCACAGCAGCTGAGAATGTGCTACCCAGCATGAAACTGTTCCCAAATCAACCCAGCAAGGATACTGGGCATTTTTCATAGATATTTATGATTCTGCAGAATTAGCAAATCATGTTTAAGTATATGAGTCTTTTTAGCCTGAAAACAAAACCAAAGTGGGAACAGCAATGTGTAAATCTGGAGAAATGAAAAATGAGTCCAGGGAATTAGCAAACCCTGTTTAAAGATTAATTTCTAATGAGAGATGACAAGAAATTAATCCAGTGCGACTCGAGTAATCAGCACAACAGCTCCAATTTATATGGGAGAGGGAGTGTAATTTTACTATAGGCTTTAGTGGGAAACTGGAGGAAAATCTGTCAATAAAAGCTTTCAGGGGGAATTGGTGACAACCACATGAGTGTTTGTGAGGGGCTGGCCCATACAAAGAAAGGGTTTAATTCCCCAGTAACTGGATTTAGGCTCCAGACTACCAGAGCCTTTCCAGTCCCCAGAGGGTCACAGGGTCTCCTGACCTGAAGTCCCACAGTCCAGGTGTCTCAGATCTCTTCCTCCTGTGTTGGTTCTTTACTATAACCCTGGGTTCTCCCTACCCCATCACTGTATTTCCCAATCTAAATTGCATTTCTCTTCTTGGAGTTTCCCTCTGAGTTATCCCATGGTGTTCCTGTTACTTTGGAGCATAGTCCAAGGACACCTGAACCTGACTCCCCTTGCTGGTACCAGCACCTGACCAGAGGGTGATGGAAGAACCTACAGACACTGACATGGGTAGCTTCTAATTAAAATAGCTGCTAAAAATCCCCAATTAAACGGTGATTTGAGAGGGCTGCGCTTTTTTCTTCGAGAACTCTGTGAGTGTAATAACCAGCTTGTAAATAAATGGGCATGTGAACAGGAAGGTGCTGAAACAGGAGCCTGAGTGCTGGGACTGTTGTAACAGCAGAAGCTGGCAACCTGGAGCAACCTGGGCTAGTGGCAGGGATGGCCTGTTTTGCCCATGGTGTGTGGCACTGATTGATCCCTTCATCCCAGATCCACACTGCAAACCCCTTTCCAGGAGCAGAGCTCCTCTGTCTGGGCTGCATCAGCAGCCTCGGTGCTTTCCAGGCTCCAGCAGCAGCACAGAGTTAAACCAAAGCCTGGATTCTCCCAGGACTGTGCTGGATGGATTGAACACACTGTTCAGATGCTCTTCTAAAGCTTCCAGGCAGGACAAAAGCAGCAGCTCCAACCTCTGACAACTGTGCCTTTGTTCATGAGCTGGAATGAGGCTGGTGCACTGTGCATTTTGGGAGATGGGTATCTGTGGTACTGGAGGAAGGGGAAGGCTGGATTTACAGCTCTGCCCAGCTCCTGTGGGATGTCCAGGAGATACGGCTGCCTGTTCCCAGGCTGGCTGGAGGAACCAAAGGCATCTCAGAAAGCCTCGAGCCAGAGCAGCTCCCCCAGCACAGCCACGTGTGACTCTGGCCCGAGGGGAGCCCTGGGGCACCGAGTCCCTCAGGCAGCTGCCAATCTTGGACTCCTTGAGGCTGGAAAGAACCTCTGAGCTCATCAAATCCAGCCACACTGACCTGACCAGGGCACAGGGTGCCCATGTGGGTGCTGGCTTTGCTGCTGCTGCTCTTTGCCCAGCAGCTCCAGACTCCCAGAAATGCAGCTGCCCACAAGGGCCACGTCTGCTCAGGCTTTGAACACTCCAGGGTGTTCCCCACAACCTGGAGCCTTGTGACAGACACACTTCACACAGTCACAGAGCCACAGAATGCCCTGAGCTGGAAGGACCTCCAAAGACCACCCAGTCCAAGCCCTGGCCCTGCCCAGGACACCCCAACAATTCCCCCCTGTCCCTCAGAGCGTTGTCCAAACCCTCCTGGAGCTCTGGCAGCCTTGGGGCCGTGCCCACTGCCCTGGGGAGCCTGGGCAGTGCCCACCACCCTCTGGGGGAAGAGCCTTGTCCTGAGATCCAACCTGAGCCTGCCCTGGCACAGCTCCAGCCATTCCCTTGGGGCTGTCCCCTCCCCTGCCCCTCGTGAGGAGCTGCAGACCCCAATGAGTCTCCCCTCCATCTCCTCTTCATTAACTTCAATCTCTGTTACACAGAGAGCTGCTCTTCGGAAACTACCTGGGAAGTCCTGGCTCCTGATGGATACAAATAACCAGCTTTTACCTGCATCTTTCTCATCCTGGTTCCTTGAAAAATCCTTGGCTTCTATTTTATTTCCACGTACTCTGAAGTGCTGGTTTTGAGCAGTGAATGCTTAAATGGGCTTGAGAGCAATGTTGTAAAGGAGATGCAGCAAATAGCCTGAAGTGCTCTCTTTAAAGGGAGATAACAATTATCAATGTCTGAGGGAAAATAACATAGGAAAGTGATGCAAACTCTTTCCAGTGGTTATAATATAAAAAAATCAGAATGGGATAAAAATGAAGTGCTCCCATTTAGCCAATTATCTCAGTAAGAAAATGCTGCTCTGGTGAGATGCTAGAGAGAGGGGCCCAACGTGCTAAAAGTGAGTTTGCTGTGGTCAAAGAGTGCCCAGAGAAGGGGTTTGAGGTGCCCAAAGAGGGGGGTTGAAGATGGGTAAAGCCCTGCAGCACCTGCAGTGCCACCACCCCTCGGGTGTCCTGGGATCTCCAGCAGCAGGAGGTGCCCGCAGAGGCACCGGGATCTGTCCGGGTGTTTTAAAGGAGACTGTCCAAACTTTGGGAACCTGCTCCTTGTTCCAGTCCTGGGGCACAGCAGGAAGGGCTCTCCGAGGCCTCTGCAAGGCTGGGTAAGGAGAGGTTCCTCTGAGACACCTGTGAGAGTGACAGCCACTGTCCTGCAGGAGCTCTCTGGGGAATCCTCCTCTGGATGAGCCTGGAGCAGCATTTCTTGGATTAGGTGTGCAGGGAAGGTCTCTGCGCTGCCTGGACCTGGCATCATTGGAATAGAAATTAGCACAATAGACATTTATAATATATTATAAATGTAGTAATAATATTTTATTATTTATTAAATTAATAAACGTAATATATTTTAATTTTAATTTTCATTTACTTGATATTATCGTTGTCATGATCATTATTCTTATTTTTATTGTTGTTGTTATTTCTATTCTATTCTATTCTATTCTATTCTATTTTATTTATTGTATTACTGAGAGTGAGGGCCATGGATATGGTGGGCTTGGCAGTGCTGGGTAAATGGTTGGAGTCTCAGAAGGCTTATCCAGCCTGGATGGTGATTGCAAGAGGGAAGAAACCCAAAGGTTCTGCAGTAACCTGTGTCCTCTGGCAGAGCTCTGGGTCAGTTCTCACCTTGCTGTTGATGCCCCACACAGCTCAGGTCCTCCTGCAGCCCCCACTAGCAAAGCCCTCACCCTTACCTTTCCCCAACTTGTTTCTGCTTGTCCACAGCTGTGGTTGGACACCTGGAGCTCCTGCACAGCCCCAGCACCAGCAGAGTTTGGCTGGAGAGCTGCATACCCTCTGCACCAGCTCTCAGAGAGAGGGACATTCATCCCCATAAATCACAGGCAGAAGACACATAATCATTTGTTATTGAACAGACAGAGAGTAAATCAGACCCTGAATGGAACTCTCGGAAACACCACAGAAATGATGAGGCAGATGAGGGGAAAACAGGGAAGAACTGACCCTCTGGGGGACAAACCTGGCACTGGCAGTGACACCAGTGATGAGCAGAGCCTGGTGCCGTGGGGGAAGGATCTCTGTGCTGACATCCAGGAGCTGCATTACTGACCCCAAAGGTGCAGCTGGCTGGGACCAGTCCCAGGGAGCAGCAGCTGATGGGAAGAAGAGGAGGAAGTTCTGTGCCTTCTGTTACTGGATCGATCAGAGCTGATGGGAAGGGAAAGTAGCAGGAAGGTACACAGGGTGCTGGAACGAGAGCAAGGGCTGGAACCCCAGCAGTGTCACCCCACAGGTGGGATTGGAATGTTCTCCTGAAGAAGGAGGCCCCAGAGGGCACAGCACTGCCCCACAAACTGCAAGGGAAGCCCTTCCCTGTGTCCTGTCCCTCCAGCCCTTGTCCCCAGTCCCTCTCCAGCTCTCTCCTCTCTCACGACAGTATCTGGTACCTGAAGGGAGATTAAGGTGGGAGGGGGATAAATCCTTTTGAATTAACCCATTTCTAGGTTAGTGTTTTGCTGGTTTGATTTGTTTTGTTTTGTTTATTTTCTCATCTGTGGATTTCTGAGCCCACTTAGGGAGGGCAGCAGAACAGAAGAATAAGAAATGACACACTGTCTTCAGGATGAGATTATTGCCACCTTAATGCACCCTCAGAGCACCAGAGTAAATAGCAGAGGATAAATCCAGAAGGTTACACAACACCTTTGGAAATATTTTTATTTCTCCTATTTATAATGTGTTCTCACAATGCAATTCTACAAAGCCATTAAATATGAACGTGAAGTTCATAACTTGTGTAAACTTCCAAGGAAATGTTTTCCTTCCAGCCTGGTAATAAATGTCCATGTGAAATGCATTTAAATTTAAATAACATTTTCAATCCAACAAGTAATGCCAGAAATGGCATTTTAAAAAGTTACAGTACGAGAGTCTGTGCAGAAATCAGGGGCAGAATAAAAGAAAAGATAACCTTGTAAAGCAGCTGCTGCTCAGAGAAACAGTGGCTTTGGGGTCTTTGTGACAGTCCAGGACTGGGTTCAGATTTGCCTATTTGTTCCACTCCTCCGTGGAAAGGAACACCCAGGATTTGGAGATGCCCGTGGCCAAAAAAGAACAGTGAAAGCCAAAAGGGTCCAAAGCACAAAGCTCACAGGGGTTTATTGGGGACCTCCACATTCAGCATGGAACTGGTGCATGTTTTGCCTCCACCTTCTATAACAAGAATAAAAGAGCAAAAGAGAAGAGGGAAGAGAGAGAGAGAGGGGTAAGACAGGAGAGGGAAGGACATCACCAGTCCTGGCTCCAGCCTCGATCCATGTCCAGGATCCTGGAGGGGCTGAGCTCTGTGGGAGCACCTTCCCAGGGGGAACTTTTCCCCACCTGGGATTGGGGTTCTGCTCCTCATGTCAGTGCCTGAGCAGGGGCAGCTCCTTCCTCTGGAGTTTTCTGGACACGGCTCAGGGGGCTCTGAGGGGCTTTGCTGGTCTCCATCCCCATTTGGCCTTGCTCCACTTCTGCTCTTGTGTTGTGTGGTCTCATTTTACAGGACTGAGCTCACAGGTCTGAGTGTTTGTGTCACTGTGTCCCCCCAGCTGCTGCCCTCGCTCCTCCCCAGGCAAAATCCATCCCAGCTCCTTGGGAATAAAGGAAGGGGGGATGTGCTGTGAGCAGTGGGGCTGTGGGAAGCAGTTCACAGGGGGTGTTCTTCCCTGTGAGAGTGGGCAGGCCCTGGCACAGGTTGGGCAGAGAAACTGTGGCTGCCCCTGGATCCCTGCAAGTGTCCAAGGCCAGGCTGGAGCACCCTGGGCTGGTGGAAGGTGTCCCTGCCCATGGCAGGGGTGGCACTGGATGGGCTTTGAGGTCCCTCCAAACCCAAACCATTCTGGGATTCCATTATTTTGCCATCACACTCCCACCCTCTGGACACTCTGAGCTGTTGCACTTTGCTGGTTTGCTGCTCCCTTGGTGATTCCACATGATTAATCCTCATCCATGACTCCTCTCACTGGTGCCAGTGGCTGTGCCTCCCCTTTGTCCACGGGTCAGGTGTTACCAGCACTGCCCTGGTCACAGCACCATCAAAGCCCTTTGAAGGGGATGTCTCCATCCAGACAGACCCAGCAGGAGATTCTGACCCACACCAGGTCCCAGTTCCTTCTGTAACAGCTGCATCACTTCAACAGGTTACTCCCTATAAAAGAACCAGAGGAATTAGAAGCAGAGAGATGTATTAGATCGTGCAGTACATCTCCTTGCCAATGCAAAATCTGTTCCCCTGAGTCCATTCCGCAGAAACTTTTTAAATAGACTCAGATTAAATGAATTTTCAGACACACAGCCCCTGGATAACTCAGAGCCCAACGTGTGCATCACAGCTGTATTGTAACAGCCAAATAGGAAAAATGCTAATGCACAACTCCACAGCTCTTCCTGGTTCCCTGGCAAATCTTTTCTGGATTTAAGCCATTTCCAAACAGCTTTGAGAGCAAAGTGCAGTGTAATTCCTAAACCTGGACTCGGTGAATCAGGAGCCGTTAAAGTCGTGGTTGAAGTTATTTCATTATGCATCAGTGTTAAAATGTATTTCATGTTCTCATTTTTCTTCTCCAATCCAGTTTCAATATGGATTACTTGTAAAACAGGACCTGTGTGATTCCAAAGCTGGCTGGGAGGAGCTGTGTTCCCACTGGAAAGAGCAGAGCTCAGGATTCCATGGGAACATAAATCTGGGGTAAAAAACAATTGAACTCATATTCCAGGGTGGCATTTGGACACAATACCCCACTTTCCCTGGAATTGCCAAGAGCTGAGAGTTCAGTTTTCTTCCTGGAACACTCATCATGCAGGATGAATAGAACATTTAATATTGAATTAAACCTCCTTTACCTTTACCCACTTGTTTTGACTTGAAAGGTTTTTATCATAAAAATCAGGTAACTTGCAGCACTTAAAGCAAGGAGTGTCTGGGTACAACAAGATGGTCTTTGTTAATATTCCCACATTAATTTGTGAATCATAACATTTTTACCTCTGGTAAGTGTCTGCAAATCAAGGTTTTTAGTCTCTTAATAGACACATTCCCTGGTTAGAGCATCAGCCAACAAGGGCTTTTTTTCCTTCTCATTTCTTTCAGAAGAGCCACATGACAGCATGACTAGACTATAATATAAATTAATAGTAATTGCAACATTTTCTTTTCTAATTGCCTAAAAAATTGAATTAAAGTGCTAAAAAAAACCCAAAAAACAAACCAAACCAAAACAAACAAACAAAACAAAACAAAAAACAAGCAAAACCAAACAAACAAAAAAACAACCAACCAAACAAAAAAAAAACACCATCAAGCAACCGCCAGTGGAAGATGCTGCATCACCTGTGATGAAATCTAGGAGAACTGGTGGGGTTCACCTGGAGAAAAGAAGGCTTCAGGGAGATCTGAGAGCCCCTTAAAGGGCCTAAGGGGCTCCAAGAGAGCTGGAGAGGGACTCAGTAATACCAGCCATCTCCAGCCACTACCCTGCTCTTGAGGACAGCAAATCCTGGATATTTTACAAGTGATCTGAAGGGAGTTCATCCTTGCCTGGCTGTTTGCATTTCAGAGGACAGTGCCTGGAGTGTGCTCTGTGTTCTCTAGGATCCGTGTGTGTGTCCAGGCTGCCCAGAGCTGCATCTCTGGGTTGTTTTATCCCCCTGGGATGTGCTCTGTGTTCTCTGGGATCCGTGTGTGTGTCCAGGGTGCAGCCAGAGCTGCATCTCTGGGTTTTTTTCACCCCAGGCACCTGTAACACCCCACACTGGGTTCCCCAGGCATTTCCCTGCTTAGCCCTGCCCTCACTGCTCCCAGAGTCCTTTCAAACCTCTCTCTCAGCCTCACTGATTTGTCTCTTGTGCAGAGTCTTGTTTTCCCTTTGTTCAGAGTCTTGTTTCTGTCTGTTGTTCCATCATTATCACTGGAGGAATGGATCTGCTGTCCTTTAAGACATATCCTTTGCCCCAGGACTAGATTGCATCTTGTACTTCTCCATGTCCTTCGTGTTTTCTTTCCCTGCAACATCCATTTGGGTCCTTTAAAGCTTAAACCACTGAAATCCTTCTGTTCCAGGAGTCTCCCACTTGTTCTGGTCATGTTTTTTTTCTGTTATAATCCATTCTTAGAGTAATTCATGGGAAAGCTGCTCCTGCCTTTAGCACAGTCCATATCTTCAGCTTCCACATGGAGTGATGTAAGGGGTTTTCTCCCCAAATATTGTCAGCACTATATTGCTAGAACTGGAACATACCACGTCCAGTTCAACCACCCAAACTCCTTCTCCTGTCCCTTTCCTGGGGACCAGCTGGTGGCTCCCAGGAGGTGTCCAGGGGCAGTGGACTGAGAGCAGGGTCAGTTCAGACACCCACCTGATTGTTCCTGGGAAAAAGTCCTCATAGGGACAGGAGAGCTGGGACAGCAGGGACAGCAGGGACAGCAGGGACAGCAGGGACAGGAGAGCAGGGGCAGCAGGGACAGGAGAGTAGGGACAGCAGGGACAGGAGAGCAGGGGCAGCAGGGACAGGAGAGCAGGGACAGCAGGGACAGCAGGGGAGTAGGGACAGGAGAGCAGGGACAGCAGGGACAGCAGGGACAGCAGGGGCAGCAGGGACAGGAGAGCAGGGGCAGCAGGGACAGGAGAGTAGGGACAGCAGGGACAGGAGAGTAGGGACAGCAAGGACTGTCCAGTGAGAGCACTACGGCTACTCCAATGGGAAACTGAAAATAAAATCATTGCAAGTCTTCATTTTTTCCCCTTTCTGGTGGCCATTCATAGAATCCCAGATTGGTTTGGGCTGGGAAGGCCCTTAGAGCTCGTCTCATTCCAGCCCTGCCATGGGCAGGGACACTTTCCACCAGACCAGGCTGCTTAAAGCCCATTCCCAGCTGTTGACAGAGTGGATAAATCCTGGCAGAGGATGATTCCCCTGCCCTGGGCATCAGCTCATGTGCCACTCGTGCCAAGGCTCCCTGAGCTCCCTGGAGCTCTGTGATCCACAGCCTGTCCCAGCTGAGGTCGTGGCCCCTGGAGGGAGCAGGGGAGGGCTCAGCAGGGACACTCCTGTCCCACTGGTTCCAGGAGGAGCCTGGGATGCTGCAGGGAATGCTGGGGATGAGAGGATGTGACTGGGAGCTGCTCCCTGAGGATGCTCTGAGGGGACACTGGAGGCAGAAAACCATCCCTTGGGAACAGATTTATAATTTGCTCTGAGGAACACACAGGAAGAGGGGACACAATTCTTTAGACCCAACGATGACAGAGTCCTGCTACACCAGGAAAGAGTTTCCCAGTTCCCTCTCCTGCTTTTTTTCCTCTCTTGTTTTCCCTGGGTGACTCATAAAGGACCAAATGCACATTCCCCTTCATCATCCTTAACACTGAGAAAAACAGAAAGGTTGTCTCCTGGAGCACAGCATTTAGAAATTTGTGAGGTCACTTATTGCAGTTACTCTGTCAGAGTTTATTCCAAGAAATAATCAGATTTCATGCACAAATGAGTTTCCAGTGAAAAACTTTTCCAGAAACCCAATTACAAGGAGCTCAGATAATGACAAACCTTCCTGTAAATCCATCCCAGGTGCTCACAGGTGGTTTGCACTCCTTCTTCCAGTGCCAAAATTAGCCTCAACAGCCACCTTTCTATCACTTGAAACCGTCAAGTAACTTTTACGACATTTTAATCATTTTTTTAAATAAATAATAAAGGACATTCATGCAGAAGCAGAGTTTCCAGCTTTGGGCTCTGCTTTTCTCTCCTGCTCAAATCCCCTTGGGACTCCTGTGCTATCCCAGGAGGCACCTTCAGCACCGACCCTGCTCACCCCATTTTGTCACCCCAATTAGCAACTCATGAAGAACAGTCCCTTTGTGCAAATCAGGAATATAAATAGAACCTTGCAGACTGTTCCAACCCTTTTGTTTCTCTTTCAAAACACTCCTTTTTTGTTCACAGTCTCATTATCCTTCCCTGGCACAGGTTGGGCAGAGAAGCTGTGGCTGCCCCTGGATCCCTGGAAGTGTCCAAGGCCAGGCTGGAGCACCCTGGGCTGGTGGAAGGTGTCCCTGCCCATGGCAGGGGGGTGGAACGGGTTGAACTTCAAGGTTCCTTCCAACACAGGCCGTTCCACGATTTTATGATTCTGTGGTTCCAGATCTCCAGGACAATCTGCTGCCATGCAGCCAGGACAAGCAGAGCTGGTGCAGCAGCAGCTGGATGTTCCTCTGCTGGTTTGTGTGTCACACTGCTGTGTGTTTTGGGCCAGCAGTGCCAGAATGGGCCTCGTTCAGCACAGCAGAGAGTGTGCAGTGACAGCAGCAGGAGAGCAGAGCCCCGTGGATGGAGCACAGGGGTTTTGCTGTGCCCACATTTCCCCAGGGAACAAATTCTCAGATTCTCTAATGTAAAAAAAAAAAAAAAAAAAAAAAAGCTTTCCTCTGGTGCATTGCTCTTGCTGCCTCATCTTCACTGTCTGTGCTACAACAGCAGCACTTCTGCCCCCCAGGCCCCAGCTGAGGCAGTGGGGAAGGCTCTGGGATGAGCTGCTCTAACTGTGCTCAGCACTCCTGTCCCACTGCCACTTGACTCACATCAGCCTCTCGCTGCCTGTGTCACTTGTGGGAATTCTCTATCTCTAATTCTTTCTCATCTGCTTGTTTTCCTCAGCTGTGACAGTTCTTCATCTGTTTTTGTGGGGTTTTCACTTGAACTTCATAAGCTACTGAATTGGCACATTCTCGCACTGTGATTTAATTCTCTGTGTCAGGGCTGTCACCTTTACAAATATTTCTCATCAGTTTTACGGATCACTGCATCAGCAGATTGCCAGGGAGAAGGGGAGGAGTGAATTGTGTCTCAGGATAAGCTGCTGAGCACGTTTGGAGCTGGGAAGGGTGTAAGCAGCATGACCTGTGTGTGTCTCCAGTACCACCCCCAGGATGGGCAGAGCACCGTGCAGTGCTCTGGGTGCTGTGGAAACACAGAGCCCTGGGGGATAGTTAAAATGAGGTGAGGTAGATGAAGCAGGAGGCTGGAACTGAGAAAAGGGTAGAGAAATCCTGGGGAGGAAGGGAATTATAGAAACATTTAGATTGGAGAAAACCTCTGATGTCATCGAGTCCAGCCGAACAACGAGTCCAAACAGTCCATCAGGGATGTAACAGGAAAATCCCACCCTAAAGGCACAAGGCAGAGTTCAGGAGACTTCTCATAGGAACCAACAGCTGTTTTAAGCACAGAATTGGTGGGAAGCAGAGGTGGAGAAGAAGCCAGAGAAGGCCATCTGGAAAATTAAAACATGGGATGGAGCAAGAATTGACCAGCTGGGAAGTGTTCAGACCCCAGTAAGGAATCTCACTGGGAAAGAGTAACCCCCATTCTCTGGGCTCCAGGATGGAGTTGGAGAGGGAGAAGCCTTTGCTGGGGAAGGGAAGTGCTGTGGGGGCACCCAGAGGAGCGTGGTGGGAGACTGTCCAAGCAGGACCAGGGAGGGCCTGGCCCCGAGGAGCCCTGGGCTGCAGGTGAGGACACACCTGAGGGGCACAAGGACAGCTTTAATACCCTTCTGGCCCTTCAGCAGGTTCTGCTGTACCCTGGAAAACAAATAAACCAGCAAAGCCATAGCAAACAGATCCAGAGGAGCAGTGCATCCGGCACAAGGGCCTCCACACCGGAGACTCTTCCAGGCTGCTTGGCAGCTCTCGCTGAGCCCGTGATTCAGCTCATCTGCTCCTTCCAGCAGTGTCTCTGGAACTGAAAATGTTCCTGGAAATGGTAAATAAAATTTCATTATCATGACAGATAATGCATTAAAGTGTAACAACATTTTTTTTATTAGATTCAGAGATGGCACAGTGAGGGTCATCCATCCCAATCTGCTCTGATGGGTCCTGGGCCCCGTGCCGGCTCCCTTTTACCACCCTGGAGCAGGGAGGATGGAAGCTCATTGAGCGGGGATGAGCTGAGCAAGTCCTGCTTTGTATGAAGCTCTCCCAGCTGTGTGAGCACTGACTGCACTCAGACTGCAAATCCACAGCAGATCCAGGGGACAGGGAGGTGGAGAAATGGATCTTTCCCTTTCCTTAGTTCCCCTGGAGCAACCTGGGATAGTTGAAGGTGTCCATATCCAGGGTCTGGGGTGGGACAGGATGGGCTTTCAGGTCCCTTCCTACCCAAACTGCTGTGGGATTCCATAATTCTGTGACTCAGGTATGTAAATACCTGCAAAACACGCTGCCCCAGTGGGTTCAACAGGTTCTAAATCTTTGTTTATGCAGAGGAAGAGCCTGAGGAGAAGTGGAGGTCGCCAGCCTGGGGTGGGATGTGTGCTGGCATCCAAGTGGCACATTGTGTCTCGCTCACAGCTCCAGACAAAAAGCAAAGGTCACTGATCCAAACTGAAAGCTTCTTCCTAGAAATTTTTTCCTAAAAACTCATAGAACCTGGTGTTCAAAACAGCAATTGGTATTTCTTTTTATCTTAGGTATTATTTACTGCTCATGGAAGGATCTGCCAGCCAGTTAATTCTGTGGATATCCCTAATTATGTCTGGGGATAATACCAAGGACAATTGAAATAAAATTACTGTAATTTTAAATCAAAAACTTCTCTGTGTTTGAAATGATTAAAAGGCCGTGTGTAAATATCACCATGTTTTGATTCATTTTCCCCTGAAATTTCCCCTGAATTACTGTCTGAGCAGGGCATGGAAATAACAAGGCCTGGAAATTGAACATCAGGGTTTGACTCGGAGGCGATAAATCAGCACAGGGAAAGGTGAAGGGTTGTACATTATGAAAATATTCCCCAAGATAATTACAAGTTGGAGACATGTGTTGATTGAGTGGGAAATATTATTGGACAGACCGGGCTGGATTCACAGCGGAGATAATCAGGGAAAGGGCTGCTCAGGACTGGAGGGGAGAGTCTGTTGAGCACCCGAAATAGTGACCCCAGGTGTCTGCAAGTGACTCTGCTTACACCCAGAGAGACCAGCAAACCTGCCCTGAGCAGGAGCAGCAAGGACACCCCGAGCTGTCCCTTGTCACCACCTCCTGCACCGGGAGCTCTGTCCAGGATCTGCAGCTCCAGGGCTGAGGCTGTGGCTGCCCCTGGATCCCTGGAAGTGTCCAAGGCCAGGTTGGAGCACCCTGGGCTGGTGGAAGGTGTCCCTGCCCATGGCAGGGGGTGGCACTGGATGGCTTTGAGGTCCCTCCAATCCAACCCATTCCAGGATTCTATAAAGTGCAGTACAAGGAGCAAAGTTAGAAAAGAGTGTCCCAGCACGGCAGGGGGGACAATTTTGACACTGGCCTTTTCCCATGGGAGCTCCTGAGGCACAGGGACCTGCACCTGAGCACCACGTGGCCCTTGAGTCCATGAGCCCCTGGCACAGCTCTGGAGCACTGAGGGAACATTTCAGTTCCTCACACGTGTAATTATCCTGACAGAGTCTTTTGTGCTGGACACAAGAGTTTCCTATTTTCCTTCCCCAGATTGAAACCTGAGTACCTGGCAAGGCAAAGCCTTCCAGGCAGTGGAAATTCCTGTTCCTGGAAGTTGGACAAAGCAGAGAGAAAGGGAAAGTCATTAAAGCAGTTTGCACACAGCAAAAATAAAGTGCACCTGCTGGTAACACTGTGCTTGGGTTTGACTGACTGCTTTGTATTGAGTGAACAGCGAATTCCAGCAGCTCCAGGCTGCTGCAAACCCTGCTGGGGGGCTGTGCCAAGGCCTCCCCGGGCTCACAGACAAGGATTTGTCCCCAGTATCCAGAGTAAACCTTCCCTCCCTTCACCCACAGCCATTCCCCCCCTCTTTAGTCCTGTTAAATCCTGTGTCAGCTGCTGACATCATGATTCTGGAATGATCAGGAACAGAAGTGATCTTTTGGGTCATTTCCCCAAACTTCAGGAGGTATTGGAGCCCTTCTCAAAGACACCTCCCAGAAAGCAAAATGTAGACACATTTAAAAGACTCTGTTCTGGCAAAGCATTCCAGTCATCTCATTAAGTCTGAATAAATAGAAGAATCTGATATTAATTTCATTTTCATATATCCAAATTAGAAGGCAGCAGTGAAGAAAACAACATAATCTGATTAAACAAATTAGAATCACGCTGCTAAAATTGCCCTTTGGTATTTATTTATTTTCAACTGCAGCAGCTTAAAAAAAAAAAAAAATCTGCAAAACCAACTCCCCCAGGTGTTCTGGAGCATCTCCTTGCCCATTCTGGTCCCCAGGAAGATCCCAGGTGGGAGGGCACTGACTGAAGGCACAGATTCCAGCTCTGCCTTCCAACCCTGCATTTGACATTTTGCTTTAATTCTGCTCCAGGCTCAAGTGGAAGCAGGAAATTTGGGATGAAAACTGATGTCTGTTGTCCTGGATATTCACTGTCCTGCTGGAAAATGGCTCTTGTTCCATGTCAGGAACATGGTGAGGAGATTCCTTAGTGGGAGGTGGGCAGGGCACCCCTTCACATCCCTGGAAGTGTCCAAGGCCAGGTTGGAACAACCTGGGATAGTGGAAGGTGTCCCTGCCCATGGAAGGGGGTGGAACAAGATCTTTAACCTCCCTTCCAACCAAAACCATCGTAGGATTCTATAAAGTAAACAAAACATTATCAAATTTTAATAATTATTGTTAATAATAATAATTATAAGAATACATTTATAATTTTAATAACTTTTTATATTTGTGGTTCATATATTTAACTATAAAATTTAATAAATTACCTTTACTTGTATTTATTGTATTCAAATACTTGAATCCTATACTTTCACACTATCCATCATTTAAAATACAAAAATCCCTGTGCAATAAACTTGATTGCAGAAGTTCCCTGCTGGACCAACGTTCTTCAGTGTGGCACCAGTGACAAGGGAGAAAGCAGAATTATTTGGGGACTGAGGACAAGGGCAAGTCAGGCACTGAAAACAAGGCAGAGCTTGGTAAGCACAGCTTGGCATCACCCACTGTCCCAGGGACATTCTGTCTCTCCTCTCCAGCCCCAGCACAGTGTGGGGGGATCCATGGGCTGGGAGGGCTTTTCCAACCCAAATAATTCCCTGATTTCAGGGTAAATGTGTCGATGCCACCCTTATAATCTCCTCTTGCACTGATGAGCTGAAGACCAAAGAGACTCTTCCATTACAAGCTCAATTCACCCCAGGAGGGGTGACCTGCCTTTGTTACTCCCTGCACAGTTTAAGGCCTCATTGATTCAATGAGACCCCCACAGTAAATATTTATAAAACACCACATAAAAAATTATAGGTTATTTAAATTTAATTTGCATTTAAACTTCCAAATCAGGTTATTATATAGCAGAAATGTACTGAAATTAAATTCATAATGCACATTACAGCAATCGGAGGAAATTGTACCTTGAAGCAATTTGTATTTAAAATTCTGTCTGCGCTTCTTCACTTTCCTGCCGCCTGTAAATAAATTTACAAAGCATTTCTAGTGACAGCCATAGTGTTCCAGCTGCAAATTGATGGAGTTTGAAACAAAGAACAATTACCACTTAAGCAGATCCTGTGTTACACTAAATCTTAAAGCATTTGAATTCCCTGGCAAAACAAAAGGAAGCAATTTTTCTCCTTAATCCACAGCAACAATTCTTGTCAGGTGGAAAATGTTTGGGCACTAACCCTGTGCCTGTTTGTCTCCCTAAAGAACCAGTTGGAGAGGGGTAAGACACAGATGGGGGATGTGACAATGTGAGACCAATGGCCCAAGTGACAGAGCTGTAAATCCTGGGCTTGGACACAGCCGAGACAGAGTCACTCTCAAAACTCCCCCCAGCAAACAGATCCATCAGGATGCATTCCCTGAGAAGTTCTGGCTCCCTGGGCTCAACCACAGTCCTGAGAAAAAAATTAAATCCTAGAATCCCAGAGCGCCAGAGTGGCCTGTGCTCTCTGTGAGGACAGGGCAGGTGTGGGAACGTGGAATCAGAGCGAGGACGAAGTGCCCTCCCCAGGGGGAACTGGATGGATCCACATTTTGTGTTGGACAATATTGATATCACTCACACAACAAACACAAACATTTCAATTCACAGTGGCATTTATTTTCACATTTCACTTCAGACGTGAAATGTTTATTTCTTAATTAACATTTGCAGTTTTGCCATTTAAAATTGATTAATTGTGTTTGTTACTTTTTTTCTGTTGCCTTTCCCTCCGCTTGGAAACCAAGGCCAACCTTGGACCGTCAGCATCTCCTCCCAGCACAGGCCCCTCAGCCATGCCTGGGGCTGCTCCTGCAGCAGCAAAACTCGCCTCGAGGATCTGAAGTCATTGTAGGAAAAGATTTTTCTGATTCCCATCTGGGACTTCTTGGCTCCCTCCTGGAACACCCCATTCCTGGCTCCTCTTCCAGGGTGACCCAGCAGGGCTGAGCCCACGCATTTGCTGTCTTAAGTTATTGATTTGGGGATTTAGATACAAGTCCCAAAAAGCTGGTTATAGGATTTGTGTTTCTTCTGAACAGAAGAAATTCATACCTGTCTTCAATCCCCCGGTTCTTAAGGAGAATAGTTTTCCTTGTCACTCTGAGAATCCTTTTCATGTCCTGCTGATGCCTCTTTAATAGTTTGTTTGGGCTTTGTTTGAGAATCACAGGGACAGTCTCTCTCACACCTGAGTAAATAACACACAGAGACTTTGCTGTTGCTGCTGTTGAATGTGAGAAAGGAAGAATAAAAAGGGTTATTACCAGTCAATTATTCCATGTCTGAATTCCACTGATTTTTAAAGCACAGATTCCAGATGGGCTTTCCCTGAGCAGGTTGCTCATGCCATTTCTCACTGCAGCACTACTCTGTATGTGAATCAGAATCACAGAATCATTGAGGTTGGAAAAGCCCTATGAGATCATCAAGTCCCACCATCAACCAGCATCACCACTGGGTTCATCAGTGACCGTGTCCCCAAGTGCCACATCCATGTGTTTTCTGAACACTTCCAGGGATGGAGACTCCACCACTGCCCTGGACAGCCTGTGCCAATGCTTTGTACCCTTTCCATGATTACTCTTTCCCTAATATCCAACCTAAACCTTCCCTGGTGTAACCTGAGACTGTTTCCTCTCTTGTCCTGAATGTTGGGACGTTTCTGTTGTACACCTACCTGATGTACAAATATATCCAGGGGCTGCCACCCTGCAAACAACTGGAAACAATTAATACATGTAAGACTGACAATCAGTTGTTCTGATAACTCCCCTGGGAACCCACCTCCTCCCTAAGGACAGAAATGGTAATGGATAATTTGCTTTAAAGCTTTGAAGTTTGAAGGATGACCCCCATCCTGTGTGACACACTTCCCTTGGGGAGGACCAATCCAATCCAAACAAAACTCTGTCTTTTCTGCCCATCCAGGGAAGTGATTATTTCAGATTTTTTTTTTTTTTTACTGCAGAAAGTAAATAGAAAGATTGAACATCAAACAATTTTCCAACCGTTGTGGCCACGCTCTGCAGGGTATTGGCAGTTAAATATCGAATTGTCCACCCCGGGGTCAGTAGAACAGAGACCACTTCATTTCAGCTGCAGAAACACTGAGCCCAGCCAGCTGTGAAAGGCAGTAATTGCCCATGCCCTTATTTAAGGTGTGAAGTGACAAGAGCAGATGAACTTTCTGACTGGGGACAAGGGTGTTCTGTTCACAATTTGCATCACCAAATCTAATCCATTTTTAACCTGACCATGAGGACGCTGAGCCCTGATGGCTTCAGGGGGGATTTCAAATATGCATGGCCTGCAGGAGCAAAAGCTGAACATCTCTGTCACTGTCTTGGGTGTGCACTGCAAGGATTTGGGAATGGGAGAGGGGGGGCAGGGTGGGGACAGTGGTGGCTTCAGAGAGAAGCTGCCAGGAGCTTCCCCTGTGTCCGATGGAGCCAAACCAACAGCTCTGAGAGGGACCCACCACTGGCCAGGGCTGAGCCCACCCAGGACAGGGGATAACAGAGTTAAAAAGGGAAAAAAACCAGTGCAGTGGCAGCTGGAGAGAGGAGCGAGAGGTTCCCCCATGGTCCCTGAGGCAGCTCACCCAAAGCAGTCTGGGATTCTGTGTTTAAATGGCAGATCCATGAACATTTTCCACTGGAGGAGGGGGTGCATGGACATCTCTGCTTCTGAGCTCAGGGAGTCCATCAAAAGGAGCCAGTTGCTGCCATCCCAGAGCTCTGGAGTTTGGACCCAGCAGCCTTCCCAGCCCTGTTCCTTTGCTCCTGTGCTCACAGGCATTTGCTGCTGCTGACAGAAGGGTTTGACATTTAAATTATGGTAATTTAATAAGCACTGGAGGAGCTGCCGTGAGTGAGAGCTCAGCTGCAGTTTCAGAAGGTGCAGCCCTGCCCAGCCAGGCTCTAGCCTGGCCCCAGGCACAGCCAGCCCTGCCAGCTGGCACAGGGGCTGGATCCAGGGTGTGCAGAGGAGGGGCTGGATGATGTCCATGCCCACGGGTGCTCCCCACACTGCCCCATGCCCACAGGAGCAGCAATGACTGGCCCCTCTGCCTCACAGAGCACACCATGGAATCACAGAATATCCTGGACTGGATGAGATCCACAGGGACCATCCAGTCCAACCCCTGCCCAGGACACCCCAACAATCCCCCCATCCCTGAGAGGATTGTCCAAACCCTCCTTGGAGTGTCCTGCTTGTTGAAGGGCATCGTCAGCCCCTGGCTCTGCAGTGCTGTATTCCCAGGAAAGAAGGAAGGAAAGCAAAGCAGCCTCTCCTAAAACAGGCCAGCTCCTCGGGACTTCTTCCCAGATCTTCCCACCCACACCTTTCCCAGCATTCAGGGAGTCACCTTGCCTGGAGGTTGTGTCACCATTAACACAGGGATGGTGAAGACAAAGGAAAACACGGAGTTTCTACCCAGGAAGAGAGTTCAGAGCGAGGGAGTTAGCTACAAAAGGAGCTCACTTTGCCACTGTGGAATGAACACTGTGTTTTCGCTGCTGAAAATGAAATTTCGGCAGCAGTTGTGGCCACTCACAGGAACAGCTTTGCAGATCTCTGCCTCTTCAGGAGACTTGCTGGAGCTCAGAAGAATAATTTACTTTATCACCCATGGCATCTCCAAATTATTGCCATTGATTACATGAGCGAGGGAAGCACACAAAGGTGTTGACTGAATAAAAAAACTGCAGGATTGGCTGAAAAGGTTGAATAAATGATAATAAAAAAACACTTTGTGGATATTTTTAATGAAACATTAGAGTTTCATATATATTAGGTGCAAAACATGTATATGTACTGGTTACACTAATGGAATGGAATATTTAATACTCCTGCCTTTGGGAGGGGCAGGGAAGAAATGGAATTAAAATCTAAGAACCCTGTAACTATTTTAAAGCAATTTTCAAAGGGATGAGTGTAAAGTGACAGCTTCATGAAATAAACCAGGAGAGCGTTTTTTCTCTTTAATAGTTTTGTCACATGCTCAGCTGATTCCTAAAGAAATTAAAAAATAGACAATACACAGAAAACATCAATATTGGTCATCTTACAAATACTATGAACTTCACCACAACAGCTTTTCAGTTGGGTTTTATGCCTGGAAAAGCCCCTTGGCTAAAGAGCAGTGCCAGGCTGTGGAGTGGGATGGAGCCCAGCAGTGTGTGAGGAGGTTCCCCCTTGTACAGGACACGTCAACTCCACTCTGCTCCATAGCATTCCACAGGTTTGCTCCAACTTCACATTTCCATTTCCTAGTTTAAAACAAGCCACTTCAAAAAAACCCTGGCTCCCATGAAGTAATCTCAATTCTATTTTTCTTAAAGCATACTCCTTTTTCCCCCATTTTCTTGACATCACGTGGTCCGTGTGTGGAACAGGCTGTGGAAAACTGTCCAGCTTCCATTTGAAAACACGTTAAGCTCAAAGGCAAACAAAATGAGCCATAAACGCTGGAATAAACCCCACAAAGAAATGGTTGAGACGAAAAATATGTAGCTGAGAAGTGTGTTGTGAATTATTAATCCAGCTCTTTGAATGAGTGTCTCTGTGGAGGAGCAGCCTGGGAGCGATTCCCCCCCTCCTGCAGATCACACACAAAGCACCGGCAGTGACTCAGCTTTGGGATCCTCAGCTGGATTTCCTGAGGAGAATTCCTCCTGCAAGAGAAACTGAGCTAAGGAGGCAGGAGCAGTGCAGGGATGGGATGCAGGGAAGAGCAGAGCTTTGGACACACGGGGGTTCAGGGGGGACCTTCTGGCTCTGCTCCCAGGGAACAGGGACAGGAGGAGAGGGAACGGCCTCAGGCTGGGCCAGGGGAGGCTCAGGTGGGACAGCAGCAGGAATTTCTCCCTGGAAAGGGTGGTCAGGCCCTGGCAGGGGCTGCCCAGGGAGGTTTGGAGTGCCCAGCCCTGGAGGTGTCCAAGGCAGGCCTGGAGTGGCACTCAGTGCTCTGGGCTGGGGACAAGGTGGGGATGGACACAGGGGGATCCATGGGCTGGGAGGGCTTTCCCAGCCTCAGGGATCCTGGGATTCTGTGACTGCCCCACTCCACACATCCCACTCTTTTTCCTTTCTGTGCACAACTCCTGACTTTCCCACAAGCCAAACAGGTCTCTGAATGTACTTTCTGGAAGTTTTTTCCTCTGGCTTCCTCATTGTTGGTGGACCACAGTGTGCTTCAGGAGCAGCAGCGGGTGAGCTGGGTCAGGATGTGAGTTCAGTCTGGCCTGAAGTGGAATTCCATGACAAGAAGAGAAGTATCTGCGATAACTTTAACCTGAAGGGAACAAGCAACAAGGGCAGAAAAGGAGCCACTGGCTTTATGGGCTCAGAGCTATTGAAAATCACTGAATTGCAGCCACAAACACCTCCAGCTCAGAAAAACCTCCAGTGCTTCCAAGGAAAAACAGCCATTCCTAAATCAAGTTTTCTAACGGTGAGATTTGCTTTTCCTCCTCCTGAAACACCAACCTCACATCACTGCCCACACCATCCCAAACAGGCACTTTCCACCAGTCTTCACCAGTGCACGTAGCATTTTTGCCTCTAATGGATTTTTATGGGCAAAAAAAAAAAAAGAAGAAAAAAGAAAACAAACAAAGAAAGAAAGAAAAACAACAACAGAATGACTACGCAATGTATATATATTTAAATAGGTTTTCTAAAGCAAAGCTCAGGGTATTTCAGGAAATTGTGTTCCTGATGATGGACAGCCAGGAGGGTCCCTGGTGTGTGCTGCCTGTGCAGGAGGTGCAGGACCCCCCACAGCACACCCGGCTCCCCACCACGGAACCCAGACCCCCCAGGCCCCATCCTCTCCAAGGAGACCCCTCATATGCCCAGAGACACCAGGGGAGGGACTCACTGGGACCACAGTGCAGCACAGGGGACACGTGAGGCTCCTGGGTGGGGGGGGAAATGTAGCTGCTTTTGCCTCTGGATTTTCACCCTGGCAACACCTACATCTTCTGTGGGTGAACTTTTCCCAAAGTTAACCCCCCAGCAGGCACCTGGAGCCTGATGTGGCTCCTGCCAGGGCTGTGCTGTAGAGGATGAGCAGTGCATTGGAAATGAGCCCTCCTACGTGTGGAACCAAAGCCCTTACCCTGCCAGCTCCTTTGCTGCTTCTCCATGGATCTCACTCATAATGAGGACACTTTTCTTTAATCTGACAGACTTTCCAGGTGCTGATTTCCAGGAGAGAAGTAAAAGGCTGGGAACACTGCAAGGAGCAAACCTGAGGGCTGAGAAACTGGAATAATAACTAGCTGGAGTCAGACTTGCACAAAGGTGTTCCCAGGGATACACAGCAGTGATGAGCTCAGAGCAGCTCTGTCAGGACTGGGGGGGTCAGAGGTTCAGAGCCTTTGGCTGAGCAGCTTCTCTGGCCCCCAAACACCAGGAGTTACCATTTTGAGTATCCATCTGGAGCACTGTGTCCAGGTCTGGGATTCTCAGCACAGGAAGGACCTGTTGGAGCAGGACCAAAGGAGGCCAGAGAAGCTGCTTCTGTGCAGACTCTCAAACCAAAAGAGCAGGTTCTCCCATCCCAGCTCTGCTGTGTGACCAGTAAGAACAGCCCCAGCTGCCCCAGGAGAGACCGGACCCTGCCTGTGCCTCCCCACTGTCCTAAGAGCCTGGATCCTGCAGGATCCTGCTCCGTGTCGCTCCCACTCCTGCATTCCTCAGCGTCTCGGAGCTGTTTCCTCCTTGGCCCCAGTACCTGATTTACCACTTGTGTCCTGGAGCTTCCAGGAGAGGCTCCAACGCTTCTCCCACGTTGGAGGTGCTAATTCCCAACCTGTCAGCTCTCACAGGCAGGTGCTGCAAAGCGAGGGGGAGGCCACACAGAAATATCCATCCGTTTTCCTGATGGCACGGACCGGGAATGCTGCAATCATTTTCCTGCAGCCACATCCCACCAGCTCAGCACTCACCCCAGGACAGGCTGGGAGCTCCCAAAGTGTGGAAGGGTGAGGAAACCCAGCTCAGCTGAAGCACAGAGAGCCTCACTTGACCAGATTGAGCTCTTTTCCAGCTCATTTGAGCCACGTTCCTTGGAGCAGAAAGACGGGCAGCTTGGCTGGCTGTGGGTGAAGGCAGGAAACTAAAGCACAGCCTTTCTCCCCTTCTGTTTTTCACTCCTAAGTCCACTTATCTCCGAAGAAAATCAGCATGGTAAGTATGTTCTGAAAGTAAAAGAACACACCTAAATCATGGGAATGACGCAGGCAATTCTCAGTGGCATCAAAGGGCTTTGATCTGGTTCAAATGGGTGAGCCGTGTTTAAAATATGTCACTAAAAAAATCCACATCAAATATATGCTTGGATTCAAATGAAATCTGCCAGAATGAACATTTTCCTCGACTTTAGAGAAAGGACAAGATTTGGTAAGGAACCAGAAATGCAAATTTCCATTGCAAATTCCTATGAAATGGTTACAAAGACATCCTGCTCCCGGCACACAGCACAGACCCTTTGGAGAAGTTTCAGAGTTATATCTGGAAAATATGTATAATTTCTGAGTGGGCTCCTTAGGGCAAAACCCCAGGGGGAGAATTACCTGGAAAAGCTGGGAACCTGTCAAAGAAAAGCACCTTGTTACGAGAGGGCTGAGGACTCAGCTGGGAATTCCAGAGCAGTGTAACTCTCTGCTAAAGAACAGAGCAGACTCTGGAGCCACTGAGGGGATCAAAAAGGACAGCTGGGGCTCCTGGTGCCATGAATTGTGTCCATCCTCAGCCCAGGAGGGAAATCAGCCTTGGCTGACATGTGGCTGATGGGATGGACATGGAGAGCTGGAGGACACAGCTCTGCTTGATCCCAGCTGCCACCTCTCCACTTCCATGGGAAGGCAGGGAGGGAAATGGGGGGCAGCTGGATTAATCCTTTTACATCTTGAAAGCATTCAAAAAAGGTTCAAAGAGAGAATTGGGACAAAGGATGGAGAGACAGGACACAGGGAATGGCTTCCCACTGCCAGAGGGCAGGGTTGGATGGGATATTGGGAAGGAATTGCTGGCTGGGAGGGTGGGCAGGCCCTGGCACAGGTTGGGCAGAGAAGCTGTGGCTGCCCCTGGATCCCTGGAAGTGTCCAAGGCCAGGTTGGACCGGGCTTGGAATAACCTGGGCTGGTGGAAGGTGTCCCTGCCCATGGCAAGAGTGGCACTGGATGGGCTTTGAGGTCCCTTCCAGCCCAAACCAGCCTGGAATTCTGTGATTTCTGCTCAAAAGATGCCCCTGTAGGGTTCTCTCTGTTGTAAATGCATGTTTTCCTTGAGGAAGGTTTTTCCAGTTGCAGGGTGATTTTCCATTGGAAATGGTGGATTACAGGGAGCTACCCCTGCACAAAATGAAGTTTCCATCTCAGCTCACTAAAAAGGGCAAAAGCAACCACAGTGTGAAAAATAAATCCCAAAGTAAAGAGTGAGAAGCAGTTTTGACTAAGATGTAGTGAATTATGCTCAGGTAGGGTGAGGTAGAGGATTTTAGAAAAATCAGTCATCCCTTGTCTTGGTATTTGCTTTTGAGTGCTGAAGAAAAAGGGGCTGTTAGAGCAGCCTTTAGAATGGTTTATGAGGCAGAACAGCAGGAGCAGAAGTGCTGTAGAGACTTAAATGGATGAACCTGTACCCTGCAACCTGTAAGGACTTCTTCCTTCTCTTCAGCTCTTTCTTTTGTCACTCCAGCTCACACCCCTCCTCAGAACCTCGGCTTTCCAACACATTTCCTTTACTTGACAGGGACCTACGAGTCAGGACGGTGACAAAGAACCTTCTCATGCAGACAGGGACACCAGCCCTGCCAAGACCCCTCTGCAGGGGCAGCAGATCCTCATGTTTCCTGGAGCTGCAGCATCTGCAGAACAGGATCCTTCCTCCCAGGTCACCTTCCTGCTGCAGCAGCAGCACAGTTGTCCCCTCCCCGGGCAGGGAGAGCAGGGGAGGCTGGGGAATGGGGAGGTGTGGAACCAGGATCCAGGGCTGCACCCGTGAGTCCCAGCTCCATAAATGTGTCACCAGCACCCAGGTGAGACCCAGCTCTGCCAGACTCCCTTTTCCCATCACAGTGTCCTTCCCTTCTCCTTTCCCTCCCTCCTGCTCCCCCCTCTCACTGCCCTACTTGTGTGTGTTTGTTGGCCGAGAAAACCCAGCCCAAGGCTCCAAAAAGCCTCATCAGCTGCCGTGGTGCTCCCGGAGCTGGGCTGTTCCAAAGGATTATGTCACAAAGGAACAGAACATCAGAGTCCTGGAGTGGGAAATCCACCCACACAGGCAGCTCTGAGGAGACCTGAAAGGTTGAAATGAGAAGTGATGCTGAGAGCTGGTGTCCTCTGAGAAGGGTATTAGCGAGAAATCCTTCTCTGGGAGGGTGGGCAGGCCCTGGCACAGGTTGGGCAGAGAAGCTGTGGCTGTCCCTGGATCCCTGGAAGTGTCCAAGGCCATTTTGGACAGGGCTTGGAACAACCTGGGCTGGTGGAAGGTGCCCCTGCCCGTGGCAGGGGGTGGAACAAGGAGATCTTTAGGATTCCTTCCAACCCAAACCAGTATGAAATCTGTGATCAGCACTGAGATAACACCCCTGTGACATTCCAGTCTCTCATGCTCTGGAGCAGCTCTCAGGCACAGCTGCCTGTCAGAAGGGTGAGGAAGGCTGATGTGATGTATGACACTTCTTTTCACTTCAGCAGCTCTGAACTGGGAGAACAGTTCCTATTTTCAGGGTCAGCACTCAAAACTGTTCCCTTTAGCACTGAACTGACCATGGGATGCAGTGCCTGACTCAGATTTGAGCTGAGGAGATGCTGTGGGAGACAGGGAATGGAGAGAGGGAGGAGCAGAGCTCTGTGAATGATCCTTGTGCAGTGTCTCGTGCAAGGAAGCTCAGCTCAGGCACCTGTCAATGGAGCCACCAGAGCATCCAGGGGGGAACACTGAAATAATCCCTGGCTTTTCAAATGCAGGACAAAGAGCACTTCCAGAGAAAATGAAACCTCTGAAACCTCAGAGAAACCCCAGAAAGGGCAAATGCCAGGCTGTGACCTGGCACTGCAGGAGTCACTCCTGAACCCACCTGTGCCAGAATGTGAACCCCTAGATGTGGGAATGACAGAGAGCAGAGCTGGCAGTCCTGCAGGAAGGGCTCCTCAAAGCCCAGCAGTGGGAGCTGATGGACACAAATCCATCTGGGAAATACAGCGCCATTTCCTGGGGATCAAAGTGATAACAAGCAGGACTGTGTTCCCAGGACAATGGATCTGCCACAGCTTGGGAGTGAGCTGGGACATTCCCAGCCCAGCTGTGGGGAGGAGCTCCATGCCCGGGGTGGAAGGGCCACATTGGTTGTTCCACATTATCAGGACAAGGCTCTTCCCCCAGAGGGTGGTTGGCACTGAACAGGCTCCCCAGGGCAGTGGGCACGCCCCCAAGGCTGCCAGCGCTCCAGGAGGGTTTGGATGATCCTCTGGGGCACAGGGGGGATTGAAGCCCCTGTTTGAGAGACTCCTGAGAGGTACAGGAGGGGTTTATTACACCTGGTTTTACCAGTGGGCTGTAAATAACCCAAAGAGTTGGGGGTTTCATCTGGGAAAGAGAATCACACAAAACCAAAACACTGCAGTTGTTAAAGGACTTCTCTGTAGTTGTAGAACCACAAATCCACGGTGTCAGGATGTCCCAGTGTCAGCTCCCAAAGCAGGATCTACGCTGGATTTATACCAGGCTGCTCAAGGTAGAACTTGCCCAGTTGGGTTCGAGACCAAACTTTGCCCAGATGGGTCTCAAAAATCTCCGAGAACGGGGACTTTTGGCTGCTGCCATGAGCCCTTTCTAGAAAGAGCCTGTGGTTGTCTGTGGGCATCAGGCAGCAGCTCTCCAGCCCCTCTGCTCCATGAGGGAATGAAAGGACAGGCTGAATTACATAGAAAACCTCTGTTAAAAACCCCTGTGCTCTGGAACTGCAACCAGGCTGTGCAAAAATGGGACAGTTTGAGCAGGAAAAACAGCAAGTATGTCTGCAACAATTTCAGACAGCTCTAGATTTTAATGCCTGAAGCAAAATTCATTTCTTGAAT
This sequence comes from Pyrocephalus nanus, assembly GCA_038380795.1. NCBI lineage: Eukaryota > Metazoa > Chordata > Aves > Passeriformes > Tyrannidae > Pyrocephalus > Pyrocephalus nanus. The sequence goes on along the minus strand of CM076265.1, from coordinate 63,522,378 downwards.
GAAAAAGATATGATTCATTTTCTTTGACCTTATTCAGGGGATTTTAGATAGCTTTTTTCCTTGCCTGATTGAACAGCCTCATTTTTGTTTTACTTTGCATTCCTTTGCCTCTTTTTCTTCCTTTATTTCTCTTTCAGCACCATGAAAGGCATAAGAAAGAACCAAGACAGAGAGGGAAAATATTAAATATTAGGTAGCAGTGAAATCAGATCTCTCTATTAAATTAAACAAAACTAATCATTTCTATATCTAGCCTAAACTACCCATGCAAAGTTCTCATTTTCTTTGGAAATCTTTTTCCATGAATAATAACACTGCACAGACACTGTGGCTCTTGATGCTTGAAGAAACAGAAAAATCAGGCATTATTGATTCTCAGGACAAATAAATCCTCTCTTAGGGCTGCAATCGAGTTTCCACAGATGATTTTTTTGTTGTTTTTATGAATGTTTCCCCCACACCTCGTTACAGGATCAGCTGTAAATCAGTGCTCAGTGCCCATGGAGTCCTTCTGGCCGGGCTTGGCTGCCAGGGCAAGGCTGAGCACAATTTGGAGAGGGGAGATTCTGTGCTGCCCATCTGCCAGGGGCAGCACAGTCATGGGAGGGCACCAGCCTGTTCTGGCACATGAGTTATAGAGACGGAGAATCACTGGGGTTGGAAAAGACCTCCAAGAGCACAGAATCCCCAAATCCCTGGATGGGTCAGGATGGAAGGACCCACAGTGTCCCACCTGGTGCCACCTCCCTGCTCCAGCAGGGCCATCCCAGAGCACATGGATTGTGTCCAGAGGGCTCTGGAATATCCCCAGGGAGGAGACTCCCCCCTGTCTGGCCAATCTGCTCAGGGCTGGGTCCCTGCCCAGCCAAGAAGTTCTTCCTCCTGTGCAGGTGGAACTTGCTGGGCATCAGTTCCTGCCCGTGGCTCTTGTGCCATTGCTGGCCCCCCCCGAGCAGAGCCTGGGCCATCCTCTGCCCCCTCCCTGCAGGCCCTGCCAGCCCTTGGGGAGGTGCCCTCTGGGTGTCCCCTCTGCAGGCTGAGCAGCCCCAGCTCCCTCAGCCTTTGCTGCTCCCAGAGCTGCTCCAGCCCTTGGGCATCTCCCCTGGAGCAGCTCCAGGAGCTCCCTGGCCCTGCTGTGCTGAGCAGCCAGAGCTGGGCCAGCCCTGCAGATGCACCCTCCGTGCCCTGGTGGGGTGGTGGGAGGGGACCCTCAGCCATGCCCCTGTCCCTCCCTGCTCCCACAGGGGCTGTGGCCACCACCAGGTCCTGCCAGGGCTGGAACCTGGCCTGGCCCTGCTGGGGGGACCAGGGGGAACAGCATCTCCCTGGAGAACATCAGCCCCAGGGAATTCTCCTCAAGGAACCACGGCACTCACCACCCCCTGTCCCTGCCAATTCTCCAGGTGGCTGCTCTTGTTTAGGAAATTCTTGTTCCACACAGCAGGAAAAATTCATTTTTTCATGGAAGGCAGTTCCTACAAATGAAACAACTAATGGAAACTAATGGAAGTCGACCCTAATAGAATTTTCTTAATTTTATCATAAGCTGTTTATTTAAGATTGCTTGATTGCCATTATAAACCCATTTGCTCTGGAACTCCAGCCTATTCCCACTGTTACTCAGCTGCAAAGGAGTTTTATCTACATTTCAGATAGAGAACTCACACTGTACAAGAGGCCCCACATGCTCGATAAGTTCATAAAATAAATTAGTTCAGCCTTGTCCACGTTCTCCAGATACTGAGCTGATATTTTTAATTTTCTTTACAAAATGAACATTATGAATGGGTCCTTATTTCAGGGCTGTTTTCAAGATTTAGATAATATTGAAATAAATCAGGTTTTTTATCAACCTGATACAATTTAAATATCCAGTGGCCATTCTGGCTTTTTCACTGACATGGAGAATTTATTAATATTCTGGACTTTCTCATGAAGATAACTAATATATGTGCTTTCTAATGCTATATGTGGATCAAAATTACTAAAGAAAGTCTTAAACTTAATTACATTCCAGTCTGCAAGATATAAACTTGAGGCTTTAGGAGGTTTCAGAGGAAGAGCACGACCACAAGTAAACAAATGTGTCAAAACCTGCAAAGAAAACTGTGAAAAAATCCAAGCATTAACAAGAGCAATAACTGTGCCTTGCCAGCCCCAAGGCAGCACCCAGCAGGGTCAGATTGTCCCCTAAATTATACAGAACGGGGCAAAAATCTGGAAAAAAAAAGTACAGAAAGTAAAGAAATAAGGAAATAAGTATACAAACTTTACTAGACTTTAAAGTGGGGTGCATTTTTAAAGACTTCCTATAATCTGATTTTGATGAGATATTAAGATGTTCTGAGAAATTATAGATAATTTTTAAAACATTTTTTCCCCACCACTCCCCCTGAGGGATTTTGGAGATAACTGATGAACATCTGAGACTCAGAACCACAGAGCCCTTTGGGTTGGAAAAGCCCCCCAAGACTGGGTGCCAAAAAAGCAGGTTACTCGTATTTGATGGCAATTCTTTGGAACTGGATGACACTGTCCCTGGTGAAAAGCTCAGAAAACAAATCAAGTTAAACAGCAGCTCTGGGTGTTCTCCAGCATTCTGAGAATGTCATTTATTTAGGAAGGGTCTGAGGATTCCAAACCTTTCTGGGACCCAAAGGAGGAACAAAGAGCGTGGGAAGTGTTTGCATGAGGAGATGGTTCATCAGCAGTGGTGTGTCTGTCCCAGTCCCAGCCTTTCCTTCCCCCGGCAAAGGCACAAAGTGCGAGCTGGGCATGGCAAGAACTCGGAGAATAACAAGAATGAACTTTCCCAGCAGGAATCATTTACAGCCAGTGCAGCACCAGGCTGGGAGCAGCCGAGTGAGCTGTGGGTCGTCACTTGTTGGTGGAGGGGTCCAGGCAGGTGTGTGTTCCTGGCATTTACATCTCACACTCTGTATTTCTTTGATCCCTTTGCTCAGAACAAGCAAACAAACAAACCAACCCCATTTCTTGCCAGATTAAAATGGAATATTCTACAGGAACAGCAGATTTTTCATTCTTTCACCCAACAGAAATTGAAATTTCAGACAAATAAAAAATTCATTAAAACCTGCATTTATTTACATTTATTTGCATTTATTTATACTGTTCTTTCTGAGAGCAGATCACTCTGACAGGGTGCCTGGGTCACCCATGAGGACAAGCCACACAGAGTCATGGAATCCCAGAATCCCTGAGGCTGGAAAAGCCCTCCCAGCCCATGGATGCCCCTGTGCCCATCCCCACCTTGTCCCCAGCCCAGAGCACTGAGTGCCACTCCAGGCCTGCCTTGGACACCTCCAGGGCTGGGCACTCCCAACCTCCCTGGGCACCTCCAGCACATCCAGGGGCCAGATTTTCTCTGCAATAACAAGCTGAGAAGCTTCTTGCACTCCTGTTCTTTCCAGGTGGGAGGGCAGGGGAGGAAGGAGGGGCTTGTGCCCAGGTGAGGAGGCAGTGGGGCAGGTCAGATCCCAGCCAGGAGCAGGGGCTGCTGTTCTGGAGCCACTCTTGGAATCCTGGAAAGGAAGGCTGGCAGTGACAGCTCTGCCACAGGGCAGCAGGAACAGCACTGGTGATGGGGGTTCCTCATGAACAGCCTGTCAGCTTTATGTCAGATTTATGTAAAACCAGACAGATAACAGTTCCTGGCTGGTTTTATCTCCCTGAAGCCTGGGAGCCAGTTAGAAACTGCCCCAGATACAACGCAGCTGACAATGGGGACTGCTGGCCCTCACCCTGCTGATGTGGGGACACTGGACATTGATGGTCTCAGTGATCTCACAGGTCCTTTCCAGCCCTGATGATTCTGGGATGATGTGGAGAGTGCTGTGCAGCCACATGGATTCCATGGGACAAGGGATTGCACAGCACAGCTGTAAGGAATTCCCCACAGCCCCAGGGAGCATCCTGGCTCTGATGAGAGCAGCAGTGCCCAGGAGGTGATCCCTGTGCCAGGGGGTCACTGCCAGTGGCAGGAGAACCCTGAGATTTACAGAACAGGGGTTATTTCCCACTTATTCTTGTACTTCCCTGCAAACTGTGCTTGCAGTAGCACACCTTTATCCCAAGCTATCATTTCTGGAGGACGCTGGTTTTGATGGAAACGAGTGTTTCCACAGCCTGGCACAAAACAAAACAGGGCATCTCACCTGCTCAGGGCTGAGCTGCATCACCTCTGCAGGAACCTCCCGTCCTCCAGGCAGGGGAAAGGCAACAGATAAATAAATCCCCAGCAATCCACAGGGCAGATCCAGCAGTAAAGCTGAGTGATTGATACCCCTTCAGGGGGGGGGAAAACCAACATCAATCCTCCTCTGACACCGAGCAGGCTGAGAATTGGACAATTCATTTGGCTGATGGATTTGCTTGGGTGTTGTGTTATATCATCTGTGCCACTGAGCCCCGAGGTGTCACAGGGATCTGGCCCTGCTGTGCTGGAAACTCTGACCCCTGGTGTGGTGGGAGCTGTCCCTGCCATGGCAGGGGATGGAATGAGATGGGCTTTGAGGTCCTTTCCAAAGCAAACCAGTACCCACTCCCAGCTAATGGCAAACCCGTCCCTGAGGCACATGGCACACACTGAAGGGTTTAATTTACTGAAAGGGTAAGATTTTATACCCTTATACTTATATCCTTTAATTTACACCCTTTATATTAACTCCAGGCACCTCATCCACCTCAGTGCAGCAAAGGAGATCTTCCAGTGGGTGATTTACATCATTTAGGCTCATAAATAAACCCAACATCAGTATATGGGTCCTGAGGATCAGTAAAACCAATCCAATTGCACTTCTGGATGGAAAGAAGGGAAAGCTGTGGCTGGAAAAAAAGGAATGGAAAAGAAAGGAAAACAAAGAGCCTTAAAAGCCAGAAAAGGGAAAGAAAATCTGTTGGGATCAGCTGCTGCCTTTCTCTCCTGGAGCTGCTTCCATTCAGCAGCTTTTCCTCCCAAGCCAACCCAGCAAAGCTCTGGGACTGCTCTGCAGCCAGGGAGCTCTGGCAGCAGCTGAGCAAACAGGGTTTCCAAGAGATGAGCAGGATTTAACAGGGAAAGGTCCAGCAACTGTGGGGAAACATTCCAGCTTCTTCAACTCATCCCTAATACCAGCTGTTTGTGCCACCCTGTGCTGGGCAGCAAATGATGCTTGGCAGGGTGGGAAGGTTCAGGGTGGAACATCTGGGCTGACAGCTCGTCCCAGCTACACGAGCTTTGTCTTGAAATTAAGAAATTATGTGGAGAATTAGGAAATAAATCCTGATTTTTCAGGATGCACATCAGTGCTTTCATTAGAAGACCCTTCTGTCTGGAGTCACTCCTCCAAGCCCAGAGCTGGTGGAGGCAGTGGTGACATCCCACAGGAGTGTTCCCTGAGCCAACATCTGCCCACACAGTCCTTGCTGTTCTACCCATTGTGAATGGCCCAAATGAGTCCTCAGATATTGAATAAACAAACACACAATGGATTTGAGACAATTTTCCTCCCAAGGGGCAGCGCAGGGGCAGCTCCATCTCTGCTCCCTGTGACAGGGACAGCACCCAGGGAATGGCTGGAGCTGTGCCAGGGCAGGCTCAGGTGGGATCTCAGGACAAGGCTCTTCCCCCAGAGGGTGGTTGGCACTGAATAGGCTCCCCAGGGCAGTGGGCACGGCTCCAAGGCTGCCAGAGCTCCAGGAGGGTTTGGACAACGCTCTGAGGGACAGGGGGGATTGTTGGGGTGTCCTGGGCAGGGCCAGGGCTTGGACTGGGTGGTCCTTGGGGGGTCCCTCCTAACTCAGGGTATTCCATGACTCCATGATCCCTGTTTTTAGGAATCCTCAGCCAGGAGGAACTACTGTGCTCGGGAATGGAGGTCTGGAGGCAGCAGGTATTTACTGCAGTAGCAGGGGCAGCCCCTCCTGTGGCTGCCACAGCAAGGAACAGAGTCTGGAATGAGCCTCTGCTCCTGACAGGGCAGACAGAGGGGCTGACAGCAGCCCAGAGCCCCTTCGTGGGGTGGCCAAAGTTCTCCTGGAGGAGGGAGATGTTCTGAGTCAGAAAATGCCACAACAGCCTCCCAACAAGATTTATTCTCTTGCTGATAAGCCAAATTAGTTCTGCTATTCTCTCCTTAATCTGATTGACAGGGCAAATCTGTCATCTTTTATCACCACGCCTAAATTGCAAGTAAATTAAATCAACAAGCAGGGAGTGTGTAGCACTTTGTCTCGCATAGCACTGCAGGGCAGAGGCTCCAGGGGCTCTGGGGGTTCTCCGTGGATGCTGTGATTCCTGTTTGCTGTCAGGCTGGAAATGAAGGAACCCTCTGGAACGGCTCTTTTGCCTCCAAGGCGGAGTCTCCCTGCCTTGGGCTTTTGTGTGTCTGCATCTGAACAAGCTGCCTTAAAATAATTTGATAATTGAAGGTTGTAATTCATGATTCTTAATGTTTACTTGATTTAATTGAGCATTAGTGTTAATTAAAACAAGTCAGTGGCTTCAATCCCTGTTCAAGAGCTTGGTGTGAAGGAGAAAGTGATTCCTGCCTGTGTTCAGATAAATCTCTGCTCCGATATAGAGTGGGAATGAGTGGAAGAAATGGATTTTGCTCACCCTTATTTTTCTGGCAGTGCCATGAAACAGGGATGTTATCAAACAGATCAGGAATATGCTGTGCTTTCCTTCACTGAAAAATATTGCAATGAAACAGGAAACAAGTTCTTCTCTGTCCTTCCTGCAGCCTCTGGAGGAAAGAGAAAATTATTCCTCCTCTGAAAAACACTCAGTTTTTAAAGTAGTGAGGATAAATTCTGTAACCTCTCGACTGATCCAGCTCTAAGTGAATCCATATTTCCATTTCTATTGATTTTAAAAAAAGAACAGCCACAGAGTTGTCACCCAGGCAGAAATTCCCTTTGAAATTAAAGATTTGCCTAAACCCCACCAGATTGTCTCCTAAAAGTCTAAAACTCTGCCTTTTTAAGCTATTTTTAAGCTTTCCAGCAAACTTCTCTCAGCAAGGGAAGAGAAACCACATTCCTACCTGAGCAAAAGTGACTTTTCACAGGGGAATGGAGGGATGTGGCAGCCACAGCTTGTCTGGGCAACCTGTGCCAGAGCCTCCCCACCCTCCCAGCCAGGAACTCCTTCCCAAAATCCCATCTAACCCTGTCCTCTGGCAGGGGGAAGCTATCCCCCCTTGTCCTGGCACTCCATGTCCCTGGGAAAAGTCCCTCCCCAGACTTTTTGTAACCCCCATTCCCCATATGGAACTGATGGAATTCAGCTCTGGAGTTCCCAAGGCACAGCTGCTGTCCCAGCTCCATCTCCTGTCCCTGCTCCAGCTCTGTCCCTGCCCCAGCTCTGTCCCTGCTCCATCTCCTGTCCCTGCTCCATCTCCTGTCCCAGCTCCATCTCCTATCCCAGCTCCATCTCCTGTCCCTGCTCCAGCTCTGTCCCAGCTCCATCTCCTGTCCCTGCTCCAGCTCTGTCCCTGCTCCATCTCCTGTCCCTGCTCCATCTCCTATCCCAGCTCCATCTCCTGTCCCAGCTCCATCTCCTGTCCCTGCTCCAGCTCTGTCCCTGCCCCAGCTCTGTCCCAGCTCCATCTCCTATCCCTGCTCCAGCTCTGTCCCTGCTCCATCTCCTGTCCCAGCTCCATCTCCTGTCCCTGCTCCATCTCCTGTCCCAGCTCCATCTCCTGTCCCTGCTCCAGCTCTGTCCCTGCCCCAGCTCTGTCCCAGCTCCAGCTGCTCCTGCCTAAGGAACTGTGTCATTAACACACCCAGGGTGATGAGGAGCCAGGATTCACCCTCTGTCCCCATCAAACACAGGGAAGTGAGGAGTGTTTTAAAGCAGAGTATGACACCAGCACAGAGACATTAATTCCAAAGGTGAGCTATCCCTGAAAAAGGCACAGGGAGCTGCTGCCAAAGGGATGTTCTTACACCCACGTGTAACTCCAGAATTGCTGACAGAACCTGCAGTTAATTAAGCTCCACCTGGATTTATGTTTTTGCACACTAACTAATCCTATTGATTTAAACTTGCCATAAATGCTCATTCTGTAAATAATTTTGTTCCTAATTAAATAATTCTTGTATTATGTCAGAGTATAAAGAATAAATTACCTGTAACTGCTTCTGTTTCGGAGCTTAATCAATACCTGAGCTTAGTTATTTTATATCTCCTGTGATATTTTCCCCCAACTGTTCAGATCTCGGGGCTGGGCTGTCTCAGGTTACCACTGTGCCCCTTGAAAAATGCCACGTTTCTGTTCTGTTGTTGTGGGATTTATAGATCCAGAGTGCTTTGCTCAGCACACACCAGGAAACAGAGTCCCCTGGCTCCGAGAGGGACCTGCCGGGGGCTCCCTGGCTCGCAGCTCATTCCAGAGGGACGGACTCTCCCAGAAGGTCTGTTGCCAATGAGCTGCAATCAACCTAAGCAAATTTTCAGGGTCGGAACAGAGACTGTGAGGTTGGTCAATAAAACTCAAATTTAATTCATAACAGGAGCAGGTTTGATCTTAATATTGTCATGAGTCAGTAGAAATTACAGTTCCCTCTCCTCCTGTTCCTGTTCCCTGGGAGCAGAGCCCGACCCCCCCCGGCTCCCCCCTCCTGTCAGGGATTGCAGAGCCAGAAGGTCCCCCCTGAGCCTCCTTTTCTCCAGGCTGAGCCCCCCCAGCTCCCTCAGCCCCTCCTGCTGCTCCAGCCCCTTCCCAGCTCCCTTCCCTTCCCTGCACACGCTCCAGCCCCTCTGGGTCTGTCTCTGAGGGTCCCAGAAGTGCCCCCAGCACTGGAGATGCCCCAGCAGTGCCAGCACAGGGGGATAAGTTTAAAATAAAATGTTCTTCAAATAAACCTGAATGAGGGCTAAATCTGACTAATCAATTTATCCAAAGAAAAAGCAATAAGCACAGGGATATTTCACTAGGAGAAGAAAGAGAAACCAGAAGAAATTCATCAAGGAATAACAGACTATTTGTTTCAGGTATTTGCCCAAAGCTCTGTGGAGGTTGAGGGTAAAATAAACATCAGATCTGCTGCAGTGGAGGAGGGAATCACCACAGAGCTCAGGAAACCAAGTCCTTCCTCATCACATGGGATGAGGCTCTTCAGCAGCTGGGAGTCTGTAGAAGGTCTGGCTCATTTTGGGCACTGTATCCCCTGGGAAAACGTCTCTGGGATCAGCTGCCTCAGCAGACACTCCCTGGGGGCTCTGGAGGGAGCTCTGAGCAGTCAAGGTTTACTCCATTTAGCAGCCCTTTTAATGAGGGTTTGAAAACTGTGCCCGCTGCAGTTAATGTTGTGATAATGATCTGATTTTAATTCCGTGTTTTTAAACCTTCAGAACAACGCTGTTAAACCAGCCTGTACCTCATTAGTCAAGGTTTCAAACCGGGAGTCATTATTTTAAAAATCTGTTTGCTGTGTTACTGTCGCAGGAATTCAAAATGAAAAAAAGGGGAAAAAAAGGCAGCTTTTCCATTTGTATTGTGTGCAAATGAGCTAAAAGGGTTCTGGATCAAAAAATCAGCTCCGCTTATAAAAACAAAAATAAATGAGTTTTCTTTTCATCTGTTAGTGCATCATTCCCTTTGGCCACCACAATCTCCACGTTTCTAAAGGTGATTCACTCAGCCTGTAATGCAAAGCAGGTAATAATCACCCAGGAAAGGTAGAATGGCTTAATTACACGAAAAATTTCAGTTTGCTATTGATTGCAATCTTTTGAAAATTCGATTCAATCTGGTGAATAGTTTCAGCCAAAAACCTTCAGATTTTTTGATCTCAATTTCCGTTATGCCTTTAATATCATTCAGCATGTCACCTCATCAAAGATTAAAAAAGTCCCATAAAAATGACCTAACACAAAGGCTTGTAGAAGAAAACAACATTTTTCCTTTGAGTGCAGCTGTACCCACTTTTTGCAAGGTGAAGATGAAATACTGAGCGTGGGATAAATCATGAGACAAAAATGGCAGCCAAAGCTGGAAAATAAATGTATTTTGACTAAAACTGTTTTGCCTTCACAAACTCTAAAAGTAAGAAATGATCTCTTAGTTGTGTTTACCCAGCACTGAGTGTGACTGATTTCACGCTTGGGGCTGCTTTAGATGGATCACCCTCCTCCCTGATTCCTGCTGAGGTTCTCCCCAAGGCCCCCTCACACCTGTCCCATCAGCCCCACACAAACCAGCCCCCTCTGGAGGCTCCAGGTACAGGGAAGGGATTCCTGGGGTCACTGGGCTGGTCCCAAGGGTAACCCGTGGGCAGCAGGGCCCTCTGAGATCTCCTGGCTCTTTGTCAGCCCTGTCCTTCCTCCCTGTGATAAGGGACAAACCTTTTATAACACTGGCCCACCGATCCCAGATGAACTCCTTAGCACAGCTTTGGGAAATGGGCTGGGAAAGCCTCAGAAAGCCCCAGCAGTTCCCCACAGCAGAGTGTTTGACCCTATGAGGGTCAGTCCTTGGCCCCACAGCTGCTGCTGGAGCAGCCAAAGGCAGGAAGGGTCAGGGCCAGGCTTTGGCAGTCAGGACCAGGCTTTGGCAGTCAGGGCCAGGCTTTGGCAGTCAGGACCAGGCTTTGGCAGTCAGGATCACTGTCCTCTCCTGCACCTCCAAGCATCCCATCCAACCTGGAATGGGCACATCCAGAGATGGGGCAGCCACAGCTTCCCTGGGCAAGAAGTGACAGTGTTCAGGTGAGACCTGGAAAACACTGACAGCACAGCAAAAAGAGCAATTGAATGAGTTCTGGGAAAACCTGCCTGAAAAAGAAAAATACGGAACACAGAACCCCCCTTTGAGCCTGAATATTTTAACCCCGAGGAAGTCAAGGGCTGGCTTGCTCCTGGTGTGTGTATTGATGGTGTTCCTCTTAAATAAGAAAGGTCCTTTAATGTCTCAGGCAAGGAAATTCTGAGATCTGCTTGATGGTAGTTCAAACAAGAAATCCTGCACACTAGAAAGCAATCTCACGAGAAATCAGGTTCCACTTGGTACAGGAAATGTAATTACATGGAGGAAACATTCCCCTGCTTGAACTCCCTAAATTATGAGTAGCTGCTTCTCTAAAATTATCCTCTTAGGAACTGATGAAAAGGGACAAAATCTGCATCTTGCCTTCCACGGTGACCCTGCTTAGAGGCTGAAAATATCATGGCCATGGTCTGAACTCTTCCTATCAAAATCAAACCCCCTTTTCCCCTGGCACCCTCTGGAACAGTATTATTGCCATGGAGACTTCACACAAAAATAGTCATAGTGATACTAATTAATAGGCATTAAGTCTTTCCATCACGAGACATTCAGAATCTGCCACATTAACTGTTAAACCCAGTTTAAAGTGCACAGATTAGAAACTGTTATTTTTAAAGCTGAAGCTTCTGTTCAGCTGGACTGACGGTCACAGAGCCATGAAGGGTGTTCCCAACCCCAAACAGAGACAGCAGTGGATCTCCACAGTGCTGGTGTGTCTGGGGAGTTGGACAGTTCATTTCTGACAGGGTTCTATTAACAAATCCTTGCTCAGCCCATTAACTGGACCTGGAGTTATTATTAACTGGCCCTGATTATCTCACAGGCAGGGGCTTTGCACTCACAACTGGTTCCAAAGTGCTGCTGGGTTGGACAGATGTGGGGCCTGGAGGGCTCCTGTCACCTCATGGGATTTATTTGGGATATAGGTTTCAGCTTCAATCTGTCACAGAATCACAGAATCCCAGACTGGTTTGGGTTGGGAGGACCTCAAAGCCCATCCAGTGCCACTCTTGCCATGGGCAGGGACACCTTCCACCAGCCCAGGTTATTCCAAGCCCGGTCCAACCTGGCCTTGGACACTTCCAGGGATCCAGGGGCAGCCACAGCTTCTCTGCCCAACCTGTGCCAGGGCCTGCCCACCCTCCCAGCCAGCAATTCCTTCCCAATCTCCCATCTCTCCCTGCCCTCTGGCAGTGGGAAGTCAGAGAAGGAAAACTGTCACCCCCAAACAGAGTTTTATCCTGCTTTGCCCAGAAGGAGAGGAGTGGATTGTCCTCGGATTTAGCTCATACTCCCTTTTAATTGCTTGCAGATGGAATCTGTTGGGTGGATATTTTTGCCCAGTACCTCCAGCTGTACTGGTTAGTAAATACATGTTATATTATTCATTGGTTATCTCCAAGCCAAAAGTTCATCTCCCACCTTCCAACCCCCTGGGAAGCAGGGCAGGCAGGGGGGACTGCACTGGGGGATGCACAGGTCCCATGTAGGGGTGAAATTCAGATTTCATGGATTTAAAAAACTGCTGAGGCAGAAGGAGATTTTCTCCTGCTCTTTGACATCTCAGCAGAGCTGTTTAATCATCTGGCAAACAGAATAAATTCCTGGTGCATACGAGTGAAATACAGATGGTTGCTGAAGATCCTTCAGGTTCATTAATCCCCTGGGATTTTCTGGGTTAATCGGTGTGTTTTTGTAGGGAACATGAAGAGCTGGATCTTTTTTACACTGCAAATGCCCATAGGTGTTTTCATATTCACCTGCAGCTGTATGGTTTGCTACATTTTTGCTTATGTAGGAATTCTTTAAACATATTCAAGTATCCTGAGCAAGAAGCCTCCAGAAGGTGACACTGCCATGGGACAGGACTGAGAAGATGGAGCTCTGTGGTTCAAAGGTTAATTCCTTTTGCATAAAGTGTAGCATATCAAAAATCCTGTGGGATTCCTCTCCACTTTGCATTTCTCCAGAGCAGGACAAAGCACTCGAAGGGTGTGACCCCTTGGAGAACTGGATATTGGGAAAAAAAATTTCATGGAAAAGGTCACCAGCACCCCTGGAAGTGTTTGGAAAATATGTGGATGTGGCCCTTGGGGACATGGTGACCGTGGTGGTGCTGCTGGTTTACATTTGGACTTGTTGGTCTTGAGAGTCTTTTCCAACTTTAACAATTCCGTGATTCCATGAAAATATGTTGGGCCTGACCAAAAGCCTTGTGTTCAGAGACAGCTCGGCCTCCCTCCTGATTCCTCTTAGGAATGTGCCCCCAGGGATCACTGTGCCATCCTGGGGCTATCCCATGGTTTGGAGCCCTTAGGAATGTGCCCCCAGGGATCACTGTGCCATCCTGGGGCTATCCCACGGTTTGGAGCCCTTAGGAATGTGCCCCCAGGGATCACTGTGCCATCCTGGGGCTATCCCATGGTTTGGAGCCCTTAGGAATGTGCCCACAGGGATCACTGTGCCATCCTGGGGCTATCCCATGGTTTGGGGTTGCAGTGTTGGAGGCTCCAGTGGGTGCAGCTGTTCCAAGCTGCATTCCCTGGTGGTAGGGAGCTTTAGAAAACAGATTTCCTTGGGAATGACTGTGCTTTTTGGGAGCAGCCACTCTCAGGGTTATTGAACTGAACATTCTGGCTGGTTGTGTCAGTTACTTGGAGATTTTCCTGTAACAATTCCTTATGTGCTCCCTGCAAATCATCCCGGGGAACAGGGTAGAGGATTCGGCTTACTGTCAGAGGGAAGGAGATAAAGGACCTGTCTGTCCTGGAGATTGTAGTGCCCTGTGGAAACACAGAAATGAACTTTACAGGAGCAATTGGAACAGAGGCAGCTCAGCTCTGGCACTGTGGGGTCCAGGAGGAGCTCGGGGTTTGCTCCAAAGTGGATAAACCAGCTCACACGGAGTGTTGGTGCTCCTGTACATCCAGGATCTGAGCTGGCACCACTCAAAGCAGGCTGGTTTTTCCTGAAGGATGCTGAAATCCGCTGTGCAGAGGAGTTTCTGATCCCTTTTTTCGTGGTTGTGAATGGCAATGGGGCTGCCAGAGGTGGGGATCAGAGCAAAGGATGTCAGAACAGCTGCCCTGATAAGAGGAGCAGTGGTTTAAAGGAGGTCTGGGTGGAACTGATCTCCTTCTGGCAGCTTTTCCTGGGGAGCCAGCCTGCCTTTCATCAATCCCTAGATTTGACAGACACCTTGGGATCTGTGTGAACATCCAACAGCTTGTGGTCAGATTAAATGTGGGCTGATTAAATCAGAGCTGGATGGTGGTGAACAACAGCTGCTGTTGAGCTTAGCTGAGCCCACCTCCCCCTCGCTCTGGATCTCCTGGAAAGCTGGGAAGTGGCAAAACTGCTGCTTAGAAAAAAGTGCCCTCCTTGTCCCCCAGGACACACTGCTGGTCAGGAACAGCCTGTTGTCCCCCAGGACCCCCAGGCCCTTCTCCCAGAGCTGCTCTCCAGCAGGTCCCCCCAGTCTGTGCTGGTGCCTGGGTTGTTCCTCCCCAGATGCAGGATCTGCCTTTGCCTTTGCTGAATTCCAGACAGCTCCTCTCTTCCCAGCCCCAGCCTGTCGAGGTCCTTCTGAAGGGCTGCCCAGCCCTGGGGAATCAGCCACTCCTCCAGCTCTGTGCCATCATTCCTTTCCCTCTGTCCCTCTGTGCTGTCTCTGCCTCCACAGCAAGGACACAGGAGGAGCCACCGACTCTCCTTGGAAAAGGTTGCAGGGTCTGATTAAACACACTTGCACAAAGATGAAGGCACAGCAAGAAGAATTGTTCCTTTGGGATTCAAATGCTGAGAGAAGGATGAAAGATGCTCTTTCTGCTGGGCCCCACACTCATGTGTCTCCTTTGTATGAAATGACCTAATAACAGCAGTGCCTGCTATTAAGCAAGAGCAGCAAAGAGCACATTTTATTAAGCATTAAAGCTCTAAGAATTATATATTCTAAAAATTTTCTTTTGGTTTGCTCTTTCTGGAGTAAAGTTTTGAAGCATAAATAGCAGAAAATGTTCATTTTTCAACCATCTGCTTTCTAGAATGACCACTGGTGTCTCCACAGCTTCCTGAGCGGATCCCCTGGCCCAGCACTCAGGGCTGGCCTGGCCAGGAGGAGTCACTGGGACTGTGCTCTCAGCCCTGCTCCCCTTCCCACGGGACATGGATCAAGCACATTCTCTCACTCAACACTTTTTAGATCCTTTTTTTATTTTTTTTCCCACCAGAATCTCAGTTTGGTTTGGGTTTTTTGTTTTTTTTTTTTTAAGTTTGCACAGTACAAACTTGTAAGAGTTACATTAAGTAATTTTCTGGCTCATATTGAGCCCTCACCAATGTGCAGTAGGTCAGTCTCAATTGAGCTGAATTATCTTAATTCTCCCCATTTTATTTGCTCAGACCAGCTGAGGGGCTCCATTAAAACTGCCCTCACCTTGTTCAAAAATATAAAAGTGACTGAGCATTTCAAGTCCAAGGAGGAACATAACCCTGTTCAAACCCTCTTCTAACACCTGCAGAAATAAAACAATCCAAAAGTTAGTCATCATTAGAGGGGGATAAAAGTTTTCAATGCAAATCTGTTGAGTGAGGAGTTTCCATTGTCACTTTGTCCCTCACTCCAGGTGAGACCAAAGGGATCAGCTGGCAATTGGTGTAACAGGACTGTGACTCCCAGATCATCAGTGCATGAGACAGTGCTGAGAAATACTCTGCTTTATTCTCCCCCCAAAGAACTGGCACTGGGCAGTCACCAGGAAGGACTGGAAGATTGATGTCCATAAGCTGCACGTACAGACCTTCCCGGGAATAGTCCTTGGGAACACATGATCTGAAGCCCTCAGAGTCCTGCATAAAAGTGGTTTCTACTCATTCATTGCACTTTGTGTCAGTGGGATGGATTCTGAACTGGGATCTTTTGAATGAAGGGAGGAAATTTTAAAACCCCAGACAAAAGTTGATCCCACATTTTTTTTCTGAAATACTGGAACAAGACTAATGTTTGTGTCAGGCTTAAAAATGTGCTGGTCATGATCATCATGGAATCATGGAATCCCAGACGGGTTTGGGTTGGAAGGGACCTCAAAGCCCATCCAGTGCCACCCCTGCCATGGGCAGGGACACCTTCCACCAGCCCAGGATGCTCCAACCTGGCCTTGGACACTTCCAGGGATCCAGGGGCAGCCACAGCTTCTCTGCCCAACCTGTGCCAGGGCCTGCCCACCCTCCCAGGGGAGGATTTCTCCATGAAATAAGATATGATATCCTTATCCAGCTCAAAGCTTGGCTACTGGAAGCCCCAGTAAATCAACCAGCCAAGTTTGGAAAATGGACCTGTAATTGCTGACTATAAATTCAGACAGGGCATTCAAGTAGTTGGCATTTAATCTGCTTTTAACAATAAATGGGCAGAAAGAACCCACTGTGAAAAATAATTCTCTTTTGTGTTTACGAACACTCCAATCAGTTCATGAAATAACAGCCTTCTGTAACGAGGTTGTAACAATCCTCTGTGACATCAGAACATCTCCCAATCCTGCATCACAGGGCACAGGAAATGGGAGCTGTGACACATTTACACTTCCCTGTAGCAGAGCATTATGCTTACAATATCAGAATATGGGTTGCAAGGATAGAATAAGAGGCCATTGTGAGTCAAGCTCCAGTGACTCGGGTGTCCATAATGACCCTGCTGTCCCCTGAGGACTGATGGATGTCAACGCTCTCCACAAGCAGCTCCTCCCTGCAGCTGCATCTCTGCTTTCCTCATCTCCTGCAGCTGGAGTTCCATGAGCAGTCCTCACCTGGGCTTGGCTCCTGTCCTAATTTAAAGTCCTGGTGACTGTGGTGGGAGGTTTGCCAAGTAAAGACACTAAGAGACACCCCAAGAGAAGGACTGTTGAAAACACACCTGTGCTGGTGTTGTGTGAGGGGAACATCTGGAGAGCACAGCTGGAATAAGTGACTGACACCAATACACCAGTGGCACCTGAATGTTGCCTTCCTGATCTCCCAGAGAGGCTTTTCCCTCCACACAGAAATAGCAGAACTGTTTAGATTGGAAAAGCCCTCTGAGACCATCAAGTCCATCCCAGCACTGCCAAGGCCACCACTGACCCATGTCCCCAGGTGCCACATCCACAGGGCTTTTAAACCCCTGCAGGGATGGGGACTCCACCAGATAGACTGAAAAGCTGAGGTTTGTGGGGATTAAAGCTGTGATTTGCCCTCCCTGACTCCAGAATCCCCTCCCAAATTAAGCTGAAGTCTGTCTGGGTGACTGGTTTAAGTTCAGGAGGGATCTGTGGCAAAGCTGGAATTTAATAATCCCAGATCTCCTAAGTCAGGGTCCAGGATCTGAGCACATACTCAACTGCACTGAGCTGCTCATTTGAAGAGGCAGAAATCTCATAGCATGAGGGGCTTGGAGTTCAGTGGGGTTTGTATCAACCTCAGAGGAAGTTAATTATAGTGCCAAAGGTAATGGCTTGAAGTCCACGGCACTGGGGGTTTATGAGTGGCAGCTGTGACTAAAATACACAGAAAATGTTGCTAATGGGCATTTCCCAGCCCAAGATACTCCTTAGCTGTTTGGCCACAGCCCTTGGTGGGAATGTGGGAGCTGGAAGAGATTTCCATCCCCAGAGCTGAGATCTTGTGGAATAAACAACTCAATGCCTTTTGTTCCTCATCTGCATCGAAGAACCTGCAGGTGCAGAGAAAGGGAGATAAAACAACTGAGAACCAGCATTCCCTGAGGCTTCCAGGTTTCCCCAGAAGGTCTCAAGAGCCCCATGGATCATTCTGGGGGCTCTGTGGCTTCTGTACTGCCCTGTCTGTGCTGAGGCAAGTTGGCCTGAAAGTCCACCAGAGAAATTCCTGTCCCAGAGAATCAACACCTGAATTTGTGTTCTGAGGAGTCTGAAGAGGAAAAGGATGGGAAGGGAGGAGGAATCCAAGGAGGAAGAACCCTGGAAGAACCAGCACAAGGCAGTGGCACAGCCTGAGGAAAGCACCAGCCTTGGGGGGTCCAGCTGGGGCAAAATTCATTCCTACTCTGTTGTATTCTGGCTCTGCAGTGAGTGCCAGGCACACAGACCTCTCAGAGGGATGGGGAATTCAATTCCTTTGCTCTTAATTAAATAATGGATTGAACTGTGAACTAGGAATGGAGGAGCTGCTAAAGTGGGTTGTAGTCAGTAAAGAGATTAGTAATTAAAAAAAAAAATCTTATAATTCTCAAACATTAGGTTTTAACATTATCAGAATGAAATATTTCAGGCTTTGATATCTTAAAGTGCTTCATCCCCATCTTCAATAAATCCCTTTTTATGTGGAAGTGACACTTTCCATATTAAAATTAACATGCATTTAAAAACAGAGAGGGGGTTAATGGTTAAATAGAGCCAAGCTGAACAAAAATGAAGTAAAACTGCAATTCTAGAACTTTCTTTCATCAGGACTCTTTAGAAAACTGTTTTAATTTAATGTAGATTTCCACCCTCTTATTTTTATTTATTTTGAATGTATCTGGAAAACCTATGGTTCCTTTTTCTGGAAATTTGGGGTATGTCTGGAAACCCCATTGTTCCTTTTTATGGAAATGGAACCCCAACAGACTTGGATCAAGTGATTCCAAGGGCAGGGCTCCCACCCAGCGCAGCCAGGGGTGCACTGGAAATGCTGGTTCTGCCTCAGCAGAGCCAAGGCCACTGGCCATTCCCGAGCCCACTGGCTCCTGCCAGAAGCCTCTGAGAAGATGTTTTCCTCCATGTTCTTTTATTTCCACTGCAATTTTTACTTGTCCTCCTCGTTCCAGGTTTGCCTGAAGGTAAAGGCACCGGGTGAGGAAAAATAGCCAAGGTTTAAAAATCACCGAACAGCCTCCTGATGTTTGAGCTCAACTCTCACAACGGGAAGGGATAGAAAAGGTAGGAAAAAACGATCCCAGACAGATTGTGTGTCCTGGAATGACCTTGCAGAAAAGCAGACCCGTGGTAAGTTGCCCTGGGTGATTTTATCTTTAAAAGGATTTCTTCCCCATTTCCAGTACAAGTCAGGGTATAAGAGATGCCTGAGATTTTTCCCCCCCCACACACATTATTCTCCCTTTTCATTTATTTCTGGCTTCTGGGTGTTAAAAGATAGGATTTGTTCCTTAAGCCTTCCCCAATTCCCCTGGAATTCGCAGCGAATCCCTTTGTTCTCGCACATTCCCTCAACTTCTCTCCCCAACAATGGGGTTTTGGGTTCTATCCTGTCCCGTTCATCTGGGGCCACTTATCTCGGGCAGCCTTTGTCTTTGCACCACACACCTCCCTGTGCCTGAGAACTGACTATCCATTCACACTCTCCCCATCACCATGGAAACCTGGAAATGGGAGATAAAGTTTTCTAATTCGCTGGACTTGTTACAGTGGCTCCCTGGGCTGGTGCAATATGAGAATTTAAATGGCCAGAAGGAGAACAGCAAGGGCAAATCCCCACGAGTTGGGCAGCTTTGCAGCCACCATCACCTTCCTGATGCTGGAAATCAGCTCTGCCTGGATCTGGGAATGCTGGGAGGATTCCAGGCCAGGTTGGACGGGGCTTGGAGCAGCCTGGGCTGGTGGAAGGTGTCCCTGCCCATGGCAGGGGGTGGCACTGGATGGGCTTTAAGGTCCCTTCCAATCCAAACCTTTGTAGGTTTGATTCCAAAGGGATTCCTTCATTCTCTCTTCAATAAAATCTTTTTTTTTTTCCCTTTTCCTTCATTTCCTTTGGCACACAGAGCTGGCAGCAGTCCAGCCAAGCACACTGCAGATGAACATGGATTCATTCCATGTTGTGTCCATCAGCACAGCCGTGTCTCCATCAGGTCAAATCAGTGTCCTGTGCAATGAGGTGCCAGTTCAGCTCGGCCCAGACCCCATTTCTGACACTGCTGCTCTGCCAAGCAGCCTCAGCTGGCTCTGCTTTAACAGCCCACAGGGGCCACTTGAACATTCCCAAGCCTCCTCCCTCCGGAGCTTCCTTGGGATGAGGATCCCTGTGTCCTGCCCAGCAGCCCAGGAACCTGGGAGAAAAGCACCCCGAGGAAGAACAGAAGTTTATTGTTGTAAGGAGGGACTGCCCCCAGAGGGATCAGCCCCGACCTCCCCACTGCAGGTGGCAGGAGAGACATTCCCAGAGGAGGATGGACATCAGATAACCTGCCCTGCCCTGGCTGTTGAAGGACAACAGCCCGTGGGGAGCCAAGGGCGGATCCAAAACCTCTGCTACCGAAGGGCAAACATCCATGATAGCATTTCCCATGAGGATGGGATTTCCTGGCCAAGGATAGGATTTCTGAAGCCTAAGGCAGAAACCAGTCTGGAAAAGGGATTTGCCTGGCCCAGTTTGGATCAGTGAGCCTCCCTGTTGTTTCCAGTCACTCCCTGGGAGGTTCCTGGTCTCTCACTGAGTCTTTTTCCAAGCCAATCTCCTGCTAATTGATCCCTTTGAATTTCTTTTTCTAGTGGAGCCTGTTTGGCCACAAGAGCTGCTCCCCCAGTGCCAGGTACCCCAGTGTGTGCAGGTGAGTTCCCTGGGAGGTAAATCCTGGGGCGCTGGGGTTTGTGAGGAGCTGTTGAAGTTGGCAAAGCTGAGATGAATACAGCTCTTTCCCCCCAGTGCTCTGCAGTATTTTCTGTTTGTGGATTTATGGAAATCTGTTTTTTTAATCAGCACAAAACCCCAAGAACTTTCAAATTCTGTGACACTGTTATAAATAATTAAAAACTGGGGAAGGAGGGAGCGTTAATATGCTGGGAAAGTTCTGTAACAGCTCTGCTGTATGTTCTCCACGTGCCCTGTGATGCTAGAAAAGCTCCTTCTGAACACAGATGGGCTCAGGCCAGGAAATCACTAACAGAGTGGAACAAGTTGAATTACAGTCGGTTATTTCGTGCCAGGTTTCTAATCTCAGCCCTGCGAGGTGTAAAGTGCCCTCGGCTCCCGCTGAAATGAGGGTTGATGGCGTTTGGCTCCCGGCTGGATGGGGCTGCATCCACAGTCACACTCCTGGCTGGATGGGGCTGCATCCACAGTCACACTCCTGGCTGGATGGGGCTGCATCCACAGTCACACTCCTGGCTGGATGGGGCTGCATCCACAGTCACACTCCTGGCTGGATGGGGCTGCATCCACAGTCACACTCCTGGCTGGATGGGGCTGCATCCACAGTCACACTCCTGGCTGGATGGGGCTGCATCCACAGTCACCCTCCTGGCTGGATGGGGCTGCATCCACAGTCACCCTCCTGGCTGGATGGGGCTGTATCCTCAATCACACTCCTGGCTGGATGGGGCTGCATCCACAGTCACCCTCCTGGCTGGATGGGGCTGTATCCTCAATCACACTCCCGGCTGGATGGGGCTGCATCCACAGTCACACTCCTGGCTGGATGGGGCTGCATCCACAGTCACACTCCTGGCTGGATGGGGCTGCATCCACAGTCACACTCCTGGCTGGATGGGGCTGCATCCACAGTCACAGCGGTGGCTCCTGGGGGGCTTTGGGGCTGCTCGGTGGAGCCCAGCCCGGGGCAGGTGAGGATGGAGCGGGGCTGAGCCCATTCCTGGGGGCAGCAGCAATCTTGGAGAGTGTGTAAATCACGGAAACCCAGCATGGGTTGGGCTGGAAGGGACCTTAAAAACGATCCAGTGCCACCCCCTGCCACGGGCAGGGATACCTCCCACTAGCCCAGGTTACTCCAAGCCCCGTCCAGCCTGACTGTGGACACTTCCAGGGATGGAATATCACTATATATACATATATATATATATATATATATATATATGTATATATCTCACTGCAATCCAGGCCTTACAAGCCCCACTTCCTACTCACCAACCTCCTGGAAAAACCCAAGAGCAGGTTCTCAGCCATTTGGGATCCTGCTTCCCTGCAGCAGGTCCTGCCCTGGAGCCCAGGTGAGCCCTCTCCCTCCTCACCAGCCCCTCTGATTTTTGGGGAAGGAGCTGCCTCCCCTCCCTGGGGGCTGCACAAGGCCCCAGGCACTCCCTGGGTCTCTCAGCTGCTCCCCAGCAAAACTGGGGAGGGAATTAAGGGCTTCTTTTTTCAAAGAACGAAGAAAAAATGAAGATGGAAAAAATGAAACACGAATGGAAAAAATGAAATGAAGATAAAAAAATAAAAAATCAATGGAAAAAATTGAAACAGATGAAAAAAAGTAGTGGAAGAATTGAAATGAAGATATAAAAACAGGCAAAGTCTTTGTGTGTGACTTCCCTTGGGGTTGTCACCAGCCACCCTCTTTAGAGCTGTGGTGGTGTGACAATACCATCACATTTATATAAAATTACATATAATAGACATAATTGTTATATAATTGATAATCGCTAACAAATATAATAATTATTATATTATTATAAAAATATCTAATTCTTATTAGATAAATATATTTTTCATATATATCATAAATCGTTGAACCATGTTTAATCAGCTGTGAGAAAGTCCATTTGCATTTTTAAGTCTCTCTTTTGCTGTTCCTTCATTCAGATGCAGCTTCCTGGGGTTTTTTGGTTTGGTTTTGTTTTGTTTTGGCTTTGCTTTGGTTTGGGTTTGTTTGTGTTTTTTGTTTGTTTGTGTTTTTTCATTTTGTTTTGTTTTGTTTTGTTTTTCTCTGTCCTACAAGAAGAAAAGCAAGTTAATAAGCTACAGACGGGCTGAGTTTCACTCCTATCCTCTCACATTATCCTTGAGGTGGGGCTTTTGTAGGCAAAGAATTCTAGAAACTATTTGTTTTAACCTTATCACTGAGACACATTCCAAATTCATGGGTTTAGGGCTTCTTATTGAAAAAAAATAGACCCAAGCTACCCTTAAAGGAGCCCCCCACTGTTAAATACTCAGCTCTTTCCATCTCTGGCACATCCCAGAGCTCAGCTCTGGGATAAATGTAGCATTACCCTGACTCCCTGGATGGAACAACTGTGAATTGGTCCAGTCTAAAGACCAGAACTGGAGTTTATTTTATTTGAGACACCTCATAAGAGCAAGAAATCCCCAACTGTGCTCCACTGCCTTCCAAAATGAATGATGAGAGCAAGAACAAGCCCTTTTTTCCATCTTCACCCTCTGGCTTCTCTCTCTATGCTTTTATTTCCTATTTGAGATGTCCAGGGATGTCAGATTTCAAGAACAACTTCAAATTAACCCCCTAATTTATTTCTTGTCTACTTTCCAATACAGCTGAACCCTCCCCTTTCCTCCTGGGCACTGGTAATAAAACATGTGGATGTGGCACCTGGGGACATGGGTCAGTGGCTGCCTTGGCAGTGCTGGGAACGGCTGGATTTGATGGTCCTGGAGGGTTTTTCCAGCCTAAAAATGCTCTTTTCTTTTTTTTTTTTTTTTTTATTTCCTTGGCCCCTTCCAGCCCTTGCTCCCCCTGCTGCAGCTCGTGCTGGTGGCTGGAGGATCTGATGTGGTACCAGAGCTCCTCTCTCAGCAAACAGCTTTGCCAGGGGGTATTCCTGTTAATGGACATGCTATTTCCTGTCTTCTCTCCCTCCAAAAGTTATTGGAAAGTGGGGGAAATTCACCTCCAGGGCTGTGCAGTTTGGCTTATCAGGGAGTGACAATCTGAGACAAGTTTTGGGCCTTCTGCAACCAAGGGACTCTTTTCTTTTAATAAAGTGAGGCCCTGCCTGCCGTGGTGACATTGCTCATCTCTTTGTGCTGCACTCAGAGACTCAGGGCTTTAAAAACTGAGGAATTACCCTTCAGTGGTACAAAAAAGTAGCTTTGATCTCTTCTGGATGTCTTTATTTGGTTGTTGTCTAAGCCCGTGCTCCAAGGCCAGTTGGTCAGTGCTAACCAAGTGACTTTTCCCACTCTGGTCTGACAGATATATCTATTTTTTTTTCCCTGGGCTAACTCTAATTTATGTTATGGACAGATCTAATAATACTACCATCTCTACTATATTATGCTATATAAGCAGAGCATTTTTAAAATGGAATCTTTTATCCTCAGTGCTATTACTCAGACCCATTATTCCTACCCAAACTTTTGTTACTTTAATCCATTTTTCAGGAGAAAGGCAGGAAAGATGAAGGAAACAATGCCCAGGCCCGACTCTAATGTGGCACCTCTACATGTGCCAAAATGCAGGTAAATGGTTCTGTTCATTGCCAGGGTGCTCAGAGGGCTCTGTATCCCCTGGGGGTGATCTGGGGCCATCTCCAATCCCAGAGAAGGGGAGGTTGGAAGTGGCCTCACAAGTGGGATGTCCCAGGCTGGACTCCAGGGGAGGAATTGGACATCTGGCCACACTCCTGCTGATGCAGCCCAAGGGGAATTTGACCCTCATCCCATGGCAGGGGTGGAACTGGATAAGCCTCAAGGTCCCTTCCCACCCAAACCATTCCATGATTCTGATTCTTCTTCCTTTACATTAATCACTGCTGCTGCTGCACAATCATTGCAGAAGAAAAGTGATGTTTTTCATGTAGAAGATAAAAAAGAATATAACTGTAAAAGCAGCCATTTTTACCCATCATTTTTTAAATGTCCCCCGTGGCAAGGTAAAATCTTACCAAAGGTTTTCCTTTCCTTACTGCAACATGTTTGAAGTTAAACAGACAACTTCAGCTTCCTTTTACTCTCCCTGCTGGCTGGTTTTAATTTGAATGAGCTAAACTAACATATTCAACATGCTCCATGATGGGTTGCTGTTTCCTGCTGTCATAGTTGCACTGTGTGGAGCAAGAGGTTAAATAAATTGCCAGACCAATAAATATATATGTGTGTGGAATATTTAAGTGAAAGTCATGAAGGAGACTGAGATTAATTAGGTTGATATCAAAGGCCACACCAATATCTGCAGGCATCAAGGGACTGACCTCAGTTCCACACCAACTGAAACATTTTCATTGAGAAAAAGCAGTTCCACCAAAATGAAACCATTTCCTGAGTTTGTTCCATTTTAAACATCATTCTGTTTCACTGAAATAAAGATGTCTTGTTACCTTTACTTCAAGTGTATAATTTCTCAGACCTGTCATATTAATTTGATGCTATTTACCCTTAGATTTGATTATATTGTTTTGACAGATGTCAAGTGTCATATGTCAAAGTACTATAATATTTATCCCACAGGAAACTGGAGCTTTTCATATCTGCATAGCTGAGGATTAAATATAAAACACCTCAGAATGAGGATGGAAATACCTCTCTGAACACTGGAACAGTCTGTCAAAGGAAATGCCAGGCTCCAGCCTCCCCCAGAGCAGAGCCTGCCTGGAGAGGTGCTAAATGTTCCAAACCAGTGTTACCTGAGAACGTGGAGCTCGTTGTGATTCCTTGGGTAAGGAGTCACAGCACAAGGTAACCACAACCCCACAGAGCTGCTTTCATCTGCTGGAGGGAAGGAGCTCACTTAAAATGCAGAGCAGCACAGCCTGGCTGTGAGCAAATGGCAGGTAAATGCAGGAGATCAATCCCTCAGGGTCCCTTTTCCTCTCGGTTCGCTTCCTAAAACGAGAGATGGGGAGCGAGAGCAGCTCTGACAGGGCAATCCCTGCACCGAGGGGGCAAGGCAGGGGTGGCCCAGCCAGAGCTGGGGGAGCAGCACATCTGGGGCTCTGTGCAGGGCTGAGCCTCAGCCAGCATTCCCTGAGATCCCCCAGAGCCTCAGCCAGCATTCCCTGAGATCCCCCAGAGCCTCACCAGCATTCCCTGAGATCCCCCAGAGCCTCAGCCAGCATTCCCTGAGATCCCCCAGAGCCTCACCAGCATTCCCTGAGATCCCCCAGAGCCTCAGCCAGCGTTCCCTGAGATCCCCCAGAGCCTCACCAGCATTCCCCGAGATCCCCTAGGCTTTGAGGCCACATGTCCTGCTGGTTTGGGGGGTTTGACCCTGGGCATGGGGCACTGCTCGTTCTGCCCACCATCCTGGGCACAGCAGCGCAGGGTGCCCTGAGCTGGGAAGGACCCAGAGGATCATCGAGCCCAACTCCAGCCCTGCCCAGGACAGGAATCCCACCATGTGCCTGTCAGAGGAAAGCCCATCCTTGGAGACCTCCAGAGGAAGCCAGGAGCTTTGGTGAGGGATGAGCCTCAGATCAGCCCCCACCCTTGATCTGTGGGGTGGTGCTGCTGCCTTGGTACAAAGTGGGTGCTGTTCTGAACCCTCCAAGGAGCGTGACCATGGCAAGGTGGGTCCCTCCTGCATGTGCTGCTCTCTGAGGCACCTGCCAGGAACACACCTTGCAGAAATACTTAAATACAGAAATATCAGTAAGGTTGAAGCATTAACTAGTTGTAGTTTGGGGGAGCAGAGGAGGAAAAGAGAGTCCCCATGTCCTGCCACCCCCCTTTCTGTGCTGCTGTTCCCCTTTCAGTGAGTTTCTTATTCAATTTACAACGTCTATTATTGCACTTTAATAGATTATTTTCTGAGTGGTGCTTTATTAACTGCTTTATAAAAATTCAGACAATTAATCCTCTGAATTTTCTTTGCCTTAAAAAGCAGCTGCATTATCAGGGCTTTCCTTGATATTACTGTGTTAATCTGGGCCTCTGTGTCCCCAGGAAGGCCAGGCTGCATTTCCTCCTGCTCTTTTCTTCAGGCTGGACTCCAAAGCCATCCATGCTAATTTTGTGACTTATTGTGCACTGAATTATTTGCTCACCTGGCCCCAGCACAAGCTGAAGCCCTGCACCCCAGAGCAGATGTACAGAGCCCCAGCTCAGATCTGCTGGATTTAACACCATCCTGGGCACTGCAGTCAGATATTCCAGAGCCTCCAGGCTCCTGGTGTGGAGGTTGGGTTGTCCTCAGCACAGGCCAAGGCAGCAGTGTCAGCTCCTTCATTTGGGTGGGAAGGAACCTCAAAGCCCATCCAGTGCCACCCCCTGCCATGGGCAGGGACACCTTCCACCAGCCCAGGGTGCTCCAACCTGGCCTTGGATACTTCCAGGGATCCAGGGGCAGCCACAGCTTCTCTGCCCAACCTGTGCCAGGGCCTGCCCACCCTCCCAGCCAGCAATTCTGGCCTAGAATCTAATCTAAATATCTGCTCTCTTAGTTTGAAGCCATTCCACCTTGTCCTGTCCCTCCATCCCTTGTCCAAAATCCCTCTCCATCTCTCCTGGAGCCCCTTTAGGCACTGGAAGGGGTTTTAAGTTCTCCTCTTCTCCTGACTGAACAACCCCAAGACCAACAGAACCCTTTTGTTACACAGATTGAGCCCAAGAAGGGGGAGTTTTTATTTGTCATTTCCGTTAACTCCCTAAATGTGCCCTTGGGAAAGACAGATGAATATTCTCCTTTTGATGACATTTCCCTTTTATAACCTGACTGTTATGAAAGGACTCCTGGGGGTTCAGAAACTGGAGAAGATCAGACTGGCTTGGCAGAGCTCTGGTGTAGAGGGGATGCAGTTATGCATGTTGGCATCAGGGGAGGAGAACGACACATTTGGAGGGTGATGTGGGGTCAGTTTATCAGAGGAGGTGCCCTCTGGAGATGTGGGATACACCCTCCAGTCTGCAGTTCTTTCCCAGCACACCCAGCATCTCCTGGGTTTATGGCACTGGAATCCTTGGCACAACCATTCCTGTGGGATTCCCTGGGTGGCTCTGGGCTCTCAGCACTGTCACAGTCAGCTCCTGCAGGCAGGGAGAGCAGCCCCCTGCAGTGGTGCTTTCTCATCCCACACCACAGGGATGGGCAAAACTAAACAGATTGGAACGTCTCAACCTCAGAAAGGAAGAAATCAGACCCTGAGAAGGTGAGAGCAGCCTGGAAAATCAAAACTGGCACAGGCACTGGGGGTGGGCAGATCTCGCTCCCCCGAGAGAAGCATTCAGGAGCCCACTCACGTCACCAGGGAACTTGTTCAAAACAGACAGCAGAGGGGTTCACCAAAGCTGGGCAAACATCTGGCAGCAGGGACATTAAGCAGCTGTTCCTCACCTGGGGCAAGGGATGGCTCAGATGTCCTGTCCCCATTCCCTTTCAGCACCATTCCCCCTGATTCCAGAATCAGGTACAGCTGCCAGAAACTCCAGCAGGTGCTGAAGGTGTAAAAACAATTACTGCAGGGAATCAAAAACCCCAGGAGCTGTCAGAGCAACCTGGGAGCAGTTCCTGCCTGGGCTGGGCTGACAGGTGGGTGTGGGGAGGTGTTGGTCTGGTGGACGCTGCTCTGTCTCTGCCCCCAAACCCCACCAGGGAGTGTGGATTCTGTGGGATATAGGACAGGACACAGGGAATGGCTTCCCACTGCCAGAGGGCAGGGAGAGATGGGAGATTGGGAAGGAATTGCTGGCTGGGAGGGTGGGCAGGCCCTGGCACAGGTTGGGCAGAGAAGCTGTGGCTGCCCCTGGATCCCTGGAAGTGTCCAAGGCCAGGCTGGAGCAGCCTGGGCTGGTGGAAGGTGTCCCTGCCCATGGCAGGGGGTGGCACTGGATGGGCTTTGAGGTCCCTCCCATCCCAAACCCGTCTACTACTCTCTATTTGTTCTGGCAGTTCCTTCAGTCCCACCCTGGGGCTCCCCTGCCCAGGAGAACTCCATGGAATGATTACCAGTCACTTGGATTTTCAGATTATTGCCAACAATTACTCAAGTCCTTGCTCATAATTTTCATTAATCTTGGCAAACAGTGACACAGACCCACAATGGGCACAATGGTGTCCAGTCTGAGGTTTGACTTGATGATCTTGGAGGTGTTTTCCTGCCTTAATGATCCTGGGATTCCAGACCCATTGACTGACAAATGCCCAGGAGGAGAAAAGAACATGTCCAGTGCTTTAAACTCAGGGGTGCTTAGAAATGAGGTTTGAAACACAAGACTTGGAACAGATATTTTGGAAATCCCTTCTTATCTAACTGTGAAAGGAACCCCAAAGTGCAGCTCTGCCCTGCAGCTGGGTGGGTGATGTGATTTCAGTCTGATTTTGTGCATTTTAAATATTTTCTGCTTTCCATTGCTAAGGAGACATTTCCCTACCAGGCAGAGGCAGAGAGGGTACAGTATTTACTCAGTATTTTACCTCTGAAGGCAGAGAAATGAGTCTTGATTCACAGAAACAAAAGTGTACAGAGAAATGCAGAATCTGGCAAGAATTGTCAGTGTCAAGGGAGAACATAATTCCATATTCAAAACACCTTGAGATGTCAGGAACTCCCTCAAACCAGCACTGGAGCTCAGTTGCTTCACTTTATCACACGCTGAGGGAAAGCATAATTGTTTCCAGTGGGACTTCAGAAATAACCCAGAGTGATCCCAACACCCTGAGCAGGGAGACTGCTGTTCCCACGTGTCCAAATAGCCACGTGGATCTTCTATTTCCTTGGTTTCCTCGGGTTTTTTTCCTCTCCCTTCCCTAAGCATCACTCTGGGTTCAAGTTTAGTGCAAGGAATAACCACATGATAAAAGAATACATTAATGTATGTAAAACTAGAAATAAGCTCTTATAGAGGCAATATTTTCACGGCAAGAAAGGAAATAAAAATACATTTGCTATCCAAAAACCCATATCACAAACCCTAACATGTCAAAAACAATTCTAATTTAATTATGCAAAAGAGGCTCCTAACCTTAATAACAAATCATTATCTCAAGGAAATCTGAATTGGCTTTTACAGTGTCAAAATATGAATATCTTCCCATAGCAGGCAAAATGCAACATGGGGAAATACAAAATGTGTCTGGGAAATTAAAAATCTCTTATTAGAACTTGCAGGCAGGAGCTGGGAGAAGCCATGTTTTCATGTATTATTAACTACTAGTTTATCTCTGTTTTCCATGATTCCCTCCTTCCCTCCTCCACCCCTTCCCCTCCCTTTCCACTCAGCTTCTCACCAGCACATTTACTTCTAGAATTTAATTTTCCTGCAGTTCAGGAAGAATAAGCTCTTCAGGACACAATTCAGATTTTCTTCACTGTCCAGGGACTATTTGGGAGGAATTGGAGCGGGATCTGTGCATGGATCAGAGGTTCTTTGCCCTACAGATAAAATCACTGCTGCCTTCTCTGGGCAACCTGTGCAGGGGAAAAACCAGTGTAGAGTGTCCTCAGTAGGAGTTGGAACTTTGGAGAACTTCAGTGCACAGTTTGGGGAGCTGAATTCCAGTAAATCTCAGGAAGATGGAACTCCCAACACCTCCCACCCCTTCCCAGCCTGGCTGCAGGGCTGAAGGGATTTGAGCTGCCTGTTGGAGAGGGTTCCCCTGGATTTACTGGCATGAGGTACATTATTCTGTCCTGGGGAAATCCACTTTTTATCTACAGCTGAAGGAAAATAAGATAAGGTGTGGCATGGGGCCATACTCTCACATTTCCTGGGAAAAGCTGGGATGCTGCAGGAGAGAAGCTGAATGTGAGCCCAGTGGTCCTTGCCACGCTGGGAAGGGACACATTCTGCCAGGAGTTATCCCTGGGCATTTTTTTGCAAAATAATTAATGTAGTGAAAGTGAAATTCAGTCAATGGCATTTCCTTTCACCAGAGTCTCAATCTTTTGAACCTCAGCACCTCAGAGCAGGTGCCTGAGTGCAGCAACATCCCTGCAGGCTCTGGAAGAAAGGCATCTTGGTAAACTAAGGATGTGGAATTTAAAGGGGATGAGCAGGAGTTTTGTTCCCTATCAGTGGAAGCACCAAGAGGAACCTTGGTGTCCTTTGTGGGGACACCACCCCCATCTGTGTCTGAATGCAGGAGTGAAAGGACAGCCAGCCTGTTTTCCAGAGGACAGGGAGGAAAACAAAGCTGTTCACACACGTGAGGCTCTCAGTCCACGACTTTCCACTCAGCTGAATTAACCAGAGTGCTTTCAAACACTTTGAATGTGTCATTTTTAATTGGAGAGTGCCCTGTGTAAAGATTATTTTCAGGAAAAAGAAGTTAGAAATGCAATTAAATACATTCAAATAAAAATTCTGTGCCAGGCCCTGAGGTTCTTTAATTTATTAATGCAACTCTGCTCAGCCCCTGCATGTGACTGAACAGGGCTTTGCTGAAACAATTCCTTTTTAATGTGGGCCACTCCCGGCCTTGCTCGAGCTCCCACATTCCTGGGAACCTCAGACACTCCTCACAAGGCTGAGCCTGGCACTGGGTATGTGGGACACACACAGACCCCAAATGAGCCTTCCCTAAGTGTGAGGAAAGAGCTGAGAATAAATCAAAGTGCTCTTCTTTTGGCAGCATCACTTTGGGGAAGGGTTTCCTATGAGCAGGATCAATTCACCTTTTCTCTCTCCTTTTAAAACAAACACTTGGAAAAATTGCCAACCCCCTTTGTTGCACATCATTTAATGTATTTATTTCCTAAAAACTGCAGTGACTTGTGAAGCTTTAGCTCTGGTATGGCCCTGCCAAAATGCCACTGTGGAAGTCAGAAAGCTCTCCAGGTGGACACAGTGGCCGTGGATGTTCGTGTCTGTGCAGGCAGCACAGGCCAGAAGGCAGATTTTCCCTTTGCCAGCCATCCTGGTGAACATCTTCTAATCAGAGACAAGTGGATGTGAGTGGCTCTGCTGTCATAGCAATGGTCCTCGGTGGGTGATTCTGCAGGAAGTTTATTAGCAAGTTCCTGCCTCCATTAAAGTTGATGGCGCTTGTTGAGGTTGCCATAAGCATCTCCTCTGTCCTGGGATACATCTCCTGTGCACAATTTCCATTTGCATCTTTCCTGAAACCAAATTGTGAAAGAGAATGCATGAAATTATGACTCACATTAATTGGGTGAAGAGCCCACTCAAATCAGAAATGCCTTTCATTTCTCAGGCACTGGAGATGGCTGGTTGGGAGGTTATTGCTTTTTTTTATTATTAAATCAAGGCACATTTGGAAGCTCTGCCTGCCATTGGAATATCTGTGTGGAATTAGTAGAGTGTGCTACAGCAAAGAGAGTGCTACAGATGTGTTTGTGCTGCACTGGCTCCATCAGCAAAGCTCCTCAGGCACACGAATCACCCCTGGAGAACAGATCCCCCAGGGCTGAGAGCAGGTTCCAGGGGAGGAGAGCCCAGTCTGGAGTGTCCCTGCCCACAGCAGGGGTGCCCAGGGAGGGCAGGGGCTGGGCTGGAAGTGTGAGGATGTGTCCATGGCCAGGTTGGATGGGGCTCGGGGCAACCTGGGCTGGTGCAAGGTGTCCCTGCCCACGGCAGGGGGTGGAGTGAGATGGTCCTGAAAGTCCCTTCAAACCCAAATTAATTCCAGGATTCCATGACCTACAAGCCCAAGGCTGCACCTTCTCTATCTTCCCCTGTTCCTGCATCTGCCAGCAACTGCTGGCAGCTCAGGGCTCCTCTGGGGCCGGAGCTGAGCCCCTTGTGCAGGTCCTGGGATGCTTTCCCTTGTTCCAGGACCCTCTGGGCTCTCCCAGGGAGCCCCCGGGCTGAGCTGGTGTGTTTGGTGGTTCAGGTAAGTGCTGGGTGGGCCCCAGGGCACCAGCAGGGCGAGGGCTGGTCTGTGTGGACACTGCACCACAACATTAATGATCTCAGCCTCAGCAACACTGAAAGGAGTTAAATTCTGGTCTGATCTGACACCTCTGACCTGTTCAAAATAACTGCTGGAAACGCTGCATCCAAATGAGG
The DNA here is from genome assembly GCA_038380795.1 of Pyrocephalus nanus. Classification (NCBI taxonomy): domain Eukaryota; kingdom Metazoa; phylum Chordata; class Aves; order Passeriformes; family Tyrannidae; genus Pyrocephalus; species Pyrocephalus nanus. The sequence goes on along the minus strand of CM076265.1, from coordinate 63,490,006 downwards.
GCTCTGTGCTGTCGCTGCCTCTGGCCATTACTGGCACAAAGGAACATTTCATTCTCTTCTGCTGGGGCTGTTTTTGGGGAATGGCAGACCTGAAAGCAAAAACAGGGTGTGCCAGCCTGTCTGGTATCCAGTGTGCCCACATCACCCCAGGGGCTCTCCCAGGAGCACTGGGAGTGTGGAGCTCAGGGACCTGCTGCCCACTGCCTCTGGATGTGGATTTCCATCTGCTCCAGCAGAAACAGCTCCTTGGATGCTGTCATTCCTTCTCTCTCCAGACATGTGAGGGCTGTGAGTGTCACAGGGGTGTTCTGGGCCAGTTCTGTGACCAGGCTGGCTTCTCAGCTCTGACAGAGGAGATTTGCAAGCTCAGAAGCCAAGAGCAGATGGGCTGGAGAGGCTTCTGTGTCGAATGTACGGCAGGAGGTCTGGGTGACAAATAACAGCATCACCCTGCTGCTGCCACTGAGAACTTGCACACCTTGTTTCCTGCACGTGGCAAGGGCTTGGGATGAGATGGTCTTTAAGATCCCTTCCAACCCAAACCATTCCAGGATTCCATGACTTCCAGCACCAGCAGTGACAGTGGAGGCAGAGCTGGCTCAGCCACAGGGGAGCTGAGCAAAGACTGATATTCCCATGTGAGGCTGGGAAGAGGACAAGAGAAAGTGTGGGTTGTGTTTGAAAAACCAAATGGAAATCCTTTAAAGCTGAGATGGTGGCAGAGTTACCAATTCTACTGCTGGAAGTGTTAAAACCTTTGGAAGCAGATCTTCACTGGAAAGGCAACCAGACCTTGGAAGGGAATGTGGAACTTGTGATGGAGAAAGAAATTCAAAAGTGGAAAAGTCTCAAGACTCTTAAAAAGTAAGCAGAAGAAGAGAACAGTAAGGAATAAATCAGCTCATTGCTGAATGTTTGCTCTTCTTTCTGGATTTTTTGAGACCAAATGTTTTACAAGGAACTTCAAAATTCCTGGATCCTTTCCAGTGCCAGCCTGCTCCCCAGTGGTTTCCCTCACGAGGCATGGACAAGGTGTTGTACAGATTTCCCTCTAACTCGCCGTCAATAGCTCCAGCTTTTGCAATTAACTGATTACAGAGAGAATTAACCTGCTCACCTGCAAAGAACAGAGACTCTGGGCCGGGCTCATTATGAGCCTCGTGCTTTCTGAAGGAAATTGTGCAGCGAAGATTAAATGGAATTCACCAGGGAAGAGCCAGTTCCAGGGAATAATTAACTTTACAGGTGCCAAGCTCCTCTCCCCCATCCCAGTGCCAGCTGATCCTGCCCAGCCCTGGGGGCACATGTGGGACAGCCCAGCCCGCCAGGGCAATAAAAGACGTTTAAAAGTACTTGAAAGGATAAAGAGGAGCATTTGTGAGGCTGTGAGAACGCTCTTGCTGCATCCCCTGGGTGCTGTAACCAGAGACAAACGGGGCTCCAGCAAAGCAAGTGGCTGGCAAAGACTTTTTGTCTTGTCAGGCCTGACTGGAAAGGTCTGGTTTAGCTCGGAATAAACAGCAGCTCTGGAGGCTGCTCAGTGTGTCTGCACCCATGACTCCAGGGCAGGTGGAGGCTCCTGGGGTCAGGACAGCCCAACAACCCACCCTGTGCCTGAGGGTGTTGTCCAACCTGAGCCTGGCAGGGCTGGGGACAGGACAAGGGGAACCCCTGTGGCCTCTGAAATGAGCTGTGATGAGAAAACTGAGTTGGATCTCTGGGGGAAATCAACTTTCCTGAAAAGCCCCTGGCACTCCCAGATTTTCCAGTTCTGGAGCACTCCTGGAGCAGATCACAGCCAAATTATTCAGCTCTGGATTTCAAAGCCAAAAGCACAAAGCAATGTCCATCTTTCCCAAGCCTAAATAAATGTTAATTTTACAGGAAGAGACATAGTCCAAAGTGATGCTGCAGCAGCTCTTGTCTTGTGCTGAACACTCCATTCCCTCTCCATCCCTTTGGATCTGGTGCCACAGCCAGGTCCTGGAATGACATTTGCAGAGCCCATGTCCTGGAATGACATTTGGTAAGTCCTTGAAATTGGTCTATCTGGGCTTTTATCCCTTTCTCCATTTCCCCCTGGCCCTCTGTGCGGGCTCCCTGGGACAGGAGGTGCCTGCCCTGCTGAGAGCTGGGACATGCTCCAGCTCTGCCCATCCCTGTGCCCTCCATGGAGCCTTTCCCAGAGTCCTGCAGAGCTGTCCCAGCCCTGCACACACCCCCCAGTCCCACAGTGCCCCCCCTCCTCTGCTCAGCCGGGCTCCTGACAAGGTGAAAATTCCAAAAATCAACTTGAAGAACAACTAAAGCTCGTGAGCTCCTGCAGGGCTCCTTCCCCAGTCACTGGGGGTTCTCTGAGGCTCAGGAAATATGCTTTTTAAACCATTCCAAACCCTAAAACTCTGAGCAAACAAATGGAATAACCATGAGCCAGAGACGAGTTCCTGACAGGTTCAGGAGCTCAGGAGTGAAAGGCAGGGAGGCTCCAAGCTCCTGAGTCAGTCACTCCCTGCACATCCACGGGCATCCATTACCAGGTGTCATTTTCTTCTCTTCCATATCAGACTTGTGCAAGAGAATATTGGGATTTAGGAATTAATTTTACAGAAGAGGCTGACACTCCAAACCTGACAGGGCTCTAAGGAAGATTAAAATAGAAATAGTTCAGTGGGGGATTGAGCTGCAGTCTGGGGCACGATTAGAGAGCCCAGACCCCATTAACTGGGAGGATCAAGGGCATGGCAGGACTTTGGGAGAGGCCTGGCTGTGATGAGATCACAGTTACCTGAGGGACTAGTTGCCTCCACTTGACTAGAGAGCAGAACTAGTAATTAATTACTTGTGTTTCCATTTTCCAGACACTGATCAGCATTTAAAATATCCCATTCCTTGGATCTGGACTGCTGGAAATGGGGTCTCAGCAGTAAAACGTCTGACTCACTTCTGCTGTTTCACACCCCCTTTTTGGGGGGGTAAAATGAGACCTGTGGAGAGAAACAGGGAGAATATTCTGCTCTGGGATGTCTGTGGGTAAGAGCTCAGGCTGAGAAGCTTCTTCAGTGAGTACAAAGAGATCCTTCCCTTCCCTTCCCTTCCCTTCCCTTCCCTTCCCTTCCCTTCCCTTCCCTTCCCTTCCCTTCCCTTCCCTTCCCTTCCCTTCCCTTCCCTTCCCTTCCCTTCCCTTCCCTTCCCTTCCCTTCCCTTCCCTTCCCTTCCCTTCCCTTCCCTTCCCTTCCCTTCCCTTCCCACAGATTTGGAGCTCTGTTGTACCTCACCACAGCTGAACAAATCTCCATGCACATCCTCCACATCCATTGATGCCTCCCCCACTCCAACCACACCTTCCCCTCACTCCAATCCACTGCAAAGAAAAAAAAAAAAAAGGCTGTTTCCTAATGGGTGAGACCAAACCAGTACAGAAGTTTCAAGGTCCTTTCAAGTGATGCTTGTTTTATAAATGTCTCTGAATGTAATAGTTTTCTTTCTTGCTTGGAGAAATTCTATGCAGGAAATTTTTTAGTAAGTGATGAGCCTGCCAGTCTTGCTGGGGATTTTGGAGGCAGTTTGGAGGAACTGTTCCAGCACAGAGCAGGAAGATGTATTAATTCTAACCTCCAAGAACAAATGCTTTCCAAAAAGGTCACATTGCTGCAAGTCATGACATTATGAGCCTGATCTCATGAAGCTGCTATAAACTGGCCTGCAGTCACATTTGTTCCTGCCTTAAATCACGACCAAATTTCCTTTGCAGACACAGCTTTGAGGAGTGGCTGCTGGGGGGGGGGGGGGGGTCTGTGTCCTGTGCTGTGTCCAAAGGCAGACACGATGATCACCAGCATCTCCCCCAGCAAGAAAAAGGATCAGAATGTAAATGTATCACAGTCAGCTGCTTATTTCTCTGCTGGCCTGTTCCCGTGGCTCCTGCTGTCACTGTCTCCCAGCTTTCCCAGCTATATCCATGTATCTCCCTGAGGAGCAGCACTGCTGCCTTCCACCAGTTCATTAAGCATTTTAAGGAAAGCATCTCTTACCGATTTTTCTCCCACAGGATCTGCATTCAAAAAGCTGCTCCTGCCTTGTCCAGCTCAGGGGATGAGGACAAACCCCCCATTTTTGGATGCACCCAGGGGCAGGTGTGGGATAGACTGAGATGCACATCCCAGGGGGGAGCACAGCCCCTTGCACAGCAGGGCAATCTGCATTTCCACTCAGCTCAGGGAGTGTCTGGGAAAAAACCTTCCCCATCAGGAAACCTTTGGGGTGTGTTTGGTGAGGTGAGCTTTTGTTCTGACTCTGGAAAGAGTTCAGTTCCTCAGGGGATTTGGCAGGCACTGTCCTGGACCCCAGTCAGGCTCTGAACCTTTAATTCCCAGGACATTTCCCCAGAATGGCAGAGTTCATGGCTCAGTCTCTATCTCAGATTCTATCTGCTCCTACTTGCCCAAGGATTTCTCCCACCAGTGCTTTCATTTTTAGAAATGAAACACCTTTGTGCATCCCAGGAATTATTTGATGCCTGGTATCAAATGAAGAGTTCCTTGTGAGCCAGGCCAGGTTTGCCACTCTGACCCTTCCAGCATCCCTGCACCTCCTCCCTGTCCTCACCTGCACAGTGGCTCCACACTCATCTGTTTACATGTCATTTGCCATCACTTTTCCCTGACAATCCACAGGAGCCATACCCAGCTCTTGGCAGTGGTTGTCACGTCCCCACCTTTTGGATCAGACCCCCACATCCACCTCAAAGCAGAGTAGGGGCCGTATTTGCAATTTTCCCTAAATAATCCTATTTAAACAGCCCCATTTGGTGATCTGCTCTTAGTGGAAGCCCAAGGATAAAGTCAAAGAGTTTAGAGGGATAATCCCACCGTCCCTCCAGCTGTCAGACTGTAATCTGTGCGTGGAGTGAACCCTCTGACACCTGCTTTCCATGATCCATCCTGGTGGGACTGGGATGGCTCCTGTCTCTGCACTGTCCCTGCAGCCTTGATCAGCCTGTCTGGTAATTAAACAGGGCTGACATCGTGTCACCTGCTCTGGGGCTGCTTGGTTCCTCCTCTCTGCCTAATGAAATGTCCCTGGCTATGGAGTTTCCCTGATATTCCTGGATTATATAAAGGTCAGTACGTGAGGGGCACCTGTCCCGACCCAGCCTGTTCAGGGATCCCAGTGCAGGTTCCTCTTCCCCTCAGAACTTCAGGAGAAATGTTTTCTCCCTTGAGGAGAAAAGACTGGAGAACACTTCACCATCCTGTTCAGCACAGAGATTCTTCCTGATTTGTTTGTAATTTCTGCCAGTCTGAGCTGGGACAAACAGAGTCAGGGTTAGTGCAGCAGTTTGGCCAGAGGCTTCTGGGTTTCATCATCGAGGTGATGCATGAAATCACCTCAAATATGCCCTTCTCCTGGTCTGTAGCTCTGCCAGTCCTGCATAATTTGTTAGGTCTTCACCTGCCTAAATTCCTGTGTGAGGGCTGGATCCCTCTGCTCTGGAGCCAGGCTGGGAGAGCTGGGGGGGTTCCCCTGGAGAAGAGAAGGATCCAGGGAGACCTGAGAGCCCCTGGCAGGGCCTAAAGGGGCTCCAGGAGAGCTGGAGAGGGACTGGGGACAAGGCATGGAGGGACAGGACACAGGGAATGGCTTCCCACTGCCAGAGGGCAGGGACAGATGGGATATTGGGAAGGAATTGCTGGCTGGGAGGGTGGGCAGGCCCTGGCACAGGTTGGGCAGAGAAGCTGTGGCTGCCCCTGGATCCCTGGAAGTGTCCAAGGCCAGGTTGGAGCAGCCTGGGCTGGTGGAAGGTGTCCCTGCCCATGGCAGGGGTGGCACTGGAGGATCCTTAAGGTCCCTCCCAAGCCAACCCCACGGTGATCTTTGGGATCCCTCTCAGGCTCACTGGCATCTCCAGATGTCACCTGGGCTGTTACAACACTGGTGTGAGCACCCCTGGCAGATTCCTCCTTTCCTTCTGGCAATAACCATTCAGAACCTCCCTCCCAGTCCCATTCCCAGTCAAACTCAGCCCTCACACCCCCTCCTGTCTGGCAGAGCACCGTGCTTGCCTCCGAAGTTGTAATGAATTATTTGAGCCCCCGCTGCTCTCTCTTGCCTGGCACAGCCCTGTGTGTGCTATTTTCACTGTTGTAAGGCTTTTGAAACCAGATCAGCTGGGTCTTCATTAGAAATCATGAGATCATTACTGTCTTCAGGAGAAGAAGGGAGCCTGGTTTGATGTGATTCATTAAAACCAAGCTGTTTCTGGTTTTTCACGCTGCTTTCCTTCTCAGCTTTCCTGTGAAGTAAAACTAATTTCCCTGATTTTCACCTCCTGGTTGTATCTCTTTCTGAAGTTCTGAATAACATTGGCCTTTTCCTTGTTTTCTAGGACTCTGCATCCCCACTCGTGTGAAGCAGAAATGAAGGATTATTAACTGCAATCATTAATAATCCTGAGATTTCTACATAATTTTTTAGCTATTGTCCATTATTCCATCTGTTTTAAAAAGGGGCACAGCTGTGACCCTTTCTTTGTCCTGTTAATTGTATTATCCACCTGATCAGTGATTTTTGATGTCATTCATTTCCCAGTTACCTTCATCCTGAATTTCCTTAATCTACCAGATACCAAACCAACACTACTGGCAGTTGCATTTCCCATTACTTGATCTTACATTTGTCATTAACCTTCCTTACCAGTTGTGTCCTGATCTGCTGGATTTTGAGTATGCACATCCACTGGATTTTTCCCATTAATTATTTGATTCTCTGGATTTCACGTGGCTTCCTGAGTGCGGGAAGTCCAAGAAAAAATGTACCCCCCTCGTCTTCTGCTACACATCCTCTGCTCTGGGGCAGGGATTGCTGCTTCCCAGTGCTGGGATCTGATTTGGTTCTGTCAGTACATCTGGGAAAGCTCATTTGAACAGACTTAGTTCATTTGTAAGCAAGTCCAGACAGTGTAAGCTGATTAGGATTGTGAGCAATGGAGCGTCCACCCGAAATTCCCTTCCATCCCAACCGAACTAACAACCATCAGTGCTGTGACATGGTCAGAGAGGACAATCTGCACAAGCAGGAGTCTGCAGGAAGGTCAGAAGAGGAGAAAAAAGCCAACATGGCTCAAGCTGAAAAAGCCAATTTCCAGCTGCTGTTGGGGAAATGCATTGGGGGTGCCAGGCCAGGAGCTGGACTCGATGCTCCTGCTGGGTCCTTTTGAACCCAGGAGATTCTGGGGCTCTGGGTGCTGTGCCAGGCTGCTTTATCCTCACCCTGGGAGTGGCACCCAACCCCTGTGCCAGGCTGCTTTATCCTCACCCTGGGAGTGGCACCCAACCCCTGTGCCAGGCTGCTTTATCCTCACCCTGGGAGTGGCACCCAACCCCTGTGCCAGGCTGCTTTATCCTCACCCTGGGAGTGGCACCCAACCCCTGTGCCAGGCTGCTTTATCCTCACCCCTCTGACAGAGCACAGGGCACGCTGTGTCCCTCCAGGAGGATGCTCTGCCTTGTCTGCCTGAGCTGAACCCCCCCTCTGGCATGAAAATGCTTTAGTACAATTCAGGGGCACTGCTTTCTGTCATCAGACTGAGAGAGATTTCCTAGCAGAGCGCAGGATTGTTGACTTTTACAGCAGGGAAAGCTATTACCTGGGTTTTCTGTGGAATTTAACAATGAAATCGTTGGGCTGTGCTACCTAACACAAGGTTACACTGGATATTTATTACAATGCTTGGAGTGGCTGCTAAACCAAGCACAGAAAACCTTAGGCAAAGACTGTCATGCTCTGATTTGGCACAAAGAAATCAAAATAACTGTGTGAGAAATCAGAATTTAAAGGTCTAAAAATCTCTCTTAAAGGAGAAATCAATATAAAGCAGCCTAATTCCTCCTTTATGCTGTTCTAAGGCTCGTGTTTGCTCCCTGTGTTCCACAGGCAGCGTGTGCAGCTTGGTGTCCTGGAAATGCTGCAACAAGTTAATCTCATTTTGCTGTGCTGAGAAGGGCTTTGGGAGGATTTTGCCCTCGATTGCCTTCCTGCAGCGATGCCAAGAGCACGAGGAGATGTGTGAGCTGATCAGCTCCCCATACTTGTGTCAGCTGGCATTTTGAAATAATCACACCGAGTTGTGGTGCCCAAATATTTGTGTCAAGAATGTATAAACACCCCCCCAATATCCAGACACACAACTGAACCTGCAGCCCTGGCACAGAAATGGGATGTTTGTGTGCCTGTCTCGCGGGCACAGGGAAACATCCCCTGTGGGTCACTCCAACCTGCACCTGGGAATGCAAAGAGCAGGAATTCATCCTGCCCTTGAGGAATGCCAGGGACAGTGCCCTCCATGCAGGAGGGGGGAGGTTCGTGGGTGAGGTTCCCACCTGCAGTGGGGTATCCAGGTCTGGGGTCCTCAGCACAGAAGGGATGTGGAGCTGCTGGATCCCTCTGCTCTGGAGCCAGGCTGGGAGAGCTGGGGGGGTTCCCCTGGAGAAGAGAAGGATCCAGGGAGACCTGAGAGCCCCTGGCAGGGCCTAAAGGGGCTCCAGGAGAGCTGGAGAGGGACTGGGGACAAGGCATGGAGGGACAGGACACAGGGAATGGCTTCCCACTGCCAGAGGGCAGGGACAGATGGGATATTGGGAAGGAATTGCTGGCTGGGAGGGTGGGCAGGCCCTGGCACAGGTTGGGCAGAGAAGCTGTGGCTGCCCCTGGATCCCTGGAAGTGTCCAAGGCCAGGTTGGAGCAGCCTGGGCTGGTGGAAGGTGTCCCTGCCCATGGCAGGGGGTGAGGCTGGGTGGGCTTTGAGGTCCCTCCCACCCAAAGCATCCCATGGGTCTGTGATGATGTGAAGGGTGGGAGGTGTCCAGGTCCAGGGGGACACCCCAGCTCAGGTGGTGCAGTTCACTGCTGGGGGCTGCAATGACAGCGCCAGAAAAGCCAATTTGGGCTCGAGCAAAGCCCAAACCCCCTGGTTTCAGCAGACTGGGGAAGGAGGAGGAGCCTTGGGAACAAACAGGAGGGGGAAGAGCAGAGCAGAGGGACGGGCAGCTCCTGGAAGAATCCACAGTAGGGGTATAATGGCAAAGCAGCCTTTGGTGGAAGGGAGATGGAAGAAGAACAAGATATATTGAAAAAGGTTTAGAGAATGAAGTAATAAAATGTAACCTGAAATTCTACCTTTCCCTCCAGTTCTGAAGAACTCGGAGGTGATGAGTAGATCTGTCAAAATATTTGTAATGGGAAAGTCCTGATTTATGAGGTTTTGTTTTTCATTGTTTTCTTCATTCTTTTATAAAAATAAAGTAAAAATCTGGGGGAGGTGGGGGAACATTCGGGCTTTCCCATTTCTTTTGTTTTTAAAATTAAAAGGGTAAGGAAAAGCAACACTGCTTATGCATTATGCTTTTTAAAATATGAGAAAAAAAGCCTGTAATTTTTAATTACTGTTAGAACTGAACAAAAGATGGGTGAGAGAGAAAGCAGGTCACCATTTCTGCTTGTGTAATGTGGGCTGACTTCCTTGTCAAGGAAAAAAATAACACATCTTTCCTGCAGGAGAGGACTTGGCTATGGGGGGAAATCCCATTTTCTCACTAGCTCTGTTCCAACAGAATTTGGAAACCACAGATTAATTGCACTAATTGCAAGCTTTCAGCCACCTTGCTGATCCCCGTGGCAGTTTGCAGAGAGAGGAATGAGGGCTCGGAACCTGAAAGTGCTTCTCCTGCAAAGAGCTGGCCCCGTCACGCTGATGAGATGACCTTGGTCCAGAAGGGGACTTTCTGTCTCCAGTAAATCATAGGGACTGACACGGAATTTTTCAGAGTATCATGTACAGGAAATACCTGTTTTGTTCTTTCTCCTGGAGTGCATTTGTTGTCCTTTGCCCTTTTCTGGCACTGTCAGCTGTGAGGACGTGTGAGGTGCCCACACCTTCAGCTCTCTCTGTGTTTGCAGGTTTCTCAGCCCATGTGGCGTCTGCCAGATTTTCACAGAAATCATGGAATCATGGAACACCCTGAACCGGAATGTCCCCCTAAGACCACCCAGTCCAAGCCCTGGCCCTGCCCAGGACACCCCAACAATTCCCCCTGTCCCTCAGAGCGTTGTCCAAACCCTCCTGGAGCTCTGGCAGCCTTGGGGCCGTGCCCACTGCCCTGGGGAGCCTGTTCAGTGCCAACCACCCTCTGGGGGAAGAGCCTTGTCCTGAGATCCCACCTGAGCCTGCCCTGGCACAGCTCCAGCCCTTCCCTGGGTGCTGTCCCTGTCACACAGAGCAGAGATGGAGCTGCCCCTCAGGGGGAAGCTCAGAGCACTTCACCCATGTGAACATTGCACATGTGGAAAAACAGGCAATGCCAGGGTGGGAAGAGACCTCTGGATGCCCCTTGCACCAACCTCTGTGCCCAGGCAGGGCCACCTGGCTCCCACTGTCCAGCACTGCTTTGCCTGTCTCCAAGGATGAGAGCTGGGGTGGGAAGACGTGCCGAGTGTCCCAGTCCAGGGAGCCCTGGAATGTTTTAGAACACTGAATCCTCCTGGGGACAGGCTACAGGAGGAGCTGCTCAGTCTTCTGAGGCTCCTCTGTAGAAGCCAAGGCACAAAGGAGGGGCCCATGTGAGGGATGTGGCTCCACAGGGCTGGGAGAGCTCCAGTGTCTCCAATCCACGGGGGGTTACGGGGTTTTGGGGGTTTCCTGGGGCTGGGGAGCAGCAGCTCAGTGTGGGAGGTAGCTCTGAGCACATCTGCTCACCTGCAGCTTGATGGAGGACCCTGAACAGCTTAAACCCCCTCTCCCCTTCAGCACATGTTCAGAGAGTTAAAAGGTGCTTCTGCCACAGAGCCGCTGTTCGGGGAAGATCCAGTGCCAGGAGCTTTCCCGGGAAATGGAATCACACCCAGTGGCTGCTCAGGGGTCTGTTTTTATTGCTGCTCTGCTCACTCCTCTCTCAGCTGTCACTGGGCACAAGTGGGTCTCCCAGCAGTGGGTGGGGCTGCGTTCCTGGAAGCAGAGGAGCAGCAGGGAGTTCCCAGTTCCCTCCTCACCCCCTGGCTTTGCCGTGGGAACGTGTCCCAGCTCCTCCCTGTCTCCCTGTGCCTTGAGAATGAACTGCTCTGACCAGCGCTCCCTTAATGCATTCAGAGGGGGTGGTGTTTGGCCACGCTCTGCTCGTGACCTTTTCAATATTCTGTGTTTTGTTTGAGCAGCACTTGGTCCAGTCCCCCAAGGCTGTGGGCTGTGGGCTGTAAACACAGGATGGTTGGAAAAGGCGAGCAATCAAAGTGCTCTCACAGCAAAGGGCACGAGCCCATTACACAGTGAATTGTTACACCCAGGAGGCATTCCCAGGGCTGACAGGCAGGAACTTGCACATAGAAAGCATCTGGGTGCAGGCAAAAGAGTGCTTTCCCTAAGGAATAACAGCACAGAGGGACCACCTCTGGAATATTGTGACACTGGACACTGAGCTGGGCCAGTGTGTTGGAGGCTGTACAGGTAATATATGAGATATAAAGGGAATCAGACCAAACTATTTCAAATCATGTCATGGCAAAGACATCCCTTGTCCCTCCTGGGACAAGCCAGGTGAGGTCAAGGGAGGGAATCCTGTCCCCCTGCTCAGCACTGGGAATACACAGGCCAGGTTGGACGGGGCTTGGAGCAACCTGGGCTAGTGGGAGGTGTCCCTGCCCGTGGCAGGGGGTGGAATGAGATGGGCTTTAAGGTCCCTTCCAACCCAAAACACTCTGGGATTCTACTTTAAGTGCTTGGCCAAATGTGGAGCCAGGCCAGGCCCAGCTAACCCTGCAGTCCAGCCTGGCTGGGGGCATCAAGGATAGAAGGGAAAAAAACCCTGGGGTAGGGATTTGTCTCCACATGCTGTGGAAGGGCATTGCTGGGAGAGGGTTGATGCTATTGACTCCACTGTCACTGCTACTGCATCGAGGAGTTATTTGGAGCTTATTTTTGTCAGCATTTGCAATCCCTAATGATCCATCATGCTCGGTGCTATCAATAACAAGGCTGGAAGAACATATTTTTATGTGCTTTCTCCTCTCACACACATTTTCCTGTAAAGAAAGAGTGTTTTTCATGCAAATTGTATTTTTTTTCCCTCCTGTGCACATGTGCTGAGCTATATCAAGAGCAGGACTGTGAAACAGATAAAAAGCTGCCCATATGCTGCCTTGATGTCTCGCAGTGCCTGGAGCCCTGGCAATCTGGAGTGGGATTCTGAGCAGGCACGAGCCACCCAAAGGCTCTTCCAGGCTCTGCTGGCTGGAGAAGGAGCTCCTCAGCCTACCAGTCTGCCCAGTGCTTGGACAAGGATGCTACTGGGAAGAGTCACAGAATGATGGAATGGCCTGGGTTGGAAGGGAACCTTCAAGCCCATCCCATTCCACTCCTTCCATGGGCTTTTCTACCACTACTGGCACTGGTGGTACCCAGGGGGTTGGTGCAGTCAGACAAGGAGAGGAACATTTCCTTTTATGACCTGGGGAAGCCATCAGTCCTTCCCTTGCTGTCACTGCATTGCTGCTCTGATTTGAGAGAAAGAGGCATCTTAACGAGCCAGTTAACGGGAACGTCGACGTTTATTCCCACCCTAATGGAAAACCCTTCACAGGGCACCGAAGCCTTCTGCTCATTTGCTTTGATTCTTAATGAAGGACATTTCAGACTGAAGTCTTGTTTTCTTGTTTTATTAAAAAGCATTAAAAATATTGCTCATAAAATATATATGGGGGGTTGAACTTTTGCTGCTGCTGCAGGGATGGATAAATGCTCTGCATTAAAAACAAACAAGCAAACAAACAAACAAAAAAAACAACAAGGAGAAATCAAACAGCAGCTTCCAGCCCCTCGATAGCTCAGTGTGAGCCAGAAAGGCTTCTCCTGGCTGTCAGTTTGTCAGGGCTCCTCCCCAGGGTGAAGTGGCCAGCGCTGGGTCATTCCCACGGCTGGGACCACGTGTGGTGCTGGGACAGGCGGGGTCAGGGAGGAGCAGCAGCATCGCTGGGAGGGGCGGAGCCCGCGGCACAATTAGTGCAGGGTGTTAATGAGGAGGGGGCTGAGCTCAGTGATCCTCCCTGAGCTGGGATGAACCACACCAGACACTCTCCGAATTAAAATAGGAGAGCAATTACAGCGTCATTTTTCCTCTCCACCGTTCCTGGCCAGAGCCTTGGAATAAAGATACTTTTTTTTTTTTTTTTTTTCACAGAGTCCTGGAACAACAGACTGGTTTGGCTTGGAAGGGACCTTAAAGCTCATTCAGAAATGACCAGGTGAGTCCTAGGTTTGGGCCAACACTTCAAACACAAAATATAACACTGAAATAAAGGAGGGAAGAGCATAAGAAGCAGCTCCATAGCCCTGTGACTCTGAGCTCTGCAGTGTGTCCAGACTGATGCTTCCTTCAGCTCTCATCTGGTATCAGTCAGTTATTTCAATGCTGTCAGGACCCTCAGCACCCCCCACAGCCACATCTCGCACTGCAGTGAATAAACTGTGAGTAAATAAATCAAACAATATGAGAAACTTCCCAATGTGCCATTTCTAAGGGTTTTTTTTTTTTCACACTTTGTGGGCCATTTGTCTGCTCTGCACAGTGTTTTTTCACAGCCGATTTCCATCTGTTTCCCGTGGAATTGATAATGTTCTGCACAGCATTCCTTGCACTCAGACATGGGCTGCAATTAAATGCCACTCACAGCTCACACCTGACATTCCTAAAACAAAGGGCAAACAAGCCCCGTTCCCCGGGTCCTTTCTGCCCTTCGTGTTTTTGGGATGTCTCTTTATTTCGTGTTGGACACTTGGCTGTGTGTGAGGCACATTCCCCGTGTTTGGCTGTAAAAATACATTCTGGGCTTTGTGTTGTGATGGAGCAATAATAGGGTGGGAGGAAAACATACCTGGAACCACAAGCAGCAGCCACAAAAGCTGGTGAACTCCTTTGTGCCCAAAATAGGCTGCAAAAATGATTGGATTTTTCCAGCTACTGCTGTGATTCCCTGAGGGGTAACAAACTCCTGAGAGCCTCTCTCCTCTGGTAGCCACTGGGCAAAGCCTCCAGTGTCTTTCCCTGTCTTTGGTGGACTGACAGGTCCAGAGTGGGCTTAGCCAGGAATTAATCAGGCAAAATGCCTTTAAACTGAAAACTTGCCTTTTGAGTAAACTTATTTTCGAATCATCTGGTTTTAAGGGAGAACTTTTACTTTGTTATCAACATCCTCTTTTAATTCCCAGCCTGTGTTGATTCCTGGCCGGTTTGCCTTTGTTTGTTCTTGGAAAGCTGATTTGCCTGTGCAGGCACCATCCAGATGCATCCCTGGAGCTCTCACAGGTTCCCAGATGACCCTGTTCACCTTCCTCTGTGCTCACACTGCCCAAACTGCCCTTTAGGGCTGGTTACAGTGCCCACTGTGCAGCACATAAATATCCCCACATGAGCATGCAGATGTAACTCTTCATACTCAGCCTCGCTGTCTCCAGAACCACAGGATCACTGTGCTTGGGAAGGACTTATGAGAGCATTGAATCCCCCCTGTGCCCAATCCCCACCTTGTCACCCAGCCCAGAGCTCTGAGTGCCACCAGATCCTTCTCTTGGCTCCCCACTGGGCCCCCTTCCCCTGCTGTCAGTGTTTATCTCCCCATTTCAGCCCCAGTGATGATCCCGGGCGTGTTTACCCTCAGCAGGGTATTTTGCCTCCCCTCATCACTGTCCTGTCGCTCGTTCCCGGGAGCTGGAGCAGCTCTCACCTCCAGCACCCCCTCATCCCTGTCAGAGCTGCAGCCCAGGCTCAGCCACCGCCGCTATTTTTAGTCCTTCCAGCTCTCTGGGTGCTCCAGAGCTCGTCTCTCTCCATCCTCTTCACGAGGCAAATGTGGCCACTTATTCTCTTGGAAGGGAGATCCACAAATCAAAGTGAGCACAGTTATTAACTTAAGCCTGGTGCTATTTGCACTCCAGGCTGGAGTTTGCTGAGAGGGGCTGTCTCTGCTCCGAGGAGATGAGACAGCTCACGAGTCAACATTGTCAGTGGCAGCCGCTGGTATCTCTATCTTACTTTGTGATTTAAACCATTCACGGGTCTTCCTGGCACAGCTCTGTGCAGTGGGATTGCTCTGCAGCACTCACAGGCCAGCAGATTCCAGCAACCCTGCTAAGAGGAGCCGGGATCTGCAGCTCCAGCACTGAGCTCTTACTGCTCCTTCAGCACCAGGACTGACAATCTGGGCTCGAACAGCAGGCTCAGAAATGATGGGAAACGGTGGAAGCTGCAGCTCCTGTGAGAGTTCTGAGGACACAGCAGGCTCGGGCAGGGGAGAAACGAGGGGGGGCTGCAGAGAACACACCTTAAAAAGCAAACAAGTTTCCCCGGGGGGTGAAAACAACCCAGAAGGAATGTTTTAGAAAAAACACAGGGGTGCATTGAGCAGGTATTGCAGAGAACAACTTTGGTACACCTTTGATACAACTCTGATACACCTCCCTGGAGGTGTCCAAGGCAGGCCTGGAGTGGCACTCAGTGCTCTGGGCTGGGGACAAGGTGGGGATGGGCACAGGGGGATCCATGGGCTGGGAGGGTTTTTCCAGCCTCAGGGATTCCAGGATTCTATTCCTTTATTTTGATCCTACCTCATCTAGTTTTTGCTGAGTTTTCAGGCAATGCTGAACTTTTTGGGGAAATTTGGGTGCTGCACCAATGGCCAGGAACTGCAGAACAACCTCCCCAAACCCAGTCTGAGGGGAAAAGGTGGCAAAGGGACTCTGACAGAGGTTGCTGTTCATTATGCTCAGTCTGGAATGGGTAAATACAAAGATTTCTTTGCAGAAGTACTTTTTTGGGGGTGAAGTGACTCTTCAGGGCAACCTCAGAAACGATGGAGAAAATAGTCACAGTGATTCTTCCCTCTGTCAGTTCTGTCCTGATTTATGGTGCAATTTGCAAAGTAAAAGTCACCATTGGCTTCAAATGTCTGATTCTGGTGGAATTAATAGTGTTTGCTTGTATTTCTTTAGCAGAACTTTATTAAAGAAGATTTTCAGCCTAATTAAACCATTTCAGGATTTTGGCTTCCTGTCACCCGAAGATAAGTCTGAAGTGGAAAATGAGGTAATAGCCATAGAAATATAGAATATATTTATAGAGTTTTTATAACTTCTGTATTGTTTTAATATCAATCCTATTTTCTTTTATGAGACTTTAAAGGGGGAAAAAATGCAAGCAGCAGTTACATGGGAATTGTGACCTGATATGTTTAATAAAATATTAAACTGCAGGTTGTAAATGTGTTACACATGGCAAAGAGGAGAGTCAGGCCATGGCCATTCTAACATCATAAAACCCAGATGTGCCCACAGAACAACATATTCAAATACTACATTAGTTTATTGCAGATATAAAGTTAATATCCAGAAAACAGGTCTCAGAGAAAACAGGCTGTGCCTGAACAGGGGATGCATTGCTGAGGAGGCAAGGAGGGATTTCCATCCTAGCAAAGGCAGGAATGACAGTGCAGTGTGGGATTCAGTCTTTGTCTTCCTGAAAGGAATCCTTCAGGATGAGCCTGCAAGAAAGGAATGCCTTGGTGAAGTAATGACATCTTTAATTTCATAAACAACCGACCAAACAACTAAATAAATATGGATAATACAGAAATCTTTCATATCTGAGTATATGCATATGTGTGTATAACATAAATATGTATAATACATATATATTTCATATATATGTGTGTGATTAAATATAGAAAATTAGCTGTTGCAGAGACTCTTTCAGAGCCTGTTTTAAGGGCATTTTCCTCAGTGCAGAGCTCTTTTCCAGCACTTCCCTCCTCCCCACTCCCTCTCCCCTCCCTGGCTCTGTTGATGTGTCACGGCCACACTGCTGGGGTAGAGATTTGTGGGCCCATAAAAAGACCTGAATTGAAAACCAAAGAAGTTATTACTTTTTTATGTTGGGTTTTCTCAGTGATCCACTTCCCTGTGACCTCCCAGCCCCTTCCAGCAGTAAAGGAACCATGAACTCTGTCACACAGGGATGAGGGAAATGGAGGGATTTGCTTAAATGTGCTGGAAACAAACAGCAGCTGAATTTGTTTGTCACGCTCCAGCTCTTATTATTCATAGTAAACTTTGATAGAGCCTGTGTGCCCAGAGCAGGCGAGACTGCTCTCAGATATATAATGCCAGTATTCCACATTTTTTAGGACGGGATATTGGGAAGGAATTGCTGGCTGGGAGGGTGGGCAGGCCCTGGCACAGGTTGGGCAGAGAAGCTGTGGCTGCCCCTGGATCCCTGGAAGTGTCCAAGGCCAGGCTGGACGGGGCTTGGAGCACCCTGGGCTGGTGGGAGGTGTTCCAGCGTGGCTGGAATGGATGGGCAGCTCCTGAGGGATATCCTGACTGTGTTCCTTGTGGGAAAAGGCATGAGGAGACAGCCACCCCTCGGGAACAGGTGGGATCAAGCTGGTCCAGTGCCCCCAAGCCCTGCTGCCCCCCCAGAGCCAGGGAACTGCTCAGAGCACTTCAAGGGGCTCAGGACTGACACAGGGGCTGAGGGAGCCTGAGCCCTCCCCAGGAAAAGCCCTCTACTTGTAAAACAGGCAAATACGAGACAAGGTTAAAAATAAAATAGAAGAAATAATGAATTTGTTTATATCTTTATTTATAGCTATTTTAATTAAGAAAAATAGTTGAAACAGATCATTGTAATTTATAAAATTCTTCAGGGATGTCTCCTCAGGCAAATAATAAATCCAACTGAAATCTCCCTCTCTACTGATGTTAAAGATACACTTATTACCTCTAATTATTTCCCACTTGGTTAACTCGGGACCATTTTTCTTTTCTTTCCTCCCACGACAAGTAACACTCTGCCTGCAGGGATGCCTGTGCAGAGGATCCTGATCAGGACCACAATCTGTTTGCTCTGCCAGGACACATCTCCCGAGCCTGTGAGCATCCTGCCTCAAACTTCACATCCCAGCTTCTGGTTGGATCCCTCTTTTTAAAGGAAGCATCACTTATCTATTCCCCAGATTCATGGAATGGCCTCTCCTTCTGCCCTGCAGTGCTCCAGCTCCCATCACCTGGACCACTCTTCTTTAAAACACTGGATTGCTCCAGCAGGTCAGCAAATGATCCCATTCCCTTCTGGTAAAGGGTGGGAGGGTTGGCACGGGATGGGCATCTTTGAGCAGCCCAGCTGATGTGGACACGAGGAGCTGGACAAGCCCCCCTCCCAGGGCAGCATCCCAAACCCCCAGCCCTCTCCCAGCCAGGCTGGGCACGTCCCTGGAGCACACAGACAGCTGGACACGGGATAGCCAGTTATCCAGCAGACAGGGAGTTGTGGTGGTTGTAAATCCAGAGCCTCTGTGCTTTCACACAGTGTACGTGCAGGAGACAGGATGTTTTACAGGGCAAATTCAGTTCCTCTCCAAATACAATTGCAAACCACCGTGGGAAGTGTTGCCACAAGATGGTTCCAGTAGAAATGTGGCTGATGGAGGCTTTTATGAAGGAGCAATAACTCATCAGGATGTGCCAGCAGAGTTCCTGACATATTCATGTATCCCAGCTGCAGGCTCTGAAAATTCAGCTTTGCCTGGAACTGCACAAAGTTTCCTGTTTTTCTTTATTAACCACATCATATTTTGGATATTTTGCCCACCTCCAGATTTATTCCTGTTGTTCTGCAAGCCCACAAAAGTGATGCCCGTGAGGCACAACTGATTCCAGGGGTGTTCCATCAGAGCTCTGCTGCACAGGCACAGCTTCCCAAAGTGCTGGGAGAATACTGGAACCTCGGATCACAAAATCCATCACAGCTTCAGCCACCATCCTCAGTGAGCACTGGGCTCTTTGTTTTCCATCAGTGGGTGTCCTGTCGTCCAAAAAATCCTGTCCTTCATGTCACCCTTGTGCAGGAAACATTTCCAGCTGGAGCCTATTGGCAGGACACAGGGAGAGGCAGGGACACATCCCAGCCAGCCCAGGGCACTCGGGGGTGCAGATGGGACTGTGGGGACTCCCAGCACAAGGGACTGGAAGGATCAGTGCCCCCATCTGCCCCAGTGCCCCCAGTCACAGGGGCAAGTCCACTCCTCTGGAACAGACCTCCCAGGAAAGGTACCCCTCACAACAAACAGCAGCTTGGGCTGTGGCATCCTTAAAACCCACCTTCAGGTGGTTACCAGAAGACTGACAGGGATTAATTCAATAAATATCCATTCAATAAATATCCATTTCATAAGTTATTTTGTCCTGTAATAAAGGACATTATGCCAGTTAATACAACCCTACACTGAAATCTGAGCTGTTTTTTTCCATAGGTACCGTCAGCTTTAATAAGGTCATGACAATTAATGCAATAGGGTTTTATTAATGCAGTTGTTATTAAAATTGTATTTAACCCTATGAATTATGGTAGTGACAAACAGCAGATCCAGGTCCACATTTATACTTTGAAGCTCAGAAGCAGATGAGCAGTAAATATTTCAGCTCAGTTAATGCACTGAAGCAGCGAGGGGACCTCGCAGGCACGAGGACCAAATATTGGAAATGATGGAACACCTGACAGAAAGACTTAAAAAGCTTCTTTGTTGCTTCTGCCTCGTTCTTGGTTTTCCTAAACAGGTGGATATTACCCAAAATCAATAAAGAGAGTTGCAAGGTCAGTGGAAGAGCAGCTCAGACCTGACTCTTAATTTCAGGGCCGATTTGCCTCATGTCCCAGCCATCCCTGATTGGGCTGGAGCAGCTCTGACAGGTAATTAATTACAGCCCAGATTGGACAGTGGCAGCAGCTCTGGCACCACAGGATTCATCTCCGCTGTCAGCTGCCTAATGTGGATCCGCTCCCTGGCATGGAAAGGAACACTTCCAGTAAATCTTAGTCCTGCTCCTGTCCCCGGGAAGGAAATCAGACATGACAGTAACAATTGCCTCTGTATTCCTGGGGAAATGCACCCTCAAACTCCAGCCACGGGATATAGGAGCACTTCAGCAGAGCACAGCTCCTGCCAGAGCCGGGGGATGAGAAAGGGAGGAATCATTTTCCAAGGAAATATGGAGCAGGACAGAGTGTGAGTGGGCAGGATATGGATACAGGGCACAGGATACGGGATATGGGATATGGTACAGGATATGGGATATGGATACAGGGCACAGGATATGGGATATGGGATATGGTACAGGATATGGGATATGGATACAGGGCACAGGATATGGGATATGGGATATGGTACAGGATATGGGATATGGATCTTGGGCACAGGATACATAATATGGGATACAGAACATGGGATATGGATACAGATGCAGGATACAGGACACAGGGCACAGGATCCAGGCAGTGAGGATGGAGGAGGAAGCAGAGGTGTTCCACACCCAAAGGTGCTGAGGTGGCCAGGCACAGGCTGGCAGCAGGATCAGTCCCCGTGGTTTCCAGGAATGCTGCCCTGGTTTTGTGCCCTGGGCCGGCTCAGCAGCAGCAGCGATCGATGGAGACATCAAAGCACAATATTCACGAGGGGCTGAGCAGTGAACAGGCTTTAGCTCTCCAGGAAAATCCTGGAGGTGTTTCCAGGCAGAGTGTGTGGAAGATTTCACATGCCCACAGCAGTCTTTTGCATCTCATTTCTTTAGTTTCCCTCTCGGTGGTGGTGGGAGGTGCCAAGCTCTGGAGCGTGGCACTCCCAGGAACAGCTCTGGCTTTCCAAGAAAGGTGGGTCTGATCCTTGTCTGACTTCAGTGAAAAGTCTTGCACTCTTCTTGAACTTTAGTAGGAATAAATGAGAATACTGAGAATTCCTCTGCTCATCTGCCAAGGGGGTACACGGAGTGCTGAGTTGAGCAAGTGTTGCTAAAACTCCACCAAGTGAGAGTTAAAAATAAAGGCACCAGGTCCTTCCAGAGGTGTGTGTCCCTGCTCCCAAAGGGGTGTGTCCCTGCTCCCAAAGGGGTGTGTCCCTCCCAAGGAATGTGTCCCCACTGGCAACATTTAATAGTGGCAAAATAGACCCATTTTCTGGACTTGTTTCCCAGAGTCTGAGCCTGTTCACTTCATTCACACACCATGGGAGGAAAGAAGGGAAAGCATCCTCAGCAGTGTAAGTTTGGGACAAAGGCTTATCCTGCCTGGAACAGTGCATTACCTTCCCTAAGGTTTTTATGTGACAGCGTCAGTGCTCTCACAACACCTCTGTGCCATTTCCCGTTCCCTGTAACGCTCTCTTTCCTTTCATCACCTCCCATTTAAATTTCCTTTCCAACCTTTCAGTATCTCAGCTAAGTGAGAGCCTGGGAAGCAGGAGCTGCGTTCATTCATAATTCAGCTGCTCTGGCTGTGCAGGAGGGACAGAGGCTCCGCTCACTCTCTGTGGCTGGACCAGCTCCTGCCCATTCCCCCCATGGCTGGAGCAGAGCCAGGGGGTGTCGCTGGAACATCCCCAGCCTCTGGAGGTCAGGGATGCAGCTCTGGCAGGGTGTTTATCCCGTGAGCACAGAGGAGGCTGTTTGTGATGTGTTTCTGCACCCTCCCTCACGCACAGCAGGGAGCGGCTGCGAAGGAGGGAGATGAGCTGTGGGAGGAACGAGGACAGGGATCAGCAGCAGGGACAGATCCCGGGGCCGGGCACAGGGAATTCTGCAGGCGCTGCTGACCGCGGGCTCGGGCCAGGCTGGGCTGCATTAACGCTGTCATTTCAAAAACATGGCAAGGCATTCCTCATTCCCTGTTCTGGGTTAAAACACTCCGTGTGCTGCTGGGCCCAAACGGATCAGTTAAGAACTACGACGGCAGAGGGGTCTGAGAATCAGCAACAAAAAATAGACAAACCCTTGTTAAAGACAGTTTGGGAGGTTGCAGGATAAAGGCTATTTTACTGCTTGTAAATGAAAATAGTGAGGAATAATGTACGAAGAACTGTGATATCTGTTACTGGAATTTTTTAAATCAAACATGACTCTTTTTTTAAAGTGCTCACTTTTGAAGCAGAACCTCTTTCAGAGAATCCCCACAGACACAACTACACAGGAAGCAATGGCTCATGGACAAAATGGTAAAAAAAAAACCCTTTAAAATATGAGTCTGGTGGTCTCAGCTACACAGTTTTACACTGCAATATACACCTCCACACTGGAATACACTAAAATGCCTGAAAACCTCAGATCCTGCCTGTGGCACCAACACAGTCTACACAGATAAGCAGAATTTAGGGGAACTGAAGCAACATTTCTCCTGCCAGCTGCCAAAATACGGATTATGTGTTAATGTCATAGTAATAATGTATGTTATATATAATGTAAAATAATAAAATATGTAGTATAAATGTATAATATGTAATAATGTAATAGTAACAAATAAAATGTAATTCAATAAAATGATGCACTAATACATAATCATTTCCATGTGTGCTGGGTGAGCCCTGGCAGAAGGCAGCAGGCCCAGGGCTGTGGTGTCCAGAGAACTGGTCAGTCCCTTCCCACAGGGTTCCCTCCTCCTTGCAGTCTCAGGAACTGCCCCCCAGACCCACAGAGTTCCCAGAACTATTTTCCATGCAGGTTGTTGCTGTAGGTGCTGGGGGAGGGTGTGAGGGGCAGGGAAGGGATGTGTCCCAGGAGACACACTCTGTTCCGATGGGAATCTGGGAAGTTTTACTGCACATTGTAACATCTCTCCCCAGCCACTCTGCATTCCAGTAATATCCTGTAAATGCCACATCAGTTTCCTTTAAATACATCCCCAATGTTTTCTAAGGACTCTGATAACAACCTGGCAATACAAAATAAACCAGGATTTGATCTGCCTGACAATGTATTGGGAATCTTAAGTTGATCTTAATTCTTCCCTGCTCTAAAATCCAGTATTTGTTACCGCTCCGGGTTGCTCGATGGAAATATCAGGTTCAGTTTCTATGACAACAAGAGTCATAAATGCCAAAATTCTGCCTGTTCCCTTTCTTTTTTCAGCTTGACAATGAGCCATTTTTTTTTCTTTTCATTCTTTTAAATTAACCTTTCCCTTTCCCCTGGAAATGAATAATCCAGGCAGAACCTGCCTTCCCTCCTGTATCCACAGTGTCCAGTTGTTTCACCACAGCCCAGCTGTGTCTGGAGAGTCAGAAAAAACCCATCTCCTTTCCCTCAGGAAATACTCAGATGCTGGAAATGGGATGAAAGGTGGCCAGAGAGAATCCAGGGATAGCCCTACAGAAGCTGGGCTCTCCAAAGGCCACGTTCCAGTCAGGAGCGTGTGGTGGCAAGGCTGGAGCACGTGTGGGTGGCACTGGGGGCTGAGGGGCTGCCCTAGTGCCAGAGGCACATCTGGGGCTGGCAGGGGTGAAGCTCCTGTTTCTGTGTGTTCACAGGTACATTAATATAACATATATATGTGTGTATGTGTATATATATGTATATATATATGTGAGTGTATATTACAAATATAAATATAATATAGGATGGACAGGATGGCAGCAACAGCCGAGAGTTTTGCAAAACCCACTTCCATCTCAACTCCACAAAACTGTGCCAAGCACTGCAGCCACGTGGTGGACGAGAACCACGGCACACACGTTACCTAAGGGGTGGCAGAAGCAGGTCTCTTACTGCTCCTGCAGGTTATAAATTGTAGAAATCACTGCACAATTCCCCTTGTGGGTTATTCTTTGCTCCCTTCTCTCCGGTCCTGTCTCCTTTCAGTTCTTCTCTGTGTGCTACAAAGCTGTTCTGAGTGCAGCTGGAGGATTTCCCTGACTTTGAGGAGAACACACTAAGATGGGAGCTCATGGAAATCCTTCCCTTTGCAGGAGAGCTCTGCAATGCAAATGGACCCTGACACGGTGCTGGCTCCTTCCTCCTCCAGAAAAGAGCTGCTCTTTCAACCAGCCCCACTCTCCAGCTGCTGCCTGTGCTGGAAGGGCTCTGACATTCAGTGCTCCTGACTGAAGTAGGACAATGCTGGGGCTCAAACACATTTCCAGTGCACAGGGCTCTTCTGCTTCTCTTGCATCTGTTTTAGACTTAACCAGTTGGCCAGAGAGGAATTCCTGCCCAAAGTGTGATTCCATCACCATAAAGAGACAGGACGAGAGGAAACGGCCTCTGGTTGTACCAGGGGAGGTTAAGGTTGGATTTTGGGGAAAATGGATCCTGGTACTTGCTTTATCCTCTGAAAATCTTTATTGCACCGAATTTTTGTTTCACTTCCAGCTTTTAGCAGACTATCCAGACTCTCCCAGCTCTTGCCATGGAAATATTTCTTCCCTTCCCCATCTGTCACCTGCAGCGGTGCCCCCTGGGCCACAGGGTCAGGAACACAGCAGAACACAGTGGAACATTGGTCCTTTTCTGAGGTGAAAATAGCAGATTCTGCCAGAAGTTCAGTTGTGAGCTCTGCAAAAAATGTTGATCCTGTTTATATTTGGATTTACATCTTTCCCCTTTCTTTGCACTGTTCTGCTCCGCTGAAGTCACTGAGTCTGGCACACAGGAATCAGTTTTACATTTTAGGCTTTTAGTCTGAATTTGGGCTGAAACCTGAATTGGCTCCCCCCCCACCCAATTAAATCAGCTCCAGTTTACATTTATATTTTCACTGAAAATTCTGCTTCTTCCAAAGTCAGGGCCATAATGCCTTCTCATAAAACCTCACAAGCACCAACTAAAATTCTTCTCCACTCTCTTCATGCCCACCAAACGTTCCTTTTTTGAACACCTCCAGTAAGTGATGCTCGACTCCACCATCTGCCAACATTTTTATCCCATTGTATGGGGTTTTTTTTTGCTCCTGCAGATGATAATTTGCTTGTATTGCTTTGCAATTCCATTTCTCAGTAATTTTGCCAGGCATTATCATGCCTTTGCTTCCTCATTTTTGTAGTTTGTCATTAATTTACATTATCAATGATCTATGTAGCCTGGATCAGCAATCAGCTTTATTCAAAGCTTGTCTAGGAATTAAAGAATTCAGCCCAATATATATATTAAAAATTAAATATATATATATTAAAAATTATAAAATATATAAATTAAATATATTTTTATATATATAATATATATTTACATTTATTTTTTAAATTCGATTTATTTTTAATTTTTTAAAATTTTTAATATATATATTAAAATATGTAAATATTATATATATATTAAAAATTTTAAAAATTAAAAAATAAATGGAATTTTTGCCATTTCTCACAAAATACCTTTGGCTGTGTACTGACCTGGGGGTTGTTTTTGCTGAGAATCCCGACAAAAGAGCACCCTCACATATTCTTCTATAAAATATATTAAAATAAGGCCAGGCTGGTATAAAACTGAGAAGGAAGAACCCCCTGGCACCAACCACATGCTGCCAGGGAAACAGGTTAATGTATGAACGTCCCTCTTGGGACAGAGGTTTTAAGTGCTCTGTTTTCATGAAAATAACCTTTTCAATTAAGCAAAAGAAATTATTAATATTCTTATCTATTATCAAGCCCCTATTTTGCATCCATCAACCAACAGCCTGAGCCATAATTGCAAAAACTCTCTTTCTGGGGCTCTCTGGATGCAGAGGAGCAGCTGCAGGAGGGGAAAGGCCCAGGAGAGGCTTTAAATAACTCTGGTTATGAACTGGATCATGGCAGCAAGTGGAGATGCCAGCCCAGCTTTGGGATCACAGTCCCATGGACTTTATGAATGCCACAGAAACTGAGGATAAGCTTTCCTCAAAACTGTTTACAATCCACGTGAAACCAGTGACGAGGCACCTGGACTGAGTTTGATGCATAATCACTTTGTCAAACTTTGTCCAAGCTGTATTTCTCAGTCCCTAAAAACCTGATTTCCTTAGGCCACAGCTTCCACACAAAGGCTTTCAAATACTCCAACTTTCAAATATTAAAACATAAGATTTTTTATTTTTTATTTTATTTTATTTTTTTTTATTTTTATTTTTATTTTTTTTATTTTATTTTTTATTTTTATTTTTTATTTTATTTTATTTTTATTTTTTTTAATTTTATTTTTGCCTGGATTTGTCTCATTTTTCACCTGAAGGAAACACTCTCCTGCCCATGGAAATGGGGATCTAGGGATTGATTTGTGTGGGGGCAGGAGATAAAGGATGAAGTAAAACAGGGGAGGGGGCAGCTGGTCCCACACTGAGGCAGCTTCAAGCAGTGGTGGGACCTGGGAAGGAGATGCAGCTCTTTGGAGCCAGTAAAAAAACTGAATTCCAATAAATCCTGGAGGAAAGGGCTGGCTTGTGAGTGAAGGTGGAGAAGGGAAAGGCTGGATACACCTTGATGTGGAAACCTGAACCTACAAACCCGCTTCACTCTCAGCACCCCTGATCTGCTCAGGGCACCAAACACTGCCTGGAATTCAAGCACTGGAATTCCAGGAAAGCACCATCTGATGGTCTCCATGTACAGAGGAGATACTTGGGGAGATTGGGCTCAGCTGGAGGGTATTTTTAGTGCAGGGCTGACCCAAGGAAGTCACTCCAAGATGAAGGGACTTGTGGAGCCATCACAGCTGAGCCAGCCCTGAGCACGGGGACAGGCAGGGCTGAGCCTCACAAAACACTTCATTAACCCTGAGACAGTGACTGCAAAAAGAAAAACATTTCACTCAGAAAGGGAAATCACATTCTGCTTTTACAGGGCACAAGGAAGGCCTTGTTCTTTACCTTTTAATTTATTTATTCTGGTGGAGAGAAGAGCTCGAGCGGATGACACAGGGCTGGGAAACGCTGCATTACCTTGCCTGCCCTCACACACATGTGCTGCTGCACATGGCACAGACACACTCACACACTGCCTCTGGGAGCCTTCAAACAGCTCAATTCCACCTCTTGCTGTGCCCTGAGCCTTAATTGCTGCAGTGAATGGGGCTTGCTCTGGGTGTGCCACTGCAGGGGGATTTCACACTGAAGGAAGCCACGGGAATTGATATTTGATCCCACAGAGTCATAAAATCACAGAATGGGTTGGGTTGGCAGCGACATTAAAGCTCTTCTTGTTCCACCCCCTGCCATGGGCAGGGACACCTTCCACTAGCCCAGGTTCCTCAAACCTGGCCTTGGACAATTCCAGGGATCCAGGGGCAGCCACAGCTTCTCTGGGCAACCTGGGCTTGTTGGTGAAGTATTTGCTATCCAAAAATTTTTGGTTTTTTCTCACATGGCTCTTGGTCCTCAGACCCCACTAGTACCCAGCCTGGGCTGCACCAGCTCCCCCCTGGCTCTGCTTGAGCAAAGCCTGTGGGATGGGACACTTGGGAGGGGACACTGCTGTCCCCAAACATCCCTTCCAACAATAACCCTCATTATTCCTGTCTGGAGGAGCAGCAATGATGGAGGTGGCTGTTAAAGGACTATCCAGAGCTTTACTCGATGCAGGGTGACACCAACAGGCACATGGACAGTACTAATCCCCCATAAGAGGAGAAGGTCCTTCATTCCCAAAGCCTGGATCCCCTTGTGATCACGTTCAGCACCTTCTCCCTCTGGTCCCTGCTCCTGGGGACCAAAATACCAGGAGAAACCCCAAATCAACACTTGCAAACTGTATTCCATTTTCCCTGCACATAAAGCTGGGGCTTTTCACTTCAAATGCAAAGAAAATTGAACAAATACTTTAGGGGAAAAAAAAAAATCACCATTTTTTTGCTCTTTCATTCTTTTGGAAAGGGCTTTGGAAAGGGAAGAGGTTCAAGCAAACAGCAGGGGAAAAGCAGGAATTCAGTGCAGGAGCAAACGATCTCCTGAGGGGCTCCCGAGGGAGCACAACCAATCCTTTCTCTGCTCTGCAGATGCCTCTTTTTGCAGTCGTTGCACTCAGGCCCTTCTGGGGAAGATATTTGGTGTATCAGAGCCTCCAGCCCTCTGCCCATGAGCGATTTCTTCACTCCTCTACCAAGCTGTTTCAAAAGGAAAACTTCCCCGCACACAGTCCCAGGGGAATGGTACTGCTCCAGGGAGGATATTTCTGTGTGCTCCAAACCCCACAATGTGCTGCTTGGTTCTGCCTTATTTGCATGTCCTAAAGGTGCTGTTGAGTGGGGGATTTAGTGCTCCAACTCCATCCTTAGGGTTTTCCAGGTCCTGTGCATATGCAATAATTTGTACTCGGAGATGTGCAGTGACCTCTTTTTTTTCAGTGCAAGAAATGTTTTCATTAAAAATAAAATAGCAGATACATCAAGACATTTCCTCTTGTAAAGCCTCATGTTCTGAATACAAAGGAGGAATAGCCAGGCTGTGCAAAGCTTTATGCTCATTCCATGCAGCTGAAAATGGGAGAGTGGCTGGGAGAGGGAGATGGGCTCTTGTGTAACAGATAACCCAAACTTTGCAGGCAGCTCTGCAACTGCCACAAATAGATCCCAGAGCCATGGAATGGCTGGGTTGGGAGGGATCTAAAATCATCCCATTTCACCCAAGCCACGGGCAGGGACACCTTCTACCAGCCCAGGGTGCTCCAACCTGGCCTTGGACACTCCCAGGGATCCAGGGGCAGCCACAGCTTCTCTGCCCAACCTGTGCCAGGGCCTGCCCACCCTCCCAGCCAGAAATTCCATCCCAATATCCCATCTCTCCCTGCCCTCTGGCAGTGGGAAGCCATTCCCTGTGTCCTGTCCCTGATCCAGGGCACCACTGGTCACTGATGTCCATCAGGACACGTGAATTATCCCACTGAGAGTCAACAGCAACATGCCTATGGCTAAAGTGAAATATCTTTTAATAATTGATATTAAATCAGGACCTGCAGAGATTTTAGGACCAAAAAGCTCAATTTTTGCAGCTCTTCACTCACATTCCTTTTAACTGAAGGTGTCGTCTTATTTGCACTGTGAATATTTATAACTGTGAATTTAAATGATCCCTTTTTCAGGAAGGAAGGAACAGGCTCAGGCTGGTTAAATCATTTGCTGGGAAATATTCACAATGTGAACACAAAATGGGAGCAGAAACAAATTCCTGGAGACATCAAGAAGAGCCCCCACAGCACAGATATCAGCTCATCTGATCAGCCCTTGTTTCCTGGTACTGACTGAAACAGAGCTGGGAAAACATGGAAATTAGAGATTTCCACCATCTTGAGGAGACAACATTAATATGCTGCCACCAAATCACGGCTTCTGTAGCAAATCTGCCTTGCTGGTTACAAATTGTGTTTGAAATCTTCTGAACTGCTGGAGTTGGCTGAATCCTCAACCCCAGAATTGTTAATATTTGTACAAATAGAAGCTGTCAGGTCTGTTCAAGGCAATTCACAAACCCGTGCCATTCCTTATCTGACAGAATTCAGATCACTGCCAGAGAAGGGCCGTAATAGCTCACAAGTTCCCAAATTCTCCATTAATTCAGGGGAAAAAAATAATTCAGCTGAAAAGTCACACTGCTAATTACTCTGATTTAAAGAGCATTTCAATTACCTAATTGAGGAGCAGAAATAGTGCACTCAATTTAGGTGGTCAGTCACAGTTCAGAAATAATGAATGGTAAATGATTAATACACAGCCCAGAAACACTCATAATCGGGAAATTATTCCTTTGAATCAGCCAGTGCACACTGGCAACAACAGACACTTGCAATCAATTCCAGGAGCTGGCTGCAGTCTGCACGTGGGAATGATGTTCCCATGGGAATGCTGCAGACTGCAGGTGGGAATAACGCTCCCATGGGAATGCAGGTTTGTCCCACGTTTCACCTCAAAGGGTTTCTGTCCCTAAGAACGTCCCAGAGATGGTTTGGTGCAGAGAGCTTTCCCCAGGCCTTCATTGTTTGGGGTATTTTTTAATTGATAGAGGCAATTGATCCTGGATCAGCCAACATTTGAACGGCATTTACAATCAAATCAAGTCTTGGTGCTGCTGTGCAGGGGGAGAGCTGGGCTGGGGACACACCCAGGGATGGGTCACTGGTGACAGGAGGAGAGGGAACGGCCTCCAGCTGTGCCAGGAGAGGCTCAGGTGGGACAGCAGCAGGAATTTCTGCCTGGAAAGGGTGGTCAGGCCCTGGCAGGGGCTGCCCAGGGAGGTTTGGAGTGCCCAGCCCTGGAGGTGTCCAAGGCAGGCCTGGAGTGGCACTCAGTGCTCTGGGCTGGGGACAAGGTGGGGATGGGCACAGGGGGATCCATGGGCTGGGAGGGCTTTTCCAGCCTCAGGAATTCTGGGATTCCAGGCTATACCTGGCTATACCTGGCAGGGAGGTCTGAGGAGTATTCCAGCAGGAGGTATCCTGGAGGGAGGTGACAACCAGGAATCAACTCCAATCAACTCCATCTGAGCCGGACTCGGTATAACAAATAAGTAAACAAAGATAAATAGAGATTGGGGGTTGCAATGGGATGGTCTTTAGGTCCCTTTGAACCAAAACCATTCTGTGATTCTGTGATAAATACCATCAATTAATAATTAGCAATTCATAACTAAACTAATAACTAGTTACCATTAGTAACTAAACCTTCTTAACTAAAGCACAAAATTAAGACAGAGAAATTAGTTGAAATTTTTCCTAGAAGAGCTTAATCCGGTGAAAAGTCACCTTCAGATGGGGCAAAATACATTCAAGAATCTCATTACATCTCCCTTTGCTTTTCCCAGGAAAAAAGGAAGGAAGGAAAATCTTCCAGCAGAGATATTCCATTCCAAATATCTCAGAATATTAACAATAAAAAATTGTAAAATCCCAGAAACCCAGACTGGTTTGGGTTGAAAGAGACCTGAAAACCCATCCAGTCCCAGCCCCTGCCATGAGCAGGGACATCTTCCACTAGCCCAAGTCGCTCCAAGCCCCTTCCAACCCAGCCCTAAACACTTCCAGGGATGGGAACTCCACTACATCTCTGGACAATTATTTTGAAGTTAAAAAGGTAGTTCTGAAAATTATCCAGAATCCTTCTGAAAACTTACACATAATAAAAAATTTATAAAATAAATATTTCAATTTTTTGGAAAATGTTTTAAAAGTAATATATTTATGAATAATTCTGAAAATAATACTAAAATTATTCTGAAGCTATGTTCTAAATCACAGCGAACCAAGTTCCCCTTCAAAATATGGATGTAAGAAAACAAACCCAGGATGAAGGCACGTTTTGTTCCAGGGAAAGCACCCCAGGAGCATCCCAGCTGTTCCACACTCACAGTGAGAGCTACAGACACTGTTCCTTTCAGCAGGAACTCAGATAACCAGGTATTGGTGTTATCTGTGTTTATTTTCCCTTCCCTCAAAATTTGTATAAATTATTTGCCATGGCAACCCCACTGTTAATAAGTTGTACTGTTTAATTACATGTTGCATGAAATTATTCCCATTTGTCGGTTTTTGTGTTCCCACATAAGAAATTCTGTTCAAACAAGTCCTGCCTTCCAGAAAAAGGAGGGTTTTTTACACGTTTATCTTCATTACCCACCGAGCTGTCAGTTAAAAACGGCTGCAGATGCTGGCACGTGTGGGGTGAGGTGCCAGGGCTGGGGAAGCCACAGGCACTGCAGGCTCCCCTGGAGCTCCTGGCTTTGATGGGATGAGGGGATGGGATGCGTTGGAACTGGCTGAGGAAAGGATGAACTTCATCTGAAATGCCAGAGGGCAGGGAGAGATGGGATATTGGGAAGGAATTCCTAGCTGGGAGGGTGGGCAGGCCCTGGCACAGGTTGGGCAGAGAAGCTGTGGCTGCCCCTGGATCCCTGGAAGTGTCCAAGGCCAGGTTGGAGCACCCTGGGCTGGTGGAAGGTGTCCCTGTCCATGTGGCACTGGATGGGCTTTAATGTCCCTCCCAACCCAAGCCAGTCTGGGATTCCTTGGAATGACAGAAGCCTCTTGCCCCTCCTGAGCAGAGGGTGCCAGAAGGGAGACCCCTCCCCAGAGGCTCCCACACAGCGGTGGATGAGCAGGGGGAGCTGCTGGATAAAGAGCAGGAGCCAGGTAATTGCATCCAGTGCTAATCCTGAAACGTTCTTGTCCTCCCCAGCAGCTCTCCTGGTTCCTCATTCCCCACCACGCTTAAGCTCTAATGACACCGGTTGCTTTGAGACTTCAAGGAAGGAAATTTTAATAAAAACTTGGCTTGCTGTTATTCCATTGCACACTCTGCACTGAATTAAACATCAGGCTGAGGAGCTGTGGTGACAGTCCCTCAGCTGGTGACAGTCCCTCAGCCCGAGCCCCGCTGGCCAACGCTCGGCGCAGGGAAATGGGTTGATGGCATTTTCTTTAAGGCTCATTTCCAGCTTTCCATCAGTCTCATGTAGGACATGGCTGAAGTGCTGTGCGAGGCATCTTCTCGTGGCCAGCTGCCTGGAATGGGGCTATGGCTCACTTGGAGCTGTGAGTCAGCTGTGTGTCCTGGCTCCATCAGAGCAGTGTCACCCTGTGCTGATCCCTGGGCACTCAGCCAGGCTGTGCTCTGCTCCCACCACAGCTGAAGGAAGGGCTGTGTGAGAGGGAATTGCTAAATAAGCTGTGCACTCCATCCCTGATGTGCAGCTGGGCTGCAGTTCACTCTCTTCAGCTCTAAGACACAACTTCATTCTTTGACCAAACAGCATTTTCCAGGCAAAGCAAATGCCACGGGGTGAGTGGACTTGGAAGAAAGTGTGAAATAAGGAGATCCAACACAGAATCCCATGGAATATCCAGCATGGAATCACAAACTGGGTTGGGTTGGAAGGAACCTTAAAGCTCATTCAGTCCCACCCTCTGCCATGGGCAGGGACACTTTCCAATAGCCCAGGTTGCTCCAAGCCCCATCCAACCTGGCCTTGGACACTTCCAGGGATGTAAAAATCCGTCTGAAGGGTCTGTTAATTAATAACCAGAGCACAGGCTGGAGGCAGCACATTAACATGTTAAGGTGAGAGTGGGGAAAGGTGCTGACAGCTATTACTGAATTAGGAAAAAAAACCTCCACAACATGAAGGTTTATTAACA
Source organism: Pyrocephalus nanus (assembly GCA_038380795.1). Taxonomy (NCBI): domain Eukaryota; kingdom Metazoa; phylum Chordata; class Aves; order Passeriformes; family Tyrannidae; genus Pyrocephalus; species Pyrocephalus nanus. Next base: position 63,457,069 of record CM076265.1, on the reverse strand, counting down.
TTTTTCATTAGACCTAACAGGTTCTCTCCTCTCCAGGAGTAGAAGGAAATTGATGTGAGGGGACAGCTTCATTAAATTAAAAGTTAGCTTTTAAAAACTTCCTACAGCAGTGTTTTCTGGAGATAGTCATCGGCCTGGCACCTGCCTTTGCTGCAATCCCCCACACTGCATTGTTCTGGCAAGGGCTTATCACTCTGGGCAGGATTCCCAAAATGTTTTGCCTCAGACAGTGAGTCCCCCCAGCCCAGGGGTGCTGAGCAGCAGCTCAGGCCCCGAGTCAGGAGCGGCCGCTCCCGCCGGGCTCCGCAGGGAACAGACGGCGGCTCCTCGGCCATCTGCCTCGGGATTCCCACGAGCAGCTCCGAGTCCAGGGGAAGCTGGCAGTGCAAGAGGGAGCCATGTGAATGGCTTTTGACAGATATCAACTCTCACCGGGGCAGCCCTTTCCAGGCAGGACCAGACCGTGCTGTGCTGGACCCAAAATCCTCGTCCTGCGCCTTCCCCGGAGGCTCCATCCCCCCGTGCTCTGTGGGACACGGGAAACAACGGCCCCAGCATCTCCCTGGCAACCTCCTCCACTCCCAAATCATCTCCTGCCTGGGGCAGGGAAGGATCTGGGGAGCATCAAGCCTGGAAGAATACGGGGGGTTATCCTAGAGGGTGAGGGCACAGCTGGCATGGAGAGGGTGGCAGTGACTCCCAGCTCACTCCCACTCTGCCACGCTCCCAGACTGCGTCCTAAGCAGCAGGGAAGGTCTTATCAAAATAATTACAATTTCAAGTTTCTGAAAAAGTGGGAGTTTTGTTCTACTTTGAAAGGCAGTGCCAGGTCTGTGACACACCAGGCACCGTTAATGCCACCCAAATCAATGTTTGTCTTTGGGCTCTGTGACCTGGTATTTTCCTGCCTGTCCTCAGCAGACTGATTTATCTATTTTCAGAGGTGATAAATTGCAGTATATTAAGATAATGGTGTAGCATTTGTTACTATTCAGCTGTACATAACTAAAATCTAAACATAATTCAATTTCAAGTGGAAAATAATGATGGCTATTGGGACAAACAAAGACAACTTATTACTCATCCCCACCAACATTGCACTAAACAGAAATGAAACAACAACAACAAAAAAGAAAGATTTAGTAGATGTATTTTGAATAAATGCTGTGCTAATGGTTGATAAAGTATAAAACCTGGTGAGGCCCTGGCACAGGCTGCCCAGAGAAGCGGTGGCTGCCCCATCCCTGAAAGTGTTCCCAACCAAGAATTCCTTCCCAATATCCCATCTAACCCTGCCCTGTCCCTGGTCCCCACACTTAGGGCAGGAAAAGGGGCTCTGTGCCACTCCTGAAAGCTGCACTCTGAGCTCTTGGGACATCAGTAAAGTGGGAAGCAGATCACCTAAAACCCATTTCTAACCAGCAGTTCTGCTTATTCCCATTTTTAGCCTATTTGTTTCCCGGTTAGTCACCCCCCACCCCCCAGACGGGGGATTGGATATTTGTAACAGCCCAAGTGCAGATGGAAACAAGAATTGGATGTTTTGCTCTGCTATTACTATTGATTGGCCTTATAGTGTGATTTTTACCTTCAGCCTTTTACATTCATTGATGGAATAACAAATTCCCTCAGTGTGTGTGACCAGGGATTTCCATGGAATGGCTGCCACAACACTCTGCTCTGCCACAGAACCCAGAATTTACTTCTCAGCATCACAGTAGGACAGGCATTTTTTGGTGACTATTTCTGTTCTGAGACAGTCCCAGCTGGTCCAGCCCAGGGGAGCCTCACTTGCACTCACCCCACTCTGGATCTGGCAGCCCCAGCCGGTGGTCCCATCCCTACACATCCACCACAGGCTCAGCCACTTCTACTTATGTATAGTATGTGTAAAGTATATATATAAAATAGAAAAGCTAACGTAGTAATTTAATAAAAATATAAACATATATGCTAAATATTGGAACTAGATGATCTTTAAAGTCCTTCCAACACAAGCTTTTCTATGATTCTAATACATAAATATATAACTATATAAAATTCTCTATTTAAAACCAAGCTTTGTGATGCAGAAACATTTGGCATTTATTCCCTTGTGGTCTTGTCCATCACTGCTGAGGAGGCTGAATCCACCCCCTCTCCCCGTGCCACCACAGACCTCGCTCACCCCTCCCAGAGCTGAAGCTGTTACACACCCAAAGGCAGCAGCCAGACCCTGAAACACAGAGAAAGGAGCAGCAAATATGTTCTTTAGCTGCATGGGTGAAATGTTTTTTTTTTTTTTTTCAAGGAGCAAAAAGCTGTAAAACCTGAATAGAGGAGGTGATTAAAACATCAGTCTTTGCTTTGCTCCCTGGGTGCAATTCCCTGGTTCTTTGGCACTGCTGCCTCCTCCCTGACTTCTGGCACGTGAGGCAGTGTCCCAGCCCTGGTTTATGCCAGGCACAGGCAGAAGCCTCTCCCATTCCCTGTGGTTGCCATCCCCACAGCCTGTCCCCATGCCCCCAGCCCAGCCCAGCCTGCCCGAAAAGCCCCACTGGGGAGATCTCAAGGCACAGCAGAACCCACTCCAGTGGGGGCTTCAAGTGGGCTGAGTGTGATGGCAGGACATAGAAACCATTCCTCAGGCTCTGAAGGGTTCCATGGCCTGATTTCCTTCCCTAACAGCACTACAGGCTTAAACAGAGAAGAATAAAAGGACCAAGAGGTGAAGTGGCAGGAAAATTAACCAGCCAGCACAGTGATAGAGTCACTATATATTATTTTAGGAGCAAAGGCCTGGATTTCACAGTCACCAGGGCTCAGGCTGCCTGCAAAGGGTCACTGCTTGGGAAGCAGATGCCGTGAGCAGACCACACTTAAAAGAAAGGCAAAGGACTGATGGCTCAGATTTACAGCACTAACTGAAGAAACCTTTCAAAAGCCTGGACCCAGTTTGTAAAGCACAGTATATGGATTCCATGGGGGATTCACCTCTCTCCATTTAGATTGTCACCTTTCCTGCATTTAGATTCCACCCCAGCTCTGTGCCTGGGATGCAGAGCAGGGTAGGGAGTCCCCAGGCACAGCCCCTTAGTAAATTAATGTTTGGTTTTCCAAGTGATTCCCAAGCTTCCCACAGCAGGCCAGAGGGACTGAGTGACTGAGGGACTGCAAATGCCCCAGAACAGAGCCTGGCTCTGTCCCAAGGGGACAGCGAGGGGGGACACCCATGGCCAGGGAGCCTGGAGGGAAGGGCTCAGTCCCCCCTGGCTCCTTCCCCTCAGCTCAGTCATCAGTCACCAGGGTACCTCAGTCCAGAGATTAACGGGGAAAGGCACAAGCAAATATCAGAGCAAAGGCCAGTAAAAGCATTTAACAGTTTGATTAATGTGCACTTGCAATGACAGAAAGGAGGCCCTCTCCTGTCACCCCTATGAAGGACAGGTGACACCCCAAGGCTCCCTGTGCCCATCACAGCTCTGCATGTTGAGCTCAGCACTGCCCAGCCCTGCTGGGCACCCCCAGCTCCCCCAGGGCAGCAGAAGGTCCCCAGACCCTGCAGGGCTGAGCACAACCCTCACTGCTGGGCAGAGGGAACACCCTCAGGTCACCTCACCCTGACACCTTCCTGCCCTCACCTGCAAATGTTACTGAAGGACCTTTGGAGGTCTCTGAGTACAAGTTGTATCAAATTAGAATGATGGACTGGTTTGGGTTGGAAGGCCCTCAAAGCCCATCCAGTGCCACCCCTGCCATGGGCAGGGACACCTTCCACCAGCCCAGGGTGCTCCAGCCTGGCCTTGGACACTTCCAGGGATCCAGGGGCAGCCACAGCTTCTCTGCCCAACCTGTGCCAGGGCCTGCCCACCCTCCCAGCCAGCAATTCCTTCCCAATATCCCATCTGTCCCTGCCCTCTGGCAGTGGGAAGCCATTCCCTGTGTCCTGTCCCTCCATCCCTTGTCCAGGTCCCTCAGCACATCCCCACACCCACTGCCTGTGGCAGAGCAGGACCTGGGGAAGCACAGAGTGGTTTTCCTCCTTATTTTACCCTCCAGCACCTTGGGGTGACCAAAGGCTCCCCCAGCCAGTAGTTCATTTGTCTCCATTAGTTTGTCCTTCCCAAGCCCCCGTGCCCAGCAGGGAGGAGCCCGTGGATCAGCCCCTCAGCCCTGGTGCCCTGAGCCAGAGCCCTGTGCCCCCAGCACTGAGGAAGATGAGGGGCTGTTCCACATCATCCTCCCCAGCCCTTCACTGACCTACATTCCACCCTGCTCTGTTCTCCTCTCCATGCTGGAGAAGCAGTTTATTTGCAGAATATAAAAAACCAACCAACCAACCAACCAAACAAAAACAAACCCACAAAAACTGAAAATACAGTCCATGATGATATTTCAAGCTGGTGGTTTGCACTTTACAGGAGCCTTTAATCTTCCTTGGGATAAAGCAAAACCTAAATCAGCAGTGGGCTGGGAAGTGCAGGGATGCTGGGCACGCAGCCAGGGAGTTGTTTGCAGGACAGAATAAAGTCCCCCAAAAAAAGTTTAGCCTGTAGTTTCCTCCCACAAATCTCTCTGTCCATTGTTTTATAGGCCTGACTTGCAAATATTTAAAATTTGGATTAATATCAGCAAGAAAATACTACATCATGTCTGGCTGAAAAATTAGTGATGTAATTGAAGAGAATTGCTTAAAATGATACTGTTACAAATTGATTCTATTATTGCTCCAATCTTTGGAAATCCTTCCTAGGATAAAGCTCATTTCAAAGTAGAGGCTCTCAGTTCTAGGACTGTAAATAATAAAGAGCACAGTTTGTGCCCTGCACCTCCACATGATGTGTGTGCAACTGCAGCTGCTGGATGTTTTTCTTCTGAACACAGAAAACCAAATCAGAATCATGGAATGGTTTGGGTTTAGAAGGGACCTCAAAGCCCATCCAGTGCCACCCCCTGCCATGGGCAGGGACACCTTCCACCAGCCCAGGGTGCTCCAACCTGGCCTGGGACACTTCCAGGGATCCAGGGGCAGCCACAGCTTCTCTGCCCAACCTGTGCCAGGGCCTGCCCACCCTCCCAGCCACCAATTCCTTCCCAATATCCCATCTCTCCCTGCCCTCTGGCAGTGGGAAGCAATTCCCCCTTGTGCTGTGCCTCAAGGCCCTTGCCCAAAGTCCCTCTCCAATATTTGTCAACAGTCTAAAATAACTTCTCCCACAAATTAATCTGACAATCAGTAAAATTCCTAAGCCCTAAGGAGGTATTTTACCCTTGTGAGCAAGTCAGACAGCTCCAGTCTTGCAAAGGTTTTGGGGAGCACTGTTCTGAATTTTAAGGCTTTTGACATCCCCAAGACTAAGCCCCAGTATCTGTGTGCTATTTATACTGCTACATCTCTCCTCCTGTCTTCTTAATTTCAGCTTTGACAGTGGGAGAAAGGATCACTTAGTGTTCCCCAGGGTTTTGATCTGTGATGACAACTCTGTCTGGGGAGTGCTCGTGTCTCCCTGCCCAGGAATTGCCACAATTACTGTAACACGTCCTGTCACAGCCCTGCTGTGATGGATGGCCAAAGAGCTGCTGTTCTATTCAAAGGTAAGCAGCAAACTTAGAAGAAATTACTCGAGAGAAAGTGAGAAAATCATGTGGAGCTGGGAGTGACAAAGTGTCCTGCTGCAGCTCAGCACTTCCCACTGAACAGGGGGAACCAGCTCATCCGCACTGGAACAGCTGATCACGTTCCAGCCTGACAGGACATTGATGTGGGCAGATTGGATTTCTGCATCACAAACTGCAGGCCCTGCTCTGCCCTCAGCCTCACCTCACACAGCCCCAGATGGGGAGGAACAGGGTAAGGGGTCTCCTCAGCTGTGCACACCCTGCTCTGCCACCACCGGCTCCTCTGCTGAACAGGAAAACAAGCACAGAACCTTTTAGGTTGGGAAAGACCTCTGGGATCATCAAGTCCAACCATTTCACAGATATTTGATAGATCTGGGTTTTAACAGGTCATTGTCCAACCTGAGCCCTGGATCCAGCCCTGGGGTTCCCAGCACAGAGAAGCTGTGGCAGCAGGAAAAGACACCAACCCTAAAGAAACAGAACAGATCCCTGGAAGTGTCCAGGGCCAGGCTGGACAGGGCTTGGAGCAACCCAGGATAGTGGAAGGTGCCCCTGCCCATGGCAGGGGGTGGCACTGGATGGCTCTAAGGTCCTTTCAACCCAAACCATTCCATAATCCTGTGATATTTGTCAGGACTAATTACAAGCTGGTGTATGTTTGGGTAATTGAGATCCCATAAACACACAAATATCTTGAGAGAAAAAGCAGATGGAAGGATAATCCCAGACCATCTCAGCTTCAAGACTAAGAAATTTGGAAGGGACACACGAACAAGAGCTTGGACACACCAGGAAATCCTGTGGTGGTGAAGAGCAGCCAAATTCGATTTGTCCAGAGCAAGTCCTGCCAAACAATCCTAATGTTCCATAATGAGACAGCAGAAGGGCTGGGAAGGACAGGGAATAAACCAGAGCTCAATTTTAGCGGGGATTTTGACCAGCCTGTGGGAATTGGTCCATGTAAACCTGGGTATGGGCTGGGTGAGAGCCTGGCAAGATCCTCCTGCTCCAGGGTGGGGGTCCCAGGGGGCCGTGGGGAAGGAGGATCTGGGTCTGCTCTCTGTGTCCATCATGGGGGCAGATGGTAGGAGAGAGCAGGACTGTTTTTGTTGATGGAATCAAGACACTGGTTGTTCAGGAGGGTGAGATTGGAGTGCAGAAATATCTTGAGAAACTGGACAAATGAGAGGGGAAAAAAATTCAGCGGCACTGAAATGAGGGAAGAAAGAAAACAGGAAGGCAGCTCTTGGAGCAGAAGGATTCAGGAGGTAGAAGGGACCCAGACAGAGCCTGTGCCAGCAATAACACACTGCTGGGGGGGAAAAAGCTGAATCCTGCTGGGATCTGTCCAGCAGAGGAACAGGATGTGCACAGGGGAGAAGCAGCACAGCCAGGGAAGCAGGGAGGGCTCAGCTGGAGTCGTGTGTGAGCCTGAGCACACACTGGATGAGGGAAGAACTAATAAAGAGGGTGCAGAAGAAGGAAAAAATATATTTAAAAATAGCAAACAGGATTCAGGAAATATCTGGGCACCATGACCCAATTGTTAGACTGAAAGCTCTGAGATTTCTGGCCTAATCCTAAGGGGAGTGAGCAGCTCTGGGCACAATTTAGGGATGAAAATGCATGTTTATTGAAAGAGGGAACGAGCAGAGAGGATAAGCAATGAAATAAGTTAAAAGTCACACAAGAGAAGTTTCCTACACTGGGAAATCTGTTGCCAGCAGCTGTTGGGAAGTGCAGGAGGTGCTGGCAGGGGTTGAAGGCTGCAGGATGAGACTGGACAATGACATAATTTCCAAGCTTCCTTTGGACACTTTCACCCCATTTCCACAGGCTGAAGGTGCTGCCAGCACTGTACAACAGCATGTGGGTCTGTCACATCTGTCAGGCAGCTGGAGCTCCTGAGCATCTCTCTGCCTCTCACTGGGATTCAAACCAGCCTTCCCCAGCTGGGGATCCCCCTGGATACATCCCAATCCAGGCTCCTCCTTGGATTAGGGTACAAAATAGCACAGGTTATGAACCAGAGCTGCCTCTTCCCAAATAACTTCAGTGGGGAGAGTGGCTGTGCTCAGTTTAAGGGGAGTTGTGCTCAGTTAAAAGGCACTTGTTGTGCTCAGTTTAAGGGTGTCTGAACTGCCTGTTCCTTGAAACCAAAGTTTCAAACTGGAGAACTAAAAATACCTGCATGTGTGTGGTGGGGGCAGTCAGACTGTGCCTGCAAGTGCTAAGTAAATGCTGAATTTCACGAGGTCATAATGTGCAATCCTGCCCCAAGGAGCAGCCCCTCAGATGTTACAGAGAGGCAATTCCTGCTCCAGCACCAGTGCTCGAGTGCAAACCTCACCCAGATAACACAGATATTGCCATCCCAGGCACAGAAGGGGGGCTGAGATTCCAGAACAACCAAACACTTTCTCTACCCAAAGCAGCTCCACAGCCTTGTTTGAGAATTGCCATTTAGAATTTACTACAAAGCACCAACACTGCAAACCCTACCATGTAATTAGGAGTTAAATCCAACTCCCCACAGCGGCAAAAACACCAAGAAAACCCAGCCCTGTGTATGTGCAGGTATTTTAGTTCCCGTTTTTTATCCCAGCCCAAATGACTGTGTTCTGTTACCAGAGGAGTATTGAGACAGAAAGTGAATGCAGAGGGACACTCCTGAGTAGGCAGCTGTTCAGGAAAACAGCTGAACAAAAATAGCTCCTGTGCTGCCTGGAAATCCTCCAGAGCCAGGCTGGGAGGCTGCACGTTCACTTCATCTAAGGAGAGAGGCACAGCTCCCACCCACCTGCTCTGCCAGGACCACGCTTCCCTTTGCTCTCCCACTCTTCTGTGACCTCAATATTCCAGTTGTCTTCCACTCTCGAAGAGATTAAATAGTGGGAAGATCTTCAAAGAAGTTTAACACAAATGAAAAGCATTTTCAGCTGATGCATAATAAAATGTGTGCAACTCACTGCCATCAGATGGAGGAGATGGAGGGATTCAAAAGCAATTTGGGGATATTTGTGTAAGGCCACTGCTAAATCCAACAGCAAAGAAATCCCCACACCAGAAACTGCTGAAAGCTGGGAATAAGAGCCAGAGGAAGCACCACCCAATTCAAATGCTATTTCTCATGTTTTAATCACCTGCTGCCAACCAGCCACTGGTCCCAGTGTTTTAATATGAAACAGTGGAGTGTTAATCTCATATTAATATTAAAAAGTGGGCTTATTTGAGGAAAGGAGAGAAAATAAAAACAAACAAAAAAGAAACAAAACAAACAAAAAACCACAAACAAATTAAAAAAATAAACAAGCAGCCTTTCAGTGTCCAGGTCAGCAAGAAAAACCAAGTGCTGAGAGCTCAGGGCAAGGTGTTCAGGTGCTGTTTGAAAGCTCCTACCTGAGTTTGACAGAAGAGGAAGGCAGAAGGGGAAACTCTGAGGGAGCAACACAGCACTCACAGCACCAGGAAGCCACTGAAGGGCAGAGGAGACAGAGCCAAATAAACCCCTGACCACCAGCCAGGACTCCTCCCTCTCCACAGGCACAACTCCCAGCACCACCCTGGGGGTGCCCCACAAATGCCAGTCCCACACTGGAGCAGGCTCAGCTCTCCTCAGGCCACACCGAGCACTCATCATCCCCACACCCCAGCTCCCAGTCCTGCTGCTTTACTGGGCTTTCCCACAACCCAAAACACCTCCCAGCACCAAGCCCAGAGCTGGACTGGCAGGTCATTGTTACAGAACCAACAGGACCAGCCCCCTCTGTGTGACCATCCCAGTCAGGGAGCCCCTGAACACACCCAGGGGCAATCCAGTGGCACCAACAGTCCCCACAGACAGCCCAGAGCGACTCTGCTCCCCTTGGTCACCCCCAGGCAAAGTGTCCCCCATTGCCAGGGCACAAGTGACAGCAGAGCTGCCCTGAGCAGGAGAACAGGGCAGAACCCAGCCCCTCCTGCCCTGGGTGCCACAATCCCTCCTGCCCTGGTGCCACAGTCCCTCCTGCCCTGGGTGCCACAGCCCCTCCTGCCCTGGGTGCCACAGTCCCTCCTGCCCTGGGTGCCACAGTCCCTCCTGCCCTGGGTGCCACAGCCCCTCCTGCCCTGGGTGCCACAGTCCCTCCTGCCCTGGGTGCCACAGTCCCTCCTGCCCTGGGTGCCACAGACTGCTCTGCTGCACCAGCCTGCACATCCCAGAGCTCAAACCAGGGCTGACCCCAGTGCCCAGTGAGCCTGAGCAGCACATCCACACAGCCAGGACTCACTCAGCAGACACAATTCAGCTCCAATATTTCCCTAACAAGATGTTTCTCTCACACGGATTTTTCTCTTCAGTTCATTTTGTCATCTCCAGGAATCCATCAAATCCCCATTTGTCAGAGCTGTGGAGCAGCTGTTTCTGGCACTGACAGCCAAGGCTTATCTGAAACCCCAGAGCCCTCCAAACCATCCACCCCTGGGCTATTCCACACCAAACAGGGGCTTTTGAAATGGGGTTTGGGTTATTAGAAGCTCCAAACACAGGTGGTTTCCAGGGTGGATCTTGCCCAGTCCTGGGGAGTGGGGGTGTGTTGAGTGAAAAACAGACACGGTGCTCCAGAGGGGAACTGAGGATGCAGACACCAGGATGGGGGAGGATCCTGCCCCAGGATATCCTGGCAGAGGTGCCAGAGCACTGTTTAGTGTGTCAGCTGTGGAAACATCCACCCAGGATGAAGGGAGGGTGATTCCCCTTGGATGCACCATGGATACATGGGCAGTGCCATGGGAAGGTTCCATGGCAGCCCCAGCCCTGCTGCCACCCACCCTGCCTCTCAGGACAGTGAGGGGGTACAGCTGCCCAGGAACACACTGGAATAAGCCAAGGGGCACTGAAACATCCCAATCCCCATCTCAAACACCCCAATCCCCACCCCAAACAACACATGCTGTGCCTGCAGCCCCTGCTCTGGGCTGGGGGTTTATGGTCCTGGCAGTGCTCTGCCCCAAGCTTCCCATATTTTCCCATATGAGAACCACAGGATATCCTGAGCTGGAAGATCCACCAAGGACCATCCAGTCCAACTCCTGGCTCTGCCCAGGACACCCCAACAATTTCCCCTGCCCCTCAGAGCGTTGTCCAAACCCTCCTGGAGTTATGACAGGCTTGGGGCCAGAAAAAGGATAAAACCCTGTGTCCTCTAAAATAAGTTGCAATAGAAAAATAGACTGGATCTCTTGGGAACACCAACTTTCCTGAAAAGCTCCCAGCACTCCCCTATTCTCCAGCTCCAGAGGTGGCTCAGCATTCCCCTCTGTGCTGGAAGGCAGAGCAGAGCTGGGCACTCCCCAGGCTGCAGCTCCAGGTTTGCTCCAGCTTTGCAGGACAAGGTGCTGCAGCAGCACTTCCCCTGGGCTGAACACTCCATTCCTTCTCCATCCCTTTGGATCTGGTGGCAGAGCCTTTAAAAAGGAAAACCTCTGATTAGATCTGTCCCTGATTTCTGTTTGGGGTTTTTTTCTTTCCCTGCTGGAGCTGGGTTTGTTGTACCACAGCAGCATGGATACACTCCTGGCTGTATTGCCCAGATTAAATATTAGTGTTAAAGAGTGGATGTTTGGGTCATTTGTCCTGCCCTGGAAATCAACATTCCCAGTGTGGCTGGGACTGCAACAGTCCCCAAACCACAGGATTCTGTTTCCAAAACACAAGGTGTTGTTTGCACACAGAGGACACTTCTCTGGTGTTTCCCTTCCTGTGGCTGTTATTAAACAGCCAGTGGGAAAATGCTGCATTTCCCATGTGCTGTTTGCAAAGACAACACCTCAGCCCTGGCTTAGGCTGTTTGATCCATTAATCATTTCTTTCCCTGAGTCCAGAAATGATGTTTAAAAAGTCTATATAGTTATGGCTTTTGGGGGTAAATTGGTTTTCACAATGGTTTTATTCATTTCTGCCTCGTTTTCCTGAGACCAATCTGTCCAACCATCATTTCCCACTGTTTCTTTCCACCACTAATTGCAAAACTAAACTGGATGCTCCCTACAATCCCAAAGGGTTCTTACTGGCTTCTTAAAAATTATTTTTGCTTCACAGAGACCAAAAAAAATGAACATGTCATGAAAATACCCAAAGTTCATTTCCAAGTCCAGGAACACCCAAGTTGTTGCTGTTGCTGATTGGTTTTCTGGGGGAAAAAGGTCTGTCAGCCTGTGAGATATCAGGTTATAGCACTGCTCTGTGCCTCCCTGCCATGAGCAGGTAGTAATGAACAGCCAAATTTATCAGCTCTTGAGATACTCAGGAGCTAAATCATTAGTTCATGTTGAAAATCTTCAGCTGTTTCAATGGATTCTATCACAGAATGTTCAGTCATTAACAGAAAAAGCTGATATTAAAACCAGGAGCACCAGAAATGTAATATGAGGGATTTAAAATGAGTCTTGTGGAAATTAGATTATTCTTGTCTAGACACACATTCCACAAGTCCTTCAACATCCCTTCTAATATGAGACAGCAAAATGCATTTGAGGAAATCAAGAACAGGTCAGGAATAACCCAGGAGCAAATGCTGGATACACAGAGAACAAAGGTTTAGCCAGTTCTGCTGGAAAAAAATGGTCTGTTCAGTGGACTTTGTGACAGGGAAGGGACTAGGAACACAGGAGGGAAACCAGGAAAACCCCAAAGTTCCCTTGCATTTGATCTGGAAATAAAGAGAATAACAGAATGCCAGACTGGTTTGGGTTGGAAGGGACCCTTAAACCCATCCAGTGCCACCCCCTGCCATGGGCAGGGACACCTTCCACCAGCCCAGGATGCTCCAAGCCCCTTCCAACCTGGCCTAGGACACTCCCAGGGATCGAGGGGCAGCCACAGCTGCTCTGGAGAACAGCCCCCAGTGGGACAGGGGGTGGACAGACTGACAGACAGTGCTGGGTCACTCTAAGGCCCTGGGGAGCACCTTCTCTCCTCACTCTCAGAGAGGCCTCTCTCCAAGTGTACAGGGAGTTCTGGGCAAACAAGGCCAAGCAGGGATGGCAGACGGGGGGCTCTCCATGGGCACTCCCAGCAGCTCCTGCAGCAAGGGGCACAAACCCCACTCACTGCTGAAATGATGCATCCCACTGGCTCCAGCTGCATTGGGAAGGGCTTTTGCTCCCAGAACTGTCTCAGAACGAATGTCTTGTTTTCCTGCTGAGCAGAGATGAGGCAAGAGGAGAAATGCACGTCAGTTCAGGAATTCCCAGTGCTGTGGTTCCAGAAATGGATGGGGTGGTTCATTCCAGCCGCTGCCCTGGAACTGAGCACATCCCAAAGCCCAGGGAGTGAGGGCTGGGCTGGGGGGAGCAGGGGGGATCAGAGGGTCCTTTGTGCCAGCACTGCTCCCTCCCATGAGCCCTGACAGAGCTGTGCATGGGCTCCTTTCCCACCCCAGCATCAGGGCAGGATTGTCCCTTTCCCAGTGACCTGGAGTGATCAGGACACCATCATGATGGGAAAAGGATCTGCCTAAAAAACTCACCAGTGGTCTTTCTCAGGCAGGCAAGACCCTCACAAGCCCATGACTCCCTGCAGCCTCCTACTCACAGCAAGGGAGCACAGTGAGTGACCTGGGAACAGAATCATGGAATCATTTAAGTTGGAAAAACCCTCTGAGCCCATCAAGTCCAACCATTCCCCAGCACTGCCAGGGCCACCACTGCCCCATATCCCCAAGTGGCACATCCACAGGGCTTTGAAATCCCTCCAGGAAGGGGGACTCACTGCTGTGCCAGGGCTGGACAGCCCCTTCCAGGAAGAAATTTTTCCAATATCCAACCCAAACCTTCCCTGGCACAGCCTGAGGCCGTTCCCTCTCCTCCTGTCCCTGTTCCCTGGGAGCAGAGCCAGCCCCCCCAGCTCCCCCCTCCTGGCAGGGATTGCAGAGCCAGAAGGTCCCCCCTGAGCCTCCTTTTCTCCAGGATGAGCCCCCCCAGCTCCCTCAGCCCCTCCTGCTGCTCCAGCCCCTTCCCGGCCCTGTCCATCGCCGCTGTCCGTGGTGCTGACACAGTTCCAGCCCCAGCCCCGTTCCCTGCGCAGGGCACAGCCAAGGGCTCAGCACTCGGTGCAGGAGCAGCTGAGTTGTGCCAGCACAGCACCAAAGTGTGCTGTGCCCTTGTGCCCCAGATACCAGCACATATCAGCACCTTGGTACCAGCACTGGTACAGGCACCCTGAACTCCCAGAGCTCTGCAAAATGGGTATTCCTAGCCCAGTCCTGATCTTACTTCTAACGTTCAGCTCCTTTTGCTCTCATGGGAAGGAAGTCAGAGGCCCAGATAATTCCAGATTATCTTTGGGTGACAGAAATATAAAGGAGAAAAATTGAATCCACTCTGTGATTCAGAGCTGTGTGGGGACAGGGTTGGACCCCCAGGCCCGAGGTCAGTCACTGCTGGGGGGAGGGGCTGAACGAGGCAAACGCTGTAAATCTTCCCAATAAAGGACTGAAAGCAGCAGTTTGGAGCCTCAGAATAGAACGGCCATTCTGCTCAGGCCCAGCAGGCTCCAGCAGAAGGAGGGTGAGGGGAGGGAGCCCCGGGAGCTGCGGTGCCCCAGCCCTGCTCACACTGATGCAGCAGGAGCACAACAAGCGTCTGGACACAGACCTGGGGTCACCCAGCCAGACCTGAGTCACGCTGCTCCACGTGTCAGGACAAGGCAGCAGCCTCAGAGGACCTGAGCACTCTTTTTGTCACACAGATCAGCCTCACTTTGTCTCCCTGTGCCTGCGGTGCTGCTGCTGCTGCTCTGCATGGGCTCTGGCCTTTCCAGCGAGGGACAGAGGGTGACAGGGCAGCGAGGACACGGCCTGGCTGCACAGGGATCACCTGGAGCTGCTTCCCCACGGCCTGGCTGCACAGGGATCACCTGGGAGCTGCTTCCACAGCAGGACCAAACCTCTGCTCCTGCCCAAACGGAGCAGGCTGTGCTGCAGGGCAGGAACTGCCTTTGCCAGCTGGCCCAACCCAGGCTCACACCCACCCCGGGGGTCTCCTGTCTGAGATCAAAGCACTGCTTTTTGATTTCCATGATCAGAAATCATGGAATCCCAGACTGGTTTGGATGGGAAGGGAACCTTAAAGATCATCTCATTCCACCCCTTTCCATGGGCAGGGGCACATTGCACTGGCCCAGGTTGCTCCAAGCTCCGTCCAACCTGGCCTTGGACACTTCCAGGGATCCAGGGGCAGCCACAGCCTCACAGGGAAGAGTTCCTTCCCAATATCCCACCCACCCCTGCCCTCTGGCAGTGGGAAGCCATTCCCCCTTGTCCTGGCACTCCAGCCCCTTGTAAAAAGTTCCTCTCCAACCTTGATGCCCATCCTGGGCAGAAAATGGAGCCCAAATCCATTCCAAATACATACCCAGGCCTAGGGACTGGCCAGAGAAGAGGTTACAGAAGCCACTGTGACCTCGAGGGTTCCCTGGTGCAGTACTTGGGATGGTCCCTCCAGGAGCTCCAAGGGGCAGCTCGAGCCCCCCAGCCCCACCTGCCAGGAGGGAGATCCCACTCAGCCTGAGGTGACCTCGACCTTCATCCAACACACCCTGCAGGGCTGTGCCAGGGCACACCAGGCCCCACAGAGCTGGGCTGCACCTCCAGCCCTCCCAGCTCTCCTGGACTCTGCAGGACACTGCAGCAAGGCAGACAGGCTGACAGCTGGCACATCCCAGCTGTGGGATCATCCCAGCTGTGGGATCATCCCAGCTGTGGGATCATCCCAGCTGTGGGATCATCCCAGGGAGCAGCTGCAGCCCCAGAGCACACCATGGGCACAGCAACTCACCACTGAACCCAGTCAGGGCTACTGGGCAGTTCAGAGGATCAGAAATTCCTTGCTGATATTCTGATGGTCAGCATTTCCCAGCCATCTGTGTATTCCCTGATAATTCCAGCCAACTTGCTTTAGCACATATTTAACACAGACCCCGTCAGCAACATCCTGACCCAATCCTGCCTCCTGATCCCTGGCAGAGCTGCAGGGCCCCCAGTCCTGCCTGTGCCTCTCTCAGAGGGACACAACCCCCCCACCACTGTCACACCAAGCAGATCCTGCAGTCTCCTTTTTGTTGCTGTTATTTTTAGCCTCCCCTTTTCCCAAGCCCCCAAACACACCTTCCTGCCTGCTCTGTATTCCTGCCTCCTTCCCTCTAATGGGCACTGGGACTCTGTGGCACAACGTTTCAGGTAATTCCCTCTCCTCTCCTACCTGCACTAAAGGTCTGGGAAGCAGAGTGCTACTTCTAGCTTTAAAAATAACTCCCAGCTGCTCCCCAGCATTTCCAGGAGCAGCCCGGCGAGGGAGTTTATTTCTGTGCAGCATCCAAAGCGTTCCAGGTCTGACTGCATCCCGCTGCCCTGCGAGGAATAATCCCCTTATTCCATTCCGCGGGTGGTTATAAATGCTGGCAGATGACACTGCAAAGTGTCTGTTGTTAAAAATAAAAATAGAAATCCCTGTCTGTGTCACAGGAAACTTCGGGGCCGTTCGGCTCCAGCTTCGGCAAACACGGGAGGGGGGCAGGGAGACCCTGGAGCACTGAGGGAACACAAAGGGGATGTGCAGGGAAATCAGGGACTCGATTATCGGGGCACAAACACCGAGCTGTCAGGGCCGGGGCCGCGATCCTGGAACTGCCGAGCCGGGAGCGCTTTGCCTTCCCTTTATTGCCCTCTGGTGTAGGCGCGGGGCATGGCCGCTGTCACTGCCACCACGGCCGCTGTCACTGCCACCACAGCCACTGTCACCACTGCCACCACGGCCGCTGTCACCACTGCCACCATCACCACTGCCACCACAGCCGCTGTCACCACTGCCACCATCACCACTGCCACCATAGCCACTGTCACCACTGCCACCACAGCCGCTATCACTGCCACCATAGCCACTGTCACCACTGCCACCACAGCCGCTATCACTGCCACCATAGCCACTGTCACCACTGCCACCACAGCCGCTATCACTGCCACCATAGCCACTGTCACCACTGCCACCACAGCCGCTGTCCCCACTGCCACCACTGCAGCCACAGCCACTCCCACCGCTATCATTGTCACCACTGTCACCATCGCCACTGCCACAGTCACTGCCACCACTGTCACCACTGCCATCACTGCCACAGTTGTCACTGCCACCACAGCCACTGCCACCACTGCCACATCACTGCCACAGTCACTGCCACAGTCACTGCCACCACTACCACCACTACCGCCACTGCCACGGCTGTCACTGCCACCACAGCCATTGCCACCACAGCCACTGCCACAGTCACTGCCACCACTGCCACAGTCACTGCCGCCACAGTCACTGCCACCACTGTCACCGTTGTCACTGCAACTGCTGCCACTGTCACCATTGCCACTATCATTATCACCACAGTCACCACTGCCACCAACAGCATTGCCACTGTCACCACTGCCACCACAAACTCCCACACCGCCACCAGCACCACCACTGTCACCAGTGCCAGTGCTGCCACTGCCACCATCACCCCACTGCCACCCCCACCCCCCACTGCCACTCTCCCTGCTCTGCCGTCCCTGCAGCAGCTCCCTGGGGTGGGAGCAGGAGCCCCAGCCTGCAGGTGAACACCTTCCCAGGGCTCTTTTGAAACGAAGGAATAAATGGGATATTTATAAAAACCAATCAGTTAAAGTCCACGTTGCTGTTAAAATACAGTGCAGTGTCACCGTGAACCACGGCTGAACAGATTCAAGGAGAGAAAAAGAACCCTTTAAAATGAAAACCAAAACCAGTCATTAACATTCCAAGGAGATTTTTCCAGACAGCCAGCCCCCCGGGGGAAGGGGGGGTGGAAATGTGTTGTTCCCCCCTTTGTTTTCCCGTGGATTGTGTCCTGTGCCTTTGATCAGCAGCACTCCCCAGTTCCAAGAGCTGTCAGGTTGTGCTGTTGGTCACTGGGGAAGTGCAGCCCAGGGATTCAGGGCAGCAAATCCTGGCAGCGCTGCCCGACGCTGACTGTGATTAGAGCAGACATGGAAATATGGAGCAGAGATGAAAAGTAACTGCTGGTCCCTGTAATTTGATGGGAAGGACTTTTTCAAGTATTACCATGTTTTGTTCAGATTAACTTATCTCTGCTTTCCCACAGACACCCAAGAGCTGGAGGGAAGCGAGGAGGGAAGGGAGCAAATAAATAAGCGAGTAAACAAATAAATAAACCCAGGATGATGAAGGTTTTGCATTCAGATTTCACCAAGAGCAAAAACAAAAGGGTATTTGAAATGCTGTTATGCACAAACAATTCTGGTAAAGTAGAGGATACATTTTTAAATCCATATTTATCGAAGGAGGGGGCCGAGCTCTGAGGCTCCAGCGCTGCCCCAGCTCTTTGGGAAGGGGGTTGGCAGCATTCCCATGGCTGACACCGCCCTGGGGGGACCCCATGGAACCACAGGCTGGTTTGGGGGGAAGGGGCCTTAAAGCTCATCTTGTTCCACGCCCTGCCATGGGCAGGGACATCTTCCACTCGGGGGACATGGGTTAGTGGTGGCCTTGGCAGTGCTGGGGAACTGTTTGACTTGATGATCTTGGAGGGTTTTTCCAACCTAAACAATTCTGTGATTCTAAGATGCAGAAATTACAGCAGTAAGTATCTTCCTTGAGAGGCTCAAACCCCTGAAGATTACAAAATCCCCTCATGGTCCAACAGACATTATATAACCAGGGGTTTTTTTTCCACCTACATCTGTTTAGAAAAACTTTTAAGTGCCTGTGAGATGCAGCTCGCAGCCCAGGAAGAGGAATGATATAGGGGTGTCAAAGCAATATTGCCAGCAGCTGGTATCAAATTAAGATACAGCTTTGCAAACCTTCCAGCAGAGAAGTGGCCCCGCGGGGCACGGCAGCAGCAGGATTGTGGGAGATAATGTGGCGAGGGAAAGCGCTGCCGGCAGCGCAGGGGATGGGATGGGATGGGCTCTGCCCCACCCTCACATCCACAGCCCGGTAAAGCATCCCGGTACCACATCCCACACTACCCATGGCACAGCCAGAGCTGCACGGGCTGCTTTGTGTCCAGGAACCAGAGCAGCAGCAGTGTGAGCCCCAGGAATGGGGTCTGGGGGTTATTTCGGAAGGACTGGGGTTTGTACCCCCAAGGTGTGTCCAGCAGCCCCATTAAAGGGGTGAATCTGTCCCCGTGTCAGAGCTCCCACCTTCCTCTCAGGAGGGATTTCTCCCTGGAAAGGGTGGTCAGGCCCTGGCAGGGGCTGCCCAGGGAGGTTTGGAGTGCCCAGCCCTGGAGGTGTCCAAGGCAGGCCTGGAGTGGCACTCAGTGCTCTGGGCTGGGGAAAAGGTGGGGATGGGCACAGGGGGATCCATGGGCTGGGAGGGCTTTTCCAGCCTCAGGGATTCTGGGATTCAGGAACCGGTGTTTTGGCAGAGCCAAAGCTCAGCTCGTGGTCCCCACTGTGGACACCAAGCCCCCTGCAGGGGTGGCCCAGCACGTCCACCCTCCCCACAGAGGGGCTGCCTCCCACCCCCTTTGGGCAGCAAACCTGGGGCTGGGCTCTGCCCTGTCAGTGCAGCCCAGGTTTTGGGAAGGTTAACCTGGATGGTTGACTTTCCCATCCAAACATCCAGACTCATCTTTCCAGACTCCCACAGCCCCTTTTCCAGAGAACCAGCTGGATTCCAACTCTCCACACTTTTAAAAACACAACCCAAAAGCGATGACAAAGACCAGGCTGGACGGGGCTTGGAGCAACCTGGGACAGTGGAAGGTGTCCCTGCCCATGGCATGGGGTGGGATTGGATGGGCTTTAAGGTCTCTTCCAACCCAAACCAGTCTGGGATTCCATGACCACATCAAGAGCTTTGGCCTGGGCTCCAGCTCTTTGCCCTGAGCTCTGTGTGTGAAGCACTGGTGGGATGACAGGACATGTATCACTGTGGCCTAACACACAGTAAATAAAGAAGGCAGTGGTTTGCTCCCTGCTGCCTGGATTAAGTGGATCCATGCAGATATCAGCACATCTGCTCATCAAATGTTAGCACAGGAACAGCTCCGTGACCCCAAACTCACCAGAAATCAAATGAAAGGAAATTTGAAGGATTTTTAAAGCCCAGTAACAGAGAACAGAACTGGATAATAACAGAGAAGTACAGATGGAGATACCATGTCTTTATAATGGGATTATATTTTCCTCTATCCTGAAATATCCGGAACCCAATCCATTTTTGGGCTGGTTCACCAAGGTAATCCTGAGGCTGATGGGGAGCAGAACCCGCCTGCTCTCCCAGCACAGGGGTCTTTGCTCAGGTACAATGTGAGGACAGGCCTTGGGTAACCCCCAAGGACCATCCAGTCCAACCCCAATCCTGCCCAGGACACCCCAACAATCCCCCCTGTCCCTCAGAGCGTTGTCCAAACCCTCCTGGAGCTCTGGCAGCCTCGGGGCCGTGCCTACTGCCCTGGGGAGCCTGTTCAGTGCCAACCACCCTCTGGGGGAAGAACCTTTCCCAAAATCCAGCCTAAACCTCCCCTGACACAACTCCGGAGCTCCCTCAGGTCATGACTCAACACAGCCCTTCATGATATGGGTCAGTGGGCATGGTGGGATTAGGCAAATGCTGGGGCTGATGATCTTGGAAGTCTCTCCCAACCTCAGTGACTGCATGATCCTCTCCTTCCTACCCCAAACTCAGCAGAGGTGCTGCCCATCCTGCACTTCTGGTGCTTGTTTTTGCCACAAACATTCCCATCTGTAGGCAGAGAAAAGGAGCCCGTTCCCTGTCCCATGGTGTGCTCCAGGCCTTAATCATCCCCCGCCATAATTGCTCCAGCAGATTTCCCCTGCTGCATTCACACCCTGCTCCTGATTAGCAGTCATGGAACACGAGCAATTTGCCGTAATATTCTGAGAGCGCTTAATTTTCTCTTTGATGAAAGAGCTGTAAATGGAGGCACCTGTACTCAACAGCTCCTCTGATTACTTACTTCATTATTGTCACACTTCCTTTTATTATTTGGTATTTGCAAACAGCACTATTAGAGCTGATCCTCTGCCTGGTGCCCACTGAAGGCAGCTCAGGTGCCACTCTCCCCATCCTGCAGTAACAGATTTTCCTCAGATCCTGCCCATGCCAGTGGGTTATTGAAGAAGAGCTGCACTGGTGGGCACCCATCCGTGGGAATGGGCTCCAAAGGGGCAAAGGGCAGCACAGAAGGTGGCAGGAGGTGACCTTGGTGAGATGTACAGGACTGAAGGGAATCAAGACTTGGCCCAGAGAAGCTGTGGCTGCCCCTGGATCCCTGCAAGTGTCCCAGGCCAGGCTGGACAGGGCTTGGAGCACCCTGAGCTAGAGGAAGGTGTCCCTGCCCATGGCAGGGGGTGCAATGAGATGGGTTTTGAGGTCCCTCTCACCCAACCCACTCTGGGATCCTATGAAATCCTCTGCTGGCTGATCACTGTTCCTTGCAGAACGATCTCTACAGCAATAATCATTTATTCCCATTTTCATTGTACCCAGTCATTTTCCCCCCAGGAAAGCCCAGCTGGGAGCCTCCTCTAAACTCCTCTGCAATGCCCTGTCCTGTCACCACCAGCTGCTCCTCATGGAGGTTGCTCTGCACTGGCTCTGGCTCTGCCTCCACTGTCTATTTTCATCTCTTTAGCCTTTTGCCATCTTTTATCGACAGAAGAGCACACAGATTTTTTTAAATGTCTCCATTCATATTGACTAAAACCTCAAGCTGAGTTATTTTGAAGCTGGAGAAGTTCAGGGAACATATAAAATTCACTCAGATGTCTCGCTTGCTTTTCTATTAAAAACATGCTGCAAAAGGGGGAAAAATTACATTATAAGAATATTCTCCCCCAATATAGGTACAGGCATTCAAGATAAGTCCCAAGGCATTGATGCTGGGGTTTTATGGGAAAACACCCAACTAAAGCACAGGGATATTCACCTGCTTCCAGCAGGCATTGATTCAGAGCTTGGAGAACTCTGTGAGAACTGCTCCAAATCCCTGGAAGTGTCCAAGGCCAGGTTGGACAGGGCTTGGAGCAACCTGGGCTGGTGGAAGGTGTCCCTGCCCATGGCAGGGGTGGAAAAAGGGGATCTCTCCTCTATATTCAGCTTTGCTTTTCTTTTGCCATTCATCTGAAATCTGCCAGTGCTTCTGAAAAGAGCTCCACTGTCAGCTGGTGGCCACTGAGAGCATCTCTGAACAATCAGGTGAAAAAATACCAATTAAAACACCCCTTGGTGTGGCAGAAAGCCCTGAGGAGGGGTTTGGAAAGGTGAGTGTCACCACGGGCTCATCCAGTGCCCAAGTCACTCCCACACCTCAAGCCCATTATCCCACCAGAGCAAACCACTGCCTTGTCGTGATTTCTTCCTGAAAAATCCCTCTGGGCTCTTCCTTATTACCTTAATATCCTCTCTGTACCCACAAACTGATTATTTAATCGTTTCCCCAAGCACCCCCTCAGGGATTCAATCTCAGCTTCCAGCTCGGTAATTTGAGGGCAGGTGCTGGGTTTGCACCTCCATCACCCTGCCCTGTCCCTCACCCCCTGATATCCACCACTGATCTGGGGGCTTTCCATCCCAG
Organism: Pyrocephalus nanus; assembly: GCA_038380795.1. Taxonomy (NCBI): domain Eukaryota; kingdom Metazoa; phylum Chordata; class Aves; order Passeriformes; family Tyrannidae; genus Pyrocephalus; species Pyrocephalus nanus. The sequence goes on along the minus strand of CM076265.1, from coordinate 63,434,856 downwards.
TTCAGCGAGTTTCCCAGTGTGGATTTCATCAGGCATCTCATTCATCAGAGCACACCTCCCTCTTTAACCCCCTGTTAAGATAATTGAGTGAGTGTTTGGTCACAATTAACCTTCTCCTGAAGGCTGAAACAATAAGGCCCCAGCCTTGACTTGCTTCCCTTCACTGCCTTTGTCTTCCTCTTATTCCTGAGACATTTATGCTTTTTTGTCTTTTAAGTTCTTTGCCCATTTCTTGCTTCTCCTCCCTGATTTTACTTCCATAGGCGAGAGTTCATTCCTTCGTGTTTATCCTTAGCCATCTGGCCCTGTTTCTGGCTTTCTGGAGGATTCTTTTCACTTCTCCATGTCCTCAGAGAGTGCAGGAGCAGCCCCAGGAGTGCTGGGGAGGCTGTTTTGAAGCAGGTTCCTCGGGCTCAGGCAGAGCTGCTGCAGCTCCTTTGCCTCTCCCCCTGGGGGGCTCCTGCTGCTGCTTCCCTGGCTGAGCTGAAACCTGCTGTTCAGAACCCTGAGCACAGCTCTGCTGCTCTCCTTCCTTCCCTTCTTTAGAACAACCAATTCCACCCCTGGGTACTGCTTTGTGGTCATCACCTCCCAAATTCCCTTCTGCCTGCAGCCCCTCCAGCTGCCTTGCCCTGGGTAGATATCAGATATCAGCTCCAAAACAGCTGTTGGTGCCCTTTCCAACACCTTTCCAACACACCTTCAGGCAATGTTCCCTCACTGAGATCAGTGCCCAGCCCTTCACAGCCCTGGATACAATCCTGGGGGATCACCTATGGGATGGGGACTGCAGGGCAGGGGACACCATCACACCTGGCCACACTAAAGGCCTCATGGTCACCTGGTCAATAGTGACAGGGAGTGAGAGCACGAGAGAGGATGGGAATGGAGTAAATCCAGCCTTCCCAAATCTGTCCACTGATTCCCAGTGCCAGAGAAACACAATCAGAGAGTCCCAGCCATTCCCTGTGTCCTGTCCCTCCATCCCTTGTCCCAGTCCCTCTCCAGCTCCCCTGGAGCCCCTCTAGGCCTTCTAAATCCTTCTTCTCTCCAGGTGAACCCCCCCCGCCTTTCCTCACAGGAGAAGTGCTCCATCCCTCTAATCCCCCAGGATATTGTGTGCAGGGTGCTCAGGAAGGAGCAAACTCCCCCAGCCTGAAGCCAAACCCACAGCCCCGAGAACAGCCCCTGTGCCCAGGGGCACGTGCCAAGATGTCTTTTCCCTCTGCTCTGTGGGAGTCCATAAAGTGCTGAGGGGACCCCAAAGCCTCACCTGCCTTCAGCCTCCAAACGTGTTTTAAGACATTTCCCTACGGGGCACAAATAAAGGGAAATGAGAATAAAGCAGATTTTGGTCCTTCATAAACTCTGCCCGACACAAAATCACTGCAGTACAAGTCGGGAACGTCAGAGAAATCTCGGCACCCTCAGACCACAAGATTCACTCCCCCAGCTCAGAGCCAGTCCCTGGGCAGCCTCCCCTCATCAGAAATCAGCTCCATTCTCTGCAAATCAAGGCTCCTCCAGAAATAGCGCTTTCCCGGGGCTGTGCCAGGTGACGCTGATGGCACCGATCAGTCCCTGGCACATCTGACTAATGCGGCTGTGTCTGGCCCTGATTGCTCATCTCAGTGCCATCAGCTCCCTGCCGAGCTCCTCGGCTCCAGAGACACCTCCCCCTGCCAGGACCCTGCCCTGGGCACAGGGGAGAGAGCAGAGAAACAGCAACATCCACGGCAAAACCGCTCCACGGGGGTCACACCCCGTACAATGGGGTGGGGTCTCCTGCAGGACACTTCCCAAGGACTCCAGAGGGTCTCCTGGCAGCACGAGGGTCAAACAGGATTGAATTTTCCAGGTACTCAGACCTTAAGCCTGGCACTTCCCTTGTGAAAGGACTTTTCACTCCTGAGTTCCAGCACAAGGAGGAATGACTTCCCACTGCCAGAGGGCAGGGACAGATGGGATATTGGGAAGGAATTGCTGGCTGGGAGGGTGGGCAGGCCCTGGCACAGGTTGGGCAGAGAAGCTGTGGCTGCCCCTGGATCCCTGGAAGTGTCCAAGGCCAGGTTGGAGCACCCTGGGCTGGTGGAAGGTGTCCCTGCCCATGGCAGGGGTGGCACTGGATGGACTTTAATGTCCCTTCCAACCCAACCATCCTGGGATCTATGATTTGTTGGGAGCCTGTTCCCTGACCACACAGCACTTCACAGTGCCAGGGAGTGGGTGCTGCACATTCCTTTGGAAGAGGTCAGTTCACATGGCTGGTTTGGACTGAATCATCTCAGCACATCAACGATCCCACTGGAATGCTCCTCCAGGAGCCACAAAGCACCTGCTTTAACTGGCCAGCATCAAACCAAACTCCCAAACTGAACTCCCACCCAAAAACAACAATGAAAGGAAGCAGCTTTGCTCAGAGCTGCAGGCTGTGCTCCAAACAAGCTCAGTTCTCTGCTCTCCATCACTTGGGATTTACACAGTATCAGGAATGGCCACTGTGTTCCCAGAATGGAAAGAGACTCCCTCTTACCCTCTCCCCCTCCCCAAATTCCCAAGGAAAAGCTGAGGGTTCTCAGTTGGCTGATAGAAATTAAGAATTACCCCAGTGTTCACTGGGGGTTTTTTTGTTGCATTGGTAATAATGCTCCTTAGTAATCAGTTAGCCAGTGATCTATTCCAGCTTCATCCAACGAGGCTGAATCCGCCTCTGGAATGAAAATGGGCCCCGTTCTGGGTTTATTACTTTACGTGACTGTTATTTAAAAATCTATTTTTATTCACCAGTGAAACCAAAATATGTTGATAGAATGAGGCAAAGGCCCTAATTTTTCACCCAGCAATTGCCCAGCCAAAGCACTTCCCTGATGAATCCTGACAGGAAGGATGTATTACCCTGCACAGTTACTATTTATATGGGAAAAGAACTAATGAGAATGAAATAGGAATATAAAGCTATCTTTCTTTTTTGCCCAAAACACTTCATTTGTATCGTGTTATCAAGTCTTTGAGCACATGGCTGGGTACTGGCACCAGCCCTTGTTTCCAGCTAATGCAAAAACCAGTGAAACTCCAGATCCATGAACTCTGCCCTTTGCAAAGCTGGGTTTTGCTCCCATGGCTGCACAGATTGCAGGGCCAGGAGGGACCACCCCAACCATCTGCTCCAACCTCCTGCACAGCAGGGGCCCTGGAGCCTCTTGCTGTGATCCCTGCTCTAAACTCCTCACTGATGGAGCCTCTTCCCAATTCAAACTTCTGATAAACACCTTCCCTACCCTGCCATAATCTCATATTTTACCTCCTTTTTTTTTTTTACCCCTAAACAATAGCCATGCACAGTAAAAATAAGTTCTATTTTCAATAATAATGAGAAATTAAACCTTTTTATAGCACCAAGTTGTCTTTGATCACAAGACAATGAACTCCAGACTGCTGGAGAGACAAGTCTTAGAAGTAAAACCTGGAGTACTGTGGAAAAGTCAGGTTACTTGGATAATATTTCTTTTTTTTTTTTTTTTTTTTTTTTTTTTTTTTTTTTTTTTTTTTTTACCCAGGAAAGGCAAATGAGATCTGCAGCAGCCCCCTGGGGTTTGTACTGCTGCATGTTTTATAAACCAGCGGATCCCAGACTGGTTTGGGTTGGAAGGACCTCAAAGCCCATCCAGTGCCACCCCTGCCATGGGCAGGGACACCTTCCACCAGCCCAGGGTGCTCCAACCTGGCCTGGGACACTTCCAGGGATCCAGGGGCAGCCACAGCTTCTCTGGGCAACTCATTTATTAGGATGCACCTAAACAGAAGCTGACTTGTGCTGGAGGAGCCCCAAGACTTCTCCAGGCATCCAGTTTTCACTTTGGCTCAGATAAACCCCCTAAGAGCTTTTCCCAACCCATTTTAGCCCTGTTCTGTCACCCCCAGCACAAGGCCAAGCACAAAGGGGATGCTCAGGAGGGTGATCCAGCCCCTAACAGCTGGTCTCATTCAACAGGTACAAACTCCAAAGGAAAAGCTGGGAATGGGCAAAAAGAAACAAATTTAATTATCTGAGCTGCACAACAAGCCCTTGGTGGAGACGAGAACTTAACCTGAAGTCATCAGTCATGGTTCAGCTCCTCGATTCCGAAAATCCTCCCCCTTTATCATGAAAAATGTGCCTGTTCTTCCTCCCATTTAAGTGTCATCTAATTTCTTACAGCTTAAGAAAATGCCACCCTTGTCTGCAGTTTTGTTAATAAAGAAAATAAACATTTCAGCACTTCCCAAATTTAATGTCACAGGATGTCTCACAACTCGAAAACAAACCTATTTTCTGTAGTAATTTTATTTGTCTTTTGTTGACGTGAATCATGTGTCATTACCACCAGAAACGCAGGCAGGGGGAAGGATGGAACCCCAAGGTGGCCTTCAAGGCTGAGCAGCCTGTTCTACCATCCTGGTAACTTCCCCTAAATCAGCATGAAACTCTCCCTTCCCTGAACTCTGTCCAGTGTCCTAACCCACAATTTCCTCTGGCACAAGCAAACCAGGAGCCGAGTGGAGTCCTGGGAGAGCTCTGGCTGGGAAGTGGCACCCAGAGGAGGGAACGCACCAGAGCAGAACTATCTGTGTGGAACACAGTGGTTAACAACATAATAATCGCTATTTGCACAGCTCCTGGTGACAGGAGCTGCTCTCATTAATATCCCATTAACACACGGGCTGTGTCACCCCGAGGAAAACAACGGGAAAGCCACACGGGAAACAAAGTCAGGAAGAGACCTGAGGTGGGCAAAGAGCACTCGGTGCCAGGAGGGGCTGGGAGGGCACTGACACTCCTGCACCCGGAGCCCTCGGGGCACTGACAGCATTCCAAGAATCCCTCCGGAGAGCGCAGCCCATCCTCAGCTCTGCGGGGCGTGCTGGGAGCGAGGGACAGCTCCACACACCCCTGGGGCTGGGAGAGAGGGACCCCCCCTACCCAGGAATCACACAATGGTTTGGGTGGGAGGGACCTGGATGGGACACCTTCCACCAGCCCAGGGTGCTCCAGCCTGGCCTTGGACACTGCCAGGGATCCAGGGGCAGCCACAGCTTCTCTGCCCAACCTGTGCCAGGGCCTGCCCACCCTCCCAGCCAGCAATTCCTTCCCAATATCCCATCTCACCCTGCCCTCTGGCAGTGGGAAGCCATTCCCCCTTGTCCCTCAAGAGCCCTGCCTGTCCTGCAGCATCCAGACACACGTGCAAGTTCCTCTCACTCCCTGAAGCCAACACAAAGTCCCAGCTGTTCACACACTCCTTCTGTTGTGTTTACTCAGACCCAGCCAAATCCTGCCTTCAGCATCTCTCCCCATCCTGGAAAATTAAACAAACAAACCCAGAGGTGCCTGAAATCTGATTGAGATGGAAGCTTTTCCCTTCCACATCTCCCACAGTATTTCCTCTCCCTGTCCAGGAGCTGCACCTGCATTCCAGGGAATGCCAACTTCAGTCAGGACAAGGGAAAAGCTGCACTGGAAACACATGACAGGAACAGGCAGCACAGGAGCCACACTGATATCCCTGGTCCCTGATATCCCTGGTCCCTGATATCCCTGGTCCCTGATATCCCTGGTCCCTGATATCCCTGGTCCCTGATATCCCTGGTCTCTGATATCCCTGGTCTCTGATATCCCTGGTCTCTGATATCCCTGGTCCCTGATATCCCTGGTCCCTGATATCCCTGGTCCCTGATATCCCTGGTCCCTGATATCCCTGGTCCCTGATATCCCTGGTCCCTGATATCCCTGGTCTCTGATATCCCTGGTCTCTGATATCCCTGGTCTCTGATATCCCTGGTCCCTGATATCCCTGGTCCCTGATATCCCTGGTCTCTGATATCCCTGGTCCCTGATATCCCTGGTCCCTGATATCCCTGGTCTCTGATATCCCTGGTCTCTGATATCCCTGGTCCCTGATATCCCTGGCCCTTAAACCACATTGCAAAGGGAAGGGACTAAAACTCAGCTCACTAGAGATAAACCTGGGGCATCAAGCCAGTGCTCAAGGACACTTCTTACAAACACCACACAATCCCAGGATCCCTGAGGCTGGAAAAGCCCTCCCAGCCCATGGATCCCCCTGTGTCCCATCCCCACCTTGTCCCCAGCCCAGAGCACTGAGTGCCACTCCAGGCCTGCCTTGGACACCTCCAGGGCTGGGCACTCCAAACCTCCCTGGGCAGCCCCTGCCAGGGCCTGACCACCATTCCCAGGGAGAAATTCCTGCTGATGTCCCACCTGAGGTCCTTTGGAGTGCTGTCTCAGTAGGGGAAGAGGCAGATGAAATATTCTATTGAGCTGGAAGACATCTCCTGATCACCAGCCCTTTCCCACATGGGACTTGACCTCTCCAGGAGTCTGCTGGGAACACAACTCAGCAGAGAAGGAAAAGTTTTTAAAAGCCTTTGACAAATCATAGAGGGCAGAGAAGAGCTGCAGAAATAATTTGACTATTAGAGAAAGTTCTTTACCTGGAGAGATTTAAAGAGTTTAATCTGTTTAGTTCATCAGAAGGACAATTAGGAGAAGACTTGATTACAGTGTGGAAGTGCCTTCCTGGGGAGAGGACAACTGGTAGGAAAGGTCTCTCTAATCTGGGCAAGGCAGGCAGGACAGGCAGCTGTGGGCAGCAGCTGGATCCAGGCAGATGAGCACGGGCACATGGGCTGGGAGGGCTTTTCCAGCCTCAGGGATTCTGGGATTCACCAGCAGGAGGTGGTGACATGAACAGCACAAAGCCATTTCAGTCAAACCTGTGTATTTAATTCCACTTCTGTTCAGAAAAGTTATTAACAACCCAGCACAAATAACTGGGGGTGGGAAAGCATGGTTGTTTTCACAAAGAAATGACATTATATTCCAATTTTGTTCTATCAATGTTTAGTAAAATTAAGCTCTGAGGTACAAAACTCTGTAAAGCTCAATCAGTGTTTTGGATGCTCAGACAAATTTAAACATATTTATCAATGAAAATGTACTATCAGTTTGTTTTGGGTTTAATGATCCTGGCTAATAAAGAGAAAATTATGGAAGAGGGATGATGCTGCAGTTACAGCTGGGTTTGATGGAGCAGTTTATCAGCAGAGACTTAGCCTGGGAGAGGTTAACAGATGGTTCCAGGGGGTAGGGGATGGAGGAGGGTGGGCTGATGGAGGACACGTGGGAAACAGCCCTGCCAGGGCTCTACCTGTGCAGTTCATGCCATATGGGGCCCTATGGAAAGCTGGAATAAACTTGCAGGTGGAGGTGACTGTGTGGAGATCAGACATCTCAGGGGCTGTGGGGAACTGGATACAGAGAGAGCCTTGGGAACACTGAGGTAAAACCACACCATCACAGAGGAGCTTGAGCTGGAAGGGACCCACAGGGATCATCCAGCCCAACCCCTGGCCCTGCCCACATCACCCCAACAATCCCACCCTGTGCCCCAGAGGATCATCCCAACCCTCCTGGAGCTCTGGCAGCCTTGGGGCCGTGCCCACTGCCCTGGGGAGCCTGTTCAGTGCCAACCACCCTCTGGGGGAAGAGCCTTGTGCTGAGATCCACCCTGAGCCTGCCCTGACACAGCTCCAGCCCTTCCCTGGGGGCTGTCCCTGGTCACTGAGAGGACAGACACCTCATCCTATAGGATGGGAGAGCAAGGAAAAGCAGGGGGCAGGCACAGACGTGCTGCAGGGAACCAGCCCTTGGCACGGGTAGAGGCAAATCCAGCCTCAAAACTCCACCCTGGTAGGAACCAGCTCTGGAGGAAGGAGAAGAGAAAACCACGCTGACAACTCTTGGGATGCCAATAAAGAGGCAGAATTGCTTCTCTGTATTGTTATTGTTAGCCTATGTTTATGTTTTCCCACCTTTTAATCCTCTTTTCCAACATTATCCTCTTACACCCTGGTCCCCATTCCTGGTGGCTCAGTGCACAGAAGGGGGACCCTCACAGTCCATTGCTCTAGCAGACATGAGAAGACCCTCCAGTTCTCTGACAGCCTTTGTCACAACTACTTGGGAACATCCCCCAAAGCCAGTAGGGATTGGAATTATGTTTGCAGGAGTCCAGAGCCCACAGAGCTTTTTTTGTGGGTTTTTTTTTCTATTAACTGGTCAGAGCAACTTCCATCCTATGAGTCTGGAAATGCTGCACGTTATCCCAGAGTGGTTTGGGTGGGAAGGGACCTCAAAGCCCATCCAGTGCCACCCCTGCCATGGGCAGGGACACCTTCCACCAGCCCAGGCTGCTCCAACCTGGCCTTGGACACTTCCAGGGATCCAGGGGCAGCCACAGCTTCTCTGCCCAACCTGTGCCAGGGCCTGCCCACCCTCCCAGCCAGCAATTCCTTCCCAATATCCCATCTGTCCCTGCCCTCTGGCAGTGGGAAGCCAGTAATATATTCAAGGATCAGACTCCTTGTTCACAGTTGTCCCAGAAACAACTGGGCTATCTGTGCTCTCCTCCACTTGTTCCCAATGAAACAACTCTCAGCTCGTGACACAAATGTGTCATGACTCCTAAACTAGACAGTCCTCTATCTTCAGTATCAACTTCCATCCTTTTCCTAATCCCTACCTTCTGTACACTCCTCACCACGGTGAAACCTCTCAGATTTTCCAGCTGGAACTGCTATGTGCTTGAAATCCAAGCCCAGCCCGTGGTTCCACGGGAGGAGGAACCTTTGGCTGCTCTGCCCTTTGGCCCCTCAGGGACCGAGGCAGCCCTGCCCCAGGTCCCAGCCCCGCTTCCCTCAGCAGGACAGCTCTGTGCTCACACATCTGCAGCTCGGGCTGCTGGCAGCACTTCACTGGCATCCTCCTGTCCCATCATCCCAGACACCTGCACAGCTCACCGTGGGGAGATGGTTCTCCTGGAGCACCCCGGGGTGTCTGGTGACACGGGAGGCACAGGGGGCACTGCCATGAGCCCTGGCTGCACGGCGGGGGGAGGAACAGCTTCCCACGGCAGTTCCTGCAGGATTGATTAGCGCCTGGCTCATTAGCTCAACAGCAATCAATGGCTCCCGACAGCTCCCTGCCATCCTGGCACGGCACAAGTGCAGATAAAAACCCTGGTGACAGGTTTCCTCGGAGCACAATGTTCACAGGAGGGGGGAGATGAAAGTGTTGAGGTGTTGGAGGGGTCGGAGGGAGCAGCTCAGAAAACTTTTCCACCTTCAAACCCTCTGCTGCCCCAGCTCCAAAGAGTCCTGCACACACTGGTCCAAGCCACATGGGCAGGACAGCTGCTCTTGCTGCAGAGAACACCCCTAACACGAGCCTTTGGCTCAGCTTGCTCGAGTGGGCCAAGAAAATATGAGCCACTGACTCAGACAAGTCCTTTTCAAAGAGACTGATGTACTTAAAGTGTGTTAGAGCTCAAGTGCTTCATGTTACACACCACAGTTCCTTTACACATCATAGTTCCTGCTGCACATCATCACAGCCCACATTGATTGTTAATTAGCTGTTAATTACCTTTTTCATTAATGTGAATGAATAAATTCTCTGTTCAGAAATCAAAATGCACTCCAAATCTTTTTGAAAACATTAAACCAAGCCACAACCATTCTGAACAACTCTAAATTTTCACCTCCCCAGTAAAAAATTCTTCTCTGTAATAAAGAAAACAGGAGAATGAAATCCAAGAACACTCCAACCTCACAGCTCACTGCCAGGATTGAGGGTCTTACAGAGTGCAGCAGAGAAGGAAGGAATACTTTGGAAAATAGGTTTAGAGGTAGAAATAAATCCATACCTTATCCCGGGAGGTGGTTGGGTTCTGCTCCCCGTGGCACAGCCAGCACACAGGTGATCACTGTAGGTCCCTCTCCACTGAAAATCCCCTATCCTGTTCTGGTTTGTTCTTGCAGGTGGATCTGTGCCACCTGTGGAGGAGTTTGTCCAGAGGGGGGTGGGTTCGGCAGGAACACACCAAGGAAATAACCTGCTGGAAGGGTGCCCGGGTGGGGAAATACTCCCAAAGCAGAGGAGCCCAAAGGGAGGCACCAGGAGAGAGTCAAAGGACACCCCCAGGTCCCACATGGGGTGTGGTAACAGCAGGTCTGGAGAACGTGGGGCCAGGGACGGGCAGGACCCGAGCACGACTGTGCCACAGGGACCAGGTAATGCCAAACTGCTCTGTAGGGCCCCAGTGGGCTTGGACCTTTACAGTGAAAACCTCATGAGAACAGCTCCTGTGGGGTCACACTGATGTGAAAGGAGGCACCTAATGAACTTCGGAGCTGTGAGGGCTAATTGGGTGGGGGATTGAGCAGGGGGAGGAGAACTGGGTGAGGGATTGAGCAGGAGGAGATGAACTGGGTGAGGGATTGAGCAGGAGGAGATGAACTGGGTGAGGGATTGAGCAGGGGGAGATGAACTGGGTGAGGGATTGAGCAGGGGGAGATGAACTGGGTGAGGGATTGAGCAGGAGGAGGTGGTGGTGGTGGTGTGAAGGATTCAACAGCAAACACAGGATCAAAGGAGCGAGGAGAACTCCTCTGCCACAGCCCAAATCTCGGGTCTGCACTTCCCTCAGTGACACCACCCTGAGCTCCGAGGGGGCTCAGAAATCCTGCCCCTTCCCTCCAGCCCCCGCTCCGTTCAAACATTAATTAATTACACGGAGACTTGGCAAGGAGACACGCGGGTGCCGGTGCATCCTTCATTGCCCATTTCCATGAGAAGGAGGGACCAAGGGGAGCAAAGCCAATGAATTTTTTCAGCTGAGTGAATCCCGCAGGTCCCGCCGGGCTCAGGGAGCTGCCGGCCCTTGAGGAGCCCTTGCTAAAGTGCCTGATAAGGGATTGGATTTGGCTGGTGCTGCTGATTAACGCCCCTAAACAGACCGGAGATAACGAGCAGCACAACTTGAGGCAACCCAGAAGAAAGCATGCATAGGGAACCCTGTCCTTACCAAACACTCATCAGAACACAAGGATATTTTAAGATTCATTTACTACAGTTATGACCATTAAAATATTGATTTTAAAAAACAGACAAAAATTCACATATAGTTTAATTCCCTTGTTCTCATTGCCCTCTAAGAATTAGAACCTTCTTTATTTTGAATAATCAGCCTTTTGCTTATCAGCCTTATTTATTTTGAAAAATATCCCTGATTTCTTTGTAAATGTGTTTAATGCTGAAAATTCATTTTCAGTCATTAAATCAAGAGACTATTAAAGTATCAGTCGAATTCCAAGACAGATTGTATCAGGGAAAAATTAAGTTTCCCTAATTGTTAATATCCTTAGATGTAAATAACGTTTCATTTTGGAGCAATTACTTTATGAATCTCTAAGTCTTATTTAATTAATCAGTACACTTTGCATCAATGACAAACCACACATTCAGCAGATTTAAAGATGCATATTCTATTAGGGGAGCATTAAGTGCAGCTTTATCAGGGATTTCATAAATAACAGCAATATTCTCATATGAAGAACTCATCAAGAGCTGAGCTCAAGGGGGCATAAATTGTGACACAAGGGCATTTTTAAACCAGAGCATGCAGGTTTCTGAGGAGAAGAGAAGACGTAGCACATGGCTTTGCTTTCTAAAGCCAAAAACTGCTTTGTTTTTGATAACTCAGGGTGGGACAGAACCAGCCCTGGGAGGGCTCTCTCGGGGAAGGCACAAGAAGTGGAACTGGTGTCATGTTTTGACCTTGCCCTTCTGGACCTCCATGGAGAGCAGTGCCTGGCACTCCCCGTGTCCCAAAAGCAATGAAACAGCACAACTGGCTCAGGAATGCAGACTGAGAGCACTGGAAACAGGTTGGGGTGGCAGCAAGGCCTTGGTGCAAATGAGGAACCTCATCAAAGGAAGGGGATGGATTTGCAGGGAATTAAAGCAAGCCCTGCTCCCAGGGAGCAGGAGCAAAGGGATCCCTGAGGGAGCTCTCATCCAGCTGCTTTGAACAGCTCAGATTCTCAGCGTGGGGCAACCTCAAACAGGAGCCCAGAAATGAGTGTTCAACTCACCCAGCACTGCCCCCACCTCAGGAACAGCGATGGAGTCCAGAGCACGTGGCTGTGCAGGACATGGAATCACAGAATCCTCGAAGGAACCTCAAAGCCCACCCAGTGCCACCCTTGCCATGGGCAGGGACACCTTCCACCAGCCCAGGGTGCTCCAGCCTGGCCTTGGACACGCCCAGGGATCCAGGGGCAGCCACAGCTTCTCTGCCCAACCTGTGCCAGGGCCTGCCCACCCTCCCAGGGAAGATGCCCCACTCCAGATGTTGATCCCCAGCTGTGACAGACAACACAACACAACACAACACACAGTGTGTTCACAGGACACCAAACCCCACAGCTCCAGAGGTTTTAGCACTGTCCTTCCCTGCTCCCTGAGCATCTCAGGAATACAAACCCCTATGTTTTGGGGACTAAAGGTGGTGTTATTTTACAGGAGGAATTGAGTTCATTTGGGATTTCCTGGCCATTGATGGTGGGTATGGCCAGCAGCACATCACCCAGAACACCTGGAATGAACTATAGCTAAAACAGGCACTAAATTTAATTTTTGGACAATGTCCCAGGGCCACACAATGTGGAATATGCACAGGATTTACTCCAACTACTCCTTGCCTGTCCATGGCTTTCTAGGACTGGCCACTGCAGAGGAAACTCTGAACAAACACAATGTCCATCCCTTCCCTCCCTGCTCTGTAAGGCAGAGACAGCTGGGTCTGGAAAAGCAGATTATGTGCTTTAATCAGCTCTGATCAGTTATAGCTGCTGATTTTTATAAATGGCATTAAAATAAGAGAATGTTTCAGCAATAATGTCATATTATGACAAGCCATTGGTTTGACTGCTACCTCGTAAAATAATGCATGAATAACAAAAAGCATATGAAATGAAACCTCTAAATGACTGGAAATAATGCTTGAAGTTCTGAAAATGTTCGAGGGAAAATTTCAGAACTTAGAAATGGTTTTATTTTAGTTGGACAAGACTCTCAGGGACAGGGTGGGTCTGTTTGGGTGTCCTGTGCAGGGCCAGGAGTTGGACTGGATGGTCTTTGTGGGCCACTTGAACTCAGGATATTCTGTGATTCCATGATTCCAGTCTCCTTGCAGGTCTCCTGTGAATAAGGAAATAAAGATTTTCTTCAATCCACTAAACAGATGCTGGGACACCAAACCCATTACAGAGACCTTGGGTCACCTCCCCTGAAGGAGGGAGCAACAAGCCAAAATACATGCCAAAAAATCCCCTTGGAAATCCCCCTGAGCTCCACCTGCACCCCAGGGGGTGCTGGGTGACCCCTCCAGGACACAGGCTGGGACACTGTTCAGTGTTCAGTGCCATCAGTGCCACCACCTCTCCCTGCAGGGAGGGAGGAACGTACACAGGGATGCACATTCCCACATCCACCATCCAGGCCTGAGTGAAACGTTGTGGATTCCATCTGCTTCCCATCTGTGCCTTCCAGGCAGCATTAAACACTCAGCACGAACTGGCCTCTCCTCCCCCTCCCAGCTGAGCAGGAGTGTTTTCCAGTGCTGTTCAACAATCCCTGCTCAGCCCTGGCTGGGATGCAGCGGAGCGTGGCCAGGGAGCCAAAGTTCCTCTGGATTTGGGATGCAGGTGCCAAGCTCCCTCTGCCTGCAGTGCTCCCACAGCACCAGTGGCTGCAGGACAAGACAAGGAGCACTCTGGGAGAGAGGATACCTGGGAGCTGCAGGGCAGCTGTGCCAAGGACATTCCAGGTGCCCCCACACCAAAACCCACACTGCCCAAAGCCACAGTGCAAGAGCTGGATCACTGCTGGGCTTGCCTTTAAATGTTTGAGTTCCTAACCCAGAAGCTGTGGTTTGCTGTTAAAAAAAAAAAAAATCAACATTTCTAGCGAGGACCAAGCACAAACAGATCATACTCAGGTTCATCCTGCTCACTGCAAGGAGCTCAAACCAGGGTGGGCACTCAGAGCATCCACAGGGTTGGTTCCAGCTGCTTTTCCAGGGGGCCCAATCCCAGTCAGAGAGTTTAGCTACTCCTGTGCTAGTGTTGCCATGAAAAACTGCCTTTCCCTGGATGGCAGAGGGAGGCAGAGCTTGTGCTCCTCCTACCAGGCAAAAGACAAGGAAAATGGTAACAAAGCCCAAGCAGCAGCGTTTCATCCCCACTGGCATTTTCTGGGCCTTTGGCTGGGTGGGAACACTTAAAAGGTTTATGGAGCCAGGCTGGGAGAGCTGGGGGGGTTCCCCTGGAGAAGAGAAGGATCCAGGGAGACCTGAGAGCCCCTTGCAGGGCCTAAAGGGGCTCCAGGAGAGCTGGAGAGGGACTGGGGACAAGGGATGGAGGGACAGGACACAGGGAATGGCTTCCCACTGCCAGAGGGCAGGGACAGATGGGATATTGGGAAGGAATTGCTGGCTGGGAGGGAGGGCAGGCCCTGGCACAGGTTGGGCAGAGAAGCTGTGGCTGCCCCTGGATCCCTGGAAGTGTCCAAGTTACAAAGACTGTCCCAGAACAGATGCAGGAGGAGGAGGAGTGGGGCCTTGGGCCATGGAATCTCTGGGATTATAAAACCAAGGAACAAACTGGCTGTCACAGATGGAGCAGTAATGAGAAATGAGACAAGCAGGTGACAAAATGACCCAGGTAATGGCATTAAGATCAGCAGCCACACCAGATATGTCACTAATCCAATTACAGCCCCAGCACACGGGACAGGGGAGAGCATCTCTGTTCAACAGGGAGCTTAATTGAAAGAGAAAGCCACAGACACCTCAGACCAACAGCTCAGGGACAGACATGAAACTGTGCTGACAGGAACAACAGTGTGCTGACCTGAGCCCAGCTACCAGCACTGCCTGGAGGTGATGCCCATTCCCAAAGCTGCCAGGGGTACCTGGAGGTGATGCCCATTCCCAAAACTGCCAGGGGTACCTGGAGGTGATGCCCATTCCCAAAGCTGCCAGAGGTACCTGGAGGTGATGCCCATTCCCAAAGCTGCCAGAGGTACCTGGAGGTGATGCCCATTCCCAAAGCTGCCAGAAGTACCTAATCCACAGGCAGGAGCTCCCTGCCTGCACCAGGATGAGGATGCCCAAACCCCAGTGAGTAGCCATCCCATGGTGCCAATGTCTCCCTGCTGTTTTATCCAGGCCCAGGCTGGGCTCTGCAGTGGCAAAGATGCTGCAGCTCTGCTGCCACGTCCCCTTATCCCTGAACTCCAACACTGCTCGGAGTCCCTTCCATGCCTCGGCGCACTCGGATCACCCTGAGCAGCCATTCATGACTTTGGGCTGCTTTAGTTTCTCTGCATAGAAGTTTCTGCCTAATAAAAAACAAAGCTGGCCATAACAAACCCACAGATGGTTTTGCTGGAGTCTCCTGTGCTGGGGGAGCCCTGATGGAAGCAGCAAGAGCGGGCTCCCAACGCCATCACACTGAATGAGGGGGCAGAGGGGGAGAAAAGAAGTGTCCAAAATACATGCAGATGTGGCACTTGGGGACATCGGCAGTTCTGGGTGGAATGGTTGGACTCGATGGTCAGAAAGGGCTCTTCCAGCATTACCGGTTCTAGGGTTTCAGAGCTTTCCCCAGCCTGCTGTGGTTCGGGAGAGAACATCATTGCGACATATGCAAATAAAAAGCCCTCGGGGAGCAAGGTGAGAAAGGTCCCCACTCCTGACATTAGCATGTGCACAGTAATGGGCTGGTAGGGAAAAAAAGAAACATTTAAAGGGATTCCAGCTGGGCAAGGAGAGAAGGAATATCTTTCTTGGCAGCGGCTGCAGGAGTTTTCCCTGCAGGCAGAGGAGAGGGCTGAGAACAGAGCCCGAGGAGGAAGGGCAGGGAGTGATGGAACTGCCTCCTGGATGGCGGCTGCTACTGCTGCTATTACAGCAGAAGAGATTTTCCAAAGGGCTTTCAGACCTCCCTGATTTAATGAATTCCCGAGCTGTGTTTTGCTTTTCAGCATGTGGTGAGGAGAAAGAACACGCACGGGTTCCAGCTTATGGCAGGTCAGAGGGAACAGTTCCATGGTTATGGCTTTATATCAAGGGTTTCATCTACTTCTGCCTTGAATGACTTTGACATTTTGGAACTTGAATAAAACTTCTTCCTGTACATTTGAATATTTGTGTGATGCATCGATGCACTCACAGCGTGAACGGGGGTGGTTGTTCCCATTTGTGACTGTGCCAAGATCCCTGTGCCAGGCTCCCCCCTCCTGTCAGGGATTGCAGAGCCAGAAGGTCCTCCCTGAGCCTCCTTTTCTCCAGGCTGAGCCCCCCCAGCTCCCTCAGCTGCTCCTGCTGCTCCAGACCTTTCCCCAGCTCCGTTCCCTTCCCTGGACACGCTCCAGCCCTTCCGTGTCCTTCCTGCCATGAGGGGCCAAGTAATGTGGATATTCCTCCCCCTCGCTGCCTCCTCCTCAGCATCAGCTCAGTGTCAGCTGCACCACAGCTTTGGTAGATTTTCTATACATTTTAATCAACAGTAAAATCCTTCAGAAGGATTGACTCAAACACTGGAGAGGCCCTGCAGAGTCTCAGTGCAAACATTTCCACACAGAGATGATTTCCAGCATGCAGCTTTTCCCTCTCAGTACTCTTAATCCATTTAACTTCTGCTTTCAGAGCGTCTTACTCAATACACTGGAGGGTTTTATGGTGGAGTTAAGGCTTTTGAAAAGTCCCTGTGTGTTACACAGGTCACTGGTGTTCTTCAGTTTTACAAACTTCTATAATATCTGCAGCCTTTATATTACTTTCTTGCACAGGGAAAGGTTAAAAACTCTGTAAACACTTCAGGACCTGGACCTGAGCCAAGTGCTGGTTTGCTTTAAAATCTCCACAGACACAGGATACACAAGAGCAGCAATTTAAAATTTCACAGTTTGTCATTCAGGAGTTATCCTAACTTTATTTCCTTTCTCTGTTGTTGTTTCTTTGTTTTTTTTTTTTTTTCTCTGCCATTTTATTCCTGTGGCTGTTTTACCAAAATAGCTTCATTAAAGGTCTTATGGCCTTGGGACCTCCAAACAGGAATTAATGTGGGAGCTGGGAGGGATTGACAAGCACAGCAGAAAACAATAAGCTAATGTCAAAAATACAGAACCCTGGAACCATTTAGGTTGGAAAATACTCAAATATCAAGTCCAACTGCTAACCCAGCACTGCCAACCCACCACCAACCCGTGGCCCCAAGTGCCACCATCTACACAGCTTTTACATCCCTCCAGGGATGGGGACTCCACCCCTGCCCTGGGCAGCTGTGCCAGGGCTGGATAGCCCTTTCCAGGAAGAAGTGTTTCCTGATATCCAATCTAAACCTCTCCTGGCACTGGCCAGGCAGTGCCAGTCCTCAAGGCTTTGCTGCTGTGACAGGAGGTCACTTGGGATCCCAGTCCTGACTCGGGCCTTGCATTGAGCACCTGCCTGTGATGCCCAAATCCCAGCACACATCCCATGGAATCCCTGGTTGGAAAGGCCTTAAAGCCCATCCAGTGCCACCCCTGCCATGGGCAGGGACACCTTCCACCAGCCCAGGCTGCTCCAACCTGGCCTTGGACACTTCCAGGGATCCAGGGGCAGCCACAGCTTCTCTGCCCAACCTGTGCCAGGGCCTGCCCACCCTCCCAGCCAGCAATTCCTTCCCAATATTCAAACTAAATCTACCCTCCTGCAGCTTAAAGCCATTCCCCCCATCCTGCCCCAGCTGCCAGGGCTCCCCCAGTCCTACAGCGAGCTGGCAGATGGGGGAACAGCTTGGAATTTGTCACCATCCCAGGGAGCAGGGGGGATCCCGGCTGTCACTTGGAAAAAGCAGGAGGCAGATTATTTCCAGGAAGAACAGTGATTTGGAGGCAATGAGCCGGGTAATCTGCAAAGCCCTCTGCTCTGGAATTATCTCCATGGGGAAGGGGAGGCCGGGGAAGTTAAGTGGCTGCTCGGAGGGCAGGCAGTAAAAGTCACCCCTAAGCCAGGATTAAGCTCTGTGTTCCTCACCACTGGTGCTGTGCCCCTGGAAATGGGACCTCGAGGGGAAGCTTGGGTGGAGGGCACTCCCTGTATTCATTTCACACTTGGAAATGCAGCTGTCACCACCTGGCTGCCTCCACCACATCCCAGAGCTCTCCTGCTCTGCACACTGAGAGCAGCCCTGTCTGCTCTGTGGGGAGATGGCCAAGGAGAAAAGTCTCTCCTCCAGTTTTACTCCTTCCAACAGCCTGGAATAGGTCTGGCAGAAACTGGAAAAAGGTAAAAAGGGACTCCCTGGTCATCATCTCCAGCAATAAAAACCTCCTGCCCCCTCAAATGAAGAATCCCAGACTGGTTTGGGTTGGGAGGGACCTCAAAGCCCATCCAGTGCCACCCCTGCCATGGGCAGGGACACCTTCCACCAGCCCAGGGTGCTCCAACCTGGCCTTGGACAGTCCCAGGGATCCAGGGGCAGCCACAGCTTCTCTGCCCAACCTGTGCCAGGGCCTGCCCACCCTCCCAGCCAGCAATTCCTTCCCAATATCCCATCTAACCCTGCCTTTGTCAGTGCTCTACAAGGGGCAAGTGATGGGAAGGCACAGCCCCAGAGGGTGTCTGCTCTCCAGCAGGAGCATCTTCATCAGTCAGACATGGAAAACCCCTGGAAAAACCACATGCCAGCCTTTTAACCAGCCTTTAACTCCCCTCAGCAGTGTCCTGCTGGGCAGTCACACACAGTGATCCCACTGCCAGGGCCACATCACCTTTCATGTCCAGCTGGAAACCTCTCACACTCAGGGGTGTCACAAAAACACGCTGTGTGCTGAGACAGAGCAGAAGGCATGAGCTGGAGGGAAGGGAATGTGTGTGACAAAGACACCACATTCACTATCAGAAATTATTCTGTCTCCTCTTCCTGTTTTGTAATCCAGGGTTTGAGGCTGGTTTGGTTTTTTTTAAATAATTTTAAAAAATGAACTTTTCAACTAAACCACTCTGGAGCCTGAAATGCTCCACACAAGGGGAGGGGGAAGAGAATTATTTTAAATGAGGGAATTTGTCTAAAAATTCTTGTGCTTCTCAGAAATGTTGTGCCTACAGAGACTAAGAGGTCTTTTTGGTTTGTTTTACTTGTTGTAGCCCTAATTTTAACTGGAAGTGCAGCGATCCTCCTACCTGCATTGTTCTCTGCAAGAGGATTAGAACTTACTGGAGAAATATCCTTGTCTAAGGACCAGCTTTTGTCAGTAACACAAAGGAGAAATAAATATTTGTGAGTTCTACACCCCGTGTAATTATGGCTCTTCACAGTTTCTTTTTAATTCAGGAGTAATTAAAGCAGGGAGGTGGGAGCAGGGAGCAGCATTAGCAGATCTGGGAGGGACTGGAGCAGGGCAGAGCCCTGGGACTGGGCAGGGGGGACAGCAAGGCACCCTGTCCCCTCCTCACCCTCACAATGTGGGACCACTTTCCACCAACCCACCCCCTGGAGAGGGAGAGCAGCCCCAGTCCCAAAGGTTCTGGATCTGGAAGCACATGGAAGCCCCAAACCCTTCCCCTGCTTGCAGCTCTCATGCACATCCTCTCCAACAAGTTCCAAAGCAGCAGCTGAACAGCTCCACAGAGTGGATGAAAGGGCCGGGTTAGAGCCTTTTGAACGGCCCAGTTGCACTTTAATGGGGACAGTTAATATCTCACAATCTTTAAGTTACTGCTGTAATTGCTACCAGTCCTAATTGGAGACCCGTAATTATCCCTCTCTGCAGCACTTCAGCGTCCCCAAGGTCAGTGCTGGCACGAAAGCCACAGGAGAGGGGTTGCACTTTACAGCTGCCAACAGGGCTGTGAGCCCATCCCCAGCCTGCAATCCGGTGTAACCCCCCGGGAATTTCCAGGCTGCTGGTTCTGTCTGCTCCAGCAATCAAAGAACCTCCCCTGCACTCTCCCCACTGTCCCTCCTTTGTCTTTAACACATTCCCAGGGTGTTTGCATTCCCGGGCCATGGTTAATTAAAGCCTAAAATCTGTTCAAGGCAGGGATTCTGCCCCTCTGACCCCTCAGGTGAGACCCCAACTGCAGAGCTGCCTCCAGCTCTGGGGCACCAACACCACAAGGATGTGGAGCTGCTGGGGCGACTCCAGAGGGGGCCACAGAGAGGCTCCGAGGGCTGGGACCAGTTGTACCCTTTAGTTAAAAACTCTGACCCAAAGAATTCCCAGATTCTGATGGTCTTCATGGACAGAATGTGAACATGATTCCTTAAGTGTTTCTATCTCAGGAAGCAAAAATAGCCGTAAAAACTAAAACAGGAAAGTAGAACAGGATACCTGCAGAGCCAAGGAGTTCTCAGTATAATTTAGAATAAAACCTTGCAAGCTAGACTTTAAAACTTCATTAATGCAATAAAGAGTAATCAAAAGAAAGCCTGGAGTCTATGGCATTAAAGATTACATTGTTTAAATCAGCTTTGAAATCCTCAGAGCAGCACCAACCTCTCTGCTTGGCAGTTCATGATCCTGGTGCTCATGGGTCATTGAGCAGCTCGATTCATCACCACCAGCTCATCAAGGCCTCTCCATTCATCATCATTTTACAAGTCTTTTAAAACCCAGTGCTAAGCAGAGCCCTCCCTCACCTCCCAGAACTCCCTGGAGCAGCAGGGAAAGGAACATCAGTGCCACCACTGGGACTGAGGGGGCATTTCTCCTCTGGTAGCTTTTAGGAGGCAGCAGTTGCAGTGCTGGGCTCTCTATAGATCAAAGAATTCTTTAAAATCCGTATTGAAATCTTACTTTCTATGTTTTAGTGAGTACAATTATTGTCTCTGCTCTCCTTTGAGAAATCCCTGTCCTCTCTGTCACTCCTTTCTGCAGCTTCACCCCCAGCCCTTCAAGAGCTGCTGCCCTCCTAACCCAATAATTACCACATGGAATCAGGAATCCCGGAATGGTTTGGGCTGGAAGGACCTCAAAGCCCATCCAGTGCCACCCGTGCCATGTGCAGGGACACCTTCCACCAGTCCAGGTGGCTCCAACCTGGCCTTGGACACTTCCAGGGATCCAGGGGCAGCCACAGCTTCTCTGCCCAACCTGTGCCAGGGCCTGCCCACCCTCCCAGCCAGCAATTCCTTCCCAATGCACCCCAAACTTTTCACTTTCAGCCACCAATAGGACAAGGGCAAACCTGGTCCTTTGGTTTTCCTGTACCCCAACTCCCATTATTCCATTATGGAGGAGCTTTGATATTAATAACTGGCTGCTTTGTCTGTTTATATTGAGCCTCATATTTTCATCTGTAGGTGAGGTCTCCCACCTCCCTTCCTCCCTGTGGCATTCTCCTTCCTTCTGCAATTCAAGTGTCCTTTCGAGTTCTTCTTAATGGATTTAGTAAATGAATCAATTAGGAAGAGAAAGAACACTGAGGTACTTGTGTGTAGATGAGTATTTTACATTTGATATACTCAGGCAGAGCAGAGTAATTATTGCCATTTAATATTTATTTAATGTATATGATGTGCTGCTTCAGTGAGGAACTCGTGGAATAAAACATCCTTTTCTCATTTTCCCTCCGGCTACTTAATGAGAGAGCTCTGAGCAGCCAGATGATGGAAAAGAACAGGAAAAGATTTATCTCTAGATTCAGTGGTGTTTCCACCACATATCCCGAAGGAATGGCTGCCTCACCCAGCTTCCCACTGCCTTCCCAAGGAATCGCCCCTGAGCCGCTCTGGGGGCTCTGATCCTCTCTGATCTCTGCAGAGGAAGGAGCTGCTCCTCAGCTTTGAGGGCTGCAATCACAGAGGAGAGCGGGATGTGTGACCTGGGCTGGCCATGGCATCTCCTGCAGCATCTGTGACCAGCCAGGACTGTCCCCTGTGCTGCCAGGAAGGGCTTTGTCACATTAAGGACTCGGGTTATAACAGATCTGTGAGGCTGGAGGGTCAGCAAGGCTTTGGAGAATCACTGAATCACACTCTCAGTAAGGCTGGAAAAGCCCTCAAAGACCATCAGATCCAACCATTCCCCAGCACTGCCAAGGCCACCACTGACCCCTGTCCCCAAGTGCCACATCCACAGGGCTTGGAAATCCCTCTAGGGCTGGGCACTCCAAACCTCCCTGGGCAGCCCCTGCCAGGGCCTGACCACCCTTTCCAGGCAGAAATTCCTGCTGCTGTCCCACCTGAGCCTGCCCTGGCACAGCTGGAGGCCGTTCCCTCTCCTCCTGTCCCTGTTCCCTGGGAGCAGAGCCAGAAGGTCCCCCCTGAGCCTCCTTTTCTCCAGGCTGAGCCCCCCCAGCAGCTCCTGCTCCCCAAGGAGCCCCGAGAGCTGTGAGTACAGAGCACCCAGATGCAGACAGAGGGCTGAGGACACACAAACACACAACTTGCACCCTTTCATCTCTCTGTGTCTCTGCCCTGTGCTGTTCCCCACTGCTGTTCCCCACTGCAGCTCCTGAGCAGCCCAGCCCTCCCTCCTCCACTCAGCTCCAGCACAGGTGGCCCAAGGGACCTCTCTGGTGGCCAAGTCCTCCCATCTGCTCCACAGGCAGCCAGGCTGCAGCTCTCCTCGGAAAACTGCTCCTAAATCATCCATTTTCTGCTGTGCAATAGAAACTACCTCCTTACCCCTCTTTTCCAATAACCATCTCGGTGTTGAGGGTGTTGAATTGTAAGGGTCATCCTTTCAGGTGGAAAATAGCACACGAAATCCATTTACTGCTCTGCAGGTCCATTATCAGCAGCACTGACAGGAATCTCTCCTGCACACGACAACACTCACAAACTGCCTGGGGAGAGGCTCCAGCACTTCCCCAATTACAGGCATTTCATTCCTTTTCCTTTCCAGGCAGCTTTAAAAATGATAATTTGGGCAGATTAATTTATTTAAGTTGTGGTTAATTTTAAAAGTATATTTTTTATCCCAGTCTAATGATACTGTGAGGGAAGGTCCAGGTTATCCAGTACACAGGTCATCACAAGCCTCACTATTTAACTTCACACCACAGAACCATTTATCTTGGAAAAGACCTCCAAGATCAAGTCCTCCCCTTCTTGAGTTGCATTCAAAACTTTAAGCTGCAGTTTAAAACACAAAGTAAAAATGTGTTTAAAACACATTTAACCAGTCAAAAAAAATCATAAGACACTGAAATTGTTGTCTGATTGAGAAGCACCAGATTAGGTGGGATTAGAAAGTTATTTTTAGTATTGATGGGTTTTTTTTCCAAATTCCCAGATTTTAAAACCTTTGCTTCTTATGGCTCAGGCCAAATACTGAATCACTTAAAAACCAAGAGATGAACATGAGCCCTGTCTGCACTGCAGAGCCTTGGAGCTGTTTTGCTCAAAATATCTGATGGGTTCCAGCAGAAAGGTGCTGTGAGGGACAGCATTGGTTCCCCCTCACTGCAGTTTTCAATAATCTGCCTGAGGTGGCAGCTACTTTTCCATAATTTTCCATTTTTTACACAGGCAGACAGCGATAGGACAAGGGGGAATGGTTTTGAAAGGAAAGAGCAGAGATTTAGATGTTGGGAAGGAATTGCTGGCTGGGAGGGTGGGCAGGCCCTGGCACAGGTTGGGCAGAGAAGCTGTGGCTGCCCCTGGATCCCTGGAAGTGTCCAAGGCCAGGTTGGAGCACCCTGGGCTGGTGGAAGGTGTCCCTGCACATGGCAGGGGTGGCACTGGATGGGCTTTGAGGTCCCTTCCATCCCAAAGCATTCCATGATTCTACACCCATTACTAAATCCTGAGAGCCCAGGAAGGGGCTCTCACGTGGCTGAGCTACACTGAGTGTCAATACTTGGCTTTGCTCCTGCCTTTCCTTCATCTTTTCAGGACACTGTAGCTCAGATATGGTAAATGGCCAGTGAAAAGGAAAGTTGTTGAAAAATCTCTCCATAGAGAGTTGAAATAATCTGCTCTCCTCATCCATCAGTGGCACAAGTTCAGAGCATGCTGTGACCCACAGGGCACCTTCCACTACAAGCCTCTCACGTTCCAGCAGGGGGGATTCCCAAGGCACAATCCTAAGGGTGCAGGACACAAATCCAAATGGCATTTCAGCAGCTGGGAAAAGCCCAGGGGCCCCAGAGCCAAATCCTGTTTGAACTAGAAAATGTAAAGCAGCAGAAGGGAGTTCAGGTTAATTAACTCCAGGGTTAATTAACAGGGGGTGCAGTGAGAGGGCAACCATGGCCCTGGATGGGGTTGGCAGGAGGCACAAGAGAGGGCACAGGAGAGGGCACAGGAGAGGGCACAGGAGAGGGCACAGGAGAGGGCACAGGAGAGGGCACAGGAGAGGGCACAGGAGAGGGCACAGGAGAGGGCACAGGAGAGGGCACAGGGAACCTCAGGGGGTTCCTGCTTCCACCCCCTCCCCAGGGCATGGCCAGAGCTGAGCTTTCACTCACACAGCCAGTTCCATGTCCTGTGTGTCCCTGGAGCTGCCACCTCCAGCTCCCAGCCCGTTCCTATCATATCTGCAACTACAAGAAAAAATAAAACCAAATAGAGGAGTTATTTTTGAAAACTACCTGGTCTGGGAAACCTGTAACTTCAAGCCTGGAACTAAAATTACTTTAATTCTCCCCAGCAGTCAGCAAAAAGGCAGATAATATCTGCTGTTGTTATCTGGCTTGCGTTGTTCATCTGCTCAAACACCGTCGGGGAGTGTTGGAGCAAAAAAAGGGAATATCAGCACCTTGCTCTGCCTAATTCCTGCTGCAGCACAGGGCAGAGGGCACCTCCCCCTGCCAGCTCCCACACAAAGCCTTCGAGGAGAGCCAGGGTGGACTATCAGAGTGTACAAAATGCCTGGGGTTTTGAATTCCTGTTTGACTGGAGTTACAAACACTTCTCCAGGCAACTGTAATCCCTGCACTTCGATTCCAGAGCAGGTGCTCCAGCCCCTCTCCTGTTTGTGCATTCCCAGCAGGGCTCCCAACAGGCTGGGAAATCAATGCAGGGCTGGCCCTGCTCTGACACCGAGCTGTGCAGCAGCATCCTAAAAACGGGGGGAAGGTGAAACAAGAACAGTAAATGTTGTGCTGGGACACGTTAGGGGTGTGTTCTGTGCCCTGCAGGGGGGAGGCTCCTGGAGCTCCTCTCTCCATCCCAGCACAGCTGGCTGAGGGATAACAACACATGGATTAAAAGGGACCTCAAAGCCCATCCAGTGCCACCCCTGCCATGGGCAGGGACACCTTCCACCAGCCCAGGGTGCTCCAGCCTGGCCTTGGACACTTCCAGGGATCCAGGGGCAGCCACAGCTTCTCTGGGCAACATACTTCTCTTTCCATGGAAGTAGTAGGGATTACAAAGAGTGAAAAGAATCACAGAGACCTGGAATTGTTTGGGTTGGAAAGGACCTTAAAGCCGAGCTCATTCCACCCCTGCCCTGGGCAGGGACACCTTCCACTAGAAATTCAAGATGAAGAAACCAGCACCTTCTAAAACTTCTGGGGAGCAATTTCTTCATTTAAAATACACCTGGCCTTGGGCTGGAGGACACTGCAAAGGCAGAGCAGCAGGAATGGTGTCTCTGGTGACACAATCCCACCCTTTGAGCAGGACCCTGGCGCTGCCTGTGCCACAACCATCCTGTCGGGAGCAGAGGGAAGGCTGGGCTGCAGCTCCCTGCTGTCCTGGGGGCTCAGGAGGAGCCTGTGCTGTCACTAAGGATACCCATCAATCCAATGGGGACGCCACCAGCTCATCTTCACAACTGTCAGACCCCCATTCCACCCTCCCCAGATGGGAGTGCTGTGGGACACCCTGTCAGGAAAATTTGACAGCAAAGCAAGAACATTGCTCCTTCCTCAGAAAATGCAGATGGTCAGAAAGACAAACTCAGCAAAGAAAAGAAACCAAATACTTCAAAAGTTAGATTAGAAATTACTCTAATCCCCCTCCCCTGTTCCTTTGATCCCCACCAGTGGAGCTGTGTAGGATCTCCCCATGAGCTGAACAGCTTCTCACTCCTAAACCAGAAAGGAGGACAAATGTTTGCTGCTGGAGCATCAGTGAGAGGAGCTGCTCAGGCTGCTCGGCAGTTCCAGGCTGTGCTTCCCACCCAGGCACTTCCAGGAATCCCTGAGGATGTTGCCACACTCCCACCCCTCAGTTTAGGATGGGAATATCATTATCCTGGATTTGAACTGGCTGTTGGTTGAAGGTGCAACTTCGAGATCTACCAGAGCAACTGTTGTGCCAGGGAGAAGAGCAGCAAAGGGAGCTCAGAGAAGGAGGAAAGAAGAGCCAGAGAAGGTGCCAGAAATCCCCAAGAATCCAGGGATGTGGGCACTTCCCAGACCCACAACACTGCACACAGGCAAAGCAGGGGCCAGATGAAATGGGCACTGAAGGGAAATCAACTCCCCAGCTGGAATGAAGCAGCAAATCTCTCTCCTTACACATATTCAGGCAATCAAGAGTGCAGATCCTGGCACTGGCCATACCAGGAGGAGGCTACTTGTCCTTCCTCCATTAACTGAGGAGGCTGCTCAACACCACCTATGAAAGTGAAGTGATTTAAAACTGGGAGGGAAGAAGAAAAAAACAAAAAGGAATAGCAGGAAAATCAGAAAGACAAAGAAAATTGACCATCTGCCACTATTTCAAAAGGATAGAAAGGATTGTCTAGAAAATGTAGCTTGTTGTTGATCTGAGTAAAATTGATTCCAGTAATGGAAAGGGTAAAAATGTAGGTAAATAAATATTTGGGGTAACACGATGAATGGCATTAAATGTGAGTTTGTGGGAGGCACTTACAGTCAAATAATGCAACACTTTCTGGAGGAAAGGTGGTTACACCTTCTGGTGACAGATGAAACAGCCCTGACATAATACACTCCAGCTTTGAGTCAATAGCACAGATTCTTAATGAAGAAAGTAGAAAAATACCAAATCAATGGCCAGGTCTTTAAACAATTAACCACTGTCTCAGTGACAGGAGACACACAGAGCAATCCCTGCAGGATCTGATGGGCACCTCCAGGGCCTGAGAGATTTAATCCTGCCCTTGGAGAGCAGAAAATCAGAGCTGATCACATTTGCAGAGGAAAACAGGATGGCAAGACTGGGGAATAAGGAAAACTGATTCAGTAGGGATCTCAAAAATCATGAGGGGCTGGACTAGACGACCTCTAAAGGTCCCTTCTAACCCAAACCAGTCCCTGACTCTAAGAGAATTTAAGTAAGATTCCTTCCACCACTTTTAAACCTCTGGACAGACTTCTGGGAATGAAAAGCACACATCAGAGAGAAAAAATATTTTTAAGACTGTTTTCAATAAAAATGAGGAATTGCTCCCAGAAATCCTATTATTTGCAGCAGTAAAGACCTTGTAATGGTGGTATTGGCACTGTGATTTAAAGAGCAGGGAAAGGCAGAGTTGGGGAAGGTGCAGCCATTCCTGAAAGGAGCTTTGCTGTGAATGATGATCATTGGGAAGGGGAACAGGGAGTTCATGGGAAGGACAGCCCTGGGGAAACAGGACAATCCCTGAGCTGCAAGAGGTGAGGGCAGGGACACCTTCCACCAGCCCAGGCTGCTCCAACCTGGCCTGGAACACTTCCAGGGATCCAGGGGCAGCCACAGCTTCTCTGCCCAACCTGTGCCAGGGCCTGCCCACCCTCCCAGCCAGAAATTCCTTCCCAATACCCAACATAAATCTCCCCTCTTTCAGCTTGATCCCATTGCCCCTTGTCCTATCACTCCATGTCCTTACAAAAGTCCCTCTCCCATCTTCCTGTACCCCCCTCAGGCACTGGAATGCCCAATAAAAGCTGGAATATTTCCTGCTGTTGCAGACCCTCTGAAGGGCATTTCCAGCCACACCCAAGGCAGGTGTGACCAAAGCAGCTTTTCCTGGCACAGGCAGTGGCTGAGCTCACACCCTGCCCGCTGTGGCTGCTGTAGTTTTGTACCTCTGGGTTTATTTTCAGGTTTCTGTCAGTGCTGAACAGCAAGTGAAAAGATCAACACACAACCCCAGTGGCAACAGGGAAGGCAAGCACCTTCAAGCACCAAGAATTCAGTTTGAATTGCCAGACTTGAAGGACACTTACAGAGAAATCAAGGATAATGGGCTGGAACTGGATGATCTTTAAGGTCCCTCCCAACCCAGACCATTCTGGGATTCATGTGATTCTGTGATAATTATATTTCTTAACTACAGATCACACTACAAAATCAGCTTTCCTTGCTTACCAGCTCCCTTCACTTTTCAGTAGCTCCCAGCTCTGAAGCACTGCTGAAAGTGGCAGGAAAACCAAAGGGAATTTCCAGGAATGAATTGCTGGGGTGCCCAGGGCAGGATGGCTCCGTGTGCTCAGGGAGCCCAGCCAGGCTCAGAGCTGCTGTTTGCAAACACAGAGTTATTTTTTATTATTCTACTGACTAACCAGAATTACATGTCAACTTATGTCTTGAGCTGGGAGAAAGTCTGTCATTAACAAATACCGACTGAGCCTTCCTCTGTCTGTAAATAATTCAGCTCAGAATTCGGAAATTAACTCCTGAAATGAACTCCTGCAGCACCAACCCAGTTCCCAGGCATGTGCCCTGGAATATCATTAACTCCAGATGCAGCCAGAGCTCGGGGGAATCAAATCTAAAGAGTTTTTCCACAGTCTCAGGGATAAGAAGTTTTGCCTGACAGGCAATTGCTTGACATCAGTTCTCATTTCCATATTCTCCTCAAACGGCTGGTCCCTGAGGGAAAAGCTGGAACCCATCCAGAGCCCGTGGATGCCTCTTTTACCCCTTCCCTGCCTCTCACTCAGTGTGTCAGTTGTTTTCTGCAGTTTACCTGTGCCTCTGTTGGAAGGAGCTGACTGCTGATGTCCCAGCTCTGGGGGAATTGCTGCTGGGGTTTTGGACTGACACTCACCAACAAACCCAGCTGATTGCCCCTTCTCCTGCTGTTCAGTGCCCTGCTGAACACCCATAACTGGCTATTTTTTTGGTTCTTATTAGAAATCCAAAGGCTTCTGAGTGCCCTGCAGTGGCAGTTCTGCTGCTGGGAAGATCCCTGCTGCCCACACCATGGGATGCAGGAAGGGGGATTCTGCCCCTCTGCCCCCACAGGGGAGACCCCCCTGCAGAGCTGTCCCAGCCCTGGGAACAGCACAGGGAGCACCTGGAGCTGCTGCAGAGAGTCCAGAGGAAACCATGGAGATGCTGCCAGGGCTGGATCCCTCTGCTCTGGAGCCAGGCTGGGAGAGCTGGGGGGGCTCCCCTGGAGAAGAGAAGGATCCAGGGAGACCTGAGAGCCCCTGGCAGGGCCTAAAGGGGCTCCAGGAGAGCTGGAGAGGGACTGGGGACAAGGCATGGAGGGACAGGACACAGGGAATGGCTTTAAAGTGGAAAATGGTAGATTTAGGTGGGATATTGGGCAGAAATTGCTGGCTGGGAGGGTGGGCAGGCCCTGGCACAGGTTGGGCAGAGAAGCTGTGGCTGCCCCTGGATCCCTGGAAGTGTCCAAGGCCAGGTTGGAGCAGCCTGGGCTGGTGGAAGGTGTCCCTGCCCATGGCAGGGGTGGCACTGGATGGGCTTTAAGGTCCTTCCAACCCAAACCATTCCATGGTCCTGCTCCTGCTCTGTTCTGTCTACAAGGGCTGAAACTGGAAACAAGGATTTATTTTTCTGCCTGGCCAAGCGTTTTTGTCTGTGTTGATAAAACCTGAGGAAACACAGAGGCAGCTCCTGGTTGAACACTTTGTGCTCAGGATAAAACCCACAGCCGGTGTTTTAATAGGCAATGAAGTCCCACATCATAAACCAGCCAAGAACAGAAGAACTGGGGTAATTAGTAATTAAATTCTCCATAAGGCAAAAAAAGAGAACATATTTTCTATTGATACTTCTGGGGAAGGAACAATTTGGAGCCAAACCTGTCATGAAATGAGCAGGAGCTGGAAGAGAGACCTGTGGGAAGCACCTGGTGTTTCTCCTCACCCTGTTATGCTGCAAAACATCAATGGCAAAACTACCAAAAAAAAAAAAAAAAAAAAAACCAGATTCACTTTGTTCAGTCCCACAATTCCACTGCTCAGGAAATATTTCCATGTGCAAGTGAATAGCATTATAAAGTATTTCACAGCAGCCTGATAGGCTGGGGCAGGCAAAGAGTTCTCCCTGTGAGGAGCCCTAACACGACAACTGCTCCTGCACAGAGCACCCTGACAGGCACCATCCCAGCTCCTGATGGCTGAACAGCACTGGGAGGGGAAAGCTGGGGAAAAAAAGGCAGGAAAAATCTAATGGAGGTGGGATCCACCATGTCAGGCAGGGAGTGCTCTGTGCAGAGAGAGGGGTCTGGAAGGAGGTGGCTCAGAGCATTCTTGCTGCTGAATGACAACATTCCCAGCCCCAACATCTGCTCTGCTCCAGCACCTTCCCAAAGGTAAGGCAGTAGCTTGCTACAGTTTTCATTCTCCAGGCACTGTGGCAAGAGAGGAAGGAAGAGGCTTTTGGAGGATTGAGAATGAAATCCCAGTTCTGCTTCAGCTGAAGGGATCAGGATGGGATGGAGCAGATGGATCTGTAGAATCCTGGAATGGTTTGGGGTGAAAGGGACATTAAAGCATCCAGTGCCACCCCTGCCATGGGCAGGGACACCTTCCACCAGCCCAGGGTGCTCCAACCTGGCCTTGGACACTTCCAGGGATCCAGGGGCAGCCACAGCTTCTCTGCCCAACCTGTGCCAGGGCCTGCCCACCCTCCCAGCCAGCAATTCCTTCCCAATATCCCATCCTCAATTTCCCCTTTTCCAGTTTAAGTCCATTACTCCTTGTCCTGTCAGTACAGTTCCTGATGAGGAAAGGGAAGGTCTATCCCAAAGCCCATCACTCCCTGGGATCTGCTTCTCCCTCAGGACCAGGTGAGGTGCAGGGGCTGGGCAGGGTTGGGAAGCAGCGCTCCATCCCCTGCCAGAGGCACCTCCCCATTGCCTCCCAAAGAGGAAAATTCCCACTAGGAAGATGCATTTAAAGGGCCGGGAATGTGCTGGAATGGACGAACAGCCCAGCCCAGCACCCCAGGGTGGGCAACATTAAACATTTCATGCTGTAAATCAGACATTACTGTAAGGAAAGCATTGTTATCGTGCAAATTTTGCTGCCAACAGGGAACCAAAATAATGAGTGGTGTTTAGACATATCCAGGGCATCAATTATGGGAATCTTTAAGGGTCACTTTTCTCAGTTTGTTTTTAGAAAACTGAAGTTTTGGAATCACTCAGGTCCTACACACAGACACCCATTAATAAAGGGGCAGCCCTGTAGCTCCCTGGCCCACAGATGGGTTGGGCTGATGAATGATTTCTGACTCCCTGACTGTGTTTTTAAACTCTTATCACAAGTTTTAAACATCATATTTTAAAGTGCAAAACATTCCCAGTGACCAAACCACACATTCAAATCAAACAACATGCACTTAGGGGAGAGTTACAGCTCATTTACACCCTGAAAGCAAAAACTCAAAATCCCCCTTTTAATTTAAAAGGCACTTTCTGGAGGTGCTGCATGCAGAGATCAGTCAGCCTTGGCATTTTGCTACTGGCACAGAACAACATCCAGGGCCAAGAGCAATTAAATTGCACCGTGGCCTCTGTCCCAAGGATCTCCTACAGAGCCTGGGGTAGAGATCTCGCCCCTGGGAGTCACAGCACAACCACAGAGGTCACAATCATGGAATGCTTTGGGTTGGGAGGGACCTCAAAGCTCATCCAGAGCCACCCCTGCCGTGGGCAGGGACACCTTCCACCAGCCCAGGGTGCTCCAGCCTGGCCTTGGACACTTCCAGGGATCCAGGGGCAGCCACAGCTTCTCTGCCCAACCTGTGCCAGGGCCTGCCCACCCTCCCAGCCAGCAATTCCTTCCCAATATCCCATCTCTCCCTGCCCTCTGGCAGTGGGAAGCCATTCCCTGTGTCCTGTCCCTCCATGCCTTGTCCCCAGTCCCTCTCCAGCTCTCCTGCAGCCCCTTTAGGGGTTCTCAGGTCTCCCTGGAGCCTTCTCTCCTCCAGGCTGAGAAAGCCAAACTGGACCAGCAAAAGGGAGGGTGTGTGTAGAGTCACCCCAAGAGCAGGGATGTCCTGGGACAGGGGCCCAGAAAGATTTTGGGATCTCCATCCTCATCAATCCCCCCTGGCCAGGCCCTGGCCAGGCTGACCCTGCTGGGGCAGGAGGGGACAGGGACATCCAGGTGTCCTCCCGTGCAGAGGGGGATGATAAATCCCCTGTCCCACAGAGCCCCTGCCCGGACTGGCCCCATCCCGTGCCGTGCTGGCAGCAGGGTCAGCATTACAGGGAGGAAAGGAGCAGGGAAAACATCTGCTCATGGCATCTGGGGGAAACACTTGCTCCCATTTGAGTGTTTGGGGCAAGGCTGCTCCGTTTGGAGCCAATAAAGCCCCAAAAATGAAAACCTGAAAATTCAACATTGGGGGAGGAAAAAAAAAAATAAAAAAATAAAAAAATAATAAAAAAAAATCCCTGTGCTTAACCAGGAAAACTGGGACGGGACAGGAGCCAGCTGGGGTCAGTCTGCCTCCAGCCCTGACCCCTGGGCTGTGTGAGCTCAGGGACCCCCTCAGAGCTCCATCCACCAGCTCCCCCCGCTTCAGTCACACCCGGGCTGTAAATCGCTCCGAGCCACATTCCCAGGACAACAACTCTCCAAGTGTTTGCTTGATCTATTGTTGAGTGCTCGAGGCTAAATTAGCCCAACTCCCGAGGCTAAATTAGCCAAAGCCCAGCTCCTCTCTGATGCTCCAGGAGGGCCGGGGGAGCCAGAAAGTTTTTAATCAAGCACTGAGGAGCTGCAGATTGCAAAGAGGAATTAACACCGAGCAGCCTCCCCCTGCCAGGAGAATCCAGCACGGCGCTTTAACATCATTTAAAGGCACAAACAAGGAAACAAATTACCTGGTGGTTGTTTGGCTTCCCCTCCCCCCCCCCCCCCCCGTACCTTGTTGCTTAGGAACCACTGTAGATGAGGGGCTGAGTTTATTTAAAATGAAAGAATTATAAGAAAACTACACCACAAACGTTTTCCCACATCCAGGGAGGATACAAGTGTGAAGAACCGGAGTTTTACAAGCCTGAATCCCACGGGCAGTGAGGTTAATCCAAAGAATTAAAGGATTTCCATTAGCAGGGAGAGATGATGGAGCAGGATCCAGGTGTCAAGAGCTTTATTACCACTGTGGGATTCTGAGCACAGATTCTTTATTCTTTACAAAACTAAGATCTTGAGAACATTTTGACCTTTAGCCATCAGAAGACTCAGAGTGAAGCACAGAATATGCCTTTATAATGGCATCAGCATTTCAGTCACAGAGCACCTTGAGCTGGCAGGGACCCAGCAGGGCCATGGAGTCCCAGCTCCTGGTCCTGCACAGGACACTCCAACACTCCCACCCCAGGAAGGAAATCTTACAGGTACTGGAGCTGTGCCCATGGGCAGCCAGTGGGAAACACCAGCCTGTCAGGACACAGAGCTTTGGCTGGAAGTCAGAGGAAAGAGATTCTTTGGAATAAAGGGCAGGTGGCTCAGGAGGACCACAAGGATGTTGAGAGGTCAAAATTAGAATCCCAGAAGGGTTTGGATTTGAAGAACCTTAAAGCCCATCTCATTCCATGGGCAGGGACACCTTCCACTATCCCAGGTTGCTCCAAGCCCGTCCAACCTGGCCTTGGACACTTCCAGGGGTGGGAAGTCCACAACCTCTCTGGGCACCCAGTTCTACAGGGCCAAAGCCCAGCTGGAACATTCTGACTGCTGCCATAACAGGCACTCAATTTTTTTCTTTAATTACATCAATAACAAAAAGAAGGCTGAGAGCCTCCATTCTTTATTGGATGTGGGGAGAAGCACAGTGACACAGTTGTATGGATGACAGAGCCCCCATCCCTGGGGGATTTCAGAGCCATGTGAAGGTGGCAGGTGGGGACATGGGGCAGTGGTAGCCTTGGCAGTGCTGGGGATGGTTGGACTTGATGATCTCAGAGGGCTTTTCCAACCTTAATGATTCTGTGATTCTCTGATGGATACAAGTGGAGGCAGATGGAGACAGGAACGTTTGTTTTTCCCAATCCCCTCTGGGATGGGCCAAGGACAGGGCACAGATTGGCCACTGCTGTCCCCAGCTCATCTCCACTGCCTTGAATAAATAACAGGGCTGCAAAGCTGCGTGGAGGAGGAAACAACACTGCATTTAGGACTGAATTGTACCTTGATCCAAAGGTATTCAAACCAGCTCTTTGTAGAAATAAAAGCTTCACAACGTTGTTAGACAGGTGGGTATTATCCTCATTTCATATATGGGCAAATGGAGGCAAAAAGCATCAAACAACTTCTAAAGTCATGAAAATGGAAAGGAAAACAAACCCCAAAGCCCCAGAACGGTGCCTTGATAATAACAGCTTATTTTTCAGAAGAGAAGAGATTGAGACAGGCAGTGCAGGAGGCTCTGTAAACACACACAGGCACAGAGAGCCAGCACCAGGAGGATTCTTGGCATCAGAGTTCTAAATCAAGGCAAGATTACCCAAGGTGCAGGTGGGTGATGGAAAAACAAGGTATGGTTTCTACTGTCCCTGGGGAGAACAGAAGCCAAGAGACACAGCAGCTCTGGAGGTCACCATGGATCAATTCCAGACTGGTTTGGGCTGGGAGGGACCTCAAAGCTCATCCAGTGCCACCCCTGCCATGTGCAGGGACACCTTCCACCAGCCCAGGGTGCTCCAGCCTGGCCTTGGACACTTCCAGGGATCCAGGGGCAGCCACAGCTTCTCTGCCCAACCTGTGCCAGGGCCTGCCCACCCTCCCAGCCAGCAATTCCTTCCCAATATCCCATCTAAACCTACTCTCAGTTCCCTCTTATGGTTCACAATTATGGTCCACTGGAGTGTGCAGCATCTTCTCCAAGCATTGCCTGGCTGGGGAAGTGGCACTCCTGTGGTTTTTGTGGAGACTCTCCCAGTCTCCTTGTCTGAGAGGGCCACTTGCCTGCCCTGGCTCTGCCAACTTCATGCCATCCACAGTGGCCTCCATGTGCACCATTCATGCACAGAGCTGCATTTTCTTTTTTTAAGCATGTTTTTTAAAATAGCAGATGTTGAGTAGGTGGAATAATCCTAGAAACTGGAGAAGTGAACTCTCAGATGAGAAACAGGGAAATCTGTGGTGTCTGCCTTGCTCCTAAATTCACACTCTACTCCATCCTACAGTCCCCAGAAACAACTAATTCAAGCTTTACTTGGGGCTCTGCATTCCATTGCATTCTTCCCTCTTACTGAGACTTCTGGTCTACATTGCCATCAGTTCTACCTGTTGAGAGACTGTTCCCTTTCTGAACCTCCAAATGAATGCCCTCCAAGCTCCATCAGCTTTGGAGAAGGGGATCCCCAAGGCAGCCTCGCAGCTTGGAAGACTCACAGAGCAAGATGAGGCAAAAGCTGCAGTGAAAAGCAAAGGGGGGCAGATGGAGAATGGATAACTGCTCCTGAGTGCTCACACAGCCCCCAGACACCCCCCAGGCATCAGGGACAGACTGAGGGCCTTCACCAGCAATTTGGGTACGAGACAGCACCTCCCAAACCAGCCAGTTCAGAGGACATGATTACAGAGATGGATCCCAGGCTTTCTGGGGCTCTGTATTCAGCAGCTCCCTGGGCTCCTGTGGCTTCTGGAGCAGCCCCTGGTCGATGGCCCAGCCCTGCAGAGCAGCACTGAGGAGCTGAGGGAGCTCAGGGCCAAGGACATCACACAGACAGGGCTTTTCTGCCCTGTCCCATGGAATTAGGGTCACTGCCTCAGGGAACAGGGAGCTCTGTGTGTGGCTGGACCCACAATGACCCTCCTGGCCCCACCAGCACTGGGAAAAAGGGCTCCCCAGCCAGTGGAAAAAGGCACCTCCATCCCCCCAGTCCCAGTGTCCCCCTCAAACAGCACTGGTGGAAGCAAAGCCCAAATTCCAGCCCCTGCTTTAACATCCCCCCCACAAGGGCTGTGGGAATGGGAATGCTCTGTCTGCTCAGCTTCAGCTGCTCCCTGTGTATCTTCAATCCTTTAAATCACAACAAAATACTTACTTTCTGTATAGAGAGGGAGGTTTTTAACCCACAAAAAAGCCTCAAAAAAAAAAAAAAATCCACAACCTTCAAATCAAACAGCAAAGTATCTCAGCAAAAGTTTACAGAACCACTCTGGTCCGTTTAACCACCAGCAAGCTCCATTTCCCACAGCCCAAATCACAGCCCTGCCACTCACTGCACAATTCCCTCTGCTCTGCCTTCCTCTTTTAACAGAGAAATACAGGATGTAAGGAAAATAGGGCACTATTAACATCCAACAGCTCTTTGAGGGAGCAGAGGGATTCTGGTTTGTCAGCAAAAACCTTGACAGAGAATCCAGAGCTGTCAAAATCACGTGTTGCTCCCTGACTATTCCACATTAATTCACCTTCTGAATTTATTATGGCAAGATAATTAAAGGGAATTATCCTGACAAGATAATTAAGGGGAAAAGCATTGCATGTACTACCAGAGAAGCCTCAGGACACACTTTTGCTAATTTATAGCTTGATCTGTGTTATACCCTACGTTATTTATCTGTTTTATATTATAGTCCACACAACAGTATTTTGGGAATTACAGAGTTAAGGAAAACTCCCCGTCTCTAACACAAAGCACACCTCCAGTAAATAAAGCAACATTAACAGACATGTCTGCAACACTCATGCATTATTTACAGCTGCTTTAACAAGCCACTGTATAAACATTTCCAAGTGGCTCTTTCCAAGCAGGAGGTACCCCATCAAATGCACGTGGCAGGGTGTGGGGTTTTTTGGAGTCATGGTGGTGTGAGAGCAGCCCCACACTGCCCAGGGAGAAACCACAGGGAAAGGGAACCTGCCTGTGTCCTCCAGGCTTCAAAGCTGGGGTCTCAACACAGCCACTGATGGGGGAAACAGCTGGGGAGAGGAAAGCAGAGGTGAAAAGGGGGTGCCCCTAAAGGGGACTCTGCTCCCCCACCCAGCTCCTGAACCCAGAAGGATTCCCGGGGCATTTGGGGCTTTCCTTTCAAATCTCTGCAGGATGAATCACAGGAGGGAGGTGTTGGTCTCTTCTCTTGGATAACAAGGGACAGGGCAAGAGGGAACAGCCTCAAGCTGTGCCATGGGACGTTTCATTTGGATAGTAGGGACAATTTCTCCCTGGAAAGGGCTGTCCAGGAGGGATTTCAAAGCCCTGTGGATGTGGCACTTGGGGACATGGGGCAGTGGGGGCCTGGGCAGTGCTGGACTCAGTCTTACAGACTTTTCCAACATAAATAATGCCATGATTATGGAACAACCTCAGTGTCCAGCAGGCACACGAGGAGCAGGAAAGGCTCCTCAGCACAGCCCAGAGTGGTCCCAAAGAGCTTGGGACTCACACACAACAGAAAATTGGCTGTAACATGTGCAAAAATACTGTTTTCTTCATACTCATGTTTATTGAGGGGAGTTTTGGGAGAATCTTTCACCTCCCCGTTCAGCCCATCAGGGATGTTGCAGTGGCATTAGTCAGAGATCTTTAGAATCCCAAGCTGGTTTGGGTTGGAAGGGACCTTAAAGCTCATCTCATTCCAGCCCCTGCCCTGGGCAGGGATACCTTTCACCAGCCCAGACTTTCTTCTCACACTTTTAACCATTAATGCTCAACAGCAGTGCTGTGTGCAGGAAGAGAACTTCACACATCATCATGTCTGGGTGAAACCTTCCAAGGCAGGGGGAGCAATAAATGGCATAAATCTATAAAATTTGATTCCACTGAAGTTTGTCAGCCATGAATCTGGAAATACTGGAAGGTGTAGATTAAAACACAAGCTTTATTACAAGCACAAACCAGAGGCCCCTAAAGTTTTGGGTGTTTGTTTGTTTTGGGTTTTTTTTGCTTGGCTTTTTAAAACAAACAATCAAAACTGAAACAAACAAGAAACCAAAAAACAAAACCAAAAAAACACCCACCACTTCAATTCTGTCTCCAGAACCACAGTTGGCTCTAACAGTCACTGCTCTTCCCAAAAAGTCTGTGACCACAGAGCAGTTTAAACACAATGAGGCAGATAAGCCCTAGAACCAGAAGGAGGAAAAAAGATCAAGTTTAAGAATGACAGAATGACTCTGCTTTCGTGGCCACAGGGAAAGGAAAACAATCACTCCAGAGGAGCTGAACGTGGGCGAGTTTCCATCCATGGATACACAGAGCTGAGTTAAAGCCAGGGAAAAGGGGATTTTCCAGTGGTAGCACTGACAGATGCTCAGAGAAAAGCCAGTGGGAGCTGCCCCAGCGCACAGAGTGAAGGATAATGAAGGCAAGTGCAAAGAGCCTGGATATGGATTTACATTCTGCTTTTGAAAAGGAAGATTAGCAAGGGAAAAATAATTGGAGACAGGAACACTAATCACACAAAGATACCCTGGCAAAGCAGTGAAAGCAAGAGCAGACATTATTATTAACAGTCACTGGGTCATTTTATCCACAGGATCTTAATTTTTCTGCTTTGCTTTTGGGTTTTTTTTGTTTTTTTTTTTTTTTCCCCTCCAGTTACAACTGGAAATGGTCTCAAGATTCACATGACCAAGTGAACTGCAGTTTGACCCAACCCAGGATAAATTAGAACAGTAATTACAAAGTTCCTCCCAAAGCTGGGAGCGAGACCAGTCCTGCCAGGGACTGTGGATCAAGGAATCACCCAGAAAGGTTAAAGACAGGAAAAGCATCACAACCACCAACCCCAGGACTGCACAGCAAAGGTGCAAACATCAGCCCAGCAGCTCCTGGGCTCATTTCCATGAGGATGCCAAGTTCCTGAGCTTAACTGGGCTGTCCAGTGGCTCCCTGAAGGCTCAGCTCTCATCTCCTCTTGCTCCTAGGAGACATTCCCTGGTTGCAAAACCCCACTCAAACACAAAAGTAGCTGGGCCACAGAAAGATTTGGGACCTTTATTTCCCTCTGTGCCTGCCCTGCCAGGGGGAGCACACCTGGAAAGGGGGCATGGACACCCCAAGGTGGTTTCAACACACAGCCCCCAGCCCTGGCTTGGGAAGGCCCCACTGTCATTACACTGAGCCCCTTGGGCCCAACCAAACCCACCACCTACACATTTGGAATTAAAGTCATGGAATCCCAGAATGGTTTGGGTTGGAAGGGATCTTAAATCCCATCCAGTGCCACCCCTGCCATGGGCAGGGACACCTTCCACCAGCCCAGGCTGCTCCAACCTGGCCTTGGACACTTCCAGGGATGCAGGGGCAGCCACAGCTTCTCTGCCCAACCTGTGCCAGGGCCTGCCCACCCTCCCAGGGAAATAGTTTTTCCTAATTTCTCATCTAATCCTTGCCTCCATTATAAGGCCACTCCCCCTGTCCCTTCACTCCATGCCCTTGCACAGTTGGTGCACAGGAAGAGAATTTCCAACACCCAACTTTTGGCTTGGTTTGGTGCTTTAGCTTTTTTGTTTGTTTGTTTTAGTCCCCTGCTGCTCCTGCTGAGCAGCAAGGCTGGATGCTGAAGGTGTTCCTTTCTGTGAGGTGTCAGCAAGACACACAGATCTCTGCACTGCCACGTTCTCTCTGTGCTCCTGTTCCCGCAGTGGCAGGGCCAGAACAGGAGTCAGGCATCAGTCACTCCCAGAAATTCAACAAGGAACATCAGAGGGTTTTGGTTGTTCTTTAGCACGACTGTACAGCTGGGAGAGCCCCAGACATTCCACCATCCACACACAAACCCTGCCTTGGCTCTCCAGAGCCCTCTGGAGCCTTGTTAAACACTGGCTGTGAGGCCACACAGCAGCAGCTGCACACACAGGGAAGGGAAATCAGACATTCAGAATGGGTTGGGTTAAAAATCCTCTCCATCCAACCCCTGCCATGGGCAGGGACATCTTGATCTCTTCTTCACCCGGGCTGTCCTGTCAGAAACCCCCAGCTCCATATTCAGCAGCATTAAGAACCTTCCCAGTTCAGTGAAACCCTGCAGACTGAAATGTGTTTACAGCACAGGAAGGTTCTGATGAGCAGACAGTGCTCGGCTCTCTTTTGGCAAATCTGGGGACAGCATTTGCATTTGGTGACAGTGATGCACAGCTCCATGTCACAGGCAGCAGCCCATGTGATATCCCCGTCACAGGATGGGCCTGGAGTCTGGGTGGCACTGATTGATATCACAGCAATCTCCATTCCACCTGTAATTTTCTATAGAAAGTAGCCCACGTGTAATTTTTATAATGCAATTAAACCAGGACTCCCATTTATTGAACTGATTAAAAAGCATTTTTACAAGCTCTGCTAATGGTCCCTAAGTACCTTTAATTACAGCAGTGGGCAGCACTGATCTCACTGCTCCAGGCTCACACTCAGCTGCTCCTGAGCCACAGGCGAGGCCAAACTGCCCCCTCAGAGCAGCACCAGGGGCACTTCCCACTCCTGCTCCCTGGGATGCACCAGAGCTGCTGATCCCTTCCAGAACCACTGTCAGCTCTGACCCCTGAGCACCCCTTGCTCCAAGCCCCCTCTTCTCTGGAGCTCAGAAATCTCCCCTGAGCTCCAGCCTGTCCCTCTGGCACCTCCCCAGGCTGAGCTGTGTCAGACCAACATGATTTCTCACATCTTGGACACTGTTTCCACATGAATTTAACAATAAAACAAACACCCTTTCAATCACATGCAGGAAAGATTTTCACTGGATAATTTTGCTCTTTCCAAGGTAGAACAAGCTTGGAGCAGAGAGGTGGAGGGACCTGAGTCCTCTGGCACCACACTGAGAGGGCCATCAACTTCACCTCTAGAAACAGAGCCTGGCTACTGCCCATCTCCCAGGGGGATTTGGAAGTGCTGATTTAGCTAAAGAACAGCCTGCAGAACCCCAGTCAAGAAAGCAGGAGACCCCAGAAACATCTTTTTAAAGGGGGCACTGCCTGGGGCAGGAGTGGGAGGGTTCCTGCTGGGATGCCTCAAGGAAAACCTCACTGAAGCAAGGCCAGGCTGATGGAGCTTGGAGCACCCTGGGATGGTGGAATGTGTCCCTGTGCATGGAAGGGGGTGGCACTGGTTCATCCCTAAGGTCCTTCTAACCCAAACCACTCTGTGATGAACCAGGACTAATGAAACTCATCAGATGTCAGCAAGGAGATTCCTCTGACACGTTTGGTGCCTCCCACAGCTCAGTACCAGGAGACAAGCTCCTCGCTTCCCCTTCACTGTCTCCTCCCCACCAAGCTACAGAAGCATCTGCTTTCTTGCAAAGAGAAGCAATTTTCAGCTGTACTTTTCACCCACTGTATCCTAATTGCCAAAGAAAACAGGTTCTTACAGCTTGTTTTATTCCTGCCATCTATTCATTTGCTCTTAAAAGCCAACCCCCCGCTGAGCTGCCTCTCCTGCACATCACACTCCTGCTTTAATAGGGGGATTAGATCGTTTGTGGTGCCACGTGAGCCTCCCGGGGCACTCGGGGCCGTTCCCACACTCATTCCCACACTCAGATTCCAATGGAGCAGCACAGCCAAAGCTCCAGCCCAGCCCAGCACTCCCACGGTGGGATGGGGAGAGAAGTGGAGGGGCAGCAGTGAGAAAATGGGTGGGTTCTGATAAAGGCAGTTGAACAGGTGAAGCCAAAGCCACACACAGAAGGAAAGATGAGGAATTCATTCCCTGCTCCCCTTCAGGGAGGTGCTCAGCCATCCCTGGGCTCCAGCACACGTGATGGTGATTTGGGAAGACAAACACCATCAATCCAAGCATGTCCCCACTTCCTCCTCCTCCTGCCCCAGCTCTGTGTGCTGAGCATGCTGTCCTGTGCTCTGGGACATCCCCTGGCTCAGCTGTCCTGGCTGTGTCCCCCCCAGCCCTCACTGGCAGCAGAACAGCCCCTGGTGTTGTGCCAGCCCTGCCCAGCAGGGACTGATCCCTGTGGGATCAACCCTGCTTCCAGCAGACCAATCCCTGTGGGATCAACCCTGCTTCCAGCAGAGACCAATCCCTGTGGGATCAACCCCGCTTCCAGCAGAGACCCCAAACAGCCCCACACCAGCTCCTGGGAAGAAGATTCACTCCCCCCAGCCCAGCCAGCCTCTGGTGTGTCTGCAGGGAGGCTTGGGGGGTGTCCCAGTACCACATTCCTGCAGTCACACAGGGCACTGGGATTCTGGCCAGTCTAAATAGTGGAAGCTCTCCAAAGGGAAGACATTTACACTCCATTCCCTACAACATCCTGGAAGTGTCCAAGGCCAGGTTGGACGGGGCTTGGAGCACCCTGGGCTGGTGGAAGGTGTCTCTGCCCATGGCAGGGACTTTGAAGTCCCGTCCAACCCAAACCATTCCGGGATTCCACGCCCGTCATTTCCCAGCACCACCAGATCTCTTGGTGACTGGTCAGAGATGTCAGATCATGGACCCAGTGGCTCTTAATGCTCCTTGCAGGGACAACGCCATCAGACAGTTTTAGGTAAGAGCAGATAAAAAGCCAATGACAGGAACAAGGAAATTCAGTCCTGGTTCGAGCAGCACAGGCTCTGGGCTGCACCCCCTCCACACAGCCAGAGCAGTCCCCTCTCATCAGGGTCAAACAGTCCCAAATCAGAGCAGACAGAAAGAAAATGGGCTGCAAAAGTGTCAGACTGCAGAGAAGGGAGGTGCAGTTCTGGCAAAACACGAAGATCAGGAATGAGAAGTTCACTGCTGCTCCCAGCCTCACATGGGCTCTTCAGGAAAGGGAAAAAGGAGGCAGGGAATTTGCAGGATTTAGGATAAGCCAGACTTCCCATCCACTCTGCTGCTCCTTAAACATCTTTGCTGTGTCAAAGGCCACTCCTCAGGTAGTGCTGGCTTTGGCTGAGGGGCAGCAGGGATGGAGCTGTCCAAGGTGCTGCAGCATCCCCTTCCCTGCACCTCAGCCCGCTGAGCCCTCTCCTCCTGCCCTTCCCTGCACCTCAGCCAG
Source organism: Pyrocephalus nanus (assembly GCA_038380795.1). Classification (NCBI taxonomy): domain Eukaryota; kingdom Metazoa; phylum Chordata; class Aves; order Passeriformes; family Tyrannidae; genus Pyrocephalus; species Pyrocephalus nanus. Next base: position 63,391,906 of record CM076265.1, on the reverse strand, counting down.
CTGAGCCTCTCCTCCTGCCCTTCCCTGCACCTCAGCCCGCTGAGCCCTCTCCTCCTGCCCTTCCCTGCACCTCAGCCAGCTGAGCCCTCTCCTCCTGCCCTTCCCTGCACCTCAGCCCGCTGAGCCCTCTCCTCCTGCCCTTCCCTGCACCTCAGCCCGCTGAGCCCTCTCCTCCTGCCCTTCCCTGCACCTCAGCCCGCTGAGCCCTCTCCTCCTGCCCTTCCCTGCACCTCAGCCAGCTGAGCCTCTCCTCCTGCCCTTCCCTGCACCTCAGCCAGCTGAGCCCTCTCCTCCTGCCCTTCCTGGACCTCATCCCGCTGAGCCCTCTCCTCCTGCCCTTCCCTGCACCTCAGCCAGCTGAGCCCTCTCCTCCTGCCCCTCCCAGCAAGCAGAAGGGGCTGTTTTCCAGTGACTGAGGCAGTGCAGCCAAGGAATGGGTGTCCTGCAGCAGGGACAGGACGAGCCCCCAGCCCTGGCAGCAGCAGCGCTGAGGGCAGAGCTGTTCACAGCCTGTCTGTCCCTCCAGCCTGGACAAACACTCCCCAAAACTGGCTCAGAGGATGGAGCTGCTCAGCTCCCCAGCTGGCACAGCAGGCACAGGGACAGCTGGGACACTGCCAGCAGGGCAGCCCTGGCACAGGGGGATCTGTTATGGATACTTTTAAAGACTCTCCCAAAGGACCTTTAAAAAGAGGCACTGAAGGGTCTGGAGAGTCAGTCCCGTGAGGAGCAGCTGAGGGGGCTCAACCTGGAGCACTCAGTGCTCTGGGCTGGGGACAAGGTGGGCATCGGGCACAGGGGGATCCATGGGCTGGGAGAGCTTCTCCAGCCTCAATTCCATATATTTGCATTTACCAGCTGCACCCTGTGCAATGGTTGTTACTACCCAGCAGCAGAAATACTTCTGGAACCAGACTCCAATCCCTTCCAAGCCCATTCCCAGTTTCCCATTAAATCACCTGCTGTGTTGCTGCACATTCTCAGCCTCCCTGGGCACACCTCGGGCAATAAACCCCTGGCACCACATTCCTGCTCTCCCCCAGCCATCACCTGCAGCAATTCCACGGATCTTCTCTCTTCCCAGAGGGGTTTTATGTTTTACACCTCAGCAACTCTCACATCCAACACTCACTCCTGTTCATTCTTTTTACTCTGCCAACACATCCACACACCTTAAATACAGGTTAAACTGCTACTTTTTGTCCCTCTTAAAAACGTACAGGCAAAAAATTGTTCCCAGTGTGCTGAACAGCCAAACAGCCCCGTATCATCTGTTTCTTTTTCCTTAGACAGCATTTAGGCTTTAATAAGTCCCCAAGCCCAACTTGAGGATGGAGATTTCTCATCAAGTCACATCAGCAGCAGTAATTAAGACACATCAGCAGCTCAGGCACATGGACACCCTGAGCAGTGCAGCCACCACCTCCCCCTGGGTCACTTGTCATCCTAGTAAAAAATACCTATCACAGACGGGTTAGGGTTAGAAGGGACCTTAAAGCTCCTCTCATTCCATGGGCAAGGACACCTTCCCTTAGACCAGGCTGCTCCAACCCCTGTCCAACCTGGCCTGGAGCATTCCAGGGATGGGGATTTATATCAGCACAACGGGGATTATGCAATTTTAAAGGGAAAAAGCACCTTGCAAATCAAACAATCCCCTCTCCAGCAGAAGCCTGGGTGGGCACTGCCTGCTCCCTTCCAGTGGATCCATGGGGAAAGGCAAAGGAGCCAGAGCAGGAATAACAGTGGGAACCAAAGGCATCAGGTGAAGGAGAAAGTAAAACCAAAGAACAACAGCAAAACCAATCACAGTCATGGAGAGCAGGTTTCAGTCCTCTGTGTTTCATTTGGGGAATCATTCACAGGCTGGAAAGACAATTTTCCCAGGCTTGGATCTGCTCAGGCACCCCCAGGACTCAGCACCCAAACCAGTTCACACCTCTGTTCAGCAATTCAAATATAAATTAACAGCAATCTGAGACAAACTCCACAAAGAGGACCCCCCTCAGCACTCCCCCTGTCCCAGCACCACCTCTGGACACAGCAGACACCCAGGACTCACTTCCACGGGCACAGGAAGGGGATTAACCTTTCCAAGGTGCAGTTGCTGCACCAAGAAGGAAACAAGAGGAGCTTTTCCCCCCTCCCTCCCAGCAGCCAAGCCTGGCCTGGGGACCCCTTTGCCCTGGGACAGGGCAGGGGCTGCAGCAGCTTCCAGGCAGGATGAACCCAAACATCCCAGCAGGTCTGGCATTCCTTGACCTGCACTTTGCTGCCCTGAGCTTGCAAAACACGGCACCAAGTTTTAAACTGCCCTTTAAACTGCACAGGCACCCCTGTGGGCCACACTCTGTCTCAAACCAAAGTCTGGGAGGTTTTAACCACATTTCACAGCTTTGGGGGCTTTCACTTGGAATTCCACCCCCCTCCAGCCCAGCTCTCAAAGCCACGTTAAACCAGAACAAACGAGTCATATTTCTACCAAATTCCACCATCACTGTAAGACCAGAAAAAAGAACCCAAACTTCCACCCATCTACTACTTAAAGACCCCTCTGTAGTGAATCACTCACCTTCCAGCCAGGAGCCATCAGCACTTCCCCACGAGGATCCTGCCCAGGGAAAAGTGGGAAGCTCTTCCAACGCCTCCTTTAAAGGGCCACCAGCCCTCCCACAGCTGAGAATGATCAGCTTAGATTAGGCAGGGCCTAATTAAGACCAGTTAATCAATCATAAGAATTATTGCAACCACAGATTTCCTTAAACTGAAATTAAGGGGTTGAAATTCCATTTTAAATCACCTGGAGAACTCCCTCACAGAAATCACTGATTATTACAAATTCTCAGTACCATTTGTGCTTAAATGTACGGACTCAGAATTTGCATTTTATTTCAAAGAATGTTTTAGTGGCCTTGCCCACCACAGTTGCACCTTGCAGAACCATGAAAGGACAATATTTTCCCTAATTTAACATAAACCAAAGGAGCTGATTGGGGATGGTGGGAGGGAAAGCAGAGATTATTGTTTGTGGTGAATGTTGCTGGCCCTGTAGCTGAAATCAGGGGGCAAATCCTGACAGAGCAAGGAGGGGATGGTTTTAAACCAAAAAAGGAGGGATTTAGATAAGATATTGGGAAGAAATTCTTTCCCTGCTGCAGTTTCCCCATGCCTGGAAGTGTCCAAGGCCAGGCTGGACAGGGCTTGGAGCACCCTGGGCTGGTGGAAGGTGTCCCTGCCCATGGCAGGGGTGGCACTGGATGAGCCTTAAGGTCCCTTCCCACCCAAACCATTCCATGATTTTATGAAATCACCCCAACCCCAGAGCCCTTCAGTGCCAAGAGCACCTTCAGGAGGTGTTTGCAGCTTATGCACAGGCACTTTCCTACATGTAGGGCTCTTCAGTCAATTGTTCTTGAAAGAGAATTACAAAGATTAATTTAGGAACAAAGGGCCATGTTTTAATTGTCAGGAGACACTTCAAGGCATCTTTCATGGGACTATCAATAAAGTGCCCCGAGGGAATGAAGACACCAACCCATCACATCCGAGACAAGGATTAATGACCCCATCAAACACTCCCTGGTGTCCCCTAAAGCAAAACTGGCAATATTTATAAATTCAAAATTAGCATTTCCAAGCCTCCTACCGGCAGCAGCTGGATTGATGCAGGAACTCCTGACAGCCTTAACACAACGCAACAAACCAACCCCAAAACAAACAATACACAACAGTCCCAGCACTGGCAAAATATTTCCTTCTTTATCAGTTGCAGCTCCTGATAAATGACAGATGTAAGTTGGTATTACCAGGCTGGCAGCAAACTTGTTATTTCTGAGCATGTTCCTCAGATACAGGATAATATATTGTGGATATTGATGTGCTGGTGACAATCCTTTGACCTTGCAAAATTTCGTGGAAGAAAAATGCCCAGGCCATGGGCTGAGCTGCAATATTTTGTTAATGACAGGCCAGAGAAGATTGAAGGAGAAGGTCCCAGCCCTGTATCAATCACTATTTCTCACTGCCTTGAAAACTGAGAAGGAGTGTTTGATAAATGACAGTATTTCTAAATTTACCCAATCCAAATGGAGTTCAGCTTAAAACTCCCAATGTCAGAATCTCCCCTTTGTGCCCGTGGTTCTGACTGGGGAAATCAGACATTCTGCAGAATTTGCCTCATCAAAATGAGGTTACTTGGTTGGCAGAGTGAAAACTGGAGAGTCAGGGCTGGTTTGTGATAAAAACTGACCAGGGAGAGACCCTAATCCAAGGAAATGCTGATACTGCAGCTCTGGAAAAGCTGATCTGGGAACTCTCTGCTGCCAGAGAATCCCAGGCTGGTTTGGGTTGGAAGGAACCTCAAAGGTTTTTCTCCTGAGCCTCAGCTTCCCCATGGCAAAAATCCCTGTTGTGAAGGAACAGTGGCACAAGGGAGGATCTTACACACAGGTGGAATACCCCAAAAAAATCCCCAACCCAAACAAACCTCCCCCAAAAACCAAGAAGAAATGAGTGTCCTGCTCTGGTCCAGTTAATATCGAATAACTGAACAGAAGGAACATGAACCCAGTAGTGCCAGGCCAAGGGGGAATGGCTTCCCAGTGCCAGAGGGCAGGGAGAGATGGGATATTGGGAAGGAATTGCTGGCTGGGAGGGTGGGCAGGCCCTGGCACAGGTTGGGCAGAGAAGCTGTGGCTGCCCCTGGATCCCTGGAAGTGTCCAAGGCCAGATTGGAGCACCCTGGGCTGGTGGAAGGTGTCCCTGCCCATGGCAAGGGGTGGCACTGGATGGGCTTTGAGGTTCCTTCCAGCCCAAACCAGCCTGGGATTCCACGATTTATTTCGTAAGTTTTGCTTTTTTTGTTTGTTTGTTTTGTTTTGTTTTAGAAACTGCATTAAAAACACGGATTTTCTTGCCTTTTCAGGGTTTCCTCTGTCCTGACACCTCTCCTGCCCTGTGGTTGTTTCAGGAATCCCTGGCTGAGGAAGGCAGATGTTTCCTTCCCGCTGGAGCCACGAGCAAAACTCTCAGCCAAATGCTGGCACAGGTCTGAGAGGGGTTTGTTTGCACCCCCCCCTCCTCTGCCCCATAAAAGACATCTCTGCTTTGTCCCTCACTGCAGCAGGAGTGGGAAAAGCCCCTCCAAATCCCTTCCCAGCTGACAGATGCAAAATATTGTGTTTATGCTGCAGCACCATCTGCCTGTCCCCTCTATGGCACAAATCACCCTCGGAGCACAGAGCTTGGATCACGGATCCCCAGACCCCATGGAGATCCCTGCACGTGCCCACCAACCCTTCTGCAGAACCTCCTGGCTCTGGCAGGAGGGAGGACCAGCAGCACAGGGAGATGCTGCCTAAAGTGGATTTTTTACAATTCAGTATTTTCCCTCTCTGGGAAAGCTGCAGGAAATGTGGCAGCATTCCCCAGGCAGAGCTGGGACCTGGAGAGGAGGGAGGAAGAGGTGAAGGAGCCCTGGGTTTCAGCCCTGGATTTGTCTCCCCATCAAGGAGAGTCAGGCAGCACTCATCTGGCATCTCCACAACTGCAGCACCTCCGGGCACACACTGAATTTTCCCCTGCAACTAAAGCAAGGGACAAAGGTCGGGGAAAAAATAGAAAAAAATTGATCTCCAGTCACAGCTCTGCATGTTCCCCTGCTTTCAAAATTATGGTGGCAATCAAAAGAATAGGTGTAAAGCTTAAGAATGGTAATTTCCCTTGAACAGCTTCAAAGGGTTTTGCCCTTCGTGTTGTGAAATAAGAGAGAAGGCAGGGAGGGATCTGGAATTACCCACAGCACCAGGGATATGGACATGGGAATCAATAAATGCAGGGATTTCTGTGGCTATCAGCAATAAGGCACAAGATGCTAACAGGTTAGACAAGACAGCTTTGAACTCCCCTCCTGAAGAACAGGGATGTTTGATCATGCTGTGCTTCCAAAGAAAACCTGGCATTGGATTTTTAAATCCAGACCTGTCAGGCTACACAGCCAAGTGCTCCATGACCACCAGAAAATCAGCCCAGCCTGGTGCTCCCCCTCTCCCCCTCCCACAGCAGCTTCTCACCACTGACAGGAGATGTGGAGGGTCTGGGGGGCACTGGGAAAGGATCCTTCCCTGGGAGGGTGGGCAGGCCCTGGCACAGGTTGGGCAGAGAAGCTGTGGCTGCCCCTGGATCCCTGGAAGTGTCCAAGGCCAGGTTGGAGCACCCTGGGCTGGTGGAAGGTGTCCCTGCCCATGGCAGGGGTGGCACTGGATGGGCTTTGAGGTCCCTTCCAATCCAACCCAGTCTATGATTTTATGATTCTATGATTCTATATTTGTGTCATTTACTAAACCCTTCCATTGCACCACCCTTCTCTAAGCCCAGGACTGGCACAGCTCGGGGCTGAATTCCAGCTGTGACGTACAGCAGAATTCCCAGATCCCAGCCTCCTCTCCGTTCTGCTTTGTCACACAGCTCCAGTGGAAGTTTTTGCTAAAAGCACTTGCACACTTGCCAGGGTGTGTGGTTTATATCACCTCCTCACTGCTGAATTATTTATAGCACTGAGGCAGCAGCCCCGGTGCCATATGGTACTGGGAGGGAAACAAACACACACAGACAGAGCTGGGAAGGCACTTTGCTACAGAGAAAAATTATTGAGCTCTGAAGAAGGAATTGAGGCTTTCTCATCCTGTGTAGTCACCTTCTGGAAGTGGCTTCTCACCCACAGCTCGTCGTGCACTGACCCAGGGAAACAAATTCAAACAAAGAGTAAAAACAGATCAATGAGGAAACCTGGGAGTTGGCTGAGATGGGTTGTGAGAAAGGATTCAGGTAACAGAGAGATCAAAACAGGAAAAAAACCCAAAGAAACCCTAAAGGATATGAGGAAAACTGTTGATGTGATGCTGAAATGACAACGTCCCACAGCCTGTGGGACCCAGGGCTGGACCCAGCCCAGGCTCGGGCAGAGCCCTGCAGGGAGCACTCAGTGCTTTCCGATGGATTGGTTTATTCCCAAGCAGTTTTAAGGGATGCCCTGCCCCTCCCTATCCCCCGGGGATGTGCTGCCATCCCTCTGCAACCACAGCAAGCCCAGCACAGCCCTGCCAGCCTCGTGGCTGCTGCTCTGTGCCACAGCCACACAATCATGGAAGGGTTTCTGTGATAAATTGCTCTAAATAACCTAATCCCTTGTTAACTGCCCCCAAACCACGTTCTGTTGCACACATTTCCATACCTGAATCCACGAGGGTCACGAACAGGAGTGGAAATGGCACAGTCACTGGGCTGACTTCACAAGCTGCTTCCGGGAGGGTCCCAGCCCTTGTTTTGCCTTTCCCGACCTTGAGGTGCTAATTTCCTAAGTGATAATGAGATGCAACCTGCACACTTCACAGCGGTAACAGAGCCAGTCTCTTCACCTCGGGAAGTTTTACTCGAATTTACTACGCAGCAATGAGCAAACCATTGTGGGTTTCACACCTTTTCTCAGGGCTGACACCTCCTCACCAGGGCAGCAAACTCAAGCATCATTCTTCATCGGAGGGAACAAAGCTGCTTCTTAATAGAAAAACAAAGAACAAAACAAACAAACAAAAAACCGCAAAAACAAAACAACAAAAAACCCCACACAAACAAACAAACAAAACCCCCCAACCACTTGACTCTATTTCATTTTATATATTTAATAAGAAGATGTTGGTACCTTTAAAGGAGGCAGAAAGCTGCATATTGATATTCATTTGCAGTACATGCAAACCAAGCCCAGATGCACCTGAGCACTCAATAAATACACAGGGTTTGTTTTAAGAATCCTCTTTTAAAATCAACATTTTAAGATAATTTATTGATTTAACATTTTCAGCAGAGTAAAGTATCCTGTCTGGCCAGTACTGTCAAGACACAAGTTGGACACATCAACCTAGAGGATACTTGTGGGGTTTGTGCCTTTGCTGTTTGTCACCTCACCAGATCTGCCCAGGAAGGCTGGGGCTGATCCAATCCTCTAGGAATCAGCAGCAAAACAGATAATCCAGTTTACAAAGGGCTTACACAGTTCAAGACTGAAATGTAGCCCTTTCTCCCCTTTATGTGTAGGAGCAAGAGCAGATTTTGTTCTTTTAAAGTTCAAATAATGAAAAAAACCCTTGACATGGCAGCCTGGCAGCACGTGCTCATTGCAGCAGCTCTTCCCTTTGTTTAACTGGTTTTCCTTTATCCTTGGGAAATGGGATGTTCCTAAGGATTCATCCAAGGCAAAGCCTTGCCTGCCAGATGGGGGATGGCACTTGGGGACATGGGCAGTGGTGGCCTTGGCAGTGCTGGGGGATGGTTGGACTCCATGGGCTCAGAGGCTTTTCCACCCTGCATGGTTTGATGGTTCTGTGATAAATCAGTATTTTATTCCCAGTGGGGATTTCCCCACCCTCATTTTTCCATCTCATTGCTGGATTTTGTCCCCCCACAGCTGAAATCCTTGACTCAGCAACGCTCCTGCTGCTCCCCTCACCTCGAGCTCATCAGGGTGGGGGGAAAGACTGGTAAAAAAATTGTGGGACTGGTTCGACACATGAAGGGGAGCAAACTTCTTTCCATGGCCACTGCACCACATCAAAGGATGGGGTGTTAGGCTGGGTCTGCCAGAGCAGGGCCAGGGGCTCCCAGAGGCATCACCTTCCCCATCTCTGCCGTGGCCCCTGTGATGAACTGAGGTCCTGTCACACCTCACACCACTGCAGGGCTCCCAGAGTGGCACTGGCCACTGGCTGGGCCCAGAAATCCTCCAGGCAGGAATGAACACGAGCTGTTGTTTGAATTATGGCCCCACGTGCATTTCAGGCACACAAAGCAACCCTTGTTACACCCCAGTTTACCTGGAGCCTCTCTTTGCAGGGCTCTGTTCTGCCCAGCTGGCATCACCTCCCCACAGGGAGGAAGGGCCATGGATAGATACCTGCTCTGCTATGGACACTGCTCTGCCATGGAAGGGCCATGGATACCTGCTCTGCCATGGATATCTGCTCTGCCATGGACACTGCTCTGCCATGGACATCTGCTCTGCCGTGGACATCTGCTCTGCCATGGACACTGCTCTGCCATGGACACTGCTCTGCCATGGATACCTGCTCTGCCATGGAAGGGCCATGGCCACTGCTCTGCCATGGCCACTGCTCTGCCATGGCCACTGCTCTGCCATGGCCACTGCTCTGCCATGGAAGGGCCATGGACACTGCTCTGCCATGGACACTGCTCTGCCATGGAAGGGCCATGGATATCTGCTCTGCCATGGATATCTGCTCTGCCAAGGACACTGCTCTGCCATGGAAGGGCCATGGACACTGCTCTGCCATGGACACTGCTCTGCCATGGACACTGCTCTGCCATGGACACTGCTCTGCCATCAGCTGCTGCGCTTGGTCCACTGAGACCTCCCTGAGCTTCCAGCCAAATCTCTTCCAGCTCTGCTCTGCCCTCCCGCTCCATGGGCTCTGTGATCCCAGTGGTGACAGCACTGACAGACCCCACTGTCAGCCCCCACATTCCCAGGAAGCAGAGGAGGCAATCAGGAAGGGAACATCTCCATGGCTTTGCCACTGCTTCCCAAATTTCACACCTCTTCCCATCACGGAGCCTGCTGATCCATGAAGTCTGTAAACCATCCACCGGCAGCACTGGTGGCTTTTAGAGCCTGAGCTGCTGCCAAGCCTTCCAGCTCTGCAAACTGCCGTTGCCTTCAGCTGCTCAGCTTCCAGCTGCCAAAAGCCACGGTTTGCAGCTGTCAGGGCCATCTTGTTTCCCTAAATTGCAGCCCATCACTGTTTGGAAAAGGCACAATCAACAATAAGCAGGCTGTGGGAGGCTGCAGGCCAACAAACCACTCCAGCTCGAGCTGTGGCTGCAGGTTCCAAACTGCCTTCCCAGAAAAGCTGTCCTTGGAGTGCAGGGGTCATGGACTGTGTGAGGAATGCCTGAAGTCAGATCCTCACAGGAGGGGGTGTTTTAATAAGGTGGCTTTTATGGTGACCCACATCAACCAAGTGCTCTGAGTACAGCAGGGAGGGGTGTTGGGCACTGCCCAGGGACACAGGGACATTTTACATGGAATGACAGGACAAGGGGGAATGGCTTTAAGCTGCAGGAGGGTAGATTTAGTTTGGATATTGGGAAGGAATTGCTGGCTGGGAGGGTGGGCAGGCCCTGGCACAGGTTGGGCAGAGAAGCTGTGGCTGCCCCTGGATCCCTGGAAGTGTCCCAGGCCAGGTTGGAGCACCCTGGGCTGGTGGAAGGTGTCCCTGCCCATGGAAGGGGTGGCACTGGATGGGCTTTAAGGTTCCTTCCCACCCAAACCACTCTGGGATTCTGCCCTGCCTACACCTCCTCCTCCAACAAGCTCCCCAGCCCTGCCCAGTTTTCTTGCCCCAACCCTGATTCCAAGGGCTCCACATTTGGATGCAAATGTTCCAGTAATTTATGCCATATCCAAATTTTTAAGCAGAGCTCTATTAAAACATTAAATTATGATCTTCTGCCCTGGATTTGCTGGAGGAGATATGCAGGGATGGCTTCAATTCACATTCCAAAAAATCTCTCTTTCTAAAAACATGTTTTCCAGCATTGATTATACAGCTCAGAGCTTTCCTGCCAGGTGCTGGAGGTGGCAGCCCCTCATGTCCCATCTCCAGCACTGAGGACTCCCATGGGAAGCCCAGGGGACTGCTCTCAGGGACAGCAGAGAGCATTTCTACTGCAAATCATCAGATGGGACAGGTGTAGCAGTGACATGGAAAATGCAGAGAGATGCTCTGGGAGAGGGATGGAGAGTGGAGGGATGGGAAACAGGGTTTGGGTCTGCCTGGACTGCCCCACCCATGGAGTGAAAGTGGGGCTGCACTTCTGTGTGTCTACTTTAAATTTTAATAATTACCTAGCCCTTGAGAACTGGCAGCTACTGTGGGGAGCCTGACAAGGCTTTTGCTCTGGGAATGCTCCATTCCTGCATGGACACAGAAACCTCTTGATCCCAAATACTTTTCCTAATACAACAGAAGGAACTAACAGGGAAACCTGAGTATCCTCTCTTTGGGCAGATCTGTCACCTCACCTTGTGCAGAAGGTTGTGTCTCTAAACAAAACATCCCTGGAATTCCTGCCACGTGCAGAGAAAGCTGGTTTGTAACTCCCAGGAGGGCTGTTCTGGGTCAAACCACAGCTCCAACCCTCCAACACCGGTCCCCACCAGGCCAAAAGGCAAAGGGCCAGGTCATGGTGTGCTGGACCTCAACCTCTGAGATGTCAGATAAAGGGGCAGCACTTCCCTTTGTGAGGAGAGGGATTAACAGAGATTGTTTCTTTCCAACCTGTGCTGTTTGGTCCCTGTCTCCCCCCTAGATTAGAGGGGATGGCACTGGAGTGACTCAGCTGCCTGCTCAAACAGAGCAGGGATCTGCTGGGCTCACACTGGGTAAGTTCCCTCCTGATATTCCTACTTTGTATCCCTTTCCTCTTCCTTTTGAGCAAATCTGTTCCTCACTGGCTCAGCTATCAGACAGATGCACAGACACACATATTTCATTTCCTTAGGAAACTTGCCTGCAAGATGGGAACAACTCCTGTGCCAGGCACTTCTCCAGGTGTTTGAGATCATTTGATTGCAACAGAAGCAAAATCCAGCCACGGAAAATCCCCCACCACACAGGCCCGGGAGTTTCTTGAAATGCTGATGCCTGGATGCAGCCTCTGGCATGAGAATCTTCCTCCTGCTGTGAGAGGTGTTGCACTGTTGTGAGATGGTGCTCAAAAGTAAAACGATCCAAAAGACTGAGATGAGCCCAGACCGTGCAGGGACTCCTTGACATCTCTGCTGTGACACTTCAGGACATAATTTATGGAATAAAATCCCAGAATCTCTGAGGCTGGAAAAGCCCTCCCAGCCCATGGATCCCCCTGTGCCCATCCCCACCTTGTCCCCAGCCCAGAGCACTGAGTGCCACTCCAGGCCTGCCTTGGACACCTCCAGGGCTGGGCACTCCAAACCTCCCTGGGCAGCCCCTGCCAGGGCCTGACCACCCTTTCCAGGCAGAAATTCCTCCTGATGTCCAGCCTGGACCTTCTCAAGGACCTGGCCAGCTCAAGGCCATTTCCTCTCATCCTGCTGAAATTCTGGAGGTGATGGCTGAGCATCCTGGGATGAGCACAGGCTCCTGAGGATGCAGCCAAGCCCAGCTGGCCCTGGACAGAGCTACCCAGCACTGCCATCCCATCCTGCTGCAGACTCACCAGGATCCGTCCCCCACAGTGTCAGGGAAGGATCAACACCTCGGTCACTCTCATTCAGTTCAGACCAAGGTATGTCACAGAATCCCACAGTGGTTTGGGTTGGAAGGGACCTCAGGGCTCACCCTGTTCCATCCCCTGCCGTGGGCAGGGACACCTCCCACTAGCCCAGGTTGCTCAAATCAGGGCTATTAATTATATTTGTAAAACATCATCACATCTGTGTTTCTTTGAAGAGAAATGTTATCACACTTAATGTATCTGATACACTTGACATATCTGGAACCAACAAAAGGTCATGTCTGAGAGACCAGACAGAGACTTCATCACTCATAACTGATGCTTTAATGACCACAAGGATTTCACACGTTTAGGGGAACCCAGTAAAGGTTTGGGGGCAGGCTCCAGATCTTACACACATGAGCTGTAAATTAGGGTGTCATCAGGCAAAAAAGTCTGTGCAGGGCAACATCAGCCATCTGACAGCAAGTTGTGCTGTCCTTCAGCACTGAGCCGCTGTCAACCCTGACAAAAACCCTCCCAAACAGGAACACAACAGGGATAAATGGAAATGAAAACACCTCGGGGCACTAAAACATTCAGCCTGTGAAGGAGGATCGTGCAAAGTGAACAGCACCGAGAGGCACTCGGGCTGTGACTGCAGATGTGAGGGGAAGGGAACCAGAGCAACCAGGAGGGGCAGGGGGACAGAGCTGGGACTGGCACAGCACGGCCTGGGTGGAGGGGACAGGCTGGCACTGCTGGTCTGGGAAGGGCAGCTTTGGGGATGTGCCAGCCAGATGTGCAGGAGAGAGAGGGAGAGAGAGAGGGAGAGAGCTCCTCACACTGCAGGGGCCACACCTCGGCAACAGCTCCTGTGCACAGCCCCAAAACACCCCAGAGAGTCCCTGCTCCCAAACCCCTCTGTGCACAGCCCCAAAATACCCCAGAGAGCCCCTGCTCCCAAAGTCCTCTGTGCACAGCCCCAAAACACCCCAGAGAGCCCCTGCTCCCAAACCCCTCTGTGCACAGCCCCAAACCTCCCCAGAGAGCCCCTGCTCCCAAACCCCTCTGTGCACAGCCCCAAAACACCCCAGAGAGCCCCTGCTCCCAAACCCCTCTGTGCACAGCCCCAAAACACCCCAGAGAGCCCCTGCTCCCAAAGTCCTCTGTGCACAGCCCCAAAACACCCCAGAGAGCCCCTGCTCCCAAACCCCTCTGTGCACAGCCCCAAAACACCCCAGAGAGCCCCTGCTCCCAAAGTCCTTTGTGCACAGCCCCAAAATACCCCAGAGAGCCCCTGCTCCCAAACCCCTCTGTGCACAGCCCCAAAACCTCCCCAGAGAGCCCCTGCTCCCAAACCCCTCTGTGCACAGCCCCAAAATACCCCAGAGAGCCCCTGCTCCCAAACCCCTCTGTGCACAGCCCCAAAATACCCCAGAGAGCCCCTGCTCCCAACCTCTGTGCACAGCCCCAAAATACCCCAGAGAGCCCCTGCTCCCAAACCCCTCTGTGCACAGCCCCAAAATACCCCAGAGAGCCCCTGCTCCCAAACCCCTCTGTGCACAGCCCCAAAATCCCCCAGTGACCCCTGTGCCCAGTGTGTCCCCCAGCTTTGTAGGGTGACCACACAAAGCCTGACCTGCTGCATTCCAACCTTTAGGGCAGGAAATGCTGCTGGGCTGCAATCACACATTGTGACACTGCAGATTTTTCATAAAATAACTACAAGTCAAGTGGAGAAATTTGATGAAGTGCTTTTCAACACTACATTGACTCAAAGGAACGGGCTGGGAGGGTGGGCAGGCCCTGGCACAGGCTGCCCAGAGAAGCTGTGGCTGCCCCTGGATCCCTGGAAGTGTCCAAAGCCAGGTTAAATGGGGCTTGGAGCGACCTGGGCTGGTGGAAGGTGTCCCTGCCCATGGCAGGGGGTGGGATGGGCTGAACTTTAAGGTCCCTTTAATCCCAAATCATTCTGGGATTCCCTGCTTACAAATAAAACACTGGGGAAGTTTCAGAAACCACCTCAGGGCTGCAATAGGTCGTGGTCTTACACACAAATCCAGGAGATCTGTAGAAACTCTGCCTACCCCAGGGCCCCCCTTAGTGGAAGCCTGATGTTTTTTCGGGGCTGCAGAGAGCATAACAACCTCACATGAACCTTTACACCAATTACATGAACTTTCCTTGCCATCCTTATTTAAATGATACAATTATCTCCCAATTTGCTGCCTACTTAGCTGGTTGTGTTCTTCTCAGTTATTATTCTCATCATATCTCTTTCCCTCTTTTTCTTTTCTCTTATTTTCCCAGCTCACAATCACTTCCACTGTATTCTCTGATTACTGCTATATTTAATCTTTTTCTGTAACAAGCCAAGAAAAAACCCCACATCCCCCATTGCTGCCGAAGCAGAGAACAAACCCTGCCTCTCATTATCCTGCACACACTTTGTTCCTTCTCGCTCCTGCACTGCAGCCACCCAGCTTTCCATGTGCCACTGACCTTCTCCTTTCATGTCTCTCTGCCCTTTCCCATCTCCTGTTCTGAGCTGTCCATGTTCCCTCTTCTCCCTGACTCCTGGAGGGGGTTGTTTTCCTCCCTGACTCCTGGAGGGGGTTGTTTTCCTCCCTGACTCCTGGAGGGGGTTGTTTTCCTCCCTGACTCCTGGAGGGGGTTGTTTTCCTCCCTGACTCCTGGAGGGGGTTGTTTTCCTCCCTGACTCCTGGAGGGGGTTGTTTTCCTCCCTGAGCAGTTTTCAGAGAGGTAACACCGTGTCCAGGCCCTGCCCCCCCGACCTTTGGGGTGAGTGAACAGCCCCTTCCTTCGCTGCTCATGCTGTAGGTGAGAGAGTTTTCTCATCTGCAAGGATTTCACCAATGCAGTCACAGAAGAAAACGAATCAGCATCATCAAAATTTGGTGTCTGGAGCAGGAAAAGAAGAAAGGCCACGACCCAGGGCTGGAGGAGCCAGGGCACGAGGGGTCCCTGTGAGTCCACGCACAAATGTGACCTGGGTACCACTTGGGAATTGCATTTGGGAATGGTTTAGGTTGGAAAAGCCCCCTGAGATCTGCAGCTTCCCCTAAAGGCAGTGGTTTCCCCCAGCTCTTCCTGTGTGTCAGAAGGAGCCTGGTGCCCCTCCAGCAGCCAGGGATGCCCCAGGCACCGGGCCATGCCTGTGCCCTGCACTGCCCTGTCCGTGATCTCGGCTCCCAGGCTGTTCACCGTCCACAGTGGGATGGCACTGCTCAAACAAATCCCTTGGGATTACACTGTGTGTGCACAGCACAGCTTCTGTCTGCTTCTGCCTCTGCCAATATTTACTGCATTGAAATATTTATAGGCTTTCAAATACTGTACATTTCTCACACACATGGTTGGAGTGTTTCACAGAGTCCCAGAATGATTTGGGCTGGAAGGGACCTTAAAAATCATCTTGTTCCAATCCCCTGGAAGGGCAGGGATACTTCCCAGTAGCTGCCAGAAATAAATGTCTTCAGAGAAGCAAAGGCAGAAGTACCAGGACAGTTTCTCAGGTCTGGTGGGAGTTTCTCTGTCCCTGGAATCAGCTGAGCCCCCCCAGCAGGGAAAGCGATCCCTGACCTGGATTGGGAGGGACCTCAAAGCCCATCCAGTGCCATCCCCTGCCATGGGCAGTGACACCTTCCACCAGCCCAGGCTGCTCCAACCTGGCCTTGGACACTTCCAGGGATCCAGGGGCAGCCACAGCTTCTCTGCCCAACCTGTGCCAGGGCCTGCCCACCCTCCCAGCCAGCAATTCCTTCCCAATATCCCATCTGTCCCTGCCCTCTGGCAGTGGGAAGCCATTCCCTGTGTCCTGTCCCTCCAGGCCCTGGGAGAAGGTCAGCTCCAATAAAAGCCAGGAGAAAGACTCAGCTGCTCATCAGCATCCAAAAGTGTGGGAGCCCCTGGGGCCATCCATCGTTTTTGCAGGAGTGTTTGCACATGAATAAGAAGTTTCTCCAAGCATATTTACACACTTGTAATTCTGGGCTCGAGCACAGGATACATCTCAGGGGGTTATTTGTGCCTCCCTTGGCTGCTGCACTGCTCTCAGCACCCTGAAACAACAGAAAAACAACTCCTCAGCTCTGGCTGGGCTCAGTGAGAACTGACTCTGAACACAACCTCTGCCTCCCCTGTGCTGCTTTAGGGCCCCCACTCCCAACATCAACCCTTGCTGGCCCTGGAGCCCCCCCTGCACCCCCAGCCCTGCGCTCACAGTCAGGGCTCTGCTCTGAGCACCGTCCTTTCATGCCCCCTCTGCTGAAAGTCCCCTCCCTTTCAAGGTCAGGAGGAGCTCCTGCCGTGCCAGCCCTGCCTGCTTCCCATCATCATCATCATCCAAAGGCAGCCTCTCGTCACTTCTTGCCACAGCAGCGCCTTTAGGGAGGGGAAGGTGGCACATTTGTGCCAGGGGCTGCTCCACCTCCTCAGTGCAGAGCCCATGAAGTGACCCCCAGGCAGCACGGCCAAGGGGTTTGTTATCTTGGAGCTTCACAGCCCGAGCCGGACAAACAACTGACATCAGCCCATTTACAGCATTTAAGGGGCTGAAAGTAATAGCCACTAAACCCCTGCTGGATTGTACTTAAATGCAAAGGACCTTGACATTTGGTGAATTTAATTTAATACCTTTGTAGAGAGAAGCAATTACAATTCCATCATTATGTGCAATAACCATGACTGGAGTCTCACTCCAACCGAGCATGAGAGGACATTATTTGGGAATCCTTTCCTATTGTCAGTCTTGTAACCTTCCCCTCCCTCCCCGTTCCTGCCCCCCCCTGCAAACCAGCAGAGCTCTCCTGTGCCCTGCAGAGAACAGCCAGGGAAGCCCAGACAGGACTTTGGGCACAGCTGTGCTGCTGTGGAGGAGAGGAAAGGAAAAAAGGAGCATTTGGGAAAGGGCTGGAATGTTTCTCGATCTATATTATAGACTTTTATCCCAAACTAGAGTCTCAGGGAATAATTCACTGATACAGAGTAGGTTTAGGTGGGATATTGGGAAGGAATTGCTGGCTGGGAGGGTGGGCAGGCCCTGGCACAGGTTGGGCAGAGAAGCTGTGGCTGCCCCTGGATCCCTGGGAGTGTCCAAGGCCAGGCTGGACGTGGCTTGGAGCAACCTGGGCTGGTGGGAGGCCTAGATTAAAACAAAATGGATTTAAAGGTCCTTTCCAAGCCAGGCCATTCTGTGATTAGGGTGTCCAAAAATCCAGGCTGCCTTGTTCCAGAGATTGGTATCCCACGGACAGTGAAGAGGATGGGACAGTCATGGTGCCCAGCAAACCAGCACGAAATAACTCCCCCACTGGTGGCTGTGGGACTCACAGGTCACCTGCCAACCACTCCAGGAGAAACTTTATATTATGTACATGCTTATTTACACCCATACATTCTATACATCTGAAAGCACATCCATCCCCCTCCAGCTGCCCATGCAGTAAACTCTGGCAGGAGGAGGAAGAGAGGATTCTGCCAAAGGTGAAGTATTGTGAACACCACAGGTTTTTAATAACCTATTCCTGATATCTTATTTTTAATTGGCTCACTCTTTTCTATAAATCTTCATGTAATTAGTCCAGACCAGCAGAAGCAAAGCCACTCACCTGCCACCTTTGTCCCACAGTTCATCCCGCTGCAGCAGGAGGGTTTTCCTGGGAAAATCATGGAAATTCAAACTCCCACAGGCAGGGACACCTTCCACTCTCCCAGGCTGTTCCAAGCCCTGTCCAGCCTGGCCTTGGACACTTCCAGGGATCCAGGAGCAGCCACAGCTTCTCTGGGCACCCTGTGCCAGGTTCCATCTCCAGCCTGCAACCACAGTGGGAAGAGTGGCTGTGCCCATGACAGCCCCCAAATATCCTGAATTTAAGTCAAAGGTAGCACAGAATGGGCAGAGCAGAGAACATTCCCCACTGCCACAGGCAACCAGGAGAGCCAAGGGGCAGGGCTGGAGCAGCTCTGCAGGGAGGTCTCACCTGAGGGGCAGAATCCCCCCTGCCCTGCTGCCCACGCTGGGGGATCAGCCCAGGACACTCAGCTAATTCTGTCTCAGCCTTTCCATAATCTATTGCCATCATTCCCTGCAGCCTCTGGCCCTGCAGGACATCCCATGGCCTTTTTTAAACTCTGCCATGCCATTAGTTGTGTTGCCACAGACTCTTCCCAGTGTTCCATGATTTGTGGTAAAGAGCAGACAAACAAACCCACGAGGTTTGCAGCTCCTGGAGATCCCTGGCCATTTGTTAATGAATTTAGACACAAACTGTGGGGTCCTGCTGGCTCAGAAATGGGTACCAGTTGCTCTTTAACATCCTCCCCAGTTACAGAGGGAATAGAAAGCATTTCATTATCACAGTCAGACGTGAATAAATCATCCTGAGCCTTCCCACACAGACAGTCTGAGCACACATTTCAGGCTTCCAACCTCTCTGTGTCCCAATATATTTGGTCTTTGCCCAAGAGCAGGGCAGTGACTCTCCTGGGGGTTTATTTATTCAGAGACAATCCCTCCTCATTCTGTGTCACCCCCCTGCCCATCCCTTCCTACTGGCACAGAGCTGCTCTCATCCCTTCTTCTGAAATCCCAGCTGTGGATTTCCACATTTCCCTATATTCTACTTTGGCCCATTTTTTTAAATCGCTGTTTTTTTCTTCTCTCCTAAACCCAGGTGTAGATTTGAGGTTGCTTTCCAATCACAGACACCTCTCTCTGTAGGATTTGTAAGAGAGATTTCAAAAGATAGCAGAGAAAGATGCGGGGCCATGCCTGAGGTTTTAGGAATAAATGCAGCTTTAGATTACCTGGGATGATGAGATGAATATCCAAGTTATCCACGACAGGAGCTGCTGGGACCTGCCTCTCCTGCAGCTCCACCAGGCAGCCGTGATTCCAGCCAGGAGCCTTTCCCAGCTGCCCCCTTCCCACTCCACCATCCCTGTCCTTGCCTTGGCTGTTTGGAATAACAGAAACTCCTGAGCTGGAAAGGAATCTTTAAGGACTATCCAGTCCAATCCCTGGCCCAGGACACCCCAACAATCCCCCCTGTCCCTCAGAGCATTGTCCAAACCCTCCTGGAGCCCCAGCAGTTTGTGTGGCCAGAGGGTGAACTGACCTGGAGCAGGTGGGAAAGGAAAAAGAAAAAGAATTTACACTTCCTTACGTGTGTTCCTTTTCCCCCCACCCCTATTCCTCCAAATAATTGCTGGGTTTGAGCCCCAGCAGGTGTGGCAGCTCACAGAGAGGCTGTGCAGGGCCAGGAGGAACCCTGGGGATGGACACAAGGTGTGCTGGTCCCACCTGCCCAGGTCCACCCCTCACCTGCACAGCTGGAGCTCTGCTGGGAGCTCTGGAGCTGCAAAGCCACAGGATCACAGAGAGGGGGGAATTGCTGTTATTTCTAAGTAAATAAGTTAATGAAATGTTTACTAAGATTCTCCAGGACTTTGTGTATTTCTGTTTCTCACACTGGAAGGGTTCAGTGCGTAAATGCATTTATCTTCCCAGGTAATGAACTTACTGCATTTCACTGGGACAGCAAAAAACAAACAGGGCAGAAAAAGGCTTAAAACTGGAGCCTGATGAGATTTGTCTCTAATCTAAAAAAAAAAAAAAAAGGAAGTTTTAGGAAGGGAGCATTCAGACAAGGGCCTGGAGCCACCAAACTGCACCTGGGAGAGCCCTGCCCAGCCCTGGCTTTCACACACCTCCAGCACCCAAATATTCCTTAAAAAACCTCCCAGAGCACGGCCAGGACTGCTCCTGCTGTGGGAGCTGCTGTTGAGAAGCTCCTGCGAGGGCACAGCCAGAACTGTGGGAAGTTCTTCTCGCTTCCTATGGAATGTAATAAAACTTGAAACATTTTAGCCTTATTGTTCATGTTCCAACTCCTCTTGTCCTGCACAGCTGAGAGAAATTCCCTCCTCTGAAATATATGTGGGCTTTTGTTCTCATTTTAAATTTTAGGGTGAAGGGAAAAGGACAAAATATGCCCCACTTTTCTTGTATCCTACAGCCAAGTCCTCAACCTTAAATCCCATCAGTAACTCCAAGCTGTTACTTTTTATATGCAAACATCTTGCAGAACAGACAATCAGCATTGTGGCTTTGCAAGAAATAAGATATAAAAATCTGATGCAAGGAAAAAAAGGAAGACAAAGGACACCCTGGGTTGGCTGGCAAGTGAGATTCCCATCACAGACCTGGGGGAAGAGTTTCCCTGAGAAACAGTCACATCAGAAACATCCCAGATTTCCTCCAGTGAAAGGCTGACAACCTCCCTCTCCAATTACCAAAAAACAAACAAGACAGGATTTTATATTCTTGATTTTGTTGCCAGCCTAAGAGCAAAAATCCTAAGGTAGATTAGATGTACCCACCCCAAGGAGCAGTAATTTTATTTTAAGCCTCTGTACGCCATCAAGCAGGAAAAAAAATGTCTCTTTCCTTTCCAGATAATTCCTAATTAATAAAGTTATATTTATTACATGCAATTAAAAATATAACCTCAGGGCACGAGCAACAATAGAGACATTCAGGCTGAGAGTTACTTATCAAAATTATTTTCATTACTATTTTTCCCAAGTACTCTGCATATGAAAATTCATTTCTGGAAGCTACAGTATCCTGTTTCATTAAAATAGTGTTTTCTAATTAAATTAATTTAACAAAGGCAAAAAAGTATGTTAGAATGCTCCACATCTGAGAATAAAGCTAATTGAACCCAATCAGCTCTTCTGTAATGGCAGCAGCTCTGATCTAATCTAATTAAAAAAAGGAATGGGCCCTATTTCATTATTTTATTTATTCACACCCAAGACAATTGTCTGGTTGCACTTCCCAGGGATCTGGTCCAGCTGGGGGAGTGAATAGAAATGACAGATTGATGTCCTTTCACTCCTTTTATTTTTAATACATTTGTCACCTTAAACCCAGGAGCATTGTTTAAAGTCAATGCCACTGGTAATCCAAAATCCAAACCGGACTTTCTTTTTTTTTTTTTTTTTTTTCTTAAATGTCATTCTCTAGTTAAAACAGAAACTGATTTAGGGAGGCTTCCTGGCTGGGATCAAGCAGAAGTTCCTTGTGGCTTTACAAGTGACTGATCTGCTGCACTTGGAGCCTCAGGACCCGGGGTTTGAACCTGGTGCAATAAATATTGAAGGCTATTTAAATGGAAAAGGGAATCACAATTTCACTGCTTTGTGTTATATAAGCAAGGTTTGAAATGAAATTACTGCTCTTGGAGATGAAAGGAGTTAAAATCTGCTCCTGCTTTTTACCCTTAGGTTTAAAAAGCAAATAAATGCATAAACAAATAAATCAAGAATATTAAATTTCATCTAATCTGCTTTAACCGGAAAATCCACAAAGATGCTTTTCTTATTCTGCAGCTGCAGGAACTGGGCATGTGAGTCCTTCCCAAGGAAAGCTTTCTTCTGATAGGTGTTCAGAATCTGAATGAGATTAGTGTTAACAGAGCCAACTCTCTTTTTTTCAATCTCGATTATGAACCAGATTGTTTTAAATGTCTCTTTCTTGTCCCCTGTGGTACCAAACCCTTCATTTCCTATTGTCCTGCAGAAGTCCTCCCTGAAAAGCGACCAAAATACGAGAGTTTCTGGGCACATTATATACCAGCCTTTCCTCCCCTTCCTTGGCCTTTCCAGGCAGGGCTGGAAAGGGAATGCGGGAGCCTTGGGGTGTCTGCTGTGGATCGCGAATCCCCCGATGCTCGCAGGAGCCGCCAGCCTGACCTTCCCTGCCGCTCTTTACACCTTCTCCTGGCGGGTTTTTACGGAGGAAGACTCGTCAAGCAGCACCATTTGGGCTGGGAACAATAAACCTGCCTCCCGACCTGCTTTATGTTTTTGTGCATCCCCACCCGGGCGCTGCCCGGGTAAATACCGACATAAATATTCATGAGCCGCTCTGCCTCCCTTCCCCGCCATCCCAGCGGGCGGGAGGGGGTGATTAACGCCGGGCTAATCGTGCCAGGAGGGCACAGAGCTCCAGGCTCGAGAGCACGGAGCTCTGAGTGTGGCTGCGATCCGGCAATTATCTGTGTCCTTCCCCGGGTCACATCCTACACACGGCTCTGACTTCACCACGGGGTGTAAAAACAACCCCAAAGTCTTCACCACTGCAGCTGTTTTCTAATCTTCCGTGCCTGAAACGCGCCAGAACTTGCGCTCCAGGGATGTCCTGCTCCCAACCCCCTTCCTTGCCTGGCACTGCCCCCAAGGAAAGTCTGCTCCAGCCTTCTCCTGGTCCTCCTCTGCTGCTGCCCCCCGTGCTCTTCCTCTCCCCATCCACACCAGGAACCCCAGAGCCACCTGAGATAGTGGAAGGTGTCCCTGCCCACGGCAGGGGCTGGAACAAGATGGTCTGGAAGGTCCCTTCCAATCCAATCCAATCCAATCCAATCCAAACCAGTCTGGGTTCTTTGACAAGCAGCACCCCTCTCAGCCGAGCATCCCTGGGATGACAGACTGCACTGCTGTCTCCTCCACAAGAATCAAACCCCGTGGCCTGTTCGGACTGTCCCTCCCCCAGCTCTGGTCAGTACCCTCAGATCTCCCCCTCTGCCAGCCCACAAAAGCAGGTGATTTAAAGGTTTCATCCCTTCCAAAGGAGCAGGAATGCACTGAGCTCACACGATGTGCTCACCCAGCCCCAGAGGAACACCTGAAACACAGACACACCCCTTCCCCTTTGGAACGGGACACCCCGGGGGGTGCAGTCACCACCCTGGAAGTGTTCAAAAACCAAATATCCAAGTGCCCTGTTTTAGTGGCCGTGGTGGTGTGAGGTCAAAAGCTGGACTTGATAACCTTGGAGGTCTTTTCCAACCTTGATGATTCTGTTATTCCTTACCTAGGGCTCAACCTGCTCCTATGAACTTTCCTAAATCTTATTTTCCCAACCTGCAGCCCCTTGGGAAAGCCCAGGGCCCCTCTGGAAAATCCCCAGTCCCCCCCAGCTCCCCTTGGGGCTCTCTCTCCCTTCAGCTGCTCCACCCCCAGCACAAGCACCTTGGCTCAAGTGGGATGAACAAACACTGGGGGAGAATTTGGGAGCAGACAGGGATTATTTCCCAGCTGAGAGTTTCCCTGTGCTTTTCCTCAAGGTCTGGTGCATTTGCTATTCTGATCCTGATGGTTTCCTCTGTTGAGAGGACCCTCCTCCTAATTAACTCTCCAGTCAGGCAGGACCACTCCACACCCCGGCAATTCCTGCTCCTGCTTTTTAATTCCTGAGCCAGCAGAAGGACAAAATTCTCATGGAAACTGAATAAAAATGTCACAGTCACTGTTCCTCCCTTTCCAGGACCACCTCCTGCTCCAGGTTCACCCAAACCCAGCCCCATCCCAGCCCCGTGCTGGAATTGCCTCAGCCCTGCTACGCTCTGGAATTCTCCGGGGATTTTCTTCCGTTCTGATTTTGCACTTCCTGACTCTGTGTTCGGTGCCTGGCTTTTAAATCTTCCCAGGAAGCTGGTTAGGCTCCCTGAGGGATGGATATCTGTCCTCTCCAGCCCATGGAAAGAGCTCAACTGCACCCTTGGGATGGAGAGGGGAAGCTTATCCCATACTGTGAATTCCAGAGATTGGCAGCAATCCCCTCCTTATCTGGGCATTAAACCTCTCCAACTGCAAGTGAATTCCAAAATAAAAAAAAATTACTGAATAAATAAGATTTCAATAAGTGTCAAATATGACTCCAATAAACCCCGATCACTGGGAAAGTGTATTTTGTGGAAAAAAAAAAAAAAAACTTTTCTGAAGCTTCCTTGACCTCCAGCCACACATAATGGGATACAAGACTGGTATCTCACTACTGCCCTGTAAGAACCACACACAAAGCTCTATGAAAATCTTGTCTTCTCTGGCAATCAGCAGGATGAAATAAAAATTCAGATAGAAAAATAGACAATTATATAGTACAGACAATCCTCACACAGTATGGACGTGGCACAGTGTTCATAAAATCATGTAGTGAGAGTTCTCCCGTCACGCTGAGCTTTGGGTGATGGAGATAAAACAATTCCAGCAGCAGCTCTGCACTCTGGCATAAATTAGTTAAAATAATTTGCCTCCTTGCACTACAAAACATGAGCATTGAATAGAAAATGATATTAAAAATTTATATAGTGTTTCCTTGCTAAGCTTTACATGCATTATAATCATATCATGAGATCCTCTCTGATAACACTGTGGTACAAAAGCAGGGCTGACTCATCTGGCACAGGGAAAGCTGCTGGTGGGTGATTATTGCAGTGTTTAGAAGTTGCTGCTTCCCATCACAAATGGAAGCAACGTCTGCAGAATAAATGCAGGCCCTGAAATGCAGGATGTAATTTCCAGAGCTGGTACTGTAGGTGGACTTCCACTAAAATATTCATGATTTAGGCGTTAGCAGCTCAAATTAATTGCCATCCATAATTAATCTGCCCCGTAGAAAGCAGCTATTTTATAAACACGGGATTTATTGGACATGCCCCCTTAATTTGTACCGTGGGCTTTGTTTATCTGACAGTCAAGAACACAAAACCAGTACCTGTCATAGGCAGAATCAATTCTCAGCCTGCTGTGCCTGCTGTCTGAGCCCCCCAAACACAGCAAAGCAGCCACCCTCGGTTCTGGGCCCTGCCTGGGGCACTCAGAGCTCCTCAGGGGCACAGGGAGAGGTTTCAAAGAGTCTTGGTGAACAGGAGAAGGGGCCCTGGGGCAGCTGGATGGGGTTGCAGGTTTGCAGCAGGACACTGCTCATTCCTGAAGATAAAAGGAGGGATTGGCCTGGGACAACACCCATCAGGTGTTTGGGGACCTGCTCCTTCCCCTGGCCATCAGCACAGACTGACAACACGAGGCTGATACAACTCCAGCTGGGCATTTTATGGACAGCAATTCATTACAAAATGGTATTTGTGTCAAATAAATAATGAAAAAGTTACTTCTGTCAAAAACTACCAATGAGAAGTTCCTACAAGATCCAGTAATAAAACAATTAGATTTTACCCAGTTTTTACAGTATTTGTTCTTGGCTCAACAAGCTGTTTTGCTGTCAGCAAGGAGAATCCAGGATTGACAGTGCTGGGTTAATAGTTGGATCTGATGGTCTTAAAGGCATTTTCCAACCTAAAGGATTCTGTGATTCCATGATTCCTCAGCTCCCCAGATGACCAGGGGCAAGATTATCCCCCTATAATGCAAAGCCAAACCCTCCTTGGCAGGGTCAGGAACAGGAGCCACAGTTTGGGAGGGTTTAGATGAGATGCTGGGGTGGACCCCTGTGGGAGAAGCACCCAGAGCTGGTGCAGTCTCCATCCCTGGACACTTCCAGTGTTACCCACACAAAGGCACACTGACCTGCTCTGGTGCTCTAGGAGGAACTTGGCTGGGATGACCCCCAGTGGTCCTTTCCAAGCCATATTTCCATGACTCGTGGCACTACTGTTGGTTCCACACACAAGTTTTCCAAGTGATTCTGTCCTACATGAGTTGGATCCCTCAGCACTGAGCTTTATTTGCTGTAATTTGCTGGTCCCTTTGTTTCATCGGGGTCCCTCTAGACCCCAGAGCTGCAGCTCTGGTGATGTAAATAACTCTGTTATCTGCAGGAACCACAACAATAATCACTGCTGTTAATTAACGTGGCACACAGAACAGTCCCCGAGTGGGGATCTCTGCACATCCCCCTGACAACTTTCTGCCACACTCCAGTGGCTGCTCATTCCCTCTCTGTGCTCTGGGACCGGCACAGGACACTGAAAGCCCCGGGAATGGTGTCAGATGGAGCTCAGAGTGAGGCTTGGGCTGGTTCTCACTGCACAACCACCACACAGCACCGGTCACTGCCCCAGGCTCAGGGCAGGCTGTGCAAATCCTGCTGCTGGTGGCTGCCTGTGCTCATCCCCGGGCTCCCAGAGCCTTTCAGATGTGTTCCTCCCCCTGCTGTCACCACCCCTGTGCTGTGTGCCACTGACTGGGCAGAGGAGGGGAAAATAAAGCTGTGGAAAACACTCATTAAAGTCCTATTTATACACCTCTGGAGACTGTTCTGGGAAATGCTCCACCAGCTCCAACTGTACCCAGTCACCCAAAGGAGACACTCCTCAGCTCCTGAGTGATATTTACACAAGGGCCACACCTCTGGTGCCAGTGCAGGAGCCCTTTTTCCACACTGAGAGCAAGAAATGCATGAAACGTGTCCCAAGATCCTTGCCAGACCCAGGACAATCAGACATCAGAACCCCAGAGTCCCTGAGGCTGGAAAAGCCCTCCCAGCCCATGGATCCCCCTGTGCCCATCCCCACCTTGTCCCCAGCCCAGAGCACTGAGTGCCACTCCAGGCCTGCCTTGGACACCTCCAGGGCTGGGCACTCCAAACCTCCCTGGGCAGCCCCTGCCAGGACGAAATTTTCCCTAATATCCAATTTAAACTTCTCCTGGCACAGCCTGAGGCCATTCCCTCTCCTGTTCCCTGGGAGCAGAGCCCGACCCCCCCCGGCTCCCCCCTCCTGTCAGGGATTGCAGAGCCAGAAGGTCCCCCCTGAGCCTCCTTTTCTCCAGGCTGAGCCCCCCCAGCTCTCCTCATGTGACTCTGGTGTCCAGTGCAGGATTAAATCACCTTTAACCAGCAGCCTCAATGTCACAGAACCACAGAGAGGAAAGGAGGAACACAAGTCCTGGGAGCCCCCAGCAGTGTGGGTGACGTGGTGAGACAGGGAAGAGCAGCAGCAGGGCTGGGGAGCAGGCACAGGGACCCACAAAGAGCGAGCTGTACCAGGGACGAGGTGATGTCCACCCTGAGAGCAGGAACAGCGTGCACCGTAAATCACTTGCAATTAATCCTGTGCCCAGCTTCAATCCCAAAGCTTGTTTAGATCCATCATAGGCTCATTACCAGAGAGGGAGAAACAAACTTACTAAAACATATTCCAATTAAGTGCTCATAGCTCAATGAGGCTTCGGATCATATTTTAGTTCTCCTGAACTGTGAGAGGGCCAATGGAAACCTTTTGAAGTAGTCAATGATTATTTTAACAATTCAACTTATTTTCAAGTGATTTACCCAGGAAAATAGCAATTTCTAACTTCCCTGGATTCATTGAACCAAAGTGCTCTAATCTGTCACATAATTAAACTAGTCATTAAGACTTCTACTGGATGGAAGAATCAAATCTCCGAGGCATCTGACCTTTGGGCATTTCAGCCTTTCACACTTCAGTTACCCAGTTGTCTTAAAATTGCCTATTAGTGACTGCCTGGCTTTATGGGCTTTCTGAAGAGTATTTTGAAGAGAAAATGTAATACTAAATAAATCTAATACTAATGGCTTCTGTTCTTTTTCATACCAGAGCCCTGGCAGAGGATGCAGCCACCCTCCTCTGTGAGGTGTGCTTTGCCATCTTAACCCATTCCTCCCTGCTAAAGCCTGACAAATGCACCACTTGCTTTTTGTTCTCGAGGAATGCTTGTGCTCAGGGAGGCCTGGGAGAGGATGAGGAGATTCTGCCAAACCATTCCCACCATATTCTGTTGAGTAGATTTGAACATGAGTCTCAAAAGAGGGGGACTCATAAATGGAGTTTGCAGATATGTCACAGGCCTTCTTTCTGTGACCTTTATTTCTGCTTTAAGAGCGTATCCCACGTGAGAGACATCAAAAATACAGGAAAAAAAAATCTTCCTGGCCTCTGCCATGCACTTGAAAAGACTTCATGAATAACAGCAGTGTGAACATTGATGTGATAGGCACAGACAGGATGAGCCAAACTACAGGAATTACAGCAAATTAAAGGAAGGACTGCCTGGACACAGCAAGGCACAGGAATAAACACACCAACATCCATCCAGGGGGTTCTATTCCCGTGGGATTTCTATCGGTTCTACCAGTCTATATCGAAAAATGGTTCAGATTTTGTCTGGGTTCTACATTAAGTGACAGAAACACAGGGAGAACAAAGCCCCACGCCTTGAGGAGTTCGTTTGCAGCACATTCAAGGGCCATTTCTAACAAACTGTGACATCAGGGCTTTTTTAGTTCAAAAATAGGCAGTTTAAAATGTATCCAGCAGGAAATCCCTCTGCATCTTCCTGCTTGGGAATGGGTCATACTGGTGCCAGAGCAGGAAGGGCTCCAGGGCGGGCAGTGCTGGGCTTTGCTGGTCACCGGGGAGATCTCAGAGCAGAGCTGGAAGAAAAGGTGCTACAACAAGGGAGCAACTCAGCCTGCACAGCCTTTGGGGAAACCCCTCCCAGCCCTAAATACTGCACTGCTCCAACCAGTGCCAGGCGTGAAATGCCTCTCATCAGTGCCTGAGGTGGGTGCTGAGCTCCTGTGATTCCAGGTTCTCACTGGATTTAATGATTAGTGACAGGACACAGGGGTGGCACTGGATAATCCAGCAACTCCCAACCCAAACCATTCTGGGATTCCCACACCCAACCACCCCTTCAGCAGGTGAGGCAGAAGCAGAGAAATAAAAGAGGTGCTGGGCACAGTTCAGCTGCCAGCACTGCCCACACGGCCCCGTTCACGGGGTCCCTGCAGAGCCCCCTCTGCCCCACCCAGGGGGTGTGAAATCCACACTCAGCAATCAGCCCAGTGGCCTCCACGCTGATTTCTGCTTCTCTGCACTGGTGCAGAGTGACTGATCTAAATCTTTATTAACCTGTCTCTGCAGCGCTGCCTAACGAGGCAGAGGAGAGGAGAGAGCCAGGGAAACAAAAGTGAGCCAGGGAAACAAAAGTGAGCCAGGGAAACAAAAGGCTCCCTCACTCACAGGGAGCAGCTCCCTGAAAGGTCAGCACGACTCAGGCTGCAATTAAAGGGGAGAACAACGAGCTCTGCTACTCCTATTGCCATCCCAACCTCGTTATTTCCCAGGATCCTGGTGCCAGGCCACCTCACAAGTGTGGATTTGGGTGCCACTATTAAATTATATTTAAATTGTCCTGGGCTCATAACAAGAGCTGTTTGTTTTGATGGCTGGAGAGATTCATGTTCCTGCTGCCTGACTGCTGCTGACACAATTATTTGGGTGGACTAATCAGAGGAAAATACTGTAATAAAGGATGTGATTTCCACATGATTTTAACAAAAGAAGTTAAAAAAAAAAAACCACACCAAAATTTGAGGGCATCGCTGTCTCTGACAGACATTAATTATATCCATATAAAGTTTTAGTACATCATTAGGCACCTCAGAGTATTCAAAAGGGAAAAGACCATTAAGAAAAAAAAATATACAGAACCATTAGCTTGATTTTTAAACAGAGTAAAAGGATGTTCTATCACAGCAAAGATGAGCTACCTGAATAAACAGTGAGGTGAGATTCTAGCTGAAAGCCCACAGTCAGAGGTGCTGGATCAAACAACAAGGATTTCTTGTGAAATCTTAAAATTTTTTAGTCTGACATGGAGAAAAAAGGGAACTAGTCAACCACAGGACGAGTACAAATCACCAGTGAGAGGCATCCTTAGAGCAGAGGAGCCAGAGGCAGAGCAGCAAAGGCCCATTTCCTGCTGCCAGGAAAAGCTTTGACTCTGAAATCTTGAAGTGGGAGGTGTTCGTGTCATTTCAAAGGACACGACTCCAGCTTTTCCTGCCATATGTTCCACTGCCCTTGTCACACGTGGATTTAGATTTGAGCTGTGGTGAAGCCCAGACTGGCACAGCCAGGAGCAGCAGAAGGGAAGGGGGGAAGAGCTTTGCAGGTGAGACCCCAACCAGAGCTGGGGAGAGGACCCTGCAGCTCATCTCAGTCTTGTGCCATCATCTGCAAGCAGTGGCCAAAGAGAAGGACTTGGGACAAGGCATGGAGGGACAGGACACAGGGAATGGCTTCCCACTGCCAGAGGGCAGGGTTAGATGGGATATTGGGAAGGAATTGCTGGCTGGGAGGGTGGGCAGGCCCTGGCACAGGTTGGGCAGAGAAGCTGTGGCTGCCCCTGGATCCCTGGAAGTGTCCAAGGCCAGGTTGGAGCAGCCTGGGCTGGTGGAAGGTGTCCCTGCCCATGGCAGGGGTGGCACTGGATGAGCTTTGAGATCTCTCCCAACCTAAACCACTCTATAATTGGCACTGATGAAGAGACAACAGATGAAAGGGAGAGGTGGTTGGACTCCAGGGAAGGTTGAATTCAGTCCCAGGGAGACTGGAGGTGGTTGCAGGGTGAGGTGAACCCCCAGTCCTGCAGCAGAGAGCACCAAGACACTGAATCCACCAGCCCTGCCAGGGGAAGGTGCTGCTCTGGAGGCAGCACCAGCCTCCTCCAAGCCCTGGAGCTCAGTGTGGCTCTCACAGGAGATTGGGAAGGGCTCACAGCAGGCTCAGTCTTTGTGGCAGAGCATGGCAGGAGGTCCTGCAGCACCGGCGGGTCTCTGCAGCCAGGGGGGTGATGAGCTCTGATGGATTTCTCAGCCCAAAGGACAATCACTGCCAGGCGGGACATAGGGAGACAACTTGCAGGGGGATTAAACCTAAGAAGGTCAACTAAAAAAATCTGAAATACAAGAAATTTCAGGGTCTAATTAGCAAATCTGAACGAGGAATGCAGAAGAAGAATTAAGAGCCAGATTTCTTTCTTTTCTAGTTATTCCAGCGATGTTTTGCCAAGGGCTTATACTTAGCGAAACATCAGAGGGAAGCACAGAAATATGAATATTAACATCACCAGTAGATGCACATTACTTTTGCAGGAGACAAGGATGAAAGAAATACAGTTATTTGCCTTTATCTTCAATGCTACCAAAAGCCAGACCCTACATTTTTATTGGGCAGATTTGATTGAGCTACAACAGTCAAAACACTTCAAAGAAATCAAGAAAATCTGCTGCAGTGTAAGGCCATACCCTGATGGAGAACCTGCTGCCTTTGGAGCTGTCCCAGCTCAGGGGTGTCCAGTGCTGGTCCTCGAGGGGTGGGATGGGCACAGCAAAGCTCTGTTCCCAAACACAGAACCTCAGAACCATTTAGGTTGAAAAGCCCTCTGAGACCATCGAGTCCATCCATCCCCCAGCACTGCCAAGGACACCCTGACCTCCATTTCTCTGCTGACATCGATTGCCAAAGCCCCCACGTGCCAGTACAACCCTGGCCTACCCCTGGCCAAGCACTGCTCCTCTTGCTTCCCTCACAACCATCTCCACCTCTAAACCCTTGCCTCGTTTTGTGATGCCCTTTTACCAAATCAGGGCCCAGCTGTATTAGCTTTTATCTAATAAGCTGCTGCCCTTTCAGCTATTTATCTGCTTACAAAAATACACAGACTAGCAGTCTCTCCCTTTGGTATTTACCCTGATGTAAAGAACAATCAGGAGGCCTCACACCCCCCCCCAAAGCCCCTGTTGTGCTGCAGGAGCCAGCACTACAAATCCATTACCTACCAAAAACACACTTGAAAAAGGTTTCACTGCAAGACTTTGCTACTGAAGCAAAGGCACTGGACAGAGTTTGTCTGCCAAAAGCCAGCCTGTGCAGGGCCATGAGCGATGCCCACCTCACGGCTGGGCAATGTGCCCCTGTGAGATAACCAGGCTGTTCCACAGGACACAATCACCAAATGCTGCAGCACATTTCCCCCCCCCCCCGCCCCCTGCAATTTGCCTGTGTCACACAGCTAGAGCAAACCCATGATCAAACAGCTCTTTGAATCCAACAGAAATTAGAGTTGTTGTGAATACAGGCAGGAGCAGCAGGGGGGCCATCCGTGCAGCCTGGCATTACACGGTGCATCCCAGAGCGCTGTTTGTGCACGATACGGGCTGCTGACAGTGATTAACAGCCCCACCGAGATCCAGCACACACACAAGTGGCTTTTCAGGAGCGCTGCCCACGGACAGAAAGCTGGAGGGGCTGACACAGCCCCAGCTCCACGACTGGCTGCTCTTTTGATGTGCTCAAGAAGACTGAAGTGGTGTTTTTAAATGCTTATTTGGGGCTCAGTTGGCAAAGACCCCGCTCCCTTTGAAGGAGCAGAGAAGCAACAGAGCCCACAGGTGGGCACAGGCTGTGCCAGCACTGGAGGCCTGGCTGGGAAGCTCTGGCTGGTGGAAGGTGGTGGGGACCACAGGAGTGCTGGGACACCTGAGAGCAGGAGCATCTCCACCCCACAGGTCTCCAGCCCCTGCCCTTCACCACAGCAGCCCTTCTGCACCCTCATCTTGTGGCCACGGTGCCTCCCCAAGGGTGATGTGGCTGCAGCAGCTTTGCAGGTCATTCTCATCTAAAATCTCTTCCAGCACGAATTTCACCTTCTAGAGGGAAATGGAAATGGGAAGTCAAAGGTCTGAACAATAAAAATTGGTCACTAATAAAGGTGCTTTCAGAGAGCACAAGTCCCATTGAAGAGCTCACAGGCAACAGGAAGGAACTCAGAGTTTCCAGGACCTCTAAAGATGCTCTGAAGGTTTTCTTTCCTTTCCTGAGCAACCTGGTCTAGTGGAAGGTGTCCCTGCCCATGGCAGGGGGTGCAACAAGATGGCCTTAAAGGTGCCTGCCACCCAAACCATTCTGGGATTCCATGATAAGGAAGACCAAACAACAACAACAACAACAACAACAAAATAAAATCTACAAGAACTCGAGTGTTTTTCAGGTCCCCCTTCCCAAACTCTTGCATTCTCTGGAGCACTGACAGCACCCAGAAATCCAGATTGATCAGATCAGGTTCTTCCCCCAGCCCTTGGCAGCGGAAGGCAGCGCTGTAATTGCCTGTGAGACACAAAGGCGTGCACAAGAGAAGCTGCAAACCCAGATATTTCCGAGAGAAAGGACTTGTACATTCTGCATTATCTAATTTTCCCTTTAAAATGTCTCAAAAAGGTCACACTAATGATGTTTACCATCAAGTAATAAATGTTAACACTTCTCCTCTCACCAGACAGTGCTGGAGCCTGGAGAGGAGCCTGTGTTTGTTTTCCAGCTCTGCAAATGCACCGAACCAAGGAGGGCCCAACACGGGCTACTTCAAAACACTGACATTTGCAAACATATTTTTCCTGATGACTGTTTTCTGAAACCTGGCACAGGAAATGACATTTCAAACCTTTTTTGATGGCTGGCTTTGTGCCTTTAACAAGCCCCCAGCACCCAGACCCCGCAGTGTCCGTCCCCCACAGCGATGCTCTGGAGTGGTTCCTGGGAGCAGAAACCCCGTGGAAAGGAGAAGCTGTTAGCCAAGTAATTAAGGGTTTTTTTTTCTTAATCCAGATAAGATTGCAGGCAGGAATAATTAAACTATTCCTCCCAACCCCCTGGATTGTTAATGAACGTGTGCAGGTCTGGGGAGGGACGGGGATGCTCCGAGCTCAGGGTGCCAGGGCCATAAAGGAGGGATTTGAAGCACTTTGGGGCAGCAGCACAGGCTGGGATGGGGCACCCTCATCCTTCCAAATCCCACTGAGCTGGGTCACACTGGGCCATGAGAGCTGCTCCAGGCACTCAGTGTGCACAGGCATCACATGCAGAGGTAAAGGAAGTCACCTCTGATGCTGGCACTGGCTTTATCCCTGGGGCAGGGTTGCACCATTCCCTGGAGCTGGGATGGATGGGAGGAGCAAATCCTGGGTCTTGTCAACTGCTTTGTTAATTGCAGGGAGCAATCAACTCCTAGGCAAGGCGAAGTCTCCTGGTGGAGCACATTTCCAAGGCAAGCCAAGGTGAATTCTCCTGGTGGAGCACATTTCCAAGGCAAGCCACAAGTTTTGGCTTCCAGACTGTGCTGCTGTAGTGATGGGAGGCCCTGGCACAGCTGCCCCATCCCTGGAAGTGTCCAAGGCCAGGCTGGACGGGGCTTGGAGCACCATGGGCTGGTGGAAGGTGTCCCTGCCCATGGCAGGGGGTGGCACTGGATGGGTTTTAAGGTCCCTTCCAACCCAAAGCATTCCATGATTCCCTGGAGGCCCTTTCAGATACTGGAAGGTGCTCTGAGGTCTCCACACAACCTTTTCTTCTCCAGGCTGAACAGCCCCAGCTTTCTCAGCCTGTTCATTCCCTTACATTTTAGAGCTCCTTGGGTTCAAGAACGAATAACACAACTCCAGGAAGCAAAGGGTGGGAAGCAGGGAGGGAAGATGGCACAAAAATAAGTGAACAAATCACTCATCTGAAATCTCCTGCCATTTAACGTTGCATTCCTGGCCATTCTCTTCAGCAGAGAGAAGTGCTGTGATATACCAGGAGAAGAAGGAAAAAATACATTTACAGCCTGAAAATGAAATTCCTGGCAGGGCAGAGGAACTGGAAAGCACATATGTTCCATAACTACTTAGTGAGCTCTCCAAAACCAGTTAGCAATGAAACAGCACGTGTGGAAAAACACTCCAAAGGAAATTTTCCGGAGAACCCTGATTTGGCAGAGTCACGTCCTTTACATTTACAGCAATTAGTTCAATAGCAAAACACAGCAATTCTTTACAGGCAGGAATACCTGTTCATTAAAGCCCTCCTGCCAGGCCCTCCTGCCGTGGTGCAGCTGCAGAGCTGTTGAACTTCCCAGTTCTTCCAGCTTTGGACTCGGCTCTCGGGGCGGGGGTGGCTGCTGGGGTTCCAAATATGGGTGATGCTCAGCCATCCCTCCCCACAAACAATTAACACCTTGCAAATTAAATCAGTGCAGGTGGTAACACTTGCTGCCGATGGAAGGGAGGGAGTGAAGGAAGGAGTTTCACTGTCAGCTGTTCCTGCATCGCAATTGTTTCCACAGCCGGGTTCGTTTGGCTTCTGTGCACCATCCCACCGACCTGCAGCCATCAGTAAACACCAGGGATCTGGGACAACCTGCTCTAAAAAAAATGGATCTCAAAGAGCAATGAAACCCAATCCTAGTTCAGTTGTGGTTTTTTGTTTGTTTGGTTTGTCTGTTTGTTTGTTTTTTGTCATGGGAAGTTTATCCATTTCTAGGACCAGATTTGCCCTTGTGTAAAACCTTGGAAGCTGGAAGTCAAAAGTTGGGGGTGCATTGAGAAGGAATTCCTAGCTGGGAGGGTGGGCAGGCCCTGGCACAGGTTGGGCAGAGAAGCTGTGGCTGCCCCTGGATCCCTGGAAGTGTCCAAGGCCAGGTTGGAGCACCCTGGGCTGGTGGAAGGTGTCCCTGCCCATGGCAGGGGTGGCACTGGATGGGCTTTAAGGTCCCTTCCAACCCAAACCATTCTGGGATTCTGTGATTATGATGCTGTGAAATGGATGGGATGGGATATGGTAGAACAGGCTGGGTGGGAACCAGAGCCCTGCCTGGTGTGTTAGGACTGCAGGAAGCCCCCAGGGATGGAGAACATCCTCAAGGCACTGCCTGCGAGCAACCCTACCAGGGCAGGCCTGGGACTAATCTCAAACACTTGGATATTTGGGATCTCTACCAGAACTTTCCAGCCCATTCAAAGTTTCCCTCATTTTGGTGTGCTGGGCTTGGTCTGAGCCGGGGTTTTCTCTCCCAGCCTCAATTTCCTGAGGCACAGACCTGGCTGGATTGGATGGGCTCGAGCTGAAACCTCTGTTATCTCCTCATGCACAGCAAGGGCAAGCAGCAAGTTCAGCTTCTCCCCTGGGAATTAAAGCTGACAAGACAGAACTGAGCTTTAAATTACCAGCTCCTGCCCAGGGCAGCTGTTCACACCGTTCTCAGATTTATAGAGTTTGAGCCCAGACAGGACCATTAAATCCTTCTCACCTGCCCCTGCCTGTCACAAAGGCTTGGAGTTCATTAATTTCTCCCCCAGTCTGAGCCCAGGAACTGGGCAAAGCACAGCCCCTGTGCCTGGCTCTGGAATCACAGGATCCTGGAGCTGCCACCATCCCTAAGGCTGCTCTGGACTGGTTTTATGGTTTCCCATTCCCAGCCCTCGTGAGCTGACAGCCCATCAATCACAGAATATCCTGAGCCAGAAGGGACCCCCAAGGACCATCCACTCCAAGCCCTGGCCCTGCCCAGGACACCCCAACAATCCCCCTGTCCCTCAGAGCATTGCCCAAACGCTCCTGGAGCTCTGGCAGCCTTGGGGCCGTGCCCACTGCCCTGGGGAGCCTGTTCAGTGCCAACCACCCTCTGGGGGAAGAGCCTTGTCCTGAGATCCCACCTGAGCCTGCCCTGGCACAGCTCCAGACCTTCCAGGGTCCTGTCCCTGCTCACAGACCAGAGATCAGAGCTGCCCCTCGGGAGGAGCTGCAACAGAAACACAGAATTCCACACAGACAACACCCAGAGCACCCCACACCCCATGGGGGGGCCAGGCTGGCAGGGCAGGGGGGGCTGCAGCAGAGCCCTGGGATGGAGCAGGGCCAGCACTGGAGCTTGCTCTCTGAAATAACTGGGGAGTCTCTTATCTACTGCACCAAGAATGTGCAGATTGGGCAGGTGTGACACCATTCCCTGTCCCTCAGGGCACAGCTCAGTAGCAAAGCGTCCTCAGACCGTGTTCCCACCCCACAGCTTGGGAGGAGCTCTGCTGGAGGCACCTCAGTGCCCACCTCCCTCCCCCCAGTTTGGGCTGGGGGCTGCCATCCATCAGGTGCCCTTTGCCACGGGGTGCCTGTCCCAGTGGCACTGAGTGCCCAGGAGGACGTTTGGGAACCGCAGTGCCCTCAGAGCAGTCCCCCAGCACAGCCCAGGCTGGATGGTGCCAGCAAAGGGTGTGAGGTGGCATTCAGGCCAGGCCTGAGTTCCTCCAACAGCTCTTTGCAGGGGATCTGGCACCGACTCCAACCTCCCCCCTTTTCCAAGCACCAATTTTCCCTTTCAGGGAGCCAGGGCTGCAGAGCTCAGTAATTAAACTGCTGAGCTCGTTCCCCAGCGTGTGCCCCTTGGCTACAGCACAGGTGATAAAAAGTGACTTAGTTAC
Source organism: Pyrocephalus nanus (assembly GCA_038380795.1). Classification (NCBI taxonomy): domain Eukaryota; kingdom Metazoa; phylum Chordata; class Aves; order Passeriformes; family Tyrannidae; genus Pyrocephalus; species Pyrocephalus nanus. Next base: position 63,354,768 of record CM076265.1, on the reverse strand, counting down.
AGGGAGCAGGGCTGCAGAAATAAACCCTGCCCAGCCTACCATCCCACCCTGAGCAGATGTACCTATACATTAAACATAAGATAATATATGGACAGAGAGTCATTTCACAACCATAATTCAATCAGAGGAACCTTGTAACGTAATAAATGGGATGAGTGATGGCCCTCTCCATAATACATTTCATTATTTCTGTCTGCTTTACAACCTATGAATACCTGCTTAATGGTTTTAGGGGACTTAAATTACAGTGTCAGAGGGAGTGAGGGCAGAGCTGTGGGAAACATGGCCTTTCTGCACAGCCCGGGGGGTTTGGGTGCATCCCTTGGGGATCCCAGAATCCCTGAGGCTGGAAAAGCCCTCCCAGCCCATGGATCCCCCTGTGCCCATCCCCACCTTGTCCCCAGCCCAGAGCACTGAGTGCCACTCCAGGCCTGCCTTGGTCACCTCCAGGGCTGGGCACTCCAAACCTCCCTGGGCAGTGCCAGTGCTCCCAGTGCTCCCAGTGTTCCCAGTGCTCCCAGTGTTCCCAGTGTTCCCAGTGCTCCCAGTGCTCCCAGTGTTCCCAGTGCTCCCAGTGCTCCCAGTGCTCCCAGTGTTCCCAGTGCTCCCAGTGTTCCCAGTGCTCTGTGGCAGAGCCAAGGCTGCCCCTCAGCTGGGTTGTTCCCTCAGCTCTCCCCCCTGGCCCTGCTGTCCCAGCAGCTCTCCCAGGGTCACCCAGACCACATTTTGTTCCCCCAGCCCAGCTCTTCCCCCTCTGCCCGACCTGCCCAGCTGAGCAGGGTCAGTCTTCGAGCACAGCTCACCCTGCTACAGGATTTTTTGCAACACCACCTTTTTCAAACTTTCATTTTTTCCCTTTTCTGGGCCCTCCAGGTTTTCTCAGATTGCATCTTACTCGTATTTGCTTTTCTATTCACTTCCCTCGTGCTGCATGGCATTATGGAATTGTTAGAGCTGCTGATACAGGTGAGTGCAGTTTAAAAACTATAAATCTCCCTTTCTAAAGAGGTTTTCCCTCTCTCCTCCTCACTTTTTCCTTCTTGCAGTTTAGTTTTCCTTTATTCTTTCTCTGCACAGAGAACGATGGAATGGTTTGGGTTGGAAGGGACCTTTCAAAGGTCACCTGGTCCAACCCCCCTGCCATGGGCAGGGACAATTTCAGCATGGCAGAGGTTAGAGATTCCTGTCAACCTTGTCACAAGCCTTGAAAAAATTCTGTTTAATTCTTTCACCTGATGACTTCTGAGGAGTTTGGTGTCTGGGAGGAAGCTGATCCCCAGGCTCACTGTCACTCATGGGCTGGACCTGATAGAGAAGGTCAGGACCTGTTAAAAAAACACCTTTTTCCATTTGAAAATGAAAATTCATTGAATCAGAAGTATCAGAGAGTATGAATTATTTCAGCAAAGTTGGTTTTTTTAATAGAAAAAGATGCTGTGAAGTTTGAAATTACCATTTTGACCCCATAACCCCCCAGATTTCGTTTTCATTCTGTTTGGAAGGCGAGTGTGAGGGCAGAGCCACAGTGACCTACTTGTGGTGCAGTGTGAGAGCTGAGCCTGGCTCTCCACAACGAGCCTTTCTCTGCCCTCTCCAGATGTCCCCTTCCCTGGCACTGCAGCTTTGGGGCCATCCCACTGAGACACAGCAGCTGGAGCCTCAGGAAAACAGGGAATCTGTCAGCACAGCATCCTCCTGTGGGAATTCTGTGCATCCCAACCCAGCAGGGCAAAGCACGAGAAAATGAGGGGTTTACAGTGTTCATGGAAATGTTACCTGGAAATGTTACCTGGAAAGGTCAGAAGGAGTGGGGAGCGGTGGCAGCACAGAGGGTGTCCCAGCAGGGAGCAGTGCCCACACTGCCCAATCCAGGGGAGCTGCTGGCACAGGGCTCCTTGGGCCTCAGCAGAAATGGAATGGGAATGTTTTCCTAAGAAACAGGAGCATTGTCATCAGTGAGGATCATCCCCAGCACTGGGAAGGACCTGGACTTGGAAATTATTGCTCTAAAAGTGATGGTGTGGAAATAGAGATCACAGGAATCCCGGAATGGTTTGGGCAGGAAGGGACCTCAAAGCCCATCCAGTGCCACCCCTGTCATGTGCAGGGACACCTTCCACCAGCCCAGGGTGCTCCAACCTGGCCTTGGACACTTCCAGGGATCCAGGGGCAGCCACAGCTTCTCTGGGAATTCCATTCCAGCCCCTCCCCACCCTCCCAGCCAGCAATTCCTTCCCAATATCCCATCTGTCCCTGCCCTCTGGCAGTGGGAAGCCATTCCTCTTGTCCTGTCCCTCCATCCCTTGTCCCCAGTCCCTCTCCAGCTGCTCCTGAGCTCAGGGGGTCAAACAGGACCCCCAGGCCCTTCCTCCAGGCACCCCAGAGGAGCCCAGTGCCCAGCATCCCAGCACCCATCCCGAGTCCCCACCCCTCCTGCCCTCCCCTCCCAGCAGGCTGCAGGAGGACGTGGCTTCCCCACTCCACGCTCCCTTAATTTGCAGAGTTGTTTTTCCCCGCGAACACCGAGCAGGGCTGGGAGAACCAAACCTGCTTCCAGGCTCCCTTTGTGTCACAGCTTTCCCCGTTTCCTCTGCCCTGCTCAGCATCATCCCCCGCCAGCCCTGCCCCCTCCAGCGTGCATTCACACCCTGGGACTTGGCATCATTTGCATCGCTGGAATCAAAGAGCTGCGTTTAGCACCGGGTTCTCAATCAGCTCACATGAAAGTCGAGACGCAGCCGAGAGCGGAGGGGAAATGAACTGTGGAATGAGGGGGTTTAATGTGCAGAGGTTGAGCACAAAGCAGGGGAAGGACACGCTGGAATCCTCTTACAAAGGAACGACAGTCTGCTCTGTTCTCCCAAGACCTCTGTGGTAAACTCAGCAAAAGGGAGGGAGATTAATGGCTGTTGTTCCTTACAAATGGGTAATCAGGAAGGAAATAACTCAGGCCCTCGTAGCGAAATTTAATTTAAGGATATACAAATCCGCGCCTAATGATGTGCTGGCAAATCTACTGCACGGTTAAATAAGAGATCTGCTGTCAGGGAAGGGACCTTTACCCGCTCAGGCAATAGGGGAGGCATCGGTGGGAAAGGGTTTTTATCCCTGGGTGGTTATTCCACAGGGCACGGAGTCACTGGGGGAGGAACAACCCAGTGCAGGCTGGGCAGGGGGCACGGGGCCAGCAGCCCCTCTCACAGCAGGGCAGGGACCAGGGCTAAGGGTTTGCATTTCCAACTCACATCTTGGAGAAAACAGACGGGCTCAGAGGGCACTGAGAAATGTCTCGGCTCAAGCTTCCCCCAGAGGGTGGTTGGCACTGAACAGGCTCCCCAGGGCAGTGGGCACGGCCCCAAGGCTGCCAGAGCTCCAGGAGGGTTGGGATGATCCTCTGGGGCACCTTTGGGGACGGGCCTGTGCAGGGCCAGGAGCTGGAGTGGATGATCCCCGTGGGTCCCCCACAGCTCAGCAGATCCCACGCTCCTGGGGAAGGCTGGCACTGCGTGGGCGCTCCAGCTGCCAGGAAGGGACAGGGACAGCGGTCCTGTCGCTCATGTTTATCCTCCCTGGAGCAGCAAACAAGCCATGAGCTGACAGCAGCTCTCCCCTGAACACAGCTCTGAGCGTGTGATGGAACATTTGATCCCCCACAGCACCGACCCCTCAGCCCGGGCAGCTCTTCCATCTCTCGCTCGTGAATTTTTGTCTTCCTGCCATCCAAGGTCTTCACACTGACACAGGGATCTGTGGGAAAGAAAGGAGAGGAATGCTTTGGGTTCCAGCACTGGGGGTGCCCTGTGCAGTTTCTAACCCACAGCATCCTCGTGTGGGGCTGGTGGTGCCTCCCTTGCTGGGAGGGAGCTCGAGGGACCAGCAAGGGAGCAGCCAAATGGGGGAGTTTTTTGGGGGCCCAAGAGAGCTGGAGAGGGACTTCGGACAAGGGGGAATGGATTTAAGCTGAAAGAGGGGAGGTTTAGATTGGATTTTGGGAAGAAATTGTTCCCTGTGAGGGTGGGCAGGCCCTGGCACAGGTTGGGCAGAGAAGCTGTGGCTGCCCCTGGATCCCTGGAAGTGTCCAAGGCCAGGTTGGAGCACCCTGGGCTGGTGGAAGGTGTCCCTGCCCATGGCAGGGGTGGCACTGGATGGGCTCTGAGGTCCCTTCCAACCCAACCCATTCCAGGCTGATGATGTTAATGCATCAGTAACTGGGTGCTGCTGCTTCTGTAGGTGCTTGGAGGCAATTCCTGAGCACAGCCTCCAGTGAGCTCCCAGCACCAGGAGCCTGCCCTGGGCACCAGCACCAGCAGGACAATTTGTTTTCCCTGACAGTGTCCCCTCTCCAGCATCCCAGTCCCTGCTGAGCTGGTGATGCTGTGCCAGCACATCAGCTCAGGCAAGGACAATGCTTGGCCCAGCCCAGCAGGACCAGACAGCCCAGACCATCCAAACCTCTGCTCAGAAGACACAACAGGGGCTGTTTCCCCTTCCTTTGATGTCTGCCTTCCCGCTGTCCAAGAGCAGGAGCTCTGAGGGGCTCCTGGCCGAGCTCACTGCGGGCACCCAGGGCCAGGAGCACGTGCTGGGTGTTGTCCTGGAGAACATGGTGGGCCCCTCTCCCTGCAGGCTTGTCCCAGCTCTGATCACAGGATTCACGGGGGGAGTTCAAAGCCAGAGCAGGACCGGTGTCTCTGTAATGTGCTTCTGAAGCCAAAGGACAAAATGAGGTATCAAGGGAGTAGTTAAATGAGTGAGCTTTGATCTAGGACATAAAAAGAGAAGAAAAAGCTTTTCTTTTCCCTCCAAATAAAGGTTAAGTCCCAGCTCTCAGCAAACCCAACCTGTAGGTTTCCCCACTCAAATCACTCCACAAAGGGCAGGTTGGACGGGGCTGGGACAGGGGAAGGTGTCCCTGCCCACGGCAGGGGGTGCAGCAAGGTGAGCTTTAAGGTCCCTTCCAACCCAAACCAGTTTGGAAATCGGGGGTTTTATACCCACCAGGCACTGGGCAAAGGCAGCTGCAGCACGTGAGGTCAGACAGACAGGGAATGTGGGATGCAGGAGAGCCCAGGAAACAGCCCAGGCAGCCAGGACAGTGGGAGAGGAGGCACCAAAGGACCCCTTGGGAATGCAACTGCTCAGCTGAGGACACTGAGGTGTGTGAAGATAAACCTGCTGAACCTGTGGAGCTGCAGAGCCAGGGGGGGCAAGGAATGGTACAGATCCAAGAGGAGCACAGGCAGCACTGACACCCAGCAGGGAAGATCCACAAAGGCAGAGTTTATCAGGGCTGCAGAGTCATCACCACATCCACACCATCCACCTTTTAATGCTCTGCAGGAAGAGAAAGGGGAGCTGCTCTTCAGACCACAGAAGGATCCAGCAACGTTGGCTTTTGAGTGAAAATTCTCCGTGGCAGGCACAAATTAAACTCTTTCAACACATGACCTTCTTCCCCAAAAGATAAAAAACTCCTGGTTTTCATTTTTCTTTCTGTGTTAAGTAGCCCCTCACACCCAATTGATAAAATAACAGCTATTGGCAGTCATCCTGCAGTTATTTAGAATGCTTTTGTCGAGGGACTCCACTAAAGGCCATGGCACAGAGCTGGGAATTAGGCAGGAAATGTCAAAAGCCTGGCCTAAAGCCCATCAAAGTTTAGTTTTGTGGAGATGAATTTTCAGCTTTTCATAATAAAGTGTTCCGTTGAAGTTCTTAACTTGTCTGATAATTCCTGAGAAAAACTGAAATAAACTCTAAGAGTATTTTCTGTATTCTTTTTTCCCTGTATTCTCAGGCAAAAGCTGCCCAGAAGTGCACTGGAACTACCTGACCCTGTCACTTAAAAATTAATCAAGCCTCAGAAAGACTTAGGAACAAGCTGGGAAAGCTGTATTTTTAATAATCTTATAAATAATTTTGTAAATTAATAATGTTGCAGAGGCAAAGCCTCTGACCTGGTGTGACCTGATGGCGTGCAAGGAACGTTCCTGCCCAGGACAGAGGCCAAGGGGAGCAGCTGAGCGTGGATGGAGCCCTGGGCTCCAATGATGGGCTGCCCCCTGGGCTGGGGGTGCTTGTAGGTGCCCCCAAAACCATCCCAGCCACCCTGTCACTCCTTCCCCACCTGTTCCTGCCTGGACAGACCTGAGCAAGACCCTGAAGCCACAACCACCAGGTACCAACACACTCAGACTTCCCTGGTGCAGCCCCACAGGCATTGCCAGCCTGCAGGAGCTGGGTGTGCATTACTCCATCATGGAATCATGGAATGCTTTGGGCTGGGATCATGAAAACCATCCAGTTCCATCCCCTGCCATGGGCAGGGACACCTTCCACCAGCCCAGGGTGCTCCAGCCTGGCCTTGGACACTTCCAGGGATCCAGGGGCAGCCACAGCTTCTCTGCCCAACCTGTGCCAGGGCCTGCCCACCCTCCTAGCCAGCAATCCCTTCCCAATATCCCATCCAAATCCACCCTCCTTCAGCTTAAACCTTTCCACCTTGTCCTATCTGCCTGAATTTCACTTTGCTTCCACCAGCTGCATTTTCAAATTTGCCAGCACGGGGAGATTTGGGCATGGGTTTGTTTGTTTGTTTTTAATAGAGGAAAAATACACTTAAAGTTCCAACCATCCCAAAGCCTCCCAGCCCATTTCCCCACCCTCTTCCTCCCCAGCCAGCTCTGGGAGTGGCAATAGCCAAAGTAGAAATAAAAACCCCAGAATATGTGTCACAAGCCACAGTCCATGACCTAAAGATGTTGCTTTCAGGTCAGTCCTGGTTTTGCATTAAGAAAGAACCTCTCAGCCCCACTAAAGACCAAGGTGTGACTCAGGGTGGCTGCAGCCTCCTCAGTGACACTGGGATAGAATGAATCAGCAGGAGGTGTGTCCAGTCTGGTCACAGCCCCAGCATCTCGTGATCCACGGGAGCAAAAACCCTTCTCAGCCTCAGCAGGATGGTCATCTAACCAGGCACAGTCCTTCCCACAACCCACCAGGCACCTGTTCCAGAAGTTGTTAAAGCAGTGAAGGCATCAGCCCTTCGTTATTCTGCAAAACACTCATCCCAAAATTACCCAATGTTCCCAGATGAATATTCTAAAACTGTTTGGTTTTACCTTCCTGCAGACTCACCTTTGCCATCAGAGCAAACCTCTGGCTCCTCAGCAGCTGCTGGTGCTGGACAGGCAGGTTTGGTTCACTGGGGTCACTCCTGGTGTGGAAGGGACAGATATTATCAGATATTATCATTATCAGCTGATAATGAAAACACTCTGCTTTTCATGCAAAATATTCCCGATTTTTTTCCTCAGGTTCTTTGGCCCAACTGAGGCAGTGCCCCATTCTCTGCACACGGGCAACCCAAGGCAGGACCAGCTCTCCACACCCATCCTGTCCAAGAAATTTCCCCTCATATCCCATCTAAACCCCTTCTGGTACAACTTGAACCTTCTCATCCTGTCCCTGGTCACCTGGGAGGAGAGCTCCCCCCTCAACCTGGCTCCAACCTCCTCTCAGGGAGCTGGAGAGAGCAATGGATTAAATTAAATAAATAAATAAAAGATTATAGTGGAGTCATAGATGGAAAAAAGGACGGATTATAAACAGAAAGGAAGAGAAACCATTCTTCCCTGTGCACGTGGATTAGGAGAGCACTGAGATGGAAGTAAATCCTTTCTGTCCTCACAAGGTGTGAGATGTCCCACCCCCCTCAGGGCTCTGGTGGGAGCAGCTCTGGGCTCTGCTGCACGCAGCTGCCGTGGATTGGGGTATTTCCTGCAGCAAAGGACAGCTGGAGGGGCAGTAATTCGTGCCTGAAGGCCTTACCCAAGAGCTGCCTCCCAGCGAGGCTCTGCCCCAGCCCCAGCCCCAGCACAGCTTCGGGAGGCACAAGGTCACGTCCCAGTGTGGCATTTCAGCGTCTCACCAGCACCAACACAGATGGAATTCCCCCCATCTGGGATGATTGCAGCTCGTTTGGGCCCAGGATGGTGCTTTGGGGCTGATTTGTGTGCTGCAGTGCCCAGGCAGTGCCCTGCAGGCTCAGCCCTCTCCTGCCAGCAGGGCTCCCATTGCAGCCCTGCAGGTACTGAGGGGCTTTTCCTCCTTTCCCATCCTTTCCTTCTACACCATCACACAGTCACCTCTGGGACTCACCCAGTCACCTCTGGGACTCACCCAGCCACCTCTGGGACACCAGGAGTGTGACCCAGGGGATGCATGGCTGGGCAGGAGCAGGAGGAATCCAAAATTCACAGATTAAGGCACAAATAGGAGGAACAGCAAAGCATAAATTACCCATTAACACAGAAGTTGCACATCAAATGCCAGGGAAAAGGCTGAGTGTGTTTTTCCAGCTGGGACCAAGAGGTCACTGTCAATGATCCAGATTTATCATAAAATACTAATTTAACCAAACAATTGTCTGAAGCTGTTGTAAGAACCCACAAACACAGGCAGAAAGCTGCAAAGGATTCCCTGGCAAAGGACACACAAAACACTCCGGAGCAGGGACCCGACTGGCTGTGCTGCCATTAAATATTAACAAATTCAGCAACACAGTGAGGGAACAGCGAGCGACATCAGTGTGGGGATGATTACAAGGGCCTTGGCAGACAGGATTAGAATTCAAAGCCATCTTGATAAATTGGAAAATGGTCGGAAATCAAAGAGACAAAATTCAATGGAGACAAGAGCACATACAAATGAGAGCAAAACAAATACTCAGCTCCCGGAGCAGGGATCGCCTGCAAGGCTGTGGGGTGGGGGAAGGAGCCCTGTGACAGCTGAAAACAAACTGAACACGAGTCAATAATGTCACCCTGTCACCAGACTCGTGCCCAGGGATCTCCAGGAGCCGGGGGGATGTGTCAGATATGCAGAGGAACACTCCAGCTCCTGGGGTGCTGGGCTGGGGGATCCCAGGACAGCTGGAAGAGGTTGGGAAGGCAGAGAGGGCTGAGGGGTGGCTGGGGGAGCACAGAGGTGCTGCAGGTGAACCCCGAGGTCAGGGCTCAGGGTTTGGTGCCTGGTGGACAGGTCTGACTCCACCAGCCCTGCCCCAGACAGCACAAGGACACGGCACTCCTGCAGTGATTTGGAGCTTCCCAGGTGCCCTTCACTGCCTGCCATTGACTGTGACAGCACACGTGTGTCCAGGCTAGGAAAGGAAACCCAGAAGAGCCCTAAAACTGGTCAGGATCCTAAAATTATCCCTCATCAATTTGTCTCCCATTAAACTTTCCGTTTGTGGTGCCCAAAACTCTCTCCCAGTGTCCTGGACATCAAATCCATGTTCCCAAAGGGTGCAGAAGGTTCACCCCACCAGAACAATCCAACTGAAAGCAAAAGGAATTTCCACCTTCTGTGGAAATATTTACCGTTTTCTTTGAGGATTGACTTAGGGAGTTTATTTCATTTATTTTATTTTTAATTTTGATTATAGAACCACAGAATGGTTCGGGGTGGGAGGGACCTTAAAGCTCCAATAGTTCCACAGCCCAGCTCCAAATGTTATGGCAATGAGGATGCAGGGATTTAGGGCCCTGAGCTACTTGTGGCACCCTGAGAGAGCAACTGCAGGTGAGACAAATGATGCACTGCCAACTGTGAGAGCAAGAAGTACAATGGGCCTGAGAAGTTTCCTGAACAGCTGGGAAGGACAGAAAACAGAAAAGACAGAATTAGGAGTATACAGTGAGAGAATTCCTTTTATCATGAAGTTCAGGATACCACACAAATTACACCTGTCCCCCAAGTAACCTGCAGGGGAACATTTTAAATTCATAGTTCCCAGTGATCATCCAGACACATCTCCCTGGAAAATCAGGTTTCACTGCAGCAGAGCTGGGTCTGAACCGGGATAAACTGATCAGAGTTTCCTGCCTTCATTCCAGCATTTGCATAAAAGATCTCCTCCTTCACCTTTGCAAAGAGGGGACAATGGCAGTTTGTTATGTGCATTTAAATCATAACAACGCTCTTCCCTGCCATCAGGATTATATTAGGAATCTCTGTGTTCCCAAAGGGGAGATTAAAGTGCAAGTCTAATAGCATGAATTGTTTTTCAGCAGAGCGCTCTGCTGCAGCTTGGAACTAAATATTCCCAGCAGAAAACCTCCAAAAAAACCAGTGAGAGCAGCTCCTTTCCTGATCCTGTTCCGGGGGAAGGAGAAAGCTGCATTTTCTATTTTGTTAATGAGTTCTCTTGAACACTGGAGAGGTTTCAGTCTGTAGGGGGGTTACCTGTTGCACAGGGTAAGAGGACAGACACGGGTCTGAGATGTCATTTTTAGGGTCCCTGGGAGCACCATCTGCCCTGTTAACTGCCCAAGACAACAGCAAAGACAATGCTTGATGCCAGGAGTAATTCAGAAATAATAAAAATAATAATAATAATAATAATAATAATAATAATAACAACAGACAGCCAGGCTTGGGCAGCAGCACAGGACCCACCCCAGCCCTGCAGCTCCCAGGAGGTGCTGGGTGAGCTCCTCTGGAGCATCCTGGCTGTGCCTGCTGGGACAAGCAAAGATTTGTGTCTGTAAAGATGTTGTGAATCCAGAAATTATCCAAGGCACAACTAAAGCTCCTCCTGGATGAGCTCAGAGCACAACTTCACCCCAAAGCACCCCTGTGTTTGCTGCAGCCTCTGCTCCCCAACTGAGGGTTTGCACAGTCCCCTGGAACTGGGGCAGGTAAAGTGTGACACACATGGAAGGTGGGAATGATTCCATCCCAGCCCCACAGAGGGCTTGGACACAACACTGTTACTGCAGATTGAGATGGACCCAGAGAGGCAGAGCCCACCCAGCTGATGATGTGAACATTCAGCAGCCACCAAACAGATCACCATTTCCAGTTTCCCTGAGAAGTCCAAGCACTTTGTCTAAAGGAACTCCAAGAGAAGTGGAGAGTGATTATGGACAAGGAGAGAAAGGACAAGGGGGAATGGCTTCCAACTACCAGAGAGCAGGGACAGATGGGATATTGGGAAGGAATTGCTGGCTGGGAGGGTGGGCAGGCCCTGGCACAGGTTGGGCAGAGAAGCTGTGGCTGCCCCTGGATCCCTGGGAGTGTCCAAGGCCAGGTTGGAGCACCCTGGGTTGGTGGAAGGTGTCCCTGCCCAGGGCTGTGCCAGGGGGTTCCTGTGCTCACAGAGCTGTTCCCTTGTTATCTCCCATCCCTTCCCTCCCACCAGCCACAGGAGGGGGGGAATGACAGGCAGAATGAGGTCCCACAGAGAGACCTTCTGGGGACTGATGTCAGCTCAGCCTCGTCCCTTGGCACAGCCTGCATCCAACCCCATGGCACACTCAGTGAGGAGCTGGAGCTGCCTTCAGCTGGGCACCTGCCCACAGAGAGCTAAATACACCTCAAACCAACTTAAAACTGTGTTCACCCTCTCCTCTGAGCTCTGGAACTCCGTGTTTGTTTGGCTGGCAGATGAATCATGCGACCTTTTGCTAACTCCGCTGTTGCACTTCCCACCAAGCCCAAAATCAACACCTTGAATTTGCTTTGAAAATCCGCAGAGAGTCCAGGAGGCCCGAGAACACACAGATCTGCCTTCCCAGGCTGCACACCATGGACTGACAGACAGCTCCTGTGCCAACAGGTCCCATTTTCGAGATAAATTACAGATCTCACACGATGAAACCTGATGTGCTGTGGAATGGGCTGCATTACTTCTGATTCTTTAAGCAAAATAGATTTTTGCTTTCTTCCTCAACTCTTTCTGTATTTTCAAGAGCTGCTTTCCCTGTACTGGACCACTTCCACTTTTAATCTTAATTAGCAGAGGATCCAAACTCCTGTCAAACTTGGTACTGCCTCATTATGGAGCTGAAAATTCATTGGGAATATTTGTGTAACACCAGAACCACTTATTTTTCTTTTTTCTACCGCTACAAGAAAAGATGGAACGGAACAGAAAATGAGAATTCCAGATACCTGGCAGGAGAGGGCCCAAAGAAGGGCTGGAAGCTGCAGTGGAGCCACGGATGGCTGGTGCACAGCTCAGCTCCTCTGCAGATTTTGAACACTCCCAGACCTTTTCCAGCTCCTATTCCCATAAAAGACAGGCATAAAGAGGCAGGGAGATGGCAGCAGTGCTCCCAGCAGGACTCAGAGGGCAGAGAGCCCAGCACGGAGAGAGCGATTAAAGGGCCAATTAACACCCAAGCAATCCATCTCCTGAGCAGCCCAAAGGATGCTGCTCAAAGGGAACTGTATTGACTCAGCTTTTTCCCAGCTGATTTATTTTGCAGAGAAAATAAGGTACATCTGTTTTTTCCTCCCAGATTTACCCTCTTTGTATCACGTGGCAGCTTATTGACCGTTTCTCCTTTACTGTGTCCACTCAAAGCACAGATTACACTAACCAGGAATGCAGCATTTTTCCTCATAAAAATGCTTCATGTCCACAAGCAGGAACTGCAGAGGCACCACCAGCAGGATGGGCTTTGCTGCTGTGTCCCCCTGGCCTGGCCAGGAGAGCAGACCTGGATGTGGGAAAGGCTGGGGGAGAGAGGTGGAACTTCCACCAGCAGCTGGGAGGTGCCCTGTGAAGGCATCAGAGTGGTCAGAGCAGGAGTGAGGAGTGTTTGCATATCATAAATGACAAAATCACAGAATGCTTTGGGCGGGAAGGGACCTTTAAGCCCATCCAGTGCCACCCCTGCCATGGGCAGGGACACCTTCCACCAGCCCAGGGTGCTCCAACCTGGCCTTGGACACTTCCAGAGATCCAGGGGCAGCCACAGCTTCTCTGCCCAACCTGTGCCAGTGAATTCATATTTCCATCTTTAGTTCTGTGTGTTTATCTCCAGCAGCCTGAAGATCCAAGGTAATCACCTCCCACATTTACTATTCTTGCATATTTCTATATAAAGAATGCTTTTCTTTGTGTCTTTAAACTTTACTTGTTAAACCAGTGCCAGACCTTTACTGGGACACCCACCATGCCCAGATGAAAATATATCCTACATGTCCAAGAAAAATAACAACCTAAAAATAGGTCTAAAGAATAGGAAGAGAGAGTGCAAATAAATGAGAAAATCACTTAATCAAAAGGATGATAAACTCAGGGCAATAAAATGATTACTTTCCCTAAAAGATGTCATTAGCTCTAATACTTTGCTGCACAATTTGAAATCAGGGACACATCATGTTTAAAAATTTATAGATTTTTCTCTTTTTAAAAGTTAGCAAAAAATATCTAAAAGTGCTGGGGAGAGGAGGAGAAGCTGGGCAGGCATTCAGGGTTTGGGGAGGGCTCCTTTCTCTCCCCCATGGGCACGTTGCCCTCAGGGCAGGGAGCTTGTGACAGCCCCCACCACGGGGCTGCACCTTTGGCTGGGGAAGGGAAAGCTCACGGTGGGACATTTGGTGCACCAGAACAATCAGCATCCCTGCATTTCTCCAATAAATCCATCAGTGGGGACAGAGAAGTGCAGGGACATTTGTCACCCTCGGGCCCTTGCGGTCCCACCCTCTCCTCCCCCAGTGACCACCCACCTGCACAGTCATGGACATCAGCACTGGAACCCACTTATCCCATGTGGAACCTGTGTTTATTCTGGCACAATCAGAGCTCAGGTTGTTTGTCAGCAGTGGGTGCACAGAACTGCTGTCCCAGAGCTGATCCCACATGTTCTGGCACACGAAATCCTGCTGTGGGGGCAGTGGATGCCCAGCCCTATCCCCACACCCCAGGGGCAGCCTGGGCACCATCCACTCTCTGCCATGCCACTGATCCTGCCTGCAGGATCCACTTCTGTACCAGCCCAGCCCTGCCCAGAGAACCCCTCCTGATTTTCCCGAGGGTGATCGAGGACCAGCACGACACAAAGATCCTGTACCATCCCCTCCAGCCTTGGCAAGGAACAGGTTCCAAGTAACCCCAAATGAAATCAACCCTTTGGAGCAGACAGGGAACAGCAGTGCCCTCCAGACACTCCCCAGACCACCAGACACTGGGATTAAAAGAGACAAAGTGTCCCAAACCTCGGGCAAAACCTCCTGCTCAGCACCTGCAGGGCCCTGCACAGGCTTATCCTCCTCTCCTGAGCTGCACCAGGGACAGAACCCCTGGACCTTCAACCCAGGAGGAGCTTTGCAGAGCAAGAGGCCATGGGTCAGCCCTGCAATTAACTGCTCTCAGCTCCTCTGGAAAACACGGCACTTACAGCGAATTAAAATGGACTGACCTGTGGCTGCTGTGTCGGGATGGATCTAATCAAGACTGGACTACATAAATATTCTAAGCAGGGCTCTCATCCTGCCCCTCTCCTCACAGGCAGGGATAAAGCTCTGCTTTCCCCAGGAAATTATTCCTGATGTTTATTCCTGGTGCTGCTTTGCTCAGGGAGCTGTGATCCCCCAGGCACTGAGGCATGGGGTGATCCCCCCACGGGCCTGGCCCACACCACGGGTGGCTGGGGCTGGTGAGAGAGGCAGGGAAGGGATGCCAAGGAAGCAGGGGTGGGATTGATTCACTAAAATTACACATCCAAGCCTGGGGCAGGATGCAATGGGATGGATTTCAGAGACTCACAGGAGTGCTGTCATCAACAACAGACTGGTTGGGTTGGAAGGACCTTAAAGCCCATCCAGTCTGACTCCCTACCATGAACAGGGACACCTTCCACCAGCCCAGGGTGCTCCAAGCCCCGTCCAACCTGGCCTTGGACACTTCCAGGGATCCAGGGGCAGCCACAGCTTCTCTGCCCAACCTGTGCCAGGGCCTGCCCACCCTCCCAGCCAGCAATTCCTTCCCAATATCCCATCTGTCCCTGCCCTCTGGCAGTGGGAAGCCATTCCCTGTGTCCTGTCCCTCCATGCCTTGTCCCCAGTCCCTCTCCAGCTCTCCTGGAGCCCCTTTAGGCCCTGCCAGGGGCTCTCAGGTCTCCCTGGATCCTTCTCTTCTCCAGGGGAACCCCCCCAGCTCTCCCAGCCTGGCTCCAGAGCAGAGGGATCCAGCCCTGGAACATCTCCAGGGTCTCCTCTGAAGGTCCCTCCTTTAAACCAGTTTTATGCAGAAAGCTGGGTTATGGGCACTTGACCTTTTTAATTTATCCAAGGGAAGAAGAACAGCCACTTTCTCCAAGTTCTTTAGTGCCATCACAGGGAGGTGATTCTGATAGTCGGCAGCTCTTTAATTTAGCTAAAAAAGTAATAATAAGAGCCAAAGGCTGGAAGGTGAAACTAAACAAATCTAGAGTAGCGATAAAGTTAATTAAGCAGTGAAGCCTCTAACCTAATGTGGAGCAGATTCTCTATCATTTGAAGACTTAATTAAATGATTATCCTTGAAGAGATGCCCGAGCTCAGAGGTTGCAGTTTCTTGGGGGCCCCGGGTGGGGCCAGCACAGCCCTCCCTGGGTGCCCACCACCCTCAGCCAGGCCCTACTCTGGGACTGGGAATGGGGCTCAGTTCGCCTCCCCCTCCAAAAAAAAAAAAAATTTGCCCTTGTTACTTTTCCAGGTAACGCAGGAAGTTCAGGCTGAGGTTTTAAAGGTCTTTACAGACTGATTTGCAACTTCAGCCTGGAGAAAAGGAGGCTCAGGGGGGACCTTCTGGCTCTGCAATCCCTGACAGGAGGGGGGAGCCGGGGGGGGTCGGGCTCTGCTCCCAGGGAACAGGGACAGGAGGAGAGGGAACAGCCTCAGGCTGTGCCAGGGCAGGCTCAGGTGGGACAGCAGCAGGAATTTCTGCCTGGAAAGGGTGGTCAGGCCCTGACAGGGGCTGCCCAGGGAGGTTTGGAGTGCCCAGCCCTGGAGGTGTCCAAGGCAGGCCTGGAGTGGCACTCAGTGCTCTGGGCTGGGGACAAGGTGGGCACTGGAGAGGGAGCATCCATGAGCCCCCATGGGAGGGCTTTTCCAGCCTCAGGGATTCTGGGATTCCACAAAGTCACATCTAAAAGCAGGGCTCAGCCATCCAAACCATTTCCTTGCCATTCCTGCCTGGAGCTGCATCCAAAGGACTTTGAACAGCCTTGGGGTGCTCAGTGCTGCAGGGTGAAGGTCTTGGCATCCCCCACCCAGGGACCAGACTCTGTGTCCTGTGCAGCTTGTCCCAGCTCTGGGCAGCAGGTGAGAGGACAGGTAAGCAGGAGGATGTCCTCTCTAGGCATCTTCTCCATCCCCAGCACAGGGATAACTAACTGCATCCCACACTCATTTTGCCAAGATCTGACAGCTGCCAGGTACACAGATCTCTCACAAAACCAGTGGCCATCCCAGCTGCCCAAAATAGCCCAGACAGAGGCTACAAACGTGGAACAAGGAAAGCTCCCAAAAGCAGAGACGTTTCAGAAATGCATCTGGAAACCAGAACAGCCTGACAGAGTTGCTGTCCCAGAGGGGTCATGTCAGACCTCACTGAGCATTCTCTGGGAGAAAAGGCACAGTAGGAGGCAAGAAAGTAGCCAAGGAAAGCTCACCTTGTCTGCAGTGTAGGGTGGTCCCTTCTCCCTCCTCTTTCCAACCACAGATGAGCCCTCAGGCATCCTGAGCATCCCCTCTGGCATCAACAGGATATGAAGGCCCTGTGGAGAGTCCCACCTGCTCTGATGGATAAACAGCTCTGGCACAGGTGGGGGAGTTTAGGGAGAGGGATTACAAGAGAGCTGGAGAGGGGTTTGGAAAAGGGATGGAGGGACAGGACACAGGGAATGGCTTCCCACTGGAAAAGGGGTGATTTGGGTGGGATGTTGGGAAGGAATTGCTGGCTGGGAGAGTGGGCAGGCCCTGGCACAGGTTGGGCAGAGAAGCTGTGGCTGCCCCTGGATCCCTGGGAGTGTCCAAGGCCAGGTTGGAGCAGCCTGGGCTGGTGGAAGGTGTCCCTGCCCATGGCAGGGGTGGGATGAAATGGGCTTTGAGGTCTTTTCCAACCCAAACCAGTCTGGGATTTGATGATTCACAATCCACCAGGAGCTCTGCTGCTTCCTGCTCAAAAACCCAGCCTTTCCCTACTCCACTCTGCTGCCTCTGTCCTTCCCCAGCCCCTCGTGCTGCCTCACCCAGCTCAGCTCCTGCCCAGAGTTCTCGAGTGCTGCTGTGATTGCTGCTCACAGTTCCTCAGCCCTCGGGCTGTCTGATGGCCCTGCTGCCCCTGCCAGCTCTGCCAGCCCTGAACCCCTTCTGCTCCTCTCTGGGTCTGTGTCCCACAGCCCTCAGGGCTGGGATTTCTGCAAGTGCCTGTGCACAGGTGAACTCCCTCCCCGTTCCTGCAGCTCAGTCCCAGCTAAGTTGCTCTAAGATCATGAAGAACTTCACTGGGGCTGAGAATAATCAAAAAATGCCACGTAGGAAGCTCCCAAGAGGACGATGAGAAAACTGCAGCCCAAACAGGGTCCTGATCAAAGCATGGAAATTTGAAAGCATTTGACACACTGGAACTGCACTTTTATGCTGCTGGCAGGTAATAGCTGCCTGCTCAGGCTGAAAAATGCTTCAAGAAAACACATTTTCCAGAATTTACAGACATTCTCTCTTAGAGGAGTTCCATGAATAAGCACCTACTCGGAAAACATAATTACCAGAAGTAGGGCAAGGGGAGGAGGAGCGGCCCAAGGTCCCCCCAAGGGTCACAACCCATATTCCTGGGTTTAAATATAGACGTCCTAAATAGCAAAGTGAATTAAGCTCCATTTGTCCTTCCCGACAGCCCGGCTGGGGGGGAGCCACGGACACGGAACAGCGGGAAAATTGGACCCTCAGCTCTCCTGTGGAACTGGATCCCACAGAACACTAATTAATCTCAGATCTGACTGTGGAAATAACTTCCCTCTTGCCTTGTAGCATCACTCCCAGGAGTTGTTCCTAAGCCCTGTTCCCTCTCCCAGTCCCTGGTTCATTATCCATTGGTGGAGTGTTACTGTGCCATCAGCACAAGCCTTTAATCAATTTACTTGACTCAAGGAAAAGTTACATTTACTTCATACCTGCTTCCATGGATGTGCTGTGAAATGACTGGAGCCAAGGCTTTGTTAGGAAAAATTTCCTCCCAAATCCAGGTTTGTCAATGAAAAGCTGTTTCCAAGTGCCCTCCCACAGCGGCACCTCCAGAGATCCATCAGGAATCGCTGCCTCCGTGGGCTTTCCAAAGGCCTTTCCTCTAACAGAAAGTGAACTTATTGACAAGCTTTCTTGTCTGTTCTTTCCAAAGCTTTTGTGAAGATATAATTGTCAAGAAGATATAGATTTATTTGGCATCCCCAGCCAGGCCTGAGAAATTAGAGCTGCACCTTTCTGTCAAGCACATGCCTTCAGCCAAACTGGCCTGAAATTGGGGATGATGTTTCTATGGAAAACTGCAGGAGACAGCATTTCCAGGGCCTTCTCACCAGGGGGGAGAGGGAAAAAGAAGAAATAAAATTTATATTTAGATTCAGAAAGAAGAAAAAAAAAAAAAAAAAACACAACATCTTTTCCTGGGAAAGTTGTGCAGGATTAGAAAGATCTGAAGAAAAAACTAACTGACCAATCCCATGTTTTAGACCATGGAATGGTCCCATTGAGTTCTCAGCCCTGGCACCTGATCCAGCAAGAGTCCAAGGACTCGGGTGACAGATGGAATCAGCACCATCACACCCATCCAAGCACATTCCACCCCAGGAGCCCTCACACACCAACAAATTCCACTGAAATGGTGAAACCAGGGGTAAATCCCCCCAGATTGCAGATGTACATCCTGCAGCAGTTCTTTGTAAAGTCATACTCAGGATTTGCATATAAAAGCAACATTGATTTGGGTTTATCCTGGGAACCTTTCAGAGAGCTGAGAACATCTTTGCTCTCTGCTTCTGTCTGAGCTTGGGAAACCTGCAGTTCAGTTACTTTTAGTGATTCCACAAATTGGTGTAAGTGGCAAAGAAGGAATTCCATCCCCTGCCTCCCTTGCTCTTCAATTGATTTTTCTGTCATTTTTTAAAGCACTACCCAAGGCAGTTCCCTGCAAACCTGATCACTCTGTGCAAAAGCTGCTTGAAATTCTTTGCTGTTATGAGAAATGGTGCAGCACCTGGAAGCCTGGGAATTTTAAGCATCTGAGGCGTTTGTTGTAAGAAGAAATGTCCAGCACTTGCAGTGCTTGCATTGTGGAAATAGCTGGCTGCTCCTCGGGCACAGGGCTGCTCCCTTCCTCGCTCCACCAGAGGAAATTCTGGCACGTGGATTTTGACCTCGCTCGTTGCTTCACACAGACCTGGGGGCACAGCCTGAATGCTTCACACATTGTTAGAAATAATGGTATTTTTAATGGGTTTGTGTGTCCGTACCCAGCTGGAGTGGAAAGGGAAGCCCATGCGTGACCTGCAGCTGGGGGGGGGGAAGGCAGAGTGGTTGGAATGGGTGGGATCACTCAGCTTTGGGTGAGCTGCTTGTGTCAGGTCAGCTCAGCTTATTGACCTGAGCATCTCCTCAAGAGATGCTCATAGAGGTTGGTTTTATGTATATGTACACACACACACACATATATGTACACATATATATATATATATATATAAAATATAAGATCCTTTAAATGTTATATAAGGGACATGGATTCTGTGATTCCAGGTGAGGACTCCCAGCTCCACATCCCTGAGCACTCAGGTGTCCAAGGGAACTGTGCTCTTCTAAAACAAGGCAGATAAATCAGGCACAGGTCATAAAGTGAGCACCAGTTTCTCAGAGAATAATCCTAATCTCAAGCAGTAAAGTAATAAAAGGTTTTTTCCCTCTCTGCATAAAAGAATATTGAAAAAAAATCAAATAAAGATTTCTCATAAAACAGAGGAATGATGATGGTGAAATAGTAAAATGTCTGAGGATTTTATCTTGCAGGTCAATAAAAAACAGGCCTGGACACACTGTGCCACTCACCTTTTGTTCCAGATGTGCAGCTGTGTCACATCCTGGGGAGCAACAGAGGGGACAGCACTTGGATGGCATCTGGGGACAGGGCAGAGAGGATGGATCCTTTGTTCATGAGCAGGACCAGCTCCTTCACCCATTACCAGGAGGGCACTGGAAGGACATTCAGAGCTGGATTTGTCTTCTGTCTCTTGTGCACCCTCCAGCACCACCAGAGCCCTTCAGCCTGGAGGAGGGAAGGGTCCAGGGTGACCTACTGTGGACTTCCAGGACCTGAAGGGACCCTACAGGAAAGATGAAGACTATTTACCAGGAGTCTGGAGGGACAGGACACAGGGAATGGCTTCCCACTGCCAGAGGGCAGGGTTAGATGGGATATTGGGAAGGAATTGCTGGCTGGGAGGGTGGGCAGGCCCTGGCACAGGTTGGGCAGAGAAGCTGTGGCTGCCCCTGGATCCCTGGAAGTGTCCAAGGCCAGGCTGGAGCACCCTGGGCTGGTGGAAGGTGTCCCTGCACATGGCAGGTGTGACACTGGGTGGGTTTTGAGGTCCCTCCCACCCAACCCATTCCATGACATTGCTCAGTTTTCCCTAAGGAAGGACACTGCTTTTCTGGACAGCTCTGGAGAACTGTACTGAGGATTAGTAGAGTGAAACTCTGAGCCCAGGAGCTTCTCAGCCCCTGCTGAGTCCAGCATCTCCTGTCAGTCCTCCACGTGGCTGTGGGGGCTCAGCCTCACGTGGAAGGGCCGTGCTGGGCTCAGCCTGAGCCGTGTCCTGGCTGAGTAATGTCCCTGCAGCAGGGAAGGGGCATTTATCAGTTCAAATTAATCCTTCTCCAAGTGAAAATGCCTCTGCCTTCCAATTAGGCTGCCGTGAACGATGGAAACAAAGGAAAATTGCTCACCTTAATTAGTCCCTTTGCAGAGCTTTTTGCAGAGTTATCTCTCACCCCCAGCTCACCTGGGCTGGTCCTCTGGCACCCGCTGGGGGATCCAGGGGGAAAGCTCCTCTGCTCCCCCCCAGGGGCAGCCCACCCTTGGGGCAGGCTGAGGCTCTCCTCACTGCTGGGAGCAGTGCCAAGGCTGGCAGGGGTGGTGTGAGCATCCAGTGGGCAGAGGGACTCACTGACTCATCCTTTCACTGCTCAACAGCCCAAATCGGAGCTGGGAAATGAAAAACAAAGTGAGGAAGTTGTTATTTGGAAAGTGTCACACTTCTGGTGATCCTTGTGCAAAACATTCTTCAAAGTTGGTTCTTCTTTGAAGACAAAAAGCTAAAGAACTTCTCCATTCTGTTGCTGTCACATTTTACAGGTGTTAGGAAGTTTGAATCAGGAAGACTTTTAACCCTTCATATTGTCTGAAAAAGTGGAGTAAAATCTGTGTAATAGCCCATTCTTAGGACTAAGCCCACCTAGATGCTTGACTACATCTTTACTTCACATCCAGCCCCCATCCAGCCCCCCATGCCAAACCCAAATGCTTTAAACACTGTTTCAGATTCTGTGGGGCTTGGAAAAGGAGTTCCAAGTTGTGCTGGACAGGGATAAACCCAGGTACTCACAGTAAATTAAAAGTGCAGGTAAAATGCATTATCAGACTGATGCCCATGAGCCTGTAAAAATGCAAGACATTTTAACCCCCCCATTCTGGAGCCCATTAAAATGCAGTTGCAGCAGCCCTGTTTTCATGGCTCTACAGCCTGACTCACACACCAATTCCAGTTCTCTGCAGCTCATTAAATGGAAAGGAAGTTTGTTGTCATCTCACCTCGTAAACAACTTGAAAGTTCATAATTGGGAAAAAACCTACAGCAGCTCCATTTCCATTTTTAACTTTTTCCACGAGAAATAAAAATGAAACCATTGCTCACTGTTGCCTTCCAGGAGCTGGTTCCTAATTCCACTGTCAGCTCTGCCAGGGCAGCTCATTTCTCACACCCAGCATGGGTGTGACCACGTTTAATTGTAGATAAATCCATTCAGCACTAAAACACTCAAAAAGGGTCTCAGGACCCCCACCCTGCACAATCATTCCATGCAACAAATGCAAACACACAAGTCACGAGCTGTGACAAAGCAGAACCAGAGTCACAGAATCAACCAGGCTGGAAGAGACCTCTGAGATCATCCAATCAGCCACTTGTCCAAGTTGGTTCTGGAGGATCTTGGAGAAGTCTGTGAGCTGCAGGTGGGAAACTCAGCACCTAAATTCCCAAATGTGATGTTCCACAGGGAATATTTTTTGTTTTCTCCACCAGGGTGGCTGATCCTGGGACACCTTCAAGGTAGTTTGACACCACCCAGCCAAGGTGTTTTGGGCAGCAGGTAAGAGCTGTCTGTTGACAAAGGAGCTGCCTGGCCTTGAGAAAGGTTCTGAATATCAGAAACTGCTGCAGCCTCAGCCTCCTTCATTAGCAGGAGACTAATCAGTGGCACCCTAATCAATTCAATTATCAGAGCAGTAATTTGCAGGAGCCTCTCAGGAGGTACAGCCAGTGAGGAGGGAGGTGCAAGCAGCCCATCTTTCCTGGGATGGAGCTCTGGGACATGGCTGGTCTGAGACCTCAGATGATGGATTCAGTCAGCTTTGAACCTGGGGGAGACTTGGGGAATCAGCCCCAATGCAAATAATAAGAGCTGTAAGAGCAAAGACACTTTGCTTCCCTACATCCACTTCCCAAATCAAACTTCTCAGCTTTGGGTTTCAGGTCAAAAAAGGCTCATTTTCCAATCAAAATCTGACCTTGCTTCATGAGAAATTCCGGGGGGAAGTCCCTGTGCCCCAGGCAGAACCAGAGCTTCAGTCCCTGGAGGTGACCAGAGACCCTCCAGTGCAGTTGTTTAGCTGGAGTGAACAGATGATGCATTGCTGCTGATGTCATGTTTCAAAAACCCTCCAGAAACGGGGGCAGCTTCACAGGATGTTACAAAAATATCACTTAAACTCACTATCTTTGAAATCCGTTCCACTGTTGTTCCCCACACTGGAGACAGGGACTGGAGCCAGGAATAGAAACATCTCTGGAGCTGGAGAGGAGACAGTGCATGATCCCACTCGGAGAGCGACCGAGAGCTGCACCAGGAGCTCTGCCATCATCACCCCCAAAGAAAGGCAATCATCTCATCTCCTCCCCCACAGTGAGTTGAAATTAATAAGGCTGTAATTCCATTGTTGAATTCTGATAATAACGCCTCAAACCACGAGAGTAAAGCAATTACAGAGTTGTACATTCCAGAATTACCCTCCTCACTCAGCCCTGCCTGACCCTCTCTCCAATTAGCTGCAGACACTGCGGGAGGAGGAGGCTCAGGGTACGGATCTGGGGGATCTCAGGGCTCTGTGACTCCACACACAGCTTTCTGAGGCACTGATTCATTATTCATTCTCAGTACCTGTAGCTGGGAGCTGAACTGGGAGCCCAGCTCAGCCTCAGCCTGGCAGTGCCACTCCCCTGGGCTGGGGACATTTCTGCTCTGGGGGTTCCAGAGCCCACACCAGCACAGTCCAGCTGCTGCACACCAAAGGGGTGGGGAGGATGGGTGGTGAACCTCCCCCTGCATCCCCCAGAACCCCCCACACTGCACACTGCATCCCCCTGGGCCTGGCCCTGCAGCCCTTGGGAATTTGGATCAGAGCTTGGGAAGGAATTCCTGTCTGTAAGGGGGGTGAGGCCAAAGTTCAACCTCCCAAACCCCACCCCTCTCCAGATGCCTCAAACTTGACAAGAGCTCCCCCAGGCTGATCCACAGGTGGTTCCCAAGAGCTGTGTCCCGTTTGGGAACACACTCCCACCCTGGGAAACAAGGGCACAACAGCCTGACCCCCCTGTCCTGGTGCTCCTCTGGGCCACAAGGACAACAGATAACTCAGACCAAAGGGGGAGGGAGGGAAGGACCATCCTCCCCATCAAGGAC
The DNA here is from genome assembly GCA_038380795.1 of Pyrocephalus nanus. Classification (NCBI taxonomy): domain Eukaryota; kingdom Metazoa; phylum Chordata; class Aves; order Passeriformes; family Tyrannidae; genus Pyrocephalus; species Pyrocephalus nanus. Next base: position 63,330,984 of record CM076265.1, on the reverse strand, counting down.
AGACAAATGCAAGAGTTCCCCAACTTCCCAAGCCCCCATGTCCCAGCTGTTGCCAGAGCTGCAGGACAGACATTTCCCCCTGCATGAGGTCAGTGCCTGGTCTGGCTCTGCTTCCCAGCTGCTCCCATGGGTGAGAGTCTGAGGGCAGAGCAGCAGGAGATGGAACTGCTGACTAGAACATTTCATCTCCACACTTTGTTGGTGGCTCTGCCCATCCCCAGCCCAAGCAAAGCCCCCTCAGTCAGAGCAAGCCTTGGCCAGCTGCACGTGGGTTGTGGGGGCTGTAACTCTGCAATATTTACACCCTTAGCTGATGAAAGGCAGCGTGTCCTTCATTCCTTGCCAAATTTTTGGGTGGATCATAAAGTGGAATATTTTCCCCCAGCCCAGCTGTGCCTTCCTGCCTGAGTTGGGCCTTTCATGTCAGTGGTGCAGCAGCATGAGTGAAACACAAGTGGATTTGCCTTCTCTTCCAATGGATGTGCTGCCTCCCGCTGAGTCAGACAGTGCACTTCCATCCCAGCACAGAAAATGTGCTCAGCAGAGATAAAGAGACTTTAGTTCTCCCTGTTCTGCTCTTTGGTTGTTCCCAGACACAGGATCACTTTCCACAGAAATGGAGAATTGGGGGATTTTGGGGGGAGTTGGCAGCACCAGCACATTGTGCTCCCAACAGGTTATGGAAAACCTTTAGGAAGTTCTGTCTCACCCCACTGTATTTTAAAACATGCAGAAGCTGTGAGAAAAGTCACCATCACCACCCTCTTCCACCTGAAAATTAACAAACAGCCACAGCAGCAAAACCTGCATCCCCTGAGCCATGTCCTGCCCAACCCCATCAGCAGCAGACAGCATCCCCCACCTCCTGGGCCACGTCCACAGCCAAAACCCCGGGGCACAAACACCAGCTGGGCCTGCCCCTGCTCTCCTAAACTATCAACCGTGTTTCCCTCTCTAAATGCTCCCACAAACACTCTATCCAATCTCAGCCATTGTCCAGTGCTTTCTTACTACGTGCAAAGTATAAAATATCCCAAAGATGTGGAAACCACGCAGAATTCTGGCAGGGTATTTCAATTTTAAGAGCCTGGTGCCATTGGCTAAGCAGGTGCAGGATGTATTCACTGCAGGGCTTCACTCTGACGCACAATCTCTTTAAAATCCTGAGGGAGTCCCATTTTAATTTACAGAAATCTAATGACAGTATTACTTGGGAAATTAGAGCTAACTTTTTAATGCTGTGTATTCCTCCATCTGACAAGGAGGAAGTGTGCTTGCAATAATAATCATTTAATGGGGCCATGTGGGTAAATAGCAAAGAATTTGTGGCAGTTTATTCATGATATACTCACAAAAGAGTTCAATCCCCTTTTTTATCTTATCCTGATTTTCAGTGCATTTAACAGCATGACATGGTAGAATGGCCAGCCACAGCATTTGCAGCCCTGCCATTCCTCATTTAAATGAGGACCTTTATTCCTGTTCTGAGGACCACAAAAAGTGCTTGGAGACCTCTCAGATGGGCTTGAACCCAGCCCAGTGAGGAGCATCTTTGATAGCACCTCATTGACTGAATCTCCAAGGAAAAAAGAGATGCTTGGAGCTGCCAACAGGCAAAGATTCTCCTCCATGTCCACTTTGAGGATCAGCACTTCTGGGATACTCCATCCCCAAGCCCTATTCTGCCCCACATCCATCACCTGTCCTATTTCTTCCCTCACCATTTTGAGAGCTCAGGTGGAAGCAACTTCTGAGCTCCTGCAGGTTTCCAGACCTCCATCCCTCACATAAATATCAGATATTTATCTGCTCAAGAGGCATTTCTCCCTTGGGCTGTGTTCAAACACCCATATTTTCCCAATAAGCTCATCTCATGGTCTGATCTGTGCCCATGATTCACACCCACCTGTCCCTCTGACCTGGCCCCACTTTTAGTTACATTTTCATCATCTGCAAGTAAATCACTGCTGTTTCCTCCAGCCCAGACAGCCCATGAGCAGCCAGTTTTCCTCCCTGGTTTAGTGCCTGCCTGGGGCTGAACTCCTCGTGCCAGCTGCAATCCCCTGGGGCTGGTGCAGCATCCCAGTCCTTCATCCAATCCATGGGGAAGAGAGGAACTGCAGGAGCAACCCCTGCAGAGCCTCCACTTCCCCCAAATATTTGATGTTTTAGGGAAAATCCCTGCACCCAGAGACAGCTGAGATGTAATATATTCAAATGAAATCCAAAGGTTTGAACAAGGGTATTTTTAGCAAAGCCAAGCTGTGGTTTGAAATTTCGATTTCAAGGGAAATCCTGCACAAAGCAAGGAATGAAGGGAGGAATATAAATCACAAAGGAAAGCTGCCTTTCAGGAGTTTCCTACTAGACAAATAATTTGGGGGAAAATTGGGTGGAATCAAACCATCAGGAACTGTTTCCATTTCAGTGTTGTTTTAACTTATACAAGCAGTGCTATTTAATAAAGAATTATTATCCTATAATGAAATTAAACAGACCATTTGGCACAGAATGGTCTGAGTGAAGATACGACATTGAAAAGTTCTTAAAACATAACATTAGAAATTCCCTTTGCACCTCCCAAGAAGTTTGTGTCCTTTTCTTTCCTGGATAACCTCCCCCAGCCCCCAGCCTGCTCCTGCTGGCAGAGCTGTGACATCAGCAACCTCCAAGTACCCACTGAACAAAAGCAAAGCAGAAAAAGAAATGTTCCCTTTCTAGAACCTTCTGATCTCTGGAACTGCCCACAGATATTCCATGTTTGGACCCCCCTGCACTAGCACAGGTAAAGCACCAGCACAAATTGGGAGGAACTCCAAGGATTTGTAACCAAACTCTCCCTTGGCCGAGGGGATTATTTTAATTTTATTCTTGAGGTATCAAATCCAAACATCCTTCATCATCACCACTTATCTCCTCTGTTTCCTGGTCTTATTTTGCCTTGCTTTAGAAGAGACAACTCTTTCCAAGGCACCCTCCTTCCTGCTGTAAAGCCCAGGAGGGCTGTGCCAGGAGAGGAGCTCCCAGGGGCCCTTTGTGTTCCCTTTGCATCCCTGCAGAGCATCAGTCAGTCTGTTCAGGGCCTCCCACCTCTTCAGCGAGGGGAAAGGAAAACCTTAAGGCTTGTAATACTCATTTGAAAGCCTTCTTCAACAGCCAGTGACCTAAATAAAGCTGAATTTCCTGGATTTATCCTGGTGCTGCTGCTCCCCAGAGATGTGTGAGCAGAGATTTGGGTCTTGCTTGTCCTTGTGATAACAGGAGGGAGTTCAAAGGCACGGACTGAAGTGATGCACGAAGACAAAATTGTATTTTAGGAGCCCTTAAAAAATTAATTACAGCTCTCCCTTTAGCCAGCATCTCTGCTAAGGATCTCTGGAATGCTGATGGGCCATTTCTTGCTGCCACTGCAAGCGCAGTTAAACCCAGATCTGCAGGGGAGGGAGCAGCACTCACACTGCCCTGGCCCCTGGGAGCAGGGCTGGGACCACTCCTGGGAATCAAACACGTCCCGTGTTCATCTCATTGTCTTTTTCGGAAGAAAAGGAGTCAGAGGAAATCAGGACTGCAGCTGGTGACAGCTCCCGGAGGAGCCGCTGATGGAATGAGCTCCGACTGCTGCCGGAGCCGCCGCCCCCCGAGCTGGGCTGACCCGTGGGAATCCTGCCATCAGCTCGTTTGGGGAAATTAATTGAATTCATTACTGACACATCAGCTGCCTCCACATGCACCCCGGACTGTGTTTGCACTGACTCCTGACAAGGGCAGCCTCTGCCAGGGCCGGGGATGACACGAGGCAGAGATGAGCTGATGGGGAAAGTCACCCCCTTTCCTTCTGTTCTTGGGGTGGCAGAAAACAGCAACTACATCAGGAAGCCACTTTGAACACCCAACAAGGGAATAAAAGCAACCAAAACTCACTTCTCACTTTTAGTCCCCAGCTCCAGTGGAGAAATCAGCTGTGAATGGTGTGAGAACAAGTCATGGTAACATGGGCTGTTTCTCCTGAGTGCCCTGTAAATAAATAATAATAATATATCATAATATATAATTAAAATTAATAATAAATTTATAAAAAAATATAAAAACCCCACCCTGGCCTTTATTAGGAGGAAACTCTCCATGCAGGAGGGTGAAAAAAACTGTGCAAAAGGAGACAAGACACCTTCCAGTGCCTAAAGGGGCTCCAGGAGAGCTGGAGAGGGACCCTGGACAAGGGCCTGGAGGGACAGGACACAGGGAATGGTTTCCCACTGCCAGAGGGCAGTTAAAGACACAACATTCCTGTTCAATCCACACTCAGCAGGAAAATATGGACAGCTCTGCAGAAGAAGACACTGGTCACCCACTGGTCATCAGGAGTAGAAGGGAAATGGGGACAAGTGAAACATTTTATCCACTCCCTCTTATAACTTTCCAATAGGGAAACCTTCCTGTGGGAATCATCACAACCAAACAAGGCAGCTGTTTTGTGCATTCCCACTGCAATTCCCAAGGTAATTAATGGCAACACCTTTCACTGAGGGCACCAGTTGAATCACTGAGCCTTAAAACCTTTGAACAGAGACCGGATTTAAATCCTAAGACAGGCTTTTATTTATCCTCCTGTGAGCTGGAGGCGTGTCCATCCCTTCTCTGACAGGAAAGGGCTCAAAGAGCAGCGGAGCCAACACATTTTGCCTTAAAATCAGCACATCAGGGAATGTAAGTCCTGGAAAAACCTCTGGCTGAGGGAGCCCTTCTCTGTCTGGTGCTCCCTGACCCTTGGCTTTGCATTTTCCCTTGGAGAATCTCATGCCAGCCAAGGGTTAATGCATATTCCTACCTATTTACGCCACTGAACTGAGTCAGAACAGCCCAGGATTTGGGATGTATTAACAAGCTGAGTGTACCAGTGTGTTAGTGCTGCTTTTCTGAATGCCCTATTGTGGGTGAGACACGGAGAGACACTCACGGCATCCAGAGTGCTGGGAGGAAACAAAAGGCAGAGTCCCCACGTTGATGGCAATTCCAGACATAATTGATGCCTTCACACAGGTTCTGACTGTGCCTCAGGGAGGTAAATGATGGTAGAACAAAGCTGTGGAACGGTGATTTAAAGATGAAACTTTTTTCAAGTTGTGTTTGCTTTTAAAAGAACAATGGTCTCATCTGCCACGTTTGGAACATAAAAATACCATCCTGGTTGAAGTTTTCTGTGTTGAACTTCCCTGTGTGAGTTGTTTTAGGAAACAAATGGGTTTTTCCTACCCACACATACCAAAGTTTTCAGTGCAGCCCCTTGAAATATAATAATCTTCTGCCAGAGGGCTGAATTTTAAATAGAATTAGACAGAATCACTAAGGTTGGAAAACACTTCCATGATCAGAGTCCACCCTGTGCCCAGTCCCCACCTTGTCCCCCAGCCCAGAGCACTGAGTGCCATGTCCAGGCCTTCCTTGGACACCCCCAGGAATGGGGAATTCACTAAAGGCTCCTGAATGTCCAAAAGGAAACTGTTCCATGACTTGCTCAGGCATTTTGAACATCCTTCCTCACTGGGAACAAAGCTTCCCACAAAACCTGCATCCCCAAGGCTCTGAGATGGCTCCAGGTCTCCCTGCATTGAAGTTTGGAGATGGAACAGGATGTCAAGTGTCACATTTTCACTGGCTCCCACACTGCACCAGGATGAGAACCAAAGGATAAGTGAGAATAAATTAGAACATTCTTGCCAATATACTGATATAAATTGTAAAGAAAATGTTTCCACATCTGGTTACAACTCACCCAAAGGACTAATTTGACAGATGACTGTGGAGAAGAGGAGGTGAGAAACATCTCCCTACATCTTCTTGAACTAATATTCCTAAAGCCTGGGAAGTTTCTGCCTTCTGCTCATCCATAACCCAGAGCAAGGACATGACAGAACCAGTCCCTCCTGGCTCATATACCAGGGACAAAGATGTGCCTTTCCCCTTGCAGCAACATTTTCATTCCACACACTCCCAGTGCTTGGAGAGAGGAGCCAGCCCTGTCCCTCTTCCCACCAGGGCTCTTCCACAAGGAACGAGCTCCAGGCCAATTAGGCAGTCACACAACGTCCTGCACGGGTTTGCAGCAGAATGGGTGAGTGAATTCTAATTCTCTGAAGCTGCTCTGCTGCCTAAACTCCTAATTTAGTAACTTGCTACTGCTTAAAATGCTTACTACACTATGAAGAGCTCCGTGGGGTTCTGGAGAACAGGGAAGTGCAGATGCCCAGGGAAGCTCTGAGGGTCTCGCTCTGCCTGCACTCAGGGAATCCACGAACTCCTGAATCCAACCATCCCTCCCCCAGCACTGCCCCTGCAGGGGCAAACCACAAACTGACTGCAAGAAGAGCTCCAGCCTTGGAAAAATACATCACAGAACGTGCACTGATTTACTCCTTCACGTGTGGATGTGGCACTTGGGGACACGGGCCAGGGGTGGCCTTGGCAGTGCTGGGGGATGGCTGGACTCGATGGCCTCTGAGGGCTTTCCCAGCCTCAGTGATTCCATGATTATTTTCTAACACATTAGTGATATTTCCAGGCACTGTTGGGACCCCTGGAGCCAGTGTCCCTGCTGCCACCAGCCCCCCAGGCGGGTCCCCACGATGCTCACCCGCACTGGGTACCCGAGGGCACCTTCCCTGGGCCCACCAGCAGCAGGGGGGGAGAGCCCATCTCCCATGGGACACACGAGGACATCGGGCTGCCCAGGCCCCAGAGCAGACCCTCTGCATGGTGTGGAACAGCCCAGGTGACACCTGGGTGCCAGCCCCCAGCCCCAGTCACCTCCATCCAGCACCCCATGGAGCCCCAAACACCCCTCTCCCACCTTGGCTGCCTCTCCTTCCCTGCACAGCTCTGAACAAGTCCATCAGCAGTCCCACACCTCCACCTGCCCAGAGCTTTCCAGTCTGAGGACATCTCAAGCCACGTGCCTGGAAAGGACCCCGGTGCCACCCAGGGCACAGTGGGAACTCACTGCTCTAAACCACTTCAGAAAGCTCAGATCTGGGCAGTTTATGCAGCTCGTTCCTCTCCACCCACAGCAGAGCTCCTGCAGCCCCTGGAGAACCAGAGCAATGTTTAATTTGTTCGAGGTCATCAGTGCTCTGATAATGAAGCTCCAAAGCCTTTTAAAAATAGAATTTAAAACAACCCAGCCTAACCTCGCTGATAAACTCTGAACCGAGCAAGAGCTCAACTTAATTATTCTTTGAAAGGCAGATTTTTCTGCGTGTGCTTTGAACTATCTCTGCCATCCCCACACAAATCTTTGATAATATTAATGAGCTCCAAAATCTGCTGAGGAATCGGTTGTGTCAAAATACACATGGTGGGGAGAACTATGAGGAAGTGATAAAGGAGGGAAGCAGCTGATACCTCCCTGCCTTAAACTGAGTTCTGGGGAGATCATCGAAAGTTATGCAGCCCAAAATCAGTGCACAGTAACTGCTGAACTCTGAACTGGTCTAAGGGTTTAAGGTACATTCCATGGAAATCTGGGCTTGTAACATGGACCCCCTCTGCCTGGATGCTTCCCCAGCTGGTAATTTATAGAATTGTTGAGGTTGGAAAAGGCTTCCAATATCAGCAGATCCTACTGTCAACCCCCCACCCCATGTTCACCACTGAGCTGTGTCCCCAAGTGCAACATCCACCAGTGCCCTGGGCAGCTGTGCCAGGGCTGGGCAGCACTTCTGGTGGGGAAATGTTTCCTAATATTTAATATCATGTAATCATGGAATGGTTTGGGTTGGGAAAGGACCTCAAAGCCCACCCAGTGCCACCCCTGCCATGGGCAGGGACACCTTCCACCAGCCCAGGGTGCTCCAACCTGGCCTTGGACACTTCCAGGGATCCAGGGGCAGCCACAGCTTCTCTGCCCAACCTGTGCCAGGGCCTGCCCACCCTCCCAGCCAGCAATTCCTTCCCTCTGGCACAACCTGAGACCATCTGAGGCCTGTTCTGAGTATTTCCTCTTTTTTGTACAATACTTTTAACTAACAAAACTTTTAAGACTTTTCACTACAAAAGGGTGTTCCAGGAGCAAAAAGCTTTCCACAAATCCCACAATGGAAGCAAACCTTTTTTCCTTTGTGACCTTGAGACTTTCACTTTGCTTTTGGAGAACTAAAACATCAGTGAAATTTAAGATTTTCCCCTTCCCTTCTCGTTTCACTACTGAATTCCACCTTTACTCCAACCTGTGAAAGCAAAATCCTGGGTTTTATTCAGTTGCTGTGTGTTGTAAATCCCATATTCCCAAAATTCAGAAGCTGCACTCTAGCCAGAGGCCTGGAACACCTCAGGACATCATCCTGCCTAATCCACTTTCTGCAAAAACAATCCCAGGCTCTAAAAACCTCTGAAGAAAACTCCCCAGGGCTCTTCAGGGCCATGCCATGTATGCCACCACTCCAAGAATTCACCAGGAAAAATGATCCTGACCTTTCCTGGTCTGTAATAATTGCTAAACCTCCCATTATTAGTGCTAGGTTTTTCAGTTCTGCAGGATCCTTATAATTTCTATTCTTTTTTTGCACTCTAGGTCCCCAAATTAGATGCAGCATGTTAAGATTAACTGCATCAGAGCCCCCTAATGATATGCAAATCCTCAGAGCTCTCTTCTATTAATATCTCCCAGAATATTGATTCTTTGGGGCTGATATTGGTTGGGATCTATAACTGTCCAATTGTCTCCATCACCCTGCTGAGCTGAATTACAGACAGGACCACCCAGAGCAAGGTGTGAAACTTCTGCCTGTGCAGCAGGTGGGAAATGTCCTCCTAAATCATTTTATACCATTGGAATCCCAGAATCCCTGAGGCTGGAAGAGCCCTCCCAGCCCATGGATCCCCCTGTGCCCATCCCCACCTTGTCCCCAGCCCAGAGCACTGAGTGCCACTCCAGGCCTGCCTTGGACACCTCCAGGGCTGGGCACTCCAAACCTCCCTGGGCAGCCCCTGCCAGGGCCTGACTGCATAAATTCTGTAAGAAAGACAGAACATCTATTTGTGCTTATTTTCAGAAAAACAAGCTGCTTTTTCTGTACTCAGGTCTTCTGAATTTGTGTGCAGTAAAAAAGGACTGATCAGTAGGTAAATTATTGTTCTAAGCCATTTACAAAATCTACCCATGCACTATCTGTATTATGTATTTCTGATATTTTCAGGATAAACTTGTTTTAAGAATCTGTTAAAACATGAAAACGTGTTGGACTAAATATTGTTGTATGACTCCTCCCGTAAAAATTGGGACGATTTCCCCCTTTTTTTTTTTGGTCTCATAAAACACCACAGATTGTTTGTGGCTGCCCCTGAGGTGCCCACAGACACAGGGGAAGGACTGAGGTGTTCCCAGCCAGGCCAAGCCCGGTGGGACTCCAATCCAACCCTTGGGAACATCCTTTCCTTTCCCCATGGAGGGGTCCATCCCCCTCCCACACACCGCGGTGCTGAGCGCTGAGCGCTGAGCGGGGCTGGGTGCAGGCACAGCAACAAAAGCCACATGGAGGGGACAACCTGGCACAAGCCAAGCCCCTTCCCCAGGATGTAAATGTGCCAGTCTGTGATGGAACCCCCACGGTGCTGCCCGGCAGGGCCCGCTCCAGCTGCAGGGACCGGCAGATGTTCCCTCCCTCCCTCCAGGAGCGAGGCTGTGCCTGCAGCGCTGAGCCATCTGCTCCTCTCACATGCACGGAGAGGAACTGAGATGAAGCCATCAGGAAGGGAGGCAAAAAGCTCCACGAGCAGATTGATAAAGGGGAAAGAACAAAGATTGAGAGTTGTGGAAGAGCTGAGCAAACTCCCCCTTCCTCCCCAGCAGAGCTCAAAGCACCCACGAGGACGTGGCTCCTCCAGCAGCACAGAGAGCAGTCCAGCCACTGCTGGACAGCCCTTCTGGCAAACAGCCCCATTTGTGCTTTTCCCATGGACAACTTAATGAGAGAAAATGAGGGGAAAAGCACATTTTGAAATGAAGCTTATTTCCCAGAAGTGTCCTTAGGTGCAAGACACCCATGGAGGTGACCCAGGAATGTGGAGACTCTCCCTCCCACCCCCCATTAAATACAACCCTTCCTGTGCAGTTCAGCACAGAGCCTCTTTAAATCTCTCCCCAACCAAGGTGCAGTTTGGGGGTTGGGGTTTTTTTGCCCTGCAAGTCTTGGGTGGTTGATTTTCTGTGGGGCCCCAGGAGGGTGACCCAGCCCGGGTGGAGTGGAGCCCTGGAACAGCCCAGGGCTGTAGGAAGGGGTCACTGACTCTTGGAAGAAATCTCCCAAATAGATGTTTTAGTATTTTTCTCACAGAAAGCAGATCCAGCAGATCACAGCACTCTGCTACAGCAGTGGGAACAGTGAGGTTTCATTCTTGCCTTTTCCCTTATTTCATGCAATCTCCCTGCCACACTTTCTGCCCAGGCTCCCTCTGATTTGGGTGGTGGGAATGCACAGCTTTGCCTGGTTCAGACCCATCTTTTCACAGGATACAACAGCAGAAGGGAGGATGAGCTGCTGAATTTCTCTTTCAGCTGGCCACAGAGTGTCAGATCGGGTCAGACATTACTTAGTCATCCCAAAACAGGGAAATACAAGTGTTGTGAAGCCACAGGAAGGCACTTGGCACTCCTGACATTTAAGAAGAGCAAAGCAAATCTTGAGCATCATCTTCCCAGCGACCCAGGTGTAAGTGCTGCAGACACAACACCCCTTCCCAAAGGAGCTCTGCTACAACACAGTCACTATCTGCTTTAGTAAGTGCTCTTTCTCATACTCTTGATCTCTGTTTTCACCCCTAAAAAATAGTTTCCAGAAAACAAAACTTAACATAGACCACAGGGTAACTTATTCATAAATTTGCCTTCTGGAACTAGCAAGTGAGACAGAACATGTTTAAACATATAAAAATATGTTAGAGCAGCTCAGAAGGTTGAGGTTTCTTTGAAATTTGTGTAGTTAGAGCCTCATCACTGATATTATCACTGCAGTATTGGAGGGTTGGCTTTCTATCCATGACAGATCAACCACAGCCACATCAGCACATCACTGGGCTAATACTGAATGGAGGAGAGAGGTTTGGAGGAACTTAGGGAGTTTTTATCCAGGCAAACAATGGTTCTCCATAGAATGGCCTGGCTTGGAAGGGCCCTTAAAGACTGTCTTGTTCAATCCCCTGCCATGTGCAGGGACACCTTCCACCAGCCCAGTTTGCTCCAGCCTGGCCTTGGACACTTCCAGGGATCCAGGGGCAGCCACAGCTTCTCTGCCCAACCTGTGCCAGGGCCTGCCCACCCTCCCAGCAGCAATTCCTTTTTAATGTCCCATCTAACCCTGCCCTCCTGCACTTATCTCCAGATCCTGGGCTTTGCCAAGTGAGACAAGTGGAGCTGCCTCCAGTTTGGGATCCAGCCAAGGTGAGGGGGCTCCCAGGTGGGGACCAGGACATGCTTGGTGCTCTCTCCAGGTACCACAACCACGTCCCACTGCCCAGGGCCAGCCTGGGCCTCTCTGTGTTTGTCTCAGAGTGTTTCCCACTCTCCTCACTCAGGGCAGGAGCAGAGCAGGGGGGAACAGGGAACAGATAAATTGAGCTGACAGAGCCACCCCCTTGTTCCCTGGGAGCAGAAACCCGTGGATATGCAGGGAAGGTGTCCATCAGGAGGGGGGATCTCAGCACTCCTCACTGCTCCCCCCCAGCCCGTGTGAGCACAGACACGTCACCCACGGAGGGACTGAGAGCATCGTGCCCAGGGGCTGGCCCTGCACACATCAGGTCCTGGCACAGCAGCTCTGTCTGCAGAGCAAATGGAATTTGTGGAATGGAAGCTGTGCAGTGTCAAGGGCTGAAAAGAGACAGCGTGGAGAGCTTCAAAGCAAAACAACACTCCCTGACTGTGCTGGGCAAGGCAGCCAACCCATCCCCCAGACCTGAACTGGAACCTGCTCTGCCAATATTACACACACACAGCCATCTGATCCTCTCCAGTGTGGTGTGACTGGGGTAATGCACTTTCAAAGGCTGCAAGAGGCAGTTTTCATCTCCAAACAGTTTCCCTGGCACTTTCTCCATGGAGGAACACAGGATCACTAGGGCTGGAAAAGAGCTCCAAGATCATCGAGGCCGACCTTTGAGCCAACACCACCACGTCCTTCCCCCTGTGGGTCTCTCCATTCACCCCCAGCACAAGCTGCACTTGTAAGATTGTACAACCAGGCTGCAGAACAGAGTTCAGGTCTTGCTGAACACATTAGACAAAACCACCAGCAATCTGCTCACTGAATTCACTCAGAGCCAACAAAAGGAACCATCCTGTTTTCTGAGGACATAAAGGACGGATTAAATATGCTCCATTCCAATTCTTAACCTGTTTTGTTGCCTTCTCTAAATAAAAAAAAAAAAATCCCTCTCTGCCCACTGGCAGTCTGCTCCTAAGCCCCTGCAATAATGCTTTAATATCAGCATTTAACAGATCTTGCATGACACCCAGATTCTGGGTTTTCATTCCTTTCCAGCCTCATCTGCCCCAGATTTGAGCAGTTCCCTAAAGAACTTGAGAATTAATGCAGAGATCCAGTTTGGCTGGAGCTTTGCAGTAATTCTGCTGATTTAATGGCCACAATTCCAGGGACTAAATGCCAGGGAGACCTGCAAGGGCAAGGATTTTCAGGCAGCTCCTGCAGCCCCTGCTAAGCTGCAGGAAAGGTTCATTCTGCCTGAGCAGGCAGAGCATTTCAAACTATGCACATGGACAGAGGGATGGAGGGAACAGAGAGGAGCTGATGGCATTGATTCCCTCTCTGAACTTTGTTGTGTAGTAATACAAAGAATTTCTGATCCTTGAGACCAGAACAGGCTCCATCGATCCCCAGAGTGTTAAAAGAGACCACAGAGGGATGTTCTGCACAGACACCTCATGGTAACACCACCCCATCCTCCAAATCTCTTGAGCATTATCCGAGTTAAAGCCTGGAACTGGGAGGTTTCACTCCCAAGACAGTGATTGCTCTTAATGGATGCTTTGGAGATTTGCTGATCGATACAGAAACACCTCCAGTTGTGCAGACCAGTCCACAGGCCCAAGGAAAACATGGATATTTGCCATTTTCCTCCCAGGTGGGCTGGTTCCAAGGCCCCCCAGGCAGATCAGAGCCCCACAGGAGATCATGGAATCCCAGACTGGTTTTGGTTGGAAGGGACCTTAAAACTCATCCCATTCCACCCCTGCCATGGGCAGGGACACCTTCCACCAGCCCAGGGTGCTCCAACCTGGCCTTGGACACTCCCAGGGATCCAGGAACAGCCACAGCTTCTCTGCCCAACCTGTGCCAGGGCCTGCCCACCCTCCCAGCCAGCAATTCCTTCCCAATATCCCACCTAAACTGTCCCTCTTTTAATTTAAAACCATTCCCCCTTGTGGTGATTCCAAATACAAAGCACCAGCTTTTGGAAGCACATGGAACAACCCCCCCAAGGCAGGAGCTGAGCTCACCTGCATTGGCCATGTGTTCCCAGGCAGGAGGGAGCCAGGGCTGCTCCACAGGCACAGGATGCTTGTGCTGCCCATCCTGGAGCACCTCAGCAGAGCCCAAACTGTCCTTGGAGAACAGAGAAATGGAGGAAGCTGGAGGAAAGGTCCCTGCTGGGAGGGGGATGCTGCTCCCACCACACCCAGAGCTGCTACCTCCCTCCCTGAAGCACCAGCAGGGAAATAAAGATTCCCAGAGATCGGCCACAGCTGGGTGAGGAGCACTGGGAGCTGCTCTCATCCCAACCCCTGGGCTGCTGGGGCCCAGCAGCATTTGCAGATTGAGTTTGGGTCAAGTCAGGTGGTTTTAGAATGTGCCCCATCACAGACATTGGGGTCTGTGAGCTCCCTTTCCCTCTCTGGCTTCCCCTCCCCTCCTCCCTCTCCCAGCTCCAGCCCATCTGAGTTCTTGGAATTTTTCAGAAGATCACTGAACTAATAATTTTCCTGGTTCTTCTTCCCTGCCCCAAGAAAAGAGGTTATTTCTCTTGGTATTCTTCCCAAATCAATAATTTTATTCAGCCCATCTGCTCCGACTTCAGCTCTCGCTCCTGTAATTTGCAACTATTTGTTAAAATACCAGGAATGTAATTATTCCAGCAATGCCACAGGTGTGAGAGATACTTAACATTAGGGGGAAAAATAAAAATTAATCAAGGCAATGTTTGAATAGTTTAACACCAAGGTTTACCTTGTTACAGTGACAAAAGACACGGAGAGGGGCCTGCCAAGGTTAGGTGAAGCTCTGGCAGATGGTGGTGGCACGGAGGGACTCGGCCTCGAGTGGCTGGGGTTGCAGGAGGAGGAGCAGAGGGCAGGGGGGACCTTCCAGGCAGGATTGGATGAGCAGGCTCTGCCAAGAGCAGCCCTAATTACAGCCTCAGGTATGGAGTGGCAGTGCCTGTGTGTGGAGTCATCAGCACTTAGGGGATGAACACCCAAACAACTGGAAGTGATCCCAAAACCACCCCCCAGAGGTGACCATGAAGGTTGTGCCCACCCAGGCAGCTGCAGAGTCAGACACAGGCACTGGCACAGCAGGAAAAATTATTGCCAAATTTCCTAGTTCTGCACTTCCCCCTTGATTTCTCACTGGAATTCCAGAGCAGCACGAGCAGTTTGTGTCCCTGCTCCTTCCCCGAGTCCTGAGCTGTGCCTGCCTCTCCAGGGACTCTGGAATCACTTCCATGCAGACGTTATTTCTACAGACACAACTCCAGGCGCTCTGAGCAAACATCATCTGGAGTGCAGCCTCGTCCTAGTGCTGATTCCTGGTACACTCATCTGCTTTCCTGTTGCTCAGAGCCAAGCTCTGCTCCTGAATAAAACAGCTGCATTTACATCAGACCCAGTTCCCTTTCAGCACACAGATCCCCATGAGCAGAGGGTTTGTTCTGCTGCGGGGAAGGCTCTGGATTTACATACACTTCTAAAATCGATATTTGAGGATTCCTACCCAAACACGTAGGAGGAAGGAAAAGGTCCCCTCAGTCATCTGCCAAAAACTGAATATGGATTAGGAAAGGGAAGATCCTGAAGCAGAAAGAGGAGTTCAGCCCCTTGCTCTCACCAAGGAGGGAGAGAGACCCAGTGAAATGCCAGAGGGCAGGGACAGATGGGATATTGGGAAGGAATTGCTGGCTGGAAGGGTGGGCAGGCCCTGGCACAGGTTGGGCAGAGAAGCTGTGGCTGCCCCTGGATCCCTGGAAGTGTCCAAGGCCAGGTTGGAGCACCCTGGGCTGGTGGAAGGTGTCCCTGCCCATGGCAGGGGTGGCACTGGATGGGCTTTGAGGTCCCTCCTAACCCATTCCAGGATCCCATGAAAGCTGACTCAGCATCACATTTCTGCTGCATTAACATCAGCAAAGCCTGCAGAGAGTTGTCCCTCCAGGGAACAGGAAATCTCAGTATCAGGGAACATTCAAACTGTGCCCTTCCCTGCAGCTCTCCTGGGATCAACTTCCCAAATTTACTTCCTGCTTTTCATCCCAACCTTGCACAGCTGTTCCTGAGCAGGTTTATTTTACAGGAATGACTGCAGCCCACCCCAAACAGGCATTTAGCAGCATTTAGCCCTTCTCAACAAGAGGCTAAATTACACCTGAGGTGTAGAAGGAGAAATGAAAACTGCAATCTGATTCCAGCCCAGCACCCAGGCTGGGGCTCATGCATAATTAAATCCTGAATTCCAACGTTAAAGTGATCTTAATGCAAAATTAAAGGTCCCATTTTAATAATGCCATCAATATTTTGCAGCTCTGGGGCTTGGTATTTCCGTGCCATTCAGCAGGAGGAGGAGCTTTGGCTCAGGCAGGGTTTCAGTTCACTGACTCCTCTTGGCTGGATCCACATCAATATTTATGTTCACTCCTGTGTGCTCGTGGAAATGTCCACAGGCAGGAACAAGGGGTGACAGCACTCCTTGGTGCTTTAATCCCTGGGACTGAAGTGGTGACTCAGCCTTGGGGGGAGGGATGAGCCCACAGAGCAGCACCCTGGTGCTGAATGTGATTCCCGTGGGAATCCTGAGGGATGTGGGGGCTCAGCATGGCCAGAGGGATGGGAGGGATGATGGGCTGACCCAGACCCGTGTGTTTCCCACTCTTGGGATCAATCCCTGACTATTTGGAGCTCACTTTAACCTCAAGTTCACCCAGCTCCCAAAGATATTTTGTTGTCCAGGGAGGTTGTGGGCTCCCCATCCCTGGAAGTGTCCAGGGCCAGGTTGGACAGGACTTGGAGTGACCTGGGCTAGTGGAAGGTGTCCCTGCCCATGGCAGGGGGTGATCTGTAAAGTCCCTTCCAACCCAAGCCACTCTGGGCCTCTGTGTTTGCCAAACTGAGCTGGTTTTTAACCAAGGATCAGCAGCTGCCCCGTGCTGCCCTCCCTTCTCTTCCCCCCAAGGTTTGGAGCTGCTTCTCCTCCCACTGCTGTTTCCATGGTTTTCCAACATTCTGCAGCTTTTACATGACAAAGCTGATGGTTTGCTGTGCTGAGCATCATCTTCCAGACCCCTCTTGTTGCCCCTTCTGCTCTTGGCTGTTGCCCGCCTTGTTTCAGTGCTGCTCGTTTTCCTCACACAATTTACCCCCATCCCAGCAAACTGCTCAGGAGCCTCTGGAGAGATGGGAATAAGGGAAAAGAAGGGAACTAAATGTGATTCTTTGTGTGTGGTTCCATTCCCAGCTGCTGCTGGAGCCTGGCCCTGCATCCCTAAATCCCTAAGTGCAGGGCAGTAACTCTTCTTCTTCAGTAAAGCTCCCAAATCTGCTCCATCAGGGATGTTGTGGAAGCTCAGGAATGTATTTCCAATGGGTGAGGGATTGGAAAGGTTTAACAGAGCAGCTCTCTGGGCTGGAAGGGCTGGAAGAATTCCCCAGGGACACCAGCCCCTGGCATTGGGCTGACTTTCCCCATTTAAATATTTTTAATTTTTATTTTATGGGTTTTATTTTAATATTTTTATTTTTAAAAATAACATTGAAAATATCTATATAAATAACAGGGAAAAGGCTATGAAATTGTGTATAAAATATATAATAATAATATGTGACAAACATATCATTTACATGTAAAAATAATCCTCAGAAATGGTACATGTGAATAACATATACTCTGTATTAGAGAAATGTAACACATATACCTGTATATACACTACACTCTGTATTATATGTATCTATAATGCATATATATGCACTCCTTTTTCTTTATAATACATATCCTAACATGTTTATATATATATATTTTTATATATATACACATATTTCTTTTTACCAAAAGTAGAAATATATTTCTGCTATTTCTGGCTGAAATCTATTTCTATTGCTTTATATTTAAATATAAATACACATTATATATACATATAAAAATATGTGATACATGAGACACACAATAATGCAAAGCCATTATTCACATATTACTAAATATTTATATACAGTATGTGGGTTATATAAAACTGATAGATACTCTCTATATAATTATACATATATAAAAATAATGCAGACTCAATTTGAGGTCATCTATATTAAATACATACATTTCAGCTGTTGAAAGTATTTTTTTCTCATAAAAACATTACTTGTATTCCTTCCATTCAGAAAAGTCCATTTGAAAAATCGAGGTACATGAAATATTCTCCCTCCGAGCCCTTAAAGAGGATTCCTCTGTCCACGTGGTGCATTCCTGGGATGAGCATGGGACTGACATTTTATTGAAACCCTTGGAAGAGTTCCCTGTTAAAATATCAAGCCCCCCCAGCCGGGTGTGAGGAGCAGAACAGCTCTGGGGGTCTCACAGGGAAAACCCTCCCAGCTTTTGGTGCAAATCCTTGGCCCAAGGGAGCACAGGAGGAAACAGGGAGGGACAGACCATCCCCACGAGCCACAGCCCAGCAACGAATTCTTCTGTAAGCAGAATGGTTTGTCCTTCCTTCTTACCACAGACTCAGCCCTCCCAAAAAAAAAAGAATTAAAAAAAATATGGAGGGGAATTAGGAAAGGAATTGATTTCAAGCATCTTTTAAGTGGTATTTTTCTCCCAGATGCTCATAAAATTGCAGACAACATTGGAAGCCAAAGCACCTGCACTTTTTTTTCATTCCATCTAATATTGCTGGGGATGGTCTTCATACCCTGAGAGACTTCAAAGCATCTTAAATCCTCCTAAACTCTCAGCTTTGTATCTCGTTGCAATGAGGCCCATCGACAAACCCACGGATGATCAAGGTGTGCTGTGGGACTTCCATCTGCTTTACATGTTCCATGGCACAACTGCTTTTCATCCCTCTGCATCCCACTGCAGACAGGGCCCCCCTCCCTGCTCCCTGAGCTGGGAAAACCCAGAGATCCTTCTGGGCACAGCTGGGATTAATAATACATGAAGGAACACAGTGAGAATCCCAAAAACGCGATAAAGGAGATGCTATTTTAAGATGTGCAGTGGAACAACCATGCAGGTACAATCCCTCACAAGCCTTTAAGCCTGGGAAATTCTCCTCCTCCCCCCCTGTGGCTCCTTCCCTGCTTTCTCCAAATAAGCAGAGTTTTGCTTTGCTTATTTTCCCCTCCCTTTCTTTTCCAGAGAGGCGAACACTCATCTGTACTCCAATCTCCATGAATTTTGCAGCGAGGCTCAGATTAAGCTCCCGAGCAGCTCAGCAGCAGGGAGAGCCATGGCTGGGCCTGGGAAAAGGCCAGAGACGGAGAAATAACCCCCCAAACTCCAGAGCAGGATGTGGGTAACCAAACCTGACAGAAATGTATCAGAAAAAATCATGAGGATGCACCTTGTTCCTTAGGTTGGTGGGAGTATGTGGGAATTATGGAATGATAGAAACCCAGACTGGTTTGGGTGGGAAGGGACCTCAAACCCATCCAGTGCCACCCCTGCCATGGGCAGGGACACCTTCCACCAGCCCAGGGTGCTCCAAGCCCCGTCCAGCCTGGCCTGGGACACTTGCAGGGATGGAGGGAAGGAATTAAGCATGTTTACTGCCACCCTGATTGTCACCTCATCTGCTCTGGGAAGACATTGGCTTGTCCTCTGTGCACACAGCTCTGCACCCTCGACCCTTCCCCTCCCACACATCCCCCAGCCCATCACAGATATTTCCCTGTGCTTACCTTGACCTGGGAACAAGGTAGGGAACGGCTCCATGTGATCCCTCTCCCCTGGTGCTGTCAGAAATCTTTATTTATTTCAGTGACAGGAGCAGCTGTCTGTTTGAGGAAATGGCAATACACACTTTAAAATGCACACATGTTATTTATCCAGTGCTGGATATTATTTTCAGACAAATAACAGCATTGAAAGGCTGTTGAAATATGTGCTTGGAGGAGTCGTTGTCCCACACACCTGGAGAGAGAAACTGTCCTAGAACTGTGGAATGGGTTGGGTTGGAAGGGACATTAAAGCTCATCCAGTGCCACCCCTGCCATGGGCAGGGACACCTTCCACCAGCCCAGGGTGCTCCAAGCCCTGTCCAGCCTGGCCTGGGACACCTGCAGGGATCCAGGGGCAGCCATAGCTCCTCTGGGCAAGTGGGAAATGCCCCGAGCTGGGACAGCCCCATCAGGGCCCTTGGGAGTGTCTTTAGCCGGGCAGTTCTCACTGCAGTTTTAATTTTCAAGGTGACAAGGACTGGAACACCACTCCCCTTTCAACTGTAGCCAGGGAATTCCCAGAGCTGAATCTCCAAACTATTACAGCAGCAGCCTGCCATTATCTTTCCAGCATAATTACTGTTTCTTTAGCAACTTGTTCCCCAGCACGATCAGAAAACAAGATACCACATTCATCAGTAAGGAAATAATTGCTGGGGGAGTTCAAAGAGGTGCTTCTGGAGAGGATGAAAATATACAGCAACTCCCCAAAAATTCAGATTTTAGCAGCTTCTTATAAAAGCCCCTGGTAATTAGCTCAGACTTCAGTTTCCAGATGATACAGCTGCTGTTTTAGGATGGGATTAGACAGATAGGATAAGGATAGGATGATAGGATCACAGAATGTTTGGGGTCGGAAGGGACCTTAAAGATCATCCAGTTCCAACCACCCCATGTTGACCCCAAGTCTTATCCTTCTCCTTGGCTTGGGTTGATCAGAAAGGTTCCCTTTTTAAACCAGTTTTCCTCCTGCACATTTCTCTTTGGACTCCCCCCATGGCCGGGACATTTCTCATTTATGGGACTGCTCAGGGGTTTTCCTTCCCTCTCCTTCTCCTGCCGTGTTCAGTCCTCTCTGCAGCTGTGGAAGCTTCTCCTCTTCTCCCAGCAAAGCCCCCTCAGCCTTTCTCACCCACCAAACAGCCCCGTGGGAGTTCTGGGAGCTCAACAGAACTTGGATGTCCAGCTCCAAGTGTGCTGTCAGGCTTCCAGAACATTCCTGGGGCTGGGAGGGGTTTGTGCTGGGGGAACAGCTCAGCCTGAGCCCTTTTCACCCCATATATGGGGGTCCCAGGTGCTTTTGGAGACCCTTTTTCACCCCTAATCTGGGGGCTCCAGGTGTTTTTGCAGGCTCTTTTCACCCCAGTTTGAAGGTCCCAGGAGCTTTTGGGGACCTTCTCAGCCCCGTTTTGGGGGGCCCATGAGGGACCTCTCCCCCCCTCAGCCAGAGCGGGATCCTGCAGGTCCAGGTCCAGCTTGAACACGCCAAGCAGAAGGTCCAGCCAGTTGAGAGAGGTCATTTCCGTGATTAATTACTCTTGATTGCTGGAGAGCAGGTGCATTAATCATCCTTTGTGCTGCTGCCTCAGTCCTCCTTCCACCACTGTCTGCAGCAAGGCAGAGCTCCTCTGGGGTGCAGGACCCTGCTGGGGCACGTGGGAGCAGATGAGATGGGTCATGTCCTCTTATCCCTGCTCCTCCTGCCTAAAATCCCTCCTGTCCTGCCCCAGGAAAAGGGAAGGGCGAGTCTGGGTCAACAGGGGACAGCAGCATCGCTGGGGGGTGGCAAAGGACAGCAGGAACTCCACGGGAGCAGCTGCAGCCCCCCAGGAGCAGGGAGTGGAGTTGGGGGTCACGGAGCAAACACATGGAGGGTGCAACACATCGTGGGCCTCAAGTGATTGCACCTTTTCAAGATACACAAATAAAACCCGCATGTTTATTAATATATATATATTCATGTGCATTCATAAGTGTACAGGCCATGCATATTTATAAAATCTTCAGCCTAATGGTCACTAATTTACTGATTATTTTTCTTGCTGCAATGAAAAAAGAACCACCTTTTGTGATGCCTGCACAGATCAAATGCAAAATTATTCAGCTTAATCAGAGTTACAGCTGAATGTTAAGTGCTGCAGAAGGCTCTGATGATACTGAATCTTCTGAAATGAAATGGCTGATGGAATTTCATCTGGCAATAAGCAGTGGTGCCCAGGAGAACAGAAATACCCTTCGCTGTACAGCAGCAATGATGGGCTCCAGTTAATGGTATGCACAACAGGATCTCTCCTGCACAGAAAAACAAACCTTTTCCCTGTGAGCCAGTGGTGCTGGAACACCAGGAATGGTTCTGGTCAGCACATCCCCAGCAGAGGTAAAGGCTGGGCAGGGAGGGACAGCACAGCCCACCGTGGCTGGCTGGACAGGGCAGAGGAACCCCGAGCTGCTCCTGTCGGGAAGGAGGGAGAGGGAAGCAAGGCTGGTCTGAAATCCCTCTGGAGCAGCTCCACAGGGAGAAGCTCATCCTGCCAGGTGCTGGAGGCTGAGGCAGTGCCCAGGACAGACCAAGGAGCTGGCAGAGAGGGAACAGCAGGAATCAGTTATTCCCCCATGGAGCATTTCTGCCCCAGGGCTGGGCTGTAGTGGGAGCTCAGCTCCAGGGGACATCTGGAGTCCAGTGCTCCAAAGGCATGGAGGGAATGGACAAATTCCTGGGCCACAGATGAGCTGGAGGTCTGGTACAGCCCCTGGCTCCCAAACCTCTGCAGACCCCTCTCCTGTTGGGGGCCATCCCCCTTTCCAGGGCCTCCCAAACCTCCATTCTTCTCCTTGTCATTAATCATCGCTATTGATTCCTGTCCTACTGTTTAGTTAAAGATTTGGGGGTTTGGGGATGTTCCTGGAGGAGTTTCATAGAATCCCAGGATGGTTTGGGTTGGGAGGGACCTTAAAGCCCATCCCATTCCAGCCCCATGGGCAGGGACACCTTCCCCTAGACCGGGTTGCTCCAAGCCCCGTTGCAGGGAAGCCTCAAAAACCGGATTTGAGGCCGTTGTTCCTCCCCTGGAAATCTGTCAGCACAGGTGGAAGGGTGAACTGAACAGGAGCCAGGAGGGTGCTTTGCCCTCTCCTGCCAGTGCTGCTCTGCCTGGATGGTGGGATGAACTGGGATGCCGTGGGATACTCTGAGGGGTGCTTCGAGAGCCCCCGGCACGAGGGAAGAGCCAGAGGTGGCTCCTGGGGTGCTGCTGTGCAAGACTCAGGATGGGGTGAGTGCTAAACAGGCTGGTGAGGAAATTCCTTCATTACAGAGCAGGGGAGAAGCCTGACAAAGGCTGGCTGGGCTGGGTGATGTGGGCACTCAGTGCCACGCTCTGCTGGCTCGGGGATCCCACCTGTCCCTGTCCCAGGGGAAAGCAGCAGCGTCCTGCAGGTGCTCAGGAGTGTTTGTTCCCTGCACAGCACTGAAAGCTCTGTTCGTGTCAAGCAGAGACCTGTTTAGAACAAGGCATGTGAGGAACAGCCCCATCACAGGTACAGCTGGGAACAGGCACTGTCACAGTCACAGCTCCTCGTTCCCTCCTGCCTCCCGGCTCCTGCTGCCTGCAGACACGGGAAGGGAGGAATCCAAGACTTACCAGCTCTCTGGAAACACCAATCTCTGCAGAAACTTCCAGTCACCAAGAGGTGTTTAAATCCAGGCACCACCTCTAGGGCCGGGGGCAGGTTTGTGTCACCTGCAGGTCCCTGCAGTGGGCAAAGCCACCCTCAGCTCATGGTGTGTGGCTCCACTGCCCTCTGCTCAGCCCAGCACAGCTTCTCCCCGGATCCAGGGCTTTGCTGATCCCAGAGGGGTGTTTCACCCATCCCTGTATTCAAACACAACGTGCCTTTACAGCCATTTATTTCTTAACTGGTGCAAACTCGCAGCAGACTTTTACGACCTGAAATTTATACTGCAGCAGTTGGATGGTTTAATCCCAGGGGCAATTACTCCAGGTGGAAATTCAGGCTTTTTATGCCGTCATAAAACACGTGGAGGCAGATGTGAGCAAGGGGGGTGGGGGTGGGTGAGGAACACACCGATCTTCACACCCAAATCACCGAGTCTTTCTAGGAAAGCACTTCAGGCAATGAAATGGTCATTGTCAGAGTCCAGGCAGAGAAACACAAAATGAAGGATTCACTGGGCACACAGAACATCCCTGCTCGGGTTTTCCTGTAAGTGAAATATTGAGTTCTCACTGGGACACCTCACACTTTGCTGGGGAGTTTGAGGGGCTGGAGCTTGTCTGGGGAAGGGAAGGGAGCTGGGAAGGGGCTGGAGCAGCAGGAGGGACTGAGGGAGCTGGGGGGGCTCAGCCTGGAGAAAAGGAGGCTCAGGGGGGACCTTCTGGCTCTGCAGGTCCTTGATGGATCCAAGTGGGAATTGGACTCTGCTTCCAGGGAACAGGGACAGGAGGAGAGGGAACGGCCTCAGGCTGTGCCAGGGGAGGCTCAGGTGGGACAGCAGCAGGAATTTCTCCCTGGAAAGGGTGGTCAGGCCCTGGCAGGGGCTGCCCAGGGAGGTTTGGAGTGCCCAGCCCTGGAGGTGTCCAAGGCAGGCCTGGAGTGGCACTCAGTGCTCTGGGCTGGGGACAAGGTGGGGATGGGCACAGGGGGATCCATGGGCTGGGAGGGCTTTTCCAGCCTCAGGGATTCTGGGACTGAGTAGAGCCTGCAGAGGGTTTTCAGAGGGTACTGCAGCCTCATGGGAGGCAGCGTTCCCAGGGCTTCACTTCAGATGCTCAGGGGTCTCCATTTTCACCCCTTGTGCTCATTGCAGCTCCTGCCCAGTGAGAAATGGGGAACCCAGATGAAATCAGTGACAAAAGGCTTCCCATTTCAGCCAGTCCCAGTCCCACTCCCACCCCCGTGGCAGCTCCTGCCCAAGGTGATTTTATGCACAGACACAGGATGGGGGAATTTCACAAAGCCCAGAAGCAGAGCTGGAAAGAGATAGAACAAGCTAATAAATGTATTTCAAATTAGTTTTCATTTTCCTGGTTTTCAGATTAACGTCACCATTTGCTCTTCCTTTTCCACAATAATAAAACAGCAGACTTGAACAACAAGATAAAATTTCGACTTTGATTTTCTTCCATTCTTCCAGTTCAGTCCTAACAGAGATGTGTGGGATAAAGAAGGGGAAGAAAAGATAGGGAAGTGACGTCCACACTGATAAAAAAGGAGCACAAAAGAATCCTTGTTTTCATATTAAAAATTCTAATAGAAGGATAATATCTTTCTCTAGGTGATGAAGAACCTGAGAGAGAGTGGGAATGGTTTAAGGTCTATAGTAGCTTTAAAAATTGCAGTAGCCCAATAAAAAGCTTTTATCCTACTTGTCCTGGACACTAATGCTGTGATTGGAGGGGGGATACAGAAGGTCTCAAAATAACCTATGGGTAGAGATCTAATTTCAGTTATTTTTTAACATCCCAAATGCAGCCTGAGACACCAGCACAGCAGTTATGCCATTGCAGAGGGAAGAGCCCTGGTTAAGAAGCAAACTTTACATTTTAAGTGACTTCTCTTTACAAAGTTCAAATGCTCTGAACCTGAAGCCCAGGTTCAAGGATGCATCACAGCTGAACTTGGGCTGGGCTTTCCAAACCTGGTCATGACAAATGAAGCAGCACCAAACCAGGAGCCCTCTTGCCCTGCTGCTGAAATATCTGTGTGTCCACCACTGTCATTCTCTGCATCAGCTTGCTCAGCTGAAGCCAAGTGGCTGCTGCATCCCCAGCACAGAGGACAAACCTGGCTGTTAATTGCATTCACTGGTTCACTCCAATTTATAACAACTTCCCATAGCTGGAAATTCCCCAGAATTTCTCCTTCCCCTTTACAGAGAGCAGTGACTGCAGAGCTGGAGGGGACCCAAGAGGCCAGTGTAGAGCACCTCGTTCAGAAATGATAGATGCATCCACCATGTCCTTTTCTCTGCTGAAATTAAAATTAATACACTGAAAAATGCTGTAACAAACTGCTTGGCATAATTGATTTCCCCAGCAGAGTTATTGTTCCCATGCAAATTCACAAGAGGCTGCCATAAACAATCCTGGGGAGATTTAAACCACTCTCTGTTAGTGGCTCCTCACATCTCCAGCATGTTCTGAGGGGTCTTTAAAAGTTGTTACAAGAATTCTGCCGTGGTAAATAGGAATAGATAGAACAGCAAACAGGCTCTGGCACCACTGGGGAAGGAGGAGGGGGTCAGGTCTGTCCCTGTGCCCGGTGTGGGAGGGACCCCCCTCAGCTCCTCTCAGGTTGGAAAGTGGGGAAAATTTCTTCACTGAAAGAGTTCATGGAGTCAGGGAATGTCCTGAATGGGAAGGGACCCACAGGGATCATCCAGTGCAACCCCTGGCCCTGCCCAGGACACCCCAACAATCCCCCCTGTCCCTCAGAGCGTTGTCCAAACCCTCCTGGAGCTCTGGCAGCCTTGGGGCCGTGCCCACTGCCCTGGGGAGCCTGTTCAGTGCCAACCACCCTCTGGGGGAAGAACCTTGTCCTGAGATCCCACCTGAGCCTGCCCTGGCACAGCTCCAGCCATTAAGGTTTTGAAGCCCTGGCAAAAACTGCCCAGGAATCACCATCCCTGGACATGTCCAAAAAATGATTAGAGGTGGCACCTGGGGACACAGTTCAGTGGGTGTGGTGGATCCAGTTCAAGGTTGGACTCAGTGACCTTGGAGGTCTTTCCAACCTTAAAGATTCTGTGCCTGAATGCAGAAACAGAGGCCAGTGTCCAAGTGGGATGCCCTCACTCCACAGGGGAACCTCCAGCTTTGTCTTCTTCACTTGGAGGACAAAAATGACATCACAGGATCACAGGATCTTCTGAGTTGGAAGGGACCCACAAGGATCACTGAGTCCAGCTCTGAAGTGGATGGCCCATAGAGGGATCAAACCCATGTCTTGGCTCCAGGAGACACCTCCCCTGAGCAGCACATCCCACAACAGCCCTGTTCCTCAGAGCCAAACTGCTCCTGAGCACACAGGAGCCAAACTGCTCCTGGGCACAGAGGAGCCAAACTGCTCCTGAGCACAGAGGAGCCAGAGCTGCTCCTGAGCACAGAGGAGCCAGAGCTGCTCCTGAGCACAGAGGAGCCAGAGCTGCTCCTGAGCACAGAGGAGCCAGAGCTGCTCCTGAGCACAGAGCCAGAGCTGCTCCTGAGCACAGAGCCAGAGCTGCTCCTGAGCACAGAGCCAGAGCTGCTCCTGAGCACAGAGGAGCCAGAGCTGCTCCTGAGCACAGAGCCAGAGCTGCTCCTGAGCACAGAGCCAGAGCTGCTCCTGAGCACAGAGCCAGAGCTGCTCCTGAGCACAGAGGAGCCAGAGCTGCTCCTGAGCACAGCGCTCCCGTGCCAGCCCAGCCAGGGAGTTTGCAGAGACTGTCAGGAGCCAGGAGAAGTTTATCCTGCTCTACCTTTGGGCAGGATGCCAGAGCCTCATCATTGCCGTGCCACACATCATTACCCCGTGAAAAACAACATATGGCACCGTCTCCTAAATGTCAGCAAACAGACTGGGAGAACAGCAAAAGGAACACACGCTGCTCTGAACACCCCGGTGGTGCTGCAGGAGCCTCCAGGAGCTGCTGCCTGGGCTGTTCTCTCATTCTGGGCCAAACAGCACAGGCTGAGGACGTGCTGAACCCAGACCCCACTGGGGTCATGTCCAGGGGTGTCCTGGGAGCAGGGCCATAGAACCATGGAATCATTTAGGTTGGAAATGACCCCCACGTTAAACTGTTCACCCAGCACTGCCAGGGCCACCACTGCCCCATGTCCCCAAGTGCAACATCCACAGGGCTTTGAAATCCCTCCAGGGATGGGGACTCCACCATTGCCCTGGGAAGCTGTGCCAGGGCTGGACAGCCCTTTTCAGGAAGAAATCTTTCCAAATATCTCATCTAAACCTCCCCTGCCAGCCCCTGGCAGAATGCCCTGAGCACCTCTCCTTCCACCGAGGCTCATTCCCCCTGTCACATGCCAGAACCTCAGAGCTGAAAACACACTTTAAAGCTTTCCTCTCCCACTCATTTACATTCTGGTATCACCCTCGTGTCTTTTCCCTCCTTCCACAGCAGCGTTACCTGAGGTGCAGCTGCTCCCAGCAGAGGCACAGCTGCTGCACTGCACGAGAGCTGCCTACACCTCCCTCCGGGGAGGAGCTCTTATTTTCCTTGGAAAACGTGGCCAGATGAGCGATAGATCACAGTCCTTAAGCACTGAGAGTTTTAGCTGCACCTGGGGATGTCCTCTCGAGAATCTTTTTGTGCTGGTGGTGTATTTTAATCTGGTTTTCAGGGCACAGGGGAACGGCCTTTTCGTGGCTCATGCACACGAGTCTGGCAAAATGCTCCCCTTCACAAAGAGCTGACAGGCTTCCCTGGAAGGTATTATGTGTTGTAAGAGGGCTCTGTGAAAATACAGGCTCTGTGCTTAGCAGAAATCACAAAAGCCAAAGCAGCATTTTAAAAAGGCAGGAAAGGAATGGAAAAGAAAGGCAGAAAACATCAGGTCACTGTACAAAGCTGAAGGTGACATCAGAGCCTTGTCACTACCCTCAGCTACAGAAGGGTGCAGGGAGGAGCTGAAAAGCCACAGGGGATGAAGCACAGGACAGCTTTTACACCTGGCATTAACCAGCCTGTGTGCAAACCCCGAGCTCTGGTTCCAGACAAGCCCCTGTGGGGTGAGTGCCCTGTGCCCAGCTCCAGGAGAGCAGGGGGGGCTCTGGGGACACTCAAACCACCAGTGTCCTCTCCCTGTCATCACCCAGCAGTCAGCAAGGTCACTCGAGGGAGATTCATCCGTGCCCTGCTGTCCCTGGCTCAGTCACATCACGAGTTCTGCTCTTGACTTCAGTGGCACCGCCACAGCGAGGATGGTTTGATCTGTCTTCTGGAGGCTGAGTCGAAACCTCTTCCTCAAAGAAGAAATATCAGGCCAGAGGGATGATTTATAATACTAAATACACTGATATTATCCTGCCCAAAGCAATATCCTACAGAGAAAGAGGACAAGCGATGGCAATCGTTTGTTCATGTGTCACTGGGCATTAGAAACAAGTCAGCATTAAAAATAAATCCAATTCATTTGCTCTGGGCTTATCTTTGAAAAATATGTTCATTCAGCCGTGATTTAAGTGCATTTGAGATCAGCCAGGGAAAGTCAACGAGTCTGCAGCCTGTAATATAATGTGGAGTAAAACTTCAAATTACTGGTTGCCACCAAAGCGGTGGCTGGAGTTGTACATTCCACGGGCTTATCTGTGACACACAGCGGGAAAATTACCCAGGGAAAGCAATCCTGCACCTAAAGGGTGAGACACTGCTGACAGCAAACACCCACAGGGCACGTGGGAACCCGGGGAACCAAACCAAGAGCACAGATCCAGCCCCACCACAAAGGGCCACAGCCCTGAGCTCTGAGGGCTGGAAAACCAAGCAACTATCTGAGAAATCATAACATCAGGGAAGGAATTGGATGGGAAGGGACCTTAAAGCTCATCCTATTCCACCCCCTGCTGTGGGCAGGGACACCTTCCACTAGCCCAGGGTGCTCCAAGCCCCGTCCAACCTGGCCTTGGACACTTCCAGGGGTGGAGCAGCCACAGCTTCTCTGGGAAATAACAAAGTGCATCCAGCAGTGTTGGAAGGGGCATCCCTGTAAATCACCCTTTCATTTCACATGGCTGATTTATTATTTAATAAGTTTATTATTTCCTTTCCTGCAAACAAACCTCAAATTTACAGTAAAGTTCCTTCTGCCCACCTGACTGTGCTGTGCCATCACCAGCACTGCTTCAAACCCACAGAGTGGGGGGGGGGAAATATTAAAATTATAATTTTCTGTGGAATTGAGGATTGCTTTAAAAAGAGATCAGAAAAAAATATGTCTCTCAGTTATTTTATTCTTACCTACAGCATCTACAGAGCCCCAGGTTCCAGCAGAGTGCCCAGGTGAGACCATGGCCAAGCCCAGCAGCCCAGGAGGCAGTGCCAGCTCACCCAGCGGCTCCCACAGACCACGTTTTGCTGCGAGAAAAGTCTGAAAATAGAAAAACATTTGTCTAGAAATGAGATTTCCTCCTCCTGCAGCTCCCCCTGATCCCCAGCACTTCCCAGCCCTGCCCTGTGCTGCAGCTGGAGCTGTTGGTGGGACAGGCTGGAGCCCTCATGGCCAGGGCTCGGTACAGCAACCAAGCCAGGCCTGGCAGAGGGAGAAGGAAGCCCCCTTGATTACAGTCTGATCACACAGCAGCTCCTCTCCAGCCAGCCCTTGAAAACACTTCCCTGGAGCTGATCAATGAGCAGCAGGTTTTGTAGTCCAGCTGGAGCAACTTGGAGATAAGAGAGGAGATGCTGGAGAGAAATAAATCCAGCCCTCCAAAGCACATGACAAAGGCAGGAGGCAGCCATGGCACCAGATCCAACCTGAGCAGCTCACTGACTAATGAGGATCCATTGATTAATCTGATTAAATATTTCATTAGGGTAGTAATGGTAAATTACCAGGTTCTCACAGCAATTCCACCTTCAGTACAACGTAGCCAGAGGGCCGGTTCCCAGCACAGCCAGATGGTGATGAGATTTTAACTCCCATTTATTTATGGGATACTGAGTGGGATGCCTACCAGGAGAGCTGGAATAAATGGAAGCAGGAGAACAATTAATTATTTCCTGAGCCATTCCTTTTCTGAATAAACACTATTTATGTGGCCAGAAAACCATCATGATTGAAAAAAAGCATAGAATTTGGGGGCAGTTCAGGCAGAGCTGTGGAGTCCTCGTGTCCTGAGGGGATGCCGAGGGAAAGGCAAAGCAGAAGAGATGGGCAAGAAGATCCAGAGCTTCTGCACCAGAGTTCTGAAGGATTAAAGAAGCATAAACCGTGTCAAAGTGATGATGTGGAGTATCAAAGCCCTGTTTGAACCACCATCCTCTCTGCAGGTTCCTCGACAGCAGCAGCAGAGCTCCATCACTTCTGTCCTTCAGCCCCTCCCTCGGAGCTGGGAATTTGCAGGGGTGTCATTCCAGGGAAGACACCTCCATCTCCAGCTGCACAGACACATCTCCCTTCCCTCCCAGCGAGGCACAGACACTGCCCTGGTGCCCTCTCACCTCAGGCAGGGGGTGTGGGACACTTTGCCCGGGCACTGAGGCCAATCCTGTGAGCAAACCTGTCCCGCTGAGCGCTTCTGCCACCACTGCTCTGCACACGTGCCCGGGTTTGGGCTTTAACCCCCGCACTGGGAATCAGGAAAATCCAGTCCCACCAGCCAGGGGCTCCCCCAGTCCTTCCTGCTGGTTTTGTTTTCAGGACACAGCAAATTTAAGTAGCAGACCAGCAGCTCACCAAGCAGGGGTGGCACACAGGGCGTGGTTATCCCACATAAGGGGTACAAGGGAGGGTATCCCTGGGGTTTTGACTCTCCTGCTCTCAGTTCAGGACTGGAAATGCCCATACAGCTACTCTTCCTCTGTGTAGAACCACGTGCACTGTGTCATGCAAACATTTCCCCTTCACTGAGCCCAGACCCCCCTTATCCCAAAACCTTCTTGCAGTCATTTACCAGGCTGGGAGCAGTCCTAGGCCAGCTGCCCCCACTCCACCAACCCTCACATCTTTACTCTGAGCAATTAAATCGTTACATTTTCTTCCTAACACACAGTTTATTGGGCTGTCAGCACAAAGCCACAGCACTCCAGGCCAGCTCTGCCCAGCAGAGGGGCCACTCAGTCAGTCCAGCCAGGGGAGTAAAACCCCTCCCTCCCAGTCTCCCAGCCCTTTCCAAGGTCCACAGCCCTGTGCTGGCTCGTTTGCTCTTCTGATCTGACACCCCCTGACAGTTCCAGCCCAGCCAGCAGGGTCTGGCTTTGGTTCCATTCCTGCTCTCCAGAGCAGACCAGAATGGGCTGTGGGATGGACTCACAAGCACTCCTGGGGCACCCTAAGAGATGCTACAGGCACGGTGCCAGGGCAGCATGAAATGAAAGTCCTCAGTTCTTTGGGTGTTCAACTGACCAGGAAAGGTCAATTGGAGATAAGAGGTGGCTAATAATGCATAGCTCTCATCTGGTACTTATTATTTCATAGATAGAGCTCAAATTGCTCTGCAAAGTTGACCAAGCATTATTCCTTAACCTCTCCGTGTGCTGGAGAGCCCATTTTCCTCCTGTAGGTTACTGGAGATGATTTGAGCACAGTGATTAAGGGAGCTGTGTCATGAAAAAAGCCCTTCAGTATTACTGGTGCTTGGAGAATCAGACAGGAGTTTGTATTAGAAGGGGTAAAGAAATGAAAATCATTATTGTTCCATTAAAGAATCAGCAAACAGAGCTTTGGATACATGTGAAGGTCCAAAGCCAGACACAGGGCTGGAGTTAAGAGCTCAGAGTGTGACCCTGCTGCACCCAGGGGCTGCTGCAAACACCAGGACAAGCAGTGCCACCAGGAAAACTGAGGAAAGTGGAGCCAAAGTAGCTCTTCTGGGCTTTTCCAGGCACAAAGACACAAACCCAGCGGGCTTTGGGACAGATGGGTCTTGGTAACTCACTCTGAGCACCCCCCAGTATCAGAAATCCCAGTTGAGGCCCCTGTCCCAAACGAGGAGCCCAGAACGGTGACACAGCTCTACCAGCTGGGACTGGGAGCCAGGAAAGGCCTCTGCTCTTGGATCTGCTCCTTGGACACGGGGGAGAGGAGGTTAAATGGCAGCAGGAGCAGTGGGGACCACACAGGAATACATCATGTCATCAGTGTGCTGGGGGAGGAGAAGATGGGGAGGAGCAGGGAGGGGTTCAGGGGCTGGAGAGGATGCACCTCGAGCTTCTGAGGGCAGGAGAGGAGGGAGGTGAACAGAGGGCACTGAAGGCCCAGATCTTGGCTTGCATTTCCATATCCATCCCTCAAGCAAACAACATCCATATGCATCACAACTCCTGAGGACATGCAGAGCTGTCCTGCTGTCTCCTCTCAGCATCCCACACTTCACTCAGGGAGGGCACAGCCTGACCTTGTCCTGCCCTCACCCTCAGCACCCCCCTCCTGCCAGTGGCTGGGGGTTTGGGTTGGAAGAGACCTCAAAGCCCGTCCCATTCCAACTCTGACACCTTCCACCAGCCCAGGCTGCTCCAACCTGGCCTTGGACACTTCCAGGGATCCAGGGGCAGCCACAGCTTCTCTGCCCAACCTGTGCCAGCAATTCCTTCCCAATCTCCCATCTGTCCCTGCCCTCTGGCAGTGGGAAGCCATTCCCTGTGTCCTGTCCCTGCATGCCTTGTCCCCAGTCCCTCTCCAGCTCTCCTGGAGCCCCTTTAGGCCCTGCAAGACCCACGGCAGAGGTACCTTTGGAACAGGTGCCTGGGAAAAGTAGACCCCGGTAAAAGAAGAGCTGCCAAACACCCAGAGCCTCAGCAGGAAAAACAGGAGCTGCAAAAGGAAATTATTCTAAGGCAACACAGGGAAAACTCTGTCTGAGCACGACTCGGTGCCAGGAGCAATTGCAGCACCTTTGTAAGCACTTCTGTTAACACAGAGACAGCTCAGCTTTACAAACGTGGAGTCTTTTCACCTGACACGCTGAATGGGAGAATAATTTGTCAGAGAAATTAGATTTTCAGATGCAGCAATGCAGACAGCCATTAGAATATGCCTAAATGCAAAACAATCACTAGGAAGATTTAAATAAAGCTGACATTGCTGAGCAAAATACATTTTACACAGGCCTTTATTACACTCTGAGTAGCCTGCAATTGCTTTCTTTCCCAGCCAGTTACACAAACAACAGGCTGGGTTTTTTCCCCTTGAACAACGTTCCTAAGGTGTAATTTGTGGAGCTGCCCTTCCTCAGGTGAATCAAAGCACTGGGTTAAACCAGAAAGTACAGAAATTCGAGTTCTCAGGGTATCAAAAACCTGCCAATACGTGAACAAAATCACTCCCCCAGCACTGCTTGTTCCCGCTCCAGAGTTTTGTGCTGAAGGGTCCTCCAGCAACGTCAATCTGCAGCTTTCCCTTAAAATAATCTCCTCTTGAGCTCTGAGCACAATAAGCTCCTTTACAGGGCATTAAGGCTTGAGGCAGAAGCTCTTACAGGAGGCAGTGCCAACATCAGGCTCAGGAGCTGTGCCAAACTGTGGCTCTTGTTCGGGCAGGGCAGGGCTGGGGCTGTGGGACCCCCGTGCTGAGGGAGGGCAGGGGACACTCCTGGGCTCACCACGTGGGCAGGGCCAGAATTGGCAGGTGAAAACCAGAAACAAGTGATGGATCCTTCAAAAATTAAAATTGTGTGACTTCAAGCCATAAAATTCAGAGCAGGGGGTTTCATTGCCAGAGCAATGATTTTCTGGAGCAGCTTCCCAGCAGCAAAGCCCCAGGTGAGGCTGGGGGGGCTCTGGCAGGTCCAGCACAGGGGAGCTGGGTCCATTTCCACAGATTCCTGGAATGGGTTGGGTTAGAGGGACATTAAAGCCCATCCAGTGCCACCCCTGCCATGGGCAGGGACACCTTCCACCAGCCCAGGGTGCTCCAGCCTGGCCTTGGACACTTCCAGGGATCCAGGGGCAGCCACAGCTTCTCTGCCCAACCTGTGCCAGGGCCTGCCCACCCTCCCAGCCAGCAATTCCTTCCCATTATCCCACCTAACCCTGCCCTCTGGCAGTGGGAAGCCATTCCCTGTGTCCTGTCCCTCCATCCCTTGTCCAAAGTCCCTCTCCAGCTTTCAAGTCCAGTCCCAGGGTTGCAGGAGATGAAATTTTACCTTGTGAACCACCAGCCCTACTGCTAATTAATTCAGAAAGCACATGAACCCACCAGACCCCCGTGTGGGTGAGCTGAGCTGCCTCTCACCTCCCTGGAAGGGAGTCCCTGGGCCATTCCTGAGCTGTCTCCCAGGCTGTGCTCTCCTCCAGCACCAAAGCTGCAGCTCATTTGCCATCAGCATCAGTTTGTGCTGCAGAAGCTCTGCATGTCACTGCTCTGAAACCAGAGCTGGCAGCACGAGAAAAACCCCAACCACATCAGCTGCTGGAGAGGCTCCTGCGTCCCTTATTTTCTGTCAGCCTCATTTTGTTCTGAATAATCCTCAGAGGGCCACAGAGCCAGTCACACAACAGAAACATATTCATAAATCATCAATTCATCAGCTGACAGGGGAAAAAAAATAAATCCATCTATTTGTGAACATTATTCAGAGCAGCCTGAGCAGAGTCTGGGGACATCACTGCTGCTGGAGTGGCCGTCCCTGCTGCCCCAGGCCCCCCAGCCCCTTGGAGAGGAGCCTGCCCTGGGTACCAGGGGCTGCAAACAAGCAGAGCCAACCCAACACCTTGGCTCGTGCTGCCTGAGGCTCAGCTGGGCCGTGCCCAGCCTGGCTGGTTTTGGTTAAAGGGCTGGGGCACCTCTCCTGTGAGGAGAGGAAAGGCTGGGAGGCTTCACCTGGAGAAGGGAAGGCTCCAGGGAGACCTGAGAGCCCCTTGCAGAGCCTAGAGGGGCACGAGCCACCTGCCTCTTGCTTTATTCCCACTGCACAGTTCCAGGAGTTTAGGTAATCTCTCTGGAAAACGTCCTCCCACTGCTCTCCCACATCCAGAGCAGTTGCAGCAGATTCCTTCAGAAGTGGAATTCTCCAAAAGCAGCTGCTCACACTGAGACACCACTTTGGGAGCAATCTACCATTAGCAAGACACTCACCAAGCCCTCTACTCTTCCTGGGCATTGAGGAAGGGAAGGATTTGGAGGAATCCTTCCTTTTCCACAGTCACATATTTGTTTTGCTTTCTCCCAAGACGAACAAGAGCTGCTCTCCCAAACACGGCTGCCAAAAGCTCATTACAGTAATTACAGCACTCCTGACACAGACCGAGGCTGCTGCTCCCAAGAAAGCCCAGTATCATACATTTTGCAACAGTAATCTGTTAAGAGGTTTATTTCTCATCCCAGATAATGATTTCCAAAGCTGTGCATCAGGTTGGGTAGCCATGGTAATTATAGAGCCATCACAGACCTGCAGCTTCCAGCCCATCCTGGCTCCAGCAGCGCCCACCGGGAAGGGGCTCCCTGGGATTGGGATTGGGCTCTGGCACACGGCGTGTCCCAGGTGAGCTCTCAGCACCCAGCATCAGGGGTGTTCTGCACTTGAACATCCCCTTTCCCTCACAGCACGAGGAGATGTTGCCTTTTCTTCCCCTGCCACAGCCTTTGGGGGGGCTGTGAGACCCCCAGACCCACACACGGCACCTGGAAGGGGAAACAGCCAAATTAGCAAATTAACAACAAAATCTGCCACAGCTGAGTGATGACCCCTCCTGCAGGGATCCTCCAGCCCCGGAGCCCCCAATGTCAGGAGGACATGGAGCTGCTGGAACAAATCCAGAGGAAACCATGGAAATGCTCCCAGGGCTGGATCCCTCTGCTCTGGAGCCAGGCTGGGAGAGCTGGGGGGGTCACCTGGAGAAGAGAAGGATCCAGGGAGACCTGAGAGCCCCTGGCAGGGCCTAAAGGGGCTCCAGGAGAGCTGGAGAGGGACTGGGGACAAGGCATGGAGGGACAGGACACAGGGAATGGCTTCCCACTGCCAGAGGGCAGGGACAGATGGGATATTGGGAAGGAAACTGGGGGGAAAAGAAGAGATGTGGACAGTTTGAGCCTCTCAGCACAGCTCTGTCCCCTCACCCTCCCCACAACACCCAGAGCTCCCACAGGCATCCCAGAGCTTTCATCAGCAGACCAATCTTCACCTTTCCCCCTCCTTTCACAGCAGAACAATGATTTTCTCAGGAGAGCTCCCTTGGGAGGGGGAGCAGCAGGACCCCAGTGCCACCCCACAGTCCATCCCTGCGGGCTCTGCAGTCCAGGACAGGGCTGGGGGCAGTGCCAGGGCTGGGCAGGGCCACAGATCCCTGAATATTTCTAAGCAGAACCATTTCTGAAGGCAGAAACTCCAGTGCCCAGCAGCCCTGGGGCTCTGCAGAAAGACACAAGATCCGTGCTGAGTTCTCCACTCTTTTCCTTCCCTGTCATATCTCCGGATAACCCACAGATGTAAAGCCACAGAAGGTGATTTCAAAGCACAGCACAACTCCCACCACAGCCCAGGTTGCCAATGTCCCTGAGACATGAAGAGATGAGAAAGTTTCCTTCCCCAGCTCAGCCGGCCCCCGTGGCAATCAATCCTTTAGAGAAGGATGAGAGTTTTTAACTTGCAAACCAATTTACTATGTTTTAATAACCACGAGTTGCCAGTGATTGGGAACCCGCTGCTGCCAGGAAGGAGAGCAGCAGTCACAGCGCTCAGACAAGCCTTTTATAAATGGCACAGTGCAATTAAAAAAACTCGAATCGATATTACAATAATTTCATTGACAGCAGGAGGCTGCTGCAATTTTGCTCTGTGGAAGAGGGGAAGCACCTGTGCAGCAGCAAACACCTCAGCACAACACGGGGCTGTGTTTGGTCCCAGTTTGGCTCAGACCACAGCAGGTTAAGCACAGCCCAAAGCAGCAAGGGCAGAGGAAGTGCAGCCCACTCTCAAGGTGGAGCACCTTGGTAGATTTTTGATAGATAGAATAAAAAACGAAGCCAACAGTGGCATCATCTCTGTCTGTCCTGCCCTGAGCCTGTGCCCAGCGCTGCCTTGGCTGCTCTCAGCTCTCCTGCTGCACTGGCATCGCTCACTCCATGGGCAAAGCCCTCCTGTCCTGCCTGGCTGGGTGGGATCAGCCCCTCAGCAGCAGCTCCGTGTCCCTGCTGAGCAGGCAGCTCCAGGAGCAGGAGCCACGGCCAGCAGGGAGGGCACTGCTGTGGCACCAGGCTCTCCAGGTATCCTCAGGAGGGACCCTGCACTGGATCCAGGGATGTCATCCCTCCCAGCCCGTGGGCACAGTGCTCACCAGAACTGCTGCACCTTCACTCCTGACTTCAGGTCCTTCCCACAAACACTTCTCACCAGGAGAGGAGGGGTCGGGAGGACACCTCCGAGGCAGGACACGGGGACTGTTTCACTGGCTGAAACCACAGCCCTCCTGTCACCAGGGTCCCTCTAACCCAGAGCAGATTGCAGGCTGGTTTGGGGGCAGCCACACTGCTGACCCTTCGCTGTCACCTCCAGCTGAGTCGGCTCCATGCGGTGTCAAACCCCCCTGAGGACAAGCACAGCTGGTCATGGAGCAGCATTTCCCAGCTGTCAGGTTGCTTCCTTCTCCTTCTCACCCCAGAAGAAAGTGGCTGGAGTACAAGCAAAGGGAAGCAGCTGAGTGTGAAACTTCAGCGTGTGGCAGAGGGGAGTACACACTCACCACTCCTTCAGTCCCTCCTTCGGAGGGAAAGGGCTCCTTGTTCACATCCACGGCCGCTCCAAACGCTGGGAGAGAGGAGGGAACACAGAGAAAATGCTACCACCAAGCGGAGGGAAGTGTGCAGGGGAAGCCGTGACTGCAGGGGAAGGCAGAGCAGCGCAAACATTCCCTGTAAATCCCTACAAGTGCTCCCAGTGATTTCTTTGGGAAGAGAAGCACCACGTTATATTTTCTGCTTATCTTCAGTTTGGAAGAAATAGGTTTTGATGCCTCTGACTTGTAGATATTCCTGCGTTCAGCAGCACCATCCTGAGCCCCAGGATTCCACTCAGAAGCTGGGTGGATTCACGGAGCAGTCGGATGGAGCAGCATTTGTCAGCCCCAAGGTACTTCCTCAGTCACTTTGCCAGATGTCAACTTGCTGCTTCAGTGTTCTGGCTCCCCTGCCTGGACATTTCCAGTGCAAGGAGCATTAAGTATTATTTGGCAAGGAGAGAAGAGGCTTTCCCATTGCAGAAACAGCCTGTGGCAGCAGAAATGCAGCACAGAGAAACACAGCCCTGGGGTCCTGCTGGAGATTCCTAACTCACACTCCGAAGATTAATTTCTTTTCCAAAGCTCACCTATAATTTGAGCATTCATGTGTTTAATAACAGATTCTTTGAAATATTTTTTTATTTCCTAGACTGCCAAACACAGATGGAGTCACAGGATCCCAGGATGGGTCAGGCTGGAAGGACCCACAGTGTCCCACCTGGTGCCACCTCCCTGCTCCAGCAGGGCCATCCCAGAGCACATGGATTGTGTCCAGAGGGCTCTGGAATGTCCCCAGGGAGGAGACTCCCCCCTGTCTGGCCAATCTGCTCAGGGCTGGGTCCCTGCCCAGCCAAGAAGTTCTTCCTCCTGTGCAGGTGGAACTTGCTGGGCATCAGTTCCTGCCCGTGGCTCTTGTGCCATTGCTGGGCCCCCCCGAGCAGAGCCTGGGCCATCCTCTGCCCCCTCCCTGCAGGCCCTGCCAGCCCTTGGGGAGGTGCCCTCTGGGTGTCCCCTCTGCAGGCTGAGCAGCCCCAGCTAAAATAGCCTAAAATAGCCTAAAAGAGGGAGTCAGCCGGGTGTGACCTAAAAATGACATTATTGTTCTTCAAATAGAAGCTTACAGGAACCTGGGCCTGGTGGGTGATCAGAACAGCTCTGCTCAGATTGGGTTTTTTTAACTTGTGACTTTTCTTTCACCCCAAGCATCTCCTGGAGCCCCAAGAACCGAGATTTGTGTTGGCTCCCCAACATTTCAGACCCACCTCAGGTGGTGTGTCCTGCCAGCCCCCAGCTGAGCAAGAGGAGCAGAGAAGGCAGAGAGCCCCAAACAGGGTAACAAATCAGCTGAGGGGTTCATCTCTGAGCTGCCACTGTGAAAGGACAGCAATTCAGAGCAAAAAAAGGAGGCTGCAGGGTGGGTGTTGCCATCCAGAGTTTTGGGAGGCCCGATTTAGCACGCTGGCAATTAAATGTGCTGCTGAGACTTTCCAAAACACACCTTCTCCCCACCACTAATGACTGTACCGGAGAAAGGCTTTTAGGCAGCTTTCCAACCTGTTTGAATAGATGTCACTCTAGGAAAGAGGGGCTGGGAAGGCTGAGGAGCAGCCAAAGCCCACACGGAGAGGAGGAGCCATCAGAGGCTGCAGAGATGAAAGGCTCTGGAGGTGGCCGGGCTGGAAGAGGCCCAAAGCCGAAGCAGATGATGGTCATTAGCAAGGTGCTGGAGGATGGAGGATGGAGATGGGGCAGCAGCTGAGGGGACTGTCTGTGTCCAAACCACAAAATGCTCCCTCAGAGCTGCAGGACCCCCCTCAGGGGGCAGGAGGAGGTTGGGAGGGGGGCCGGGCTCCCCACGGGGCTCCTCCTGCAGCTCCTTCCCTGTGAAAGTCTCCAGATTTCTCTCTCCCTAAATAATTCTGACAAAATGTCTGTCACCATGGCAACAAGGGAAAACAAATTGATTCGAGAGGTGTCTGATATTCGTAACGCATAGAAATTACTGTTGCCATGGCAACGGGATCCGGCCCCTCAGCTGGGAACGAACGGGGTATTTAGGAAACAATTAGCAGAGAAACTCCTTGGACTGGAGATGAGTCTCAGGTGGCTCCAAGCACCACCAGCCCTGCAGAGGCTCCTCCCCTGCCCAGCTCCAGGTTCTCGGGCACTGAGCTCCAGGAGCTCTGAGCTCAGTGGCCTTCTCAGAGCGGGTGACTCAGGAATCTGTCATGGACTTCGGGGGAAAACGCCAAGCGAGGCGGATTGGAGTGACAGGATGGCCAGGGCGAAGTGACAGGACAGCTGGTGGCAGCTCTGCCACCCACACACCATCCCCTGGGCTGTCACCACCCACGGGCACGTCCCAGCTCTCCCAGTTCCCACTTGAGCAAAACCTGCTTTGTTCTTCAGCCTGAGCAGCAAAACCCCCCGGCTGGAGGGACAAGGGAAGATGTGAAAGGCACACCCCAGCCATCCCTGCCCTGGGGACACAGGCCACAAGTGCACAAGAGCCAGCTGGGGGCACGGTGCAGCACCTCCATCCCTTGGAAGAGCAGTTGGACTCACAGAATCCTGGAATGCTTTGGGCTGGAAGGGACCTTAAAGCCCAGCCAGTGCCACCTCCTGCCATGGGCAGGGACACCTTCCACCGGCCCAGGTTGCTCCAAGCCCTGTCCAACCTGGCCTTGGACACTTCCAGCTTCTCTGGACTCCTGTCTGAAGCTTCCACAGCAGGAGCACAGCCCCATCCTGCACCACTCACCAGCCAAACACAAATGTTATGCCTCCAGATACAACACCTTCACCTTTCCCAGGAGTTTGTCTGTCAGAAACCAGCTGTCAGTGGAAGCCTTTAATGCTGTTGCAAGAGGTTTACTGTAGAAATCATTTCCCAGTAGTACTGGTGTGTAAATGGGTTCTGCGGGTGGATGAAAACTGAAGACATGGAGGGCTTGGAGCTTCTTTCAAAGCTTTCCCCTTTGTCTGCACTCACCCTGGCACCAATCATGATGGATTCATCAAAAATTCTCCCATCATTGCTTAGGGCTTTCCAGGCTGGAAGCTCGGGCTGATTTGGAACGTGCCTCCAGCTCCCTGGGTTGGACATCACACTCTTCCTTCAGCACCTGCTGGGAGTTGCTGCCAAGGGGGGCTCAGCCCAGGTGGTCTTTGGTCAGACCTGGTACAAACCTGGCTCTCGAGATGCTGAGGGAGACCCCCAGAAAACTCCCCTGGATCTGAGTCCCCAATCCAGCCCAATCCTATGAAACACCATCCCTTCCCAGAGTCTCTCTGCCATCGAGCACTCAGTTCTGGTCCACAAGGATCTGCACTGCAGTTCTCCTTTCATTCCACCTGTACCTTGCATTTCCTCCCACCAAGGCAGGTCAGCTGGCAAATAACATCTTTTCCACATTATTCCTACAACAGCCTAATGAGAACTTCACCTGCTAAAAGCAGGGCCCTTTGCACAAGCAAAGCCCAGCAAACCGAGCAGTGCTGTTCCTGCTTGCACAGGAGGCAGCCAGGAGAGCACTCAGCAGAATCCACCACAGCAAATGCATTCAAATGCATCCCTAAACACCGCCTTGGGAAGCACTTCAGGGGTTTAGGAATCTGCTAATTGGAGGGAATCCACACAGTGCTTAGTCAGTGCTGACACCCAGTGCCAGGACTCGTCCCCACCTGACGTGGAGGTACCGATTTTGTAAAAATGTCCCATTTTCTGACTGTCCAGGTTTTCAATCAACCCAATTCATTCACTCCTTCATCGGTGTAATTACAAGGAGCAGAACTTCCTCCTGGATCCCAGGACAGGCTCCTCCAAAGCAAAGAGCACTGCAGAAGACCCAAGGGAAGGGCTGGAGCTGTGCCAGGGCAGGCTCAGGTGGGATCTCAGCACAAGGCTCTTCCCCCAGAGGGTGGTTGGCACTGAACAGGCTCCCCAGGGCAGTGGGCACGGCCCCAAGGCTGCCAGAGCTCCAGGAGGGTTTGGACAACGCTCTGAGGGACAGAGGAGGGATTGTTGGGGTGTCCTGGGCAGGGCCAGGGGTTGGAGTGGATGGTTCTTGGGGGTCCCTTCCATGATTCTCCTGTTTTATGAAACCACTCAGGAAAGACTTGGCCCACAGGAACTTCCCATGGATTTACAGATCATCAGCCTTACACTCTCCTGGCAGGCTAAATTACAGACAGGGAACCTTTTCAGATTATTGTCTCAGTCTTGTCATGTGAATACAGGGCACCCAACGCCACACAGAAAAGCTGAGAGCAATTTGGTAGG
Source organism: Pyrocephalus nanus (assembly GCA_038380795.1). Classification (NCBI taxonomy): domain Eukaryota; kingdom Metazoa; phylum Chordata; class Aves; order Passeriformes; family Tyrannidae; genus Pyrocephalus; species Pyrocephalus nanus. The sequence goes on along the minus strand of CM076265.1, from coordinate 63,289,110 downwards.
AGAATGTGATATAAAATAAAACTAAATCAACATGACTAAGATATAAGTCCACAATAAGGCCTTTTTATGCACCAGTGAGCAAACAGGGCCCTCCTTCACGTAACAGAGGGGCCTGCATTTATTATCTGCTCTGTTATCTTTTGGTTAACAGCAAGAAATTTAGCAGAAAGCTTCAGGCTTAGAGAAGCACAGAAAACATCCCGGTTTTCATTCATAGGAGCAACAGAGAAGCTGAAAATCCCACCTTAATTTGCAATTCCTCGTATCCCTAAAACTCCAAGTTCTGTTCCTCTTGGGCAGACTTTCCACCAGTGCACAATTTTTCGTTTGAAAGTTACATTTCTTTCTCTACAAGAAAAATAAAACATTTTACCATTCAAGGGTTACAGCAATAAATGACCCAAAGAAACCCTCTGGGAATATTTAAATGGAAAACAGCCACTCAATCAGGCACAAACATTTCAGTGCTGCTATCAGATTGTGGGCATATACATATATAATCAAACCTATCAGAGCAGCCAGTTTATGCCAAGCAACCCGGTGACTCTTGCTGAATATCCATGATCAGGGGAAAATGTATTTTTCACAGGAATTTCCCCAACTGCTAGATGGGCGTTTGAAATGTGTGCTCTGCTATCTGGCTCATGAGAAGTTCTGTGGTGCAATGATTGGACAAACTGAGAAACTCTCCTGACAGAAGTAGTTGTGCCCATGCATTTAGAAACCCATTTTCTCAGGTTTTTCACCCAGTTGTATCATTTGTTTTCTGAGTGAAACCCACTGTTGCATGCAAAGCCTGTTCTGAAGCAGCTGGGGATGGCTGGGGGGGAATTTGAATATCAGAGTGAGCAGATAAGAAACTCTGGCACCTACAAGAGTTGGCAAAGGCAGAGTGATCACAGATCATGTTATCCAGAAAGATGGGTTTAAATATTCCAGTGCAGTTACAGCTTGGCATTCACTTAATAGAAATTAATAACAGTTCCTGCTCATTGACAGATGTGAGGACAGTGTCTTTTTATCCAGCTGGTTCAGTGAAACAGGAGATGACTTCATGTACAAAGAGGTTCACCCAAACTATCAGGGATCCAGGAATTTACCGAGCTGTTGTGTCTGAGACAAAAGTGTGTCTGTGTAGAAAGAACAGAGGGATTCAGGGAATCCCACAGCCCAGAGCCTGAGCACATGTCAGCTGGGGGTACATGATCCCAAATCCCCTCCATAAACAGCCAGGAGGCAAGAAAACACCCCCAACTCAGTGTGAATGTATCAGCTCCAGGCTGGGAAAATAAACAGAAAGGTTTCCTTTGTGCTTGGGCCACTGGCAGGGGGTGGCACTGGGTGGGCTTTGAGGTCCCTTCTAAACCCAAAGCATTCCATGATTCTGCGATATGGATCCCCAAAATTCCCCATTTCCCAGATCTAAGGCAGGAAAGTGGGACAGCCCCACCAGGGATATCAAACTCAGCCTCTCCTCCCTGCCACAGGCCTGAGCATCAAACCCTGCAGAGTGTGCATTTCCTGGCTATGGATGTTCCTCCCCAAGGCAATGAAGTCTCCTTGTACACCCCTCAGATGAGAGAAACGTGTCTCCTTTAGATGAGAGGGAGTCTCTTGAAAGACAGACAGGGTTTGAAGCCCATCTGCTTTGAGGAATTCATTAAAGGAGCAGGAAAAAATCAAAAACAAACAGAAAGAGGAGCAGAAACATCTCAAAGGGTTTCAAAGAAACTCGAGGCTTGGGAAGGGATTCAAGGTGCAGGTGAGAGCTCACACTGAGCTGCACCCAGAGAACTGGAAAAGGGAGATTTGGGGGAGAACAGGTGGGAGGTGGGTGCTCCCTCAGGGGTGCTGGGGGGCTGAAGGGGTCTCATCCTTCCAGAGGAGCTTTGCACGGGGTCCTGTGCCCTGCACACCCTCAGACAGGCTCCAGGGCACCCTGGGGCACTTGTTTTGCTGCAGCAGCCTCTGCTCTGAGCAGGAGGGTGCTGGATCATCCAGCCTGTGCTGGAAACATCCCCCAGCTCTTTGGTGATGCCCAGTTATGGTTTGTTAGACAACAGAACTTCCAACCTGAATTAGTGACCCTACAGAGGTTACAGGTCCTTTTACTGAATTTACCTGAATTTACCAAGCTTATTCTGTTGGCTTAAGTTTTGGTCATGAATTATACAGTAATTCCTTAATAATATTTTCCTTTTGTCTTTCTGATTATGTCCCTCATGACCTTCCCAGCCTGGTGGCTGAAATGCTGAACCTTTCTATCAGTTCCTGTCTATCAATTCCATGTTAAAACACCACAAAAATTCCATATAAAATACCATAAAGGCCCCTGGTGACCAGGGCTCATTTCAGGTGCCACACTGGACACCCTGTAGATCCCAGACACAGAGAGGGGTGAGGCTCAGTTTTCTGAAGGATCCTGAAGGATTTGTTTTCACCCATAATTAGAGTGAAACATGAAAAATGCAAATTCCTCGAAGAATACAGCTCAGAAAAAAAATGTCAGTTTGGGAGCGGGGAAAGCCAAATTGGAATGTATTGTTTCAGTGAAAGATGTCTATTATAGTGAAGCACACAGCAGTTCCTTAGAGAAACACACCCAGAACATTTCAAAAGAGAAAACCCATCCCGGCTCAGTTTTCATCCTGGTTTTCTTTCGAAATGAGACCTGCTTGGTTCTGCAGGTTTCTGGGGTTTGTTTGGTTTGCCTTGCTTTAGAAAAGCACAGTCGAATTGAGTATCATTCTGCTGTCTCCTCCAGGAGAATTGTCAACCATCAGATTTTCCCACAAACAGCTGGAGACCCAGCGATTCCTCTGTCTGGTTTTTTTGGCTCACAGCTGGCTGATCATCCAGAAATTATCCCCAAAAATTCACAAGCTCATCGTGACCAAACCCAAGGAGCAAAGTTCCCTTGTGATGCTACTGAAATTGGGGAAGTATTTTGCTTTAAATGTGAAAACCTCTTACCAGTTTGTTACGCTGATGATCCTTTGATCTGTGGAGCAGCGGGATGAGCCCTTGGTACAAGTGCTGCTTGAGAGGAAGCTCTGAATTGCTCTTTTATATCTCGAATCATTTTCATTCTGCATTCATTTGAAACCATATGTGGTCACATATCCGTGTAGGATCCTTAATTCCATTCATCCACTTTTCAGCTCCCTCCTATTAAGTAGAAATCATTATCAGCAGGTTGTCAGGGAATTTACAAGTGTCATAAAGGAATGATGGGTGTTATTGCAACTGTCACTGCCCTGACTGATGCACAGAGATCAGCCCAACGTGTCCAAGGCCAGCCCTGAACACACACTTTTACTCCCTCCCCTGTCACTCAGAATCCCAGAATCCCTGAGGCTGGAAAAACCCTCCCAGCCCATGGATCCCCCTGTGCCCATCCCCACCTTGTCCCCAGCCCAGAGCACTGAGTGCCACTCCAGGCCTGCCTTGGACACCTCCAGGGCTGGGCACTCCAAACCTCCCTGGGCAGCCCCTGCCAGGGCCTGACCACCCTTTCCAGGCAGAAATTCCTGCTGCTGTCCCACCTGAGCCTCCCCTGGCACAGCTGGAGGCCGTTCCCTCTCCTCCTGTCCCTGTTCCCTGGGAGCAGAGCCCGACCCCCCCCAGCTCCCCCCTCCTGTCAGGGATTGCAGAGCCAGAAGGTCCCCCCTGAGCCTCCTTTTCTGCAGGCTGAGCCCCCCCAGCTCCCTCAGCCCCTCCTGCTGCTCCAGCCCCTCTGTCTCTCTCTCTGAGTGCCCCAGCAGTGCCAGCACAGGGACAGTCCCTCAGTCCCTGTCCTGGGGCTGTGCCCACACTGTTTTGCTACAAGACCTCCCTGCCCACCTGGGCACACTCTGGCTCGTGTTCAAATCACATCCTCTACCCAGTAAAACAGAGAAACTCTCCTTCCTCCTGGAAGCTCTCTCATTCTCATTATTTCAGCTGCACAACCAAGTCCCAACTCCAGACCCAACTTCTCCTTCTCACATCTTGTACACAAAACTATTTATAAAACACTTGTTGTGCAGCAGGTGCAACTCTCACGTGCTTTGCACAGCACTGCTCCCTCCATCCTTTCTCAGAGCTGCAGGAGCCTGTCAGGCATTCATTTCATTAAAAAAAAAAAAAAAAGAACCACAAGGTTTTATTACTCCTTTTTTATTTTCTCCTGTAAATAATAACGACAAGCCAGGAGCACAATGATTTAACATTAGAAACAGCTATGAAATGGAGCTGAAAAACAGTTTGAGTAGAACCTTTAATTCAACATTTTCCTTCTCTACCTACTTCGTACAAATTGTGGGGGTTTAGGTTTGTCCTTTTATTAAAAAAGTACATAAAGGCTTTGGCAACTTCATGAAGTGCTTTGGCTGCACCACAACTCCCTTAGGACCACCAGGAAACATTCATGGAATGGTTTGGGCTGGAAAGATCTTAAAGCCTATCTGGTACCACCCCTGCCATGGGCAGGGACACCTTCCACCAGCCCAGGCTGCTCCAACCTGGCCTTGGACACTTCCAGGGATCCAGGGGCAGCCACAGCTTCTCTGCCCAACCTGTGCCAGGGCCTGCCCACCCTCCCAGCCAAGAGTTCCTCTTAAAGAGTCTTCTATGATTCAAAACTGGTTCCTGGGAAAAGTTCCTTCCCACCTATCCCAAAGCACAGTCAAGAAAATCCTTTGATTAAAACCCCCCTCAACATTTCAAGTATTTCCCTGTGCAGCAGAATCACACTTTTGAAGTGTTGGTGACACGCCTGGAGGTTGTTACTGGGCTGGAGTGTTCCAAGAGGTATCAAGGACTAATGGCACACAACTGCTCACGCTGCAGCCTCACCCATTTTTCTCATCCACTTCGGTGACCTCTGGGCAAACTCAAACTGAAAAGGGAGAACAAACTCCCTCCTTCTGCCACAAAGTGCCCACTGGACCATCCCACGAGGATTTGGATGCCAGCCCTGCCCTTCCCTTGCCAGGGTCTGTACATTTTAGGTGGAAGGAGACCATTCATGGTCAAGACATGTGGTGTTTGGGAGTGTTTTGGGCTGAGCACAGGCTGAGGCATCGGCGAGCCAGGGGAGTGTTTTATGTGTGGAACACCAGGCTGTGAAAGCACCCGCTGCACAAAGGAGATGTGCTCTGGTCTCATCTATTTTTATACTTTTTCTTTTTTTTTTTTTTTTTTTTTTTTCAATTTTCAGTTCAGAAAAGGCTTTGAAAAAGGATTCCTAGTGCAAGGAAACACCCACGGGCATGCAAATGGGAGCTGAGCTACAGCTGCCACTGGAGCTCCTGCACAGCCAGCCCAGCTCTCATTTATTCCAGAGCTGGGGGATAGAGATTCTGACAGAGAAGGCACTGCAGATACAGATTGAAAATTCACTTGCTAAATACATGCTTAGCTGTAGTGAAAATGTGATTTAGTCCTGCTAGGACAGTTATGGTCCTGAACTAACACTGGCTCCTGATTAGGAAAGCACTGCAGGACTTCATTATGGTGAGTTGTTTTCCCAGCCTGAAGAGTTTGGGATTGTTCCGTTTGGTGAAAAATGGAGGGCATGAAATGTATCTCTGAAAACTTCTTCAGAAAACCAGATTTCACCTGTTTGCCTTCAATTCCAAGGCACAGAGGAAAACGGGGGGGGGGGGGGGAAGAAGAAGAAAGAAAGATAAAAGGAAGAAGAAGAAAAGAGGAAAGGAGCAAAAAAAAAAGGGGGAAAAAAAAAGGAGAAAAAAAAGAGGGGGGATAAAGAGATTAAAAAAAGAGAGAAAAAAGGACCTAAAGGCAGTCCAGAGCTGCGAGCCTGGGCCAGGAGCCTGTTGAACACCAGGACACTGCCCCTTGAACCTGCAAGGAAAAGAGCAGGTACCAGGGGCCATTGTCTGACATCCCTTTATTGTGGGAATGGGAAGCACAGACCAGCCTGCAGCCTCCTGCCTGCCCTCCGCACGTCCTGAGAGCTCCCAAAATCAGCATTTCCAAACCACCATCCTTGCAATTCAGGCTTTTTTTCTTTCAGATTTAGCACTGTGAATATTTACTTTGCAAGTCCCAGTCCCCTGGCTGCTCTGGCAGGTTTTCCTCTCCCTTGGGAATTTCCCCTGTGATCAAGGCAGCCAAATCCAATCCTGTGCAGCACAGAGGGAATGAGAGACTGGGAGAGGCACAGCCAGGCAATTTGCATTACCTTTTGCTTATGTAAGAGATTGACAGCCCAAACTAGGCCAGGGCTGCATCCACGAGCTCAGGGGTGTTCCCAGGGGGAAGATTCCCCAAGGAGGAGCAGGATCCACCTCCCTGCATTACCCAGGTGATGCTGCCCCACACCCTGCACAGCACATGGAGAGAGGAGCAGCTCAAACCAGAGCAAAGATTAAACCTGCTTTCAAATAATTTCCTTTAAATAAAACCCCAGTGTCCAATGCACAAACCAGCACTGCAGGTCAGACAGGACAGATCCCAGACTGCTTTGGGGGGGAAGGAACCTCAAAGCCCATCCAGTGCCACCCCTGCCATGGGCAGGGACACCTTCCACCAGCCCAGGGTGCTCCAGCCTGGCCTTGGACACTTCCAGGGATCCAGGGGCAGCCACAGCTTCTCTGGGCAACCTGAGATACCCAGAACAGCTTGGAAATCAGCTCAAAGTACCAAAAAGGTTTCACACACCAACCAAATTACTGCAAAGATGTGATTCACCAGAGAGACCAAGGGCAGCCAGTGGGAAATGCTACCCCTTTGGGAAGCAGCAGAAACGGGTTCAGAGGGACTCACTGCCATCAAAAACACGTGGGGAATTATCTCTCCTAACGGAGAGGCACTTGCATATCTGTCCACAATTGTGGAGCCTGAAATATAGCAGCAATCTATAGCCATAAGGTGAGATTTCCATCTTTATATGACATGAAAAATGTGCCAGACACAGGTTTGCCCATAAACAAAATTGCTTTTTTTTCAGGTCTCCCTTTAATGTGAAATATCAATCTTTGGGTGGCTTTTATTACCCAGAATTTAGCTTTTGTTTTTGACAGATGGCTCACATTCAGTCCCGGGTACAACTGTATATCATCCCCATTATATACACACCTGAATTTCAGAACATATATTTTAAAAAGGCAGTAATAAATGGTAAAAAAATACCTGGTGAAGTGAGGGCAGAGAGAGCCCACTTGACTGTGGATTTAAAAGTGAGAAGGTTTGTGAGCTCAAAGCCTCTCTCAGTGCTTTGTGTCTGTATTACAATGTCTGCTCTTTTGGCAACCAGACATTTCCCCATCACAGCACAACAAAAGTGAAGAGAAACAATATTTAGGACCAGGTTGCAGGGGCTGAGTGGGAAGAAACCACATAAATTTAAATGGCTGTGGATTTTCTTTGAGTTTTATCAGTTTTACTGAAGTTTTCCAAAAAGCTATTCTAAAAACTGAGTCCAACCTTCCTTATGCTTCCTTAGTCCTTACCCTCCCCAAAATTTTACCCTAAAAGCATTTAAAACAATTTACTCAAAACCAGCTTTATTTAATCTTTCGAAACCAGAAATCAGTCATTTAATGAAAAGATTTATTAATCAGGTTTTCCATCTCATTTAACTCATCTGCCTCTTGCAGTGACTGTTCCCTTCTTGGGAACAGTGTTGACTTCAGATGTTCAGCTCAGCTCCTGTCCGGGCCTTGCCTTCCTCCTAGGACCTGCAGGGGATGTTTCCTGCTCTTTACATGGGATATTGGGAAGGAATTGCTGGCTGGGAGGGTGGGCAGGCCCTGGCACAGGTTGGGCAGAGAAGCTGTGGCTGCCCCTGGATCCCTGGAAGTGTCCAAGGCCAGGCTGGAGCACCCTGGGCTGATGGAAGGTTGGAAGGTGTCAGGGGTTGGAATGGGATGGGCTTTGAGGTCTCTTCCAACCCAAACCAGTCCATGAGGATTTAGGAAACTCTGGGTGGTCTCCAGAGTGTCCTGGGGGAGGAGGCAGCAGGGAGAGGAGGAAAACACCTCCAAACTGCACAGCAGGGCCAACATAAATCATTGTCTGGGGGTTTATTGCTCCGAAAACAGGCAAAATAAGGAACGTAAATTTGCCAGGCTCAGTCAATAAAATTATTGATTCGAGAGGACAGACAGAAATCAGGGATGCAGCTGCCAGAGCTGCTCCTGTCGTGTTTGCTCAGCTCCACAGCAAAGCCCTGCCTCGTGCTCTGCAGCCCTCCAGAAAGCCCCGTTCCAGCAGCATTCCCTGACACATAATCAACTTTTATTAGCAAGGCAGAGCAACCTCTATAATCAGTCCCAGAATTTACAATTTCCCAGGTTCCTGCACAAGAATAGTAAGTACAGCAAAGGCTCCATTCGAAATAACAAAACCAATTGCTTATTTTTTCTCTTAAAAAAAAGTGGCATTTAAAGCCTTTCCATTCCTCGTACAACCTGAGGCAGTCACGGTGGAGAATGAGTATTTAGAACATAAATGGCTCTGATGAATCCATCAGGAATGATTCATTCCCCTTCCTATTCAGAACAAAGGCTCAGTTCCGTGCATTCAAATCAAATAACACACATTCCATACATTGCCGTTTGGTTTTTTTTGCCCCAGCAGAGTCCCCTTTACATTTCTAACTTTCCTGCCCTGTGTTAATGAGCAGGGCACAGTTCTGATGTCACCCAGCACAGGCTCCCGAATCCCAGGGAGCTTTCCCACAGGCAGCAGCAGCTGCTGTCCCTCAGAGCACATGGAAAACCTGCACAGCACATCCAAGAGGTCTCCTGGGGATGCCAACAGGCAGGGAAGTGCTGGCACATCTGAGACCCCCCAGAAAGGGGACATGAGGCAGGACACCACGTCCAGAGCTCCAGGAGGGTTTGGACAATTCCCTGAGGGACAGGGGGGGATTGTTGGGGTGTCCTGGGCAGGACCAGGGGTTGGGCTGGATGGTCCCTGGGGGTTCCTCTCCCAGCTCAGGTATTCTGTGATCCCTGCCTGCCAGAGTTACCAGGCCATGGTGAGACAGGAGTCTCCATAATTCACTGTTTGCAAAGAAAATGGAAGGAGTTCAGGTGAAAATAATAATAAAAAATATACTGGATTTATGAGCAGAACTTAAGAAATTCACTCTCCAGATGAGTTGCCCAGGTAGTGATGGGACAAGGGGAAATGGCCTGAAGCTGAAGGAGGGCAGGGTTAGATGGGATACTGGGAAGCAATTCCTGTCTGGGAGGGTGGGGAGGCCCTGGCACAGGTTGCCCAGAAAAAGGGAAACCTCTGAGAAGGTGAGAATGGCCAAAAATACCTCCAGGCTTTCCATTTATTGACCTGTGATTTACTGATATCTGGGCTGAAAGCAGCACACACCAACTAAGATAGAAGTCCCTTCATATGGAGATTGACTTATTTCCACAACAAATTTGAGCAAAACAGTTGCCCTGGATCCCTGCAGCCCTCCTTTCCCAGCTGCCAGGAGAGGGAATTGAATTTCAGCTCTGCACACTGGACAGGCAGCAAAGGCTTTAGCAGGGAGAGGAAATCATTTCTGGATAAAATTTGAAATGCTGTGGTGTGATCTTGGGTTTAATGAGGGGAGAGGCCAACATACATTATACAGAATGAAAAAAGTTCCAGATTATTGCTGTCTTCAAGGGACCGATATGGAATTGAAAAATCCATGCTCAGAAATTATTTGATTGGGGTTAATTAAGCAGCCTGGTGCCCTAAATCTCTCTGCAGCAGCCAGCCCTGAGCACTCACCCAGACTTCCACTTCCAGGCAGGAAATAACACTTTTCCATGTATAATTTCCCCCAAAGCTTTCCCTTGCTCTCAATTGTGTGTAAATGCATTACCCACCTTTGCATCCTCTCCCCTTGGCAGGTCCTGCTCAAACGTTCCAGCTCCAGTTCTCTTTGCACTGCCCCAGTCCCTCATCCCAGCAGCTCTCCAGCCTGCAAACAAAACCAAACTGGGGTTAAAGAGGGGCCTCCAAGAGCAGGGGGGCTCTGAGAGGGCTTTGCCTGAGGATTTGAGGATAAATTGGGATAAAATAGATTATCTGTCATCCCAGCCCAGTGAAAGCAAACATTTCTCCTCTCAGAGAGGAATCAAGAGCTGAGGTGTCACCCTCAGGCATCACCTACTCTGGTAAAAACAAGTCAAATTTAATGTCTAATGGAAAGCTTAATCAAAAAAAAAAAAAAAAAAAAAACAAAAAAAAAAAAAAAAAAACAAAAAAAAAAAAAAAAAAAAAAAAAACACCTCTGCAGAGAGCTGAGATGACAACAGTGTTGGTTTAATTGGTAGAGGAAAACAGCACCAGGCTGTGCTGCTCTATCCCAGCTCCCCTGGTTATTAGGGTTTGTTTTGGCACCACAGTTGTTTGTCCTGTTACAGTTTGACATCTCAGAAGTTAACCTGTTAGCTGGATCCCCATCCCCCAGGCAGGGGGTGCTGCAGACATCACCCACCCCACGGTGCCACTGCCTCCAGCCCCCAGGTGACCCCTGCCTCTGCCTTCAGACTCCCCTCTGGGTTTATTTTCCCAGCTCCGAGATTTCTTTGCTCTGTTTTTTTCTTGTTTACCACCTTTGTCTATCAGGCAATGAAGCACAAACTCATCCCCATGAACCTGTGGCACCAGGGGCAGGCCAGGGTCTCACTGCTTTGGAACCATCCTCCTGCTCCAGGAGGGACCCAGCTATCAGCTGGGTGGCACTGGAGACCGAGATACAGCTATTTTAGGGGGAAATGCAGCCCTGACCTTTCAGCCCTCACTTTGCCACAGTGTTTGGGTTCAGCTTTGGGAGGAAGGAGCTGAACTCCAGCTTTGGGGTGAGGTGCCAGCCCACCTCAGGGGAGCTGCTCCCTTCTTCAAAAGGCAGAGAAGTTCCTTTCTGAAACTTCCTCCATCTCCAAAGAAAGGGAAGACAGGATTTTAGACTGAAAGCTTTATTTATTTCCAAGGGTGGGGCAGCCACAGCTTCTCTGGGCACCCTGTGCCAGGGCCCCACCACCCTCCCAGCCAAGAATTCCTTCGGTAGAATTCCACAGAAAGAGTTTCTTCTTCTCAAAGACATGCAAATACACTTCTACAGCCCATTGCCCTTTCCCCTTCACACCACACTTCACAGCTCCAAGTGATGGCTGATTTTCTCAATAATACGACTTAATACTCCAGCTCAATAGTCTGGGGTTTTTCTAAGTCATGTAATCCTCTCAGCTTAGCTATTTAATTAAAAAAAGAAGAAAGCAAATAGCTGAGCTCCAATAGGCAGCAGCTCCAGTGACTCTGTGTAGAAATGCTGTTACCTTTGGAAAAGGCAGGGAATTCTCTGCACCCCCCGGGCTCTGATTTGAAATATTTCACCTCCTGCCAGGCCCATCCTCTAATGGAAAAGGACTCGAGGTAAAATTCAGAACAGCTGAAAAATTAATGCACCTGAAACACCTCAAACTGCAGCTGCAAAAGGCAGATGGGGTCTCCGAGGGGGGGAAACCAGAGATTTATGGAAAACTGCAGATTTATGGCCTCGTTCATCACAGCTGTGAGGGAGCTGAACCCCTCAGCACCGGGGGGTTAAAGCTGCTCAGGTATAATTATTTGAGGTGCCACTGCCCCTCTAAACTGCACATTGCCTTCCCCTGTTTGTCACTAAAAAGCCAAGGGTATTTTCCTGAGGAATATGTCAAAGACAAGTTAATATGAGGAAAAGTGATGTCTCATCACTCAGGGATGGAGAGGAGCTCACCCACAGAGCTGGCAAGAAAAGACAAGAAAAATGCATTTATGTCCTCATTCAACACCCCCACACAACACCAGCCAGGACCTTTAGCGTTAAGGACCTTTCTCCAGCCCACCCAAAAAGGTGGTGATCAGCCCAAGGTCAGACTCGAGGACCTTGGAGTTCTTTTTCCAACCAAAACAATTCTGTGAAAACCTTGTGCCTCTTTTCCCTTTCATGGCAAATTATTCCCATCCTTGCTTTCAAATGCTACAACCCAAAAAGAGTTGGGAGTCGAGGAAAGGGTTGAGAGACAACACGACAAGTTCAGTTTAGAGATTCAATTCTAAACACTTTGTGCTCTGCACTTTGGACACTCCCTAAGTCTGTTTGGAAAGCTCCAGGACCAGCAGCACGTGTCTGTGCCATCTGCTGCAGCTCACTCCCAGCCTGGCTGTGTGAAATAAAGCCCTGGTTCCCTGCAACATCTCCTTTCTAATGAGAAGGAACACTCCAAGGGTCTCCTGGGGAAATCCACCCTCTGGCACCTTCTCACAGGCTCAGCTGCACCCAGGACCCGAGTGACAAAAGACTCGGCATTAAAGAAGGTGATCCTCAGAGGCAAACATCGTTAACACACGGGAACTGGAAATGTTCCTGCCAGATGAATATACTGGGGTTGTAAAGTGCGTTTGGATCTTTAGAAGAACCATTGTCCAGCAAGACTGGAGGTCAGCAGTGACCCTGCAGCACACAGCAGTGTCATGGCACAGGTGATTCCCTCCAGCCTTGGCAGCAGCTAAAACCAAAATGCTTCCAAGTGGCAATTTATTGGCTCATTCCCATCACAGCTAAATGCTGCTGGGATTGTGGCACCCAGCAACATGCAGGGCCACGAGTTTTCCATGGCTAAAACTGAGGCTGGAGAAGTGGTTTCCAAATCCCCAATTTGCAGAGTGAAGATGCTTTAGCAGCCTTGGGGGGCTCGAAGCTCTGCCAGACTGACAGTCAGAGTCATCAGGGTTGGAAGGAACCTCTGGAGATCATCCAGTCACCCAGGCAGGGTCACCTGGAGCAGGGGGGGTTGGAATGTCTCCAGAGAGGGAGACTCCACACCCTCCCCGGGCAGCTGATCCAGGCTCTGCCTCCTCCATGGAAGGAAGTTCTTCCTCATGTTGAGGGGGAACTTGTTGGGTTTTGGTTTGTGGCCATTGCTGCTCATCCTGTCACTGGGCACCACTGAACAGGGTCTGGCACCAACCTCTGTCACCCCTTGGAGATACAGTGAAGACCCTACTCCCCAAAAACCCAGAGAGACCCTGGCTAATGTGACCACACCCACAGCACAATCAGCTTACACTGAACGTCCTTTTTTTTCTCCAGTTAAATATTGCCAAATAACAAAGAGTAGCAAAATACTGAATGTTAAAAAAATAAATTTAATATAGTGTAATTAATTATTAAAAATTCTATATGGCTTTCTATGTAGTCCCCAAAGCCAGTTTGTTTCCCTGAGTACCAGGTGATGGACTGCCAAGGTGTAACCTGTTTGGGTTTGCAGAGTTCTGCAGTGCCTGTCTGCTCGTGCTCCTGTCTGGGAACAGGAAATTGTCCCCTCAGGACCATTGACATTTGATGTAAGTTCTTAACCCAGGGTCATTCTGACTTTTTTTTAATGGAAAAACTACATTGGTCTCTCTCCCTTGTTCACTTCTAAGCAGCAGCTCCAAGGAGAAGGAAATGAGCACCATGCCAAGGAAATTACATGAAGAAATTCCCAATCTCCCATGAAGAAATTCCCAATTAAAACACCAAATGCACAGGAGAGAATGACTGTTGGCCCCCATGCACACAGGCTTTCTCATTTCCCAGGCATTTTCTAAATCTTAAAGTTTAAAAAGCCCTCCCTGCAGCTCTCAGTGTTATTTGCTGTTTGTGTCCGTGCATTTTCCATTGTTTTTCCAGTCTTCTTCCTGCCCCAGGGCCTGGAGACAAGTGAAAGCTTGGATGAACTCTTTACCAACCTGGCTCCTGATGCCAAAACTCTGCTCCAAAGGGGATCCCTCAGCCCTCCTGGGCAGTGAAACACAGATGGAGAAAGTGCCTGAGCTGTCGGTGGGCTGGGAATTCCCTGGGAAGGCTCCTGGCTGAGCTCTGTCCCCGTTCACAGTGCAAAAACAGGAGGTGAAAATCAGCAGGGAGGGGAGTGTGAACAGCCCCCACACCCACAGGGATGCTGCAGGGACGGGCACCGTGGGGAGCTCACAGGACACCCAAAGGGGACCGAGGGGCTCCACAGGGTGGGGGACAAGGGGCACAAAGAGAGCCCTCACCAACCTGAGCACGCAGAGCATCCCAGCCCGGGCAGGGACAGCAACACCAGGGCACAGCTCCAGCCAGGAGAGGGGGGAGGCTGAGCCTGGAGCTTAAATAGAAACCAGAGCAGGGCCCCGGGATTGGAGGGTGCTGAGGCTCCAGGTGGAGCTGGTGAGGGTGAGGTGCCCAGGTGGGGCTGGTCAGGACAGTTGGGTGTGACAGTGACTGAACACGGTGGCAGTGCAGAACAGGGCAGTCTGTGTGTGCCCTCCATCCCCCAAACACACCTCCCTCTCCACATCACTGCTGGGGTTGGGCTCAGAGCAGGGGGGGGTGACGCCAGGAGCTGTCTGGATGCATCCTCAGGGAATCCAGAGGTGGGAAGCTGAGAGGGACCATCACACACACGGAAATACATCCCAGAGCCCTGGGGATCCCTGTGCCTGTGACCACCATGGCAGGAGTGCTGTATCATCTATTAAAGAGGAAATGCTCAGATAAATCTTGAAGCCCACACAGCCTGGTCACTCCCTCTGATCCTTCTGTCACGGATTCTCTGCAGATAAAAAAATCCATGCCTGCAAATGCTGAAATTCCTTTAGCTGTGACCCCATTGCATCATCAGCTCGGTGGGTTTGAGTCTCTGCATCCATTTAAAGGCTAAACCCATTTCCAAGATTAAAGAGGAAAATAAAAATAACTCAGTACCTCCCAGCCAGGAGAAAAATATATTATTCCCTTCATTAATCAAAATCTGGGTCACTCACCACACACACATACTATTAAGGAAGACAAATTAAAATTTTCTCTGAATAAAAGCCACTATTTCAGAGACTTGGTCTCCTGCTGGAAAGCTGAGCTGCAAAACATTCAGTCCCACCAGCCATCTTTGACACATTGCTGATAATTAAACCTCTGGCTGTCCTTCAGGCATGGATGTAAAGACTGGAAAAGCCTTTCCCCTGAGGATGCCCAGGATGGTGCTGCTCTCCCATCAGAGATGTAACAGGGGTGAAGCCCCATGGAGTCACCAGTGATGAAATGGGCCTGACTGGAGCAGGTGGTGGGAAGGCAGTGACACCTCCCTCACCAGAGAATCAGAGTCCTGGAATGGTGGAGGAGTGATCACCAGAAGGAGAGGGAGCAAAGCAGACACATTTCTTTCCCTGCCCATGGAAAACATGTTTTCCCACAGAGGGAAAAATGCCCACGTGGTGCCTTTGGGCCAAGGCAGTTCAACACCCAGGAGATGCAACAGGTGAATCAAACCCCATCCTGCTGCCACCCCAAAATCCTTCTCCCTCATCTCCTTTAATGAATCTGAAACCTTGTGCTACAAATCTTAATTAAATCCACATTTTCTAATATTCAAGTATGCTCCCAGAAAATTTCCAGCCGTGTCCTTCCACGGGAGCACCGAGAAGCTTTTTAAGTTTTAACATTTCTCTTCCATTTTCATTCTTAAAAGGTACTTTGTGCCCTTTATTCTTTCAGATTCAGGCTCCAGGCACTCATGCCGGTCTTTTCCCACCCTCACTGGTGCAGCCTTAGAAAAAAACAGCCATAATTCAAAAGTTTCTGCTTTTCCCTCAGCCCTTGTTTTTCTCGGCTGTCTCCTGGGCTGGCTATACTTTTTATGCAAATTTCCTGTGATTATGCAAAAAGATCTAATTAGATTGACTGATATTGTCATATCAACAGAGCGCAGACCTGCTCTGCAGAGCCCATGGAAACAGGAGCTGGCTGTTGCCCAGGCCACAGCCATGCAGCTCGTGGCTCAAAAATGGGTTTTTTTGGGGGGGAAGGAGCTGCAGTTACCAGACAAACACAAGCTCGTGGATGTCTGGTGGATCCCACACACAAAGAGCCGGCAAGACAAAAGAGGAGCTTCTCTTATCAGGGAATCATGGAATGGTTTGGGTTGGAAGGGGCCTTAAAGCTCATCCAGTCCCACCCCCCTCCATGGGCAGGGACACCTTCCAAACACAGCAGGGAATTTTTTAGTCTGGCTTATATTTTGAGAAGGAGAAGAAAGAGAAAGAGAGAGGAAGAAGAGGCAGACAGAAGGTAGATGGTCTCCCCCCAGCAGCCAGTGTGGTCCTGTCCACAAAATCAGATTCGTTCCCCCAGGTGGAACAGGCCAGTAATGACACACTAATTACTTATTGCAGAGTTGCATCATCCTGGGTGCTCTGTGAGACTCCACAAATCAACCCCCCAACAATCAGAACTTTTTACTCTTTACACATTCAGCAAATGAAGGAGTTAGTGTCCACTGGCTCCAGGTGACACAGGTCTCCTGTCAGGCAGTGTTCCCCTTGTCCCCAGTCAGAGCTGGTTCCAGCACAGTTGCTGAGTTGGATTGATTGGTTCTTGCTTCTCTCGGGAGCTCTCCAGGTGTCCTTGTGGCCCATAAATCCTTGTGTCCCTATCCCTGGTCCTTCCTTCTTCCCAAGCTTTGTTGACTTCCCCCAGGTCTGAGGTCACTGAAGCACGTCCAGCCCTAAACCTCAACAAGGCAATTCCACCAGCAATTTGTTTTTCCAACACCTGGACATCCCTTAGAGCTTAGGGATTAAATAATGGATTAAATCTCCCTTCTTGGTGATTAGGCTTGAAAGTAAACGAAGATCAAACAGCAAAGAACAACCTTTCTTAACATTTTACATATTCCACGTTTTACAACATTCCCACCTGGCTGTTTTGAGCCACTCCAGCCTTCCCCTGCTCTCCTACACCCCCTCACCTTGCTGGACACTTGGAGCTCTCCAAGGCCCCTGCCAGGACAGGGACTTTACTCCTCCCTTCATTTCCAGAGCATTTTCTTTTTCCTTCCCCACAGTTCCTCCCTGGCCGAGTTCCAGCTGAATCCAGCAGTGCTGGCACCACCTTCCACTGTCAGAGCTGCAGACACAGCCGTGCTGGGGACTCCAGGCTGTGCCACTGGCTCTGTGCTGCCCAGAGGGCAGGGCAGGGGATGGTTTAGCTCACAGGAGACAGAGGCATTCCTGGCCATTCCCAGCCCTGTCACTGTCTCTGCAGAACAGACACATTATTGACATCTCTGTGCTGCCTCCTCCCCCTGCAAAACGAGGGAGAGAGGGACTAATGTGGATGTAACTCCTCTGAGAGGCTTGGAAATCCATGGATGCAGTGACCAACTCAGCATTACTGCAAAGAGACTTCCCTGCTAATTCACAAAGGGGAAAGGTGACCCAGGAGAGGAGCAGTGGAATTACCCTGCAACTCCTTGGCTTCAGAGCTGGGCTCGAGGATCCTTGTGAGTCCCTTCCAGCTCCGAGCATCCTGTGCAGTCTGTGAGCCCAGGCCCTGGGACACATCTGCTTCCAAAAGCACCAGGAGTGCTTGGTGAGCCGGTTCAGCTGCACCTCAGCTGTTCCCTCACCACCTAATTCCTGCTTTTTAACGTGGCAGAGTTAAGCACTTGTGTCTGGCCATAAAAAGAATAAAGAGGGCAAAAGGAGTTGTTTCCTCCCAGCTTTGCTCCAGGAGGGAGGGCTGGGGGGGCACAGGGAGGGGATGTCCCGGGTTCTCAGGAGGGGTGAGAGGAGGGGACAGGCCAGGACTGACAAAGGACCACGGGAGGTTAGGAGAGAAACTCCTGAATTTCCAGTGAGAGTAACAAACACAGAGACCTGGAGGAATAAGAAGAATTAAATATTATCCAGCTTGGAAAGCTGCTTGTCACCTTCCCGAGGAAATAAAGAGAATAAAGATAAATATGCTGCATAAGGAAAACCTGTGTCTTTTAGGAGAGCTGGCATTTTTCCAGTACAAAGCAGGAGGAAAAACTCAGGGGACAAGAAACTGTCTAGTTAAAGTGTCTCTAGCTCAAAGCTACATTTCTTAGTGCCTCTTATTATTGCTCCTTAAGATGCTCATATTTTACTCCATTGCTTCAATCCCAGTGCTGAAGATCATCCAGCTCTTCCTCCATAAAAAGGATGTTTCCAGCTCATTGTTACCAACTTATTTCTGATTGCTGTACCAGCATTGCTATGAAAATATTAAATAAAACTGGTCCCCACTCTTGTCCTTCAGGAAATCCCCAGGTAAGTCCCTCCAGCCTGTGACTTCCACCAGCAGTACTTTTTCCTCTCTCCTCCAGGCAATTATTCATCTCCTTGGTCGGATTATGGCTCCCATTATTATCCATCCTGTCCTATTTAAGCAGTAATATCCCATCTGGTGCAGTGGCAACTGTTTCATTCCCTCTGTCCCTGTGTTTAACACAAACCATCCACACAGAAACCAGAGATATTCCATGTACTTGGCTTTGGCCAGTGAGCAAATGACCTTTCAGTTCTGTCCATCATCTCCACTCCTTCCTTTATTCCCTTCTGCCCTTATGAACCCTGAACCTTTAGTGTTTAATGTCCCTTAGGAAGCCCAGCCTGTCCTGGGGCTCCCAGGATTTCTCTCCACATTTCCTGCTGGATTTGATGGTCAGCTCCCTCAGTTATTCATTGAAGTCTTATCCTTAATCCCTTTCTGGGTGGATTTGCATTTGTTACCTCGGGGCCCAGTTCTCCAGAGTTCTGGCACTGGGGATTCAAGCAGGTTGGGGGTTTATCCATATTCAGCTCCCTGAGCATTTCCAGCTTTCCTAAGGAACCCTCTGAGCTGCTCAGTTTGTGCCTTTGAAATTCCAGACCCGGCTGAGAAGGTGGGCTCTGCTTTGGCAGCCTCTCTCCCACCTGCCTTTGCAGCTCCTCCAGACTCTGTCATTTAAACTGAAGTGACCTGTAAGTGTTCAGTTCAGGGCATTTTCTCAGGAAAAAAATAAGAGAATTCTTTACAATTTTCTTCTCCCTGCTTACCCAAACACTCAAAATATCATTGCCTCCTATTGATCAACTGGCTGCCAGGTAAATAAATCATCTGACTGCTCTGCTCTGAAGTGCTATTGACTTGCCATTATTGCTGCAACTTTTTTTGTCTTATTTATCCATGGGAAGAAAAGTCTCTCCTGATTTGATCCTCATTTACCCCTGTGAGGACAATAAATGGCTGTATTTTCACCCTGCTCCATTCCTTCCTCGAGGGCCAAGATTCCTCTGATATTTCACAAAATCATTTTATCCACTTTAAGTTTGTTTTTTTGTGTTTTTTTAACCTCATCTTTCATCCACTCACTCCCTTCTCTTTAGCCATAGCTGTTTATTATTATAGTTTGATTATCCTGTCTCTGGACCATGAAATCAGAGTGATACAATACCAAAGAGAAATATCACAAGGGGCAATGCTAAAATATAAAATACTTAATGCTTCTTAAATATTTTAAAGAGACTATTCTGACTGGAGGGAGCAGAGGCTGCTGGCAATGCTCCTTTGAATTAATGCTACTTAAATATGCCAAATTTTGCTTTGATCTTATTAATTCCAATCACAAACGAAGCACAGCTTTCACTCTGGGTGGTTTTTTTTTCCCCTGCAAAAGATCAAAATATATCTTGTGTCCAGCAATTAAACAGTTTGTTTCTGAACTCCACCAAGTTTAATATTCCACTTGAAATGCAAGGGTAGGAAGCCTGTTAATAAGAAGTATATTAACCATGATTTGTGCTGAGCTTCAACACTTTGCAGTGATGCCTTAATGGGATTTTGACTTATTTAATGGTTTGGGAGAAGGGGCAAGGCCGGGCAGGGCTGCCCCAAGGAGGGAGGAGGGTTGAGTTTCATCCCAGCAGTCTGCAGGATGGAGTTCTAAAATGCAAAATCTGAAACAGAGCCTGGCAGTGCAGCTCTCCCCGTGTGCTGTTCACCTGTGCTTTCCTCACATCCCAGTGCTCTGTGCAGCTCCAGGTGCTGCCCTTTGGAAATGCCCTCGGCACAAATCCCAGATGGAAAAGCCTTTCCCTGGGCGGGCAGCTCAGCCTCTGCCCTCAGAGCTGCTGCTTTCCTCGGGCTTGCCCTTTAGAAAATAACAAGTGCAGCCCTTTGTAGGCTGGGAGAACATGAAATCAAAGGATATTAGTTTACCTTGCAGGCCCAGAGCCGGGAGGGAACGGTGGGTGATTTATTCCTGCTCTATTCAGAGGCTGTAATTGGTCTCTTTCCTGGAGCCCTTTGATGAGCTGAGCTCAAACAGCCTCTCTGGAGGGGTTCCCACACCACAGAGCTGGAGCAGGGACCCACTTTGTCAGGGTTTGTCCCAGCAAACAACAGGTTCTCAGCAAGAAACCCCCCTGTTCACCTGAAGATCCCTCCACTCCCCCAGTGTGTCCCTTGTCTGAGGGCCCAGAACTGGACACAGGATTTGAGGTGAAACAGAACCTGCCTGGTTCCCATTTCTCATCCCTGTATCCCTGGTGGAAACATGTCCAGTAGGTCCAGCCACCACCAGATGATCCTCCCCAGCTGCAGCAGGCAGCTCATCCAGCCCACACTGCCACCAGGCCAGCTCTGTGTGCCCCACCTGGCACATCCAGACACACACATTTGTTCTTTAATAAAGTTCAGCAAAAGTGGTGTTTGCTTTCTGTGTCGGTGTTTCATCTCACTGCTGACTTTTATGGCCTTCTCATAAAGCTTGAAAGCTCATCTTGTGGTGTAATCAAGCTAAAAACCATGTTATCACAACAGCGTGATTGTTTATGCAATATGTTGGAGGCCTTTTAAAAAAAGCCCATGTTCAGGCTGCTCTAGAAGAGCAACAGGACGCTGGAAAGTTGATGCCTCTCATAAACTGTAATATTTTATTTAACTACGAATAAGACTCAGCTGACAGAAAGACTTTATGGCTGCCTATTAATGTGAACAGGAGCCATGGATCATGCCTAGCACAGGAACAAATCATGGGGGCCACCTGTTCAACAGGAAGCATCTTTTGTGCTGTGCTTCTGTTTGCCATCCAACCCACCAGCTTCAGCTTGGGTAAACGTTCTTGTTTGCACTGAATGTTTGGTGTCACTGCTGAATATCATCATTTGTGTTGAGAAAAAACCACAGAATCCTGGAATGGTTTGGGTGGGAAGGGACCTCAAAGCCCATCCAGTGCCACCCCTGCCATGGGCAGGGACACCTTCCACCAGCCCAGGGTGCTCCAGCCTGGCCTTGGACATTTCAAGAAAGATGGAGAGGGACTGGGGATAAAGGATGGAGGGACAGGACACAGGGAATGGCTTCCCACTGCCAGAGGGCAGGGAGAGATGGGATGCTGGGAAGGAGGGGGATGGAGTGGGACACTCCACCAGCCACCTCGGCAGATCCCCTTTGTCTCCGAGGCACTTCTGCTCATGGGTTTCCCTGTAGCAGGAGCATTTCTGTCTGGACAAGGATGGCTTTCCTTCCCAAGGTGTCCCTAATGCAGATCTCCTTCAGTTCCCTGGGATGGCTCCTGCCTTTCACACTCCCCCCTCCATGGGCAGGCTTTGGGCTCCAAGCTCAGAGCAGAGCCCATCCCTGCCAGTCCTTCCCAACTGCTTCTTACAAGGCTTTGCTTCTTCCAGCTGGACAGTTTTGCATGACTTGAGAGCACCAGGAAATCACAGAGTGTCCTTTCCTCTTCAGGGTTTTTAATTAACATTTCTATTATCGAGCTTAATTAGCACATCTCTGGCTTCCATCTGCCTTCCCCTGTTCCAGCCTGGTACAGACACTTTGCTACGACATCATGGATCGTACCATGGACAATGACAAATGAGCATCACTGTGTCCAGATCCCACGGGACAGGCTGGGAGACTCTGGGGTCAAGAGGCCACTCCTTTTAGCCCCTGCTTTATTCCCGTGGTTATTCCTGACATGCTGCCCACGGAAATTCCCTGTGCTGTGAGAACTGGTCCGAGCCAGCACTGGGAGGAGAGGGCTCAGTTGTCCCCCGAGTCCTGCCCGGACCATTCCCACTGTGGATGTGCAGGATCCCCTCAGCTGTGCCAGCCATGCCCAGTGCTGCAGCCTCAGCAGCAGCTGAGCCGCTCCCCCCCTGCCCACCGAGAGAGCAGCTCGTGTGCAGCGACCTTTTCAGCATCCGAGGAGCGATGGGAGCTGCCAGCTGGGCCCCTTTGAGCCTGGCAGGCTCTGACAGGTGACGTGGGCCCCAGCTCCCCTTCCACCTCCCGTCAGTGGCAATCACTGCCCGTGTGCCCCAGGGCACCGTCCCCTCATCTCCATCCTGTGCCCACTGACAGCGCAGCCCCCACCCACAGCCCCACGGGCAGCCCCACTGACAGCTCCCAGCCTCATTCTCCACAGTGCCTCTGGCCAGAGCAGCTCCTGGAGGCTCCCCAGGGCTCCAGGTCCCTCTGCAGCATCAGCTCTGCTGAGATCTCTGCTGACAATTTTGGGGGAACCCCATCAAGGGATGGCCTGAATGTCAGATATAGAAAAGCAGGTTTGGGATGGAAGGGACCTTAAAGATCACCCAGTGCCACCCCTGCCATGGGCAGGGACACCTTCCACCAGCCCAGGGTGCTCCAACCTGGCCTTGGACACTTCCAGGGATCCAGGGGCAGTCACAGCTTCTCTGCCCAACCTGTGCCAGGGCCTGCCCACCCTCCCAGTGCATATGGATGGGCCATGCCCAGCTTTCCATCCACTAAAACCCCAGGCAAGGAACCTTCCAGGAGGAGATTTCAGTCAAACACAAACCAGTGAGTGCAACTGGGAGACACAGCAGGATCATTACAGGACCCCTCTGAAATCACCAACACCCCTCAGGCTCCCATGTCCGAGCTCTGGTGCTGCAGGGGTAGAGAGGAGGCGATGTTTGTTCTGGCCCAAATCCACCAGGAGCAGCCAGGCATCCCTGGGAAGGTCTGGGGGCTGGAGAAGATCGATGGCATTCCCTGGACAAATGACTCAGCTGTGTGCAAAGCCAGTTGGTTACTGTGCTCGTTAGCTGGAGCGGAGCAGGAGCTGTCTGAGCACAGCAATTAGCAGCGACCTCAGATACTTCAGAGATCCTCTATAATTTATCAGAGCTGGATTAAACCAGGGAGGAGAAATCAGCTGAGCCAGCAAGTCCTGCATCATCTCAGTGCCTCTCCAAGGTGAATATCAAACCCTTTCCTGGGCTGCCTCAGGAGGAGTTCAGCTGGATGGAACCACATTGCCACCAGGAGCAGACGTGTCGGGAAAACACTGGGATTGTGCACGAAGCTGCTTTGGTGATTGCAGGTAATTAAGGCCTGGTGCCTGGGCTGGTGGAGAGATGGACAGATGCCGTGTTCACCCTTCCTCGCTGACCGGCCTTGGCCTCTCCCGTGCTCTTCCCTGTGCTCCGGGAGCTCGTGCGGCTGCTCAGCACCCTGGACAGCTCCATCTCCCGCCCTGTTCGCTCCCTGACGGGCTCAGAAAGCCACACCAGCCCCCCCGCCCCAATCCCACCCGAATTTAGCATCCCAGGTGCCCCAGGGGTCCCTCAGGAACACGCACTCTGCTGTGTAGTGTGGGGAGAACGCTTAAATCACAGAGCCCGGAGGAGCACGGAGAGCACAAACCTGACAGCTGCCTGCAATTAATTCTCCTGGAGCTTTGAAACAAGCACCCCATCTTGATTTTATTAATTCCAGTGATGGACAATCCATTACAGCTCTTGTTAAGATGTAGTACTTCATTACCTACAGTGATTTCTTGCTTCTGACCTGAACTTGTCTGGTTCCAGCCTCAGTCCCCAGATCTCGTTAGGGTTTTGTCTCCTGGGTGGAAACATCTGTATTGTCAGTGATCCTGCACCTCTGCAGAGCTTGGGGCAAGGAGCAGGTTATTCCTGAACTCTGTCCTGAACTACCCACCCTTTCATAAAATCATGGAACCAGGGAATCATGGAATGATGGGAGGGGACCTCAAAGCCCATCCAGTGCCACCCCTGCCATGGGCAGGGACACCTTCCACCAGCCCAGGGTGCTCCAACCTGGCCTTGGACACTTCCAGGGATCCAGGGGCAGCCACAGCTTCTCTGCCCAACCTGTGCCAGGGCCTGCCCACCCTCCAGCCAGCAACTCCTTCCCAATATCCCATCTGAATATCCCCTCCCTCCTTTCCTGAACCACATACCATTTCCTTCTGCTGACTCTTCTCTGAGCCAGGGTCTTTCCTGACTTTCTGATGTCAGAGCTGGAGCTCCCATGCCAGTAACAGCCCAGCTTAGCACAAGATAAAACGATCTCCAAAACTCCACCCACTTCTTCCCAGGTGCTTCCTTATTTATAGAGGAAGGTGGAGTTTTTGAGATCTTATTACCTTGTGCCAAGCAGGTTCATGTCCCTGTCCCCTCCCTCAGCACCAGCAGCCAGGGGACAGTCTTTGAGACCAGCCCAGCACTGAACAAAGCTCCCCTTTGCTGAGACAACATCAGGGATGTTTGTGGCAGCTGAGCATGTCCTGCTGCTCCATCACAGCCTCTCCTCGTGGGATCACTGCTGTGGGTGACTCCACTTCCTAAAGACACCAGAGGCTCCAGGGATGGAGGGTGTGCAAAGCACAGCTTTGGAAGGGACCACTGGGATGAGAGCCATGGGATGGAAAAAATCTGGATTAGTCAGGAGCACAAAGCCCCGTGGGAAGGATTCCCTGGAGCAGGAGCAGTGCCAGGCAGGGCAGCTGTGCTGGGATCCGTTCCTGCATGGAGAGCTCTGCCCTCAGCAGGAGGAGCCCAGGCAGAGCTGGGGATGCTCTGTCTCACCAGCTCCCACCAGGCAGGACACTCGAGGTGTGCCCTCGGGGATATCAGAGGGTAAGAATGACCCAACCCCCATGCCCAGGGCACCTGTACCCCGGTGTGGGCACGGACAGGGGCTGGCAGCGGGACATGGGCACAAATCCCACCCCCCAGTGCTCTCTCCCCTCTCCATCGGTGCCTCAGTGAGCAGCGAAGTGCTGCCTGCTTTTCCAGGTCTCCATGGCAACCACCCAGGCTCCAATTAGCTAATGGCAGAGATAAACTGGAGGATACTTAGGAAATTCTTCTAAAATCGTTGCTGCTGTTCCAGTTTGCTTCGTTTCACAGTGTAAAGTCATCCTCCTGCTTGTGCAGGAGCGACACGGGGACGTGTGGCAAAGGGTTTGTGGCTTGGCTGATTGCCCCCAACAAACCTGGATGGATTCTAAAAACACAGAGTGCTCCCAGGCACGAGAAATTGAAGTTTTATTTAGGTCATTACAGAGAGCCTCTATTAACTCACCTGGAGAAGAGTGCATATTAAAATGTAAATATGTCCCTTAACTGCCTGTGTCTGCTCACTCCACGGGCTATTTTTCATGCCACGTATTATTATCAGTAAAATAAGTTGTTTAAAATGTTTCTTATCGCTTATTGTTTGTCTTGCAGCTCCCAGAAAGGCAGAGTCCAGCGCACAGCAAACCTGCAGTGGGAATTCTGGGCTCTCCAGACAGAGAATTAAGCCTGATGACATCCCATGGCCATTTTTCTTATTGTACTTGAGATTTACAGAATCATGGAATCACTGGGGTTGGAAAAGCCCTCTAAGATCATCGAGTCCAACCACATCTCCAGGCCACCACAAACCATGTTCCCAAGTGCCACATGAGGATGTTTAGCTCCTGACCCTGCAACCACCTCCTTCCTTGCTGGGTTCTGCATTCCATTTCCCAGCTATTGCTACTTGAAACATCAAACCCACGGAATATTCCTTCCTATCTCCTCCCCCTCTGGGTAATCCCATCTCCCAAAGGCTGCTGACCTTTCCTGGATGCACACGAGGTCTCACCACCAATCCACCCAAGGCTGCTTCCCTCTCTCCTGTGTGAAGTGGAGCCCAGCAGTGCCAGAGCAGGCAGATCTGAAATCAGTTTGGTGTTTACTGATGCCTGGCTCGGTTTGATTCGTACCTTGCTGAGACAATCGACCACCAGCAATTTCCTCCAGCTTGGAACAGCCGGTGGGAAGTGCTGGAGCAGGACAACGGCGGTGGCACTGCCACAGCTGGGGAGAAGATGTCTGCAGCCAGCGAGGTGCCTACAGGTCCATCCTGGAAATCACTCCTCTGCAAACTCCAGAACCCCCCAGGTTACCTGGAGGCAGAAGAAATGAAATACCTGTTAAAATTTGCAGTTTTGGGAAGGGGGATGAACTGATGCTCTGAATTAACCCCCCAGGAAAGGAGGATGAGGCTCATCCCGAGCTCTCCCTCAGGCCAACTTGGTGCTTCAGACGTGGAAGCAACATCATGAAGATAAAAGAGATAAAAGATAAAGAGATAAAACTCATAAGTAGAAATCAGAGAAGGTTTAGGTTGGATATTAAAGGAAATTTCTTCCTGGAAAGCGTGGGCAGGCATTGGCACAGCTGCCCAGGGCAGGGGTGGATCCCCATCCCTGGAGGGATTTCCAAGCCCTGTGGATGTGGCACTTGGGGACATGGGGCAGTGGTGGCCTTGGCAGTGCTGGGGAACAGCTGGGCTTGATCTTGGAGGGCTTGTCCAAGCTAAATTATTCCATGCTGCTGTAAATCTCCCGTGCCATGAGAATAATGGCCTTGGGATGTCCCTGGAGCTTTGCTCAAGGTGCCCCCTGAGCTCCCCAGGGCCCAGCTGCAGCATCCAGACTGTCCCAACAAAACACAGGGACACTCCTGGGCTCAGGGGGAATGCTGAGAGCTGCTCCAAGCCTTGCACAGTCAGGATGGTCTTTCCATGGACTGTGGGAAAAGCAGAGCAGCTCCAGAGCTGGAATTTTCACTCCAGGGCAGAGAAAGCACTGCCGAGGTATTTTTTTGCTGTCAGAGCATAAAAGAAATAAACAACATTCATTGCTGTAGCATGCTGGAGAGAAAACAACTTTTTAAGCCTGAAGTGGTCTTTTCTACACTCTGTTTAGTTTTTTTTTTCCTATTTTTTAATCCCGTGACACACAGCTGGAATAAGAGGGACCTCGGGGTGGTGCTCAGCCTCCAAAGAGCACAGCAAGCTCCACAGTGAGGTGCTTTGAGCACATTTCTTGTGAATTTTAGAGGGGTAAAAGAGAGAACTTCTCCCTTTTTAAGCCTCCTTTCAGTGCTTTCATGTGTGGGCTCACCTTTCACTCAGAGGCTTCCCCATACCCGATGGGATAAGCCAGGGGTGCTGAGGAGCAGAGACTGTGCCCAGGCTGAGCCACCTCTGGAAAGGGAATGTTATTCAATTGTTCTCTTTCTTCTCCTTTTGTAGCTTGCTGATCCTGAAAGTGCAGCTGACAGATTAGTGCAGATTGTGCACCCCAGAGTGCTGTGCAGGGAATTCCATCTGGATCCAGGACACGTGAGCTGGAGCAGATCAAAGGGATGGGTCAGTGGTGGGTCAGGAAAGGCAACTCCCCACCTTTGCTGGGCTTCCACAGCCTTGGGAAACTTGATGTTCGTGGAAAACTGGATCTCTGTTCCCACCCAGAGTCCCTGAGGCTGGAAAAGCCCTCCCAGCCCATGGATGCCCCTGTGTCCATCCCCACCTTATCCCCAGCCCAGAGCACTGAGTGCCACTCCAGGCCTGCCTTGGACACCTCCAGGGCTGGGCACTCCAAACCTCCCTGGGCAGCCCCTGCCAGGGCCTGACCACCCTTTCCAGGCAGAAATTCCTGCTGCTGTCCCACCTGAGCCTCCCCTGGCACAGCTGGAGTCGAACTACAAAGATTTGCCCATATTATGGACATTTTTCCTGTGTGCAGATGTGACAGAACTGGCCTGATCTCTACAGCCCAGATGTTCCTCCTGCCTGGAGGTGCTGCTGCACTGAGGGAGTCTCAGGGAGGGGTTCTTAGGGTTTGTTCCTCACTGGATAATTTTCTTTGCCTTAAAAGCAGGAATTTATTACCTCTAACTACCAGAAGAATAGCAAGCAGGAGAGGTATCCATCATTTGTCCATCACCTCTCTTTAAAACCCATTCTTTTCTCATTCCCAGTAAATAACCTGCAAAATTATGTGAAAATAAAATCCCATCATAATGAAAATGACTTTTTAGACAGTTGGCAAAGCAAATTTCCAAGCAAGAAAAATAGAAGACTGGGAAATAACTCAATATTCAGGATATCAGCCCATCTTCATCAACCTGTGTTACGAGATTAACTTGTCAATGGAAAATCTTGATTTAGGGTTTTTTACAGAAGTGCTGTGACTTAGATATTTAAATTTCACAGCAAATAAAGGAGAACACACAGACAAATCAACCCTTCTCTCAAAACATTTGCTCAGGGATTTAATTTGGAAGCTCAATAGCTTATGGCATTTATTAACAGATCATTGAATGACAAGTTTAAACTTCAGCTAAATATTCAGTCTGTTTTTAATATGGCCCTTTCGCTGTTTATGTGCTGCAAAGTCTATTTATTATTCAAAGAATAAAGTTCAAATATGGGAACACAAGCATAGGAAGAAGAAGTGTAATATTGAGAGCACTGAGTGTGTTTTAACTGCACTGCCAGCTGAAAAATTCCTCACTACAATATTGTCTTTGGGAAAATTTCGCCTACTTGGATCCATACATGATGGATTCCAGTCTCCCTGGGCCCCCATGACCACTCAGGGCAGATGCCCAGTCAGTCTCCTGTGGGAAAACATAGGATCCATCCAGAACATTCAATATATTCCCATGGGATCACATCATGGGATTGTTTTCACAAACTGATAATGCATCCTTCTTTCCCCTCTTTTCCTGTCAGGAGCTATTCTAAAATTACTTTTCCTGAATCTCAGGAAATTTCTTCTACTTTCCAGCCTAAACTTCCCCATGGGCATTTTAAATCCCCTTGTCCTTGTGCCAGCACTGCCCTTCAGGACAACACCCCCCTTTGTCCCTGGTCCAGCAGATTTCCCCAAGGCACTCACACCCCCTTTCAGTCCCAGCTTTGCTCATCTCATTAACCCTTTAGCCTCCTGTCAGGGGCCAAGCTCTGAGTCTGGACCTGGTTTAGACTGAGTTAACTTTTCCTGGACACAAGGAGGGCACTCTGCTGGTCCAGCTCAGCACCCACCTCCTCCCACCTCAGGACCTGGGCAGCATTTCCACAGAGTCCCAGAATGGATTGGGTTGGAAGGGACCTTAAAAACCAACCCATTCCAACCCCCTGCCATGACAGGGACACCTTCCACCAGCCCAGGTTGCTCCAGCCTGGCCTTGGGCACTTGCAGGGATGGGGCAGCCGCTCCCCCACTCTGATTTGGCCGTGTTTCCTCAGCCCTGAGCAGTGCACAGAGCCCAGCACACTCCCCCTGTCCTGAACACAGCAAATAGACAAATGACTGAGCAGGGAACAAGCTGGCTGTGCTCACAGAGTTCATCACAGAGTGCAGATTGTGCCTCTCCGAGGCTCCTTCCCTTCCCTTCCCTTCTAATGGAAGCAGCCGAACTCCTCCGTGTTATCTCAGAATACACGTGTACATAAACCAAAATAAGCCCAAGGAGCCAGGCTGGGAGCATTTAAATAGAAATCTGTAAGCCTTTTACTGGAGCAAGCCTATGAATAAAACCCATTCCATCTCCCAGGAAAGAAGTGTTATCATTGGAAATGAACTCCTCCAGCTGACAGGCTCGGAGAGGCCCTCGCTGAGCAAAGCAGAGCAGCACTAACACTGACATGGAGAGCCCAGGAAGGGATGTACTTGGAATTAGAGGTGCTGTTCACCTGTCAGAGCTGCACAACAGCGAAGTAATCCAAGCCTGAATTTCAAGTTCCCGTTGGTTCTCTTTGCTGCTGAAAAGGGCTTTGAGCAGTTCATTTGTCTGTCACGGCCCCAGTTCCCTCTCAGTGACAACAGGCTGTGCATCACCTGCTCCCCAGCACAGCCAGGCTGCTGTGCCCTGAGGATGCAGCTCTGGGATCCATCAGCAGGATGGGGCATCCCTGGTCCTGCCAGCTGGATGTGAGGTGGACAAGGTGCTTTCTCCTGAGTTCAGTGTCACCATCACAGGATGAGCACTCTGGGGTGCTCCAAGGACAAAGCACTGGGATGAGGAGCTGATTCCTTTCTTCCACTATCTTTCATTTGAAGAGCTTGTTAATTATCCTGCCCAGCCCTGGGAGGCTGATAGGGATCAGCTCCTCAGCTCACGTGCACCAGTCCAGGGCTGCAGCTCAGCCAGAGTCCCATGGGGTGGCCGGGAGTCACAGCAGGAGCCCCAGTGCCAAGTTCATCCTTTAATCACCAGGCAGCTCATTAAAACATGCAATTACTTCTACAGAATGAATAAAAATACAGCCTGTGACTGGTGCACCAGCTCGTGGTTTGTGTCACGGCTACCCCAGGGTGCTGCTCTAGAGAACCTGTCCTCAAACATCAACCTGTGTCCATGGATTTCTGATTCCAGGGCTCTGCTGGCCCCTGGAGCAGTTGGAGAAGCAGAAAGCCCCCCAGATTACAGCACCAGGGCACGGTCAGTTATCCATGAGATGGTTTCTTATCAGCAGACCCTGGTACAGCACCTCCCTCGGGAAACGCTGCACAAGGAGGAAGAGGATAAAGATTTTCTGTTTATACCACAGGGATTCAAAGCAGTTGGAACAAGTCCAAAGAAAAATGAATCAGTATCCTCTGCACAGAGAAAGGGGGGCACAGCTCACTCCCTTGGAGCCATGAAGGATTGATGGGTTTTAGACTGCAGGAATCAACTCTATCACTAAACGTATCTGTAACACATCCCCAATCCCTGCCACACATCGTAACAGGGTGTGAGTTTAAAGCCAGGTGTATGTAGAGTGCAGCAATAAAATAGGTGAAATAACAGGGAAACATCTTCGACATCAACACCTGCACAGCCTGAGTGCCTGCAGACCCAGGAGCCCCTGCACTGACAAGACTCCTTCAGGCCATAACCTTGCCCAGCCCTCCCCTGCGTTCTTGCCCAGCAAATTAATTTTTCTCAGGTCTCTGTCCCTGGAACCCACCTGCCCCATCCCCAGCGTGCCTGAGCCCCCCACGCCCACCATCCCCCCTGCAGGAGGGCAGGATGTGGCCCATTGCTCCTGCAGTTCCCCCACAATAAAGCTGTTTCCCTCACGAGGATGCCACGACTAAAAAAAATGGCTTTCTCAGCGGAGGGCTTTGAAGATGGAAATTTCCAAGTGTAGTAATTTATATTACTTAATTACACCAGGACTGAAATTTAAATTAGGACCAGGTTTATCCTTCAGTGCAGTGTTTAATAAGCTCGATGTTTTTCCTTGTGAGCTCTCCCCAGCTCACCCCCTCCCTGCCCGCCCACCCCCAGGGGCAGGGGGGGACATCCCTCCCCTCCCGCTTCTGCTCCACCGCTCGAAGCTAACGAGGGGTGACGAGGGAAGACGGAGCAAAGCAAGCAGCGGGTTTGCAGCAGCTTCAGAGCCGCTGGCTGCTGGGAGCTCAGCGGAGAGCAGATGTGGTGCTGGATCCTGCTTTAACACACAGCACACACAGCACACACAGCACACACAGCACCCCTGACGGCCCCGCTGCCACTGCGGCACGGCGAGCTGGGCAGGGATTGCTGGGCAGGGATTGCTGGGCGAGGATTGCTTGGCAGGGATTGCTGGGCGAGGATTGCTGGGCGAGGATTGCTGGGCGAGGATTGCTGGGCGAGGATTGCTGGGCGAGGATTGCCGGGCAGGGATTGCCGGGCAGGGATTGCTGGGCAGGGATTGCTGGGCGAGGATTGCCGGGCAGGGATTGCCGGGCGAGGATTGCTGGGCAGGGATTGCTGGGTGAGGATTGCTGGGCAGGGATTGCTGGGCGAGGATTGCTGGGCAGGGATTGCTGGGTGAGGATTGCTGGGCAGGGATTGCCGGGCAGGGATTGCCGGGCAGGGATTGCTGGGCAGGGATTGCCGGGCAGGGATTGCCGGGCAGGGATTGCCGGGCAGGGATTGCCGGGCGAGGATTGCCGGGCGAGGATTGCCGGGCGAGGATTGCCGGGCAGGGATTGCCGGGCAGGGATTGCCGGGCAGGGATTGCCGGGCGAGGATTGCCGGGCGAGGATTGCTGGGCAGGGATTGCTGGGCAGGGATTGCTGGGCAGGGATTGCTGGGCGAGGATTGCTGGGCGAGGATTGCTGGGCAGGGATTGCTGGGCAGGGATTGCCGGGCAGGGATTGCCGGGCAGGGATTGCCGGGCAGGGATTGCCGGGCAGGGATTGCCGGGCGAGGATTGCCGGGCAGGGATTGCCGGGCGAGGATTGCCGGGCGAGGATTGCCGGGCGAGGATTGCCGGGCGAGGATTGCCGGGCGAGGATTGCTGGGCAGGGATTGCCGGGCAGGGATTGCCGGGCAGGGATTGCCGGGCAGGGATTGCCGGGCAGGGATTGCTGGGCGAGGATTGCTGGGCAGGGATTGCCGGGCGAGGATTGCCGGGCAGGGATTGCCGGGCAGGGATTGCCGGGCAGGGATTGCCGGGCGAGGATTGCTGGGCAGGGATTGCCGGGCAGGGATTGCCGGGCGAGGATTGCCGGGCGAGGATTGCTGGGCAGGGATTGCCGGGCGAGGATTGCCGGGCGAGGATTGCTGGGCAGGGATTGCCGGGCAGGGATTGCCGGGCGAGGATTGCTGGGCAGGGATTGCCGGGCAGGGATTGCCGGGCGAGGATTGCCGGGCGAGGATTGCTGGGCAGGGATTGCCGGGCGAGGATTGCCGGGCAGGGATTGCCGGGCAGGGATTGCCGGGCAGGGATTGCTGGGCGAGGATTGCTGGGCAGGGATTGCCGGGCAGGGATTGCCGGGCGAGGATTGCTGGGCGAGGATTGCTGGGCGAGGATTGCTGGGCAGGGATTGCTGGGCAGGGATTGCTGGGCAGGGATTGCTGGGCAGGGATTGCTGGGCGAGGATTGCTGGGCAGGGATTGCTGGGCAGGGATTGCCGGGCAGGGATTGCCGGGCAGGGATTGCCGGGCAGGGATTGCTGGGCAGGGATTGCTGGGCGAGGATTGCTGGGCGAGGATTGCTGGGCAGGGATTGCTGGGCAGGGATTGCTGGGCAGGGATTGCTGGGCGAGGATTGCTGGGCGAGGATTGCTGGGCAGGGATTGCTGGGCAGGGATTGCTGGGCAGGGATTGCTGGGCGAGGATTGCTGGGCGAGGATTGCTGGGCAGGGATTGCTGGGCGAGGATTGCTGGGCAGGGATTGCTGGGCACTCCCGTGTTTGCTGGGGGAGAGCCTCAAAGAGGAGGGAAAGTCATCACAGAAAGGTTTGGGTGGGAAGGGAACTCAAAGCCCATCTCATCCCACCCCCTCTCCTGGGCAGGGACAGCTTCCACCAGCACAGGTTGCTCCCAGTCCTGTCCAGCCTGGCTCAGGCACACATATATACCTTAATTTCACCCAAACAGACTCAAAGTGCAGCTTTCTCTCTCCTCAGCTCCTCTTTGTACTGTGCTGACACCCAAAAGCACAACCCAAGCCCTGCCTTCCAAAAACAGCAAAGAAATGTCTCGTTGCCTGAGCCAGCACTGCTTTAATCCAACGTCCACATCCTGGTGAGGGGACAGGGGAAAAAAAAGAGAGGGACTGGGGCCCCCCTTCCAGCTGGTGGCAGATTCCCAGCAGTGCCTGCAGCAGCTCCTGGGCAGCAAGGGATTGGTGGCACTGCTCACACTCACTCACTGTAATCTCAATTCTGCATCACTTGTATTTTCTAAACAAAAAAAAAAAAAAACAGGCTGACTATTAAAGCTGAAATGAGGCATTTTGAGAGCTTTTAGATTTATATAGCCAATGCCTCAAAAGAAATGGATGGCTCCATTATAATGAGAAAGAAAGAAAAACCTTTCCCAGAGCCCATTACAAAAAAATAAAGTCATTGATGTCGCCCGCTCTACAAAAAAAATCTAATTTAAGGTTTATGACAAACATGACAAAACAAGTGCACGCGCCTCAGAATCATTCACAAAACACAGCAATGGACTGGATAAACAGCCATAAGTAATGCAGTAAAAATTTGTTAATTAAACATTTAATGTGAGGGAGCTGAGGAGCTGGCGGGGGGGATCTGCAGCTCTATTTTTAGTGCTCGCTGAGCTGAGCAGCTCCTCTGCCCACACACGGAAATGACGGCCCCGCAGGTAATGACGGGTTTGGAAGGGCCACCTGAGGCACTGGGGGTTATCAGAGCCAATGGGGCCAGTGGGGGTGTGCTGGGGTGGGATTGTTTTCCTCCCTGTCGCTGTGTGGGGCTGTTTGGGATCTGTGCTGGCAGCAGGATTGATCCCACAGGGATGAGTGTGGGCAGGGCTGGCACAGCACTGATGGCTGCTCTGCTGCTCAGCACGAGGATCTGGGGGGACACAGCCAGGACAGCTGAGCCCAACTGCCCCAAGGGGTGTCCCAGAGCACGTCTGTGTCCCTCAGCACACAGAGCTGGGGAAGAAGGAGGAAGGGTGGGATGTTCAGTGACAGTGCTCTCTTCCCAAGTCCCATGTCACCCCCATGTCCTGGGGATGGCTGAACACCATGGGGAATGCATTCCTTGCTTTGCTTCTCCTTTCAAACCGTCTGCCTCAGCCCACGAGTCCCCTCACTTCTCCCCATCCCACGGGGGCAGAGAGTGGCTGGCTGTGCTTGGCAGATGGGGTTGAAGCACACCAGGAGCCAAAGGAAAAGCCCTGCTCCTGCAAACCACAGCTTCCTGGGGATGGGCCTGTGCAGGGCTGGGGTTTGGATCCTCGTGGGTCCCTCCCAACTCTGCACGTGTTCTGTGGAGAAATAAACCCCTGACCCCTTCCCCTCCTCTCCTCTCCCCAAAATGCACCACCTGCCATTGGCAATTGGTCTTGTTTCAAGGGGCAACCCCGAGGAAGAACAAAACCAAGTCTCCTTCTCCATGTGACAGCCTTATTAGTATGTATGTGCACATGCATCAACCTAACGAGGCCGTGCTGTTACAGCAAACTGCTGCCTGGAGTATTGGGGGAGCCTCAGAACATCACGAGAATTTTGGGGGGGGGAAAGAAAGGCCATTAGTTAAACATAAATAGTCACAAAGTAATAGTGAGGACTGCCAAAAAATACGTTGCTTTCACTAATAACTGCTGCACCAAACATAAAGGGGGGGATTTAAACATGCTCATATTTTATTTCGAGGCGTGAACGGCTCCAAGCTGCTCTCTGAGCAGCACAGACCGTGCAGCACTTGCACAGCACGGGCAGGATCTATCACAGCTCCCAGACAGGAGCGTCTGAACCACCCTGAAATCAGGCAGGGTGAGGAGAGGCACGTTATTCTAAATGCCAGAGACACTCAGCTCCCTGTTCCCTCCAGCGTTCAGCCAGTTCCTGACACCAGGCTGCAGCTGCACTGGGCTACGGGGAGGAAAAATGGGCACTGACAGCAGTGAGGGGACAGGGACACCTCCACACGCCCCAGCCCAGGGAATCTGGGGTCAGAAATATTAGAGAGATATTTGAAGATATCTGTCTCCACTAAGCTTTGAGCAGTTATGTTATTTTTGCTGTTAGGAAATGAAGCTTGGGGGAAGGGGGATTTGTCACTGGGGCTGGGGAACAGCAGGGCCTGTCTCCAGCAGCTCCAGCACAAGACTCCAGGGGAATCACTGCTCTCTGCCTGAAAGCCATGTTTGCCTCTCCCCAAGAAGGAGGTAAATGGGTATTTATTATCTTATGATTGAGCATGCCCATAATTACAGTGAGTTATAACCCAGTCAAGCAAGAAAACACTCAAGGACCATGGAGGTGGGAGAGGAGAGTGATACATCTGTCTGCTTAGCTGTGAAAGAAGCATCCACCTCCCCACCAACTGCACGGGCCTTGTGGAGCCAAGTCCAGTCCCCAGGTGTGTCAGTAATACATTTTATCACACAAGAAAACAGCAGGGGCAGGGAATCCACCCTGGCCCCTTTCCAACAGCCACCAAAACATCTCCTAAAACCAGCACTTCTGCAAATACTTGAGTAAAACAATAAATTTTTAATAAGATCTGTAAGATTTATAAGAGATTGGGAAGGAATTGCTGGCTGGGAGGGTGGGCAGGCCCTGGCACAGGTTGGGCAGAGAAGCTGTGGCTGCCCCTGGATCCCTGGGAGTGTCCAAGGCCAGGTTGGAGCACCCTGGGCTGGTGGAAGGTGTCCCTGCCCATGGCAGGGGTGGCACTGGATGGGCTTTAAGATCCCTTTCCATGCAAAGCACTCTGGAATTCTCTGTGATTCTATAAGATCCAAGATTACCATACCTCTAAATAAGACTTTAATGAGTGTCTTACAGGCCATGTCCTCCCCCCTGAGCCAGATCCCACCCGGATGGCCCTGCCCTTCTGGACCAGCTGTTCCTGCAGCAGCAGGGGAGGAACATCCCAACATGCAGCCCTGGGGGTGCAGGTAACAGGCACCAGGCACTGAGAACAGAGACTACAAAAAATAGAACTCTGAGCGCAGTTAAAGCCATCTGTGAGCTTTTAGCACATAAACTACATCGTGGCAACACAGTGACACGTAGTTTATTACTTGCCAAACCCTTTGAAGTGCTGTTAATAAAATATCTTACATAACAGCGGTTTATTTTTAAGGGGCTCGAGCCTTTTGCTGCAGAAACCACAACTAGTCATTTATTCAAATCCAAAATGCATTCAGAAGCATCCCTGCTGTGCATTGAACAGTCTGTTTGGGGCTGATACTCCTGCACAAGTGCTGAGGAGCACTTTACCCCCGTGCAGGGATCTGCTGGCAGCGCTGGGGGGGCAGTGGGTTATCTGTCCCTGCTCCACAGCTGGGACAAAGGACAGGGGAAAAGCAGCTTTGACTTTCCTACTCTGAATCCTCACTGTAATTTCTCTGTTTTTTTGTGGGTTTTTTTTCCCCCTTTGGAAAACCTTTGACAGGTTTCCAGGCAGGCAGCCCCTGTCCCTGCTCATTCCCAGGGAGGAGCATCCCTGGAAGGGTGGTGGGTGCTCAGCTGTGGCCTCAGCTACACAAGTTGAGCAAAGCCCCCTGACCACTCCAGCACTGCTGTCACCCCCTAAATGTCCCCAGGGTCCCTCCCCTGGGTGGTCCCTTTGCTGCCAGCTCCCCCCATGCATTTGGGGGATTCCCTTTTCCCTCCCCTTGGCGTGCTCTGAGCAGAGGACAGAGCCAGACCTCTGGGGTCCAGGGTTTGGGACAGTTCCTTTGCTTCCAGGGGGATTTGGGACACCTCCCCTTGGTTCCAGGTGTTCTGGGTCCATCCCAAAGCCTCACCAAGCAGCAGCAGCTGCAGACTTTGCCAGCAAGGATTGAATCCTGAGACAGTTCCCCCTGGGGCCCAGCAGGTAGGATCTCCTCTGTGGCTTAATTACTCATTCTGATGCTGCAGATAAATGCTCTGGAAAACTATTTAACAAATATGGAGAGAAGCTTTCCAACTGCAGAATGACACTTGGCTGCATTTAGGAGTGGCTTAAAGAGGGGGATTTATGTCTGAGTTAAAGAGGGCAGAGTGCCAGGTACAGCCTTAAGTCTTGTCCACAGGAACACAGCAAAGGAGGGCAGGGTTAGGTTAGAAATTAGGAAGAAAATCTTCCCTGTGAGGGTGGGCAGGCCCTGGCACAGGTTGGGCAGAGAAGCTGTGGCTGCCCCTGGATCCCTGGAAGTGTCCAAGGCCAGGCTGGAGCAGCCTGGGCTGGTGGAAGGTGTCCCTGCCCATGGCAGGGGTGGAACAAGGTGAGCTTTAAAGTATTTCCCAACCCAAACCATTCTGTGATTTTTTTTTCTTCAATAAAATCTTTTCCTGACACATGAGTAGAAAGGCTGCATGAATGGCTTTGTTGAAGTACCACAGCCCATTTCTCACCAACAATCCCCCCTGTGCCCCAGAGGATCATCCCAACCCTCCTGGAGCTCTGGCAGCCTCGGGGCCGTGCCCACTGCCCTGGGGAGCCTGTTCAGTGCCAACCACCCTCTGGGGGAAGAGCCTTGTCCTGAGATCCCACCTGAGCCTGCCCTGGCACAGCTCCAGCCCTTCCCTGGGTGCTGTCCCTGTCACACAGAGCAGGGCTCAGTCCTGCCCCTGCTCTGCCCCTCTTCAGGAAGGTGGAACTGCAGTGAGGTCTCCCCTCAGTCTCTTCTCCAGCTGAACACACCAAGTGCCCTCAGTGTCCTCACAGGGCATCAAAACGAGCCCCTTTGAACTGTGCCAAAGCCCCCACTGCCCCCTGGCAACCCCAGGATCATTTAGGCTGAAAAATGCCCTGAGATCATCGTGTCCAACCCTTCCCCAGCAGTGCCAAGGCACCACCACCAACCCAGAGGAGCCCAGGGCTGAGCATCCCTGGCTGCCCAGGGGTGATGGGGCAGCAGCAAAGCCCAGGGGATACAGGAAAAAACGGGATGAGGGCACCGAGGGCCCCCTGGAGAGAGGCGGGAACCGCAGCTGGTGGGGAACTGTTTCTTTGGCAACACGGAAAATTAATGTATCGAGAGCACAGTTTGGAAGAGCCACTGTGAGGTTTTTATTAATCCTGACACCTTCCAGAGGCAGGGATGGATGGCAGAGCTGGGAGAGCCCTGCAGCAGCTGCTGCAGGAGGGCACCGGGCTTGGAGCAGCCCTGGGGCTTTCCCTGAACCTCCTCCCCAAAGAACTGTCTGGTCCTCACTCAGAAACCGAGGCAGGAAGATGAGAAATCAAGGAAAGACAATGAACCGCCAAAATGAAATAAATCTGCCTGAATTATTTAACAACCTTGATGAGCAAAACACTCCAGTCCACTGGGGAGAGCCTGCATCATCCTCCCTCCGTGCCTAATGCAGCATCCCACAATCCCTTGGGTTGGAAAAGCCCTCCCAGCCCATGGATCCTCCTGTGCCCGATGCCCACCTTGTTCCCAGCCCAGAGCACTGAGTGCCACGGCCAGGCTGTCCTGGAACCCATTTCCACCTTCCTTCTGCTGCCAAGCACTGCCCAGCCATGGCAGAGGAACTGAGGGCTTTCCCAGTGACAGTGGAGATTTAGGAACTGCAGGTGCGTTCGGGATTCTGCATTTGGTCTGTTCAGAAACAGGAGGGGGAACAGGTACTTCCCATCCTCCCTGCTGAGCTGCTGCCTGAAATATTCTGAACAGCAAACAAACCTTCCTTCCCCTGCTCCCAGCACACACTGATTGCTTTCCCACTTCCAGGCAAGGTTCAGGGGTGGGTAATGAAGGTGCCAGGGAGCTGTGCTGGCAATCAGCTCACGGGAGAAAATTGCGGGAGCTGCATAAATTGGCAAAAGCTCGGTGCCTTTCTGCTGCATCCTCAATTACAACAATCAGCCATAAAGCCCCGCTCTGCAAACAAATTGTTTGTTATTCTGCTGCAGATCTGGGGAGCTTTGATGTGCAGTTGCATGAGCTGTGTTTTCCAAGGAAACTGAGACAGATCATTCCATTGCTTTAACTGTCCTGTGAAGGGGAGTAGGAAAATGCAAACAGCTGTCTTACCAAAACAGACCCCAATTGCTAAGCTTTAATTTAAATAAAGGCAGTAGAGCAGTGAGTTTTCTGCTGTACCTTCCTGGCACCTCAGGGCTCTCAGGCACAGGGTGGGACTCTTGGGGATGGGCAGGGCAGAGGGTTGGACTCGATGGTCCTTGTGGGTCCCTTCCAGCTCAGCACATTCTGTGGTTCCCGACCAGAAAAGGATTTACACAAAGAAACACGAGGCCCACAGGCTCAAACCACCCTCCCTTGGCTGTCCCTCCCTGTGGGCACCTCAGCTCCACCCTGCCCCTGATCCCAGAGCTCTGCATACAGGCATTCCCCCACATCCCACACCACAACCCTACTGTCCATTCCCTCTCCCAAACACAGCTGGAGACCTGAGGGGAAGGGGATTTCACCCCAGTTTTTCCAGGAGTTTCCTCCCCATGCCTGCAGGGTGAAGCTCCTCTCTGAACCCAGAGCTGTTCCCCACACTGTGACCCCAGCCCAGCCCCACTGCAGTCCTTCCCAGAGGAGCAGGGCTCCCACATCTCCAGGCAAACACCCTTCCCTGGAGCCTGTCCCCTCCCTGCTCCTCCTGTCTCTCCAGGCTCATCAGGGCTCCTCAAGAAACATCTCCCTGAGCTCAGCTGAGCAGAGGAAGGAACGCACAGTTCCTACTCTAATTACCAACAAGTGGTTTGCTTTTTGTTTGGCTACTCCAGCAGAGGGATTTAATGAAATGAACAACCCTCCAGAATCATTTTTAGAAAAAAACCTAATTTTTTAAAAGCTGTTCCAAAGGGATAATATCAAATCACTCACCACATAAAATCATGTCAACTCCACCCTGACCTGGGAGATTGCTGATGCACAGTTCAGAATCTGAATAGATACTTATTTTTATCCTTGCCTCCAGGAACACTCAGCTCCTGGCCAGCAAGCAGCTCAGGCTCGGCAGGGCAAGCAGATCCTGCAGCACCAGAGCCCCTGACAGAGGGGAATCCAGAGGGTGCTGCCCCTTCTCAGCTTGGCATGGGCAGTGCTGAGGTGCACAGAGGGACTGGGGGTGCTCAGAAAAGTCAGGGTGTTTTCAGATGGCACTTACAGGAATAAGAAGGAAGGGATTC
The DNA here is from genome assembly GCA_038380795.1 of Pyrocephalus nanus. Classification (NCBI taxonomy): domain Eukaryota; kingdom Metazoa; phylum Chordata; class Aves; order Passeriformes; family Tyrannidae; genus Pyrocephalus; species Pyrocephalus nanus. Next base: position 63,248,671 of record CM076265.1, on the reverse strand, counting down.
ACCATCCTGGGTGTCCTGTCCCTGTGGTGACCAGCAAACACAATACATCCTCCTCTCTTCTGCGAAAAACCTCCCTTTCCAACTCCCATTTCAACTCCAGCTGGGGAACCTGGGGGAGATTTCAGCTGTGAGAGGCTCCTCCAGTGGATGTGCTTCAGCTGCCAGGGGTCAGGGAGAACTGAGGGGGACTGTAATGCATCCCTCTGTGTGTGGCTGGGCCTGAGTTCTTTGCAAGCCAATCCCCAGGAAATATCCCGGTGTATATTATCCCACAGAAAATGCAGGAGATTTTGCCAAAGGCAGGAATACTCCGTCCTTCCCTTTGCTGGTTTGGAGCTGCTTCGTGTGCTGTGGGTTTGTGGCCATTTGACACAGATTTGCTTTGAGCAGCTGAGGCTCCTCTGCTCCAGCAGTGCTTTGGGGAGTAAAAAAGGTGAGGATGAAAGAGGAGAGGGGAAAAAAAAAAAAGGTGAGGAAAAGTGGTGAGGGGAAAGGGTGAGCAGGCTGTGCCACGCTGTCACCTCCCTCTGCCATATGAAGACAAACAGCTCCCTCATCTCCCAGCAGTGTCTGCTGATGTCTGGGAGGCTCTGGGAGACACCTGACAACGCTGCTTTCGAAGAGGAAGTTTAGCTTGAAAGTTTCCCTGATTTATAAAACAAGTTTCCCCAACGTTTATAAAACACATTTCCCAGTCATCAAGTTTCCCTGTTATTTATAAAACAAGAGAACCATTAGTACACAGACAGCCGTGAAGGCTGGTTTTATCTGAACCTGCCAGCTCTCTGTGAGCTGTGTGTGTCTCTTCTTTCATTGCCCAGGGAGTGCAGTCCCACAGCTGGATCTGATGTGCTGCACCCCCAGCCAGGGGGAGGAACAAGGGGCAAAGAGGAGATGGAAACGCTGAGACAGCCAGAGGCAGCTGCAGCTCCTCCCTGTGCCTCTGAAATCCTCCCATGGTGTTTAAGCCACACCCAAAAATCAAAATGGAAACACATAATCAAGGCTTTTGGGCTAAATGACAGCGGGTTCTGGGCTTTCCATACATCACTGATGCCCAGAGAGGGTTGTGTTGGAGGGGACCTCAAAGCCCACCCAGTGCCCCCCCTGCCATGGGCAGGGACACTTCCACCGGCCCAGGGTGCTCCAGCCTGTCCAACCTGGCCTGGGACTTGGGGGCTTCACTACTTTCTTTGCAGCTGGGCTGGAAGAGATTTTTCCAAGGAGATGCTGATTTCCTTAAGCCCCTCTGGGCCCCGTGCAGGAGGGTTGGTGGTTCCCACCCCAGATGAAGGGTCAGGAACACAGGGAAAGCTGGAAAACAGCAGGAGTTCCAGCAGCAAATGTGCTGAGGAGCAGCTTGGGATAAACATTAACCCCCTGTACCCTCAGCTTTACCCAGAGCCCCACAAGACACTTTTACACCAATATGTTGGAAGGGGTGTGCAGGAAGCTGCTCAGGCACTGCTGTTGTTTGAAAACAAGCTGATTTTATGGGAGTTGGATGGAAGGACTGGCTCCCAGACACACCTGGGGCCCACAAAACCTCCACAGGTGGTCAATAGCTGGAGCAAACTGCCCTGTAAAGAGAGAGCTCAGCTTGGAGCTGCAGGACTGGGGTGCAGCAGTGGCAGTTCCTGGCATCTGGAAGATTGGCAGTAGCCCGGGGAGCTGGGAGCCCTCGTTAAGGAATCCTTTTGTCCTTTATGCCTGCAATTTCTATCTCAGATTTGTGTATCTTCCTGCTTGCTTTCATGTCCTGCAGCAGGTTTCTAACATGTTGTCTTTTGTAGCACTTCAAAACATCAAATGGACTCGAGTTTTAGAGCGGGATGCAGATTCCCAGCACAAACTCTGCTTTTATGCTCACTTCTCCCTGAATCCCCTGCTTCAAATGGCAATTGTTTAGTGCTGCTGTAAATTTCCTTTAGAATCCACAAAAATATAAAAATCCAGGTTCAAGGAAGGCAACCAAAAGCACTGTGTAGCCCTTCAGAAATAAATCAGATATAAAACCACAACTAAGAGTATGAAATGAAGTCAAAAGGCTGCCACTGTTCACAAAATTGGCTTGAAGTCGTGGGATCTAAAAAACCCCCTGGAACTCTTGGGACTTGGTGTTTTCTTTCTGGGATCTAAATCTTCAGGATTTGTTGTTCTCAAGTTTGATGCTACAAACAGAGGCTTTGCTTTGGATTTAAAGCAACCCGTGGAAATTGGTGTTGCAGGGTTGCAAAGCTCCCAGCATCTTAAAAATTGGGGAACTGGTGCCTTGGGAAAGAACTGAATCCTGCAAGACCACGAGGGGAAATGAGAACAAGGGGAAAAGACCTTTCATGTAACAAAGGGTTGATTTGTACTGGATATAAGGATATAAGGACAGGGTTGTGAGGGTGGGCAGGCCCTGGCACAGGTTGGGCAGAGAAGCTGTGGCTGCCCCTGGATCCCTGGAAGTGTCCAAGGCCAGGTTGGAGCAGCCTGGGCTGGTGGAAGGTGTCCCTGCACATGGCAGGGGTGGCACTGGGTGGGCTTTGAGGTTCCTTGCCACCCAAACCACGCTGGGATTCTGTATGGGATGGAATGGGATGGAATGGAATGGAATGGAATGGAATGGAATGGATGGAATATTTCCTCATGCCTGTTGTGAGTCCAGCTCCATGTTGCTTTTCCACGCTGCCCCCCATGCCCAGTACCCCATCCCATGCACCCCAGTCACTCTCCCATTGCCCCAAACCTTCCCTTCCCCTCCCTGCAATCCATTCCCTGCTTCCAGCCCCAAACCTTCACCTATAACCTGCTGCTTTCCCCCTCATCATTCCAGAATTGCAACATTAACTCAGGTCTAAAAATCCTTCAGCTCCCTGCCCGGCTGGTTTGTTTTGCTCATCTTATTCCAAGAGATCCTGTGCTGTGGAGTATCCCAAAAAAGCCTGTGCTGTGGAATATCCCAACAAACCCTGTGCTGTGGAGTATTCCAGCAGAGCTGGCTTCTCCCAGCCTGCAGCTGAGGGGGAGCTGTAATTCCTGAGCCAACCCTGCACCATAACAACCTCACCCTCTTTCGTGCTTAACTTAAAATAAAAATACTGAGAAGCCCGTGGCTGCCTGCAAAGATCTACATGAACTGGGAGCCTCGTTCGTGCTGTGTGTGCCCCTGAAAATCCCTTTTTAATTTGCTCTGTCACAGTTAAAGATGATTGTTCACACAGAACGTCTTTTACGGCAGGCGAGACAAAAAAATAACGTGGATAAAGGAATTAGGGAAACAAATTCCCACCCAGATCTCAGTGCAAACGAAATCCCACTCCTGGTTCATGGTACATAATCAAGGTTTTATTAGTTCTAAATCAGCACGTAGGAATAGAGGGATAATGCAACCACGGGGTAAAAATAGCTTTGGTAGTGAATTAACGATGTCAGAACACGGAGTTACTGGAAAGAAAAATGCCCAGGGAAGGGAATGAGATCCTGGAGAGGTAAAACCTCCAGGCTGCAGCTGGGGGGATGTGTTCCAAAACAAACCTGAGCTCTCCATGAGCCCAGCCCAGAGCAACAGGACATGGCCTGGATAAAATCACCTGGAGTCCCTGGAGCTTCCCAAGCAGCAGCAGGGAAGGCACAGTGAGTGATCCCTGCCCTCACCCCTTCCATGGAGCTGGAAAGAGGGGGGATGCTTTTAAACTACAGAAGGGTTCATGTGGATGGGATATTGGGAAGGAATTGCTGGCTGGGAGGGTGGGCAGGCCCTGGCACAGGTTGGGCAGAGAAGCTGTGGCTGCCCCTGGATCCCTGGAAGTGTCCAAGGCCAGGCTGGAGCACCCTGGGCTGGTGGAAGGTGTCCCTGCCCATGGCAGGGGTGGCATTGGATGGGCTTTAAGATCCCTTCCCAACTAGAGCATTCTGGAATTCTTTCTCTCTGTTTTCATCCAGCTGTGACCCTCTTGCTTCAGAGTGGTCAAAGGACAGTGAAATTCAGACTGAGAGGAACCAAATTCCCTATTGTGCAAACACTGAGGGATAACATCCCCTTTTCTCTGGATTTATTTCCCAGCTGACAGTTTGCCATGTGGCACCAAGGCTGCAGACAGCCTGACACGGGAGGGAATGAACATCAGTAGAAGGATAGGAGTTGCAATCAGTATTTTTCTTCCAAACCTCACAAGATTCTTTGGCTCTTTTCAGTTTCCTTGTAACAAATTTCATTATTAAAAGGTCTTGGTTTAAAGATGCAGCTGCCTTTGTTTTTGCAGGTCAGCTGGGCAACACCCAGATGTTCAGAAGTGGCACTTGGGGACATGGGGCAGGGGTGGCCTTGGCAGTGCTGGGGGAAGTTGGACTCGATGGGCTCAGAGGGCCTTTCCAACCTCACTAATTCCACGATTCCACAACCCCCCAGCAGTATTTCAGCCCTGCTGGGAAATACACTCAGTGCAACAGCACCGGCCTGCTGCAAAGCCCAGGTGTTTCACCACCAACACTGTGGGTTGGTAGGGCTTGAAAAGGAAATGGAGAAGGTAAAATGCTTCCAAAAATGCTGCTGCAGAAAAACAGGCAGTTTTCTGCTTCCTTTGCAAGACTCCAGCACTCCCTGGGGGACCCAAACTTCTGTGGAGTTTGACCATGGCCAGGCTCTTCCCTGATCTTAGAAGAGCCACAGAAAGGTCAGTCTGCACTTGTTTGCTCCCCATGGACTTGTCAAGCCTTCCCAAGTAAATTCCCAAGTGTTCTGTCCATGCTGAGTGTGCTCCAGGGATGGAAGAGCTCTCAGCCTGTCCCTGCAGCCCCCTCTGCTCCTCTCTTCATCCCTTGTTCCATATTCCAGCAGCCCTCTGGGGGAGGCAGCATCTCCTGCTTCGACACTTTGTGGAAATCAGTTTGTGTTTTCTGAGCACTGAATCCCCATCCCTCTGCTTGGGAGCTCAGAAAAGTGCTTTTGCTGGGGACTACAGACCTCAGGTTGGATTTTCTCTCTCTAGGAAAACAATGAAAGCAGGAGAATCATCTTCTCTCTTTTTCTTCTCCTTTGAATTACAGCTATTGCCTGTTATAGAGTTAGATATCTGTGTGTATACAGATAGATGTATATATATGTATAAAATACCTATCAATCACTTTGAAATTTTGTTCTTTGGAAGCAGGCCAACAACAGTAACCATTTTTCTCACCTACTTATGAAATAACTCCAAGGTAAAAGTTCTCCAAATGACAGTATTTTCCTGCCAAGAAGGTAAAACACATCGTTCAAACCAGCAGCTTGGTTCTCACTTCCATGGGCTCAGGAGAAATCCACACCTACCTGGCTTGGACAGGGGACTTTTCACGGTACTTGGGTGGTTTGGTTTGGGATTTTTGGCCTAACCTGTTTTCCAAAACCATCTGGAAAGAGTTTTGGGTTTGCACGTGGAGTATCTTCGGGATAGTTAAAAAAGAGCAACCTCAGTGATGTCCTGTGGGAGCAGAGGGAAGATGCCAATATTTATGTTGAAATAAAAATGCAGCCAAACATCTGTTTCCCTCTTTAGGTCCTTATCTCATGGGATTTAGGCACCCACGCTGGATCTATTCCAATGCACCCAGGGCTTGAAAGACAAAAAAAAAATCCTTGAATTTTCACCAGGAAATCCGATTTTTGCATCACAGGGACATGTTCTAGTGATGGACTTGGCAGTGCTGGGTTAGTTGGTGCCCCAGAGAGGAGGCAAAGGGGAGGAAAAGGGGGATGGAGAGGGACATGAGAGCAGCCTGGGGAAGAACTGCTCTGGGAATGGGATGTGACAGGCAGGGACACAAGTGCTGGGGCTTGGGATTCACCAAGAGCGAGAATGATTTCTCATTACCCAGGTTATAGGTTGCCCTGTGAAATTATTAGGCATTAAAGTGAAAATAAAGCTTAAGGGGGAGTTAATCACAGAGTCCATAATTAAGTTGTGGAATTCACTTCTCCACAGAGTATTGCAGAAACCAAATTGCAAGTAGGTTCAAAAGACCCACTGGTGGGTATTAAGCATGAAGGGAATGCCTTGGAATTGCAGGAAGCTGTGAAGAAATGCGGGAGGGGAAACCTCTGCATCTTTTTGTCCCCCGTGGGGCCTGTGCAGCCCATGGGGTTGATGGGGTCTGTGGGGTTGATGGGGCCTGTGTAACCCTGTATTGGTTACAGATTTCCTGGTTGTTTTGAACTGCTCCCTGTCTGAGGACATGGCCTTTGCAGGGTCTTTGCTAGAAATCTCCTCCGAGGATATTTTCTCACGTTGGCAGCAGAGGAGCTTCTCCCCAGGGATGCTGCAGGATCCCACACAGATCACAGCAACCATTAGTGTTTCCTATGGAAAATATTGCTGTTGCTCATTCAGACTTATCCTTCTGGCTTCGAAATCCGGGCTCTGTAAACCGCAGTTGCCCATTTAAATAATAAAATTAAGTGTTTTCCTATAATTAATGACTTAGTGTGTTTGGTACCTTTGCTTTCTAGTGAATTCTGCTTTGGCCAAGATTAATTGGCAGGGGTTTGAGTGAAAAATGCCAAATGCAAACAATGTAAGGTTCAATTAATTATTCCAGCGTGTAAACATGAAGTCATTAATGCTGGAAAAGACCTCCAGGGTCATTGAGTGCCACCTTGTCCCCAGCCCAGAGCACTGAGTGCCACTCCAGGCCCTCCTTGGGCACCTCCAGGGCTGGGCACTCCAAACCTCCCTGGGCAGCCCCTGACAGCGCTTCCAGCTGATCCCAAAACTAAAAAACTTCTTTTTGGCATATTCCTGTTTTCAGTGGGAATTGTGTGGGACCAAAGGCAAAATGCAGAGTTCTTAGGGAGCCACGTCAGTAGGTGATGGACACGTCACTTCTTCCCCTGGAATGAACGCAGTGCCTGAATTTTTAGGAGCAGATGGAACACAAATAACGTTAAGAGTAGGGATTTTTTTTAACCCAAAGTGATTGTTCAGTACAAAAGGCTTTGACAAGCCAGCCCCAACTCAAATGAGTGGAAATCAGGTAGAAGTGGAAAACTTTGATTCCCACCTATATATTTGAATCTGCTAATTGTGCCCTCTGGGAGCTGAGCCTTTTGAAAACTGCATTTCTTTATACATCCATGAAATAATTCCTGACTGTTTCAAACACAGTCTTTAAGGATAAGGTAAACATATGTTGATCAGTTATTTCTAGAATAATACACCATCTGCTATTTGCCAACACGTTCCTCTGAGTGTGGTGATTAGTGATGGGTGAAAGGGAAAAAAACACATTTTCTGTGAAATTTTTCTCGCAGACATCTTGTGCAAGTTAGAATCTAGAAATACAGATCTTAAAAACTGACCTCGAGGTTATCTGATGCAGCCCATGGCACCGAGGAGAGAACACCCTGGCAGATGTTCTGTGACCTGATGAGCAGGAGCCCAGGATTGCCAGCACCTGCCTGAAGGGCAGATTTTGATTTTGAAACATTTAGGTAAAAAAAAAATCACTTCAGTTTTCCCTGGAATGAGCCCCAGAGAAGCTCCTCAGCAAGGAGTGCCTGTGCCTTCAGAGCAGACTGAGAAAGCTGGAGATAAAACACCCTCAGCCTCGTCAAAGAGACAGCCCAGCGTGTCTGGAGATCATGGAAACTGGGGTGAAAACTTCCATCAGGCCTGCTGGGGAACACTCTCCTTGTTTCTCAACTACAAAACAGCTCGAGCAGCCCCTGCAAAGCTCCTCTGATCCTGTTCATCCCACGGCTGATCGGGAACAGAGCGGGAAGGGCCGTGAACCCGGAGCACTCCGTGGAAAGCCCGGGATAAAAGTGCTTTTCTTGTGGCAGACTCGGGGCTTTCAGCACAGAGGAGATGAAGAAAAACACCTCAGGAGCATCTCCCAGCCCTCAGTGCACATCTGATGATGTCAGCGTGGGCATCTGTTCCTCATTCCCGGCCGGAGCTGATGGGAACCCCGGCAGCAGATCCCATTCCTCTGTCATCAGCTGCCCGTGCTGCAGGTGGGGCTGGATGGCAGCAGACACCACCTGCACACCTCGGGTGACACAGAGGCTGCTCCTGCCACACTCAGCTTGTGCCAAATTGGTGTGAGAGGAAAGGGGGGAAAAAAGGAAGAGACTGTGAACAGATCGTGTGTCTGAGCTCATCATTCCATGTCTCTGAGCTCATCATTCCAAGTGTCTGAGCTCATCATTCCACGTCTCTGAGCTCATCATTCCACATCTCTGAGCTCATCATTCCGTGTCTCTGAGCTCATCATTCCCTGCTCTCCATTAGGGGGCTGGGTTTGCTCACCTGCAGAGCCTTCACAGAATCCCAGAATGTGCAGAGCTGGAAGGGACCCACCAGGACCATCCAGTCCAACCCTCAGCCCTGCCCAGACCCATCCCCAACAATCCCACCCTGTGCCCCAGAGGATCATCCAAACCCTCCTGGAGCTCTGGCAGCCTTGGGGCCGTGCCCACTGCCCTGGGGAGCCTGTTCAGTGCCAACCACCCTCTGGGGGAAGAATTTCTCCCTAATATCCAGCCTAAACCTCTCCTGGCACAGCTCCAGTCCTGTCCCTGGTCCCCCCAGAGCAGAGCAGAGCTCACAGTGGCTCTGTGTGTGAAGTGCTGGTGATGGGGCTGAGGTTACTGTTCCCCCTCATCCCTGCCTTCTTTCCCAGTCCTTGTGTCCTTCCCCACATCCCTCACCGAGCACTGACCCTGGACCCTCTCCAGCATCGTCCTCTCTGTCCCTCAAGCCAAGCAGGGAATGTCCCCCTGCAGAGGGACACACTGAGCACCCCTGAACACTTGGCAGCAATCAAAGAATTCGATTTAAATTGGGGTTACATTTTTTTTTACATAAGGAGGTGTTCATCTGTGGATTGGTTCATCCTTAAAACATTTTTCCACTTTCTGTGTGCTGGGAACACCAGCCTACATCTCCCTGACTCCCTCTTCCCTAAGAAGCTCCAGGATGCAGCTGTGGAAATGCTATATTGCCTTATCCTGGTCATTGTTAACCTTTGCAGAACTGATCATTCCTTTCCTTGTCCCTCAGGTTTGCCCAAACACCTTCAGCTGGCAGGTGCAGAAATCACTGACCCTGTCCTTGCAAGTCCTCCCTTCCCTCACCTTTCTCCTTGTCATCAGTGAGAACACAGACATTGCATTTATATTTACATTAAAGGCACTACAGTCTTCCCTTAGCTCATTTTTCTCCATATTAGCATATTTTGGAAAATATGCTCACAGATATCTCTGATCCGCATTCATTAATGCTCAGCCAAATTCCTTAAACAGAATTAATTAATTTAAATAAGCTAACCTTTTTCACAGAGCTGTTTGGATTGGAAGGGACCTTAAAAAACATCCATTCCCATCCCCTGCCATGGGCAGGGACACCTTCCACCAGCCCAGGGTGCTCCAGCCTGGCCTTGGACACTTCCAGGGATCCAGGGGCAGCCACAGCTTCTCTGCCCAACCTGTGCCAGGGCCTGCCCACCCTCCCAGCCAGCAATCCCTTCCTAATTAGAATTTCGGTGCCTCCCTGGCATCACAGGCCGGGCACCCCCCCCTCCAGCAGGGAGTGACCTCCCCAGTCATGAGGAACTGGCTGAGAGTTTCCCTCTGGATGAAAACAGAGCGTGCAGGGATTGGGGAAATCAGCAAAGCAGAAAAAAAAAAAAAAAAGTATTTTCTGGTTGTTTTTCCAGGTGGTTTCACAGAGCCCTGGGGGAGGATGGAATCAGGAGGGGTCAGCCCAGAGACTGCAGGGGAAATGGGAACACTTCCAGAGTCAGGAGAAGGGAACAGTGGCCCTTCCCCTCTCAGGTAGCTGGGAAGATTTCCTGTATCCACCCAGCCTCTCCTCAACCCCACAGCTCCTCTGGAAGTTAAAATGTTTGAGCAGCCTCTCCAAGCCCTAAAACTGAGCTGCCATGGAGAGAAGCAGCTGCCCTCAGTGTGGGAGCTGTGGGGTTTTTGGGTATTCTCCCAATAAATCTGATAAAGAGGAGTGATTCAGCAGGTGCACCTCTCCCATGGCAGTGTTTAGGGCTGCAGACATGAGTCATGTGGCCATAGGATCATGGAGCCATTGGGGTTGGAGAAGGCCATAAATTATACAGGAAAATAACAAAACTCGAGGAGTGTGTCGTGGCAAAATCAGGATGAAAGGATATCAAGAGTTTATATATTCCAAGAGTGGGCAGAGCATACATTAATTATAGTCCCAAAAGACTCCTGTGAGTTCCTGAGATGACGGAATACAGTATTAATAATTCCTTGGATATTATTTTTCTGGGTTTACTCGTTTCCACGACACAGAAACGTTCTGGTTGAACACTTAATAACCCTCTCACAGAAACACCTGAGCAGCACTTTCCCCCTCAGTAATGACACTTCTCAGGTTTCTTACGGCCATCAGCCCGCAGCTGAAGAAAGACTGGAATAATCCCATTATATATTACAGACGTTTAGTTGTAGAAATGAAGCATGAAATAAACACTTTAGTTCATTAGCCCTGCTGGGGCAGCACAGCGAGAGCCTGCTCGGCCCAATCACCGCTAATCCCGGCTGAACCTGCTCTGCCACCAGCCCATGGAGCAGGAGCCCACCCTGGAAATGCAGCCCGTGCCCCTGGGAACTCCTTCTGGGAGGGAAGAGGGGAATTTTTGCCAAAGCTGTGTGTGCACTGCCCTGCTTCCCTCTGCTGCCCCTCTGCTGCCCCTCTGCTGCCCCTCTGCCAGGGAACAGGGACAGGGGGAGAGGGAACGGCCTCCAGCTGTGCCAGGGGAGGCTCAGGTGGGACAGCAGCAGGAATTTCTGCCTGGAAAGGGTGGTCAGGCCCTGGCAGGGGCTGCCCAGGGAGGTTTGGAGTGCCCAGCCCTGGAGGTGTCCAAGGCAGGCCTGGAGTGGCACTCAGTGCTCTGGGCTGGGGACAAGGTGGGGATGGGCACAGGGGGATCCATGGGCTGGGAGGGCTTTTCCAGCCTCAGGGATCCTGGGATTCTGGGACTCTTTTCCCTGCTTTTCCTGGCACATTCCTGCTGCTCACAGCACGGTCCCTGTCTGGGAGAAGGTGGTGGCAGCAGTGCCAGTGGAACCGAGTGATGGAACGGGCACGGAACAGCCTCCCTTCCCTGAAGCCAAGGAGCCAAACCAAGGTGTAACAAAGGCTCAGAGTGCCCACAGCTGCCCCCTGCCCTCCTCCAGGAGCTGCCCCTTGCAGCCCCTCAGCACGGGGCTCTCAGTTTTGGGGGTGAGGTTTCGGGGCTGGCACAGGGACGTGGCCGTGCCCGACCCTCAGGGTCCCCCTGCCTTTGGTGTCCCTGGCACGGAGCAGGAGGGGCATCTCCCACCTCCCAGCGCTCCCAGCACCTTCCTGGGAGCTCCCTCGGGGCCCCAGCACAGCTGCAGGGGTGGGCCTGGCACACCAGCATTGCTGCTTCATCTCCTTTGCACAGACCAAAGCCATTTGTTCCACGGCCATCCCTGTTTCTCCTTTCTCCCTGTTTTTCCCGTCTCTGCTGGCAGAGCACCCCGGGTCCCCCATGGGAGAGGAGGTGACAAAACACCTCCACCAAATTTGAGTGAGGAGCTAATCCAACCTGAAAGCTTTGTCTTCCTTTTTTATCATCTCTTTTCAACAATAATCTGGCAATAATGAGAAAATTCTATTTTCCACAGAGGAACAGAAGGCTGTTGCAGGCACTCCAGGACAAGGGAATGTTTCAAAATGAATTCAGTAAAATACATGCATATTAACAGCAGATGAAACTCTGTGGCTCAAACTGTGCTGTCTTCTTGTGGGGGGAAATGGGATGGTTTCCACTGGAGGATGTGCCATGGATGGAGTGATGGTGGATGCACTTCACTCCTGAGAGAGATGTAACAATGTGTTTATTTGAAGTTTGATTAGTCTGGAGAAAAGGAGGCTCGGGGGGGGGACCTTCCAGCTCTCTCCAACTCCCTGGCAGGAGGTGGAGCCAGGTGAGGATCCTTCTCCCAGGAAACGAGGGACAGGACAAGAGAAAACAGCCTCAGGCTGCACCAAGGGAGGTTTATGTTGGATATTTGCAAATACTTCTTCCCCAGAAGGGCTGTCCAGCCCTGGCACAGCTGCCCAGGGCAGGGTGAGTCCCCACCCCTGTGGATGTGGCACTTGGGGCTGACAGGGGGCAGTGATGGCTTTGGCAGTGCCAGGGATGGTTGGACTCGATGGCCTCAGATCTTTATCCAGCCCAAAAGATTCCATGATCCTGTGAGTCCACAGACGTATTTACACACATGTTATTTTATTCCAAACCTGGCTCGAGGCTGTGGGTGCTCAAATTAGGTTGGTCAAATCAGCCCTTGGCTCTTTCATTGTTTGTGTCTCCCCCAAACCCACTTTGGGTTGGATTCAGCCACCACAACCAGATCAGTTGTTACCACCACTGGTGGCTGTCAGTGGAGCAGGGTTTTGGGAAATAAAGGTCAGGATGGAGGGAACACACTGTCACAGGCAGGTACTACAACTCCTTTAATAATTTCAGGCCAAGATGTATCTCCTGTTCCTGTGCTGGTTCCAAACCTGTACCCCATAGAGCAGCAAAGGACCAAAAAAAAAGGTGTTTGGAAGAATTCATTTTCATGCTCTGCGGGCTCCAACCTTGTCTCCAAAAGCCAAGGTTGATGTGTCCCACGCCAAATTAAGTGGAAGATGTCTGCAGTAATGGAAAGGGTAGCATTCCATGAAAATGCCCACTCTGGAGTTGGAGACACCGTGGTTTATTAGCTATGCAAAAATGACAATGTCAGGGTAACTTTGCAAGGGGAGCTTTTGTTTCCTTAAATGCTCCAAGAAGACCTGGCTGAAGATTTTCATGATTTGTTACCTGGCTACTCCATTTCAGTTAAAAATTGCCCCAGCAAAAACAAACCCTTCCTCCTAAAACGTGAGGGGGACAGAGCAGGGAGGGATCCCCAGAGCAGCACCAGGGCAGAGACACCAATGATTGTATGAGAGGCAGCAGCAGGCATTTCCCCAAGATTTTGCTTCCCAACACAGAATAAAGGATCTTCCAGACCTGCTTGTGATGCTTGACCTATTTCCAGGAATTCTCTCACCTGTAGTAACTTCTAGATGAGGACAGGACTCGTTCCCAACCTCGGCCAGAGGAGCAGACAGGGGAGGGCAGGGGAAGGGAGAGCCCCAGGCCAGGGGAGGCAGGATTTGAGTGCAGTCCCTGAGTTATTTGGGGTGAATCCCACGGGGACAGTCCCAGTCCATCCCTGTGCAGACCCAGTTCCTCTCACTCCAGAGCACAGGGCAGAAGAAAGGAAAGGGCAAATGATGTTTTACTGCACATTTCAAGTGGAACTGTGCATGAGGAAACAGAGAAAGGGAGCAGATTCAAGCTTGTTGCCAGCCACAATGATCTGCAGAGGACATTTAATCATGGTCTGCCTTCCAAAGGGAGAACAATATTAGAAATCTGCGAGGCCTCAGATTTGCATCTGAGGCCAATCTGCTTCCCCTTCCCCATCTCCATTCCCCTAAATCTTTTACGGGGTTCATTAAAATACGTTGCTCACTACCAGAGTCATAACAAATAAACTTGTGCCTGGAGCACAGCAGGAGTCAGGCAGATCCATCAGAACCCTCGTGCAGAACAGATCTGCTTCCAGTGGGAGCTGGGCTGGGGAAGGAATTCAGCCCTCCTGAGCTCTCCTAAAAACCAACCCCCTTCTTCCACGTGTCCCATGCTGCCCCCTGCCCTGGCTCCACAGCTCAGCCCCATCAGCTCTTGCACTCCCCAGTTATTATTACAAAACTAATCAGAGCAGGATGAGGAATCACAGAATCCTGGAATGGTTTAGGGTGGAAGGGACCTCAAAGCTCATCCAGTGCCCCCCCTGCCATGGGCAGGGACACCTTCCACCAGCCCAGGGTGCTCCAAGCCCTGTCCAGCCTGGCCTGGGACACGTGGTTCTTCAGCTCCAGGGCTGCTCCTGGAGCATGGGATGTTCCAAGAGGAGTTCATGAGCCACCACAGCTTCTACAAACCCTGTTTCTCCTGCCAAAGCCCACCAGGGGCTCTGGGCTGGTGTGGCCTGAGCTGCTCCCCCAGGGGCAGGGGAAGCCACCAAATACAGGCAGAGCTGGGGCTCAGTGACTTCCCTCCCTGGGCACTGGTGCCCTCCTCCTGCATCCCTGACCAGAGTTTGAGGACTCCTGCAGCACCTCCCTCCTGCTACTCATGGAATCATGGAATATCCTGAGCTGGAAGGGACCCACAGGGATCATCCAGTCCAACCCCAGTCCCTGCCCAGGACACCCCAACACTCCCCCCTGTCCCTCAGAGCGTTGTCCAAACCCTCCTGGAGCTCTGGCAGCCTTGGGGCTGTGCCCAATGCCCTGGGGAGCCTGTTCAGTGCCAACCACCCTCTGGGGGAAGAGCCTTGTCCTGGGCAGGATCCTCTCACAACCCTGTCCAGAGCAGTTCCAGGTGGTGCCCATAAACCCCAGGGCCTTGGGGCTGCTGCTGAAGTTACTCAGCCACGTCCCCCGTGCCCAGGCTGTGCCTCAGCACAGACCTCGGGGCTGTTGGCACCTCTGGCTCAGCTCCTGGGGACAGTTAGAGCCCAGGTTTTGAGCCAGCTTAGCATCCATCACGGAGGATGAAGAAAAACCCCCGGCGTTATCTTTGCCTTATTCCCCATGCAGGCGACAAGAGCGATTCCTCTGCTCGGGGCCAAGCAAATTACACACGATCCAGGACTGCAGATAAAATATTGGGCTGCATTCAAAACTCACTTTCAATTTTAATGCATTTGAGGCTGAGCTGGCTGCTCGTGGGGAAAGAAATAATAGAGCCAGGCAGCCTGGTTAGATGTGCTGAGAGCAAAGCAGGAGCCTGAAGGGCAAACAGGTTTGGTTGGGGCTCCTCCTGCTCCCCTGAGCTTTCCCATGGACGAAGGGGAAGTTCCCAGGGCTGGATCCCTCTGCTCTGGAGCCAGGCTGGGAGAGCTGGGGGGGTTCCCCTAGAGAAGAGAAGGATCCAGGGAGACCTGAGAGCCCCTGGCAGGGCCTAAAGGGGCTCCAGGAGAGCTGGAGAGGGACTGGGGACAAGGCATGGAGGGACAGGACACAGGGAATGGCTTCCCACTGCCAGAGGGCAGGGACAGATGGGATATTGGGAAGGAATTGCTGGCTGGGAGGGTGGGCAGGCCCTGGCACAGGTTGGGCAGAGAAGCTGTGGCTGCCCCTGGATCCCTGGAAGTGTCCAAGGCCAGGTTGGAGCACCCTGTGCTGGTGGAAGGTGTCCCTGCCCATGGCAGGGGTGGAATGAGATGGGATTTAAGGTCCCTTCTCACCAAAACCACTCTGGGATGATGATTGTCTGATGACCTGAATGGACAGCAGAGGTACAAGAACCACACTTGGTGGAGCTGTTGTAAGAAATGGACTTTGAGGTTTAAACTGTCCAGATTAGAGGACCCTGGGCCAGTTTGGAATGTTTCTTCATGGAGAAGATGAACTGGTTCCTCCACAGAGTCCCAGGATCCCAGAATGGTTTGGGTTGGAAGGGACCTCAAAGCCCACCCAGTGCCACCCCCTGCCATGGGCAGGGACACCTTCTACTAGTCCAGGTTGCTCCAAGGCCCATCCAGCCTGGCCTGGGACATTCCAGGGATGGAATAATACAGGAATGGTGGGACATCCGTGGCATCCCCACAGCTAAGAGAATATTCCAGCTGTCCCAGCACCAGCTGCTGGCACTGGGCAGGCTCTGAGCAGCCTCCCCTGCCTGCACACACCAGCCCTGTGCCACCCTTTGGATTCAGCTTCCCATATTTTTAATTGAACCCCTCCTCCTGCTGCTCACACACCTCTTCCACAGCCCTGATATTTATCTAACGTATTGAAAAATTATTTTAATTTTCAGGATTTTTTTCCCCCCTCCCTCCCTCCCTGGCAACCTGGCACAGATAACAAAGCCATGAACAATTCTCATTCATTTCATGCATTTCTGAACATCATGGCAACCACTGTCAGAAAATTTAATCATGTTGCTTTCATAACATTTATTTTGCATATTCCCGCAGTCGCTCCGCCGAGCGTGGCCGTGGCAAACATGACTTGCCTGAAGTCAAATGCAAAAGATAGTCCAGCACTTCATCAACATTTGATACTGAAAAAGACCTGCAGAAATAAAAGCTGAGAATATAAACGGGAAGCAGTCATTGCACCCTTCTGGTGCACTTAATTTAAAGTTTGCTTGTGGGAGACAGGCTGGGATCTGCTTTTCCTGCTCGTGGGCAAGTGAATCTCGAAAGGATCTTGGAATCACAGGATGTTTTGGGCTGGAAGGGACCTCAAAGCCCATCCAGTGCCACCCCTGCCATGTGCAGGGACACCTTCCACCAGCCCAGGGTGCTCCAGCCTGGCCTTGGACACTTCCAGGGATCCAGGGGCAGCCACAGCTTCTCTGCCCAACCTGTGCCAGGGCCTGCCCACCCTCCCAGCCAGCAATTCCTTCCCTATCTCCCATCTGTCCCTGCCCTCTGGCAGTGGGAAGCCATTCCCTGTGTCCTGTCCCTCCACGCCTTGTAAAAATTCTGTCTCTGCAGTTCATGTGATAAAACTTCTCTTCAAACTGATTCCACCCCTGTCAGGTGTGGAAGTGCCTGTGGGTCCAGAACGAGCTTCACTTCCCTGGGCTGAGCAGGTAATAATGAAGGAAA
The DNA here is from genome assembly GCA_038380795.1 of Pyrocephalus nanus. NCBI lineage: Eukaryota > Metazoa > Chordata > Aves > Passeriformes > Tyrannidae > Pyrocephalus > Pyrocephalus nanus. Next base: position 63,231,972 of record CM076265.1, on the reverse strand, counting down.
TATTGCAGACCTCCAGCACCATCTGTGCACCTGCACTGCTCAGCACCACTAATTAATTCCATCTTGAGGAGCCTTCTGGACCAGCCACGGGGACGTGCAGGTACCAGTCACAGTCCCAGACCACTTCTCCTTCGAGGCAATTCATTTGTGTTTGACATTTCAGAGCTCTCCGGCTTCGTAAAATTTATTTCTGACTTGTTTCATGTAAATCAAATTGCATGAGACTTCTGCCTTCAGATTATAAATGATCACATTAAACCAGAAGATGCTCTTGGCCACAGCCAGTTGAAAAAAGCGATTTTGTACAGTTGATGCTCTCTTTTTTTTTTCTTTTTTTTCTTTTTTTTTTTTTTGTGAACAGACAGCTTTGTATGTTCCCAAATCAAGCCATTTGCACACAGTGTTCTGATGAGTTCCCACTTGGAATATGGCTGCCAGCTTTGGGGTCCAACAGCAGAAGGATGTGGAGTTGTTGGAGCTGTTGGAGCTGCTCCCAGGGCTGGATCCCTCTGCTCTGGAGCTCCAGGGACACATTAGGCTCCTTGCAGGGCCTAAAGGGGCTCCAGGAGAGCTGGAGAGGGACTGGGGACAAGGCATGGAGGGACAGGGTGAGGAGGAATAGATGTTCTCCTTTCCTGCTTGTAACCACCATACCCCTTTGATTCCAAAATAAATGTGATTTTTGCAGCAAAACCAATCCCCAGCAGCTGGGTGAACAATGACAAGAAGGGGTTTGCTCCCTCTTTCTATTTCCCTTCTTCCCTCCCCCGGGTGAACCTTGCACCAAGCTTGGCAGAGCAGAGAGGAGCCCGAGGGTGCCCCCCAGACGGGGCACAGGGCTGTGCCGGGCACCAGGCACTGCCAGTCCCCCAGTGATGCCTGAGGATCGTTTCTCCAGTGGTATTAGAGCTCAGTGTGGGCAGATATTGGTGGGATTCAAAGGGCTGGCTGGTGATGTCCTCCAGGAAGCCACAGCTGGGACACAAAATGCTCCCAAACCATCCCGGTGCCTGGGAAGGGCTTTGGGAGCCCAGGCCGTGGGGACGAGTCAGTCCTTCGGTCACCCCTGGGCTGCTCTGAGCAGGGATCTGAGAAATAGCTGTGTCCTTTCCCACCATCATCCAGGTGGGATCACCCCTGGAGAGGGGCTCCAGCCCCAGTGGGTGCCTGTCCAGCCCCTGCAGCCCCCTGGAAGGCAGGAGAGGTGGGAAGACCAGGCTGCCCCTGCCCCCCTCCCCCTGCTCCGGTCCTGGGGCTGCCTCGGGCTGCTTTGTTGTCGTTGTTTCCTTTAATTACACCGGAAAATCTCTCCCTGAGCTGGAGGTAATTAATTGGCAGAGCAGCCTGGGCGCTCAGGAGCTGGGTAGGAATAAATGCAGGAGGCCAAATTAGTTTCAGCATTTTTAAGTAGCGGAAGTGCAAAGGCAAAAAACAACCAACCCAAGCCGACAGCAGCAACAACAAATATTCCCACTGAACCCTGTTTGCTGAGGGGCAGGGAGGGAGCAGGGAACCTGGAGCAGCCCCTCAGCCTGGGTGGTTCTGGACCCACAGCTCCCCGCCAGCTCATCCAGAGGCAGATCCCAAACTCCAGGAGCAGCTGTGCCCATGGGCAGCCACAGCCACGGCTCCCTCCTGCCCTTTGGACACCTCCTTCCCAGGAATGACCAAAGTTTGGGCACCAAACTCATTTTCTGGGGGGGTTTGTGTCCAGGGAAGGCCTGGAGTGGCACTCAGTGCTCTGGGCTGGGGACAAGGTGGGGATGGGCACAGGGGGATCCATGGGCTGGGAGGGCTTTTCCAGCCTCAGGGATCCTGGGATTCTGTCTTGGTTCCTCCTCTCCCAGCGCTCCCAGGGGCATTCCAAGCAGATGATGCTCCTGCTGCATTGCCATGGAAAGCTGGCACATCCAGGGAAAGGTTTGGGCATCTCCCCTGGGGTGGCAGGACCGCTGTGACAGCTCTGGGCCAGCAGAGCCGTCCCTGGGGGAGGAGGGGGAGCTGAGAGCAACCTCTGGCAAACCCACAGCGCCAGGAACCCAGGGCTGGGAGCAGCTGGAACCCAGGACAGGATTCCAGCAGCACTGCCCTTCCCAGGGGCAGCTCCAGGCAGGAAAAACAGCCCTGGTGTGACCGAGGAGAGATGGGAACAAGGGAGCAGCATCCTCTGCAGAGCAACAGCAGGGCTGGATAAATATGCATGTATTGATTATATAATATTATAATCACTGACACAAATCACATTTTTACTTTCTCTTACTAACGTTTTGGGGTCAAAAGCGCCAAACACCAACCTAAATTAGTGCCTCTGATTGTGAAATCTCGGTCCTGAGCATCCCCTCAGCCCTGGCACTGGGGGGGTTCAGTGGCAGAGTCCCCTCACACGGGGGCAGAGGGACACCCCAAACACTGTGTGGCTGTTGGGGGCACAGGCCAGGCCAGGGGGGAGCTGCTGGCTTTGTGTTTAACCCCTTAATTCTGCTTTCAACACCTCTGAACCAAAGGAGTCTGTGCTGGGTCTGTTTGTCAAAGGCCACGAGGGTTTCTCTCAATCAGGCTCTTCCAGCAACACGATTTCATTATTTCCCCTGCTGGTTTCCCCTGCAGGTAAATAAAATCCTGGAATGGTTTGGGTTGGAAGGGGCCCTAAAGATCATCTCCGTCCCCCCCCCTGCCGTGGCAGGGACACCTTCCCCTATACCAGGTGGCCAACGTGTCCCCCACACCCATTCCCCAGCTCAGCCCCATGGGACACGTCCCTTTCCAGCTTCCCTGCCTGCAGGAGCCAAACAAGCCACACAAACCCCTCAGCAGTCTGGAATCAGCTCCAAAACTGTGCCAATCAAACCAGTTATCCAGGGAGCCTCTGGAGAGACAGAGACTGGCACTGCAAACAAACACTGCAGTGTTCTGAGGGAGGAACAGGGTGGGAAACAGGTGGGAATTGGTGGACATTTTTCTGTTTTCCCTCACCTAAGGCCCATATTGTTATTTGGGTGTGTTTTGGGGTGGACATGACCCATCCATGTGCTCTGGCACCCAGAAATCGCCCTGCCCTGGGCTGACCCCACAGCCTGGGCAGAGGGAGGGGGGATTGTGCCCCTCTGCCCCCTCAGGGCCCTGCAGAGCTGTCCCAGCCCTGGGAACAGCACAGGGAGCACCTGGAGCTGCTGCAGAGAGTCCAGAGGAAACCATGGAGATGTTCCAGGGCTGGATCCCTCTGCTCTGGAGCCAGGCTGGGAGAGCTGGGGGGGTTCCCCTGGAGAAGAGAAGGATCCAGGGAGACCTGAGAGCCCCTTGCAGGGCCTAAAGGGGCTCCAGGAGAGCTGGAGAGGGACTGGGGACAAGGCATGGAGGGACAGGACACAGGGAATGGCTGAAGGGATGTTCAGCACCACGGTCAGCACTAAATTCCAGGGAAAATATTCCCTCTCTTAATTTGATCGGCCCTTGGGAAGGGATCAGCGAGGGGACTTTTTTGCCCCCAGGGCAAAAACCACAGAATTTAAACCTTAGCTCATATTATTTCTTGGTAAAACTCTTACTTTCTTGAGGGCAACATTTAGGTGGCCATTTGGAGCAGGATAAAATGTCACCTGAGGTCCCTGGGTGGGCAGGAATCCTCCCCAGCCAGACTGGGAATCAGACAGGATTCCCCCTGTCCTACAGGGTCTCCCATCCCACTCTGCCTGGTTTAAAGCATTTATTTAAAATGAAGTTTCGTGTGTGAGCTTAATAAAAAAAGTGTGGTTTATGGATTTAATTAAAGTTCTGCATATGAGACCTTGCTAATCCTGTTTGTGCTGCAACTGTATTAACGTGCTAAAAAATCAATATATTTGAGTTTAAATATTTTATTGTGGCAAGCTGTTAAATATTAATGATGTAACAAGTAATCAGTGTCACTGCTGCTGTCTGTTCTGGGGGAAATCTGCAGGAAATGAGAACAAAACCCAATATATCTGTTGAGTTTGATGGCTGGGAAGCTCTTCATTTCCCCAGGAATCAAAGGTTCTTGGTGGTTTTGGGAAGTCATGAGAGCATCTTCCCAGGGCTGGGGAGGGAATTTTTGCAAAGGCAAGCAGTGACAGGACAGGGGGTGGGTTTAAGTTGAAAGAGGGGAGATTGAGATGGGATATTGGGCAGGAATTGCTGGCTGGGAGGGTGGGCAGGCCCTGGCACAGGTTGCCCAGAGAAGCTGTGGCTGCCCCTGGATCCCTGGAAGTGTCCAAGGCCAGGTTGGAGCAGCCTGTGCTGGTGGAAGGTGTCCCTGCCCATGGCAGGGGTGGCACTGGATGGGCTTTGAGGTCCTTTCCACCCCAAACCATTCCAGGATTCCACGATTCTCCAGCCCATCACACAAGGAGGGAAAGGCTGCTGGAGCTGATGTCCATGTGCACCAATTCCTATGATCCAAGCCAAGACTGTGTCACCTGCTGGCCCCTCAGGGTGTTGTTTCCTCCTCCACCATCTCCGTGGCTCCAGTGACATTCCCAGCTCTCATCCCCCTCCCCCAGTTGTCCTGGCAGGAAAAATGTCCATTTTCTGCCTGTCTTGGAATTTTTTCCTGTGTTGCCCCCACCCATGGAAGCTGGAGGAACATCCCAGAACACCCAGATGTTTGGGCAGTCACTCACATAGAACCATTACCCTTTTTGGGGAGGTAAAGGGGCTGTTTTCAGCACCTGCATTTGCCCAGGGCAGGAATTTGTGACCCGGTGGCCCCCGAGGTCCCAACCAGCTGCCAGGGGGACTTTTCCAAGGAGTTCCCCCCCAGACCTTGTCTCCTGAAATGCACAACTGTTGACGGTGCTCCTGCTCTGAGAATGTCAGATTGTGCTGCACCAAATGAATCCCGAGCAGGGGGTTTGTAATCACATCGTGCAGAGATCCGGCTTTATTAATAAACATGATCTTGTAAACGCGGCTCCCGCCGAAAGGAGACGAAGGAGCCAATTTGTTTGCCATCAAATCCTGATCCTGCTGCAAGTCAATCTTCCTTGCTGTCCTGCCAGCTCACAGGCAGCATGTGTGGGGGGGATTCCTGCCCGGAATATTCCTGGCAGTGTGCCCAAGGAAGGGTGTGGAGTGTCAGGAGGAGGAACATCCCAGCTCTGGGTCTGGAGCCTTTGGAGCCCTCCCCATGGCTGATCTTTGTCATCCCCGCTTTTGAAAGGTTTTACAGCTCCCTGACAGGAGGGGGGAGCTGGGGGGGGTCGGGCTCTGCTCCCAGGGAACAGGGACAGGAGGAGAGGGAACGGCTCCAGCTGTGCCAGGGGAGGCTCAGGTGGGACAGCAGCAGGAATTTATCTCTGGAAAGGGTGGTCCAGCCCATGGTGGGTGGGCTGAGCACAGCCCTCAAATCCCTTAATTCCAGTCTCACTTCTCACTGATCCAGGAATATTTCTCCATTTCAGTTTGTGGTTTCCAGGTTTTTTCTGTTTCTAAGAAAACAAAAGACTGGGGGGAAAGACCTTTTGAGTTTTAGATGTTCTGGAAAGGAATAAAATACCCAACTAAGTGATTCTGCTTTAACAGTCATTAAAATGTTCCAATGGAGAGAAGTGGAGGATCTGTAATTATTACACTGGCAGGGGTTATTTTTCCTACTCTCATTAGAACCTCCTTTCAAACTAATAACATCCTTGCTGCCAAATGAGATCCTCTTCCACTACCCTAATTTTTTTGCTGGAAGGAGAAACCAAACCTTTGCAATTGCAGTGGAGGGCAATGCCCACATTCCTGGTGGGCACAGACACTCCTCCAGCTCTGGACACATCCCAGCTCCCATGGGTGCCCCAGCAAGGACAAAGGAGGGACCCACCTGATGGGACCCCCAGCACCACCCCAGGGGGAGGTTTTGTGGTTTCCCACGGGGTTTGGCTCTTGGTGTTCCCCTGGGGAGCTCCCTGCCAGCTCTGGGATATCAGATCCCAAATAACCCTCACCTAATGCTACTCAAAACAGTCACGTGCTCCTGGAAATGCCTTTTCCTCTCCCAGCGCTTCTTGCTGTGGGAAATGCTCGCAGTGCTGGGCTGTTCAGCTGTAAATCTGCCCTGCCTGGCTCTGAGGGACATCAGGAGCTGCCGCTGAAAGCCCTGAGTGACCCTTCCAGGTAAATCCTGGCTGCTCCTCAGCAGCCAGGCCCTGGTCTAGGCCAGGGATCCTCTGTCCATCTCTGTCCACCCAAGGTCCCTGCCATGGAGCTGCTTCCTCAGTCCTGCTCCAGCAATCCGGGCTCCAATCCATGGACCTCTCCCTTGGTCCCTCTCCATCAGTGTGGGGTCCAGGCCAGGAACTCCTTCCTCAGTTTTGCTCCATCCATCCGGGATCCACACCCGGGCCCGCTCCCTGCATCCCCCTGAACTGCAGCACGGGGAGCTCTCGCTCCCGGACAGGAGCGAGCACAGGCAGCTTTTCCCTGCTGGAAAGACGCGCCAGCAGCGCATTTGGGAGCGGTTCAGTGCCGGTCCTGGCGCTGCGGTGGAGCTCTGCTACCACCTGCAGGGCTCCTGCCAGGCTGCTGCCACGAACGCCCTGAGGGCAGAGGAAGGGAGGCTTTAGCTGGCCCTGGGTTAATTCCCAAAGGCAAAGCCCAGCTCCTCCCAGCCGAGGGTCACGCACATCACGGGCAGCTTCCCGAATCCCTCTGACCTGGTTCTAATAGGACACGAGCACCAGGAATCCAAGGAAATGTTTTATTGGTGCCCAACAAAGCAAACACCAACCCCACAAATGGCATGGAACGAATAACAGCCTGGCTCTGCCCCTGGCAGGAGGCACCTTCCAGCTCCGGGACCCTCAGCCTCCAGAATCCTCCCGCCGCAGAACCCTCCACCTCCGGACCCTCCCGGACCATTCAGCTCCAGGACCCTCTTGCTCCAGGACTTTCCACCTCCAGGACCCTCCAGGGTACCTGAGCTTCCTGTATCCCCCGATTTCCTGGGACAATCAGCACGTCCCAGCCAAGTCCTTTTCCTTCCCGTCTCCCGGGACTGACACCGGCAGGACCGAGTGTCGAGGAACAGCCCCCCCGCAGCAGCTGTCCCATGCTCAGGAGGGTTTTGGGAGCCACAGGATGCCTTCCCGAGGAGCTTCCCTGCCAGAACTCCATGCCCCGCTTCCCGCGGCTGTTCCTGGGTGGCTCAGGACAGAGCTCACCCTCCTGCCCACACAGAGCCCCCCAGAGCAGTGACGGGCACGGGGTGCTGCCACTCTGGCAGCTCCTGCAGCTCCATCATCCCCTCGTCCATCGGGGGATCCAGGGCGGTGCCGAGGGTGGATGGGAACAGCCGTGCTCCCAAGAGGAAGTTTTCCTGGCGCAGAGCCGGAGCGGCACCACGAGGGGCCCGGCGGGGTTTTCTCGAGCCCTCACCCATGAGCCCATCCCATCCCATCCCATCCCATCCCATCCCATCCCATCCCATCCCATCCCATCCCATCCCTGCCGCCTGCCCGCACCGGCAGTTCCCAAGGGAAGGCGCTGCAGACGCCAGATAAACTGGAATGGGAATGGCTGAAAGCCAATTCCGTGTGTGCTCCGGCGGCAGAGCCGATGCCGGCGCCCACCTGCCGGCGTTATCCCTGGGAACCGGGGAGGGAGGGAGGGGCAGAGGAAGCACGGGGCGAGAGCGCAATTACCGATCCGATTCGACTGGAAATCACCGGTCCCTTTACCCACCTCCTGCCCGCCCCACGCATCCCACCCCACATCCCACATCCCACCCCCTGCATCCTGCATCCCGCATCTCATATGCCATATCCAGCCCCTCACATCCCACCCCTTGAATCCCACATCCCACATCCCAATCCTGCATCCCCCATCCCGCATCCCACATCCCAATCCTGCATCCCACATCCCGCATCCCACATCCCACACCCCACATCCCACACCCCACATCACATCCCACACCCCACATCCCTGGGGGATCCCGGTGGGAAGGACCCCAGCCCATGGTGCTCCCCAGGGTGACCCCCCGGCCCATCCGCCCTCCCGGGACGGGCTCAGGTCCCTCGGGATTCCCCGGCTCTCCCCACGTGTTGCAGCATCACAGGCAGGAGCCGATCCCGCTCCCCCGCGCTCTGGAGCTGCTCCAAAGCCTGTGCAGCACCGGGGGCAGGATCCGGGATTCCCTCCTGGCCCTCGTCGCTGCCCCGTGTCAATCCACGGCCGGATCCCGGAGAAATCCCGCCGTGTCATTATTATTCACCACAATCTCGTCAGCTTTTATCCCCCGGCACTGACCTTCTGATAGGGAGTTAAGCCTACAGAAATAGCATTTGTAATTAATCTATTTCCATAAGATTAGCATGTCAAATGTCACCGGGATACATGTGAGATCCCTCCGGAGCCTCAGATCCTTTTGTCCAAACGCTTTAAGCCCGTGCCAGTCTCATCAGGGAGCAAACAGGGGCAGGGGGCTCCCCCAGGACCCCTCCCCGGCACGGAGCTCACGGCTGGGGCCGGAGCTGCCAAACCCCTCCCGCTGCTCCTGGACCGGACCAAAGAGCTGCTGGAGCCGAGGGGCAGCCCCTGCCCGGCCCAGGGGAGTGGGCACGGTCCCCCCTGCCCCATTCCTGTCCCCACCGTGCCAGCCCCAGGGCTCTGCTCTCACTCCCTGGAACCCTCTGCTCATCACAACTTTGCAGTTCAGCTCAGCCACAGCTTCTCTGCCCAACCTGTGCCAGGGCCTGCCCACCCTCCCAGCCAGCAATTCCTTCCCGATATCCCATCTGTCCCTGCCCTCTGGCAGTGGGAAGCCATTCCCTGTGTCCTGTCCCTCCATCCCTTGTCCCCAGTCCCTCTCCAGCTCTCCTGGAGCCCCTTTAGGCCCTGCCAGGGGCTCTCAGGTCTCCCTGGATCCTTCTCTTCTCCAGGGAAACCCCCCCAGCTCTCCCAGCCTGGCTCCAGAGCAGAGGGATCCAGCCCTGGGAGCAGCTCCAGGGCCTCCTCTGGACAAGGTGGTGGAAGTTTTCTTTTGTAATAAGAGAAAACCCCTTCTGTTTACTAAGCACAATTTTCCTCCCTCTCAGAAATGTCCACCTTTAATCAAGTTGTCTACTGAGTGAGAAGGCCCTTTCTTCTCTACCAATTAAAAATTAGAACTTTCAATAATTAAATTTAATAATTGAAAAGCAATTTAAAAAGGATATTCCTCAAATAAGATTATTTATTTCTTTTCCTCCTGCAGAATAAAGTCAGTTTTCTGTCTTCAGATCCCTCCTGAAGGTGATTCACTGAAGGAAAAGCTCCCCTCTCATGACAGGAATGGGGTGATCAACAAGCCTGGGTTCTGTCCCCTCAGCACAGCCCTGGGTGCCCCTCACCCAGCCCTGGGCACCCACCAGAGACAGCTTTCCCCCCCTGTACCCCCCCTGCTATTCCCCCTGCCCAAATCCCCCGTGTCCATCCCTTTGGTTCCTCCCTGAACATCCCGGGGCAACTCCTGTGCCATCCCCCATCCCATCCCATCCCCCATCCCATCCCACCCCATCCCATCCCATCCCATCCCCCATCCCATCCCACCCCATCCCATCCCATCCCATCCCATCAATCCCATCCCATCCCATCCCATCCCATCCCATCAATCCCATCCCATCCCATCCCATCCCATCCCATCCCATCCCATCCCATCCCCCATCCCATCCCATCCCATCCCATCCCATCCCATCCCATCCCATCCCATCCCATCCCCAGCCTGTCCCTGCCCCAGGGCTGTCCCAAAGCTGTCCAGGGGGGTTCAGACCCCCCTGCTCCCTCCCAGGGGTCCCCAAGGTGGGGGGACAGGGGGCTCAGCCCCAGCTGCTCCCTGAGCTGTTACTGCCCAGTGACCCCACAGCTCCTGGGACCACCAGAGCCACTGGAAATGCCTCTCCATCCCCAGTCCCCCCAGATCCCTGCTGGGCTGTGCCAGGGGGAGCCCCCAGAGCTGGGCCCAGGGCTGGGTGCTGTGCTGGCCCTGAGCACGGCTGGCTCCTCCTGCCCCACATCCCCCCGTGTCACAGCTCATCTTACAGCGTCTCCAGGGAGCATTAAAATGCTTTTCCCCCCATTTCCTCACTCTGTCTGTCTCCCTGCTGCTGGAAATCCGGGCTGACACTGTGCACTGGGGGCTGTCACTTGGAATCAGAGCGGCTGGGCTCGTTCTCACCCCGCGATGATGTGAGAGCAGATGATGTGAGAGCAGATGATGTGAGAGCAGATGATGTGAGAGCAGATCCAGTGTGATAGCCCTGGGAAGGGAGGAGCCCCGGGAAGGCAGGGAGGGACACAGAACCAGCTCACTGGACACTTCCCAGGATTAACTGAGGGCTCTTCATCTCCACATCCTCCCAGCAGCTTTTCAGGAACAACACTCAGTCAGACTCTGTTGGCTTCAAATACTCTCGTGGGGTCAATATTTGGGGGTTCCTGTGCAGGGCCAACAGCATCTCCTCATCCCCAGCAGCACGTCTGGCTCTTTAGGGAGCCCCTGGCAGCCTTCCTGAGGATTTGGGATATCCAAATCCTAAACCTTCCCTGCTCACCTGAGGGGTCGTCGTGCAAATTCTGGGATGGGTTTGGGAAAAGCCAGCTTTGAGCCATAAATCCACCAGACCAGGTTGCTCCAAAGCCTGTCCAACCTGGCCTTGGACCCTTCCAGGGACAGGCATTTCCTGGATGGATTCACCCTGTCAAAGGCACCATTTGAAACCCTGCAGGGATTCCTGGGAATTAGAGACACTCCTGCAAATATTCATTGCACCCTCAGGCATGGGAAGGGTTTTGGGAAGGAAGGATGCTTTGTCCCCTCTCCCAGAAGCCAAGATGAGGCACCACAGGGACCAGACCCCACAGGGACCATCCTACTCCCCTTTCACCCCTCCCCTCCTTCCCATTCCCACCCTGCCAGTGAAGGGGACCCAAATCCAGTCCCCTGAGTCTGGATGCATCCAGCCTGCAGAACCTCCCTGTCCCAGGATTTCCCCATCCTTCACTGGATTTATTATTTTCACAGTTTTCTCCCTGCCCCGGGTGAGGACTTGGGAGAATAATAATAATTAAAAAAAAAAAAAAATCTGTGTTTGTTTCTAGTTGGGCATCAGCCTGAACTGAATTAGTTCAATCTGAATCACCACAAACCCTTTGGGAAATTCAGGGGAAATTTAAAAAGTGTTATTATCTCCAGCTCTCCAAATTAATCTGCACTAGTAGGTAAAGTACTTTTTCATTTAGGATTTAAAATAAACAGGGAGGCAGAGAAAGCTCAGCCATGCCTTGTGTATGCACAGGCACATCTCCAAACGTTCCATGGGATTTCCAGAGCCAGGGGGGTGGAACAGAAGCTCAGATGGAAGTAGAGACCCTGGCACAGGTTGGCCAGAGAAGCTCTGGCTGCCTCTGGATCCCTGGAAGTGTCCAAGGCCAGGTTGGACAGGGCTTGGAGCAAACAGGGATGGTGGAATGTGTCTGGGTCACTGAGGAGCCTCTTGGCCTGAGATAGTGGTGACACCTCATCTCCCAGGGAACAAGGCACAGGACAAGAGGAGGTGGCCTCAAATTGCACCAGGGGAAGTTTAGAATGGATATCAGGAAAATTTCTACCTGGAAAGGTTGTGCAGCCCTGGCACAGCTGCCCAGGGCAGGGGGGAATCCCCATCCCTGGAGGGATTCCAAAGCCCTGTGGGTGTGGCACTTGGGGACAAGGGCAGGGGTGGCCTTGGCAGTGCTGGGTTAACTCCAAAACCTTGGAGGGTTTTTCCAACTGAAATGATTCCATGATTCCATGACAGGGGGAATTCTCAAGGGAGAACTGCCCAGCGAGTGTGGTGTTGGTTGTGTTTGTTAAACTCACAGCAGCAGGAATTTCTGCCTGGAAAGGGTGGTCAGGCCCTGGCAGGGGCTGCCCAGGGAGGTTTGGAGTGCCCAGCCCTGGAGGTGTCCAAGGCAGGCCTGGAGTGGCACTCAGTGCTCTGGGCTGGGGACAAGGTGGGGATGGGCACAGGGGGATCCATGGGCTGGGAGGGCTTTTCCAGCCTCAGGGACTGCGGGATCGTGGGGTTCACCCTGGGGCGGGGGCTCTTGGAGGGTCAGGCAGGCTGGGGGGCACAGACCCCCCGTGCGGTCCCTGCACGGTGCGACAGTGACACCCAGTGCCCGCCAGCCCCGCTGCAGCTCCCGCTGCCCCAGCGCCGGGAATCGCCACGGGAAAGAGCAGCTTTCCATTTCCCCGAGAGCAGCTTTCCATTTCCCCGAGAGCAGCCCGGGACAGCAATCCTGCCCTGAGCCCGGGGGCACCGATGGCGGATCCCCCAAAGCACAGCCAGGGCTGGGGAAGGGGCTCAGAGCCTCGAGGGTCCAACCTCTGGGGGGTTCCTGTGGGCACACGGACCCATCCGGGCTGGCACAGCACCCTGTGTCAGGATGTGTCTCCCTCAGGAAAGGTGTTTGAAGGTGTGAATAGAAGGGGTAAAACCTCTCCCTGAGTGCCCAGAACAAACCACTGCAGGGCTGCTTTTGGGTTGCTAACAGGGCAATGCAGGGCCTGTGTCTGACCTCCAGCAGGCACCTCCTTGTCCTCCCAGGTTATAAACCACAAAACATCCCCCCAAAGTGCAATTTGACTGTCTCTGTACAGCAGGAGCTGGGCACAGCACAGTCTGCTTGCCCCCTCCAGCAGCCAAGGTCCCTGCGGATCCATCTGGGATGCAGCAGCTCCCCGAGGGATTTGTGCATCACAGCTCACCATGGTCTGCTCAGCTGCAGCTGCCCTGAGCCAAAGGGGGGGGAGATGGGGAGGGAGAATGTTTTATACTCATGTTCATACCTTTTTACACTCTCACATTCTCAGACAGGCACCCAAACCACCTCTGAGCTTCAGACTCTGACCTGCAGCACCAAGGATGCTGAGAGAGTCACAAACCGTGGAATGGGTTGGGTTGGAAGAGACCTTAAAGCCCCTCCAGTGCCACCCCTGCCATGGGCAGGGACACCTTCCACCAGCACAGGCTGCTCCAACATGGCCTCGGACACTTCCAGGGATCCAGGGGCAGCCACAGCTCTGGGCAACCTCACCCCCAGTGCTGCAGGTCCAGCCTGGATGGGCATGACCCCGGCAGGGACAGCTGGAAAGCCGGGTTTTTCCATCCCACTCATCCCAGTTCCCAGCCTCAGCCTCTCTGCCCGTGGGTTTTTAACAGTGATGCTGCCACAAAGGGCCAGGCGCGCTGGGAAATCCATCTGCTGTTACACAGGGCGTGTCCGGTGCCCTGCAGGGCGTTATCGGCTGCCTGATTTCATCATCAGGCTCCCCGCACTCAGCCTGGGCCTCCCCAAAGCAGCCGGGAATTCTGATGGGAATGGCATCCAGTGCCGTGCTGGCCGTGGTGCTGCAGCTCGGGCACTCCAGCCCCGGAACGGGCCCTGACTTCTGCAAGGTGTTTATACAAATAATGGCCTGACCTATGGATTTTTTACTCTGATCCATCCCTGGAAGTGTCCCTGGACAGGCTGGATGGGGTTTGGAGCAACCTGGTGCAGTGGAAGGTGTTGGAATTAGGGTTTCAGACTGGTTTAGGGGAGAGACTGAAGGGGGCTGAGCCCAGTTTAGTGGATAAAAATGCACCTGAAACCTCAGCCATCCCTCCCTGTCTGTCTCAGGGAGGAACAGATGGAGGTATTTCCCTAAGCACCCTAAACAAAACCTTAATATCTCCAAATTCCTAATATATGCACTGCCAGGAACTGCATGAGGAGCTGAAGTGTTTGCTTTGCTCTGCTCCCAGCACGGGGAAATGCTGGAGCCACCAGGGGATGCTGGAAACCCCCATCCATCAGCTCCAAAGCAGCCCCTGTGTGGAAGCAGGACCTTGGGAGACCTTTCAGGCAGGGAGGGGGAGAGGAGAGGGGCAGGAAGAGTATTTGAGGTCATGTTTATACTCCTTACTTGTGGAAGTGCATTAATTGTAAATTAAAGCAGTGGGGGGGGAAAAAAAAAAAAAAAAGAAAAAAAGATTTGATCATAAACTGCCTGGAAAAACAAGAGGGACAAGGGCCGGGAAGCATGGAAGTGTGGCAGGGATGGAGGTGGGAGCCCCACAACCAACCATCAGACAAGTCAGATTTTCCCCAGGTTTATTTACTAAATGGCTTCACATTCAATGAAATAGTTACAACAAATACTTACAGAGCACAAGAGCAACACCTTGGGAACTACCAAAGACCCCAAAACACCTCACAGTTCTTTTCCTGTGGGACTCAAATGCCACTTTTGTAAACAAGAACAAAGTCAGGACGTTGCTGCTAAAGAAAAGAAGAGAAGATGTACAGGTAAAAACACGTGCACAAACCACAGGGATCAGGTTTCACTCCCAAGCAAAGCCCTCTGGGCAAGTCCAATTTGGTATTCTCTGTACAGTTATTAAATCCTGCTAAAAATCCTCGGGTTTAAAATACAGCACAGCTCATAAGGCAAAAAAATAGGAATTATCATCCAGTTCTCTGCGTTTCAGGTCAAGAGAAAGAATTTAAGGCAAGTTTGGGCGTTTTGCATTGTTTCATACAGTGAATGGGGACTTACAGATGGGAAACTCATGGGAATAACACGTCACCTCCCGGAAAAAAACCTGTTTGGAATGTGGGCTGGACACATTTACCCCTCTAGGAATTCCAAGTAGGCTTCCTGAAAGGAAAGCATTTGTAGGAAGAGAGACTGTCAAGCAGCTTAGAGATGAGTATCTTAAAAAAAGCAGAAGTTGAGGAGCTGTATGTACACATAAAAACTCACTGCAACCCGGTGTAAAGTGCTTTACAGATACATGGAGGGACTCAGAACTGGAACTGGATGATAATTTGGAGTTGTTGTGACATCTTAGTTGAAGGTCCTTAATTTTTAACCTGCAGAGAGACATTCCCATGAGATTACTGATGTTTAAAAGCAGATTTACACTGACTGTTGAGTCTGATCCTCCCCACCCCAAAGCACTTCAGTGACAGGACAAGCAGCACCTGGATGGGAAATGGGGATGGCATGATTTTAAGGGACATGATTCCCTAGGAACTGC
This sequence comes from Pyrocephalus nanus, assembly GCA_038380795.1. NCBI lineage: Eukaryota > Metazoa > Chordata > Aves > Passeriformes > Tyrannidae > Pyrocephalus > Pyrocephalus nanus. The sequence goes on along the minus strand of CM076265.1, from coordinate 63,216,928 downwards.
CCCTGGCAGAGGGTGGAATGAGATGGGCTTCCCTTCCAACCCACAGCATTCTGGGATTTAACATTCCCACTGCCTGGGGAACGAGCAGAAAACATTTTGCAGTTTTAAGTGCTTTGAACTCTGTGATTGAAAGATGTTTGTACAAATAACCACCTGACCCATGGATTTTTCATTCTGATCCATCCCTGGAAGTGTCCAAGGCCAGGCTGGACAGGCCTTGGAGCACCCTGGGCTGGTGGAAGGTGTCCCTGCCCATGGCAGGGGGTGGGATGGGCTTTAAGGTCCCAACCACAACCATTCCATGATTCCATGATTCCCTCTCCTCCCCACACACAGACATGCAAACACAGCCATGCAGCTCCTCATGCCCTACCAAGAGATGCCCTGGAATAATTACATCAGGTTATTATTGCTATAACTGGAATCCTTAGTGGGTTAAATCAACAATTTCAGCATTTTCAATGCAGTTTACCTTATTTACATTTAAAGTCCTGCTTGATTCTACCAAATCTGAAGCAGACCTGCAGGATTCTATAGTCTGTGCAAACACCTGTTATTTCTGAGCAGTGTTTTATGGTCAAACACCCTCCCTGATCAGTTCAATCCGAGTGTTCAGGGTGGAAGCACAGGACCAGCACAGCTTCCCTGGCTGCAACAGCTCCACAGGAACTCAGCAGAAATCCAGAGCACTCAACACCCCCCAGCTCAGCAGAATTATACAGAAATGGCTTTTAAAGCAACTATTTCAAATATTATTGCACTGTCAAAAATAATACTACGTGGGCTTGAAAAGCAAGGGGAAACAAACATTAATTTAACATGTTACAGCACAGGGAAAGGGACTCTGGAGGCAGAAAAACTCCTCAGTACCAGGCCTGGCAACAGCCAGACAGACAGCAACACAAATTCAAGCTAACTGTGATCAGAGGACAACCCAAAATAGTCTAAATTAGCTAAAATTCTACTTGAATTCTATTTTAAATAAAGGTTCTGACTCCCAGCCTTGGTTCCTATCTCTCTGCCCCAATTTCCACAGAGTTTGGGGCTGTCCCACACTGGGGTTAATCCCAGGGGTGACCTTTGGCCTCAGCAGGACAGATTTGGGAGGAGCCCTGGGCTTCTACCTCACTGCACTGGGGCTGAAGGCAGAACTGTGGGAAGAACCCGAGCTGGGATCTCCCTGTTTGCGAGAATGGCAACAATAAACACAGATCTGAAATAAAACCCCACTAAAGAACCCAGTGAAGAGCTCGTGGTGTGATCCAGGACAGTTCCACAGGCACGGGTGGACGGAGCAAAGGGAAAACCAAAGCACTGGAATAACCCAAACATGCTTTATGCACTGAAACCAGGAGCAGCCCCCCTGTGAGCCCCACATTTAGCACCATTTGTAGATGGGAACACTCTGAGAAAGCAGATCATACATTCTTTAAGAAAGGAGGTCCCAGGGAACACGGGCACGAGTGTGCCTGGGGGCAGGATGGGATGGGCTGGGCTCCAGGGGTTGTTGTGGATCATGCTGGGAACGCTGCTGCTGGGATTTTTCCTGGCATTCCAACCAAAAACACACAGCAAGATGAAGTCAGGCCATCTAGCAGTCATTTCTCCACAGAAAGGAAACAGGAGGGAAAGTTAAAAAATGCGACTTCTCGTCATCAGACCCAAAAACGCCACGGAGAGGCAAGAAACTTGCCCTGTAAATGTCCCTAAGGAGTTCCTAATGATCCTCCCAGCCCTCCTACCGCTGAGCAGGTAACAAAGGAGAGTGTACAGGCAACATCCTATGGCATTTATTATTTACAAACCTTGAGATACAGAAACAAGGCAGCCCTTGAGTTACTGGTCATAAAAAACCCATGAAGCACTGGCGCTTTCTCCACGTGCAGCCACGGCCAGGCACCACTCGGCAAACCCTGCACTCACACACACACTCACACGGCTCTCACCCCGAGCACAGTAAACTTCATATTCCAGAGGAGGCAGGAGGAGGAGAGGAAAGCTCTAGAAAGGGTTAGATGGACGAGTTTCCAACCGGATCCCGGGCATGGACAGCGCTCCCCAGACCCCACTGCCACCAACAGGGCCACTGAACCCCGCCGGTGAGGCAGCTCCCCGCTCCTCTGCTGCTGAAACAACAAAGGCCAGTTATGGGAAGAAAGCAAGCGCTCATTTTAATCCCAACCTCGGCACGTTCCTCAGGTGCAGCTGGGGCCCCGCAGGGACCGTCTGCGGGCAGAGCCAGCTCGGTCTCGGCGTCAGTGAGGTCCGTGGGGCCCCGGCCCGGTCAGAGCGCGGCCAGGCCGAAGTTGCAGCGGCAGTACATCATCCCCGCTGAGTCCAGCCACGTGTCCGAGATGGGGTCGTACTTCTGCACCGTGTTCAGGTAGGAGGAGCCCGAGTGCCCCCCCACCACGTACAGGTAGTTATCGATCACCGCCGCCCCCACCCCTGCGGGGAAACACACCGTGAGCCAGGGCTGGCACCGGCACCGCGCTCCCCACAGAGCCACCCGCCCTCCACCCCGACAGGGAGCCCTCACAGCCTCTGCTCTGGGCTGTCCTTAGAGAAAATGGGTGAAGAGCCCTTTCAGCTCAGGTCTGACACCCCTTTTTTACTGCTCTCGTGCCCCTTCCCATGATATAACAATGTTCTTCTGTCCCTTGGCAGGGGGGCAGAAGAGACTGAAGAACAGAATCATGGAACAGCCTGAGCTGGAAGGGACCCACCAGGACCATCCAGTGCAACCCCTGGCCCTGCCCAGAACACCCCAACAATCCCACCCTGTGCCCCAGGGGATCATCCCAACCCTCCTGGAGCTCTGGCAGCCTTGGGGCCGTGCCCACTGCCCTGGGGAGCCTGTTCAGTGCCAACCACCCTCTGGGGGAAGAGCCTTGTCCTGAGATCCCACCTGAGCCTGCCCTGGCACAGCTCCAGCCATTCCAGGGTGCTGTCCCTGCTCACAGGGAGCAGAGACTGAGCTGCCCCTCGGGAGGAGCTGCAGCTGCACCACAGAGATGCACCACTGAGTGCCCCCATCAGATACAGCAGCACAGTGACCACAGCTGCTGAAACTTCCTCAAAAACAGTGAAAATGCAGGAGGTAGAACAGAAATATTACTCCACATTATTTTTGCTACAGCTCAGTATTAATGAGCTGGCCTTAGAGATAAATAATGATTCTTTCCCAGAGCTGACTAAGTGACCTTCACCCCCAGATGAAGTGCAGACTTTAACTGCAGGTTCTGTCAGCTCAGACAGGTCATTCCCAACAGGACACCTGAGCTCCCTCTGCATGTCCCACCTGTCCTGGGCTCCTTCATGGGCCGGCACACCGTCCACTGGTTCTGGTGGGGGTCGTATCTCTCGATGCTGGACAGGTGGGACACCCCGTTGTGCCCCCCCACCACGAAGATGAAGCCCAGCATGACCCCCACGCCGAAGTTGATCCGTTTGTCGGCCATGGAGGCCACGTTCTCCCAGCAGTTCTTGCTCGGGTCGTAGCGCTCCATGCTGCGGAGACAAACACAGCCTGTGAGCCCCTCGGGCACTCTGGGGACAGGGGACTATCCTGAAACCCACCAAGCCCCCTCAGGGCTGAAAGCTCTTTCCAGGATGTCTGGTGCTAATTTTTTTTAAAAATCAGTTGATGGAAAACTGAACACAATGCAGATCCAGAATGTATCCATTTGGGGAACACAGCAAATCAGAAACTTCCTTGAGGTTTGCCTGAAAATAACACTCAGAGAGGGCAGTGGAGAGTGTATTTATATTCCTCAGGAAAAGCAGTAAAGAAGCTGCTGATCAAACACTGAGGGTAAGTAGAGGGAATGAATGGAAATGAAGTGTCATCATTATTAATTTTTGTGATCACTGGAGCTGTACAGATGGTCAGCCATTAACACACTTGTGGCACTGAGCTGTTCCCTGCCCAAGTGCAGTTCCAGAAGCACAACAGGGCAGAAAAAAGGGGGAGAGAAGATCATCAGCAGCGCAGAGCTGGGAGAAAAGGTGGTTAATTACCCAGCACTGAGCTTGGTTTAATGCCAGAGCTTGTAGGAGCCTGGGGCCTGCATGGCAAGGTGTGGGACTCACTCCTTGAATAATTAAATAACCCAAATTATTCACAGAATCACGGAATATCCTGAGTTGGAAGGGACCCACTGCCCTGGGGAGCCTGTTGAGTGCCCACCACCCTCTGGGGGAAGAGCCTTGTCCCGAGATGCTGTGGGGCTGTCCCGGGCAGGTACCTGTTCATGTGGGCGGGCCCGTAGCCCCCGATGGCGTAGATCATCCCGTCCAGCACGGCCGCCGCGAAGCAGCTGCGTGTCTTGTTCATGGGTGCCACGAGCTGCCACTCCTTGCCCTTGGGCATGTACTTCTCCACGGAGCGCAGGTAGGACTGGCCATCGTAGCCGCCCAGCGCGTACAGCTCCCCGGCCAGCACCGCCACGCCCAGCGTGCTGCGGCTCTCGAACATCCTCTCCAGGGAGCTCCACGTGTTGGTGTCGGGGTCCCAGCACTCCACCGAGCTCTCGTGCTTCCTGTAGCTGATGCCCTGGCACACGTGCGTGGCGATGCCGCCCACCACGTAGATCTTCTGCTCCAGCGCGCAGATCCCGAACTCGTAGCGCGGGATGCTCAGCGGGGCCAGGCCGATCCACGAGTCGTTCTGCGGGAAGTACATCTCCATGCTGGAACGGGAAAACAGGGAGCAGTGAGCACACCCAACTGCAGCCATCCCAGGGGAAGGACATCCCATCTCCATGCTGGAACGGGAAAACAGGGAGCAGTGAGCACACCCAGCTGCAGCCATCCCAGGGGAAGGACATCTCCATGCTGGAATGGGAAAACAGGGAGCAGTGAGAACACCCAGCTGCAGCCATCCCAGGGAAAGGACATCTCCATGCTGGAACGGGAAAACGGGGAGCACGTGGGAACACCCAACGGGAACCATCCTGGGGGAAGTACATCTCATCTCCATGCTGCAACGGGAAAGCAGGGAGCACGTGGGAACACCCAAGGGATGAGAAGGGTGAGTTTAAAACAGAAAAAAAAAAAGAGAACAGCCACCAAGATCAAAGAGAGAGGAGAAAATTAGAGAGGAGGAGACACATTCTATATTTATGTACAAATATGCACTTGGAAAGCGTAATGTGCAGTTTTATGAACACATATTTTAGGTGTGCTCTGTAATTTACACAGAAAGTCGGTGCAGAACAAAGCAACCTGAAAAATCTGTCCTTAAAATGCTGTTGATTGCATTTCCTTTTAATTATACTCAGTGTTAGAACATGGTGGGTTGAGCCTGCTCTATATAAAGTCTAGGCAATCCTCCTAAATAGTTTAATTAATAAATGACTTCAATAATTAAGAGGCTCTCCAGTAGAGAGGAAATATGAACCATCCAAGAGCATGAGGCCCCTGGAGAGCTGACAGGCACTAAAAACCCAGAAGTAGGAGCTGCTGAAACACCAGGATGGTGTTAGAGAATATAGACTAAATATATTCTCAGTAATTTTGTTATGAAGAAGCAAAAAAGAAATCAAAATATTCCAAATTAAGCTGCTATGTAACCCTGGTACAATCATTTAAGAGGCTGGGGGAGAAGCAGAGCTGCAGAATATCAGAGGACAAGTTTATTCACTCAAACAGGTTTTTTAATGAAGCACAAAACCCCCTTTATTTTTTAAATCTATAAACCTAACATCTAGTTTAATGTTGGTCCCCATAAATTAATTGAAAAAACTTTAAAAATTAAATGATTTTGACAACATCTCTGAGCACAGAGGAAAGGAACATATGGCCTTTTCCAGGCTTTTAAGAGTATATTCATATCTGCAAATCTGGAACTATCATGGAAAAGAGTATCTTGGAGTAAATGAACATCCCAGAATCCAGCTGGGGAACCAGTTCAGGCAGTCCCTGAGCACAGGGAACATTCATGGAGCTGATAAGGGCACCCAACATCAAAGCACTTGTGTGTATGTATATATGTATTTATACATTTGTATAAATGTACATAAGCAGATCCACAGACAGTTTAACTCCCAGTTCTGGAAATGTTAATGCCATGTTAGAGCAAACCCAGCCAGACCAGTCTGGGGAAGCAAAGCCATTCTCCTCTGTGTTACAATCTGCTCCCATGATGAGCCTCAGGGATCAACCCAGGGATGGAACAGGAGGTTCCTTCTGGAATCCAGGGAACACAGATGGGCACCTACCTGTCCCTGCCAGCACAGACAGGGACACCTACAGACTAAAAGCAGGATTGTATCGTGATCAAGAACCCCTTCACAGAATCCCAGAGGCTGGAAAAGCCCTCCCAGCACATGGATCCCCCTGTGTCCATCCCCACCTTGTCCCCAGCCCAGAGCACTGAGTGCCACTCCAGGCCTGCCTTGGACACCTCCAGGGCTGGGCACTCCAAACCTCCTTTTCCAGCCTTGATGACTCTGAAATCACAGCTGTCCAAAGAGTGATTTACCCTGACCTGAGGTGATCACAGTCACATTGGCCACAATCCCCTTGGCCATTCCTTACCCTTCCAGGCAGGCAAAGAGCCCTGGGGTGAGCACAGCCCCACAGCCACCCCTCCATCTGTCCATTCCTTACCCTTCCAGGCAGGCAAAGAGCCCTGGGGTGAGCACAGCCCCACAGCCACCCCTCCATCTGTCCATTCCTTACCTCTCCAGGCAGGCAAAGAGCCCTGGGGTGAGCACAGCCCCACAGCCACCCCTCCCTGTGTCCATTCCTTACCTCTCCAGGCAGGCAAAGAGCCCTGGGGTGAGCACAGCCCCACAGCCACCCCTCCCTGTGTCCATTCCTTACCTCTCCAGGCAGGCGAAGAGCCCGGCCTTGCCCCCCACGGCACAGAGCACCTTGGGGGCGCAGCGGGGCCGCGTCATCAGCATGGTCTGGTGGGACAGTCTGTGCTCGGGCATGAAGTGGTACTTGAGGGCCTCGTTGAGCAGGTGCTTGCAGGTGTGGTCGTCGCGGATGAGGTGGTTGGCCTCGTAGAGGCGCGTGAGGAACTTGACGCTGAGCAGGGGCAGGCGCACGCAGTGCAGCAGCTGCGCCAGGTGCTTCTGGCGCTCCCGCACGTCGTACTTGATCCAGGCCTCGAGCGCGTAGAACACGCTCTCCTCCGTCACCACGTTGAGGCAGTCGTTGGACACGATCTCGTCCAGCTCGGCGTGCGTCAGCTCCAGGAACTCCTCGGTCTGGCACACGTCCTCGAAGTTCTGGCAGATGTACTTGCTGGCCGCCAGGTACAGGTCGTGGCAGCCGTAGGTCTCGGCGAAGCGCGAGATGCCGATGCAGTTGCCGGGGTCCAGCTGGCTCTCCAGGAAGGCGCAGCACTCCTTGACCACCAGCTTCACCTGCAGCAGGTTGGCGGCGGGCAGCAGCGACTCCACGGTGTCCTGGGAGATGAAGACGGTGCCGGTGTAGGCGTACTCCACGATGGCCTGCAGCGCCGCCTCGGCCACGCACTGGAACTCCACCTCGGCGTTCTCCTTCTCCGACAGGTTCCCGGTGAACATGGCCTTGAAGTAGGGGCTGATGCTGGCCAGCACCACCTTGTGCGCGTGGATCTTGGCGTCGCCCACGCGCAGCACGACGTCGCACAGCTCGCGGTGCTGCCGCAGCACGTTGAGGCCCTGCAGCAGCTGCTCCGAGTGCAGCGGGGTCAGCTTGGCCAGCAGGTACGGCGGGGACGACGGGTCCATCTGCGGCAGGACAGGCGGTCACTGGGCTGCACCAACACACACACAGCATTCAACAGGCACCACCATCCTTGCTTTTATCTGGCCAGGTCTGTTAATCCCCAGCTCACCTTCTCAACCTTTATGTGCGGTGATGTTTCATGCCAGTTAAATCCAGTTAAATTCAAATGTTTGTTAATAGTCTGTGCCAGATCCATCTCTACATCAAAAACCAACCCAACTATTACTTGTTTTTGTTCTGCACTAAAATGCCTGTTATCTGATGCAGGGACTACGTGACAGGATTTGCTGGGGCAGCCTCAGTTTTGGGTACTACCATATCAGAAAGATTTAGAGCTGCTGGAGGGTGTCCAAAGGAGGGACATGAGGATGGTGAAGGGGCTGGAAGGACCATACAAGGAGCAGCTGGGGGCACTTGTTTGTTCAGCTGCAGGAGACTGAGGGCAGAGCTCATCAGGGTCTGCAGCTCCTCCCCAGGGGCAGCTCCATCTCTGCTCCCTGTGACAGGGACAGCACCCAGGGAAGGGCTGGAGCTGTGCCAGGGCAGGCTCAGGTGGGATCTCAGGACAGGGCTCTTCCCCCAGAGGGTGGCTGGCACTGAACAGGCTCCCCAGGGCAGTGGGCACGGCCCCAAGGCTGCCAGAGCTCCAGGAGGGTTGGGATGATCCTCTGGGGCACAGGGGGGGATTGTTGGGGTGTCCTGGGCAGGGCCAGGGCTCAGACTGGATGATCCCTGTGGGTCCATTCCAACAGGATATTCCATGGCTCTACATCAGGGATTTGAGAGAACTGAACAGTAACTAAAATAAAAATAAATGAAGAGATAACTAAAGAATAGAACTGGCTTATTTTAGCCCGAGTTTTCAGAGTTCTAAAACTCCTTTGTGCAGCCCAACTCCTGCCTGCTCAGTGCTCCTGGGGAGCAGCCCAGCCCTGCTGTGCCCCCCTCTCCATTCCCATTCCATGCCTTCCCTTCAAACCAGCCCCACAGAGCCTGGGGAGCAGGAAAAGCAGGAGCAGAGGCTCCTGTGCTCTGGATGCACAGAGGAGCTCAGGAGAGCCTTACCCTCCTTCCCAAAGGTTCCACTGCAAGCACTTGGACACCTGCTCTCACTGCAGCAGCATCACATCTCCACCTGGAGCAGCAGCTCTTTGTTCAGCCCCATCCCTGCACAGAAGTGGAGGAGGGGATGTGTCAGCTCCTGGACCACGAGAAACAAACCCACTGTTCCCCCCCAGCCCTCACTGAACAGCTGATTTCATGGCAATTTGAGAAGTGATCTCCAAGCTCTCACTCCTTTCATCCCAACAATAAGTTCATCATTTTTAGAGCTCCTTAACTGACACCTCCCTTGCAGGGAGCCCACTTAGGAGTGCTTCATCTGAAAGAACAAAAGGAGTTGCCAAGGTTTAAATGCAGAGTATAAAGCACTGACAGGCAAGTGAAGGATCACAGGTAGGGAGGGAAACCTCCTACCCATGGAAAGATACAGCAGCTCTCCTATTATAGCTCTGCACTAGAAAAAAATAACTGAAAGAAAGTATTTTAAGCACACCTGTAAAAGGCATGATAATATACAATGTTTTCCCTATCAGAGTTCTGCAGCACACATTTTGCAGGAAGAATTAAAAAACTAAATTTGAAAAAAAAAAAAAAGAAAAGCTGTTCAGCAGCTAAAACACTTTATTTCCCTTTTGTATCTGTGCTCTGGTCAGAACTTGACTGACTAAACACAGACACATGGCAGGGAAAAGGAATGGTCACAGCTCAGCTTTATAACCATATAATTATAAACAGCTATATTTAAGTTTCTTTACAGCAACAGAAGTTTTTGCAGCGCCCTGGCAGAACCTCTCACCCCCCCTGCACACCCACAGCACAGTTTGCTCAGCAAGAACCAGCAGCTGGAACACGGCCCAGCCCTGGACTGCACCCCAGCACAGGGGTTTGTGCTCCCAGCTCCCATCAGCGGCCACCCCGGGGCTCTGCGCTGTCACACCCTCCCAGGCTGGGCTCAAAACTCATCCTGAACAGCAAGTTATGGCAAATAAGGAGGTTCCGCGGCAGAGCCGGCTCGCTGAGGGATCTCACTCTGCCAAAAAGCCGTGTGCGTGCAGAGCAGGAACCAGCAGGGAGAGCTCCGGGCACTTCTGTGCCCCGAGGGGGAATTTCGGTGCCTGCCAAGCCCCGATTTGGAGCCCGGAATTCCCGGGGCAGCGAAGCCACTGGGCTGGTTCTGGGAGTCCCGAGACAGCACAGACCCCACCCACAGCCTGAGAGCCGGGCTGGGTTCGGGTCCAACACCCCGCAAAAAAACGGCAAGAAAAAGAAATCAAAGAGCCCAGCGCTGGTGATAAATCCAGCCCAGCCTGCCCGGGGCCGAGGGAGCGGGGCTGGGACGGTCCCTGCGGGGGGACGGGCTGGGAGCACCCAGGGGAGATGTCGCCCACGGCAGCGGGTGGAACGGGACGGGACTCGAGTCCCTTCCAACCCAAACCGCTCCGGGATTCCCGGGCCCCGCCGCTGCCCGCTCACACGGGGGGCTCCCCGAGCGGGTCACTCGAGCGACCGAGGCCGCTCCCGCTGCCCCCCGCGCCAGGAGGCGGCCTGCCCGCTGTACCGCGGCTCTCCCGGAGCTCTATCCTGGTGATTTGTCCGGTGATTTGTCCCAGTCCCCTCTGTCCCCCCTGTTCTGGAGCTCCCTCCCTGTCCCGGAGCTCTCTCCCTGTCCCCCCTGTCCCGGTGCTCTCTCCCCGTCCCGGTGCTCTCCCCCTATCCCGGTGCTCTCTCCCCGTCCCGGTGCTCTCTCCCCGTCCCGGTGCTCTCTCCCCGTCCCGGTGCTCTCTCCCCGTCCCGGTGCTCTCCCCCTATCCCGGTGCTCTCTCCCTTTCCCACCTGTCCCGGTTCTCTCTCCCTTTCCCACCTGTCCCGGCCCGGCCCGGCCCGGCCGCGGCGCCGCTCACTCCGCTCTGCACCGCCTGCGACGTCACTTCCGCCCGGTCCGCCTGGCCAATCAGCGGCCGGGGTGCTGCTCACACCCACCCCAGCCCCTGCCCGGCCGGGACCATTCGCACCCCGCGCGGGGGGGGATGCACAGCTTCTTCGCTTCCCCGCCTCTCCCCATTGCGGTCTCGTCCCCTCTGCTCCCTCAAGACCGCTCTGCGCTCCCTCATCGGCGCAGCCGCACCCCTTTCCACCCTTCGCAAAGTGAGGAGAGGGTGCGGGGATATGAGCGTGTTCCCCCCCCGGTTGGCCGAGGCGTGGTGCGCTCCGCGCCGGCGCTGTGCGCGGCGCCCCCTGGCGACGGCGGCGTTGCCGGGCGGGGCCTGAGGGGCCCCATGGCCGCGGGCCGGGGACATGGGCGAGCCCGGCGGGGGCGGGCGGGGACACGGCCCGGGACAGGGGCCGGGACCGGCACCGGTATCGGCATCGGCATCGGCATCCAGCGCACACGGGCCGACATCGGCACCCGCATCCAGCCCTCACGGACCGAGATCGGCACCAGGACTCGGACCGGCATCGGCACCCGCATCCAGCCCTCACGGACCGCGGGGCCGCGGCCGCGCCTCAGAGGCTCCGGGCACGGAAGCCCCCGGCCCCGCTGAGGAGGGCGCGGAGCCCCCCGACCCGCGTGAGGGCTCGGGGCACACGGAGCCCGCTGGCTCCGATCGGGAGGGCCCCGGCACGGCGCCGCTCCACCCGCCGCGGGATGCGAGGGACGCGGAGCCCCCCGGCCCGCAGGAGGGCCCGGGGCACACGGAGCCCCCAGGCCCCGTGCAGGGCGCGCTGGGCTCGGAGCCGCTCGACCCTCCGCGGGACGCGGAGGACTGGCCCCTGGCCGGCCGCTCGGAGCTGCCGCTGGTGCCCGCCGAGCTCCGTGCGCGGCTGCTGGACCGGCGGGACTACCGGCGGCGCGCCCAGGCGGTGGAGCAGCTGCGGCGGGCGCTGGAGGGCTGCAGCCCGGCCGCGCTGAGCGCCGCTCCCGCCGCCGCGCTGCGCGGGCTGATCGCGCTGCTGGACGCGCTGCTGCGCGACCCCAACTTCGCGGTGGCGCGGGGCGCGCTGGAGGCGGCGCGGCTGCTGGCGCTGCGGCTCGGCCCGAGGCTGCCCGCCGTGCTCGGGCCGCTGGTGGCCGCGGCGGCGCGGGCGCTGGGGGACACGCAGCCCGCGATGCGCAGGGACGGCGCCCGGCTGTTGCTGCGCCTCATGGGCGCCGCGGGGCCGCGGGCCGTGCTGCGCCTGCTGCTGCAGGAGCGGCTGCTGCGCCACCGCAGCGCCCGGCTCCGCGAGGAGCTGCTCAACACCTGCACGGCCGCGCTGCTCACCTACCCCGGCGAGCAGCTGGACCTGCCCCGGCTGGCGGCCGCGCTGGCGCCCGCGCTGCTGGACTCGAAGCGCAGGGTCCGGCACGCCGCGCTGGAGGCGCTGGCGGCGCTGGCCGCGGCCATGGGCGCCGGCCGGACCCAGGAGCTGCTCGGGGCGGTGGGTGCCGCGGAGCTGCGGGCGGGCGGCGCGGGGGCCCTGCTCGCCCTGCAGGCGCGGCTGGCCAGGAAGGCGCTGCCCAGGCTGGGCGAGCAGGGCTGTGTGGAGTACGCGCTGCCCCTGCCCTCCGCCGGGCGCTGCCGCGGGCGCTGCCGCCCCCCCGGCGCCGACACCGAGTGGCTGCTGATGGGCAGCGGGACCCAGAGCGCTCGCTGCGGCTGCCCCGCCGGGGAAGAGGCGCTGCACGGCCCCGGCTCCAGCTGTGCCGAGCAAGCGGTGAGCCCCAGGAGAGTCCTGAGCGCCGGCAGAGGGAAGAACAAGCTGCCGTGGGAAAGCGAGCTGGCTGGAGACGGGGAAGGTGGCTCGGGAGTCAGGATGCCGTTGCCGAAGGGTGTGGAGCAGGTATGTAACTCCCCGGCATCGCTCATCCTAAGGCGTTTCCAAAGGGAGGCTGGAAAATTGTCAGAGGCTTGTTAAGTGGCAGATGTTTGGGAGGGATGGCTGATTTATGTGCAAGGATCTGTACCCTCACATCGGTCTAGGAGGGCAAGTTTGGCAGTTCCTTGTGTCGGATTTAACCAAACAACTTATCACTTATTAAAAAAAAAAAAAAAAACATAATTTTTGAAGTTACTGGGCTCCCTGAGGCCATGTCTTAGGTCTGACCACTGTGTCATAGCTCTGGCATGTCAGCAGTGACAGATGAACCCCAGGGAATGAGCACAAGAGTGGGGAAAACACAGCCTTTGTTCGGATATTTGTGTTTGAGAGCACCTGCCTGACTGCTGAGAGGGTCCTGAAGCTGTCTGGGGTAGAACTGAGCCGTTCCTTCAGCTCAGGCTCTGGAGTGAGGCTGAGCCAGGGCTCTTTGACTGCCCTGGGATAAACCTGGAGGATGCCAAATGCCCGGGTGGCTCTTGCTCCTCAGGCTGATCCCACTAGGAAAATTGTAGGTCAGGCTGGAATAGCAATTCTGACGGAGTTTTGATTTGATCACTTAGCCAGTCAGCAGCCGGAAAGGGAAGGAGTCTCTGGAATATTGTCCAGGTGGCTTTGCCTTTGGCAGTGGTGCTGGGACACATTTTGGATACAACTCCCATGTGTGGTATCTGTGTGTGCTGGGGTTTCTGTGGTGGTTGGGGTTTTTATAAGGGGACATAATTTATTTATCTCCTGAGATTGAACTGAAGCACAGAGAACCCAGGAAATCAAAGGCTGTGCAGAGGAGATTCCTCCTGCCACGTTTACGTAGTGAGAATTTAATTCCCAGTTGCTTGGTAACTTGTTGCTGTGCTGGCTGATGTCACAGACAGTGAGTGCTCCTCTGCGACCAGGCTGTTGGGAAACTGTGAGCATAAATAAATGTGAGTTAATGTTTCTGTACTGTAGAACCTCAGTGTTCATGTCTAGACCTGAATGCAGACGTGCTCATCCCTTCCTTGGTGTTTGTTACCTTTAATTCAGGCCCCTAAAGAGATCTGTGCATTTTTGGGTTGATGAATCAGGCTCCTGTGGAGTATCTACAAACAGGGTCTGGACACCAGGATCCATAGGAAACACCTCTGGAGCGAAAGGGCTTCTCTTTTTGAAGCAGTTCTGCAGTATTAACTAAGACAGCTTGCAGAAATATCAGCTGCCAGTGCTCTCCAGGCAGGCTGGGCTGAGCCCTGTGCTGCTGCTCTCTGTGGTTTCTGAACACAAGGCGTGTTAACACAGGCACCAGAGCCTGGCTGGAGCTTGGAATGGGGGAAGGTGCTCTGGAGATGGTCCTTTTCTATCAGAAATTACCCTTTTGTACACCTGGTTGTGTTGTGGTTGTGTTTATCTTGTCAAGTGGGAGGAGTGCCCGAGGTTTCCAACCCTGGAGAGAGGGAGAGATCAGTAAGTCACTGATGGATTCTGTTTTGTTGATATGTACACTGCATTTAGAGCTGGTGTCAATCATAGAATCATGGAATATTTGGGTTGGAAGAGACCTTGAAGATCAGATTTCAAACCCCTGCCATGGGCAGGGACACCTTCCACTGTCCCAGGGTGCTCCAACCTGGCCTTGGACACTCCCAGGGATCCAGGGGCAGCCACAGCTTCTCTGCCCAACCTGTGCCAGGGCCTGCCCACCCTCCCAGCCAGCAATTCCTTCCCGAGAATTCCCTGTCCTTGGGACAGCCCTTCTGAGCTGAGATTGCCATGAGCTGTGCAAATAAAGCTCCTGTGCTGGGGGCAGCCAGAAATCAGTGTGTGTGGGAAGGCAGCCCTGGGTGTCCCCTTAACTCCCTTCACTGAGGTAAATTCATTTATCATGCGTGGAATTCTGGTACTTGACTTGACATTTCAAATATTAATAATTAATTCAGACATTCCTTTGAAATGAATTTGCTTAAAAATTAACTTTTGGACTCATTCTGTGGCTGAAGGGATGCATGGAAGGAGTTTAATGTTTAAAGCTGTTTTCCTGCCAGGGTTTTTAGGGTCATGTTACACAGTGGCTGTCCAAGGCCACGTCTAGACTTTCCTGATCAGATAAGATGTGAAGTAAAACATGTGTAAGTTAATGTGTACTAAAAATAAAGGGTAGATAAAGCACAGTGACTCGAAGGGCTTGGCAGCTCCCCCGGAGAGTTGTGGATTCTCCATCCCTGGAAGTGTCCAAGGACAGGTTGGACAGGGCGTGGATCAGCCTGGGATAGTGGGAGGTGTCCCTGCCCATGGCAGGGGGTAGAATGAGATCAATTTTAGGTCCTTCCAAGCCAAAGCATTCCATGATTCCATGATTGTGTCAGCACTATTAAACTGGGTTCTTGATGAAACATCTCTCGTCCTGCTGTGACCGAACCTCCTGGTTCTCCAGGGGTTTCCCAGCCCTGCCATCCATGAGGGCTCACAGCAGTGAGTCCAGGAATGCTGCAAGCAATCCCCCATTCCCTTCTGAACCCTCATCTTCTCTAACTCTGTAACGTGATCCCAGGGGCAGGAATGCCAAGGCTCCATCTCTTTATCCCAACTGGGATAACCGGGAACAAACCCCGTCCCCATTGCCCTGCTGTTCCTGTCCCCTGTGGGGAGGGATCCTGGTGTCCCTCAGAGCCTGCTGTGCTCTAAGCACTCATCCTAAAATACTGCAGTGAGAGTTAATCCCTGCAGGCCGGTTAAGCAGCTTTAGCCCTGGCTCTCAGGGAGGGGATTTAATGGGGACCTTTGAGCTTTGGGGCATTTTGGGGGGTTTGCTGAGGGTGCCTCGGGCTGGAGACTTGGACACCGATCCCATGGGAGCCTGGGAAGTGCTGGCAGTCAATCACAGCGTGGGTTTGGAAGGCAAGATAAAATTGTGGCCGTTTTTGTGGACCACAAACCCCCTCCCAGGCCCAGGGAAGGGTTTCCCCCAAGAACCAATGTCCACACAGCTGTGGACCTTGGAGCTCAGCTCCCTCTGGGAACTGCTTGGCTTTCAAAGCCCTGAATGGAAAACCAGGCCAATTCCTGCTTCATGTGTTTATTTACTGCCAACAGGTACCTCATGTGAGTTCATTTTCCATTTTGAACGAGAACAGTCTCAGAGGGAGTAGAATGAGGAATATGTAATTAAAAAGTTTGAATTATGAGGTTTGTTTTTCTCCTTGTTGGCAGGATATGGGGGTGGAATTTGGACCTAAAGATTTTGTTGAAACTTAATTATTTAATATTGTCTATATTCCATAACCAATCCTATTTTTCTGGGTGACAGAGTAAATGTTATAAGGACTTAAAAACAATTGGTGTGTTTGTTCGTGGTTCTCCTCCCAGGTGTGAAGTTCTGTGCTTTATTTTGTGATATTTTTGTGAAGCCCCATCACAACATTAATGAAACCCTTTAAAGATCCTGACCCAGAGCATTTGGCTGCTGTTTGTCTGACCCACACACTGAACTTTGAGGACAATCTGGGAAGTCCCCCTGAGGTTTCTCCTGGAGCAGGGAAGGTTTGGCAGAGCTGGGAGCTGTGCTGGGGGTCTCTCTCTGTCCAAAACAACTTGCATTGTATGGGCCAGGCTATGGATTGGGGAGATCATGGAATTATGGGCTCATGGAGAACTGCACTTTCATATTTCAAGAGTTTCTGTGACGTTCCCAGTCAGAGAATCCCATTTTTGTGGTGAACTGAAACGTTCAGTGAAACGAAAAATAACTATTTTTATAAATTAATGTATTATGTAGGTGTTAGAGTACAAATCCCCCATTCACAAAGCAGGATGTGAATAAAAGAGTTTTCAGGCTGAACATGGTGCTTTTTTTTCCAACACTGAATAAATATTTCCATTTCTGCTCAGACTTCTCCTTGTGCAGCCTCGTCTGTGAAAGGGGAGAGGGGGGACATGCAGCCTGGAGATGATGGAAATCACTGATGTTACTAATTAAATCAGGAACCTTCATTTAAAGCATGATCTCTTCCTTGCTAAATACTGCTGCTACTGAGATTTTCCCCTTACCTTTGCCCAGTTCTCAGTGCAAGCTGCTGATATCCCCAGGTCCAGCTTTTAGACTAAACCTGAAGTTTGCACAGCTCAAGTTCCACTCTGGGATTTTGTTTTCTATTGAAACACTCCCACATCTGATGTACATAAGTCAAAATATCAACATTTATGTTAAAAAAAAAAAGAAAAAGAAAACAAGCAAAAAAACCCCCTCAAAATTTAATTTTTAAAATTTAATTCTTAACATAGTACAGTTCTCTGCCAGTTTATTTTATTTTTTTTCCCTCCTCAGTGTGTGAATAATGCTAAGCTATTTTATTTTAAGACCTGGAAAACAACTAAAACGTTTTCTGATGCTTCAAGTATTTGAATATCTGGGAGCAGACAACCTTTACCAAGAAGTGTTGCATTCAGCAGTGCTGTTTGTGCCCTGCTGTTTGCCCAGGGCAGGGAAATGTGCTTTCCCTTCACACACAGCTTGTTTTCCTCTCCCCCCAGTTCTCTGCATCCGATGATTTCCTTCACTCCCCGAAGCTCCAGCCCCCCCAAGGAGTCCCAGCCAGTGAGGAGTTATTTTTTAACAGAAAAAGAGCTTCCAGGACGTTATTCCAGAGCGGTGTGGAAGTGAACTCTGGGAATTCTTCCGTTTGTGCTGGTGAGTGTGAGCAGGGAGGGTTTGAGCTGCCTGAACAGAACAGACCCATCCATTCTGGTGTTTCAGTGGCCAAAAGGCTCCTGAAGAGCCTGGGCAAGACCAGACCTGATTTGCTCTCTGCCCGTGGCCCTTTCTGAGCAGCCCTGAGGCCTTGCCAAGTTTGCTCCCTCGCTGTGCTTTGGGGTTTTTAGGTGTTGGCTTCCCTTTATTGTCACATGCTCAAAGAGGGGATTGTTTGGGGGTTTCTTTTGCCCCCTTACAATTCCCAGTTGGAGCAGGGCCCTGGAGGAACAGCCAGTCCTTTCCCTTTTTCCCTCTGAGCTGTATTAGGGGGTTGCTTGGAGACTCTGGAATGAAATGCTCTCAGTGTATTTGGATTTTACACTCTGAGCTACAGAGTCTTAATTCACCAGGAAATGTTGTTGTGCATTCTTTGCTGAACTCCATGTGTTTCTGACCTCGTCGTCTGTGTTTGCTCCTGGAAGGTGCTATGGACTCTCAGCAGCCCCAGAATCCAGGGAAGCACGGAACACTTGGATACCCCCAGGCACGTGGGAAGGATGGCAGAGTGGACTCGGAGTTACAGTTGTGGGGACTCAACAACTGTCAGCAGGACAAAGGTATGTGGGCTGTGACAGTGTCCTGAGTCAGTGCATGGCACTCTGCAATTGTCCCTTTATTTCTTTGCTGCCTTAAGAAATAAAAACTGTTACTGAAAGCTTTTCCAGTCCCTGATCAGACATATTTGTGCCTCCTCCTTTGTATTTTCATTAGTGGTTCATTTACAGCTCCCACCTTTGATATTTGAGTATCAGGGTGTTACAGCACCACCTTTTCTGTAAGGGAATCAGAGCTGTGATCTACTTGTGTCCTCCTTTTATTTTAAATATAGTTCTCTAAAACAAGCCTGAGAAATAGTTTAAGGCTTCAACTCACTTTTGGAGGGGCAATGCAAAGTGCAAAATGAAGGTACCTGATTTGTCTGCTTGGGTAAAACCTTCAGGCTTTGACAGTCTAGATGGTGTATCACTGCACTGCAAATTATTACTATGGTGTATTATTTAATTTAAAGTTATTTTAATAGTGTATTCTTTCACTGTAACGTATTGTGATGTATTATTTAATTGCAGATTTTAATGGTGTATTGTTTCCTTGTAAATTGTTATGGTGTGATATTTCACTGTGAATTATTTTTGTGGTGCACTATTTAGTTGTAAGTTATTATTATAAGAGCTGATTGTCACTAATACTGTTCTCTTTTCCTTTGCCCAGTTTCCTCCAGCCTGAATTTTTCCAGCAAGACGCAGAGAGGGTTTGGCACTCAGGCAGAGCCCACCATGTCCTTCCAAGGCCTCAGTGCCAGCCAGGGCACCTTCATCCTGCCCTCCTGCCCCCTGCCCTCCCCCAGGAACAGCCCCAAGCACCTCTCCTCTCCAGCTGCATCCCCAGGCAAGGCCCAGGACAGTCCCACGAGCCTCTCCAACTCCTGGCCTCGCAGAAGCTTCCAGGGGCTGCCTCAGCCTGGCCCCCAGAAGCAGCTGCTCAGCCAAAAGCCAGGAGACAGCACAGGTAGGAACATCCTCAGTGTAATGAAAAGGGACTTGGGGGTTGGATTTTGAGGGATTTCAGGCAGTGGACAGAAAACCCCCAGTGAGAGGTGAGAGGGAAGGGGGCAGTGCCAGGAATGGGGGGGGATTTACAGCTGCCCTGCTCACATCCCTGCAGGCTTCTCCTAAAAATGAGACCTTTGCCAGAGAGCACCCTGTGCTTCAGCTCTGCTTTTCTCAGCCCTGCTGTGCCAGGGAAAGGGCTGTCCTCGAAGGAAAATCAAACCAGCCCCAAAAATCGAGCACTTCTAGAGACAGCCAGTGAGAAACACCTGCTGTTGTTAACACCCCAATGAATACAGGGGCAAGGAAAGTGTTCCTCGTGCTCTTTGTCTTGCTCTTGAATCCTGGAATCACGGAGTGATTTGGGTTGGAGGGGACCTCAAAGCTCAGCCATGGGCAGGGACACCTTCCCCGAGAAGGAATTGCATTTGGGATGGACACACCAGACTGCCCCCACTCAGAACAGCTTGTTAAAACCTGGTTACAAACAGCTGCATCTCCCATGAGCAGAACTGGTGCTGGTTTCATCCCAGTTCACACTCACATGGTGTTTGTGCTCTGATCCTGTCTGGAGTCCTCATGTGCACACTGGTAAACCTTACTAACAAGCTTGAATAGTTGTAACACAATTTAATCACAGTTGCCTAAACAATTTAGCTGATTTCTTTCAAACTCTTACTAAAGGCAACCTTATTTTAGGTTAAAAATATCTCTACTCTTTGTTTAGTCTAAATTGATTCCTAATCACTCAGGAGGCTCCTGTAAACAAAGTAGCAGCTTCTACACCAAATGAAAGAAATTTGTTTGAAATTTCATCTTCTTTGAGACCCATATTGTGTGCATGTGTAGAAAATCTCTAACAATGCTTTGGGAGTCACCTGTCCCTGCAATGTGCCTTCAGTTTGTAGATGTGGTTGTCCCTTGCTGATTTTCTCTATGTTTTCCATATGCATTTCAGGGGTTTTGTTTTTTTTTTTTTTTTTGAGTGACTGTGTTGTTACAGAATTACTGGTGAACTTGTTAGGGCATGAGTCTTTTGTTGTTCATTAGGAAAGGTAATTACTTTTTAAAGGGACTAAAGGGCCAGGAGGTGGGCTTGGATGATCGCTGTGAGTCCCTTCCAGCTCAGGCTGTTCTGTGATTCTGTGGTTCTGTGCTGGTATGCACAGGCACGAAACACTAATTTATATTTTGTTAAAGGAAGGGGACGGTAGAAGTGGAATAAATTGGTACCTGGGGCTGCCCAGCTGTGTTCTGAATGCCCATTTGGTGGAGAAGCAGTTCTGGGGTGTGGCTGAGGTGGGAAGCGTGCCCTGGGGCTGTTGGTGCCCCCCCTGACAGCTCCCCGTGTGTTCCCAGGGGAGAAGGTGCTGGACAAGCCCCCCCTGCAGCTGAAGGCCAGGGCAGTGAGAGCCCCCCCCGGCCGGCGGGGCCTGCCCGTGCCCCCCATCCCAGCCCCGAGCGGGACAGGGCACAGGGACAGCAGGGACAGCGAGGACAGCGAGGGCTCCTGCCTGGGCCAGCGGGGCAGGGAGCTGGCAGCGGGGCTGGCACGGCTGCACCTGGATGCTGAGGAGGTGGACCAGCAAGAGGTGGGTGTAAATGTGGTAAAACACACTCCTAACAGCGCTGCCCCATCCCTGGAGGTGGCCAAGGCCGGGTTGGACGGGGCTGGGAGCAACCTGGGCGAGTGGAGGTGTCCCTGTCCCTGGAACTGGAGGGGCTTTCAGGCCCTTCCAGCCCAAACCATCCCCTGGTTCTGTGAGTGTGTGTTGTGCAGATTTGCTGGGGAGAGCCTGGGGTGCCACTGTGTGTGCTGTGAGCCCTCGAACCCTTTGGTCCACGAGAACACGCAGAGCAGGTGGTGTATTTCTGCAGGAATGTGTCCCGGTGCTTTGGGAAGTGAAGCTGGGGTGCAGCATCCTTAGGAAGCTGCATTTGCTTGCAGGATAATTACTCCTGTGGAGTAAAATGCTTCCCAAGGGCTTGTTTTAACGTGCATGACTCATGCACGTGGTGGTCACGCTGGCCAGCAGGGCCTCGAGGATTGGGGTGGGCACTCAGAAATGTGCTTTATTTAGCTCTTGGCTTGTCCCCGTGCATGCTCCCCCTGTCACCTCTCCCTGCCGTGCAGATGCAGAACTCGCTGCGCTCCCTGCGGAACAGCGCGGCCAAGAAGAGGGCCCAGCTGAGCAGCAGCTTTGCCGAGCAGGAGAGCCCCGACCCTGCAGCCAAACTGGACGTGTCTGGGGACTGCCCCTCGCAGGGCTCCTCCCCCAGCGAGAGTGGGATTTCCAGCCAGGACTCCCTGCCCTCCCCCGTGCCCAGCCTGCCCCGGAGGAGAGTGATGTGAGTGCCACTCTGTGTTACCTCACACAGGCTCTTGGGGAAACAATAATAGTAAATTATATTGCTTTTATATAAAATTGTTTGGCTTAACAAACTTGATCTTTCTCGTTGTGAATAATTTTAATATCTAAAGCTGCAAGAGTTGCATAATTAGGTTATTCCGGTTTTCTTCTGGCTTTTAAGGTGCAGGAGTTCCCATCGTAGCCCAGGGCAGGGAGGCACTGCCAGGGGAAGTAAATATTTGATGAAGACTTTGCAGAAGGGACGTGACCCGTGGCTGAGCAGGGGAGGGAGGAGGAGAATGAGTTAAGAGCAAGGATAAGATTGGCCTGGAAATTGAAGAAGGAATGGGTTGGGTTCTGTGAGAAGAGCAAGACAATGTGGATGTTTCTTATTGTGAACAAGAACTGTTTCCATTTTATTGCTGACAGATAATTGTTAATTTAAAATGCTTTCAGAGAGCTCTTCTAAATAGAAGTTGCCTGATGACACATTGTAAAGGGCAGTAACCCAGTTGGTTATGAGCGCTGTAAACTATTATTAATGAAATAAAGAAGTTTCTCAGGAATTTGCCAGTCTCAGGGCCAGTGATAAAGCTGTTTGTAGCTCTGATCTGAAGATACCTTTTATTTTTGTGTGAACTAAATAAATCTTTATATAGAATCATAGAATCCTGGAATGGTTTGGGTTGGATGGGACCTCAAAGATCACCCAGTTCCAACCTCCCTTCCATATAAGTGACATACAGCTGTATTAATAGAGCAGAAAGAAGGAGAGGGAATAAAAAAGGAAAGGTTTTTGAGGCTGGAATGATTCACAAACAGAAGGTTTTCACAGTTGTGCAGCTCAGAACCAGTTTATATTCACATCCCTTCCCTATATACATCACTGCTGAGTCACAGTTTTATAAATAGTGTTTAAAATACCACATTAAAATGCTGGAATACCAAAAAACTCAGGGCTGTAAACTCCTGTGTGTCCTGCTGTGCCAGGCAAGGCCCTGCCCTGTCCAGCATGCTGTGGCCATTAGGCTGAGGGTCATGTTTTACAGGATCCACAGAGCCAGGAGTGCTGGCCTAGCAAGGAGGGGAGGCAGTGAGACTGGCTTTGGAGAAGTGACAGGATCCATTCTAGATGACACTGAAAGCCTTGGAATGTTCATAAAAATGGCAGAGAGTTTAGCTCAGATGGTGGTTTGTGAGCACTGGAATGAGTTGGCCTTGTCTGTGCACAAAACCTCTGTTTGGGCAGCAAGAACGTGGGGGGTTGGTGTGTTTTCTTTTGGAATGATTTGGTTTATCTTCTGATAAACTGCCATGGGAGCTGGATACTGGTGTTAGTGACGTTCCTGGAGCATGGACCCTCCTTTGGATCTTAAAATGGAGTGCTTATCTGTGTGTGTTTTAGCCCCAGCAGGACCCTGCATCTGGGCTGAATCATCTTTAATATTCAGAGAATCATTAAAAAAAGGAAATGTTAGTTGTTCTTGTAGATAACAGTATTTTCCTGGTAAACAGGGACAGCTGGGAACAGCTCTTCCCTGGGAGTGACAGATGGATTTGGTCACTCTCCTTTGCCAGGCTGGAACCAGCAGCATCAACCCCCAGGCCAAACAACCCCTTACTTTTTGAATGTATCCCAGATTTATTCCTGGTGTAAGGTTTCCTCATAAGGGTTGTCTTCATTATGTTCTTCATAATGGACCTGCTCATCAAGTAATTCCTACTGGATTCATTTTCCTTTCCAACCAAGTGTGGACATTTGTAGAAATACTGGAAATGTTTGTCCTGGGAGAAACTGAAATCTGTTGTTGTTGCTGCTATAAAATGTTTTTAGCTGGGTTCTGCCTAGAATGGTACCTGTAAACTGTGTTTATTTGAACAGGTCAGACACCTTTCCACTGCTTGGCAGCAAATCCCATCCTGCCAAAGCGTCTCCAGTGAGGAGCAGAGCCCCAGCCGTGGCACAGCATCCCTCCAGCTCAGGTGTGTTCTTGGCAGTGCATGCCTTGTTCACTGAGGGGACACAGAGGCCACTTGATGTGGCTGTTCTGGCTTGTTCCATGAGCTCACGTCCCTTCAGTGCTCGAGAAAAGGTCATTTCTGGTGCTTTGGGGTCAGACTGGGGTTCTGGTGGTGCTCCAGGCTTGCAAGCGGTTCAGTTCCTGCTGGGAAGCTGAGGTTCAGTGGGGCTGCTGAGTTCTACCCTGACAGTGAATTCTGCAGATTCCTGCCATGGGCACAAACTTGTGACTGTTTGTGGTCAATCAGTTTGGATTCAGCTGGGTGGGGGAAAGGAACTGGGGGAGCTGTGTGCACAGGATGCATTAGGGCATGGGTTCCCAAGGAATAGCATAATCAGAGAGCAAATCCTGCCTGTCCATGGCAGTCCATGGTTCGTGGTTTTGCATTCCTTGGATGAAAAGACCTTTGTGAGGAGTTGACCTTCAGTGGAAAATAATGAGCAGCACATTTATGTTGCTTATTGAGCCAGTTAATCAGGCCCTGGCCCTGCTGGGAGGGAAGAGCTGACAGCCTGATAAGGTCACGGAATCCCAGGATGGTTTGGATTGGAGGGACCTCAAAGCCCATCCAGTGCCACCCCTGCCATGGGCAGGGACACCTTCCACCAGCCCAGGGTGCTCCAGCCTGGCCTTGGACACTTCCAGGGATCCAGGGGCAGCCACAGCTTCTCTGGGAATTTCATTCCAGCCCTTCCTCACCCTCCCAGCCAGCAATTCCTTCCCAATATCCCATCTGTCCCTGCCCTCTGGCAGTGGGAAGCCATTCCCTGTGTCCTGTCCCTCCATCCCTTGTCCCCAGTCCCTCTCCAGCTCTCCTGGAGCCCCTTTAGGCCCTGCCAGGGGCTCTCAGGTCTCCCTGGAGCCTTTTCCTCTCCAGGGGAACCCCCCCAGCTCTCCCAGCCTGGCTCCAGAGGGCTCGTGTCAGTGTGATTTGAAGATCCTCCATAGGAGTATTTAATAAATCCTGTTGGCTTCAGCAACTTGACAATACACTGGTTCAAGAAAGTGATCACTTAAGATATTTTATTCTTCGAAAAGGTCGTGAACATGTCCCAGAGCACAGACATGATTTACATGGTGTGATGTTTCTCCTTCCAGGCCTTGCAGAGTCCGTGTCTGGTTTTGCACCGATGGACGATTTGGGTTTCTTGCCTGGAGACACCGTGGTCGTTGTTGGTAAAGGTATGACAGAACCAAAACTACCTTCTGTGTCTCACTGAGTTCCTAAACTGAGGGAAAACGTGCCTTTAGAGAGCGGGAGAGAAATAAACTCCATCCAAGGTTTTAGATGGTGAACAATTCCCAGTTTAATGGGAATATGAAGAACTGTTCCTGAAAGGGTTACAGTTCCTGGACAGACAATTCCATTCACGACAGAGGAATGGAACTGGATGAGCTTTAAGGTCCCTTCCAAGCCAAACCATCTGTGATCCCCTGCTCTGCCTTCCAGGTGTTTTTGGGAGCCCCCGTGCCCGAGCTCACAGCCAGTCCATGCCGTGTGTGGCCAATGGAGATGACCAGGGTGTCAGAGAGGACACTGAGCCATCCCCAGGGACCCTGGGGAGAAGCCTCCAGCAGAACAGAGCTTCCCATTTCCATGCTGAGAGTGACAGACAGGTGAGAACTGCAGGGCTGTGATGCCATCTCATCCTGCTCTTCGAGGTGTGAATGCAGCTGGACACAGCCACAGTCTCAGTGTCCTGGGAGCAGGAGTTCCATTAAACAGCCATGGCCGTCCAGCTGCTGCTTCCTCATTTTCCTTTGGTTCCCCCTGGATATTTTACAGTGGCAAATTGCCCTGTCAGAGGCTTCCCACTTAGCTCAGAAATCTCTGGGGAAGGGCTGCAGGAGGGAATGGAGCTGGAAAACATCCTCTGACTCCCACAGCACATGGAGATGTGGAAGGAGGGATGGGCTGGGTTGGATCAGGTCTTGTTTTCTCCAGTAGTGAAATTAAACTCCATTCATAGGGTATTTTACAAACTATCTGAATATCTGCCTGTAATCTGCTGTTTGTTAAATACTATTTACATCTGTAAATGGAGCAAGATTTATCTGAGTGAAGTGGGAAATGAAATTCAGAAGTTGTTCTGCAAGCCTTTAAGATAACATTTTAAGATGACTAAAACTTGAAGTTAATGATAAAAAGTGTCTGAATTTTCTGATTTCCACTGAAGATGTGGCTCCTCAGGGGGGGTCAAATTAGAAGGAGTAAAGGGAGGAATGTATTGAAATTTGCTGAGATTCCTGAGGAGCAAGAAGGGTCATAAACACGAGAGGGAGTAGGGTCAGCTCACACTGGTGGAAATGTTTTCCATGCTGACCTTACCAACATCAGGAACTGGGGGATGAGCTACTGGGTAACTTGTGCTTGATTTTTTTGCAGATAAAAGTGACCATGTCAAAATCTGCCCAGGATAAGCTGAGGAGGAAGAGAAAAGAAGAAAAAACAGAACTCAATCATAAAGAGCATCAGGAAGGCAAAGACCTGGAAGGGAAGGAAGAAATGCCTTGGGAAGGGCTTAGACTGAGTATGAGTGAACCAGAGAGACTGACAGCAGAAAGTGAGGATGGGGGTTTGTCCTAAATGAATACCCACTGTTAAAAGCTGCTGGAATGGGCGTTAGGAGTGGAAATAGTGGTTTTTAACTTGTTGTGCTTTGTCGCTGTTGTAATTTGGACGTTTCTAGGGTTTAATCTCTGTGGGGATATTTTAACATCGCCAAGAAACGGATCTTTGTCCTTAGAAAATGTGGCCTTGAATCCTTCTCTGAGAAGAGCATCCAGTTTGAAGAGGTCAAAGTGTTCCCCTTTGCTGGATTCTGGTAAGCTGGGACAGTAAAATTGGGGTGTGTGGAGTGGGAGAGCTCCAAAATGCAGTTTGTTTGTGCAATGGACAGTCCTGAGGTGCTCTGGAGCATCAATACTGTGGTGGTGGAGGGGATTTAATTCACTGGGGATTCCATTCATCCTCTAATCTGTTAGGAAGGTGTTTGAAACATCAGAGGGTTTTTATTTGTTCAGCAACTTGAGTAATGTAATGTATTAATGACAGGTGGAGTCCCTTCTGTCCCCAGAAAAATAATTTCTTGGTCTGTTTGGGCACTGAGTTGCCTTTAAGATGTGCAGTAGAAAGACTGAGAATAAAAGCTAGGTGCTGCAGGGTCTCCAGAATTTCTCAAGAGGCTCTTAGAGGTTGTGTTTCAGCACACTGGGCATCATTTTTACACCAAACAATCCACTGCATTTGTGTTTGGGACTGTAGTGATGGCTGTGTGCAAAAAAAATTAATTTATAGGAATGAAACCAAATCCTTGGGGATATCCCATCCCTGGAAGTGTCCCAGGCCAGGTGGGAGCACCCTGGGCTGGTGGAAGGTGTCCCTGCCCATGGCAGGGGTGGCACTGGGTGGGTTTTGAGGTCCCTTCCCACCCAAGCCATTCCAGGATTCCATGTCCTTGGAAAGCCTGCTCCCTGCAGGAGCCATCTGTACCTCAGGGTTCTCGTGTTTGCTGCTCTTTGGGTGGCTGAAGCCTTGGGAGCTGTCAGTGCCTGTGGATGTTGTGCCCTGCAGATGAGCCGTGCCTGTGCCCGCGGGGCCGGCCCAAGGAGCAGGGCCCGGCGGTGACGCCCAGCCCCGAGGTGCTGGACCCCTCGGAGCTGCAGCCCTTCCCCAGGCCCGACACTGCCCTGGCAGAGGCCCTGGCACTGCTGGCTGACGATGACTGGTGGGTGCACAGCAACCTGGGGGGCTGTGGGAGCTGCTCAGGGGGAACTGGCTCCCAAACTCAGCCGGAGGGGCTGAGTCACAGAGGGGGAGGGGGCTGGCAGTGACCCGGGACAAAAGGGGAGTTTGCAGCCCAGCTGCAGCTTACACTGAGCCTTCAGGGGCTTGTACAGGTGTCTGAGCTGAAGGGCTGTTCTGGAGAGGCCTCACCAACACCTTCCTGGGGCCTTCTGTGGAACAGGAGCCCCTTCCTGGTGCTTTCTCCCTCTGGAATGTGGTTCCAGTGCTGCTGGCTTTGATCTGGGGGAGGGAAGAGATCCTTTAATTGCCACCAGTGCAAGCTGGGAACAGACCTGTGGGACACAGCTGAGAGACTGCTGGGCTGAAATAGTCCCACAGTAAAGGAAAGACTCTCTTGGAAAGGGTTTCCTACATTATTTCTCCCCTGGGAGGGTGGGCAGGCCCTGGCACAGGTTGCCCAGAGAAGCTGTGGCTGCCCCTGGATCCCTGGAAGTGTCCAAGGCCAGGCTGGAGCACCCTGGGCTGGTGGGAGGTGTCCCTGTCCAGGACAGGGGGGTGGAGATGATCTTTAAGGTCCCTTCCAACCCAACCCATTCCATAACTCCATGATTGTCATTGCTTTATTCTACAATCCAATTTGTTTGCTGTGTGATTTCTTAGAATTTCAATATTGCTGTGAAAATTTGCAAGTGGTTTGGACTTAAAACAGTATTTTTTGTGCACCCAGGGAGAAGAAGATTGAGGGTCTGAACTTTGTCAGGTGCTTGTCTGCCTACCATGCCCCTGTTCTGACTGCAAAGCTCCACGAAACAAGCTTGGCTGTGGCTCAAGAGGTTAAATTTTCCTATCAGAACATTCCACTGGCTATATGTGTGTATATATGTATTTTATAGCTCTCTGAAGTGAACTGTTACGTTCAGCTGTGGTGAGTTTTCCTCTGCTACACAGTCTCAAAAGAGACTGAAAGCATGTAGATTGTAACTTTATAACATTTTTATGGGTATCTATTTTAATTCTCACCCACTGTGAATCAAGTTAAAAATTTATTTCTCCGTTGCTTTTAACGTTTCTTAAAAATGACAAAGGGGAACATGGAGCTTTGTTTATGTTGAAGTCTATTTTATCACCATTATTCACTGTTTTTTGGGTCTTTCCTGTGTGCAGGTCAAGAATTTACGCTCAGGTGTTTCTCGAGCTGCTGTGGTGTGTTTAGGGGATTTGTTCACCCACCTGAAAAAGAGCATGGACCAAGAACTAGATAATGCAGTCAAAGTCCTTTTGCACAAAGCTGGGGAATCCAACACTTTTATAAGGGAAGAGGTAGACAAGGCACTGAAGGCCATGGTTAATAATGTGACTCCAGCACGTGCACTTTGTTCTCTTATAAATGGAGGGCAAAGGTAATTCCCACACAGATTTTATAAAGAAACTGCTTGTGAATAGAGTCAATTTATATGGGCTTTTTGAAAGAAAATCAAAAATAAAATGGACAGGAATTGGAAAAGCCAGCTCTGTTAAATCTCTACCCAGGGCAATGTTTGTTGGGATAAAAGCCCCCCTGTTCCTTTCTGTGCTTTATGTGAGAGGTTGATTTTGGAGCTTGGTGTATTTTCTGGCCATTTTGCACCACTTCAGTAACCTTATGTGCTGTTACTGCAGTATTTTTAGGAAGCTGCTCTTTTGCTTTGCCTAGTAAAGCTCACGTAACACTCTCATTTCTCATTTGCTCTGCAACCAAATGCTGGCTTGCCCAGATTTCAGCACCCCTCTTTATTCAGAAAGCTGATTTATAACTCACAGTTCTCTAGCTGCAAGTAGCTTGCTTGGTTTCCTGTTCCTCACTACACTGAGCCAGTTCAAACCTTTGTGTCTGCATTTTAACTTCCTTTGCAGTGGTGGTGGCTGTCATTTTCTGGAGTCCCTCACGCACGAGCCTCCCTTTCTGCCTGCCTGCTTTGTTCCTGGCCTGAGCTCCCCTCAGGCTGTAGCAGGAGTTAATTCCCTTCTTTCCCTCGCCCTCTTCAGTCTGTTTTCCCTTTCTTTCCTCATTCACTGACCATCAATACTTAAATCAAGCTCTGGTGCTGAATCTCCTGTCTGTCACCACTTGGTGACATTTCACAGCCTGCATTTCTCCTCTTGCCACATTTCAGGTGCTCCATTCTAAATCAGTCCTTGGGCTTCCTGCACAGCTCCCAATCCTCACAGCTAGTCATGATTAAAATGTTTTAATTCCTCCTTTATTTCCTGGGAAGCTGGTGTTTGTGGAATGTATGGATTCAGTCTCCTGACAGCCCCACTGCAGTGACCTGGGCTTTAAAACTGAAAGGCAAAAATCAGCCTTGGGATGGATGTCCCAGCCCTGGGAGTGTCCCAGGCCAGGTTGGAGCACCCTGGGCTGGTGGAAGGTGTCCCTGCCCATGGCAGGGGTGGCCCTTGGTGGGCTTAGGGGTCCCTTCCCACCCAAACCAGGCTGGCATCCCACGATTCTGTGAATATGGAGGCAGCAGACAGAGACCACCCCTGGCCTTTATTCAGAAGTCAGTGTTTGAGCAGGGATTCATCTGGTCACAGCTAGGAAGCCTTTTCTAACTCATGGGATACAATATGTTTTTAATGGATAACTCATCAGGGAATGGCCTAAAGGTGCAGCTTTGCCAGTCCTGGCTTCAGGAATCTCTGGCCATGTCAGCAGCAAAGGCCCTGCAGCACACGGGAGCTTCAGCTCTGCAGGCTGTGACAGGAATGTGGGAATAATTCCAGTGGGAGGTGTCCCTGCCCATGGCAGGAGGTGGAAAGAGAGGGGTTTTAAGGTCCCTCCCAACCTAAAGCAGTCTGGGATTCTGTAATTTTTATAATAATTTGTAACTATTCTATGAATTATGAAACCCATTGTTGTTTGCTTTTGGGAGGTGCTGCTCTAAAGGCACTGCACCACTGCTGGGAACTCACCTCTGAGCAGCTGCTTGATCCAGGAGCATGATTCCAGGGCTAGGGCTGAAAGGAATTTCACTTCAGGAGTTTACAAGCCTATTTCTTGTCTGTATGAATGTGTTTAAGGTGTTCTGTGCACACAAAACCCTTTCCAGCTGGTTACCATGGGCAGGGCCATCCCTGGGGAGTAGGGCCTTGTTTGCTGCATGGAGTGAGGTCTCAGCCTCACAGCTCTTGTTGTCCCCTCAGAACGTGCAGCAGGAGTTAGAAATTGCCCTCAGAGGAGGATTTTCAATCCAAATATAAAATTGGAGAGGTTTGAGTTTTCAGACCTGTGTTCTTGAACACAAGTGGGATCAGCAGGGACAGCAGGATTTACATAAAAGGCTCATTAGCTGCATCAGTTTAAAAGCTGATTCTGGCCTTTTTTCTGGTTTTCATCAGCACAGCTGTTTATTTTTGACAAAACAAGGGCCATTAGACTTGTGCAGGATCTTTAGAAGTCAGCAGAACTAGAACTAGAATAGTCAATGCTTTATTCATTTTACATTGATATGAAGTCCACAGGATGTGTCCCTGAGCACAGGGACTTGTTTTCCTTATAGCTGATGGAAAGAACACATAGGCATGTGCTTTCTGAAATACCGTACAGTTATTTAAGGGAAACGTAGCAATTCTAAAGTCCCCATGTCCCTGGCAGTGTCCCTGCCCATGGCGGGGGTGGCCCGGGATGGTTTCTGAGGTGCCTCCCAGCCCCCCCCATGTTGTGCCTGCCCTGGGAGTGTGGTGTGGTGTGTGCAGCCCCCACCCCGAGCTGTCCCTGAGCGCTGCTGTCCCCTCAGCCACCTGCACTCTGCCGTGAGGAGATGCACAGCCCAGCACCTCTTGGACCTCGTGGAGCGCCTGGGCCCCGAGCGCATCCTGGCGGGCCCCAAACCCTGCGCCGAGCGGCTGCTCCCGGCCACGGCCAGGTTTGCTCAGGACAGCTCCCAGCAAACACGGTGAGTCAGCCTCGGGCTGGGCATCTCCTGGGGGGCTGGAGGCTGGGAAACTGGGAATGGCTCCCTGGGTGTGCCCAGCAGACAGAGGGCAGCCACGGGATCCTGAAGGGTGGAAATGATCCTTAAGATCATTAAGGGCGGGATGGGGCTTCGAGCAACGTGGTCTAGGGGAAGGTGTCCCTTCCTTGGTGGAACTGGATGGGCTTTAAGATCCCTTCCAACACAAAGCCATTATCCCAGACTGTTAGGATAGACTATGTGGCAGGAATTACCTGGATGCCTGGTGCTGCTGGACACACTCTGGCTGCAGGAAGAACAGGGGCTCACAGGACATGCTCTGCTGGGCACAGAGGGAGTCATGGCACTGAGATCCACACTTGGATCTGCTCCAGACTCTGATGGACAAGGCTGGACCATCCCATTTAAAGGCAGCTGTAGTGGAAGGCTCTTGTCATTGATTTGCTCAGTTGTTGGTTAAACAGTGATCCTGGAGCACAGTGTCTTTGTGGGAGCATGAGAAGGGTCTGGTTACACATATCAGCAGCAATACTGGAATCATGGAACTGTGTGGGTTGGGAAAGCCCTCCCAGCCCATGGATCCCCCTGTGCCCATCCCCACCTTGTCCCCAGCCCAGAGCACTGAGTGCCACTCCAGGCCTGCCTTGGACACCTCCAGGGCTGGGCACTCCAAACCTCCCTGGGCAGCCCCTGCCAGGGCCTGACCACCCTTTCCAGGCAGAAATTCCTGCTGCTGTCCCACCTGAGCCTCCCCTGGCACAGCTGAGGCCGTTCCCTCTGTTCCTGTCCCTGTTCCCTGGGAGCAGAGCCCGACCCCCCCCGGCTCCCCCCTCCTGTCAGGGATTGCAGAGCCAGAAGGTCCCCCCTGAGCCTCCTTTTCTCCAGGATGAGCCCCCCCAGCTCCCTCAGCCGCTCCTGCTGCTCCAGCCCCTTCCCAGCTCCCTTCCCTTTCCTGGACCCATCTTGCTGCCCTTTTATATTTAGGAATTACACAGCATAATGCCCAAGCTGCAGAGCCATCCCTGTTAGTGGACATGGGTGTCCTGCTCTGCCCCTGCAGGTACTATGGCCGGAGGATGCTGTTCAGCATGATGGCCCACCCTGAGTTTGAGAAGGCCCTGGAGAAGCACATCCCAGCCAAGGACCTGCCTTACATTAAGGAATCTGTGAGCAGCCTCCGTGAGAAGGTGTGTGGGGAAGCTCTGGTTTAACAGCTGGGACAGGTGAAGGTGTTCTGGGGCTTTAGCTGTAGACAGTCTCCAGCACTGCAGCCACGAGAATTCCCTGTGATTCCCTGAATTAATGTTGTACCTCTGTGCAGGGTCTGGGGGAGATGCCACTGGACACACCCTCTGCCAAAGGAAGACGTTCCCAGACTGGCAGTGTTGGACATTTGAGGTCGTCCCCCACTTCCAGAGATGCTCTCAGCGTCCCAGACAGGTAATGACCTCCAGTGCTTTATCCTGGGAGGAACTTGACCAGGAAGAGGGTGTAGAAACATCCACACAGGGCTGGGAAAATTAAACATTCCTGTAGGAAAAGGAAAACTGTGACCTGTTCCAGTTAAACTCTTAAATACAGTGACTGGTAATTTTGAAGTTAAAGTGTCTGTTGACCACCCATGAAACACACACAGCACACAAACCTCTTGGAATTCACACTATGGAATCACAGAATCAGGGAATTGTTTGGGTCAGAAAGGAGCTTAAAGCCCATCCAGAGCCACCCCCTGCCATGGGCAGGGACACCTTCCATGGTGCTCCAAGCCCTGCCCAGCCTGGCCTTGGACACTGGGATCAGTTTTCAACGTTCTTTGGGAATAAAGACTTAAGCTACAGTAAGTTTGGGGTTTTTTTTGACCCGTTGATGGGAGGGAAGTTCCCAGCTCTTACTGGTCACAAAACCAGTTGCATTTGGAGCAGAATGGATATGGGACTTTAGGAACAACAATTACTATTGGGTGGTTTATTTTCAAATCACTGTGTTTAGAGTGAAAGATTTTCTGTTCCCTTCTGATATTTACACTCAGATGGGAAGAGAAAGTCTGGGATGAGACTCCTGTTCCAGCTTGCTCCTGTGCTCACTGAGTGACGTGTTCCTTCCCCACAGGGACGGCACAGAAGCCCGGGAGGTGCCACGGAAAGCAGCTCCTCGCAGTGCCCTGGAAAGTGAAGAGTATGTTAAGGATATTGTAGGTTTGTTGAATGCCAAAGACTTCAGAGAGAGGATAACTGGCATCAGGCAGCTGCTGCTGGACACAGAGAACACTCCAGGCCTGGTGGTTGCAAACCTTGTGAAGGTAACTGTAGGAAAAGGTTGGATTTCAAAGGTCTTTACAGTTGGGTCACTGAAGGTTTCTGATAAAAATCCTGACTCCCTCTTTGAATAGGAATGGTTAACACAGAGCTTTGAGGAGCAGGGGAGGTCTGGAGGAGCTACAAAGGGAGAAAGGAAGTAAATAGAAAAAAGCTGGAAGTTTTCACTCAGAGAAGGCACTTTTGAACTACTGCCCAGAGCAGCTGTGGCTGCCCCTGGATCCTGGAAGTGTCCAAGGCCAGGTTGGAGCACCCTGGGCTGGTGGAAGGTGTCCCTGCCCATGGCAGGGGTTGGCACTGAATGGGCTTTAAGGTCCCTTTGCAACCCAAAACATGCTGTGATTCCATGATTTCTGCAGTACTGTGTGCTGTGTCCATGCCACTCTGGTAAACATCAGAATACTGGATAGGTTGTAAAAAGAGCAGCAAGGATTAATCAAGATCTGAGAAACTGTCTCTGAAGTGGAGTTGTGGGTTTGTTTATGTGGGAGAAGGTGGGGAAAGTCTTTATCATGGAAAAGCTCAGGATGAGGATCCTGTCTCTGGAAAGGAGACCTTTCTTTGGAGAAAGAAGACGTCCAGCAGCTGTAAATTAAAGACAGGTAAAGGAGAGCAAACCCAAGCTTATCCTCCTACAGTGCCGTGTGTCTGTCTGGAATGATGGAATTCTGCTGTGGAACTTCCAAGTATCTGAACTGTGAATGGTGTGAAACCTTTCAGGCACTGTCTGTGCTAAACAGAGCCATGTCTTCCCAAAAATCCTGACTTGCAGGAAATTTTAGTCCTAGAGAGTTACAGGTGGCTGGTGTACGTGCAGTCCATTGCACAGCAGGGATTCAGATCAGATGAGGTGAGAGAGGGTTGAATGATTAAAGTATTAAAATATCAAATGCTGCTTTATTTGCTCAAGAAATGATCTTGGGTGTTTGCATGTCACAGAATCCCAGAATGGTTTGAGTCAGAAGGGATCTTAAAGACCACCCAGTTCCAGCCTCTGGAGATGACAGAGCCATGTTTTGCCAAGATGGACAATTAAAGTGTAACATTAACTCAGGAAATGTACTCTTCATCTCAGACATTGATTCCTAATTCCAAGAATGCTGTCTGGATGCTTTTCCAGATCTTTGATGCTTTCAAGTCTCGCCTCCACGACTCCAACAGCAAAGTGAACCTGGTGGCTTTGGAGACGATGCACAAGATGATTCCACTGCTCAAAGACAGCTTGTCACCTGTGATCAACATGTTAATTCCTGCCATAGTAGACAACAACCTCAACTCCAAAAATCCAGGGATTTATGCAGCTGCCACAAACGTTATCCAGGCTCTCTGTCAACACTTAGGTGAGTCGTTTACTCTCTCTTAAGTTTAAAGAGTTTTAATTGTATTAATTAAAGTCTAATTTGAAAGTGCCACTCTTTCCAATAGTTTCACAGGATTGTTACTCTGTGTAACGAATCATTGGGTTTATTCTCATACCTTTTAAGCCACACAAGGCATCCTGTATGTTGTCAGTAGGTGGTTTGGTTATTTTTCCAGAGCAGCTGTTTGTTGTGGTGAAGGGGCACAGGTTGGGCAGAGAAGCTGTGGCTGCCCCTGGATCCCTGGAAGTGTCCAAGGCCAGGCTGGAGCACCCTGGGCTGGTGGAAGGTGTCCCTGCCCATGGCAGGGGTGGCACTGGATGGGCTTTGAGGTCCCTTCCGATGGTTCTATTAAGAATATGTTTTTATGCTCTTATTCCTTTCAATCTGTCACTGTGATTTTTGAAGCTGATATTAGTAAGATTCTTATTTACAGTTTCCCACCCTGAGTTTAATCTTCCTTTTAGAGACTGTAACCTGTTCTGCTCTTTGCCCTCAGACACCTCTCTGCTCCTGCAGCCCTTCTGCACAAAGGCCCAGTTCCTGAACGGGAAAGCCAAGCAGGACCTGACAGAAAAGCTGGCTGGTAAGGGGGGTTTGCTGGGCATGGTGGTCTGGTACCATCTTCATCAGGGAGTTAATTGCAGGAGGGTGGTGGCTCTGTACCTGGAATGTATAAATATGTATCAGTATCTTAAGGGTTTAATTTACATTTAAATACCTTAGGTATTTAAGTATCTTAAGGATTAAGATGTATTCATTGCTTAAGTGTATTATAATTTTAATAGGGAATTGCATTCCCTCTCCCAGTGATAATTATTTCATGCTCTTTCCAGGAATCCCAGAATGGTTTGGGTTGGGAAGGGACCTTAAAGCCCATCCAGTGCCACCCCTGCCATGGGCAGGGACACCTTCCACCAGCCCAGGGTGCTCCAGCCTGGCCTTGGACACTTCCAGGGATCCAGGGGCAGCCACAGCTTCTCTGCCCAACCTGTGCCAGGGCCTGCCCACCCTCCCAGCCAGGACTTTCTTGAAAAATCCTAAATTTTCCTGTTTTAAGTAAGCAGGGAATGTCCTTGTGGGAAATATTCTTGACCCAGACATGTGACTTGGCTTCCTTTCAGAGGAATTCTGTGTGAAATGGAACTAAAGGACACACTGGACAGTCTGTGCTTATATATATATAAAATATATATTCTCTGCAGGGCAGGATTTGGATTAGATGGTCCTGGTGGGTCCCTTCCAGCTCAGGATATTCTGTCATTCTATGATTCTGTATTTACAGGATAAGGCTACTTTTCCCCTTAAACTCCACTACCTACTGCTTATTTCTGAGATAAAGGGGAAACTGGAAAAAACAGATGTTACTCTGTGAGAAATTAAAGCCCTTTTGAGAATCCTAACTAAGAAAAAAACTTGGAAAAAACCCTTACTTCTTGTTTTAATTTAATGGAAAATGGTAATTGTCAGCAGCACTGGTGCTACGGTGTGAACTTCTGGAAGAGGATAAAAGGGGTGTCTGTACAGAAATCTGGGATGTTTTATGGGAACAGCAATGATGTTGCAACATCAAGCTCTTGTCAGAGCAGCAAGGAATCATCTGCAGCGTGTTTCAGTGAGTGTGTAAGTTCTGAAAGGCTCCCTGCTGTGTTGCAGAGCTGGTGCCAGAGCTGTACCCACGCAAGCCCTGTGCTGTGGAGCAGAAGGTCCTGCCTGTGCTCTGGCCCCTCCTGGGGAACACGTCCAGCAGCGGCTCCGGGGCCGGCGGGAGCCTCCGGACAGCCACGGCCAGACTGGCCAAAGCACTGTTTGCACAGATGGGGCCCAGCCTGCTGGCCCACGCTGCAGCCCAGCCAGCACACGTCAGGAAGGCTTTGGAAGAGCTGCTGGAGACAGGAACGTAAAATCACCAGCGCTGAGGGTGAAACCCCACCGGCCGCCTGACCCGGGCACACAAACTGGGATACGGGACAAGGTGTGAACATCCCTGTGCCGATGGTGCACAGTGCTGCAGGAGCTGCTGGGAGAGCCTGCAGAGCTGGGCTGGGACAGCCTGTCTGAACGCGCAGGGTGGGGCTGGCTCCCCTCCCTGCCCCCAGCCCCTCTGTGCTTCCCTTCGGAGGATCCAGCCCAGGCCCCTGGATTGCTCACCACACATGGTGGCACCAGCACCATGCTTTGCAAAAAGGAGTGGAAGAGAACCCTGGGCACGGGGATGCAGAACCACAACGTTCTGTGTGCTGTTTGTGAAGAACACGTGTTTTTGTACCCACTCAGGCAGCTGTGCAGTATTGGCTGGGCAGGAGCCGCCACTCTGGTGGGCCCTTCTCCTTCCCCAGCCACGGGCTCTGTATGCATTGGACATGGGGCCTGACAGGATAAATAAATAAAGGGATTTATTTCTGTAAAGGGATGTATTTCTGTGAAGGAATGGGGCGGAGTGGCTGCTGGCAGATACGGACTGGGGTCGCTGGTGACAGCAGCTGAACGTGAGCATAGGGGGGCAAGAGGGCCGGGGGCATCCTGGCTTGGATTGGGAATGGTGTGGCAGCAGGACCGGGGCAGGGACTGTGCCCTGTGCAGGCACCGGTGCAGCCACATCTCAAATCCCGTGTCCAGTTCGGGCCCCTCAGTTCAGGAAGGATATGGAGGGGCTGGAGCGTGTGCAGGGAAGGGAAAGGAACTGGAAAGGGTCTGGAGCAGCAGGAGCAGCTGAGGGAGCTGGGGGGGCTCATCCTGGAGAAAAGGAGGCTCAGGGGGGACCTTCTGGCTCTGCAATCCCTGACAGGACATTGCAGTGAGGTGGGCTCTTCGGCCGTGCCCGCAGCGAGGGGAGCAGAGGAATGGCCTTAAAATGACACAGAGGAGATTCAGATTAATACTATAGACAAGTTCTACACCGAAGGGGGGGTCGGGCACGGGAGTGACTGCCCAGGGAGGTGGCGGAGCCCCCGCCCGGGGGGCGTTTGGCGCTGGGATGTGGCGGTGGGCGGTGGTTTGGTCCTGAGGGGAAGGTGTCTGGCATCCTGCCCTGCTCTGTCGCGGGGCTGTTCCGTTCCCGTCCCATTCCCCGTCCCTCCCGGGGCAGCGGCGCCATTGTGCGGGCCGGGCTGGGCCGGGGGGGGGGGGGGGCGGTGGCGGTTGGTGCGCACGCGCGGCGGGAGGCGGGAGGCGCGCGCGCGGGGCGCTGTGCGCGTGCGCGGTACGTGAGGCCCGGCGGCGGCGGCGGCTCCGGCAGGTACGGGCGGGGGGCTCTGAGGGAGCGGGGCTGGGGGGGCTCTGAGGGGGGCTCTGAGGGGGGCTGAGGGAGCGGAGGCGCTCAGGGGGCTCTGAGAGGGGCTGGGTGGGCCGGGGACAGCCGGTCGGCAGAGAGCCGAGCCGGGGGGCCGGGACCGGGCCATGCGCCCTGTGGGCCCCGCCGCCTCCCGCGGCTGGGCCTCGGATCCGCCTGACGGGGAACCGTGAGGGGTGTCCCTGGTGTCCCCCCGTGTCCCTGGTGTCCCCCCGTGTCCCTGGTGTCCCCCCGTGTCCCTGCTCGCTGCGCTGGGAGGGCCGCACGGTGCCGGCCCCGCTCGCGTGTGACGTTGTGGCTCGTTCGGAGCCGGAGGGGCCGAGGGCGGGAGGGAACGGCCCCGACCGCGCCGGGAGAGCCGTCAGGGGGGATTTATCCATGGGAAGGGTGGTCAGGCATTGGCAGGAGCTGCCCAGGGAGGTTTGGAGTGCCCAGCCCTGGAGGTGTCCAAGGCAGGCCTGGAGTGGCACTCAGTGCTCTGGGCTGGGGACAAGGTGGGGATGGGCACAAGGGGATCCATGGGCTGGGAGGGCTTTTCCAGCCTCAGTGGCTTTGGCATTCCGTGATTGCCCCGGTCCTGGCACGGCCGCGGGGTCCGGGCACTCCCGGCCCTGCCCGGGTGGTTCCAGCAGCGCCTCCTCGGCGCCGGGAGCGGGCAGAGCTCAGATAAGGCCCCGCTCCTGCCCCTGGGAGCTTTTCCTGCCCGTTCCCCTCTAGGTCATTCCCGTTCAGAAGCGGCCGTTCTGTGTGCAATCGTCATTTGCTGGAAACAGGCTGAATAAAACACGCTGATATGAATTATTTAATATCAGCGTGTAGGTGTCTGATACACCCGCTCGGTTATTTACCCTGAGTGGTGTAAAAACTCCTGGAATTAAGGTAAAAGCCAGGAATTAGGGCGAGAAACGCTGGAACTAAGGTAAAAAAATCCCTGGACTTGGGTTTCCCTGGTGTGCCCCAGCTCTGTGCCCACTCACGTTGCTCCCTGGGCTGGAGCAGTTGGTGGCCCGGGCATGGCCTGTCCCCTTGGCTGGTTCAAACCGTGGATTGCTGTCAGATTTTTGGGATACGCCCCGGCTCCAGGGGCGGGACTGGAACAGCTGTCAGGCAGACCGAGTCAGTTTGGAACCTCGTGTGCAGCTCAGACCACGTGTGGTGATCCAGGGCTGCTTCTCCCTCCTCCTTTTTCCCCCTCCTAATCTGATGACACGTGAATCGGTTTTTTAAGCTGGAATACATCTTCTGAATCAGCTGGAGGGTGAAAACATCTGTTACACATCAGAATAAGTTTTAGGCCTGTGTTATTCCACAATAAAAACTGTTGCATTTGTTCATAGAATCATGGAATCATGAAGGTTGTCACCAAATCCAGCCACCCCCCCAGCACTGCCAAGGCCACCACTGACCCGTGTGCCCAAGTGGTTTTAAATCCCTCCAGGGACAGCAACTCTCCACTGCCCTGGGCAGCCTGTTCCAACAGCCTGTTCCAACACCCTTTCCATGAACATGCAAACTAACCCTTTAACATCGTGCTGGAGTTCTGTGGCTTGGTGAACTCCCGGGAAAACATGAACTGTTATCCCAGTTGTTGAAGCTGCTGAAGATAAGGGATTTTTCCTTTGTGTAAGGAATTGTCCTCCTGCTATTTCACTGGTGGTTTATCACCATACTTGTCGTAGTGAAAGCAGTGGTCTGGATGTTCTCTGTCCAGGCTTTCAGTAGGAAAGAACTCTGGAGAGACGTGAGATGGAGACTTCTCTTTTCTCCTGTAAATGCAGAATGGATTTGCTGCCTCCTCTGAGGGAACCAAGGGAACAGGAGCGGTGTCAGTTTAAGGGTGTCAGTGTCCCCCTGTCCCTCTCCCAGCTGCACTCACAGCTCTGAGCTGTTGTGCCCTGGCTGGTGGTGTTCCCTGGGATCCCTTAGCCATGGGGGGCGTGGGGAGGGCTCGGCTGAGCACCCTCACTCCAGCTCCAGGCAGGAATGCCGGATCAGGAGGCAGGGTGGCACACAGCCAGGGCAGGCTGGCCTGGCACTGCTGCAGAGGGCAGGGCTGGGCAGTGGCTCCTGGCAGGGAGATCAGAGGCAGGAGTGGGAAGAAGGAGGAGTCTGTCCTGAGGGACTGCAGGAAGTGCCTGGCACTGGGTGTGGGTGGAAGCGAGGGGCTGTGTGTCAGGGGCAGCCTCAGCACTTCTGTGGCCCTCTGGTGCTGGTTGGTTCATCTGGAGTTCTCCAGGGGGACTGAGTCTGGTGCTGGCAGTAATTCTTGTCTCTGCAAAGTCATCACTTAAGCCAAGCACTGAGAATACGTTTTACCACCTATTTATTTTGTAAAGAAATTACTGATTTGTACTACATAGGAGAACTGAATGAATTTAGGGACGTGGGTAAGTGGTGGCCTTGGCAGGGGTTACTTGGATTTTACTGTCTCAGAGGGCTTTTTCAACCTGAATGATTCTGTGAGATTTGAACATAATTATTTAGAATAAACTTCTACTGGACTCATACAGGAAAACTAATGATTGACTTTTACACCTCAATAGCTCCCTGTGTTAGTTTTTTGGAACACCCACAGCAATTGGTGTGTGCAGATGCACAAATCCCTGACTGCTGTTAACGGTTCTTTAGTGGTGATAAGGCTGGTGCAGGGAGATGTGGTGAGGGCTGTGGTGCAGTCCAGGGTGCCTGGAGCGCCTGGGAGGCTCTGAGCACACCCAGCTCTGTGCCAGTGCTTGCTGCAGCAGTGCTGAGCTGTTTGCTT
The DNA here is from genome assembly GCA_038380795.1 of Pyrocephalus nanus. NCBI lineage: Eukaryota > Metazoa > Chordata > Aves > Passeriformes > Tyrannidae > Pyrocephalus > Pyrocephalus nanus. The sequence continues at coordinate 63,176,211 of CM076265.1, read as the reverse complement.
TGCACAGGCTCTGGTAGCACTCCCTGCGCCATGGAGAGCGCCGAGGGCACGGAGGAGGAGCAGCCCACCGTGAGCAGCGATGGCACCGAGCCCGGCACCGAGCCCGGCACCGAGCCTGGCACCGAGCCTGGCACAGAGCCCGGCACAGAGCCCGGCACAGACCCTGGCACAGACCCTGCCATCCAGGAGCAGCACATGGACTTCAGCACCGAGATCATGAGTGTCACCGAGATGGAGCAGTCCCCGGACAGCTCCCCGGACCTCAACGAGGAGAGCACACAGGAGAGTGAAATTCCGAATATTGAGAGTTTACAGACCACAGACATTGAGGCTGGCTTCCCTCCGGATTTTGACAAGTTCTGGAAAGTGGTAGAGGACAATCCCCAGGATTTCACTGGATGGGTATATCTACTCCAGTACGTAGAGCAGGAGGTTAGTACCTGCCCCTTTCTCCTCAGCTTTCCAGAAATAAACAAACCAAACTAAAACAAGTCATGGGCGTCCAGTGGCAAATGTAGAACCGGACACCGGGCTGTCACGGGTGCTGCCTTAAGGCAGCTGCCCTGGCCAGTGTTGTGACAGAGCTGTAAAACCCCAGACTGGTGTGGGTGGGAAGGGACCTTAAAGCCCGTCTTGTTCCACCCTTTGCCCTGGCAGGGACACCTTCCATAGGCCAGGTTGCTCGATGTCAGCAGAGATCACAAGACGGCGTTTTAAGGCAGCATTAATGATTGTGTAAATCACAAGAAGGTGTGTTGAAAGGCAGGACTGATTGCTGTCCCTGTGCCTCTCCCCCAGAACCACTTGCCGGCGGCCAGGAAGGCCTTTGACAGGTTCTTCACGCACTACCCGTACTGCTACGGGTACTGGAAGAAGTATGCGGACCTGGAGAAGCGGCACGACAACGTGAAGCAGTCTGACGAGGTACGTAGGGCAGCATCACTGCCGGTCCTGCCGCCTGGCACCGGGCTGCCCGTGCCTGCCCCGTGTGTGCCCGTGTCACACTGTGCCACCCGGAGCTAACCTTCTCTCTCTTTGTTGGCAGGTGCGTTAAACCTCTACAGTTTGTCAAGCTTTGCAGTGCAAGCCTCTGTATTACACTGCAGCTTAACAAGTAGGGCAGGGCTTTTCTGTCACTTCCATTTATTACTCATTTTCAAAGCGATATAGTTGGTTTTGCTGGTCACAATTGCTCCATCTTATTGCATTTTTGGTCAGACGCTGTCAATGATGCTCTAATGGGTCTGTGCCCTATGGTCTGTACCCCAAAGCCTGCCCACACAACCTGGTCAGAATGCAGGGACCGCTGCGCTTTGAAGATCAAGACTCTGCACGTGGAGATCAGAACATTGCCATGTTCTATCCAACCTCCACCCGAATGGTAATGGTAGATTATTTAAACAAAATTCCAGTAATTAGTATTTCTAAGGTTCACCGGATAACACAGTGTTGCCTCTCTCTTAGGACACCTCTAAGGATTTGAAGTACAGCTCATGTTCTCTTCGTAGGTGTATCGCCGAGGGCTGCAGGCAATTCCTCTTAGTGTTGATCTCTGGATACATTATATAAATTTCCTAAAGGAGACCTTGGACCCTGCTGATCCCGAAACTAACAGTACCATCCGGGGGTGAGTTGGGAGCAGGCTGAGATGCACGCAGTCACACAGCAGTGGGGGCAGATTAATGTGTTCAGATAAGGGGAAAACTGAGAACAGCCTGGTGGTACCTTAAGGACTTCAGGAGATGATGGAGCCCAATTCCATAAGAAGGGGGAGACAGTTCAGTATGGTACAAGGGGCAAAGGTTGTGGCTTGAGAGCTTCAGACTAGATGTTCAGAAATACTTGGTGCAGCACTGGAACCCATTAGATTTTTGGAATTTAATTCCTTGGAGGTTTTCAGGGGCTAGGATGTGTCTGAGTGCTGTGACTGGCAGTGATGCTGGTTAGAGGAAGAGTCTGGACTAAGATTTGATCAGAAACCTTCCTTGAACAGGAACTGAACTGAGCTGCAGGGTTGCTGCACAGCTTTTGGGTGTTAAACTGCTGCAGTAGTGGGTTCAGAGTCTGCACAAGATAGAATAGTAAAGGTGGTGGATTTTCCTAATACCTTGTGTTCCTGCAAATGGCTTTTACAGTTGCCTTTATCTGTGCTGTTGTGGTAGTGCTGGAGGGAAAAAAATGAGTGTGAGCTTTCTGACTCTTCAGACTTTGCTACAGATAGCTGGAAAATACTTGGAAGAACCTAAATTATTAATACAAGTGTAGTTTCAAGTAAATGAGGATACTCATCGTCTTTAGTAAGAGCCAGAACTTTCCTTCTTTGTTCTGCCACCACATCCAGAAACAAGTGATTTCCTTTTCCAGAGCCTATGAACATGCAGTCCTGGCTGCTGGGACAGATTTCCGTTCTGACAGACTCTGGGAAATGTATATAAACTGGGAAAATGACCAGGGCAACCTAAGGGAAGTTACCTCCATCTATGACCGCATCCTGGGAATCCCCACGCAGCTCTACAGCCACCACTTCCAGAGGTAAAGGGAAAGCAAAGGCTTGGTTAATGCCATGGATTTCCTAAGCACACCTTAACCTGCTTCTGAGAGGTGGGAATGTTCACTCAGAGCTTGGAAAGGTCACTCAGCCTTATGTAGTTAGTTATTTATGTACTCAGATGGTTGGGCTGATTGGGTTAAAGTACTGATGCACATTTTAGGAATTGGGTTTTGGGTGAATTCACAGGTTCTGCTGTGGAATAAAGACAGGCCTTGGAACTGTGAGGAGGAAGAGAGGAAGTCTTTGAGAAATCAGAGTGAACAGTTTTGAGCTTTTAATTCCTCATGCAATGCCCACGTGTGGTGAAACAGTAATTAAACTGACCAAAGAGAAATACTGGTCAAGTTTGAGACAATGGAATTGTGCTTTAGTTGGGAGAGGTGAGCAGGGAACCAGCAACCTCAGTTAAATTACACACAGTCTTACTGTGATTTCTACTGATCTTTTGGGTTGGGAATAAAGTATGTCCCTTGTAACTGATCTTGTCCTTTGCTGTCTGTGTTCCACGGCAAGGGCTTCCTAAGTTCCCCACGCTGCTGTTTCTGTCTGAAGCCTGCCCCCTGTGTGGTTGGTGGGCTGGCAGCTGAGTTTGCTGTGTGAGTTGGCAGCAGGGGCACTCCTGGTCTGCTCTGGAGCCACAAAGCAGAACCCCTGGGAATTTATTGCTGTGCCCTGGTCGGGCAGAGCGTGGCACCACGAACTCCAAATTCTGCTGACCTGTTTGTGGCTGCCCTCAGGTTTAAAGAGCACATCCAGAACAACCTCCCCCGGGACTTCCTGACCACGGAGCAGTTTGTGCAGCTGCGGCGGGAGCTGGCGGCGGCCAACGGGCACAGCGGGGAGGAGGCACAGCCCGCCGAGGAGCTGCCCTGCGGCACCGAGGACATCACCGACCCCGCCAAGGTACTGCCCTGCTCCAGCACTGCCCCAGCACTGCCCTGCCCAGGCACTGCCCCGCTCCACTGCCCCAGGCACTGCCCCAGCACTGCTCCAGGCACTGCCCCAGCACTGCCCCAGCACTGCCCTGCCCCTCTCCACTGCCCCAGCACTGCCCCAGCACTGCCCTGCCCAGGCACTGCCCCGCTCCACTGCCCCAGGCACTGCCCCAGCCCTGCCCCAGCACTGCCCTGCCCAGGCACTGCCCCGCTCCACTGCCCCAGGCACTGCCCCAGCACTGCTCCAGGCACTGCCCCAGCACTGCCCCAGCACTGCCCTGCCCCTCTCCACTGCCCCAGCACTGCCCACGGCAGGGCTGACAGGACAGGAAAGGAGCCATGCACACAGCTTAGGGGTGAATATTAATCGTTCTGGGTTACCAGATTGGGTTCTGGGGTCTGAGAAAGCTCATCAGCAGTGCTCTGGGCAGGCTCAGGGCTGTCACAGGCACAGGAAAGCCTGGAGCTCTCTGAAGGAATTGCTGATGGGGAAAACACAGACGTGCCGAATCCAAGGTTGACTTGCATCCAAATTCGTCTTTAATCTCAGATCAGCTTTAGCATTAGATAGGAAACCAATTTAGTTGTGTGTGCCAAGGCTTCATCAAGCATTATCCCAGCCCTTCCCTGGCTGCTCAGGGCAACATTTCCTGGGTCTGGGAGGATTCCTGCACACCACCCACATACAGTGCAGTCACAAAGGGGATACTGTGTCCACCTGTGTTACATTCCTAAACATTCTGTTCCAGCTGGTCACTGAGATAGAGAACATGAGGCACAGAATCATTGAGATCCACCAGGAGATCTTTAACCACAACGAACATGAAGTCAGTAAGAGGTGGACGTTTGAGGAGGCGGTAAGTTGGGGTTTGTGGGAGCCAACGTGAGCGAGAGCTTTGGACACGGGACTGGGAACGGGGTACAACACTTGGGCCTTAAACTTCTGGGGGGCCTTGAACAGACCTTCAGAGTTTGAACAGGGTTTCACTTCTCTGCCATTTTTCCTGTGAAGAGGCAGCTGTCAGCTGATTGCAAACCTTTAAGGGGTGTTTGGAAAGAGGCAATGTGGAGAATTGTTTACTGAGCCAGTAAGTCCTGGGAGTTAGTGCTGCCTCATTCCTCTGGGGTGTTGCACAGTCATAAGGGCATGAAGGGATTCCAGTTGAAAGGTAAGCCTGTGCTAAAAGGAGAGTGGAATTTGTATGGGTTTGTGTTTTAACATTACACACTGAAATCAGGCAACTTTGTTTTCCAGCAGTAGCCATCTCAACCAACATGTACCTCCTACATATAATGTATTAGAAGTAGTTAATTAAACTAATCGTTTCATCACAGCAAATATACAACTTTTTAGATTTTAACTGGATTACATTTGAAAAAACAACCTGAGGTTTTGATCCTCGGTCTTTATGTTCTTCCTGACAAACATGGTTCTTGTGTTAAATTTACTTTCTTTTAAAGAGTACCTTGTATTACCCAGCTGGGACAGAGTTACAGAGAGTCCTTAATGGGGCAGGTGATGCGAGAACTGGTGGGGGTTTTATTGCACTGGGTTGGACGGGCCCAGATGCCTCATCAGCCCCAGGAACTCAAAGCCACAGTGGGATCCCATCCCCAGTGACTCGTGTGCCAGTTCCCTGTGGCAGAGGGAGCAGAGCAGGCAGAGCAGCCCTGAGATTCCTGCCTTGGGGAGCCTTAAACTCAGATTTGTGGAGCTTGGAAAAGAGCTCAGACTGTGGGCTTTGGGCAGGAAATGTGTGAGGAGATGGGTGTCCTCTTGCTCCTGGCCACAAGCAATGCATCTGCTCTGTAGCACCTGCTGGGTCTGGGGGGAGCTGGAAATGGAAATTCAGTGTGTCTTTGTAAAGGACAGAGGTGAGGTGGGTTTGCAGAGATGTCACCCAAGGTTTGGGGACAGCTCAGACCTGTTTTATTTAGCAGGAACAAGGTGGCTGTGAGCTGGTCAAAATGGCAAGAAAGGGCTGGGTTCTGTAGCAAAGGTCAATGAGGAGCAGGAAGGGTTTAAGTTTCTGGTTCCAGCAGGACTGGCTTTAAGTTTCAGGTGGCTTTGAAGAACTCCATGTTTCTCCTTGATTATTGTAAGTCCTTCATCGATGTGTGTGGGTTTGGAGGGAGGGAATTGCAGTACAGGAGAGACATAATCAGATGGAATTAAAGGTGGTGAGGAAGGACCAAGGATCCCTGGCAGGGTGCCAGACAAAGGCATTTAAATTTAAGCAGAGCAGTGTTTAAACTGTCTGTGCTGGGCTCTGTCCCACCACTGTAGCCATCAATGAGAACATGGTCTTGCCAAACTCATGGACTTGGCATAAGTACCTTGATGTAAATGTTGAATGGGAAGTTCAGTTCAGTGCTCTGTCATTTCTTGTTGATTCTCAGCCTGGTTTGGAGTTGGATTTGTGGGCTGGCTGTAGGACAGCGAGTGCTTTACTTGTGTGAGTGGACACTGTTCATAACAATGTCACTGTTACAGGTTTGCAAGGGATTACCCACGTGGGGTTCTTTCCCAGCACCTGTAAACCCTGTCACTCCAAAAGCTTTCTAGGAAAGCCATGTTCCAGTGGGAATTCCCTGTCAGTCAGTCCCTGTGTCCATAGTGGGGTGGCCCTGCAGTGAGCAGCTGAGGGGGTGTCACCAAAGCCCTGATCATGACGCGGTGTTGACCGAGTGCTGTGTGGCTGCTGGGTGTGTGAGTGCCCTGGGTGTGTGTCCCTAAGTCACCTGTTGGTCCTGTGACTCTTGCAGATCAAGAGGCCTTACTTTCATGTAAAACCTCTGGAGAAAATTCAGCTGAAAAACTGGAAAGAGTACTTAGAGTTTGAGATAGAGAATGGCACTCACGAGCGAGTCGTGGTCCTCTTTGAGAGATGTGTCATTTCATGTGCCCTCTATGAGGACTTCTGGATCAAGGTAAGGGAAGCAGCTCACAGCTGTCCTGAGTGCACACCTGACCTGGTGACTAACCCTTGTACCCTGTGGAATGTTGTTCATCTATAACTATATCTGTTGCATTAGGAGATGGTCTGCTTGCAACCAGATTTGACTGCTGCATTTGCCAACTGCGTTGCCTCTCTACGTCCTTCCTTACAGAAACTAGTCTAGTGGTTCCATAAAGGTGCTGAATGGGTTTAAACAAAAGAATTTTATCGTTCTGGCATGTTTTTGGAGGCAAATGCAAGCTTTAAATTGGGCCGTCTCTGCTCTGTTTCCAACTCTAGTATGCCAAATACATGGAGAACCACAGCATCGAGGGCGTGAGGCACGTGTACAGCAGGGCCTGCACCATCCACCTGCCCAAGAAGCCCATGGTGCACATGCTGTGGGCGGCCTTCGAGGAGCAGCAGGGTAAGGGACCTCGGCCTGGGGAGGGGGCGCTGCTTGTGGCAGCCTCTTGGGTCTCTCATGTGTGAAAGCTTCTCCACTGGTGTTGCAGGCAACATTGAGGAGGCCAGGAGGATCCTGAAGACCTTTGAGGAGTGTATCCTGGGGCTGGCCATGATCCGCCTGCGCAGGGTGAGCCTGGAGCGCAGGCACGGCAACATGGAGGAGGCCGAGCTCCTGCTGGAGGACGCTGTCAGGAACGCCAAGTCCATCAGTGAGGCCTCCTTCTATGCCATCAAACTGGCCAGGCACCTCTTCAAAGTGCAGAAGAACCTGCCAAAGGCAAGAAAAGTGCTGTCAGAAGCCATAGAACTTGACAAAGTATGTGTTCCCTCTTGCTGTCTTACCAAAAACCCAACCCACCCTGCTGCTTTTCTGTCTCTGAACCGTGTTTTAAATGATGGCAACGGTGATGACAGGAGTTGTAACTGATGGAATGTCCCATTACTGCATGGAGACAACAGTCCCTCTAAACTGATGTTGCCACGTTCCCAGATCTGAAGTTTGCACTCTTCTCTCCCATCAGAAGCACAATGTGCTTCATCCCTTCATCTTCCTTCTCAGTATCTTAGATGTTATCAGTGTGTTCACCCCTCAAGGTGAACAGAACTGGGGGGGCAGTACTTGGGGGTGGTTTTGTGTAAGCCCAGGAGTACCTGGCACTGCAGGTCCTGTGAGCAAAGTGCCGCCCCTGGGCTTGTGCTGCAGATCACTGCTGGTTGTCTGTGACACAAACCAGCCCAGGGGCAAAGGGAGAGCTCTTCACTGCCTGTTGTCATGTGTGTCTGTGGTGTGGGTGTTGTGGTGAGTGCCTGGTAACACACACTGAGTGTGGAGCACCTGCTGGGCCAGGTGTGCCCCTTCTGACACACCCTTTGCACAGGAAAACACCAAACTGTACCTGAACCTGCTGGAGATGGAGTACAGTGGGGACCTGAAGCAGAACGAGGAGAACATCCTGAGCTGCTTTGACAAGGCTGTCCACGGAGCCTTGTCTATCAAAATGAGGATCACCTTCTCCCAGAGAAAAGTGGAGTTCCTGGAAGATTTTGGGTCTGATGTGAACAAGTAAGATGTGCTGTGTGCCATGGGGTCACCGAGGGTGCTGGGAGGAGTTGGGCAGGGGTGGCTTGGTGACATCTGTTAAATGGTTTCCTCTCTGCTCTTGGCTAAGGAACAGCTGCTCTTCTAAACCAAATTCCAGGTTTTAAATAGGAATAGATTTTTGAACAGGAATAGACTTTTAAACAGGAATCTTTTTTCAGAAAATTATCCTTTCTTTCCTGAAATGCCCAACAGCTCATAGGCAAGGTGTTCTGCCTGCCAGGTCTTGCTGTGGTTTCCCCTTGCTAAGGCTGTACAGGCAGGTGGTCCCCAAGGGGAGGTGACATGTCTGTGACCCAGGTGTCGATTGGGACTCTTCCCTGGGAGCTGCTGCTTGAGGTTTCCAGAACTGCACAGGTGGGGTATTTCCAGTTCAGCCCTATTTACACTTAATGGGAGGATACACCAACAATGCATGTTTTTAATTCAATTCTACATAGACTTTTTCCTCTCCATTCTCTGTTGTAAAACAAGCTCCTGTTTTTATTTACATTTTGCAAGCTCAGTAAGTCATCAGGACTAACCATGAGTGAAGTTTTTCTGCTCTGGATGTTTTTAACAGCAGCTGTCCTTAAATCCTGCTGCCTCTGCATGGCAGCCACTCACTGCAGGTTTGGGATCCAGGACAGACCTGCCCCAAGGAGCTTTGCAGCTCCCAAATAACCCCAGAGCACAGGCTGAGCACAGGACACTGCTTTCACCCAGAGCACTACTGACAGGAGCAGCAGGTTTTGTGTGAAAATGCGGATGCAGCAGAGGAAAGGGTATCTATTTGTGGGAATTTTAGCCAGGACTATTTTGTGCAGCATTGAACATTCTTGTTCTTCCCATGCTGGATGAGGAGAGGCTGCAGGTGCCACTCTGGGACTGGAATCATTTTGCATACTACTGATTTCTGGTGTTGAAATGTTGATTCCCAAACCTCAGTCCTGCTGTGGATCATGAGCAGGCACAGAAGGAGCAGAATCACAAGTAACTTCTGGAAAACCCCTCTATAAAGGAACTTCATAAAAACTGCATCCAGTGTGAGGAACATTGAGCAAGTTGGCAATCTGAGCTGCTGTGGAGCCAAACTGAGCCTTTTGGCTTTCCCATCTCGTGGTGGATCACTCGTTGAAATGTATGGTGGGGTTTGGTTTAGGATGTTGTACTTTTACAGTTTCAAGGAGAGATTTTAGGCGGATTGCTCAGGGGTGGGAATGTTTTGGTGACACTGATGAGCAGGGTTTGATCCCCCTGTCCCCCCAGGCTCCTGGACGCTTATGATGAACACCAGGCACTGCTGAAGGAGCAGGAGACGCTGAAGAGACGGGCGGAGAACGGGTAGGGGGGACAGCCCTGGGGACAGCACACACTGGGACATGCCTGAGGACACCCCCTGACACCCCCGGGGGGGAAAAACACCCCTCGGGACACCCCTGGGGACAGCACACACACACACTGTGACACCCCTGGGGGGACACACACACTGTGACACCCCTGGGGACACACACACACACTATGACACCCCTGGGGACACCCCCTGACACCCCTGGGGACACACACACACTGTGACACCCCTGGGGACACACACACACACTATGACACCCCTGGGGACACACAGACACACACTGTGACACACCTCTGGGGACACACACACTGTGACACCCCTGGGGACAGACACACACACTGTGACACCCCTGGGGACACACACACACACACTGTGACACACCTCTGGGGACACACACACTGTGACACCCCTGGGGACACAGACACACACACTGTGACACCCCTGGGGACACACACACACACACACTGTGACACCCCTGGGGACACACACACACACACACTGTGACACACCTCTGGGGACACACACACTGTGACACCCCTGGGGACACAGACACACACACTGTGACACCCCTGGGGACACACACACACACACTGTGACACCCCTGGGGACACACACACACACACACTGTGACACCCCTGGGGACACACACACACACACTGTGACACCCCTGGGGACACACACACACACACACACTGTGACACCCCTGGGGACACACACACACACACTGTGACACCCCTGGGGACACACACACACACACTGTGACACCCCTGGGGACACACACACACACTGTGACACCCCTGGGGACACCCCCTGACACCCCCTGGGGGGACAAACACCCCTTAGGACACACACACACACTGTGACACCCCTGGGGACACACACACTGTGACACCCCTGGGGACACACACACACACACACACTGTGACACCCCTGGGGACACACACACGCACACACTGTGACACCCCTGGGGACACACACACACTGTGACACCCCTGGGGACACACACACACACTGTGACACCCCTGGGGACACACACACACACACACACTGTGACACCCCTGGGGACACACACACACACACACACTGTGACACCCCTGGGGACACACACACACACACACTGTGACACCCCTGGGGACACACACACACACTGTGACACCCCTGGGGACACACACACACTGTGACACCCCTGGGGACACACACACACACACTGTGACACCCCTGGGGACACACACACACACTGTGACACCCCTGGGGACACCCCCTGACACCCCCTGGGGGGACAAACACCCCTTAGGACACACACACACACTGTGACACCCCTGGGGACACACACACTGTGACACTCCTGGGGACACAGACACACACACTGTGACACCCCTGGGGACACACACACACACACACTGTGACACCCCTGGGGACACAGACACACACTGTGACACCCCTGGGGACACACCCCCCGGGCTGCAGCTGGGACAGCAATGTGGGAGTGCCCTGGAAGAGTCCAGGAACAGCCTCAGACACTGGGGGGTTATTTAGTCTCTGAATGGATATACAGGTATTTTGGGGCTTTAACCCCCCTGGTGCAAGAACAAAATCACTTCTTTAAATCATTTGAAGTGTGCACTAAATAGAACTGTGCTGCTGGATTAACTATTCACAGAATCCTGGAATGGTTTGGGCTGGAAGGGACCTCAAAGCCCCTCCAGTGCCACCCCTCCCATGGGTAGGAACACCTTCCACCAGCCCAAGGTGCTCCAAGCCTGGTCCAACCTGGCCTGGGACACTTCCAGGATGGAAACATTTATTGGAACATGACTCTTTGGGTTGTATTTGACAGGAGAGGTGGCCAGGGCTGGTAAATAACTCTTCTCTAAGCAGAACCCTGTGTTGCTGTCTCAGTGTGGGGAGCAGGATTTAAAGCCAGGCTGTTCTGAGGCACCACTGCCCTTCCCTAAACAATCCCTGCCTGGACAGGGCACCCAGCGGGGCAGTGCTGTTTAACGGGATCTAAGGCTTCTCATGGAGAATTCCCCAGTGTATCCAGGGTGCCAATTCCAAGCTGTTTTCCCCCCAGCTCCGAGGAGCCGGACGAGAAGAAGATGCTGACGGAGGACCCGTCGCTGGCGTCGGCACAGCTGATGGACGGGGACATGCAGGTGAACCAGGCGGCCTACAACTACAACGCCTGGTACCAGGTACATTGGGATGCGCTGCAGGGGCAGGGGCAGGGAAGGCCAGGGGAAGATGGAGCTCCCTGTTCCTCCGGGGCATTTCAGTGGGAATGGAATGGCTGAGGCTGGACCAACCACCCCAGCACTGCCAGGGCCACACTAACCCCTGCCCCACGTGCCACAGCCACCTGTCTGCAACATCATGGAAGTTTTACTGGGGGGTTTAAGGAAAGCTGGTGTTTAGACTGGGCAGAGCAGGGAGGGAGCTGAGGCACAAACCACCAGCCCTGGGGTAGCCGTGGTTTTGGGGGTGGATTGGATGCCTGAATCCCACTGAGCTCCAGTGCTCTTCCCAGAGTCTCATCCAGCCTGGAAACTGTCCAGCACTAGGCAGGAGAAATCCCCAGATACTGACACACAGAACTGCAGGAATGGCACCCTTGGAGCTGTGTCGGGGCAGGGTCAGGTTGGATCTCAGGATAAGCTGTTTTTGGGGTGTCCTGGGCAGGGCAGGAGTTGGACTGGATGGTCCTTGGGGTCCCTTCCAGCTCAGGGCATTCCATGATCACTGCAGTCACAGATCCCTGCCTGCTCTGCACATCCTGCTGCAGGAAGCAGCCAAACCCCTCCCGAGGGAACGGGGCCGTTCCTCATTCCCAGGGTGCCCAGCTGGGAGCAGGTGGAGCTGTGTGGGGTGGTCTGTGTGGCTCAGGGACACTGAGCCCATCCCGCTGTGTTTGCAGTACAACTACCAGAACGCCTGGAATTACGGACAGTATTACCACACCAGCTGAGCCAGAGGGCACTGTGCTGCACCTTCAACAGAGATGGAATTAAAAAAAATATATTTTTCTAACTTTGGGCTGTGAAAGAACTGTTGTGCCACCTGCTGCGGGTCCTCTGCATGTGACCCGAGCTGCTGCTCACGGGTACGTGTGAAGAGTTGTGTGCTGGTAACCGATAAATGGTCTCTGTACAATTCTCATTTACCATAAATGCATTTTTTAAATTCCCTGCACTAATTTATGGAGCTTCTGGAGGAATTCCCGTTGGTCCTACGTTTCCATAGATTGGGTGGGTGAAGCTGGGGCTGTTTGGGTTGGTTTTGCCCCAGAGCCAAGGCCGTCCTGCTCCCACCCCAACTGCCAGCACAGCTTTGCCAAGGCGGGCGCTGTGCTGGGATTGACCCCGGAGCGGGGCTGGAGGCCTTGGCAGAGCTGTGGGGTCAGGAGTTCACTGTGGGGCAAAACCCCCTTGGTTCTTTTCTAAAAAGCACAAACTGTGTTTGGGATGACTTTTGTATTTGGAGTTTTTCATGTACACGGTGTGAGCAAAACTTTTTTCATTTTGATCAAAGTGATCATTCCCATTTTTGTAATAAAAACAAGGAATTCAGCAGCGCTCTGAGCCTTCTTGGATTGCCTCGGTCGAGCCAGGAGCAGGAACAGTGGTGTTCGAGGAAGGGCTGTGGCACACGGATGCCTTGGGAGCGCCTGGATCTCTGGGAGCAGAGTGCCTGACACTGGTATGGAGTGGGAATGCTGTGGAATTCCACAGGTGGTGCTGCTGGATCCCTGTGGCCCTGCGGGAGGGTGGGGGAGCTCGGACACAAAGAAGGGACGGCACTGCAGGTACAAACTGGTTTAGTGGGGTGTCACTGTACAGAGGGGCAGGGACAGCGCTCCATTTCCACAGGGCCAGGCTGGAACTGCATCCCGGAGTTCCAGTGCCAGTCCCGGGGCTCCCAGCAGCAAAGGGAATTCACTCCTCACTCGATGTCCACCAGCTCCACTTCAAAGAAGAGCTTTGCATTCGGGGGAATTCTGGGGGGGCACATTAAGGAAGCCTAAAACATCCCAAATCCCCCAGTTCCCATGACCCTCCCTGCTGTAATGAGCGCCCCCCCCATTACATCCCTCACCCAGCATTCCCAGGTTTCTGTACAAGGATACTTGGCATCGGGCTGCCCCTTCTTGCCGTAGGCCCACTCGGGCTCGATTTCCAGCTGGGCCTTCTCTCCTTTGCTCATGGTCAGCAGGGCTTCATCCCACTGCAAGGACAGCACAGCAGGGCGTCACAACAGCTGCATTCCCAGCCTCTCCAACTGCTCCTAGGGATTCCCACCAGTCCCACACCTCCACTATCCCAGGCTGCTCCAAGCCCCATCCAGCCTGGCCTCGGGCAGTGCCAGGGATGGGGCAGCCCAGCCCCTCTATCAGCCTGGATCAGTGGATCCTGTTCAAGGCTGGCCCAAACCCGGATTCACTCAGTGCCTGTCCCTGCCCAGAGTCCCCACCAGCAGCTCCTGCAGTGCCAGGTCCCAGATCAGGGAAGGGCTCAGGGAGACACGGATAAAGCTGGAACAGCTGCAGCTCCTGCAGTGCTGGACTCGGACCAGGGACATGGACCAGGGACATGGACCAGGGGCACGGCCCCTTCCCAGTGCCAGCCCCGGCCCTCAGAAAGGCCTTTCCCCTGCTCAGCCTGCAGAAAAGGAGGCTCAGGGGGGACCTTCTGGCTCTGCAATCCCTGACAGGAGGGGGGAGCGGGGGGGAACAGGGACAGGAGCAGAGGAATCCCACAGCCTCAGAGCAGGAGTGACAGGAGCAGGAGGCTGGGCCTGTCCCCAGGAACACGGCTGTTCCACACGCTGCTCACCAGGGCAGTGACAGGATAATGGTACCTCCTGCCCATGTAAGCCCTCGTAATCTGCATTTTTACCTCTGAGGAACAGAACAGCAGCTCAAAAACTGCACCCCGGTCATAAATGACAGGGAAGGGAACTCCTTTGGAATTCTGGGAGAGCTGTCAATGCTGTACTTACACCTCGGATCACTTTTCCTACGCCAACCTTGAAACTCAAGGGCTTGGCTGCTTTTTTCTTCTTGGAGCCTGGAAGAGAGTTTGGTGTTGCTTTGCTTTAGCATCACTGGAGCACACACCACACTGCTGGCTACAGTTACCAGCATAAATATATATGGCAAGTAAATATTTTCTTATAATTCTATTACATTATTTTAATATCCAGTGCTGTGCACCAAAGCCATCATTCACTGTTCAACCTCCACCAAGAGCTAAAGCTGATGAGCATCTTTCAAGCCCCAAAGACTCATTTCTGAATTCATAAAGTTGACAGAACAAGTCACAAACACATTAAGGAACCACAAGAAGTCAACAGAGAACATAGAACAAGTACGAGGAGTCCCAGACAGCATTCCAGTGACACTGGAATACTGTTCCTCTGAGTGTGGGACACACTCTGGAAAAGCCTTTCTAGTATTGCAGGATTTCACACCCCTAAACCTGTCACAAAAACACCAGAGTACTCAAATGCCTCTCATTCCAGTGCCTCCATGTTTAGGGATTTATTAGAGAAGGACACTGCTGGTGCTCGAGTTCCATAGCAGAGGGAAGCTCCATCTCTCACCCTCAAGTATTTTCAGCCCTGATTAACTCCCTGCATTTCGCATTCCCAGGCCTGGAGAATGCCAGAAGGGAGGGCTGGCAGGATGCAGCAGTGTCACTTGACACCAGCCAGTCCTAAAATACTGCCCTGCCTTACCTCATGGAAAATCAGGACCCGGGAGGGGGCTCAGGGACATCCCAGCAGCTCAACAACAAAGTGGTTTGTCAGGAATCCCACAGGGACACTGCCCGAGGCAAACACTGCCCAAATCTGCTTAAGGAGCCCAGTTAATGCACTCTGTGAGTGTCTGCAGCAAACCCCAAACAGTTCCTCTGTGTGACCTATGCATGACCTTACTTGATTGAATATTGGTATCAAAGACTGTCCCATCCTGCAGCTTTCCCGTGTACCAGCAATGCACGGTGTCTCCTTTCTTCGGGAAGTTGGTTTTGTCGCCCTTCTTTAAAATGGATTTTGTATACTTTGGTGGCCCCTGAGGTTGGAAAAATAAGAGTTAGGACTGGGAGGTTAAATAGCTTCATATGAATTACATTTAAGATGGAATAAGACCTTAGTTTAAGGCATCAAAGACCTGCAAAGGGCGTGTTCACGTGCTACTGCAGGGCTGGCATGTATGGGGAAAATGCAGCAGATGAAGGTTAAGGCAGGGTGCAAACACCAGCGTTCTTGCTGTAACCATGTTTTTGGAGAATCCTAGGTTAGAAGGGACCCACAAGGATCATCCAGTCCAACCCCTGGCCACCCTGTGCCTGAGAGGATCGTCCAAACCCTCCTGCAGCTCTGGCAGCCTTGGGGCCGTGCCCACTGCCCTGGGGAGCCTGTTCAGTGCCAGCCACCCTCTGGGGGAAGAACCTTTCCTTGATCCCCAGCCTAACCCTCAACCTGAGATAGGGGACGCGGCTAACTGGGTTTCCCACACGGCGAGCACGAGGTGGGAGTGCCGCACAAACCTCGTCCACAGCCTCCTCAGCCTTCACCGCCTTCCCCTTGGCCTCCTCCGCCTTGGCCGGCTTCGCCTTCTCCGCCGCCTTCTCCGCGCCGTCCGTGCCCTTGAACCGCTGAGGGGGAGCACGAAGAGCCACATCCATCAACCATCAACCCCCACAGGATTCCCCCCTCACCATCATCTCTGTTTCCCACCTCCTCGCCCCCTTCACCTGCGTGTGGAAAAGCTGCGTGTAAGCCGCGATGAGCTGCTCCTTATTCGCCGTCTTGGCCACGTTCTTCACCTGCCCCAGCAGCTTGTGCTCCGCCAGGAACTGCCGGGACACAACGCGTGCGAGCCGTGAAACACACACACACGCCCTCCAAACGCGCTCGTTCGCGCTCCGAACCCTTAATTTCCCCACAAACTCACTGCCTGCGCCGCGTGCTCCTGCAGGAATTTGATGATCTCCTTCTTGGCCAGCGCCTCGCTCCGCAGCTCCTCGGCGCTCCAGGGCTGCGCGGGACCGGCGGCCGCCGCCATTTTGCCCCACCCCGCCTCCTGCTCCTCCTCCGAAGAGGAGGGCTGGGAAACCGCCCGGCGAGGGGAGGGGAGGACGGGGAAGGACAGGAAAACGCCCGGGGAGAAGGGGAGGGCCGGGAGGCGCCTCCAGACCCTCCCCTTGACCGGCGGGCGGAGAGGGCTCCTGAGGGGGTTGGGTTGAGGCGGCCGCGCTGAGGGAGGGACAAAATGGCGCCGCCTCAGGGAGGGGGGGAAACGCCCTGAGGGAGAAGAGAGGCGGGAGGAGAAGCGGGATTTACCTCAGGCCGCCCGAGGGGGAAAGGGCGGGCCAGGAACCCTCCGAGGGAGAAGGGGAGGGACGGGAGGCGGCCAAGCCGCCTCCCGTCCCTCCCCTTCACCCTCGGCGGCGTTTTCAAGCGGCGGCGCTGAGGGAGCGACAAAATGGCGGCCCCCGAGGGAGGAGGATGAGTGGCGGGCAGCAGCGCACTTTGCCTCAGATCTGGCGGGCGCCCCAGGGCAGAGCCGAAGGGGAGGGCGCGGGCGACGACAGCGACGATGACTTATTGTTTGCAGCCGCCGCCGCGGCGGACCCCGTGGCCGTGGAGGGCTTCAGCGAGGCGGCGGGGTCCATATGGATCTACCCCACCAACCTGCCGGTGCGGCCGTACCAGGAGCGCATGGCGGGCGCCGCGCTGCTGGCCAACACCCTGGTGTGCCTGCCCACGGGGCTGGGCAAGACCTTCGTGGCCGCCGTGGTCATGTATAACTTCTACCGCTGGTTCCCCTCCGGCAAGGTGCTGTTCCTCGCCCCGAGCAAGCCGCTGGTGGCTCAGCAGATGGAGGCGTGCGCCCGGGTCATGGGCATCCCCTCACGGGACATGGCGGAGATGACAGGTACGGGCCGCGGCGGCATCCGGGAGGGTTTGAAGGGCAGAGTGTGAAGAGAGGGAATAAAAAGAGGTGTTGGGGAAAAAAAAAAAAAAGAGGGTTAACCGCTGGTTTTGCGGTAGTTAAAGCCCCGGCTCACCTGGGTAAAAGGGTGGTGGAGCGCTGTGGTGCAGCCCTGTGGGTCGCAGCCTGGCGGGTGTTCACACACAATGTGCCTCCCCTTTCCCCCTCCTGTTTTTCCTTTCCTACCCCCATTTTCTTTTCCCCTCCCCTGTCCACGTTCCCCTCTCCCCTCCCTCTTTCCGCCTTTTTCCACCCTTTTTATAAAGTTTTTACAGACACCCCCCACCCCCCCCAGCTACAGCTCACTGCACCAATAGCCTTAATGAGCTGTTTTAGGCAAAAACATTTCCCAGAGATGTTATAAATGAGGTCTAGAGCTGTGGGCAGCTGTGGGGCATCTTGAGCTTCCCAGCCTTGACTTCCGTGGTTCTGGATTTAGTGTTTTAATGCAAGAAACTCTTCCTCGTTGTTATGTTCAGTGAGGGTGGGCAGGCCCTGGCCCAGGTTGCCCAGAGGAGCTGTGGCTGCCCCTGGATGCCTGGGAGTGTCCAAGGCCAGGTTGGAGCACCCTGGGCTGGTGGAAGGTGTCCCTGCCCATGGCAGGGGTGGCACTGGATGGGCTTTGAGGTCCCTTCCCACCCAACCCATCCTGGGATTCCCTGTGGCTTCTGCTGTCTCTCTCAGGTCATGGGCTGTGCTTTGCTCTCGGCAGAACAGCTCCCTGATGTCATTTCCTTTACTTCCAGGAGGAACCCAAGCCCTGGGCCGCCGGGAGCTGTGGAATACCAAGAGAGTGCTTTTCCTTACCCCTCAGATAATGGTCAATGACCTGTTTCGGGGCACCTGTCCCGCTGGGGACATTAAATGTTTGGTTATTGATGAAGCCCACAAAGCCCTTGGGAATCATGCCTACTGCCAGGTAATGCTGGAGTCCCCCCTTTTTCTCTCCTAGTGACAAAAACACTCCCCCAAATCACTCCATAAAGTGTCACTGTTCCTGCTGCGGGGAGGTTGTTCTTGAGGTCCTTAACTTTGAAAGAGATCTAACATTCGTGTACATTGTCAGGTTTTAAGTAATACCTGTATGGAATTTTTTTCACGTCTGAATTGTTATTTCTGTTTCAAAATATCTTTTTGAGTGAGGCAATTAAAAGAAATAAAAGCTTTTTTTGTAAAGTTCTTTAACTGAGTAAAATCAGTTCAAGTTTTGTTTTTAAAATTGAGGTTTGTGTTGATCAACAAAGACTTTGTGTTATCGTGGGTTAATCTCAGCAATGGGTGATCTCAAAAGTAAATTTTGTATGCTGGAGAAAGTGACTGGAATATGTGCATTAATACATGTGGAGTTCAGATTTCATGGGAGTTATTATCCATGAGTTACTTTTTTTTTGAGTTGTTCTTCAGACTTCTTGGCAGCTCTCCTGAATTAGTGTGCTGCTAATCTTTCTGTTAAGTGAGAAATCACTTCATAATTCACCAAGGTTGTTCTTGGTATACTTCCAGGATGTCCCATCCCTGGAAGTGCTCCAGTCCAGGTTGGATGGGGCTTGGAGCAGCCTGGGATGGTGGAAGGTGTCCCTGCCCGTGGCAGGGGGTGCAATGGGGTGATCTTTAATGTCCCTTCCAACCCAAACCATACCACGAATCTATGATTGAATATTTTCAGAGTGTTTTGCTAAGCCTTTCCATCTTAGTGGGTATTTTCCTTGGTATAGTTTGTGTAAGGAAATAATCTCCTTTGAAGGTATTAACAGAAACTTCCCTTTGGTAGGTTGTGAGGGAACTGAGCAAATACACCAGCCAGTTTCGGATCCTGGCCCTGAGTGCCACCCCAGGCAGCGACACCAAGGTGAGCCAGCTCCACTTGTGTGATTCAGATAATCAAACGGGAGTAGAAGCTGTGTTTAATACCAGTTTGGACACTGTGCAAGGTATAGAGATGTCAAAGTTCCACATCAAAACTGAATATGTCTGTGTCTTGGCTCTTTGCTTGAGGTCTCGAAGTGGAGGGTCTTTCGTTTTCCCTCATGGGCAGTGGGTACCTTTCCTTACAAATGTATTCCAGCCCTGCTAAACAATGGAAATAGTAATTTTTGTCTTGCCTCTCTGCCAGGCTGTGCAGCAGGTTATCTCCAACTTACTGATCGCTCGGATAGAGGTGTGTGCTGAGGATTCCCCGGAAATCCAGCCTTACTCTCACGAGAGACTAGTGGAAAAAATTGTAGTTCCACTTGGGGAAGAGCTGGCAGGAATTCAGAACACTTACATCCAGGTGAGTTTGTTTTCTCTTTGTTGGTCAATGGTCAGTGACAGGAAATACATGAATATCTCTGCCTAGACTTGCAGTAGTTAATAACAGCAACACCTTCCTGTGCAATTCAGTTTGAGCATAAGGCAAAGAAAAAACTCCATGGTTTCAACTCTACCTGTGACCTTGAGCAACTTAAATAGCTCAGGTGAAAAACTGAGAATGGAATTAGTTTCCTCATCTTTTTTCAGGAGTCTTTGCAGAACTGACATCAGGCTTAAACTGAGGGTTTCTGCATTTGGCTGAATTTAGTAGTATTAAAGTATTCAGATGTTGGGAATGCCTTATGAAATCTGTACGTGGATTTTCTGAAACATTTTGTCTGTTGGAGAGTATTCTTTAGGGCTTTAAGTCATCTGTAAGTGTAATTAGTTCCCTTGATTATTTTTTTTTTTTGTTTGCTTGTATGTTTGGGAGTGGGTTGTGAGGGTTTTTTTGTTTTGTTTTGTTTGTTTTGTTTTGTTTTTTTTAATTATTTTTTAATTTTTTTTGATTGGTTGGTTGATTTTCCTTTCTTATTATTCTGAGAGCTATTTCCTTTTTTTTTCCTTTTTTTTTTCTCTTTTTACCAATCTGCGATGTTCAAATATAGAAGAGATTTTCAGGCAAATGGCATTACATAAGATACAGCTCTGAAAAGTTCGAAATGTGTGCTCTGTGTTTGGTAAGAGGCATCAAAACCCTAGGATTAATTTAGTATGAGACTGTTTGCCTCAGAGAGTGGTTTTGCTTAAACTTTAATGATTCTGGTGTAGTTATGTGGAGACCACTGGAAGGCAAACTTGTAAGTCCATCAGCTGTTTCCCAACCAGTGACCTGAGAGCTGTTTAAATGAGGAAGTTCCACTCATAAGCTCTAAAGAGAAACTTTGGGGATAGGTTTGCATCACTGCAGGTGCCTCTGAGTGCTCTGGGGAGTGCAGGGGTTTATTTTGAGGTGCTTCACTTGAGATCTGTTTGGCTGCACAAACCTTGTCCTGTGGCTTCAGTGGTTACTGTTTCCTTGCTTTGATCCGGTATTTGCATTTGAATTGCTACTGCTTTTCTTAGAAAATACACTTTGTAACAAGGCAGAGGGTGTGAAAGGCTGGTTTGTTTTGTCTGGGCAAGCTAAGGCTTGGCTGGAGGCCTCAGCACTTGGGGAAGTGGCTCCTGGACCCGAGTTTCTCCAAGTGACCATTTGTAATCCGGGGTTTAGATGGCTTTGGTAAAATCCCTCGTGGCTCCTGCTGCTCCCACCCAAAGGGCCCCGTGTCTGCTCCGAGAGTGAGAGCCAGGGCTACTCTGCACCAGGAAATCAGAGTCTTTAATGCTGGCAAACAGGGCAGTAAACAAGACAACATTTCAGGGGAAAGGAAGGACAGTGTCCAACAGCACAGCAAACCAATGCCAGAGAAACTCTGTTTATGTTTGTTTACATACAATAAGCAAGGCCCTGAGTATCACAATAGCTGGAATAAACATTTTAGGCACTAATGCTGGTTTGGAAAATACACAGTATGCAGGACAACACTCATCTGTTAAGGCTACATCATTTAATCTTCCAAAAATGAGGGTGAATGCTGTTTTATTACCTCCTTTGAAGAGTGGAAATCTAATAGCTTCAAATTAAAAATGAAAATCCGTGAGCGGCTTCCAAAGGAGAGCCACGGATGGATAATAAAATACCTGTTCCCAGGTGATCACCCTTGACGTGATGTTTGGAAATTGAAGTCACAGTAATGTTTGCTTGGCATTCACTGCTGTAACAACTCCATAAGCCTCGTTGTGTGCCAGTTAAAAGCTGGAGTTCTTGGTGCCTGTGCTTGTGAGGGCCGGTTACAGCCCTGTTGCACATTCCACAGCCATAAAGTGTATCTTCAAACAGCAGGTTGAGTAGTTTTTGTCAGCAGCAGAAGCCCTAACACAGTCAAAATAAATAAATACTACTGGCAGAAACACCAGGGAACGCTTGGCTGCGGTGGGGGATCAGCACACA
Source organism: Pyrocephalus nanus (assembly GCA_038380795.1). Taxonomy (NCBI): domain Eukaryota; kingdom Metazoa; phylum Chordata; class Aves; order Passeriformes; family Tyrannidae; genus Pyrocephalus; species Pyrocephalus nanus. Next base: position 63,154,608 of record CM076265.1, on the reverse strand, counting down.
GGGCAGCTGCTCGAGTCTCAGGGACAGCAATGTCTCCAGGATGAGCAGCTGAGTCACAGCAGGGCTGGGGCTGCCTGGGGGAAGGGACAGCACACACAGCAAGTGCTTTTTGCAGCAGAGGGTGAAAATGTAAACTATGTACAAACTGGTGCTGTGTGGTGGGAGGATTTCACTGCTTCCAAGGACTGTTCAGCATCTGCTGTGCCGAAGCGTTAAGATAATTTGTCTAACTGGCAAAAGCAATCAGATTGTAGAAACCTCTTTAATTTGGCATCAAATCTTGCCAAAGGGGAAAATTATTTGTATTTGCTCTTTTAAAAAATCTTAGGGGGGAGCGGGTGTGGGAAGAGTTGAGGACAAAACCTTCCTCCCTGGGCCTTCTATTCAACTGAATTTTTAAAAGCTTTTTGTTGTTTTCTGTTAACTAAGAGCTTTTAGTTTAATACTGGCTGGCATTTTTTTAATTTTCCTTTTCTCAGGCTGAGATCTTTCATTACATTTTTGTTGGTTTGGATTTTTTTTCCCTCCCTACGAGGACTGTTGCTTTGTTTGTGTTAAAACTAAGGCTTTTCTCTTTCTTTTTATTTTCTTTTTTCCATTTTTCCCCTCTCCTTGCTGTGTCCCAAGGATCTCCGTGCCCAGCAAGCACCAGAGGACACCTTGGTCCCACTTAAGCCAGGGCCAGCTGCACTCTGATCTTGCTGCTCAGGCAGAGGCTTTGGGTTAAGCTTAAAGCAGTGGCACCAGGAGGCTTCAGGTTCTTCCAGAAGTACTCCATAAATCCATGCCTGGAGTGTTTTCACTCTGCTGGGAGTCAGCAGCAGCTGGCTCTGGTTGCTGGTCTGTAGGTTGTGATTAAAGAGCACAGAAGCTCTGTTTAAACCCTAAATCCTGCAATCAATAAATAATGCTGGTGATGTGCTCCATAAATTTTATATAAAAAGACACTTCTAGTAAGCATAGACTCTACCATCATGTCAGTAGGGGGAGACATTCAGGAGGGATTTTTTGAGAGCAAAACTGTTTGCTACCCCAGTTCTAAAGTGCTGTAGGTGCTCTTGGACTGTGTGAAACAGTGGGAATGCTGCTCTCAGCCCTTCTGCCAGGCAGGCAGCTGTCTGTGTAGGATTATCCTATGGGTGAAGGGCAAAAGAAACCAGAAACTGGAAATCAGAAAGAGAAAATTCTCAAAGTGAGGGTGGTCAAACTGCAACAGGGCCCAGAGGGGCTGTGGGCTCCTTGTCCCTGGAGCTGCTCAAACTCCAGCCATGTGAGACCAGAGCAGCCAGCTCTGCCTGCCCTCCTCTCTGCAGAGGTGACAGCCAGAGGTCACTTCTGGCTGGGATTTTTAATGTGATTCTGCAAATATTTGTGCCATTTATTACATTGATGGTGTGGCAAAAGGACTGGACAAATTAATTACTTCACTGCAGTGTTTTGACATCCAGCAAAGTGGTGAGAAAAAAAGTGTTGAGAAAACTGGAGTCAAAAATAATCAGCAGCTATTTAGGAATGCCAAAGACAGTCACAGTATTCCTGGGAGTGTGGGATTAGGTAACCTGTAACTTTTGCCATCAAAACCTCAATGAGCATTAGGACTGTGGTGCCTTTTTGGTCTCTTCTCCAGTCTAAAGGTCCTTTGGTTGGGTGCTTTGTGAGGTAAGCATTAGGAATCTGTGTCATGGATGAGGGCATCCAGAGCAGTCAGCATTGGCCTGCTCTGGCTCCTTGGGTCAATCCCAGGGGCTAAATCTGGTAGTTCCCTTCAGGAACTATGACCTGGACATTCTTTTTCTGCATGTTGAGGTGGGTTTGGTGTGTTCCCACTGAAAGCCCCAGTGGGGTCTTGGTGCAGCACCAGGTGCCCAGAGCAGGAGCTCCAAGGTCTCCCCAGGGACCATCCCAAGCCACAAGCAGTCTAGGGATGCCAGTAAGTGGCTGAGGGGAGAGGTCTCTGCCTGCCTTATCTTGTAAACAAAAGATAAGGTGAACTAACTTATAAAGTGCTAAAACCCTCATTGAAATCGTGCAGAGACTGTCCAGGGTGACACAGGGGGCTGTGTTTGGGGTGGCCTGGGTGTGGTGGCTGAGCTGGGGGATTGCCTCCCTAGAGGGGTTCTGAGCCCCACTGCTGACCTGGGGCTGTGCAGCCGGTGTGAGCTGGGCCTGGGGCTGAGCAGGGCTGGGCAGGCAGCGCTCAGGGCTGGGCAGGCAGCGCTCAGGGCTGGGCAGGCAGCGCTCAGGGCTGGGCAGGCAGCGCTCAGGGCTGGGCAGGCAGCGCTCAGGGCTGGGCAGGCAGCGCTCAGGGCCGCTGCAGGAACCAGATCTCGTTGTGGCGGTTGGCGGCGGCGGGGTTGGTGTAGCCGGCGATGATGAAGGTGTCCTGCAGGCACAGCTCGGGGCTCTCCAGGATGGCTGCCAGCACGCTGATCTCTCTCATGATCGAGTCTTCGTTGGTGATGCCCCTGAAGCTCCTGCAACAATCGGCTCCATGTCAGGTTCTTTTTAGCATCCAGTTTTTCTGGAGCCTGCGTCATTTGGTTGTGCTTCCCCAGTGGTACTGGACAAAGATCTTAGCTTTGTCCCTGCCATGTTGGGTGCTTTGCTCCCAGCTACACAGAATACCCTGATGCTGTCTTATCACACATTTGCAGATGTATCAGTATACCAATTAATGCATAGGATCATGGAATGGACCCACAAGGATCCCCCACTCCAACTCCTGGCCCTGCACAGACACCCCAACAATCCCCCCTGTCCCTGAGAGGATCATCCAAACCCTCCTGGAGCTCTGGCAGCCTCGGGGCCGTGCCCACTGCCCTGGGGAGCCTGTTCAGTGCCAACCACCCTCTGGGGGAAGAGCCTTTGTCTCACAGAAACTGGTACCCATTATTTCCAGGCAGTTTTTACAAGTTTTGCCTCTGTTACCGTTTATAACTGGGTTTAAAAGATGTGGCGTGCCCCGAGTGAGAGGTGCCCGTCCTCCCTGCTGCCCCGGAGCAGCGCTGAGCCGTGTCTGACCTGCTGTAGACGATGGTGGAAGGCCACTCCTCGATGATGATGTCCGAGTCGAAGGGGTGTGGCGGCTCGTCCTGCAGCACCTCGGGCAGGTAGTAGGCGACGGTCACCGACTGCGTCATGGCCGACTGGGACTCGTTGGTGTGCACGATGGTGACGATGGGGATGGTGATCCCCAGGTACAGCCCTGGGGGACACAGCGTGTGCAGGAAACACAAAGGGAGCTTTACATGCTGTGCTGGACTGCTGAACTCACACTGAGTCTGTAAACCCCACAGAGGTGCTAACAGGATGCTTTAGGCAGTGGGGCTGTGTATTCCAGGTTGGAAGCAGCACAGGCTGCCCAGAGGAGCTGTGGCTGCCCCTGGATCCCTGGAAGTGTCCAAGGCCAGGTTGGAGCACCCTGGGCTGGTGGAAGGTGTCCCTGCCCATGGCAGGGGTGACACTGGATGGGCTTTAAGGTCCATTCCATGATTTCTATGATTCTTCTGGAAGGGCTAGAGCCAGGGTGGTGGATTTGGGAAAGCTAATAAAAGCACCTCCCCAGTTAGGGAACTAAGGGCATAAATATAGTCGTATAACTGCAGTGCAGAAGTGTGGTGCCCATTACCTGAGGAGTTCTGCTCACAGATGTACCTCATGAGCTTCATGAAGCCCAGGCAGATGCTCTGCTCGTACTGTTTCTCCTTCATTTTTATGCAGGCCCACTTGGCCTTGCCATACTGCCTTTTCTCATAGAGCAGATCTCCCAGCTGCAATCACAAAGGGAAGGATTTAGGATTTCAATATCAGCAGCTGAAAACCCCCCACAAACAAATACATGTTTAGCACCAGAACAACTGCATCCTTTTTCAGCTCTCAGGGACATGATCTTGAAGGGAACATGAGTTTCAATCCTTCCTCAGTATATCAACATATATCAATCATTTATTCAATATGAACTCAGGAAGGAATTTGCTGCTGACCTCGGACCACAACTTATTTCAGCAGATGTCCAGGTAGCTCTCCTTTAAAATAAGGAACTGACATTTTTTGGGACTGTATTAACCATTTATTTGCAATTAGCACTGAACAACCTTATTTTTTAGCTGCAGTTGTTACAGTAGTACTGAGAATTTGCTTTTAATTGCAACAGGAACAGTCAGGAGTCCCAAACTGTTCAGATGAAACATGTTCCAATTATGATATTTATAAATGTGACTTATTATTTAAAAGAAATGTGACAAAAAGTCTTCAGAGATAGTAAAGGTTTTCTGCATTTGTTGATTTAAGGTTAGACCCTTGTTTGCACATTTCCTGAGCAGAAGCAATTTGCTCACATCCTTTTCAGATTTTTATTAGAGGATGAGAGGGGTTTGCAAATTGCTGCTTTGTTTGGTAATCATCTGTGATACAAAAGAACTTTGGTTTGAAATTCAGATATTAATCTCTTCCAAGCACTCTTTGCTAAGGTTTTATTAACATGACTGTGTAAACAAGCAAATTTAAAGAACCAATTTAAATGGAGAAGACGGGGGTTTTATTTCAAATATCAAAATACGGGATGTTTTTGTTAAATCAGTTCTAAAATGTCACAAAGGCTGTAATTCTTCTCTTTCTTATGAGTTTCCTGAGAGCTTTTACTTTGGAAAAAAGAAAACTCACTTGTTAAGGGGGTGAGAGATGTTCCAAGTCAAAGGAGTTAAACAGTTAGAATGCTTTGCACTTGGGGTGTTGGAAATCCTAACGGGCTGAAAGGGTTTGATGAGGAGCCCCATTTCTGGAAATCCTAAGGGGCTGAAAGGGTTTGATGAGGAGCCCCATTTCTGGCAATCCTAATGGGCTGAAAGGGTTTGATAAAGAGCCCCATTTCTGGCAATCCTAACGGGCTGAAAGGGTTTGATGAGGAGCCCCATTTCTGGCAATCCTAACGGGCTGAAAGGGTTTGATGAGGAGCCCCATTTCTGGAAGTGAGGTGTGAGAGCCCAGCCTGGCAGGGAGGGGCAGCAGTACCTTCTCCTTGCGCTGGATCAGGGTGAAGGGGATGGTTTGTCGCTCCTGGGGGTTGTTGTTCCTGGTCAGCTGCTGGATTGGCTCTGCCATGTCTGCAACACAAGGACACAGATCCCACTCCAGACTTAGAGATGCAAAAATCAGACTGAAATGTGTTGATTCCTGCTCTTAGTTAAGCTTTGGGGACCTTGGAACCACTTTAGTTTGCTCTTCTCTTAGGAAGGGTTCCCTGGCTGCTGCCTCTGTACCCTTAGGAAAAGGTTTCCCTCTCCCACTCCTCATGTTTGCAATTCCCCACATTTTCTGGGCCAGTTTTCTGGCTCTGAGCAGCTGACATTCCCAGTTCTGGTGACTCTCCTGGTGTTGGAATCCTGTGGATCCACACGAGGTAAATTGGCTTGGCTGTTCCTGGTCACCAGCTCAAGGGAATACTGCTGTGGAAACTCGTGTCCAAAAGCTGTTTAATTTTAATATTTTACTTTAGAGTTTGATATTTCTGAATTTAGTTTTTGAATCTATTTATATCTCTATTTGTAGATAAAAATTAAACATTAATAGTTCTTTAAAGCAGTTAAATACATCTCTGATACCTCTCTGTTTCAGTGCATTATTAGTTAGGACATATGTTGAGTGCAAGGCCCGTGTTGTTGCTGTTTCCAGCCCAGCTCCATTGGATAAAAGGAGCAAATAAATGCTACTTTCCTCAATAAAACTGGCATTTCCTAGAACTTCTGTGCCCCTCCAGTTGTGCCATTTCAGTGTGGTTGCATTAGGGGTGTGTGTAACTGCAGTTGCCCTGACATCAATTCTGGCTGAAGTTCCTAAATCAACTCTGCTCTAGGGGTTGATCCCTGACAGCCAGGCTTGGAAGCTGTGGATACAAGGTTAGCCTAAGGTATGGGAAGCCTCTATTCCAGAGGAGCTGGTCCCTTGCTTTCCAAAGCTGAAGGGATAAAGGCATTTGTGTGCTCTGAGCGAGGATTAGACATTGAGGTCTGTGTGCTTTGAGAGCCTGGCTGTGGATTCTACCCCGCTCCCTCATGGAGCGTGTTGGACACGCAGCAAAAGGACACATTTCAGCTGCAAGAGCGCTTTTCCTGGCTGTTTGAAGTGCCTCAGGATCTTAAGTGGAAAAGGCAGGATGATGGGGGAAGAGAGCATTATGATGTTCCAGGGAAGAGGAGAATTAAGATACAGGAGAATTAACTTGGCCGAGGTCACTTGGTAAATCTGCAGCTGAGCGGGGAATCAAACCTCCATGTCCTGGCACCCAGTGCAGGGCTTTAGCTGTAAGACTAGTTAGAACAGTAAAAACCCCTAAGCAAAGGGAAGGGAAAAAATAAAGGTGAGGAAGCTACATTAGGGATAATTTGAAACTTTTTTTTTAAAATATGTAATTGAGAATCATTGAAAATGTAACTAATTACTGACATATAAAATTGATCTCTTTGGAGACTGAGGGAAAAGCAAAAGTAGATTAGCCTTCAGCACTTAATTTTCCAAGAATTAGGAAGCATTTTAGGACTCTAAGCTTCTATTATTCTATATTGCTTTTTATAACATTTGCTGAGTGTCACAGAGCAACCCTTTTTTAGCACAGGAACTGAAATTTGGTCAAATGCTACTTTTGAGGTATTTCCTAGACTCTGTGTCCTTCCTGGTGGACCTCAGGAATCTCAGTGCAGGGTTTCTCTGTGTATCACACCACCAGGGAGTTTTGTGGGAAGGAATTCAGTTTTCTGCTGCTCAGAGCTGCCCTAAAGGAGCCCTTTGGCGTCCAGCCCTTGACCTGCACTCGGTGTGTTAAAGAGGGATCTCCCTCCTCTCTCGCCCCCTCCTGCCCTGTGGATTTGATGTGCTGATTCCAGACACAAACCCGGGGCTGCTGGAGTGTGTGTTGAATCTGTGGGATGGCACTGCTGGCACAGGGCAAGCAAAGACCCCTCTGAGGGGCACTGAGAACACGGCAAGGCAGAGAATGCTGTTCAGACTCATCCTACCCTTCCTTTAGCACGTTAATTTTCAGCGTTAAACCTTTACAAAGTTAAGATGAGACTTGGAGGTATGACTTGAAAAGGAGCTGGAACTCTCTTTGCTGCACTGGATTATAGGAAGTTTTTAGATAGCAGTAATTCCCTGTTGGTGGTGTCTAGAGCAGCCTGTTCAGGGTTTGCTGGTTCCCCCCGGGGAGGGTGAGTTACCTGAGCAGCAGGGATGGTTCACATCTCTCTGCTTCTCTGAGCAGTTACAGTTTATGATTAAGCTGAGTTTGCAGTGACTCCACTGCTTGTTCGGAGTTATCCCACTTGTCACAGTCTTACAGACTCTCCAGGCTTTCTTAAAATTGAACATGAGCAATTTCTGACTGAGATAAGCCTGGGAGGCTCGTGTCAAAAAAGCAAAGTTGATCCTTCTACTTGTCTACTCTTTGCCATCTTTAAATACAACCATCTTTCTTTAAAGAACTGACAGGAGCTTTTATAAACAAGAATGATTTTGCAAGCAGCCGGTTCAGTGTTTGATTAAGACTGCAAACTCGCCCTGATGCTTTTCGGTACGCACAAGGTCCCCCAGCGCTGCTGCAGCCGCCCCTCCGAGTCACGGGCCCCTCTGCAGGGCCCCGTGCGATGCTTTAGCTGTTTGGTCCCAGAGCTGCAGACCCTTAGCGGGTGCTGTGCCCTGCCCCGCGCTGTGTCCCGCGTTCCCAGCCCGATCCCAGAGCCTGCCGTGCCGGGCTGTCCCGCACGGCGCTCCGGAGCAGCCCGGCTCCCGTCCCGCTGCCCTAAGCGGCTTAGGGCTCTTACCGCGGGGCACGTCCACCTGGTGCCCCCTGCCCACGCTCTGCCAGTAGCTCAGCAGGCGCTCCTGCTCCTCGTCGTCCATGCGCTCGGCCGCCTCCTCCTCCAGGGAGCTGCCGTGGCTGTGGTACGCCGAGTCGGGGCTCTCCTCCAGCCCGTCCAGCTCCTCCAGCGTGATCGCGCCGGGCCCCGCGCCGCCCATGCGGCACCCGCCCGTCTCCATGGCCGGCAGCCGGGCTGGCACCGCTGCCAGCGCCCGCCGCTTTATCGGGATCGCCCTGCCCAGGGATTTGGGGGCGGGGGACCCGCCTCTGCCCGCCCAGCGCCGGGGCAGGGCCGCCCGCGAGGTGCGGCGATGGAGGGATGGATAGATAACAGATACGTGGAGAGAGGGATGGGCAGCCAGACCCTGCGCACAGCCACTTTCCTCGGCCGCACTGCTGCTCCGTAGCTTCTCTTCCCACGCGCTGTAGGGCCTGAGCAGTGCAGAACTTAAAGAAGTTTGTGTCATGTCTGTTTTTTCACTCATTCCCTCTGTCCCAGCTATTCTCTTCATCGTTTATTTTCCCCACTGCTCTGCATGTCCCGTTTGTCCTTCTTTGTCGTGATTTTATTTTACCATGACTAAAAGACAGATCTCTCGTTTTATTCAGGAGGTCTCTGAACCGAATAAAATGATTCCAAACTGATTCCAGTTAGGAGTGCAAAAGCCACGGGACATTTTGATACTGAAGTCCAGCTTTGGAAGTTGCAAATGTTGCCCTTGCTGAGAGCAGCTTTGTGAGAGCGAGGGGGATGAGCAGCCGGGCTCTGGGGTGGCTGTGGCAATTAAAGCAGGAGCTGGGTTCCAGTCAGGGCTCTGTGTGGAGTTGCCTTTCATTCCAAATTGAACGTGAAATGAGTGTTGTGGCCCTTTGTGTGCAGGCATGGAAGAGGAATCTCGGGGCATTTAGAGTTTTGGAACAGTAGGGAACAGTCCTCTCCCGTGCTCTGCTGATCCCTCCAGGAAAAGCCAGAGGTTAGGGATGGGACTGTGGGGATGGGACTGTTGGCTCTGATGTGATGCTTAATCTGCCCCCTCTCCTTTTTTCCCCTGTCTGTGGTCAGTACCTTTCCCCCAGGCTCAGCTGTGGTTACCCCAGGCCGGGGCTGAGCTTGCTGTCACAATGAACTGTGAACTGCGAGTCCTGACTGTGCTCCTGACAGCACAGACCTCGATCCCGCTGTTCCTATGAAGTGTTCCTTTGGGAATCTGTAAGGGAGGAGCAGCTGCTGGTGGGAACATCCCGGGAGAGGGTTTGTTCAGAGCAGTGTCTGCAGTGAGTGAAGCTCAGCCCCGCTGTGGGGGTGTTTGGCCTCTTGGCTGTGGGCAGTGAATCAGCATCCCGGCCGGCCTGAAATCCCTGGGAAGGCAAATCCTGAGGGAGATTGGCTTTGGTGCTTGTTTGAGTGCCTGGCTGTGAGCTGATGAGATTTCACGGTCAGTGCAGAGCACAGGGTTCACTGCCCATGTGCTGCAGGGGGTTTGTGGCAGTGCCCAGGTTCTCCTCTCACACCCAGCTGAGCTTCCAGTGGGGAGCAGCTGCTGTGGGCAGGGACCCCGGGGGGCACAGTGGGATCCCTCCATCCACAGGAACCTCCACCTCTCACGGCTGCAGTGCTGTGGGGGAGGAATTTTCCACAGAATTCTGGAATTCTGGAAGCTGGGTTGTTCCTACCAAGTGAGGGCATCCTGGCTCTTGCAGGTTTCTTCCAGGAAACTGTTTTTCCTGAGACAACAGGACTGTTTGAGGCAACCTGTGGAGGTTTTTCCTCTGCCTGTCCTGCTTAAATAATTCCAGCAGTTTCCCGGGGAAGACAGTCCCAACTCGTGTGTTCAAGTTATAATGAAATTTAGTTGTTTAAGTGAAGTTATTTCTGTTTAGAGGATTGTTAAGCATCATTACTGGAGATTAGAGAAAAGAAAATGAAAAAATAACCTGAAAAATTGTTTAAAATCACAGCTAAATTTCTCTGTATGTGAGAAATGCCACAGAGCATTGACTGTGAGAAAGAGGCTGGCAGGAGTTTAGGATCCTGTTTTAAAGATCACTGTATTTAATTTGTCTTTGGTTTTGATGAGCTTAGTAATTACTGCATTTGATAGAGTACTGAAGAAGTGTCATAGTCTCTGTCTGGACACTGCTCAGACAGCAGAGTAATACTGGAGATGAACAAAGCTGATTTTTGCTGTATTTGCTGTTTTGTCCCCAAACTTGTTAATTCTGTGTATGGCTGCTGCCTAATGAACAGCCACTCTTGAGATAACCTGGTTTTGGTACTGCTGTGTTCTCTGTGCTTTCCTGGCAGTTACACCTCTGAATGTTACAGAAAAACTGATATTCAGCCTTAAAACTGTGAATTTGAGACATCCTCAGTGGGATGCTCCTTTCTGTCCTGTGGCAGAGGGCTGGCAGTCACTCTCACTGAGTGGCAGGTTCATGTAGAAAAGCCACTTTTTTCTTATAACTTCTTAAGTGACAGGGTAAAATTGTTCTTTGTGTAATTAGTTGAAAAGTAAAAACTGTAGATCTTCTTGTTTTATAACCTTTAAGAAGTGAAAAATGCTGTACCAGCAGAAGAGTCAGATGTTGGAAGAGGACAAAGTACTGGGTGTTTTTGATGGATCCCGTGTTCCAGGGAAGAACAGCGTGTAACACATCCCAGGGAGGCTGTGGAGGGTCTGAATGAGTTAATGTGAACTTAGCACGGAACTCTGAGCAGAGCCAAGATCATTACCGGGCTGATCAGTATTGGGTTTGGAGAATGACAGGATCAGCTTAAAAACATCGTGTCCTGCTGTGTCCCTGTTGTTTTCCTTTCCTTCCTGGCAAGGTGAGAAATGTCAGGAGGAAGCTCGAGCAAAACAGCACTTTTCTCCCTCTAGAGTTTGGTTGTGAAGTTTTACAGAGAGAACTAAAAGTGGCTCTGGATTTGTTCTGGAGCTGCTTGTGTTACTGCCCTGCTCCTGGACTGAGCCGTCCCTTTAGGGCAGAGCGGAGTGCTGGGGGTGTGATGACATTCCCACAGAGCTGTGGGGGCGGTGGCACCTCATGGACACGCAGTGTGGGCTCATTTCCCTCACACCCCTTCAGCACCTGCCCAGCATGGTGGGGAGGCTCTGGGCAGGTGTCCCAGGCCAGGCTGGACGGGCTTGGAGCACCCTGGGCTGGTGAAGGTGTCCCTGCCCATGGCAGGGGTGGCACTGCGTGGGCTTTGAGGTCCCTGCCACCCAAACCAGTGTGTAGTTCCATACTGGGCACTGGAAATGCTGGAGCTGTGGGAGTTGGGAGCCAGGGGAAGGGGCTGAAGGGAGGGGCAGCTCTATTTAACCCCAGAGTGGTGTGTAAAACCCAGCCAGGTGTGTCAGTGAAGCCTGGGAGTGCTGTAAACCCTTGGAGTGCTCGGTCTGGGGAGGTACAACCTGCATAGCACCCCTCCTCTGCTGGGAGGGAAGTGCTACAAACCCAGTTATTTATGTGTGTTTTTCTCTGGTAAAGAACCCTTCAAATCTGCAGTAAAATAATTAGGCCAGGGCATTAGTTTAGAGCCTTTGGTTTTCATTGTGCCAACAGAAAACAGATTAAAAGCAGTTTTAGTGAGGTGTAGCTGGCACAGTGTCAGTTCTTTGTCTGGTAACACAAGTCCTCAGCTCCAAAAACAGGTTCTAAGCTCATCTTGGGTACGAGCTCCAAGAACTCCTTGTGGTTTGCTGTGGGAGATAGCTCGGAACAGAAAAGGTCTTGGTGTTCTTGGCAAGGTGAGTGAGGGTGGGATAACTCAGCCAGTTGTGTCTTATGTGCTGGCTGTAAATCTGTCAGCTCTGGCCTCCAGTGAGGGAGCTGCAGAAAGCCACGAGTCCTCCTGAGCAATTAATTGAAAGTAATTCTCCAGTCTGCTTGTGAAACGGGGAACACGACACTGCCGTGTTTTGGAAAGATTGAGGGGACTTTTTCAGAAGTATTATCTTTGTAATTAAAAATGAAGGTATGGAGGCAAGATAAATGCAATCAGTGAGCAGAGCCTGTGCCTGTGTCTCTCCTAAGTAGGTTATGTTTACTGTTCCCTGTTAGTTTTGAAGCTCCAGGTGACTGGATCCCGCTGTCTTTCATAACAGTCGGCCTGGGTTTGTTTTGCAGAAGGTGATTAAATCAGACAGGGGTGTACACTGAGCAAACAGGGACAGTATCATTTTCTTATACCTTTTAACTAGGTCAGGGGATAAAACACAAAAGTACATGTAATGAAAATTTCTTTTCAGAAAACAGCTCTGCAGCATGTATAGGAAATAACAAACCAGAGCTGAAATATCATACTTAGTGGGCATTGCTCTTTAATGAAAACATTAATTGCTCTTCTAGAGCAGCGTTTGTGTTCAGGCTGACTCCATTTCCACTACTTCAGACATACATCCTCAGCATTTCAAGTGTCCTCAATGTCCAGCTGATCAGGGTTAGATGGAAGGGTAATGAGCTATTCCAGGGGTATCCATTCAAGTAAAAAGCACTGAGTTATTCCTTGCATGGTCAACATTTCTGTTTATTTTATAAATATCTTTTGCTGTAAGCTGGCACAGACATTTCTGCCTCTGTCCTTTTAAAGGGACTGTCAGGTACTGCCTGGCTCCAAAAACAACAGAACAATAACAAACTGTTTGGTAAACACCAAGTTCTGAATTTGAAACTATTACAACCAAACCGTATCTTTGGTTTTGCTCTCATTAATATGAGAAGAGACCCCTGTGCATTGAGCCCCCTGTGCCTGGGTGAATGGTTTTGACTGTATTTTAAGGAAAAATAATTTGATTTCTTTGGGTTTTTTTCCCCTTTCCTCCAAATTCCTGGCACTACTGTAGCTTCCAGTTGGTGTTTGCCTGTTGTTGGTGTTAGTGGTTTATTTGGTCTAATTAATCCATTAGCCTTAATTAGAAGGAATGCTCGGGATGGAGTGTCTTGCTTTGCTTTCCCTGGGAGCTGTGTGAGGCCATGGCCTGTATCCCTGGGGATACAGGAGAACCTGGACATGGGCTTGGAAGTGCCTGGGAGCCCGTTGGCCTCAGCTGGGGGTTTGGTGCCCGCAGTGGGTCTGAATCCAACTGCCCAGGAGACATGGAATGGGCAGGGGGAGCTGTGCTGAGGCCAGAGTAATGCCAGGGAATGGTTTGGGTGGGCAGAGACCTCAAAGCCCACCCAGTGCCACCCCTGCCATGGGCAGGGACACCTTCCACCAGCCCAGGGTGCTCCAGCCTGGCCTTGGACACTTCCAGGGATCCAGGGGCAGCCACAGCTTCTCTGCCCAACCTGTGCCAGGGCCTGCCCACCCTCAGAGGAAAGAGGAGCAACCTAAGATGCACCAAAACACTCAGAATTCTGGCTCCATTTCCATGACTTCCCTTTATCAGCAGCCCTTATCTGCTGTAAGCAGCTTATCCTGCTGGCTCCAGAGTGCTGGTTCGGAACGACCCCTGGGATGGAGTGGGCAGGCTGGAAATTCCCCAGCACGGTGCTCCCCAGGTCAGCTGCTGCTGTCACAAGTTCTCCTGCATGTCTGATTCCTTGGGGGATTAACACAGCTGTTGCTGATGATGGCAGTTATTCCCACTCCTCGTCTTTGGATTTTAGATTACGTTTTAATTGGATATTGGGAAGAAATTGGTTACTGTGGGGGTGGGCAGGCCCTGGCACAGGTTACCCAGAGAAGCTGTGGCTGCCCCTGGATCCCTGAAAGTGTCCAAGGACAGGCTGGATGGGGCTTAGAGCAACCTGGGCTAGTGGGAGGCAGTGATCTCTGTGACAGGGACAGCACCCAGGGAAGGGCTGGAGCTGTGCCAGGGCAGGCTCAGGTGGGATCTCAGGACAAGGCTCTTCCCCCAGAGGGTGGTTGGCACTGAACAGGCTCCCCAGGGCAGTGGGCACGGCCCCAAGGCTGCCAGAGCTGCAGGAGGGTTTGGACAACGCTCTGAGGGACAGGGGGATTGTTGGGGTGTCCTGGGCAGGGCCAGGGGTTGGAGTGGATGGTCCTTGTGGGTCCCTTCCAGCTCAGGATATTCCATGGTCTGTGAAGGTGTCTCTGCCCATGGCAGGTGATTGGAACGAGAGGAGCTTTGAGGTCCCTTCCAACTGTGACCATTCTGGGATTCTGTTCTGAGTTTTTCCTCACAAGCTCAGGAGTGCCTGGCTGGCCTGGTTTAGGCCTGGTTTTATTGGTTTAGTTGGATGATTTTCAGGGGGCTGAAGGGACACTAAAGGGATTTGCTGCATTATAGTCCTCTTAGTGCAGGGCAGCTGTGCTGGTGCTGGAGCGGCTGGAAAGCTCGGGAAACACGGTGTGCATGGATGCAGGCAGGGGGAAGTGCCTTTGGAGAGCCTGTTGTTGTGCACCGAGATGTTTTCGGGGCCATTGGCCAAGGGACCAAGAGGTTGTAAACAGCGTTTGTGGGACAAAGCTGATTACTGCGATTACGGCCGAGTTAGCGCTCGTGCCAAACTAAGTCTGGGCAAAAACCCTGACCACCTAAGGCTGCGAAACAAAGAGGAAAAACAGGATTAGGATGCATTAGTGCAGGTTATTCTGCGTGTTGCACCCATGTGGAAAGCAGGTACATGTGATGGAGGAAAGCTAAGTGTGTTTTGGGGTGGATTCCAGAGGAAACAGGCCACGCTGCTGGTGCTCATTGCTCTGTGCTCACATCTCCCATCCCTCCCACGCACAACTGTCTGACCTCTTGGCTGTTCCTTCACCTAAATTGGTCTTCCCAAAGAGAAACACGAGTGTTCTGTGCCCAAAATGCCACTCAGGTTCATGTGAGCAGTGAGAGAAGGAGCCTGAGCTCCAGGCCTGGCTGTCCATCCCATTCCCTTCCCTCTCTGCCTGGCGAGTCCTTGTGCCATTCCAGATCTCAGGGTGTGTTTGCCTCCCCAGGCACAGGATGGATGGAGGTTCCCCTGCAGCAGGAGGGGTGTGTGCAGTGGAGGCACAGATCCCCAGGAACAGGTCCAAGTGCTGTGTTTGGGTTGCAGGTGCTCGAGGCGTTCACCGGCCGCCTGATCCGAATGGGAGTTCTGGCCAGGCGGGACATTCCCAGCCTGACCAAGTACCAGATCATCCTGGCGAGGGATCAGTATAGGAAAAACCCCTCTTCACAGCATGTGGTAAGAGTCTCTATTGATTTCATGTCATTAAAGTGGGGAGGAAATAGTAATTATTATCCATAGGTACCAAATTTCCTGAGACATTTTAAGTAGATTTCTGGTTTTAGCCCTGGAATAAATTGCCATAGAATCATAGCATGGTTGGGTTGGAAGGGACCCTAAAGATCAGCTATGAAATCTGTAAAATATACTTAATCGTTCCATGTTCCTTGATGGCAATACAGAAAAGTAAAAGGGAACAATGAAGGACTCCATTTCCAAAGTGAAATTGTTTTGAGGGCTTAGATTGGACTTTCAGCAAAGTTCACACTTTCCCCTCAAAGCTACATTCCTGCTCCTATTTTTCTGAAAGTTGTCAAGGAGTGGTCAAATTTTGTAATCCTAAAGAACATTGCTAAAAAACCACTGTGTGCCTTAAGAAGAACATTGGGAAATCCCTTCCACAGTAAGCAAGGCAACTTTCCTGCCTTAATTTCATAGCTTGGGTAGGATGTGCCAGAAATCCCTTGTTTTGCCAAATCCAGAGGGGTGGATGGGTCAGCTGGCAGAGACTGAGGGGAGATAAACTAATCCTGGAGGATAACACAGGTATTTTGGAGGTGGAGAAGGACTGCCTCCATTGGGCTGTGTGAAATCTGTTCCCTGAGGGTTGGGATAGACAAACTGCTCGCTGGGCATCAGCTGGGGCTTTGGCTCTGCTTCCCAGGCACCAGTCTGGTTTTGGTCAGGAAATGCAGTGTGATTCCTGCTCCTCAGTCACTTCCTAATTCAGTAATGAGTCTGTTTTGTTTCACAGGGAGTCCTCCAGGGCGTCATTGAAGGGGACTTTGCCCTCTGTATCAGTTTGTACCATGGGTACGAGCTGCTGCTGCAGATGGGAGTCCGGTCCTTGTTCATCTACCTCTGGGGAATTATGGATGGAGCCAAAGGTGAAATGTCCCCAGAGACATCCTTCCTTTCATTCACCTCATCTGTGTGGCAGCTTACAGAATAAGTTGCAAACGGAAGTGGTGCTTTATTCCCTTCATCCCAACTGGAAATACATTAGCAGTGTGCATTTGGGAAAGCAAACCCAATCCTGAGGTGTCCCAACTCTTTCCAAAGGGCTGACCCGCACGAAGAACGAGCTGGGGCGTAACGAGGACTTCATGGGGCTCTACCAGCACCTGCAGGACATGTTCTCAGACACAGCTGTGGCTCCAGACACGGGAGGGGCTTGCAGGAGTCACACAGGTCAGGATTTCCCTCTCAGGCACACACTGTTCCTGTTTAGAAGTTGTGCTGCTCTTCTTTATTCCAGGTTGTCTTCCCAATAGTCCCCTCCCTCTCTCACTCCCTCTCTCGCTTCCCTTGGTGGTTTTAGCTACTTCCAAACCAGTTTTCTGTGTTTGAAGTTTTTCATTTGATTTAAAATGAAGGTTAAAATACTACTATTTGACTGAATGTCTTTTCCAGTGTAACAAAGGTAACAGAAAATTGGGTTTTACAAATGTGCTTCTGCCATTAGTTTATTTTTTTTTTGTGGGTTGATGCAATTAGAATCAGTGTCAGGAATTTGTGTGTCCGACTTGGATAGTTCCAGTGGGAGGAAATGAAGTTCACTGAACCTTCATGCCTTTTGCAGCTTTACTTATGTCTTTCACTGCTTTATTGCCTTTCCAGCACCGGAGAAGAAAAAGGAATTCATCTACAGCCATCCAAAATTAAGGAAATTGGAGGAAATCGTAATAGAACACTTCAAATCATGGAAAAATAGGTGCTCTGGTAAGTACCAACAACTCAAAAAGTACCTGACCAGTTGAACCTGGGGGTGGAAACAAGTAATATTCTACTGATTTCCAATTTGTGCTGATTTGTATGTTTGTGTATCCTCTGTGTGGAAAAGTCCTCTCTAGACGAACTTTACCATAAGATTTCTGTAAAATAAAGTGTCCTATGAGTTCTCATTTTTAATTTGCTATAAAATGCTCCAATAGCTGAGTGAAACAGAGATCATAAACTCACTCCTGGTGCTTCCGTGTCTCCTGCTTGCCCTACTCCCAGGGTTTGCTCTGGGCCCTTCCCGGGGGGCTCTGCTGCCATTGCCTCCTGCAGAGTTAAGATGAGCATATTTAAGGAGCTTGAAGGTAAAAGTTGTGCTATCCAGCCTGTGGCCACAAATCCCATGTGCCCAGGTGCCCCATCCACAGGCCTTTCGAACACTTCCAGGGGTGGTGATTCCAGCCTTCCCCAGGCAGCCTGTTCCAGTGCCTGGCCAGAAGAACACGGAATGCTGAACTGCATTGCAAGGCACTTACCCTCCAAGCTGAGCTTTCCAAAGTAACCTCAGGGATGAGACCCCCAATGTGGGGCATTCTCAGCATGCTTGGTGTCAGTTCTCCAAAGTTAGAGCACTGCTTTGATCCCAAAGGGAGTTTTTCCAGGAGGAATATCTTGGAGCATTTTCTGTGTGTTTGCCCACAGAGTGAGATGGGAGCTGTGAACATGTAACTTGTCTGATGCCCTGTCCTTTTTCATTACTAATTCTACTAAAATCCTGCCTCTTTTTCCGATCCAACAGGCCAGGAGGGGAGTGGAGGCCCCTCTGGGGACACCAGGGTGATGATCTTCTCCTCGTTCCGGGACAGCGTGCAGGAGATTGCGGAGATGCTGTCCCGCCTCAGCCCGGCCGTCCGGGCCATGACGTTCGTGGGACACTCCACAGGCAAGAGCACCAAAGGCTTCACCCAAAAGGAGCAGCTGGAGGTGCGGAAAAGAGGGAACTGGGCCAGGAAATAGGGATAAAGAGCATTAATTGTGTGCATGACTCCACACTGTGTGGAAGTGGCTGAACTTTCACTGTCACTGGTGGAGTTCAGTGCCTTTCAGAGGATCCAAAATTACACTCACTGAACAGAATATACAAATATAAACTATCTATATATTTACATTCTATTTATTTGTATATTAGCAACTGTTGACCTGTATGTATTAAAATTCGGGGGGAATATTCAAATATGTGCTTAGGGAATTCTTTTTTCTTGTAGGCAGGAAAGATAAGATCTGTCCTTAAATTTTGACCTAGCAAAGTTAAAAAAACCAGACAACCCCAAAGATATTTAATTGCACAGTTGGGAGGATCAGTGTTAGAAGAATGCCATGGTTGGAGTCAGACTAAGGTGTGCTTTTTTTCCTTCATTTTGGAATTAAACAGTTGAAGTGCTGATGTTGGCCACGTTGGCGTGTGGGATTTGATCGAGAGGTAGCAGTTGACTTAGACAGACTAAGTTTGGGCATTTTACAGCGTAAATTAACGTTTCCAGCCTAGAAAAGCTGCAGGGCCGCGGTGCCGCCCCGGTAAATCTGACCTGAGTGCCTCGTGCAGGTGGTGCGGCGGTTCCGGGAGGGCGGCTACAACACGCTGGTGTCCACGTGCGTGGGGGAGGAGGGCCTGGACATCGGGGAGGTGGATCTGATCGTGTGCTTCGACGCCCAGCGCAGCCCCGTGCGCCTGGTGCAGCGCATGGGCCGCACCGGCCGGCGCCGCCACGGCCGCATCGTCGTCATCCTCGCCCAGGGCCGCGAGGAGAGGGTGAGTGTGCTGGGAGGGACCCGGGCCCTGGGCCTGCTCACAGGGAGCAGGGATCAGAGCTGCAGCCCCCTCTGAGCTCTGCCCTCAGTCTCCTTCTTCAGTCTGTCCTGGGAAACTGTCACAGAATCCTGGAATGGTTTAGCTTGGAAGGGACCTTAAAGCTCATCCAATTCTACCCCCTGCCATGGGCAGGGACACCTTCCACCAGCCCAGGCTGCTCCAGCCTGGCCTTGGACACTTCCAGGGATCCAGGGGCAGCCACAGCTTCTCTGCCCAACCTGTGCCAGGGCCTGCCCACCCTCCCAGCCAGCAATTCCTTCCCAATATCCCATCCATCCCTGCCCTCTGGCAGTGGGAAGCCATTCCCTGTGTCCTGTCCCTCCATGCCTTGTCCCCAGTCCCTCTCCAGCTCTCCTGGAGCCCCTTTAGGCCCTGGGAGGGGCTCTCAGGTGTCCCTGGATCCTTCTCTTCTCCAGGGGAACCCCCCCAGCTCTCCCAGCCTGTCCTGTCATCAAATGATGACACTGGGAGTACTGGGAGCACTGGGAGCACTGGGAACACTGGTCCTGGGCTGGTGACGACACTGTGTGCTCAGAGCAGAGCTCAGTGGCTGCTCTTGCGTGTGAGGTCTGAGCAGATCAGCTTAGGGGAAATCCACTTTGGCTGAGTTCCTGAACCTCAGCACTCAAGTGGAGCGTGGTTAATCATCCCTGAGTACAGGCTGTCCCTTGGGAACCCTTGGGAACTGCAAACCCCAGCTGTGAGCCAGGGAGCCCACCATAGCTGTGCCAGCTGCAGCCCACGGCCCTGCACAGCCTGGGCTCATCCACGCCGTGGGAAGGGCAGGATTTGGGCAGGCCGGGCCAGGCAGCCCCTGCTGCCGTCTCTGGTGAGAGGGTGCAGGACAATAAGTGCAAGATCTGTGTGAGCCAATTGAACACCCAAAATTTCTGAGTCTTGGTGTTCATGTGTTCCAGTCGATGTCATAGCTCTGGTTTGTGTTTGTAGGTGGCAGGGATTTCATTCTGAACGAGAGGATCCTGCCTGAGGGAGAAAAAAGCAGCTTTGGAGGGATGAGGGTTAAAAATGATAAACCTGAATGATGTTTGTGAATAGATGTTTTCTCATGGTACTTACGCAGGCTGGTTACTACTGAGAGCTCTGCTCTGTAATGGGATATAGAATAGTCCTTTAAATTCCTTGGAGCTTCACTTAAGTAGCTGGATTACTGTGTTCTTCAGGTTTTCTCAGAAATCTCTGCAGCAGAACCTTCCCCAGGTAGAACAGTAATTGTAGATAATTTTTTTTTTTCATTATTTTGAGGTCAGGAAATAAATTTAATTGCTGAACAGTATTGGTTTGGTTTGGTTGTTGTTTTTGCTGGGGGATGTTTTTTGGGGTAGTTGTTGGATTTTTTAAGATTGAGTCTCCTTCCAGTTCTGTTAATGTGGAGATTCTTTCCCATCACGTAACATGCAGCTAAATAATGAATGGTCATTATGGTCCCTCATAATTTGTGGGAATGTTGGGGGTTTGTGGGTTTTTTTTTGTTTCTTTGTGTTTGGGGAGGGTTTTTTGTTTGTTTGGGTTTTTCTTGGTTTTGCTTGGTTTGTCTGTTAGTTTTTTTTTTAATCAAACCACTTCAGTTGCCTTGGCCAGCTTGTGAAGCCCAGGGTGTTTGTGCAGGCCTGGCAGGGATCCCTGTGTTTATTCCTCAGCTCCCACGTGTTTCCTGGGGCAGCCCCACCTCACGTGTGTCCTGGGCCCTGAGCTGGCAGGGAATGGGCCTGGATTTGGGGTCCCTGGTGTTGTGGGTTCCCCAGCTCGGCCTGGGTAGACTCGGGGCTGCTGAGCTGGGACAGGGTGCAGGGCTCGGAGCTGCCCCGGGAGCAGGGAAGGGGAGCAGCAGCACGGTGACAGTGCTGTTATGGGACTTGGTTGCACCGTTTTTTTGCCATAAAGAGACCTTTTTTTTTCTAGGATTGCGCCAGGATTTTCTGGGATGTTGTAGAATGAAAAGGCAGTTTGTTGGAACGCCCGAGGGGCCGTTTGTCAGAGCTGGCTGCTGATCTCTGCTGTGTTCAGAGCCTGCCTTTGGGTTATCTCCTCTGCTCCTGCCCCCAGAGATCTCTGCCAGGTCGTGGCTGCCACACTGTCCCACTCAGGGGCTGGTGCCCAGCAGTGGCCTGTCCCAGGGACCCAGAGGAGAGCACTGCTTTCTTGCCTTACATTCTCCAGCCTTGTCTTGGTTTCTCTGTTGCACAATAAAGTGGGGTGTAATTAAAGGCCTCAGAGCACGTATGACATCAACAAATCATCTTCTGCCTTTCTTCTGCTTGGCCTCCTTTCTCAGTTTCTGATGTAATCTCATTTCCATCACCCCCGTATCAGTGGCTCATTGGAGCTTCCCCCAGACAAGGCTGTGCTCCTTTTTCTCCCCAGTGCTGTATCTGCTTCTGCTCTGGTTAAAAACCCCAAACCAGAATCCACCTCCATGAGGGAACAGACAATAACAACAAACCCCGCAGACACTCGGGTGCTCTTTGAGTTTTGATCGAGTCCTGTGACAAAACAAGCAATCAGCATGTGACTTCTCTCTTTATCTTCTCCTTCCAGACTTACAACCAAAGCCAGTGTAGCAAAAGGAGCATCCACAAAGCCATTTCGGGGAACAAAACCCTTCATTTCTACCAGCACAGCCCACGGATGGTTCCAGAAGGCATCAACCCCCAGGTGCATAAAATGTTTATCACTGCTGAGAAGTACGAGCCAGGCAACTCCAGAGTGCTCTGCAAAGAGAGGAGATCCAGCTCCCTGCAGCACAAAGCTGCTCCCTTTCCCTGTGTCACTGGTAAGAGGATTATGGTGTTTCTCTAAGCGCTGCGTAAGCTGCCATGGCGTGTTTGTGTCACAGCACATCCCTCCCGCCTCTGCCAGGGCTCTGCACAGCCACCCCTGCCAGCTGGGACACCTCAGCCTCTCCTTGGACATCCCACAGCTCGGGCTGGAAATATCCCTGCCCTCACTCAGGCATTGGGTTCATCTTCCACCACAGAGTCACTGACTGAAGGTCGGGAACTCCAGCTGTGAACAGAAGAGGCAAATGTTAATCAAAGAATCCCAGAATAGTTTGGGTTGGGCAGGGACACCTTCCACCAGCCCAGGTTGCTCCAAGCCCTGTCCAGCCTGGCCTTGGACACTTCCAGGGATGCAGGGGCAGCCACAGCTTCTCTGGGCATTATGGCTTCATAAATAACACAACAATGCTTGAAATCAGGAGGATTGTGATGGGAGGAAAAGGAGCAATCAAGGGCAGGGTATTCATGAATTGTGCACACCCTTGGAGGAACATGAGTCTAAAAGGAGGAATGGCTCTTCAGCTGGTGCAGTTACATGGCACTGAAATGTTTAGGAAAGTGAACACAGTGATAAGACAGGAAAAAAGACCTACTTTTTAGTAAGTACTTGGGAATTGTAGTGGTCTGTCTCCTTGTTAGTGCTTTCTGTAAAGACCAACAGCAACTTCTTGAAACTCCTTAAAGGCTTGGGAAACTTCATATTCCAGTGCCTGATTAAACAGACAGAGCTGCAAGGAAATAAGCAGAGCACAACATGGAATGAAAATCATCATTTCAGGGCATTGGGAGGTCCGTCCTAGAAAAGAGAAATGAGGCAGTGAGGGCATAAAGCTGGCAATGCTGAGCGTGTTGCTGCTGAGGGAGCAGCTGCAGAGCTGGGCTTGCCCCGTTCCTGCTGTGGGAACCAGATGAGGCACAGGGGGTGTGAGGGGCTGAGAGGCACCAAAGGTGGCCAGCACTGAGGTCCCAAAGGGGAAAAGGCTCCCTGGAAAGGGTGGTCAGGCCCTGGCAGGGGTTGCCCAGGGAGGTTTGGAGTGCCCAGCCCTGGAGGTGTCCAAGGCAGGCCTGGAGTGGCACTCAGTGCTCTGGGCTGGGGACAAGGTGGGGATGGGCACAGGGGGATCCATGGGCTGGGAGGGCTTTTCCAGCCTCAGGGATTCTGTGCCTCTGTGATTCTGAGACTGACAAATTCCCTGCTGGCTACAGGCTAATCCCCCTGCTTGTCCCCCTCGAGGCTGGTTCTTGCTCTGCTCCCCTTCAAGGAGAATGAAAATATTTTAGTTCTGGGGAAGAACCAGGACAATAACAGGGATGGTCTGAATGATATGTTTGTGTTTGGTAGGACATTGCATCCATAACATAAAATGTTCTGGAAGATAATGAGCATGTGCTGCCTCACATGAGGGTCAGAGGCTTTGCCAGTGACTAAATTCCACAGAACTTGGTAATTCCCACCCATGTACCCAAACAGCCTTATCAACCTCTGTCAGAATGGGAATGTTCTTCTTGTGTCTGTGTCCCTTTCTTTCCTTCCAGAAAAGTGCTTAGGACTGTTCTTGACAGCCAAAATCCTTACTCTGCTCAGAAGCAGGAAGCCCAGAGCTTTGGGAATCATCTGTTCCCGAATTTTGCCAGCTCCTGGAGGCCTCCTTGGTAGTGCTGCAGCACGTGTTACCTGGGCTGATGATATCACAGGCTCATCTTGTCTTTGACACACGGGGCTGGAGCTGTCACACAGGGAGCTGATGTCATCTGTTGTTCCCAGAGCTTCCCTGGATGTGCCTGGATGGCAACAGCTCACCAGGAACAGGCTCCCCAGAGCTCCAGGAGGGTTTGGACAACGCTCTGAGGGACAGGGGGGATTGTTGGGGTGTCCTGGGCAGGGCCAGGGGTTGGACTGGATGGTCCTCGGGGTCCTTTCCAGCTCAGGGCATTCCATAATTCCATGATTCTCTGTGTTTCTCTGAAAAGTGTTCTTAATTTGCTTTTCCTTCAGGTCTGTCTCTTTTTTCCTCCTCTCCCAGGTCCTTGAACTGAGTGTTATCTTAAAGGAGTGTAGCATCTCCTACACTGGAGTAAAAAATACTTCATAGCAATGATGATTTTCTGGGATTTTTAGTGATGGCCTTAAAAAACGTCAGTGCTCGTTTTTCCAGCTTTTTCTGGGCAGGACTCTGGACTCTCAGGGATCTGGGTTGGAGACACAGACTCTGGCAACTGTAACTTGAGAGGACTGAGAGACACAGGCTGATTCCTCTTATCTGGAATTAATTCCCAGCAGAGCCTGGGCTGCACATTCATCCCAAATCCTGTCTGCAGAGACACTGCCAAATTAACTGCATTATTCCTCTCCAAGCCTCACACACGTGCCCTGAGAGCAGCCCCACCCTGGGCACTGGTTCTGGGGAGGCTCCTTTGCCATTCCACCCACAGCAGTTTGGAGGATGGGGCATTATTTTGGGAGTGATTTGTATCTCTCTGTCTCCCTGTGTCCCCCCACAGGCCAGAAGCAAACTGTCTCTCATGAGAACTGGTCCCTGTCACCTGAGGAACATGAAACATGGGACAGACTCTACAGGATTAAGGAGAGTGATGGAATAAAGGAACCGGTGTTGCCTCGAACTCAGTTTGCAACCTTAGAAAACCTGGAAGAAAGACCAGTGAGTTTGACTTTAATGTCGTATTTCCTTTGCATGAGGCCTAAAGGGCACTGTAAATAACAGAGGTGACTCTGAGTTTGAAGGAGATCTGTGTTAAAAAAGCCATTTTGAGATTTACATGCAGGTCTTGAGGTGAGGGATTTAGCAGTGAGATGTTTGAAATGGGTCACTGAGGTTTGGGTCTGTAAATCAAAAATATCCCAAGGAGTCTCTCAGTATCTATTAAGTTCTGTTGCTGTTCTTAAGAATTCCAAGCAGGATGCTGCATTCACAGGATCCCAGGATCGTTTGGTGGAAAGGGATGTTAAAGCTCATCTCACTGGGCAGGGACACCTCCCACTAGCCCAGAGTGTTTGTGAAGTTTTAACTTTGGACCAGAATTAAACCTTTGTGGTGACGTTGTTTAAACACTTCTCTGCATTTCAAGTCCTGCCAGAGGAGTGCCCAAGTCCTGCTGAGCAATCCCTTGACTGCAGTGTCCTTTCCACCCTCCTTCCCACAGCAGGAGCAGCAGCAGCAGGAGCAGCAGGAGCAGCAGCAGCAGGAGCAGCAGGATCGGGGGGCAGTCCGGCTGCTCTCCCTGTGCGAGTGGAGCCTCTGGCAGAGCCGGTCCTTCCCCACCGCCCTGGTCGGGCACTCAGAGCCCTGTCACCATTTCATCAGCCTCATGGAAATGATGGAGCAGATGAGGCAGGAGCAGGTAAGGCTGGCTGGAAACCTGCCCAAGGATTGCGTGCACAACTGGAGGAGGAAAAAATCATGACAATGCCGGAAAAAAAGAAAAACTGCGAGATGAATTATGTGTGTTTGATCTTCTTCCAAAGTGTCTCCCCCTGGTATTCTGTGACTCCAAATCTTTGCCACAGAAGTAGTTTCCAAACAGTTGGTGTTTCCCTACACAGGAGAAAACCCCCCACCCTTAAATCAGTCTTTTTTTATGGATCCAAGTATCAATTTATTACAGAATAACATTACATACAAGAACTTAGTATATGCCTGGAAGCCAAGCCACCAAGAGGGATAACAGAGCTATTCCAGAGGGTAACAGGGATTGGAAGTAACTCTGTGTCATGTAGGTTCATCAAAGCCATCCCATAGAAGTGATGCAGGAATGTATTCATGTTCTAAGGGGATTGTTTGGAGGATTTTGGGGTTGTTTTCTTTGAAAGCTTTAACTGAAAACCTAATTGCTCCTAAGAATTAAAGGATAAGGGGAGAGCAGCCAAACAAACATGGATGAAAGCCATTAGGGAGGTGGGAGTTTTGTTTGCTGGCTGGTATGGACAGCAAATATCCTTCAGAAGGAAAGCCAAGGAAGAGGGTGTGGAGTGAGTGGACACTTCAGCTGTTACCACACTATTTTCCCCTCCAGTTGAGCTCTTCTGTGTTCCCCAAATATTGCCTTTTGGTGTGTGGAAGTTTTTTAGGTCATCAGAATGTGTTGCTAAGCTGCCAGAGCTTCCTGAATAACAGGACTAATCAAGGAAGAGAATGGAGACATTGTAGTTGTACTCCTTGCTAGGAAGGAGCATGAAAGGGAGGCTGTAAATAGACTTTCTGAGCTCAGATAAGCTGCTCCTTCACACAACAATGGCATTCCCGACTTCTCTGAGAGTCCCTGTTGCAGCTGGGGTCAAGGATGTGCTGCAGAGAGAGAGGGCTCAGGGAGAGGTCAGGGACAGAGAGGAGAAGGGAGTCAGGAGGCAAAGAAAAGGTTCAGAAATTAGAAGGTCCCCCCTGAGCCTCCTTTTCTCCAGGCTGAGCCCCCCCAGCTCCCTCAGCTGCTCCTGCTGCTCCACTGTGAGAGTTCCAGGCATTATCTGCATTGACTCCCAGCCAGCTTTGTCTGAGCTGTCCTGACTAGTCTGAGGTGGAGACGCTGAGCTCTCTCATCAGCCAGAGGAGGATTCCTGGCTGGATGTTCCTGGTGTGCCCAGAATGCCTCTCTGGAACATGAGAGGTTATGGCAGGACCATCACTCCACCCTGCTGGGTCCTTCTAGGGAAAAACAGGGCACTGGCAGGGACTGGGGGACGAGGCAGCACCTGGGATCACACTGACACCCAGGTTTGACCCTTCACGAGTTGTTGGGCACTTCCTTGTGTGCCCAACTGTCCTGGGTGGCACTGGATGGGTTTGAGGTCCCTTCCAACCCAACCCAACCCATTCCATGCTGCAGTGCCCACTGAGTGCCCCCCCAGCCCTCCATGGGGCGGGCTCTGTGTTGTTCCTGTGCCCAGCTGGGGAGCAGATCCCTGCAGGACTGAACAGAGCTCCCTTGTCTCTCCACCCTCCTCGTGCTCCAGCTCTGTGACACTTTTGGCTGCCTCTGCTGGACTTGGTCCAGTCCCAGAATATTCCTTGTCCTGGGGGCCCAGGACCAGCCCAGGGGGTGTCCCAGGGGGTGTCCCAGGGGGTGTCCCAGGGGATGGAGAGGGGACAGTGCTGTCCCTTGGCTGGGGGCTGCCCTGCTGCGGGTCCTGCCTGTGGCATCCACACTGCTCCTGTGCTCAGGGCTCTGTCACCCCCCTGGGGACCCTCTGCACAGCTCATCAGTGTTGCAGGCAAAGTTGTTCCCATCAGGATCTTCAAAGAATTAGGGAAGGTTTTCCCAAAGCTGGTTCTGGCACGTAGCCCATGGCAGCCCCACGGGGAGCCATGATAACCACTACACTCATTTGTTTTGCCTGGAGGGCTTGTTCTTAGGAGAAAAGTATTAATTAAAACAGCAGAAGAAGGACAAAATTAAAGAAATTTAGGGATTTGTAAGCAATATTTGATTTTCTGCACACCTATCAAGTCATTTTCCTATAGTTGGGTCTGTGCTGGCTGCATTCCTGCCTGTGCTGGGTGTCCATCACCTGAGCAGCAGGAAGGGATGTCCCTCCAGCCTCTGGGACATTTCCCTCGAGCAGGAATGAAGCCTGAAAAAAAAAAATCTAGCTAATATGTTAGTCCTGTGTGAAAAGGGGATGGAAGAACAACTGCTTTAGCAGGGATTTGGTGAAAGGCTGGGAGAGTTGGGGCTGTTCAGCCTGGAGAAGAGAAGCTCTGGGGTGACCTGACTGTGGCCTTCCAGGACCTGAAGGAGCCCTGAGAAACATGGAGAGAGACCATTGACAGGGGATGGAGGGACAGGACACAGGGAATGGCTTCCCACTGCCAGAGGGCAGGGTGAGATGGGATATTGGGAAGGAATTGCTGGCTGGGAGGGTGGGCAGGCCCTGGCACAGGTTGGGCAGAGAAGCTGTGGCTGCCCCTGGATCCCTGGAAGTGTCCAAGGTCAGGTTGGAGCACCCTGGGCTGGTGGAAGGTGTCCCTGCCCATGGCAGGGGGTGGGATGGGATCATCTTTAATGTCCCTCCCAACCCAACCCAACCCATCCCAGGCCTGTGTGACTGGAGGGTTTGTGTGGATGTGCTGTGCATCCAGCTTCCTGCTATAAATATTCCCTGGATAAATGTACCCAGCTGACCTGGCTGCTGTTCATTTGTGCTGCTCAATAGCAGAGGGATAAAGACCAATAGGGTCAAAGCTGCTTCTTTTAATACCTGAGATAGTGAACCTGCCACCACAAGTCTATTGATTATTTGTTTGCTGAGACACTGAATCTTCCTGTGAGTAACCAAATGATCTGGGAGGTTCTGAGGAAATCAGTTCTCTCAGTCAGAGGTTAGTCATAGCCTAATAGCAACCAGCTCAGGAGGTATTTGTGGGGGGGTTTGGGTGTTTTTACCCATGTTTGGCTTTCCTTTCCTTGTTCTCATTCAAGGATTCAAGAAACAGTTGAGTTTTGCATAACAGATTTAAGAAACATCAATTTAAGGGCTTGTGTTTAAAACAGATGAAGTGAAAATGGGTAGGAAAAAATTATATTGTATTTATATGCTCCTAAAAAGTCAGAGAAGAAGTTGGCCCAGTGAAAAGAAAATAAAAAGTCAAAGAAACCTCAAATGTGATCCCTGGAAGAGGCACATCCACTGCAGCAAAGCCTTTAATGCCCGTGGGCTTTATTCCTGCAGCAGCACACCCGCGGCAGATGGGGGGATTTAGTCCCAGGGGGATTTTTGGTGTGACAAGGGAACCAATCAGGTTGTCCTTCTGCAAAATAATTCAATCTCTTGTAAGCATTTTTTGAAAATTAAACCCTGCTGTTTGGAAACAAGGTTGAGGCAGAGTAATCCTTTTTATGGGAATGGTATTTGAGCTTCTGAGGACGAGGGACAGGGAATAAGGAAGTGAAGAGCTGTGGTTTTTCCTGGGAGACAGGTAATGCTTCATTTTGTTGACTATTAATTCTGATTTACAGTGGGAGGGTGACTGGATATTTCCCAGTCCAAAGCTGGCAGTGGGAACTCAGTGACAAAATAATCCCAAATTCTCCCATTAGAGGTTTGTCTCTGCTTTGCACTCCAAAAACCCCTGGGGAAACTCCAGCACATCAGGAAATTAATTAGGTTGCCCAGAGAAGCTGTGGCTGCCCCTGGATCCCTGGAAGTGTCCAAGGCCAGGCTGGAGCACCCTGGGCTGGTGGAACCCAAACTGTCCATGATTCCATGATGATAAACACATTGATGTGGAATATTGAACTGCACCTGCCTGGATATTCCCATTCCCACCATGGTTTTAGTATTGGCCTGGCAGCACTGTAAGCTCAGGGCATGGAATCCTGGAATGGCTTGGGTGGGAAGGGACCTCAAAGCCCACCCAGTGCCACCCCTGCCATGGGCAGGGACACCTTCCACCAGCCCAGGGTGCTCCAACCTGGCCTTGGACACTTCCAGGGATCCAGGGGCAGCCACAGCTTCTCTGGGCAACCTAATTAATTTCCTGATGTGCTGGAACATTCACTCTCACTGCTTCAGCCCCTTTAGTGATGCCTGTTCCCATATTTGCAGGGTACATGTCCTGTATTTTGCTAGGGATCTTTGAGTGTTTTTATTGTGTAGCTGAAAGCAAAAAGCAGCAGAATTAGTAGATACATCAATAATGTGATACCATGAGGAAAGGAATTATCCCAGCTTTTGTGGAAGGAAACTGGGGGTTCTGTGCCCCTCAGGCTTCTGCCATGGCTCAATACATTTTTAAATTAATTACCTAAATCCATTTTTAAAGACCACCTCATGTACTGTACTTAAACTTCCAAAAAAAGGCTTTTGATAGTGTTTCTTCCCCTGGAGTGTCTTGTGGAGATGAAGCAGGGATTGATTACTGTGCTCACTGAGCAGCTCCTGGCAGGTGTAAACACATCATGGCCTGTTGTGAGGGAGGGGCAGTGCCAGGGCACCAAACTGCCCAGCCTGGCTGGGACTTGGACAGCAGGAAAAGGATCTGTGGGGAAGGCTGATCAGGAAGAACTCCTGGAATCGTGCACTGCCTTGGGTTCCTTGGGAAGGACACCTTCCACTGGAATCACAGGGTTTGCTTGAAGCCTGGTGTTGGGCAGTGGGGAGGATGGGCATGGCTGGGGTGTTGGAGTCACAGCACCTGCTGGCACAGACACACCGGGGGCTGGGAACCCTGCATGGATTCACTCCAGCTCTCCACTGAAGAACTTTGGGTTGGTAAAACCTGCATTGTATCTGCCCACGGACTTAGCTTTAATTTCCAAATAGCAACCCCCCCAGGGTTTTGGCAGGGAGCTGAATGAGCAAATGTCCCCCCAAAGCAGCTTATGGGGACAGAGAGGGGAATGTCAGTTTGGGAGTTGATGCCTTCCATTTGGATGCTGGAAACAGGACGTGTGTAGTTACACAGGGATTTGTGTATCAAACACCACCATTTTCATACATTAAGGGCTTTTTTCCCTTTTCATTTTCTGTATTAAAGCCCATCTTGCTTTTCAGCCTGACTCAGGGGCACTGATTTAGCCCGATAGTCCACGATGTTTTGCTGCTCCTGCCTGACCTATTTGCAGAGTGGCTGGCACACCCTGGAGCTGCCAGGCTGGCAGGGGGCTGAGCAGGTGATTTAAGGTTCCCCCCTTGTGCACACTGAGGCTGCAGTGTGGTCATTAGGGCTGTGCCCTTTGCCTGCAGCAGCATTAGCTGGGCACAGCCTTTTCCCAGGCCGTGCCCGGAATGCCCTGCAAGTGGAGCGCTTACGTAAGGCCGTGTGAGCCCGCTCGGGTCCCTGAGCCCTGCCCTACATGCTAAATTTGGCTGCTGGGCTGGTGGCCGGGCACCCTGCGGCACTGCCAGGCTCCAGGGCTCTGTGTGCCACGGCAGGCACAGCCCTGGCTGGGCAGGGAGCGGGGGCTCTGCCTGTGGGGACCCCTCCCTGCTGCCCTGTGCTGTGGGACAGCCCCACAGTGCGGGATGGCTGGGGGGAGGGACCCCAGAGCCCAAACTGTGCCAGCCCTGCCCTGGGCAGGGACTCCTTCCACTAACCCAGGGTGCTCCAACCCGGCCTGGGACACTCCCAGGGATCCAGGGGCAGCCACAGCTGCTCTGGGAAACTTGATTAGTTTGGGGGTTTGTAGGTTTGGGGTTTGTAGTTTGACTGAGTTTGGGTTTGTAGGTTTAGGGTTTGTAGTTGGGTTTGGTTTGGGTTGTAGGTTTGGGAATTGTATTTGATTAGGTTTGGGTTTGTAGGTTTGGGGGTTTTATGTTTGGGGTTTACAGTTTGATTAGTTTTGACCTCGTAGGTTTGGATTTATACTTTGATTGGGTTTGGGTTTAAAGGTTTGGGATTTGTAGTTGCGTTAGTTTGGGGTTTGTAGGTTTGGGGTTTTTAGTTTGATTAGTTTTGGATTTATAGGTTTAGGGTTTGCAGTTGGGTTAATTTTGGGTTTGAAGGTTTTATGGTTTACAGTTTGGTTAGTTTTGGGTTTATATGTTTGGGGGTTGCAGTTTGGTTAGTTTGGGGTTTGAAGGTTTTGTGGTTTGTAATTGGGTTGGTTTTGGATTTATATGTTTGGGGTTTGCAGTTTGATTGGTTTGGGGGTTGTGGGTTTGGGGTTTGCAGTTTGGTTAGTTTTGTGTCACAGAACAATTCAAGGCTGGCTGTGCAAGCTGGGCTGTTCCTCAGCTGAGCACCCCGGCATTGCCCCGTTGGCTCCTCCCCAAAGCACCTCCTGCTCTCACACCGGGCACTTGTGGCTCCTGCTGGCCCTGGGATTTCACCAGAGAATCCCACACCTGCACTCTGTGCTTTGAGCTTGAGGGAACCACTTACTGGGACGTGCCCTGTCAAAGTGCTCCTTTACCCCTCTCACAGCAGCTCTGTTCCTCACTGCTGTGGAATGCAGGCTCCCCAGAAGTCAGGGGGGTGCTCTGGGGGTCTCCTGGTCTGCCAGGGAATAAATATGGCCTGTATGTGTGTATGGATGGATACACACACATACATGATGTATAACAACACTTCTGGGGACTGTTAGGAGGCAGATAATCCAGGTAATCTCTTACTGTAATAATCAGTTTTATCACCCAGGACACCTTGTTTTGTTTCAGGGCTTGAGGAGTCCAGGCATTCATCTCACTGAACTGCCAAAATATAATCATATAATGGTTGTTCCTTCTGTGTATTGCTTACATCCTTATTTTTATTGTCATTTATTGTAATTAGTGAAACAGGTTGGAAATCCAAAGGAACATTCCAAACCATTCCCTCCAGAGCCCCTTTGGGCCCTTGCTGTTCCTTTGCAGGCCTTAATTTTGAAGCCTTCATTTAAAAGAGGGGGTGGGAAGGGCAGTAAATGAACAGCTTCTCCATCCAGGAGTCCCTGTGTGGATCCCTCACTGGGGGTGGTGTCCAAGCCTGCTGTGCTTTTTCCAGGTGTGTGTTTGGAAGAGCTGGTTCCCTTTGGAACAGAGGATTGCCAGGCCCAGGGAAAAAGCAGCTGAGGGTGTGTGAGTGAGAGGTTGTTCAGGAGAATGAAAGCTTTGGCAGCTGTGCCCCGTGCTGGGGCCTGTGTGTGCTGATGGTGTGTCTCTAGTAAATGCTGCCCTGTGTTTGTCCCAGGGAGACTGCAGCTATGCACGGGAGCTCCAGCCCCACCTACGTGTGGAAGATGTAAATATTCCAAGGAATAAAAGGCATCTCCACATGGCCAGCTCCAGCTGGGGTCAGAGAGCAGGATCCTCCAGGAAAGACGTGCCACACTCATCCAAAAGGAAACCGTTCCTGCCTGATGGGGGAGATAACGACAGTGAGCTCTTCACCACCTTTAAAATAACCAAGCCAAAGCCTCCCAAAAGAGCTCCTGGATCCAGTGTGGGAGTGGGTCCTTCGGCTTCTCCCTCGGGAGGGATTGCTCTGGATGAACAGCCTGACCAGGACACTGAGAAGGAGGAGGAGCTGGAGGTGACATTTGACCTAAATGCAGTTATTGACCTGTGTGACAGCAGTGACAGCACTGACATTGCTGACAGTCCAGCAGCTCAGGGAAACAAACCTGCAGGCAAAGCTCCTGCATCCCTGGGGATGCTCCCTGGGGATTCGGGGTATGAGACATCCCCAGTGTCCTCAGACCTGTTCTATCTCCCCGAATCCTACAGGGATTCACTCGGGACACCGACCCAGGAGCCTCCTGCCTTACAACTAACACTGTCCCGTGTGCAGAGGCTTTTGTCACAGTCCCCTCCCCCCCTTCCCTCCTGCAATGAACTGGAGGACTTGGAGAACATGGTGAGGAATGAGGAAGCAGTATGTCCTGTCCCAGAGGGTATCCCTGAGGGTCACTCCGTGGGACTGCAGGACAAAACCTTCTCCATGTCCCCAGAAGCTGATCCTTCACTGCTGCTCGTGGAAAATCCCAAACTGAACGTTCCTAGGGAATTCTGTGCTCCAACAAGTCCCCGTTTGTCCAAAACTGCCTCACCTTCCAAGGCTGCTGTTGTTGGAGAGGAGCACGCCTGGAATGACAGCTTTGATGGGCTGTTTGACAACGAGGAATTCCCTGACATCCAAGGGAACGCTCCAGCCACAACCCCCGCTTCAAACAGGCATTTTGTGCACAGAGACACCGAAGGTGTTGTTGGTGGAGAGCAGAGCATCCATTTGTTTGAGGATGAGCCTGTGGATGGCACCGGGGACGGTGGGTTATCCGTGAGCAAGGAGCCTCCAGCCCAGTCAGAGCCAGGTGGGAATGTCATCGGGACAGATGGAGAGGGAGGATCCCAGGGGGCTCCCTCAGAGAGACCCTGTGTGAACACCAACAGCTGCAGGGAGCAGCCCCAAAGCAGGAAATCCATGGAAACTCCCGGAGTGCCCGAGCAGGGCCTGGAGAACGAGGATCTGTCCGACTGTTCCCAGGAGCTGTTCTCCGTCACCTTCGACCTGGGCTTTTCCATCTCAGACAGTGACAATGAACCCCCTGAGGGAAACAGGAACACCGAGAGCACCAGCAAAGCAAACGCTGCCTCGGGGAGGGGGGCAGGGGCAAAATCCACTGAGGATGGAGAGATATTCCAGAGCGATGGGGCCAGGCTGGAAACGTCACCAGAACGGGATTGCAGAGCTCTGGGGAGAAGAGCCTTTTCCACACCACTGCCACTCCAGAGCAGGGGCCTGAGTGACAGGGAAGGGCCAGAGCCTGCTCCTGCTGCAGTGCCTTTCCTCAGGTCAGGAGGCAGGACAACGGGAAGGGCATCACCTGAACCTTTGCCTTCGGCACTTTCCACCCCAGTAAGCAGGAAGGGTGGGAATGTCCAAGCCATCAAAAGGATTCCTAGGAAAGTCTTCTCCAGTGCCAGGGAGGAGACTCCAGAGGTGCCTCTTGGAGGTAAAAGCCCACGTGGGCAGAACTTTGGGAGTTCAGCTGTGGATTCCCCGTTAGGAAGAGCTGCAGAGCTGGAAGACACCGCCCTCCGTGGATCCCGGGTGTGTCCAGGTAGGGATCTCGGTGGGACAGGTTTGGTCCCTTCACGTTTGGTCAGCAGGATCCAGTGCCTTTTGGA
Organism: Pyrocephalus nanus; assembly: GCA_038380795.1. Taxonomy (NCBI): domain Eukaryota; kingdom Metazoa; phylum Chordata; class Aves; order Passeriformes; family Tyrannidae; genus Pyrocephalus; species Pyrocephalus nanus. The sequence goes on along the minus strand of CM076265.1, from coordinate 63,120,622 downwards.
TCCTCAGTTTGGTGTTGTCAGTGAGGTGGGAGGGCTGAAAGGAAAAGGAGTGATGGCTGCAATACTGGAATTGGGTGGATGAGGAGACTTCATCCCACATCCAAGGAAGGACTGGGAATTAAACCTCCTGAACCTCCTCAGGAGTGTTAAAGCCATGGGAGATGTAACTGTGTGGGTTACAGCTGCCTTCAAAGCCCTTTCTTCATCTCCTCAGGATCTGATTGGTACTCCTCTGGATCTGTTGATCCCTGAATCCATGCCTTCATGTTTTCCTGTCACTGTTCCTGAGGAATGGAAACTACTGATGGATTTCTTTCCCTTTATTCACATGACAACTGACTTGTATTTAAGATTTTCTGAGATCACAACTTCAGCACAAACCTGGGTTCTCTTACAGGATCCCAGAATGGTTTGGGTTGGGAGTGACTCCCAATCTCATGGTGTCCCACCCTGGGCAGGGACACCTTCCATGCCTTGTCCCCAGTCCCTCTCCAGCTCTCCTGGAGCCCCTTTAGGCCCTGCCAGGGGCTCTCAGATCTCCCTGGATCCTTCTCTTCTCCAGGTGACCCTCCCAGCTCTCCCAGCCTGGCTCCAGAGCAGAGGGATCCAGCCCTGGGAGCAGCTCCAGGGCCTCCTCTGGACTCACAAACACCGTTCCTTGGCTCCATTCCATGCACCCAGAGGGCTTTGGGTCACAAAGTGCTGCCACAAGTGCAACTCTTTCTCAGCTTTTAAGGGCTTCTTCTCTTGGTTCCACGTTTTCCCTCCCTTTTTCCATCTCTGTGCTGCCCAAGGTAATCACTCCCACCCCAGAGTCTCCAGGGAAGCAGGATTTATTGTACATCCCAGCTGGAGATTATCTATTTTGATTAACAAGGCTAAAGAGAACAATATTTGTCCTGTGGATCAATAAATAATCTCCTTTGGAGGTAGTTTTGTGAGAGAGGCAGGTTTTGATTGCTCAGTTATAGCAATATTGTGTTGTGAACTGTGCAATGCCTGGTGAATGTTGTTTACTCTTTTTGCTGCAGGAACCAGCAGTGAGAGCGAGGAGGAGATCGTTTTCCAGAGAAAAAACAGGACGAAAAAGAATGTTTTGAGGTCTCCTGATGTGAGTCTTGGAAAAAGAAAATAGGCAAGAGAAGGAAAATGACGGCTCAAAGAGCAGGGCACAGATGCTCAGTGCAGTGATGGTCATTGCTGTTCCCACAGGGCATGGACGACAGTGACTTCGAGCCCCCCCAGCACCGCCCCACCAGGAAGCGCCGGCACCCCCTGAGCGAGGTCAGTGAGGGCTCTGGGAAACGGGGGGGACAATGGGAACCATCCCTGCTTCCCTCCTCCAGTGCTCCCCCAGCCTCCAAAGATCCCGGGACCCCAGAAGGGTTTGGGTGGGAAGGGACCTTGGAGCCCATCCAGTGCCACCCCCTGCCACGGGCAGGGACACCTTCCCCTTTGCTCCCAGCCCCAGAAGACCAATCCCAGCAAGTCAGGTGTTTCTTAAAAAGCAAACCATCAAGTTATCCCAGGGCTGGAGCCCCTCTGCTCTGGAGCCAGGCTGGGAGAGCTGGGGGGGCTCCCCTGGAGAAGAGAAGGATCCAGGGAGACCTGAGAGCCCCTGGCAGGGCCTAAAGGGGCTCCAGGAGAGCTGGAGAGGGACTGGGGACAAGGCATGGAGGGACAGGACACAGGGAATGGCTTCCCACTGCCAGAGGGCAGGGACAGATGGGATATTGGGAAGGAATTGCTGGCTGGGAGGGTGGGCAGGCCCTGGCACAGGTTGGGCAGAGAAGCTGTGGCTGCCCCTGGATCCCTGGAAGTGTCCAAGGCCAGGTTGGAGCACCCTGGGCTGGTGGAAGGTGTCCCTGCCCATGGCAGGGGTGACACTGGATGGGCTTTGAGGTCCTTCCAACCCAACCCAGTCTGGGATTTGTGACTGTAATTAAAGCATTCCGTGCTTTCCCCTGACTCTCTGAGGGGTGTGTTCCCTGTTCCCAGTCAGAGTCCAGTGATGACAGTGGGGATTTTGCCCAGAACTGGAGCAGGACCACAAGCAGCAGCTCCACAGCCCGGAACAAACCCCAGCCAGGACGTGCCAAGTGGGTCAGGAGCAGTCCCACATCCAAGGTGTGTGACCTCACGTGTCTCTCCTGATTTGGGAAGGTTGTGTTGGAGCAGTTGGCACTGGAGCTGGAATGTGGGCATGGAGCTGGGCACTCTTTGCTGGTAGGGCACTGTCCAGGAGGGCTGAGGCTCAGCTGTTCCACACCATTGCTGACTGTCAGGGTCTGCAGGGCCCTGGAGACACAGTCCTGAAGCCAAATAACAATGTCCATTTTACAGTCTTCGGAAATACTCCAGGATTGGTCAGCTCTGGGAGCTCAGGGTCTTGCCCAGAAATTAATATTATTATAATTATTTGCATTGGGATACTTGATCATATGAATTTACCCCCTGCTTTGAACATTTAAGGCAGCAATGGTCCCTCAACCCCAAATCTTAAATCTTAGCTCAGATACTTTAGTCCATGACTGCAGCAGGAGAGGAAGCAGGGCCAGAACCATCATGGGTAAAAAGCTCCTAAATGTTTGTGGCTGTGGTTCCACTGGGCAGAAACTGCCATAATCAGGGCTCCAGGGCACAACACATTGGATAGTTTTGATGTTCTAAAGATAATCTTCATTATCCAGCCTTCCCTACAGTATCAGCGTTTTGTGTTCTGGGATACAAAGAATGAGGTGGATTAAAATCCATTTTTCAGTTCAATTGAAACATTTTTTTAATGTGACACCAAAAGGGTCATAGAAAAAGAGTGTGTCTGCTTAGGAAATTCTCCTGTGCCTTCACACTGACCTTCCCTAAACATCCACAGTGTTGGGCAGGCCAGAATTCCAGATGCACAGGAGATCCCAGGCATTAAACCCACTGTGAGCAGTCCACAGCAGTCAGGGAGCCCTGTCAGGAGAGATCTGCAGTGAGGTCAGCACAGATGTGACCAGAGCAGCCCCTGGACCCAGTAAATCATCTGAGGAGCTGGCACCTGAGCAGGGAAGGGAAAACCGGGGGGGTCGGGGTCTGCAGTTCCCACTGGCTTTGAGTTTGGGGGAATCCAGCCCTTCAAAAGCAAACCAGGTTTCTGAAGGCAAATACAAAGAGTAGAACTGGATGTGTGAGCTGTGAAGCCGAGATGGCCTCGGGCAGCTCAGCCCTCCTGGTGGTGGCTCTGCCTCTGCTGTTCCTGCTCCGGGGGCAGACAGGTCTCAGGATTCCCTGTCCCAGGCCAGGGCCCGGTGCCTGTGGGGATCAGCTGATGGCTGGGGGGATCAGGGGTCTGGGGGCAGCACTGCTCATCAGAGCCCCCTCTGTTGCAGGCTGCAGCCAGGCAGTTCCTGCAGGAGGAGGCAGAGCTGTCCCAGCACGGCGCTGAGGGGCTGTCCTCGGACGAGAGCGACGGGGCCGAGGAGGAGCTGAGCTCCTCCATGGCCCAGTTCCTCAACGACGAGGGGGAGGTCACACAGGCCCTGAACGGTGAGTGGGGAGCTGTGGGGGACTCCAGATCCCTGGGGGTGCATGGGGTGGGATGGGCATGGACGGGGGGAATGAGCAGTGACCTCCCCACCTGGGCTGAGGGGCCGCTCCTGCCACGGCATCCAGAGCTTTGCCAGCTTGGCAAACCTTCTGCAGCCTCAGGGAGGGCAGGAGCTGTGCCAGGGAGGGTTGGATCTCAGGACAAGGCTCTGCCCCAGAGGGTGGTTGGCACTGAACAGGCTCCCCAGGGCAGTGGGCACGGCCCCAAGGCTGCCAGAGCTCCAGGAGGGTTTGGACAACGCTCTGAGGGATAGGGGGGATTGTTGGGGTGTCCTGGGCAGGGACTGGGGTTGCACTGGATGATCCTGGTGGGTCCCTTCTAGCTCAGGATATTCTGGGATTCCATGGCAGCTTTCGTGACAGCAAGCTGGGGACATTTAGAATCCCAGAATGGTTTGAGTTTAGAAGGGACCTTAAAGCCCATCCAGTGGGCAGGGACACCTCCCACTAGCCCAGGGTGCTCCAAGCCCCGTCCAGCCTGGCCTTGGACACTCCAGGGATCCAGGGGCAGCCACAGCTTCTCTGCCCAACCTGTGCCAGGGCCTGCCCACCCTCCCAGGGAAGGATTCCTTCCCAATATCCCATCTCTCCCTGCCCTCCTTCATCTCAGAGCCCTTGGGATTCCCAGAGGTGGATGGGGAATTGCAGATTTTTGTCTGGGGAAATGCAGGTTTCTGGGAGACTATAAAGGCATGACTGAATATGGAGAACAGTGTACCAGGAGTGAGTGAAGGGTTATCTCTGCAATGACACCGTGTTCCTCTCCTGTGTGCCAGAGTCGGAGATGCAGGCGCTGTACCTGGAGTCCGTGCGCAGCCCCGCCCTGGGCAGCAGGAGCAGGAACAGCCGTCGGGAATTCAACAGCTCGGACATTTTCTCACAGGTGTGGAGTGACCTCTGTCCTCGGGAATTGCCATTGCTGGGACCACATTTGGGTTCCAGTCCTGCTCTGGGGTATAGTTGGCATTTTTTGGTAAATAACAAGTTTTAACCCAAGACTTCAGCCTGGAGAAGAGAAGGATCCAGGGAGACCTGAGAGCCCCTGGCAGGGCCTAAGGGGGCTCCAGGGAAGCTGGAGAGGGACTGGGGACAAGGCATGGAGGGACAGGACACAGGGAATGGCTTCCCACTGCCAGAGGGCAGGGACAGATGGGAAATTGGGAAGGAAGGTGTCCCTGCCCATGGCAGGGGTGGCACTGGATGGGCTTTAGGTCCCCCCACCCCAAACCATTGCATGTGTGAGAAGCCCCTCAGCTCCTGGTGTTGGATGAGCCAAGAGCCTCTGTGGGGAGGAGCAGCTCCATCATTTCACTGTTCCACAGCTCACTGGGATTGTTTTTCTGCAGATTCCTGAGCAGGACCCGGAGTACATGGAGGACAGTTTCTGTGTGGGGGATGAGGAGGAGGAAGGCTGCAGCCAGAGTGGGCCCAGTGAGGAGGAGGAGGAGGAGGAAGAGGAGGAGGAGGAGTGTGTGAGCGTGGGTCTCCTCCCCAGGGACAGTTTCCCGGCTGGCCCAGGCCGGTACCTCACCCGGCACAGGACAAGACTGAACCAGGCCAGGCCGGAGCACCGGAGGAAGCCATCCCGGATCAGGGTCATGAGTGACTCCAGTGAGGAGGAGACGGCTGCCAGCAGGGAGGAATCCATGGAAGGCTGTTCCAGGGCGGAGCAGGGCAGTGCAGAGCCCCCTGCACAGCACAGCAACCCTGCTGGGGCTGGCCCAGCTCCTCGGCCTGGGGAGCCTCCCCCTGAGCACCACAGGGAGCTGCTGCTTGGCCTGGAGCCTCCGGTGTGTGAGAGGCTGGATTTGCTCCCAGCCCATCCCATCAGGAGCACGTCCTTCCCACCAGCTGTCCCTGGCTCTGTCCAGGCTCCCAGTGAGGTCAGTGTCCAGTCACAACAGGGACCTTCCTCTCACCCCATGTGGTGGGAGGGGATTCCTGGGGCAGGGCTGTTCTGGGGGCTGTCATAGCAGCAGGAGTCAGAGAATCCTGGAATGGATTGGGTGGGAAAGGACCTTAAAACCATGTCATTTCAGCCCCTGCCCTGGGCAGGGACACCTTCCACTAGCCCAGGTTGCTCCAAGCCCCGTCCAACCTGGCCTTGGACACGTCCAGGGATCCAGGGGCAGCCACAGCTTCTGGTGACACAGGAGCAGAGCCATTCCTGGTGCTGCTTCCCACCATCTCCCTTCCCTTTGGGAGATGGATACAGGGGATGAAGGTGGCAGTCTGGAAGTGTTAATGTTGCAAAGCATCCTTTTATTAGTTTGATTTAACCCCCTGTGATCTGTTACAGTCCCTGGGTGATCTCCAGGTGAAGAGCTCCTGGAAGAGCCCCCGTGGGAGCACCTCAGACCCAGCGTGTCCTGCACCCACAGACCCCTCCCCAGCCCCAGCCAGGTTCTGCCGGGACCCTGCAGGGAAAGGCCCTTCCCTGAGCATCCTGGCAGACAGCAGGGAGATCTGCTGTGGGGCACAGGTGATCTCCTCCCTGAGGGCAGTGCACGGGCTCCAGGTGCAGGTCTGTTCCCTGGGCAGCTCCGACTACATCGTCAGCACCCACCTGGCCGTGGAAAGGACCTTCCAGTCGGAATTGCAGGGCCCTGGGAACAGGAACAGGCTGAGCCAGCGGCTGCAGCGCCTGCAGGGCCTGTTCCAGAGGGTCTGTGTCATCCTGGAGACAGACAGGACCAAACCAGGTGAGTGTTCCCAGCGGGGCAGCACAAGGGAATGGCTTCCCACTGCCAGAGGGCAGGGAGAGATGGGATATTGGGAAGGAATTGCTGGCTGGGAGGGTGGGCAGGCCCTGGCACAGGTTGGGCAGAGAAGCTGTGGCTGCCCCTGGATCCCTGGAAGTGTCCAAGGCCAGGTTGGAGCACCCTGGGCTGGTGGAAGGTGTCCCTGCCCATGGCAGGGGTGGCACTGGATGGGCTTTAAGGTCCCTTCCCACCCAAAGCAGTCTGGGATTGTGTGATAAAGGAACAAGCACAATCTTATCCATGCAGATAAATCTGTTCTAATCCAAATTACACAGTCAGATGGTTCCCCTGTCTGTTGCCAGGGCCATCTAGACAGTAACTGAGAGGTCTTGCTGCACCTGCTCCACAGAAAAACGGGAGCTCAGATCCCTGATTCCATTACAGATGTTGTGGGATATGAAATTCCACTACTGCAATCCAGTTGTTGGGGATGCAGCTTTGGTTTCATGGCAAATCTCATCTATTGATAGTTCCCATATGGGAACACTGCTAGAATTGGTCCCTGGAGATGCAGCCCATCCAGTGCCACCCCCTGCCCAGGACAGGGACACCTTCCACCAGCCCAGGGTGCTCCAAGCCCCATCCAACCTGGGATGTGTTCCCTCCCCATGTGTTTGGTGGTGAGTTCTGGGAGCGAGGGATCCTGGAGCTGTTTTGCTTTGTGAGCCCTCCCAGTGGGTTTCAGGGTGCTCCCTGGCCTTCCCCCGTGCAGGAGACGTGTCCCGTTCGTTCCAGAGGACTCAGTACTACGACGGGGTGCTCTCGGCCCTGCTCCAGGCCGGCATCCGCGTTCTCTTCAGCTCCTGCCAGGAGGAGACTGCTGTTCTGCTGCGGGACCTGGCCCTGCTGGAGCACAGGAAGGGAGCTGCCATCGGGGTTCCCACCGAGCTGGAGGGGCCCCGGCGGGACCTGCTGGGCTTCTACCTGAGCATCCCCTGCCTCAGCTACGTGGGGGCCCTGCAGCTCTGCCACTGCTTCAGCTGCCCCCGCCAGCTGGCCAACAGGTAACACCTGGGGACAGCCTGCCTGCTGCTTGGGGACACCCTGCCTGCCCCCTGCCTGCCCCCTGCTTGGGGACACCCTGCCTGCCCCCTTCCTGCCCCCTGCCTGGGGACACCCTGCCTGTCCCCTGCCTGGGGACACCCTGCCTGCCCCCTGCCAGCCCCCTGCCAGCCCCCTGCCAGCCCCCTGCCTGCCCCCTGCCAGCCCCCTGCCAGCCCCCTGCCAGCCCCCTGCCAGCCCCCTGCCTGCCCCCTGCCAGCCCCCTGCCTGCCCCCTGCCTGCCCCCTGCCTTGGGACACCCTGCCTGGGGACACCCTGCCTGCCCGCTGCCTGGGGACACCCTGCCTGCCCCCTGCCTGTCCCCTGCCTGTCCCCTGCCTGCCCCCTGCCTGCCCCCTGCCTGGGGACAGAGCCTGCCCCCTGCCTGGGGACACCCTGCCTGTCCCCTGCCTGCCCCCTGCCTGGGGACACCCTGCCTGGGGACACCCTGCCTGGGGACAGAGCCTGCCTGTGGACACCCTGCCTGTCCCCTGCCTGGGGACAGAGCCTGCCCCCTGCCTGGGGACACCCTGCCTGCCCCCTGCCTGCAGGGGGAGCTGGGATCAATTTTCAGGGCCATCCTTCCTGCACCTTTCGAGCTGTATAACTGGGGAGACCCTTCCCATGCCTTTCCTGCTGGGATAGCTGCTTGGGAAGATCCTTTCTGTCCCTGCCAGGGCTCCCAGGAGCTCTCCTGTCCCAGTCTTATCCCTGCTCTTGATGCCCTCCAGTCTGTGCCACGGACTCTGGGCTTTGCTTCCCCCTCCCTCCTGCTGCCCCCCCGGGTCTTTCCCTTTGCCGTTCCTGTTCTCCCTGCAGTTCCCTGGCCTTGCTGGGTGTGCTCCCGGCAGCCCGGGGTGTTGCTGGTGCTGTATCCGGGGTGTCCCGTGGATCCAGGGCCCGGCTCACGGCCCTGCCCCTCTCTTGCAGCTCCCCCTCGGCTGTGGCTGCGGCGGCGCGGCTGAGCCCGGAGCGTGCCGAGGAGATCCAGCGGTACCTGCGCCACAGCTTCGACCCCCAGCTGCTGCCACAGCCCCCCCGGGCCGGCGGGAAGGGCCCTGCAGCCCCCCGGAGCTGAGGGCTGGCACTCGGGCCCTGCACTGCACTTTACTGGGGTTGGTGTCCGACCCAATAAACCCTTCCCAAGCACCGGGCTCTGGGAGCCGCGCCTGCCCCGGGCACCGCGGGGGGACCGGGGCCACACCCGGCACCGCCTGGGCTGGGCTGGGCTGGGAGCATCCCCACGTTCCTTTGCAAAACACAGGAATGGCTCCAGTGCCTCGGCAAAGCAAAGCTTTGGGGTCACGGGAAGGACCCCCCCGGCAGCTCCTGCCCTTCAGTGCAACGCCGAGACCCGCCTTTCCCGGGAAGAAAGGGAATTGCCCGCTGTTCCAGGGGCCCAGGACACCGGGGCGTTGCTGGGTGGGTCCGGGGCAGGTCCCCTGTTCCTTGTGGGCTTCGTGTGCCCGTCCTGCTCCCTCGGCCCGGGCTGCAGCAGCTCGAGGGATCCTTCCCCGGCACCGCCCGCGGCCTCTGCTGCCACTCTGTGGCTGCCTGGAAAAGGACCGGGATCTTCACTCCCATCCCTTCCTGCTCACAGCTCTTAGCAGAGAGGCCGGGACAGACAGACAGACATCACCTTCCTGCAACAGGAACGGCACACAGGGCATGGCTTCCCACTTCCCACAGGGCAGGGTGAGATGGGATATTGGGAAGGAATTGCTGGCTGGGAGGGTGGGCAGGCCCTGGCACAGGTTGGGCAGAGAAGCTGTGGCTGCCCCTGGATCCCTGGAAGTGTCCAAGGCCAGGTTGGAGCAGCCTGGGCTGGTGGAAGGTGTCCCTGCCCATGGCAGGGGTGGCACTGGATGGGCTTTAAGGCCCTTCCACCCCAAACCATTCCAAGTCCGTGATTCAAAACCAAGGGGATGAAGCCTTGAGGGCCCATCTGAAGCTGGACAGGTCATGGATTCTGCTGCCCCACAAAGTCCAACAGATCTGTGAGTAAAACATATTCATCCTTGTTTATTACATTCAGGAAATGTAAAAATTCATACTCGCCCTTGGGGACAGTAAAAAGCAGTTTCATTTTTTTCCAGATCTTACCTGAATTTATTGTACATTCATATCAAAATAGATATTTTATCTCAAAATAACCTTACCAGTACATTTCTCCTTCCCAGGAGAAAAAGGCAACAGGAGCAGAAACAGGGGAGGAGGAGCTGGGCAAGGAAGTGTCACTTTGTACACATGCAAAAGCCAGATAGTGCCAGCAAGATGGGAACGGGGTTAAAACACATAAAAAACAGATCGGGGAACATTTTCCAAATCGATCTTGTAATTCCAGCCCTTCCCTCCCGGAGGGGCGGCTGAACTGCAGACTTGGAACAAGGCACCCAAGTGCTGAACCAACAGATCCACAGACTTCATCACATGGAAAAATAGGAATCCTGGTCCTCCTCCTCCTCCGAGGAGTCTCGTGTCTGAGCTCCAAAGAGCTTCTCCACCTCAGGGGCCTGTGCCACGTCTACAATGGAAAACAGGGATCATCAGCGTGTCCGAGGGGGAAGAGCAGGGGGAGAAGGCCCAGACAGCCAAGATCGAGGGCACCCAGCGAGGCAGGGATGTGGAAGGAGGGAAGGAGCTGGGAATGAAGGAGGAGGAAGCAGGAATACTCACTGGTCTCCAGGCTGACCTTGGCCCTGCGGGAAGCCGGTGTCCCGAACACAGCTCTGGCCTGGGGGAGGGAGAGAAGGACACGGGTTCAGCTCGGGGCCCTACTGGAATGGAGCCACACCAGCCCTGCACTGCATCTTCCCCAAATTTGAACTGCTCAGCTGCCACAACTGGTCCCTCTGAACCAGGGCACAAGGCACATTTCTGCTCCTGGGATCGTGGCTTTTCATGGAAAAGCCTGGAACTGCAAAAATGGGATAGTGGAGGAATCAATACCTAAATTCAGGGAGTAGGATACAAGGGACCAGTGCTATGGTCATGATCAGGAGTAGGGCTCCATGATCCCTGGGGGTCCCTTTCAACTCTGGATACTCCATGGTTACTCTTTTCCCACTGTTCAGAACAATGTTACAGGAACATAAAAACCACAGAATTCCAAAGCAGTTACAAATCCCGACCCAAAGCTGTGGCTTTAATCTTGACAATGAGCAGCTCCTTTCTAACCAAAGGGCCTTTTCCCCACAGCAGTAGAGACCAAAGCCAGGAATTTGGGAGGAAGCTGGGAAGGGTTCCTGCTGTCCATCCCAGGGCTGTGTCTCCCATGGGCCCAGCTGTGCCTGGCTGGGGTGGCAGGGGGCAGAACTGGAGGGAAGCAGCATTACCGACTTCTTGTACACCTTGTCCCAGGTGCCTCTGCTGCCCTGCGCCTTCTGCATCCGCAACACGTGCCTGTCCACGTCCTTCCTGCGGGCCACAGGGAGCACTCAGCGCGGTGCCACAGCCCCCACAGCCTGCTGGCTGCAGCCACAGCATCACACCCAGCTCAGGGAATGGCATGGCCAGGGAACCGGGCACAGCCCCAAGGGTCAGGTTAGATCAGCCCCAGGGACCGAGCAGGGCCGGCAGGAGGGGCTGGGAGGGACCTGTGTCCCACTCCACGAGCTGCCTCCCTCAAAGGGATTTGGGGAAGAGCCAAAGGCTGAGGTTGGCAGACAAGCTCCTACCTGCTGCTGGGGGCCACATTCCCAGGCTGCTGTGCTGCACTGGGGGTTTCCCAGCTCCTACCTGTTGATGGGGGCCAGCATTCCCGGGCTGATGTGCTCGCACTGGGGGGTTTTGGCCAGCGGGAACACGGCTGAGCTGGGGGTGAGCGAGAGCTCCCCCAGGGTAAAGTCCTCGGGGTCATCATCCCGGAGCGTCGGCAGCTGCAAAGCCACCCCAGAGCCATCAGGGACCTGAGCCAGGGGGGTCCCTGTCCCCAGAGATGGCCCAGGCTCTCCCCTCTCCTCCACAGTCGCTCCAGCCCTTCCTCTCTGCATGGCTGTGACTCCACCCGGTCCCTGCCCGAGCACAGGGACACGGACACGGCCCAGAGGCCAAACCACGGCCCTGCCCTGCCCCACACGCTGCTCCCCGTGCTGCCCAGCACCTGGGTGACAGCCTGGATGGCACCACACACCCAGACAGAGCTCTGCTTAGAATTCCCGGCTCAGAGCTGACCATGGCTGCTCAGAAGGAGGGTTATCAGGGAACTTGTGGTCCTGGCGTTTGGAAGAAAGAGAGGCACGGGAAGGTTCAGGGAAGAGCAGCACAGAAGATCCAAAGCACAGCTGAAACTGGGAACAGGGACAGGACAGGATCCAGGACAGAGCCCATGAGGAGAGGAGGACAAGGCCAGCAGATGGAAGTTAGAACAGACAAGAGATGTTGTTCTCACACAGCAAAGGATTTGGCTCTAGAAATAAGCACAGGAAATTCCAGATGGGAAGAGCCTGCCTGGACTCAAGGAGGGGCTGGGCTGGTTCAGGGAAGGGGAATCCACTCCTGACTCCCATACACAGGATTTCTCTCTGGAGGTGCCAGTGGACACTACAGGAGGAGTCAGGCTCTTTTGCCCAGCACAAGCAGAATGAATTTGAGGGGGGAAAAGGAACCCTTTGGAATCACTGGCTGAAATTATATTCTATTAAAAGTCATCTCTGGAGAATCCCTCTGCAAAACCAGGGTGTCTTGGACACGGAAGCATCGATGCCCTCCCAGCCAATTGACCATCCTAGTCCCAGGCATCCCTAGTCCTGGGGATTTCTCTGTGCCACGCTGCTGGTACAGCACGTGGTGGATTTGACTGGGAGCTCTGACTTCCCAGTGAGCCGTGGCTGGATGTGTGCCAGGTGCTTCACCACAGCAGAGGATGGCAGCAGCACAGCAAGGAGCCTCCTGCCCCAGATCCACAGGGCATTGCTGCTGGAACTAGACCAGGCTGGTCCCACACCCACCCACTGGGAAAGCACAAACACAACACCCCCAAACACCCCCAGGTGCTGTTGCCCAGCTGTACCTTGACCCTCCTGCTCTGGAAGGGTGTTGTGGTGAACACATCGTCGTGGTTGTCCTTGGGCAGGTGCTCCAGGAACTCCCTCATCTGCTGCTTCCGTTTGAGGGTCCCCACCTTGGCACTTATCACCAGCTCCTTCGTATCTGCAGGAACACAACAGTCACTGTCCAGAGACAGCTGGAGGCTGTTCCCTCTCCTGTTCCCTGGGAGCAGAGCCCGACCCCCTCCCCGGCTCCCCCCTCCTGTCAGGGATTGCAGAGCCAGAAGGTCCCCCCTGAGCCTCCTTTTCTCCAGGCTGAGCCCCCCCAGCTCCCTCAGCTGCTCCAGCCCCTCCATGTCTCAATTAAAACCACTTAACAACCCCCAAAGCCCCAGAATCAAGATGCCAGTACCTTTCTGCTCAGGTTGTCTTGCCTTGGCCTTCTTGGCCTGTGGTTTGGAGCCCTTGGCCTCCTGCTGCTCCAGGTACTTGGCGTGGCACTCGTGGGCAGAGCGTGACCCCACAGCCATGGCCACCTCCTGCCAGAATCCACTCCTGTGCTTGGGGAGCGCCGCGATGGCCCTGCCAGAGAGCACAGCAGGGCCTCAGGGACAGCCCCCAGCCTGCCTGGGAAGGGCCCTGAGCCCTGGATTTAGGGAATCGGGGCTCTGCCTCTTCTCTGTTGTTGCCCAGAGAAGCTGAGGCTGCCCCTGGATCCCTGCAAGTGTCCAAGGCCAGGTTGGACAGGGCTTGGAGCAACCTGGGCTAATGGAAGGTGTCCCTGCCCATGGCAGGGGGTGGATGAGATGCTCTTTAAGACCCCCCCCAACCCAAACCAGTCTGGGATCCTATGGTGTCTTCTCCAGACACTTAGAACACACACATTCTTGCAGCTCCTCTCTCCTTTACCAAACTGCTGACATGGCACGTTAAACATGTCACTCCAGTCTGGGGACAGAACCTGCTCCCTCTGACCCATGGTCCACATCATACACACAAGTACTTCTGCCATATCATTTACCTTCTCGTGGTTTTCAATTTTACTCATAGGAATGAGTTTTTACTTTTAACAAGATCAATTACGTGGTTTTGAAAACCAGCAGAGGAGTAGATTCACAAAATCCTGCCTAACCAGTGCTCCTCTCCCTTCACGCTCTGACAGGGGCTGCTGCAGGCTCACACATCTCCAGCTATTGTAGAAAATACCCAGCTTCTCCTGTGTTTCACTGATGGTTAACTTGTGGAGAAAAGGGAACTGAAACGTAAAAGAAACCTTGAGAGTCAGGTGAAAGAGAGGGAATGTGGAGAACCCCACTGCAGCCCACCCCACCCCTGCCGGTTCCCTCTGAACACACAGTGACCCCTTGCCTGTAAAGCTTCTGCAATTCCTTCTCAGACCAGCTATCAGTTGTCCTGGGAAAAAGCTCCAGAGGTTTCTGCCGCTTTGCCCTCTCAGGCTCTCTCCACCTGGCTGCTGCAGACTTGGCAGTGCTGGGAGCTCCAGCCCCTGTTTTTTCACCAGGTGCTTTTGCATTCCCGTCTTTCGCGGGCAGTTCCTCCGTGCTGGTTTCGGGCTCGCTGTCGGAATCCAGCCAGTGCCTGGGGGGGTTGGTTCTGCTCTGTGTCCTCACGGCCTCCCCAGGCAGGAGGGAGTCTCTGGACCCACTGGCAGGAGTGTTTCCTCCGGTGGAGAGCTCAGACCTGTCGCTGGACTCCGTCCCTCTCAGCCTCACCGGCACATTCCGGGAGGCTTTCCCTGTCCTTGGCTCGCCCACCTTGTTTGCACCATCCTGGGGTCTTTCAGAGTTAGGGCGAGATCTGCAGTTTTGAGGCTCTGGTTTTAACAGGGATTTATTTTTCCTTCTGATCAGCAGTGGGGTATCATCACTGGATGCCTCTCCCTCATCCTTGCCCGAGGATTCGTCGGTGAAGCGCTTGTCTGGAAAAGGCTTCCGGGCTGACCTCAGGGAGTACCTGGAAGCCTGCTTGTACATGGACAGGTCTGCGGCATCTGCTCCCTGCTTCTCCTTTGCCATTCCTTGGATGCTGGTGCTGTGTCTGTTTGGCACTCTGGTGTCTGAGGAAGGCACCCTGGCAGGAGGCTGGGCTTTGGTTTTCGTGCCCCTGGTTGCAGGGTCACTCTTCCCCTCCTCCGACAGCAAGGGCCGGGCCTCCTTCCTTCCAGCAGGCTTGAATTCCCGTTTGGAGCTGGCTCCTTTCTCCTTGCTTTTCCCTGGTAGAGACAACGCCAGGGTGCAGGGTGAGCCGTGGCTCTCAGCACAGGGCACCTGCAACCCCTGCCAGAGCTTTACCTGGCAGGCACTACAAACTCAGAGCTGCGGGAAGGGCTGTCGTGACTTTACCGAACACACTGATGGGCACACACCTCCCAGAGCTCTGCTCCTGCCCCAGAGAGCCTTTCTGCAGGAGACATTGCAGCTGCTTTAGGAGACAAACTTCTGTTTGCAGGCTTCTACTACTGCCCCAATTTCATTAACAACTCCGTTAATAGACTCTTTTTCCATGCCTGCACAGGCATTTCAGGTCTTTAAATTCATCCTCATTAAAAAGCCAGGCCCCCAGGTCACTGTATTGGTGAACGCAAAGAAATCCTAATCCCTTCACTTTAGTGTGCAGAAAGAAATGTGTGTCCCACTTCTGCAATCAGAGAACACTTCTACAAGCACAGTTTATATTTGGAGCTGTCAAACTACACATCAGTGCTCATAGAAAAAACAGCTGACCATTAGAAGACTTAAATAATTCCTTTGCATTAACAGACCCCACCCCACTGCTCCAGCACCCAACTCAAAACCCCATTGATTCCATCAATCACTTGAAAATAGGGGGGAAAAAAAGGTTTTACCTTTATTTTGGCTTTTTGGCATTTCCTCTGTTGTCTTCATGACTTCCTTTGGATTATTCTTCTTAGAGATGGAACTGGTCTTTTTGTTGGATTTTTCACTACTAAGCATCTTTAAAATAATACAATTTAAAAAAAACTAATTTAATCTCCTTTTCTCCAGGCTGAGCCCCCCCAGCTGCTCCTGCTGCTCCAGCCCCTTCCCAGCTCCGTTCCCTTCCCTGCCCACGCTCCAGCCCCTCAAGGGCTTTCCTGCAGTGAAGGGCCTCAGGATCTGAGGTGGGACCTCACCACCTTCCTGTGTGATACATTGTCTTGCCAAAACCCCCATTCTTCTTCCAGAACCAGTTCTCCACTGTCCCCATTTTACAGACAACAATGACCTGATAACACAAAGCTAAGGCAATTCTGTTGTTTTACAATGTTTTTATCATGCTCCCAAGATTTCCTTCCCCTCCAGGTACCCCTGAGAGCTGCACTGGTTCCGTCACACACCTTGCCAGGTTTATTCATTACATTTAAGACACACTGAAGTACCAACATGCAAAGGCACCTTACCAGGCTCAGATAATCCACTCCACCTTCTTCCATGGTGACATTAAGGTTCTGATCCACAAAGGCTCGTTGGCCACACCAGAAGTTCATGGGGGGTCTGACGAGTCTCCCGCTGCGAGTGTACACCTGGCTGGAGTCGTTGCCCTGGGAGCTGAGCCTTGGGGTGGTGTCTGCAGGCCAAAAACAGGAAATAAGGGGCTTGTCCCAGGCACTGCATGGAAAATTCAGCTTGGCACATTTCACAAGCAATGAGGTGTTTAAAGCAGACCACAGGGCAAATGTCAAACTCAGCCCAAGGAGTTCTGAAAGTGTTCTGATTGGAAAGCACAGCACTGAACTGACCCCTGCACAGGCTGTAGCACTCTGGGGGATCTGCACTTGGGTTACAAGGTTATAAACACTGGGAAAGTTGTGGAGGGAGGGACAAGGATAAAGAGAAGTTGCCACACTGAACAGCTCCTTGTTGGGAGAAAAGGGAGCGAAAAATAAACGCGGATGATGAGAGACAAATAAATGAGAGCGAGGAGAGACAAAAATAAAGGAGCTTTTACAGTGCTAGCAAGGAAATCTGATTGCAGCATCTACAAACAGCACAGTGGAGTTTGGCCACAGCCCCACTGGACAGGGAACTCAGAGAAAGCTCAGAGTTAAAGCCCAAAGCTGCAGTGTCCACAAGGCTGGCACTGCTCTCCAAGGCCCAGCAAAACCAGCTGGCTCAACAGGTTGTGGCTTCACAGCAATTCCTTGGAAACAAAACCAACATAAGGAGCTTTTCCACAACCCATTCCATCCATCCCCAGTTGTCTTTTCCAAAGGAAATGATTATCAAACACTCACAAGTGTTTTTATCATTCCTTGGCAATACTTCATAGGTGGAATTCTTCGTTCCAGGTTTCTTCTTTGAGCCTTCTGCAGTTTCCAACACATCGACTTCCATGGCGTCACTCTCTTCATCCACACCACTGGTTTGTTTTCGTTCTTTCCTAATGATTTGGAGTTTAAGAAAAGAAATAATAAGCATCTAAAAAAGCTGTTCCTTAACAGATGATGTAAAAGGGAAGCCTTCCTGTGGGCAGAAGCCCGGTGGCACAGCACAGCACAGCTGTGGCTTCATGCACACATCTGCAGCCTTTCACACTTCTCTGGTACAATATTCTTAAAAACCAAAATCTCAATGGACACTTTAAAGAACACTACAATGAAACAGAATCTCCAAAGAAATTACCTCCTCCTTTGCTCGAGAAACTCCTGGACATACTCCTTCCAGCGTCTGGAAAAGCCAAAGGTGAATCTCTTGATGAAGCGGTAGGGAAACCCTGGGGGGACAGAGGGGCATCAGCAACAGCTCAGCAAGACTTTTATCCACTGAGGGCAGAGAAACTATCCAGGACAAGCACAGTCAGTCCAAAGCTCAGAGGAGCTGACCCAGCCAGTTCCCTGCCAGCACAGCCCATTCACTCCAGGCTTCAGGGAGCCTCAGCAGCACTCGAGCCACTGTCACAGACCCACTGCTGCTACTCCTCAGCATGGTGGAATGAGAGCCAGTACAAGTATTTAGCAAGCTGCACCCTCAGCAGTGCAGTGACCCCTCAGCAGTGCAGTGACCCCTCAGCAGTGCAGTGACCCCTCAGCAGTGTGCAGTGACCCCTCAGCAGTGTGCAGTGACCCCTCAGCAGTGTGCAGTGACCCCTGAGCAGTGCAGTGACCCCTGAGCAGTGCAGTGACCCCTCAGCAGTGCAGTGACCCCTGAGCAGTGCAGTGACCCCTGAGCAGTGCAGTGACCCCTCAGCAGTGTGCAGTGACCCCTCAGCAGTGCAGTGACCCCTGAGCAGTGTGCAGTGACCCCTCAGCAGTGCAGTGACCCCTCAGCAGTGCAGTGACCCCTCAGCAGTGCAGTGACCCCTCAGCAGTGTGCAGTGACCCCTGAGCAGTGTGCAGTGACCCCTCAGCAGTGTGCAGTGACCCCTCAGCAGTGCAGTGACCCCTCAGCAGTGCAGTGACCCCTCAGCAGTGCAGTGACCCCTGAGCAGTGCAGTGACCCCTGAGCAGTGCAGTGACCCCTGAGCAGTGCAGTGACCCCTGAGCAGTGCAGTGACCCCTGAGCAGTGCAGTGACCCCTCAGCAGTGCAGTGACCCCTGAGCAGTGCAGTGACCCCTGAGCAGTGCAGTGACCCCTCAGCAGTGTGCAGTGACCCCTCAGCAGTGTGCAGTGCTGCAGCCCCTCACCTTCTCTCCTCATGGTGGCCGAGTCCAGCTTGCCCTGCAGGATGTAGAGGCTGCCCGAGGCCGTCCTCACCTGGTTGTGTGCCACGCGCTCGGTGACAGCGTTGCTGTGCCACAGCAGGCCCCTCATGTCTCTGCGGGAACACAGAACATCAGGAATGGGAATACCAAGTTTTCTTTGCATAAAAGAAGGGGGTCCAGTCTGGAATTCTGATACTGCACAGGGCAGTGGCACTGATGCACATTCCTGAGGGATGCAGGTGCTGGCAGGATGTGCTCTGTGCTGGTTTCCTTTCCTGGCCTGGAACAGGAACAGCTCTGGCCTTGTCTGGCCACCTCTTGCCCACACAAAGGAATTGGTCTCTTCCTTGTTTTAAATGGTTTAACAACTACACCATCCCTTGGTGCTGGGTGCCCTGGGCTGCCCAAAGCAGCCTGTTTTACACTAAACTTCAATCACAAAACTGGGTCTTACTGCCGTTTGCCCTCCACGGAAATTGCCGTGTTGCCATCCATCACTTTAATCCTCCAGCTGCTCAGGCAGATGCTTTTCTGTTACAGAAAAAAATAGAAAAGAAAGCATTTTAAATGGTGTTTATTAGCCAGCACCTCTTCCGTGCTCAGGTCCAGTAACAACATCTCTTTTAGCCTCTTCTCCTTGGCTACAAACCTTGCCTATTAAAGGGCATCTGATCCTAATCTCAACCACAGCCACGATGAAGGTGAATTGTTTTTCTAATACAGGAAACCTGTCAGGCACACTTGGCCACACGGGGAGAACAAAACAAGTCACTTGCTTAATTTGAAGGGACTGCAATCCCGGATTTCTCCAGGGAGCAAGGGAAACTCAAGCCTTGGGCGGGTGTGCTTGTGCCAGGTTTCCAGGGAATCCCAGGGGTGCAGCACGCTTCCAAATACACTACCTTCCATACAGAAAGGTGGGAATACTGCCAGGCTGCAGACTGCTCTCCTAGGAAAGGATTCTGGTCCCACTTGACTCAACAGGAGTCCAGATGTTCTGTAGGAAAGTCAAGCCTTTTACCTCCCCAACAGCTGGGTAGATTCATGGATTCATCCCTAGCCTAACGCTGGGAAAGGTCTTTGCTCCTTGGATTTGAGTGGGCAGCCAAAAGCTGGAACCAACACAGTGGCTTGTGCACACTAAACCAAAAGGGCCTCTTTTACACACAAAAAAACCCCAGACCCTGAACATTTGTCATCTTGGAGTAAGGTAAAAAAGAAATCTTTTTGATGGGAAAATTTACTAGTAAAATCTAATGAAATAGAGTTTATTCTCTTCTGAGCACTCCTTGCTTTTGACAAGAAAAAACACAACTCTGAGCTACACACAGCCCGAGGAATCTCTCTTTCCCTAAAGGATTGCTTTCTCCCACCTCTTTGTCTGCTTTGCTAGCAGGTTGGTCGGTATGAGGTTTGTCCAAAGGGTCCTCAGGCTTTTCTGTCACCCTCTGCTTCTTTGGAAAGTGGACTGAGGGGCTAGCCAGCATAATGCTGCAGAAGCACTGGGAGGGCTTTGGGGAATTGCTCCCCAGAGTCTTTTCCACTTCCAGAGCAGCTTGGTTTTTAGCAGGCTGCAGCTCTCTTCTCTCTTCAGGAACCTCTGTATCTTTTGCTCCTCCATTTCCCCTCTTTTCTTTTACCTGATTATCATTTTTCAAAGGGGTGGAATTTACATTCAGAAAACTAATCACTTCACTCTGGGACATTTCACAATCAGCATCTATTGGTTCCACGAGGAAAATGTCCACATCATCCTCCTTATCGGTGTCCACTTCCTCAGGAGGCTCATCCCTGGGCTGCTCAGCACAGGTAGGCTTGACTAAAGGCTTCTCTGTGGTTGTGGAAGGAGGGATGTTCTGCTGGATGAGGTTTGAAGGTGTTGGATCTGCACATTAGAAAAAAAAAAAAGGAGTAACAAGGAAGTTAGTGATACTGAAGCATTGGAACAGGCTTGGGGGGGTGTCTCTGGGACAGAGTCAGTGGTGGCCTTGGGATGGTTGGACTCAGTGAGTCAGAGGGCTTTTCCAGCCTCGCCAGTTCCTTGGGGCTGTGACCCCAGGAGGCTGTCAAGTGTTTCCCAGAGCGGTCCCAAGTACCTTTGTGCTGCTGCTGCTGCTGCTGCAGTTTCTGCTTTATGCGCAGGAAGAACTTCTGGGGGCTCTCCAGCACAGGGGGCTCTGCAGCAGGCGGGGCCTGAGGGACCCACGGGAAAACCGACCCTGCAAAGCAACCACAGAGAAAACCTCCTTGGTCCGGAGAACAGAAACATTCCCGGGGGAATATGGTTTGTTGATGCCACTGCAGCACGAGATGCCTGAGTGTTCTGCAAACTGCACTCAGAATTACAGCTCTGTGCCTTCTATTTCAAGTGCTTTGAAGGCAAACAAACCGTTCTCTGGGAGTCACTGAGAGCCCGTGGCACTCACCGTGTCCCGGCTGGGCGGTGCCCCGGCCGTGTCCGGTGCCGGGGGTCAGGATCCTGTCGGTGGCACGGCTGTTACTGCTGCTGGGGGTCAGGATCCCGACGGTGGCACGGCTGTTACCGGTGCTGGGGGTCAGGATCCTGTCGGTGGCATGGCTCTGCCTGGTGCTGGGGGTCAGAATCACATCAGTGGCACGGCTGTGCCTGGTGCTGGGGGTCAGAATCACATCGGCGGCACGGCCCTGCCCGGTGCCGCGGCTCAGGATCACATCGGTGGCACGGCTGTGCCTGGTGCCGGGGGTCAGGATCCTGTCGGTGGCATGGCTCTGCCCAGTGCCGCGGGTCAGGATCCCGTCGGTGCCCAGGCTCTGCCCAGTGCTGGGGGTCAGAATCACATCGGCGCCACGGCCCTGCCCGGTGCCGCGGCTCTGGATCACATCGGTGGCACGGCTGTGCCTGGTGCCGGGGGTCAGGATCCTGTCGATGGCACGGCTGTTCCCGGTGCCGCGGGTCAGGATCCCGTCGGTGGCACGGCTGTGCCCGGTGCTGGGGGTCAGGATTACGTCGATGGTACCCCGGCCCTGCCCGGTGTTGGGGATCAGGATCCCGTCGGTGCCGGTGCGGCCCTGCCCGGTGCCGCGGGTCAGGATGCCGTCGGTGGCACGGCTTTGCCCGGTGCTGGGAGTCAGGATCCTGTCGATGGTGCCCCGGCCCTGCCCGGTGTTGGGGGTCAGGATCCCGTCGGTGCCCCGGCCCTGGCCGGTGCCGCGGGTCTGGATGCCGTCGGTGCCGGTGTGGCCCTGCCCGGTGCCGCGGGTCTGGATGCCGTCGGTGCCGGTGTGGCCCTGGCCGGTGCCGCGGGTCTGGATGCCGTCGGTGCCGGTGTGGCCCTGCCCGGTGCCGCGGGTCTGGATGCCGTCGGTGCCGGTGTGGCCCTGGCCGGTGCCGCGGGTCTGGATGCCGTCGGTGCCGGTGTGGCCCTGCCCGGTGCCGCCCCCGCGGCCCCGCTGCCGCTCCGCCCGCTCCTTCATCCGCTGGAAGATCTTGGCAGGGGTCTCCTGCCCGGGCCCCTCCGGGGCGCGGCGCTTCGGCGGCCGCTCTGCCGCGGGCCCGGCCCGGCCGTCCGGGACATCCCGCGGCCCCGGCCCCGGGGCAGCGCCCTGGGCCTGCAGCATCTCCTTCAGCGGCGTCAGCGTCCCCGCGGGGAGGCTGCTCAGCCGCACCGAGCGCATCGGGGGCTCGCCCCGGGCGGGGCGGCGGCCGGAGGCGGCGATCATGGCCCGGCTCCTCCCGGTCCCCTCCCGGCGGTCCCGGGTCAGTCCCGTCCCCTCACGGTGGGTCCCTCGAGGCGGTCCTGGGTCAGTCCCGTCCCCTCAGAGCGGCCCCGCGTTCAGATTCGAGCGCGGCCGCGCGCGCGCGTCACGGAGCGGCGTAGAGCGAGAGGGGTGTTTGGAGAGCACGGCCTGGCGGGCGCCATTGGAACGGGCGGGGACAGGAAGGGGCCATGCCGGGGCTCCCCCCGTTCCGGCCCGGTGGTTCAGTCCACGCTGAAGGCGGGCTCCGCGGCCGTTGGAGCTGAGGGGAGGGCGGGACTGAGGGGCGGCCCCGGCTCTGAGGGGCGGTCCGGGCTCTGAGGGGCGGCCCCGGCTCTGAGGGGCGGTCCGGGCTCTGAGGGGCGGTCCGGGCTCTGAGGGGCGGTCCGGGCTCTGAGGGGCGGTCCGGGCTCTGAGGGGCGGTCCGGGCTCTGAGGGGCGGTCCGGGCTCTGAGGGGCGGTCCGGGCTCTGAGGGGCGGTCCGGGCTCTGAGGGGCGGTCCGGGCTCTGAGGGGCGGTCCGGGCTCTGAGGGGCGGTCCGGGCTCTGAGGGGCGGCCCGGGCTCTGAGGGCTCTGAGGGGCGGCCCCGGCTCTGAGGGGCGGCCCGGTCGAGGCTCCCCGGCAGCGGCTGAGCCGCAGGCGGTGCAGGAGGAGCCCTCCCCGTGTGCTGGAGCTGCGGCCGCGTCGGGAGGAAGGAGGGCGGTCGGGGCAGCGGCTGCTCCCGCCCCTCACACAGGGACAGCCCCGCAGGGGGGACAGCCCCGGACAGCGTGTCCTGCCCGCAGGTACATAAATGAATTAATCAGTCAATAAATAAATAAATAAATAAACAAACACCAACCAGGTGTGAGCAGCAGCCCCGCCCGAGCCCAGTGTGCCTGCGTGCAGAGCTTTGGAAAGAGCGATAAATGCAGCCCATAGCTGTTAAATACGGGGTTAATTAGAGCTCTGGAAGCCCGGGCGGGCTGGAAGATTCCGCAGTAAGGTCTCTTGGTTCCCAGTGAATAACGCATTAAAAAGCACCCAGCACCACACAAACAACACACAGTGAAGCACAGGTGCCCCCGGCAGCCCAGCACTAACGAGCTAATTAACAGGGGGATCAGCTGTGTCTGACCCTTAAATCAGTCCCGGGAGGCGGGCGAGAGTCACCTCTGGGGGAGAAACCACTTCGGTGCGTGCCTGTTAATAACAAATAGCTGCATCGAAAGAAAAAAAAAATATATCAAAAGTAGTTATGTTGGATACTTTGTGGTACTGTTGCAACTTTTTAGAATAATTCGAGTCTTTGGGCTTCTTACAGGAGCAGCCGCGTTTTCTAGAGCAGACAGGGATGCCGTGCTTGCATCCCCTTTACCTTCCCAGAACTGCTGGCCGGAGGGGAGCGCAGGGACACTGTGAGGGACCACAGGGACACTGTGAGGGACCACAGGGACACTGTGAGGGACCACAGGTAGGTGTGGCAGGGGAGGGGGGCACGGGCTGCGAAGGGAAGAGAAGGGAAGGGTCGCTGCAAGCACTGGGGAAGCGGGAAGGAGAACGTGGAACAGTTCGGAATGGCAAGAAAGGGCTGCGTTTGGATTTTACATGAGTTGTTTGTTGCGTGTCTGACCGTGGTTTGTGATCCACGGACTCCGTACAGCCGGCACGGCTTCACTGGGTTCATTCCTTCCTAAAAAGCTCGACCCCCCCGTTCAACCCCCAATTTCCTCCTTATCTCTAATGATAACTTAGTGCTCCCATGGTTTAAGTACTTATCAGCTCAGCTTCCGCCCGAAGCAGCAAAAGCAAAGGAAGTTTGTTTGGCTCCAGTCACTTGCAGCAGCCACCACAGTGCTTCCTTTCAGGAGCAAAAACGGATCCACAGAAAGTCAAGGGAGTGGTAATTCTTTTTTTCTAGCAACAAGCGTGTGTGTGAGATTTGGGGGTGTAACTGAGGTACCTGTAGAATTCCTATTATAATTTTTTTTAGCACTACTAAGCAAGTCCCCCCTTG
Organism: Pyrocephalus nanus; assembly: GCA_038380795.1. Taxonomy (NCBI): domain Eukaryota; kingdom Metazoa; phylum Chordata; class Aves; order Passeriformes; family Tyrannidae; genus Pyrocephalus; species Pyrocephalus nanus. The sequence continues at coordinate 63,096,850 of CM076265.1, read as the reverse complement.
ACTGTAACATTTTTAAGCTTTTTTTGCTGTTTCGTTGTTCCAGTAAGGAAGAGATCAGGTTAATTATCTAGAGAAAAAAGACTAATCCAGATTAAGCAGAGAAAGCCGTTGAGGAACCAGGAGTTAATGTGGTTGTTGTTGGGTGTGTGGCTGGGCAGCAGCTGTGTGTGCCCAGCAGAGCTGGCTCTGGGAGAGCATCTACACCTGGAGACAATTCAATAATCAAGAAAGGGCGAATTTGGCCCCAGGTCCCACTTCCAGGTGACTTGTCAGCCTTATCAGCTCCTTGTGCCATGGGTTTACAAGGAAGCCCCTGTGCTTTATTTGGGATGTATCCACGTTAATCTCAGGAACTGCCAGAAAGGACCTGAAATTGGACATCTTGATGGTTCTGTTTGAGGAAACTGCTGATGCCAGTCAAAATCTCCCTGGAAAAATGGGATTCATAATGGGACAGATCATGATTGCATGACAAAGGGTTTTCCAAGGTCCTCTTTCACACTTCCTCGCTCTTCATTTCCCAGTGGAGATGCAATCCACATTCCAAATCCAAGCTGCTGGCCTTTCCTGACCTGGCTGGTGTAAGTTAAGGAGGCATCAGCTGCAGAAATACAAACCAAAAAGTCTCTGTAAAGCACATAAAGCCCAGTAACCTCAGTCAGGTCACTACAAGTGTGGGGGAAAACTGGAAAAGAACCCACCCCAAAACACCACTTGCATGCTGTTTGGCTGAGAGGTCTATGCTTTTCCATGCTTTTTTTTCATGGAAATATTTCAGGAGTTTTTTTTTCTTTTTTGGGGAGACCCTTTTGACAGGTCCTGTGAATGAAGCAATCCTATAAATTATATATATATGTGTGTAGTAAGTATAGAGGCATAAGAATAAATGTCTGGAGTTTACCCTTCTTTCACATTTTTGAGATCTTAAATCCATTAATTGCTTGGCTGCAAAACACACTCCTAATGCTTCCTTTGTTTGGGGTGGGTGGAAGAAAACCGTATTTCATATATTTATACACATACAGGTCTGTAGAGGATGGTGTATTACTGGCTTTCAAATACAGAACAGTCTTTGTTAAACCCATTTTAACCTTTCCCTGCTGCAAGTTGCTGATGCCAGTTTGGGCCCTGCTCCCCTTCCTTCTGCTATGACTGAGGGATGATTTTGGTTACAGAGGTCGTAATGCACATTTTTGATCAAACCAGCTGGGTGACTTTCTCAAAACAAAAACAGTTTATGATGCCTAAATGAGGTTTGGTCTGTGATTTCCAGTGTACCTTTGGGATCTCCCTTAGCTGGGAGGACAATCCTTGTTGCCTTTGAGAGGTTGGATATTGTTTGTTTGGAAGAACACTGGATTTATGAGCAGGTTCTATAATTTGTGTACCATTTCTAACATGTGCTCCATGTCCCTGGGCAGACACCTGAGGAGGCTCTGTAGGCTGTGCTTTCAGCACTGGGTTGTGGAATTTATTATTTGGGGCGTGAGTTTTGCTCTCAGTGTATCAGCAGTGAATCCATTTGCATTCACCCTGCTCCTGCTTATTTAGTCATTTTGCTGGGAATGCAAATGTCTTAGTGAAACTAATTTGTTTTGCTGGGCAAGGTTTGCCCTTTATTTGAACTTTATTCATGACTGGGGAGATATTCTGTGGAATAATGGACTGGAAGCTGGGATGGTATGGCCTGTGTGAACCTCTGGGGTCATCGAGTCCAGCCATCCACCAGCACCGTGTTCACTGCTGAGCCGTGGCCTCGAGTGCCACATCCACAGGTTTTTGGGATGCTTCCTGGCACAGGTTGGGCAGAGAAGCTGTGGCTGCCCCTGGATCCCTGGAAGTGTCCAAGGCCAGGTTGGATCAGCCTGGGCTGGTGGAAGGTGTCCCTGCCCATGGCAGGGGTGGCACTGGGTGGGCTTTAAGCCCTTTCCCACCCGAGCCAGCTCTCAGCCCGCTGTGCAGGTGGCACTCTCATCCCTCTGCGGTACCTGCACTGCCGGCGGCTCCTCAGGGAGCGCATTTCCCGCCGCATCCAGGGGGAAGGGCTGGCTCTCAAACATTCCGGGGTGCTGGGGAAGGGCTGGCTCTCAAACATTCCGGGGTGCTGGGGAAGGGCTGGCTCTCAAACACTCCGGGGGTGCTGGGGAAGGGCTGGCTCTCAAACATTCCGGGGGTGCTGGGGAAGGGAGAGCCCTGCGCTCCGTGCGGGCTGTGTGATCCCAGCAGAGCGCTGTCTCCACGAGATGGCAGGAGCTGCCTTCCCTGTTCCCGGGCCCTGGAGCGGGCGCTGGCCAGCACGGCCGGTTCCTGAAGCGCTCGTGTGACAGCATGGTTATCCGCGGTGCTCGAGGCTCGGCACCTCGGCGTGTCCCGGCTGGCAGCACGCGTGGTGGGAGCTGAGTCAGCATTCCCTGCCTCTGGAAAGCTGTGCCCCCCGCACACACACGGTGTAGCGCTGCTGCTCCCGCTCTCACGGGCCCCCAGCCACGAGAGAAGCGTTCTGGCCACACACATCTTTAAACTAATTCCTTGCCTTTCCCATATTGTTGCTGATGGAGTGCGTTCCATACTGTTCCCTCTGTGCTTGGCTGCTGCCTTCCTGTTTCAGTGGCAGTGTGTTCCTGCCTAATTCCTAACCCTGGATCTCGTGCTGGCCCTGCCCTTTCCCTCCCTGGTGTGTCCCTGGAAGCAGCTGGAAGCACAGAGTCCTGCCACTGTGCCTCTGCTTCTGCTCCTTGGAATTCGGGCTCTGAAGCTCTGCTTGCACAGGGGCAGCAGGAATTTCATACCCTCGTGGTCAGCATCTTCCCCTGCACGTCCTCAGATGCTCGAATGAGAGCTTCCAGTTTGGTTATTAATTACAATTCTGGCACGAGGTGTTTCTGTAGGGCATTGAGGTCCAGTTTTTATTAAATCCAATCAGTTTTGCAGCATCCTGGTAATTAATCTGCCACCCAAACCCCAGCACTCCCAGCCTGCCTCATGCTGCCTGTCTGGTTGGGCACATTAAACGTTCTGGAGCTCACAAAAATGGCTTGAAAGTTTCCTGAAAGTTATCTGTGATTAGCTGAGGTTGGGGTTGGTTCATAATCTTAGTTAAAACAGCCACTGTTAACTAGAAAATATCTTGTTGTTACCATCAAAAATGAAGATCCCACCCAGCATCTTCACAATCACAAAGAATGGATATTTTATGCATTCTCTAATACTAACAGTTACTGTATTCCTTCCCAATAACAGATCCAAGCTATTATAATGGTTTTCCCATTATTGTTCTTGTAAAACATCCCTGTTGTCCTTTACCTCCTTGGGAAGGATTTTTTTTTTTTACTTGTCTCTATCACTTTTGTCAAAATTTGAGTGTATTCCCTAAGTGGTCTCTTTGAGTACCGTCCACTGAGAGCAGGGCAGTGTGTCTGATTTTTATTTGGGAGACAGGTTTATCGTTCCTGTTCTTAGGAAGCAGCACCTTGGAGTGTGGAGTGTCCTGGGTTTGGCTGGGGTACAGTTAATTTTCTTCCCAGGAGCTGGTGCAGGGCTGTGGGTTGGATTTGGGGTGAGGATAAACCACAACACAGAGTCGTTCCCTGGGGAGCTGAAGTGGCTTCCCAGTGTCATAACCTGTCCCAGGATTTGGCAAGAAGTTATGCAAGAGTAACAAAGGAGTTACTCATAATTAGGGCTGAATGACAGGGACAGTTTGGCTGCTCCTGGCAGGGTTGTACTGCAGAGTTTCCATTCATGGAGGAGAAACCACCTCAGAAGGAACAAATGTATCACAACTTGTGTGTTTGAAGAGCCCCTGAGCCAAAAAGGTGCCAGCTAGGGCAGAGCTTGGGCAGAGTCCTGTGGCTTTCCTGCCTTTTCACTGTGGCCTAAGCTGGAAAGCCTCCCTGTGTAATTCCCTGCCACCTCAGCTCTGCTAATTGGAACCAGGAAAAGCCCCGTTTCCCTCAGTTGTTGAAGCCACACGGTGGTAATTTCCTTCTCTCTCGGAGTGTTACTGCAGTGGTTATGAGATTTACCCTAATCTGCATTAATGCTGCCTCTTAGCATTGGTTTAGGAAGGAGACCAAAAACCCACACGGAGCTCCAAAGGGCTGTTATGGAACAGTGGCTGGCAGAGCACTGGAGATCCATCCTTTATAGGGAATAATAACTGTTAATGCACTCCTTAGCATTTCAATGTCATGATTAAATATTCCAGAGCCTTCTTAATTGAATATTTTATATTCGTGCAAATGGCCCTGATCCTCACCATGGCATACTAATTCCTGGGAAGGGAGGGAGCCCAGGCTGCAGGGACACCCTGCAAGCAGGGCCTCTGCACAGGATGGCAGCCAACAGCTCCTGGGCAAGTGCCTGGCCATGGCAGCCATGTGGGGGTGATGTCAAGGCCTTTGCACTTGGGGTTTGGGGTTCCAGAGCCCCACAGTTGGTTTGCTGTTGGTTCTGTCAGTAAGGAAGTGTCTCAGGGGATTAAAATGCCCCAGGTAGCAGCCACCATCCTGTCAGGGACACCAGTGGGGGATTCTGGAGTGGGAGAAATTCACCTTTCCCCTCGTGCTACAGTTCAAGAAAGTGTCAGACTTCTGTTCCTCTAAAGCCAGCAACACTGGAAGGTTTGACAAGCTCCAAAACCCAGTTAGTGACCCCCCTCAGGAGATGGTGGGGACCGGCTGAGGGGGCTGGGGGGGCTCAGCCTGCAGAAAAGGAGGCTCAGGGGGGACCTTCTGGCTCTGCAATCCCTGACAGGAGGGGGGAGCTGGGGGGGGTCGGGCTCTGCTCCCAGGGAACAGGGACAGGAGGAGAGGGAACGGCCTCCAGCTGGGCCAGGGCAGGCTCAGGTGGGACAGCAGCAGGAATTTCTCCCTGGAAAGGGTGGTCAGGCCCTGGCAGGGGCTGCCCAGGGAGGTTTGGAGTGCCCAGCCCTGGAGGTGTCCAAGGCAGGCCTGGAGTGGCACTCAGTGCTCTGGGCTGGGGACAAGGTGGGGATGGGCACAGGGGGATCCATGGGCTGGGAGGGCTTTTCCAGCCTCAGGGATTCTGGGATTCCAAGTTTCCCAATTCAGTGCTCTCCCAGCAGAGCTCCACTGCAGAGTGACTGGGAGTAGATGTTGCTCTAAATTCCAAAGGCATTCCTTCCTTCACTCTCTCTCTTCCTCACATTTGAATGAGAATAATGAATACAAAATTACCAAGTCATTAAGATTCTGCAGGAGGCAGATTCTGCCCATTCTTTAGTGAGGGTGAGGTTCATCCATCCCTTCAGGGTGAAATTTAGTGTCAGTTGTACAGTTTTTATAGTCTAACCACAGTTTTTTGGCTGCACCAGCTTTCTCTCCAGTGAGACTAAGCACTGGTGGCATCTCCTTCCTTCCCATCTCTCCCGTTTAGATAAAATCTGATTTAACTGCAGCACTTCCGAGACAAGGAGAATAAAAGCTGGTAATAAAATTATTTCCCAAGAGCGTTGACATCCCAGCTGGCTGGAGCTCCCCGGGCCTGGGAGTTCCACGGGCTGATGGAAAATGTGGATCTGCGAGGGCAGCGCTAATGCAGGGAGAAGGGAGGCAGATGGCACTGTGGGTTGCCATGGATACTCCGGGCGCGTGGCTCGGCCGGCCCTTTGGATGGCAGCATTCCAGAGCCGTGGGAGCGGGAGGGATCCTGTCCCAGCCCCGTGCTGGAGGGAATGCCGGCAGTGCTGCTTGGCAGTTCCTCCTGGGAATGAGGAGCATTCCTGCGAGGGTTCCTCTGTCCCGGCAGTGCCACAGCTCCCTGGGGCAGCAGGGGGGCTGGGCAGGGCTTTAGGACCCTCGTGTTTTGGGAACTCAGCCCATGTAACCGTTCCCTATGCAGAGTTTGTGCATAGCCTGTGATTCCAGCGATCCCTGGTACTGATCCTTCTTCCTGTTGGTGCCTGGGGATCGCTGTGCTGGAGGAGATAATTCTGAGCTTGTGTTGCTAAAGAGCTTCGGGCAGAGATGCCCCTGGGAGCTGGAGCAGAGACTTTGTCTGATTTTACACTGCTGAAATACAGGGCCAGTGATCTGTGCCTCCTGTGGTGCTGGCACCACTGTGATCCTGGCTTCTGGAATGTTCCAGGCCAGGTTGGACGGGGCTTGGAGCAACCTGGGCCAGTGGAAGGTGTCCCTGCCCATGGCAGGGGGTGGCACTGGGTGGGCTTTAAGGTCCCTTCACAACCCAAACCATCCTGGGACTCTGTGATTATTAAAAACAAGTAAAGAAAGAGTATCCACCTGTCCTGAGGAAACACAAACCTATAAATTAATTGTGAGGAAATGTCAGATTTCTGGACTTTGCTCAGCATCCTCTAATTAATTCTTGTTATTCCCTTTGCTTTCATAACTCATTTTTATTAAACCCAACATCTGTTGTCTGTTTGAAGTTGATGAAAACATTCCTTAATTGTTTTCTAACATTGTTATTAAATTTCCAAAAGCAGCAGTAGCACCACAAAAATATCTTTCTTCCTTTTTCCTGCTCCCAGCCAGGAGGAGCTCCAGTGTTGGGAGAGGCTGCCCAGGGCAGTGGTGGAGTCCCCAGCCTGGGGGAATTTAAAATCCTTGTGGATGTGGCACTTGGGGACATGGGGCAGTGCTGGGGATGGTTGGACTCCATGGGCTCAGAGGGCTTTTCCAGCCTGAACGATTCCAACCCAAACCAGTGTGGGACTCTATGGCAGTCAGCATTGCTGATGGGCAGATAATCAAGAAAAGGAAAGGAGCAGAATTCAAATATTAGACCAACTTGAGAAATTTACTGGAATATTCTTTGGCTTCTGTTTGAAGAATTAACCACAGGTATAAAAGGAGACTCTGAAATGTGAACCCTTCAGAGGTGCAGAGGGGGAAGGGTTCTGTGTTAGGAAGTGAGGGATGATCCTTCCTGGGAGTGCTTTTATTCTCTGGAGGATCTCTTGGCAGTTCTTTCCTCAGCAGGGAAAACCATCCTTCCCTTTGGTGTATTCCCTGCTCCTGCAAAAACAACATCAGCTGAGCTGCTCTAATGACACTTCCTCTGCCAAGGTCTTTATTCAGAGTGACATTTTTATTCTGGCGTGGTATGGAGATTGTTCCGTCCTTATGGCCTCATCTCAGTGTATCCTCCCTTCCCAAATCATCTGTAGGAGATCATCAGGGTGTTTGTCCCTTAAGATGGACACAGCTGTAAAACCAGTTCTTAGGGGGTGACATGGGTGTCCCAGCTGGGCCCCTGCAGCCTCTCCCCAGCCCTGGCCACAGTCCAAGTGAAAGGAAGGAGGAATCCCGTGCTCCTGTCAGGGCTCACTCACGCTGCTGAGGGACCTCTGCCACCTCGTGCCATGAAATGACCCTCAGATAAGCACAGCTTTATTTGCCCACTCTCTGGGAGACAAAGTCGGTTTTACCTGATATTCAGTTCCTGCTGCCCACGTTGAAGGAATTATAAATGGAATCAGCAGGCAGTGGTGTGGCAGTGACAGCTTGGAAATGCCAAACTGCTCACGCTTTTACGGGAAAATCCATCCCTGTGCAAGATGGGGGGCTGCCCTTGCTGGCTGCTCTCCCTGGGAAAAGAAAGGCAAAGAAACTGTTCCCGTGCCATAAAGGAAAAGCAGTTTTGTTGTTTGAAGGATTTGGGACGTTTCCAAATTGTTCTGTTGAGAAGCAGGGAAATAAATATGTATTGTAAAATGACTTGAATTTGGGCTGGCACCAAAACTCCCCATAGAGCAAGGATCCTAAAATCCTGCGAGAACTCCAAGCTGGGAATGGGCAGGCATTGCTGCCTCCATGAGCTCCACAGGGTCTGGGAAAAGAGGAATGATTCTGGCAATGGCACGGTGCAATGACCAGTCACTGCTGCAGCAGCCCTGTAACCCAGATACCTGAGTGTGCATTTCCCACACACATCCTGCCACGGGGCATCCAGGGGCACTGATCCTGTTTCCCAGTGACTTTGGGAAAGGGAGCCTGGTGAGGGGCACAGGATGGACCATCCCAAATTCCCCCCACTCCAGCTCCTCCAGGTCCCTGCCTGCCCTGGCAGCTCCAGGGTGCAGTTCCCTGCCATTAAGTACAGGAGCAGCAAGCCAGCCTTGGAAGTTTATTTATAGATCCCTGAGATGCACAGTTCTTGCATTTTATTAACAAGGCAGGAACAGGAGGAGTTTTTGATCCAGGGCTGCATAAAATGCTGTGAATTTCTCCTGGAGGCTGCACTGGTTTAACCTCTGACAGGTGATTAATGATTCACTCCCAGAGCTTCACTGGTGGCTTGTGCAAGGCCTGTGTGGAGCACGTGTGCTTCACCACCTTGTGCTCATGGAATACAGGCAGCTGGGCTGGCTTGTGGGAATTAATCCAAGTGTTCAGCACCCCAGATTTGCCAGGAGCTGTAAAACAGGGATTATTCACCTGGAGAACATGTCATGACACAGCCAGCCCTGCAAGGGGATGAGGCCAGTGCTTCCTTCTTTCTTCTGCTGGTCTTCTGTGCCCATGTGCAGTTTGGCCACTGCTTTGGGCTGCAGGGCTGAAATGATCTGATCTCTCTGGGCTGCCTGTCCCTGCTGCTCCTGGGGAGCATCCACCAGGGATCCCTGGAGAGAGTGGAATGGCTTGGATTGTGCTCCCATGGTCAGCACTGTACTCAGCTGGGTCCTGCTGACCCTTCAGCAGAGCTTTGTTAACTTTTTAAAGGCTTTTCCTTTTCTTTGATGTTCTTCCCACCACTTGTTCTGCTCTCTCACAGATCTCTTGCACAGGAGCAGAGCCCGACCCCCCCCGGCTCCCCCCTCCTGTCAGGGATTGCAGAGCCAGAAGGTCCCCCCTGAGCCTCCTTTTCTCCAGGCTGAGCCCCCCCAGCTCCCTCAGCCCCTCCTGCTGCTCCAGCCCCTTCCCAGCTCCGTTCCCTGCCCTGCCCACGCTGCAGCCCCGCAGTGTCTCCTGTCAGGAGGGTTGGTGCTCCCTCTGCATCCCCTGGGCTGGCAGGAGGAGGATGCAGCCCGAGGAAGGCTCTGTGGCCCCTCAGGGTCAGGGGCTGTGGCTCCACAGCAGCTCGTGGGGTTTGGAGAAGGGAGACACTCCAGTCACACCACGTGCTCAGGGACTGGGCTCTGAAAGCCATTAATCATGTGGCATTAAGGCAGTTAATCAAGTCTCGGGAACTGACAAAAGATTGTCCCTGAGGCTTTTTTACCTTGAATATCTTTGGAAAATGGTAGTTTCAGTTTTCCACTCGGCTGCCCCTGCGGGAGCCTTCATTTCCTCCAGCAGAGCCCAAGGTCAGCCTGAGCCAGCACATGCTGAGCTGGGACTGGAACCAGCACCACCAGTGCCAGCAGGGGTTCCAGGAGCTTACCTGGGGTAAGAGCAAGTGCTGCAGCCCTCAGGCCTTCTCATCTGGAGCCTGAGATGCTCCTTGGCCAAAAGCACCCAAGGAGGTGTTTTGGGCAGTGTCAGTGCCGAGCCCCGGGCACGGGCTCCGCTCACGCTCTCCCAGTTCCTGCTGAAACACCAATTCAGCTGATCTTCTCTCATTCCATAGTTTATGTCATTAACTCCAGACTTGCTCCACATGCTGGCTCTGCCCTCTTGGCTGGCTGCTGCTCCCTGTGCATCAGACCCGGCGGTGCAAACCACCAGGGCCCCAAAGTCACTCGGGGTGATGCTGAGCTGTTCCCTCACAGGGATGTGACGCTTCCCTGGAAAATCCCACCCTGGAATTTGTGTGCACTGTGGGCAGCTCAGGGAAAGGCACACTGGGGAAGGGATGGGGGGTTTATTGGAGACTTGGAGAGGCCATGGACATGGAATGGCTTTCCACTGCCAGAGGGCAGGGAGAGATGGGATATTGGGAAGGAATTGCTGGCTGGGAGGGTGGGCAGGCCCTGGCACAGGTTGGGCAGAGAAGCTGTGGCTGCCCCTGGATCCCTGGAAGTGTCCAAGGCCAGGTTGGAGCACCCTGGGCTGGTGGAAGGTGTCCCTGCCATTTCCTCCTTCCCAAATGGAACAAGGAGCAGCTGGTTTGTGTCCTCTTGCAGGACTGCACTGGAGCAGGGTTATTATCCCATCATTCCCGTGTGGAACAGGGCTCAGGCCATGTTCTCCATCCAGTTCTGCTGATGGCAATGCCAGCAGTCCCGTTCCCGGTGCCCCTTCCCTGGAAGGCAGGTGGAGCAGCTTCCCATCGCCGCTCCCTGTAATTGCCGCCGGGAGCAGCAGGTGGCGGGCCCAGCCTGGATATCATCCCTGCTGCCAGCCGCGGGAATGGCCGGGAACAGCGACACGGCAGCCTTGGAACAGCTGTTTAATTCGTGTTTCTTACCCTGCCTGAGCACCGCAGAGGGGTGGGATGAGCCGTGTTGGCTCCTCGTGCGGGTCCTGCCAACGCCTTCCCCGGGCAGGAGATGGCATGGAACAGACTGCCCGCTGAATGACTGCCCAGCCTTTTCTGCATGGGGAGGAACATCCCAGAGTTCACCCTGTGAAGGACTGGGGTTGAAGATCAGCCCAGGCCGTGGGTGATCCCCTCAGCTGGGTGTCCACAGTGCAGCGTGGCTGGTCCTGACAGATTCTCTGTTCCACTTGTTTCACCTCATGCCTTAAAGTCTGGGGCAGGGCTTGGAATTCAGAAACTCCCAGACTGGTTTGGGTGGGAAGGGACATTAAAGCCCACCCAGTGCCAGCCCTGCCATGGGCAGGGACACCTTCCACCAGCCCAGGGTGCTCCAAGCCTTATCCAGCTTGGTCTTGGACACTTCCAGGGATCCAGGGGCAGCCATAGCCTCTCTGGGCAACCTGTGCCAGGGCCTGCCCACCCTCCCAGGGAAGAATCCTTCCCAACAGAAACAGTGACTGGAAATTTGTCTGAGGAATCACCCTCCTCTAGAGCAGCAGGAGGGGCTGAGGGAGCTGGGGGGGCTCATCCTGGAGAAAAGGAGGCTCAGGGGGGACCTTCTGGCTCTGCAATCCCTGACAGGAGGGGGGAGCTGGGGGGGGTCGGGCTCTGCTCCCAGGGAACAGGGACAGGAACAGAAGGAATGGCCTCCAGCGGGGCCAGGGGAGGCTCAGGTGGGACAGCAGCAGGAATTTGGTCATGAAAAGGGTTGTTAAACATTGGCAGGGGCTGCTCAGGGAGGTTTGGAGTGCCCAGCCCTGGAGAGATTTCAGAGCTCTGTGGATGTGGCACTCGGGGACACGGGGCAGGACAGCCTAAAGCCTGAGGGAGTGCAGGCTCAGCCCTGGAGGCCAAACCCAGGCTGGCTTTTAGCACAGTGGTTTTTGTCTGTGCTGTGGCTGTTGGGAGCAGGGGGTGCAGCAGGAGGTGCAGCTGCACTGCTCCCTGCTGGAATGCTTTCCTGCAGCTGCACTGCTCCCCGCTGGAATGCTTTCCTGCAGCTGCACTGCTCCCCGCTGGAATGCCTTCCTGCAGCTGCACTGCTCCCCGCTGGAATGCCTTCCTGCAGCTGCACTGCTCCCTGCTGGAATGCCTTCCTGCAGCTGCACTGCTCCCTGCTGGAATGCCTTCCTGCAGCTGCACTGCTCCCCGCTGGAATGCTTTCCTGCAGCTGCACTGCTCCCCGCTGGAATGCTTTCCTGCAGCTGCACTGCTCCCCGCTGGAATGCCTTCCTGCAGCTGCACTGCTCCCTGCTGGAATGCCTTCCTGCAGCTGCACTGCTCCCCGCTGGAATGCTTTCCTGCAGCTGCACTGCTCCCTGCTGGAATGCCTTCCTGCAGCTGCACTGCTCCCTGCTGGAATGCCTTCCTGCAGCTGCACTGCTCCCTGCTGGAATGCCTTCCTGCAGCTGCACTGCTCCCTGCTGGAATGCCTTCCTGCAGCTGCACTGCTCCCTGCTGGAATGCCTTCCTGCAGCTGCACTGCCCCCTGCTGGAATGCTTTCCTGCAGCTGCACTGCTCCCCGCTGGAATGCCTTCCTGCAGCTGCACTGCTCCCCGCTGGAATGCCTTCCTGCAGCTGCACTGCTCCCCGCTGGAATGCTTTCCTGCAGCTGCACTGCTCCCTGCTGGAATGCTTTCCTGCTCCTCACTGCAATGCCGTCCTGCTGCTCCCCTCAGCCCTGAGCACAGAGCAGCACAGCAGCAGGATGAAGGGACTAGGGAGCCATTTGGAAGGGTTTTAAACCCTGCTTGCACATCAGTCTGCAGTGTCCTCACTCCATTAATATTCCAGGGGAGGAATGTAACACAGCCATCTCCTGATTACGCTGCTGATTACGGGGCATCATTATCTGTCCCTCTCGGAGCTCTCAGCCAGCTCTGTGCTTTGAAGCTGCACACAAATAATGAAGGTGCAGAGCTGAGAGCACCTTCTCTCTCTGTATCTCCAGGTAAAATCCCTGCTTTGATTTATTACCTCCCCTAAGAAAAGCAGGACATAAATTACGGAGTGTTGCCGGATCTCTCCGCTCTCCCAGACAAGGCTATTTGCTAAATAGTCTATTTGAAGGTCTTTTGATGCTGCCAAACATCCTGGCAGGGTTTACCTGGAAACAGGGGTTCTTGATGAGTTCCACTATTCAAATAGAAAGGAGTTTCTTTTCTTGCCCAGGAGATGTGTCTGAAATGGAGAACACAGTCCATGCTTTTCATCTGCAGCCATGGGATCACCCTCAGTGGGTAGGGAGAGTTCCAGCCGTGGGATTTCTGGAGAGATCTGTCCATGGGTTCAGGGTCAGCCTGCAGGACAGACAGACAAAGAACAAAGTGAGAGGACTAAAACTAAACTCGGGGCACAGATTGTCCTTGGTGTGCAAGGGCCCCAAAGTGGTTGAGGAGCACTTGTGTGGAGCTGCTGGAACTGCAGCAGCCCCAGAGAGTCCCATGGACTTGTGTGTCCAACTGGAATGAGCCATTCTCTCTAGGGAGGCTGTCCTTGGCCATCACCCAGCTCTCCTGGGCCCCCCTTAGGGACAAATCCCCATCAGTGCTGCCAGTGAGGTGCATGAGGAGCCTGCAGTGATGTCCTTCTGAAGCCCACACTGACATTTGCACTGTTTGTCTTTCTTGTCCTCCTGGGCTCTTCTTCATCATAAATTGAAGTGTTTTTTGTTCAGATCTGTCTTCCAGTTGTCCCAGTTCCCTGGGATTGTCAGTCTGTTTGCCCAGGCTGCTCACAGACCGCCCCGGGTCGGTGCCTGCTGTGCCTGCCATGCCTGGGGTGCTTTTGCTGGCCCAGGCTGCTCAGGGCACAGCCAGACAATACCAGCAGCAGGGATATGCAGAGGCACACTCAGCTGTCCCTGGTCATGGATAACTGCTCTCTCAGTGGGATGTTCTGGCTTCCTCTGCTTTGTTCCATCCATGTTTCCCTGGCTCGCCTGGAAATGTCAGGCCAAAGAGCCTCAGAAGGATTATTAAAGTCAGAATAAATGACATTTACTGTCTGGTGCTTTCCCAAAGCCTGTTATCCAGGCACAGGGAACATGAGAGGTTTTAAACCCTGCCTGCCTGTTCCTTTCCCTTTTTTCTGCCGTGTCTCTTCCAAGAATAAATCCCCTTGGAGTTTTGCTGGGATAAATAATGACTGAGTGAATGTGATCGTTACCTGCAGCGCTGGGCACGGTGCCCCGTGGGCAGGGAGGGCTCAGCTCCCACAGTGAGCTCTGCTCTGGAGCAAACCCTGGCACCAGGAGGGACAGGGACGGGACTGGGAGCACTGGGAGCCTCACTCCCTGCTGTGCCCTGTCCTGGAGAGGATCCTCAGAGCTCCCACAGCCCAGAGGTCCAGGAAAAGCCTTGTCCTCGTGGCAGATATCGTGTCAAAAAGGCTTTAGGCTGTCCTGGAATGATGGAATTGTTTGGGTTGGAAAAGCCCTCCCAGCCCATGGATCCCCCTGTGCCCATCCCCACCTTGTCCCCAGCCCAGAGCACTGAGTGCCACTCCAGGCCTGCCTTGGACACCTCCAGGGCTGGGCACTCCAAACCTCCCTGGGCAGCCCCTGCCAGGGCCTGACCACCCTTTCCAGGGTCCCCCCTGAGCCTCCTTTTCTCCAGGCTGAGCCCCCCCAGCTCCCTCAGGAGTTCTCCAGCCCCTTCCCAGCTCCGTTCCCTTCCCTGCCCACACTCCCCGTGGGATTTCCCTGGCACACTGAGCTGACCTGGCCACTGGGCTCTCCTCTTTCAGGAGCACTTCCCATCTGAGCAGAGTCTTCCAAGGAATAAACAGGTTTGGCTTTGGGGTTCCAGCCCCTTCCCAGCATTTGCTGCACGTGCCAAGAGCAGCCCAAGGATTGCTGTAGTTGTGGCAAGCGTTTCCTTGGATGTGATTTCCCAAAAGCTTTCAGCTCTCCCGTGGCAGTTTGTCTCTAATTGCAGAAATAACGAAATGCCTTTGAGCATATTTATTCACTTGAGTTTTATTTTAGTTACTCATTACAGCAGTGTTAGTAACAGCCTGCAGGGAAGGAGCAGGATTGCATTTGAGCTGCAGAGAGCCAGAGACGAGTTGGTTTAAAATTTTGCTTAATGGACTGTTACGTCCTCGGCAGAGTTTGTCTTTCCTGCCATTTTTGTTTCCCCTTTTGCCACTTGATGTCTCAAAACCAGAAATAAAAGGCAACTGAGTTATCAAATGCCATGAATGCCAGGTTTGGTGAAAATCAGCCCTTCAGGGAAATTGATTTTATTGCCAGTGAAATATGAAATCTGATGTTATTTGCTGTGGAAGGAAGGTGAGCCTTGCTTTGTTAGCACACTGTGGACTCGTTCCTCACTGAAACTAAAGGTTGGGTTTGGCTGCTCAGGAGCTGTTCAGAGATAGAAGAGAGAGAAAGGACTGGCTGGATACCCAGGACAGGGAAACTGATGATGGAATTGCTGATTTATGACAGGAATCTGGGAATACATGACCTCAGAGGCTGCAGCTGAAGCCCCCCTGTGCTTACAGGTGGGGGCAGCCCCTTGGCACTGGTGGTGTGTCTTGCACAGCATCATTACTCAGAGTTATCCTCGTTCACATCTGCCAGCTCTTCCTGCAGCCAAAAATGAACTGCACCACTCAGTCCATCCCTGAGCTCTGCCCTGGGACAACCCTCCTGCTGCTGCTCCAAGCAGACAAGAGGCTCTTTGAGCATCAGAGCAACAAACCCATTTTATATCCAGCCTTCTTTGAGTTGAAATCTGCCAGCTGTGGGTCAAACTCCCCTCTCTGTTGGTGTGGCTCGGATGGGAAATGCTGTCAGTGTGTCCCTGCCCGGGGGGGACACAGCAAAGCCTTGGTGTGTGTGGCAAACTGACTCTCCTGGACACACTCCTTGTGTCCTTCTGCTGACAAGGGCTGGGAGAAGATCTGCTTCCTCCCACCAGAGCTGGGCTAGGATTGTCCTACAGAACCCTTGGAGAGGGGGATGGGATCCTGCTTTACCCACCCAAAGTCCCCTCGTGGCTCGATGCCCTCACTGTGCCACACACAGAGGTTCTGTGTCCTTTGACAATGAGGTTGTTCTGGAGTGGGTCAGGCTTGGCAGAGATCTCTGGGTCTTCCAGGACATCCCTGCTGTTGGTTCCATGAGGGACTCGGTGCCATCCTCCTGGATAACATCCCACCCCCTGGATAAATCAGGATGGCTGAGAGTATCCAGAGAGAATTCCCTGCTTACATGACAGTGGTTCTGGGAAAGCAGGGGAACAGACAGCAGCACACAGGAAAGATTTAATGCCTGACAATTTTTCTGTCTTTCAGGTGGTCATTTTTCACTTCAGGTGAAGCAAAACTGGGGCTGAGTGACATTTCTCTAATGCAATTAATTATTTATGTTTTTCTGCAAGCAGCAATCATGGGGAGTAGCTCTGCAGTGAAATTTATATCTCAATTGATTTTTAAAGCAAACCCTGCAGTGGGTGCAGGGGCAGTGCCAGCCCCAGGCAGGCATTTTCAGGAGGAATCTTTTCAAGGAAAGGGTGGTCAGGCCCTGGCAGGGGCTGCCCAGGGAGGTTTGGAGTGCCCAGCCCTGGAGGTGTCCAAGGCAGGCCTGGAGTGGCACTCAGTGCTCTGGGCTGGGGACAAGGTGGGGATGGGCACAGGGGGATCCATGGGCTGGGAGGGCTCTTCCCATGCCTGCTCTGTGTCCTGCCTGGGATTATGATCCATGTGTTTCTCCCTGACTGCCTTTTCCTCACCCCATCCAAGAAACTGCATTAGTTTTTATCCCCCCAGCTGTGACACACACATCTCATTCTGCCTTTAAAACTTCCCAGACAGTCACTTCAGGATGTCAGATTGGCAAAGCAGTGCCAGTCTCTCCCTGGATTTTGATGTTTCATGTGCCCCTCTGTGGCTCAGGCTGGAATGCTGCATATGGAACCCCCAGGTTGGATAATCACTGTTGTTAATGCGAGTGGCCCCCCGAGAACCCAAACAACTGAAGTGGGCAATTACCTGATTTTAAATGTAATTAAACATGATCCTCTCAGGGAGAGAAGTTTTCATGTGATCACAGGACTCATTTCAATAAAAGCTACTGGCACTTCAGTCTGAGGAGTGAGGGGTGTTTGCAGCCTCCAGGGAGGGAGAGCTGAGCTGTAGGGGGGTTCCATGGGCTGGAGTTAGGGAGGAAAGGCTGGGAGAGCTGGGGGGGTTCCCCTGGAGAAGAGAAGGATCCAGGGACACCTGAGAGCCCCTTGCAGGGCCTGAAGGGGCTCCAGGAGAGCTGGAGAGGGACTGGGGACAAGGCATGGAGGGACAGGACACAGGGAATGGCTTCCCACTGCCAGAGGGCAGGGACAGATGGGATATTGGGAAGGAATTGTTGGCTGGGAGGGTGGGCAGGCCCTGGCACAGGTTGGGCAGAGAAGCTGTGGCTGCCCCACCCCTGTGGATGCCATGGCAGGGAGCAGCTCACAGACGTGGCTGTTCTGCTCTCAGAGCCCATTTGAAGCTTTCACCATTATTTTGTTCCAGAGAAAAGCTCCTTTCAGAGTTTATTGTGTGTCACATGAGCCAGTTAATGCCAGGAGAGTGAGTTTAATTATCCCCCTGTTAAATTGCAGCAGAGTTGAGGGGTGCTGCTCTCTCATCCTTTCAGCCCTGCATCCGTGTGACAGCGGCAGGGAAGGGCTGGGAATTGCTTCTTTTATGTCCACGGAGCTTAAATGAGCCCAAAATTAAAATGATGGGCATATCATGGCTGCAGATTAATGGCTTTAGCAGCTGAAATGACAAATCTGTAAGTGAGTTAAGTATAATCCAGGTTCCTTGTGCCTCTGCCCTCAGAGCCTGGTATTTTCCATCGTCTCAGACACCGTGGTTCCCGCAGCACTTAACGGAGCTGGAAGCAAAAGCACAATAAAAGTGGATCCCCCAGCGACCACGCTAAGTGAGGGAGTGGATAATGGGGTGGTTAATGCTGTTAAATACCTGGAGCTCGGTGCTGGCAGCTCGATTGCCTTTGCCAATAGAAAGTTTTAAGTGGTTGCAGGGCCCGGCTGTTGGAAGCTGTCCCTGGAAATAACCCACCCACTGTGTAAATGAGACTGGAACAAACTGGGGTGGGGATTTATTCCCCTTTCTGCGTGCTGCTCTTTTGGAAGGCTGTATTTTGAAACATTCCATGTGTTCTCAGGACTCTCTGCTCTGCTGGAGATTGGGATGAGGGTCCAGAAGTGGGAAGGGGAGGAGAGTGCCCAGAGCCTTGGAGCCTCCTGGGCTGCCAGGAGTGGGCTGGGACAGCCTGGCTGGGACAGATTCACCTCTGGCTGCAGCTCCTGGGGGGGCTGGACGAGGTGACCCCTTGCATCCCACCCCTTGGTGCTTTCCTTGGAATCACAGACTGCCTGGGGTTGGAAGGCACCTTAAGGTCCTTGGGGTGGGACTGGATGGGCTTTAAGGTCCCTCCCAACCCAGCCCATGCTGGGATTGAGTGAAACACCCCCTGCAGTTCCCGAGGGTGCAGATGTGGGCAGCTGGGGCTCAGCAGGGCTCTGGGAACAGCCGAAGCTGGGTGAGCAGTGCTCTGAGTGCCTGGCTGGGCTGTCCCGAGGGCCCAGGGAGGCTCTGGCTGCAGCACAGCTGATGGCTCAGCACCCACAAACGTTTCTGACCCTTCCAGCTCTTCCATCAGCTCCACGTGCTGAAAAAGGGAAAGAAGTCTGCTCAGCCCTTGGTTAGTTTGTCCCTGTGCTTGGAGGGGGAAGTGAAATGGGAAGTGGAACCAAGCAGCCTCCATTTGCAGCTGCTTGTGCACAATCCAATTAAGCAGTTTAAGGGGTGTGATCCTGAGGTGTGCAGTTTATTGAACACTCGGTTAACTATTCAATTAGTCTGTGTGTTCGGGATAATTCCAGTTCATGTGAGGATCAATTACTTGATTTAGAAGAAAATAAAGCATAAAACTTTAATTCCAAGAGTGGTAGAAGGTCAGTAATTGTCACAGATGGATTTTGGTACCATAATCATTGCCAGTATTCTCCCAACTAGATAAAGACAGCCCAGCCAGGCAGTGAGGGGAGAGCCAACTGTGCCACCTTCGAGAGGGACCAGAAACTCCTCCAAACCTGCAGGGTTCCTTTAAGGAAAAGGGCTGAGTGATTTTGGGTTTGGGGTTTTTTTTTGTCTCAAGGAAAAGGTTGAACTGAAGGGCAGGAGAGATTTGGGAAATAATCCCATTCTCCATGGCCACTATTCCAGTGCTTCCAGTGTGACAGCAAATCCCTGGGGATTAAACCCCTGTCACTGTGTCAGATCCCTGCAGGGCTTGTGCTCACCCCCTAGCTTGGCTTGGGTGGGAGGGGTGGGTGTGACAGGTCCAGTCCAGAGCTTTCCATGGCTCCCTCAGACAGGGATGTTCCTCAGATTAAATCTGATTACGTCACCTCAGAGTCATTTCTGCCAAGGATCCCACATTCCTGAGTTCCTCTGGAGGGCTGGAACCCAGGACTGCACAAGTTGTGCAGCCCTGCTCTTCTCTTGAAGGTCAGTGGCACGTCAGCCACTTGCTCTTCTGAAAATAGGCTCTAATTTCCCCTTCCAGCCCTTTGATTGGTTTGACATTTCCCGGGGTGGAAGGTAATTGGGAGGTTTATTACACATTTCTGTTAAGTACAAGATGAGAACATTTAAATACCTGGTGTGGAAGGAGCAGCAAAGGGAGACAGAACCTCCTTGCTGCTGAACGGGGCTGGGAGGGACTGTCAGCACTGCAGTCACCAAGGACACGTGGAATCAGGATCCAGGGACACTCTTCCCCCTCTTGACTGTGCTCTGCTGTCAGTCACTCATCTGAGGCTGGGAAGGGATGCTGGGCTCTCCTGGGATCCCTCCATCCTGCACAGCTTTGGGGACTTGGGGATTTCATTGGTTTGTTTTGATCCTACTCTGAAAAGCAATCCCTGACAAACCCTTCCTGTGACATCCAAACTTGGAATATCCATGAATTGTTGAGAGTTCAGAAGGGAAATAGGAGAAGCTCCATTCAATACCCCTCTCTGCCTGTGTCAATGATTTCATTTGATGGAGTTAAAACTCGTGTCATGGCACATCCCAGGGACGGAGTATGCACTGACACTGGAGAGGCACATCCCAGGGAATGACTGCCAGGTCACTTGGACACCTCCTGTTTCAGCGGTTTCCAGGATGGTTTGGGTTGGGAGGGACCTTAAAGCCCACCCAGTGCCACCCCTGCCACGGGCAGAGACACCTTCCACCAGCCCAGGGTGCTCCAACCTGGCCTTGGACACTTCCAGGGATCCAGGGGCAGCCACAGCTTCTCCTGGCACCCTGTGCCAGGGCCTGCCCACCCTCCCAGCCAGCAATTCCTTCCCAATCTCCCACCTAAGTTCAGGTGATGGCTTTAGTTCAGTTGATGGGTGAGAGCTGGTGGCTTTAGTTTGTCACCCTTCTAGATAATCAGCAGTAACAGCTCCTGATTTGTCTCTGGTGACTCAAAGCAGGATGTCCTGGCTGACCCTGGGCAAAAGGCAGGCTCAGTAATGCCCAGGTGTGTCTGCTGTGCTGAGCCCATGGAGGTGCTTCCCTAAGGGAAACATCTCGGGATGTTTTCTCATCTGCTGCTCCCTCAGCCAGTGGCTCTTGTAGGCCATGGATCTGAGCAGCCTGGACGTGGCTCCCGTGGAATGTCACAGTCCATGGCATAATGTCCCAGTGCCATGGCATAATGTCACAGTGCCATGGCATGGCTGGGCTGGGAGGGGCCCGTGGAGATGCCAGGCTGCTCCCTGGGCAGCTCATTCCCTGCTCTGCCACCCAGAGCAATTCCTGCTCTTCCCGTGCCACACAGGGAGCCAGCACGAATAACTGAGCTGATTTCCTGGAATTCCCCATTACTGCTCTGCTCTGGGGCTCGTCTGAGCCTCATGGCCTGGCTTTTTGAGAGTGCTGGGGGGCACAGGGGGGTTCTGACACCCTTCTGGAAGAAGTCAAGGCATGCAGACAGTGGAACATTTACCACTTGGTACCTTGTGAGATTGGCTTTTTTATTGAGTTGTTTTAACAGAGAACAATAAAACTGCTCTCAGATGAGAAATGTGGAGTTTGTTGATTGCTGTTATTATCATATTATTGTATTTTATATTCTAATATTATCATATGATTGAGTGCTACTACTGAGTGTCGTTGTGTGTGAGTTTATTCAGTGCAAACTGAACTGGGAATCTCTTGGTCCTTCCCAGGTTCTGCTCCAGTGCTCCCAGCCCAACAGAAGAGCCCCTGTGCTGAGGATGGCTTGGCCTGGCTCTGCAGAGGAGTGCCATGGAGTCAGCTTCCTGATTTTCCACACCTAAACAGGTAAGGGGTGTTTCTCTCACCAGAACTCAGATCCTTCTGCTTCACCTAAAGTCAAGTATGGAAGGGCTGGAGGTACCAGGAGTCCTCACCTGACTCCTTGGAACTGGGAATCCCCTCCAGCACCCAGCAGCTGCCTTGCCCTGCTCTGCCTGGGGTGCAGGACCCTCAGAGGGGCTGTGGAATATCCTAAAACCTCCTCCTTCTTGCACAGCTGGCTGTGTGGGACTCAGGAGTTCAGCTGGTGGGCTTGAGGTCTCACTTTAGGGAGTTCTGTGCTTCCAAACCCAGCACTGCTTGACAGGCTTTGCAGATGCTCTTCAGCAGTCTCAGATCATTGCAGTCAGTCCCCAAAAAGCCTTTGATAGCCCAGGCTGATGAGCTGAAGTGAGGAACTGTGTGGGATTCGAGTGTTCCTGATGTTCACACCATTGCAGACACAAGCACAGCCACCAGATTTGTTTCCCCAACCCCAGTGATGCAGTGAAGTGTCCCCTCACCACCAGCTCACCCTGGGGTTTGCTTTATTGGGGCATTCCATGGTGCCAGGAAGCTCCTTTGTTCCCATCCCTGTGCCACCTCAGCTCTGCTGCTTCCCCCTGGGATTTTGGCTCCCCTTGTCTCGTGCAGGCAGCAGATTTGCTGTCAGGGACAGGTTTTGTTCCACCAGCACTGGCTGGGTCACTCTCCTGGCACTCTGGGAATGCCTGCCCTGTCAGCCAGAGCTTGTGGATTGCTCCCTCCTGATTCCATTCCTTCCCTCAGCTCCCGTTTCCCGGCCCACCATCCTGCCAGGCTCTGGGAAACAGGCAGCTTTAATCCACCAATTCCCTGTGCTGGGGCTTGCACAGGTTTGGAGATTTTGGGCTGCTGATGGTGGGGACAAGAGTTTGCAGAGTTGGGTGAGTGGTGTTTGTTAGAATGACAGGGTTTGTGTCAGAGCTGCACAGAGCTGCATGAGGAGTTCAGGGATGGTATCACACAATTCAGGCTCAGAGGAGCCAGAATAAATCAAATTCCAGCAGGAATAAACAATAAATGGCCAGATTGGAACCAAGTCCTGTAAAAACCTTGAATTCAGCTGTAGGTTTCTCTGGGAGCTGGGTGGTTCTGGGAGCACCCTGGGACAGTGGAAGGTGTCCCTGCCCAGGGCAGGGCTGGCTCTGGGTGGGCTTTTGCCTTCCAACCAAACCATTCCAGGGCTCCATGAACAGTGCAAGGGAATTAAGAGGGCAAAAAGCACTATTTTATTGTTTTCTGTGAGCAGGACCTTTCACTGCGTGGAAAGTGAGCCCACAGTTCCCCTACAGCCAGAATTCCAGCCTGGAATCCCCTCACAGGTCGGGATGTTACTCAAAGCCATAGAAGCATAACAGGGGCTCAGCAATAAAATGGGAAAAAAACATGCATGTTGTTATAGCACCAAAAAAAGTGCAATTATGTCTTGATCACAGCTCAGGGATTACATGTTTTTAATGAAGTGAACACTGTCAGTGTGGGAAGCAATAAAAATGAAAAAAAGCTACAGAGCTGAAAATTCAATATATATGATAATACACATAAATCTATTAGAAAAAAAAAAAAAAGCGGTAAAGCAGAATTAATTACATTGCAGCACCCGGAGGGTGAATAAAAATGGTAAAGAATTAAGAAATAAAAAATTCATACTGTAATTAGAACTTTGCATACTAAAATTAGGGAAGGTGTTTTCTGATACCATCCAGAACCTTCCTGTAGAGCCCCAGGAAGGGAGCAGGGCATGGTAATTATGCAGCAGGCCCTGAAGGTGTGGGACCCGTACCCGGGCCTGCAGAGAGGATTAAACATCCACTCAGGCTGAGAAACTTTTTAATTTTTCAACTTTTCATATCCAAATTATGAGGGGGGAAAAAAAAGGCTCCAGAGAAGCACAGCAGGGCATTATTTATTTAGACATTTAATGAATAACAAAGTAGTGTTTCTGTACGAGCTGCAGAAGCCAAGGAACACTTTCCCCACAGCCTCACACAGCCGTGAATTTGGGTGACAAGCAGGGATTTGACGAGGGAATATCTGGGTGACCTGGGCTGCTGGAGGTGTCCTACCCATGGCAGGGCTGGAAATGGATCTTCATGGGCTTTAAGGTCCCTTCCAACCCAAATCACTCTGGGATTCTGTGAAGATTCCATGATTTCCTCAGTTCCCAAAGAGCCAGCCTGTTTATAGACTCCCAGAATCCCAGACTGGTTCAGGTTGGAAGGGACATTAAAGCTCATCCCATCCCACCCCTGCCATGGCAGGGACACCTTCCACCAGCACAGGGTGCTCCAGCCTGGCCTTGGACACTTCCAGGGATCCAGGGGCAGCCACAGCTTCTCTGCCCAACCTGTGCCAGGGCCTGCCCACCCTCCCAGCCAGCAATTCCTTCCCAATATCCCATCCATCCCTGCCCTCTGGCAGTGGGAAGCCATTCCCTCTTGTCCTGTTCTTCCATTCCTTGTCCAAGGTGGGATATTGGGAAATCCTTCCCTGGGAGGGTGGGGAGGCTGTTCCTGGGGAGCAGGGTGGGTTCAGCAGAGGATGGACAGCCCCAGGGCTGGTGCTGAGCCAGCTGTGTCCCCAGGGCTGGTGCTGTGCCAGCTGTGTCCCCAGGGTGCTGTGTCCCCAGGGTGCTGTGCCAGCTGTGTCCCCAGGGTGCTGAGCCAGCTGTGTCCCCAGGGTGCTGAGCCAGCTGTGTCCCCAGGGTGCTGTGCCAGCTGTGTCCCCAGGGTGCTGTGTCCCCAGGGTGCTGTGTCCCCAGGGTGCTGTGCCAGCTGTGTCCCCAGGGTGCTGAGCCAGCTGTGTCCCCAGGGTGCTGAGCCAGCTGTGTCCCCAGGGTGCTGTGCCAGCTGTGTCCCCAGGGTGCTGTGTCCCCAGGGTGCTGTGTCCCCATGGTGCTGTGCCAGCTGTGTCCCCAGGGTGCTGTGTCCCCAGGGTGCTGTGTCCCCAGGGTGCTGTGCCAGCTGTGTCCCCAGGGTGCTGTGCCAGCTGTGTCCCCATGGTGCTGTGTCCCCAGGGTGCTGTGTCCCCAGGGTGCTGAGCCAGCTGTGTCCCCAGGGTGCTGTCTGTGCCCACTCTCCCTGTGCCAGCCCCGCTGGGCACTTCAGACACCTGGACTGGGCTCTCCCCTCCAGCAAACACCGAGAACCCTCTGACCCCGAGCAGGATCTCCCATCCCCTGGACCATCTGCTCCTGGGTGGGTGCTGCTCTGAGGAACCACAGGAGAGTGAGGGAGAAGATAAAAGAGAAAAATTAAACCCTTCCTGAAAGTTTCATCAAAGGCCTGTTTGTGGTGCCGAGGGGGATGCTGGAATGCTGGAATGCTGGAATGCTGCCTCACCTTCGCTCCAGCTTCATTCATAAGCCCCACCTCGTTATTTCCCAGCATCATCCCTGGCTTTGGCAGCTCAGAGAGACGAGCTCAAGATTTGCTTCGTCTGTGACTGATCAAAACACCAAACATGGGTGTCTGCGTCCCTCACATCACCCTGAGTCTTTGTGCTGGAAATTTAACTTTGCTTGAGGGAGAAAATAATAATAAATAGTAATATTAGTCCTGTGATCCCTTCCCTGTTCGAGACATGAAGCTTCTCAGGCATCTCAGAGTCTCTGAAAACATTGAACGAACAGCCTGAGATCAAATAACTCCAACAGGAGCCCTTTGGATGTTCTGAAAGCTGCAGATGGCTCCTGCCATCATTAAACTGAGCCAGGATTTGATTAATGTCTGGGGAACAGGGATCCACTCCCCATCCTTTCACTCAGTTTGAAAAGACTGGGCTTGCCTTTGGCTTTTTAAGAAGAATTCATTTTGTTTACTCACAGGGAGCAAAACAGCAGAATCTTATTCCATGTGGGCCCTTTCTGTGACATCAGGGGCTGGAACCTGACAGCCAGGCACCCTAAAACCATGGCCAGGCACCCTAAAACCATGGCCAGGCACCCTGAAACCATGGCCAGGCACCCTAAAACCATGGCCAGACATCCCAGAACCACATCCAGGCATCCCAAACAGCCTGAGCAAGTTACAGGTGGATCCACAAATCATGGAATCGTGGAATGATTTAGGTTGGAAGGGAATGATTTAGGTTGGAAGGGACCTTAAAGCCCACCCAATGCCACCCCCTTCCACCAGCCCAGGTTGTTCCAACCTGGCCTTGGGCACTCCCAGGGCTGGGAAGCCTCTGGGCTCTCTGGCTTTGCTGGCTGTCATTCCTGCTGGCATTCCAAGCCTGCAATGGGCAGTGGTTCCCAAACTCTGTGCTCTGAACATTTGTTCCTCCCCAAAGTTTTGATTTCCTCTCTGGAAGAGCAGTTGTCAGGCCGGGCTTGTTTTGGTTTCCAAAAGCTGACGCCAGAAGAACTTTCCCATTCTGTTTGATTGGAGTATAAATATGGATGTGTTCTGTCCTAAATATTTCATGGACAAAAGCTGTGTTTCTTAATCCCCACATTAGTGGCACAGCAGTTCTTCCCCCACCTCTCACTTCCCTGCCCAGGAGGTTTGTGCTGCTGGAAGTGCTAAAAGCCTTTGCTGAGCCCCAGCTCCCACGGGACAGGGGCTTCCTCAGGGACACATCCCTGGGACAGCTGGAGAGG
Organism: Pyrocephalus nanus; assembly: GCA_038380795.1. Classification (NCBI taxonomy): domain Eukaryota; kingdom Metazoa; phylum Chordata; class Aves; order Passeriformes; family Tyrannidae; genus Pyrocephalus; species Pyrocephalus nanus. The sequence goes on along the minus strand of CM076265.1, from coordinate 63,071,465 downwards.
GAAGGTGAGAATGGATCTTTCATAACCCAGGGCCCTGCTCTCTTCCTTCCTGTCCTCACGCTGCAAAGTCTCTCCTTGTTCCTGGGTGAGCGTTCCCAGTGAACAGCAGGGGATGAACCCTCCAGCTTCCATGGTCATTCCACGGGGCAGAACCATGAATCACCCGGGCTCCTGCTCTCCCTGGATGCCAGAGGAGCTGTCAGGGAGGTTCAGAATCCCTGGGTATTATCCCTGAGTGAAAAAAAGGGAAATCATGGATTCGGATGGCATTTCGGAAGTGAAAGATGCCAAGGAAAGCCCCTGGGATCTGGATGGATCTGATCCTTCCATGGGAGCAGTGGGCACCTCGGAGCCCGCACTTCCCCAGGAGTTCCTCACTCAGCCTCCTTGTGGAGCTTCCCAAAGCTGCCTGAGGAGAATCCAGGCCTGGGGATTCCCATCCCAACACCCTTCCTGCCTGTTAACCCGGCCTTGGGCTGTGCTCTGGTCTGTGTGCCTGGAATGCAGCGTGGGATCCCCCTTTCCTCTGGGGCTGGGCTCTGTCCCCTGGTGCCTGCTGGCCTGGCTTGTTCCATGTGGATTCCTGGTGTACCTGGAAAGCTCACAGGAGGACAACCCCCCTGGGGAAGCAGCATCCACGTCCTGAGGTGCTCCAGGAGGATGCACAGACACCCAGGCTTGGTGGGACCTCCCCACCACAACATGGGATACAGGGAGTGGTTCTGGGGAAAACATGGACTTCTCAAGGTTCCCTTTTGGATAGAGCTGGATCTGGTTTCTGTCCCCAGCAGCTGCTCAGAAGTATCTGGAGCAGCTCCACAGATGGTGTTTACAGCTCCAGATGCTTCACATGAGGGGGACTCCGTCCTGCCCAGGCTGAGCCCAGAGCCTGAGCCCAGGATGGCATTCCAGGACAGTGCAGGGACACTGGAAGGCAGGGATGTGGTTTCAGTGCTGCTGGAACCCGCAGACATTGCTGTCAGTTCTGCAGGGCTGGACACTTTGATCCTTTGTGCTCTCACATTCCCACATGGAGGCTCATTCCAGCACGAGGAAGAGCAAACAATTGCTCCTTAAAGAAGAAAGGATGAGGGAAGATAAAGAACCTCAAAGCAGGAGCCACTGCTCGAGATCTGCAGAGGAACAAGAAACTCCGAGGTGGAATCCGCTCTTCAAACCTCCGAAGGTTTTGCAGGGAGAGCTCATTTATCTCCTGGACAATGGGGCTCCACAATTCCCCACCCCGTGCCAGTGAAATATCCATCAAAAGCCACGGGCTTTAGCAGGCAGACTTGTTGCGTGCTGGTTTCTGATCTCCCCGTGGGACCAGCAGGGAAATTGGGTCTGTTGTCAGATCTCTGACACGAAAAGTTTCGTGTCACCTCAGGAAACTTTTTCAAATATTTTGTGTCTTCAAAGGGGACCTGGAAGTTCAGTGGGAGTCTGGAGATGACACATTAGGAACTGGCCTCAAAGCCTTTTCTCCATCAGTGGGTTTTAAGATTAATACAAACCCTGTAATAGATTCGTGTCTGTGCACTGGAGAGGGAGGGAATGAAGGAATCAATCCAATCCCCAATTAAAGGCCCTGTGGAGGTTTGGAAGGACACCACGAGCACGACTACAAAGCTTTCTGTGTCTCTCTGATCATCCCTGGATTTGAATTGCTCCAAGAGTCACAAAGCTGTCCCTTGGTTGAGCAGGAGGTGCCACCAGAGCAGAACCACAGGCTGGTCCATCACCTGGTGCTGCAGGAAACAGGCATTTCTGGGGCAGCCTTTTCCTCAGGGATTTCCTCCTGGACAGGGTGGTCAGGCACTGGAAGGGGCAGGGTTAGGTGGGATATTGGGAAGGAATTGCTGGCTGGAAGGGTGGGCAGGCCCTGGCACAGGTTGGGCAGAGAAGCTGTGGCTGCCCCTGGATCCCTGGAAGTGTCCAAGGCCAGGTTGGAGCACCCTGGGCTGGTGGAAGGTGTCCCTGCACATGGCAGGGGTGGCACTGGGTGGGCTTTGAGGTCTCTTCCCACCCAAACCAGTCTGGGATTCTCTGATTCCTTCCCTGACTGCTTGACTTGATTCCTCTCACTGACACAACACAAACCATGTCAATGCAGAGCTGGGGACACAGAGGAAAAGAAGATTTCCCAAATTTGAGCACTGATTTGATTGACTAAATTGGTGTCTCTCTGACTTATGAACCCAACTTCTGAGAACCAGCTTGTTCTGAGGACTGCCCAGTGGCCAAGTGTCCCTGAGCTGATGGAGCAGGGGTAAATCCAACTGAGCCCCCAGCTGGAGTGATCCCTGGGGATACTCCAGGGGAAGCTGCTCTTATTTTTTCAGTGATATATAACCAATTCCACCCCTTTTGTAACTACCAACCTGCTTCTTCTTGCTTGCAAATGTACAGTTCTCTGGAATTATAATAAAATTCACAATCTCACCTATCTGTATAAAATACAGCCTTCCTGGTGCACTACCCAGGTGTCAGGTGGTTGCTGCATAAATGAATTTAAAAAGCATTTACTAAACCACTTGCATTTAGAATTTGAACTGGAGAAAAGCAGCAAAACTGGAGGTTTGGATGCCAGTCAGTCCCACAGTCTGAGCGGTGCACACACCGTGCTGCTGCCACAGCCCTGCTCCCAAACACAATTAACCTGCAATCTCCATTTACATCTCATCATCTCCATACAATGGGGTTAGATATTCCTTTGATTAGTGCCATCTGAACTTCCCAGGAACGCAGCTCCTTCATTCCACAGCATTTCTGGACTTGCAGGGATAACAGGTGGGAAGCACTGCAGTGACTCCCAGCCCGCCCTGAGTGACCCCTCATTGAAATCCGAGCAGGGATTTGAAATGTCAGGGTGGCTTTGTGCTAAAACACAGGGAGAAGTGTGACATTTGGAACAGCTGAGGCCACCACCACATTTCTGCCTTGGGCAAGTCAGGGTGAACTTTCCATGCGTGGAGCTGAACCAGCTGAGCCCTGCTGGGAGATCCGGGGGGCACCGGCACCGGGAGCTCCAGGGGGGAGCCGGGCTGGAGGAGTCCTGCAGCACCCTGCTCTAGTGGGAGCTGTCCCTGCCCCTGGGAATCACATGGTGATGGGTGGGATGTGCACATGGACACAGGAGGGGACTGAATTATCGGGGACTCTCAGGGTGGTTTGGCTTGGAAGGCGCCTTCGAGCCCATCCAGTCCCAGCCCTGCCATGGGACACCTCCCACTAGCACAGGGTGATCTCCAGCCTGGGAAAGGATCCTGGAAAAGCACAGGTTTGCTTGAATGCTGGGAAGGGACTAATGATTGTCCCTGCTGTGGTCCCAGGAGAGGATGGACAGCCCTGAATCACCCCCTCGGTGCTGACAGTGCTTTGTGTGTTGATCAGAGTACTGATCAGCTGGGCACTGCTGAGCAGCAGGGAACCCTGTCCTGGGGCATGTCAGCTCAGCATGGCAGCAAAGAAAACCTGGGAGGAAAATGTCCCTGGTAAATCCAGACCAGCAGCACATTCCATTTACTGTATTTACAGATGGAGGCACTGAGGTATCAGTGGGAGTGGTGGCCTGGGGGTAGTTTGGGCTGGGGCATCCCCAGGTGCTGGGGAGTCCCCCCCTCCCTGTGCCTGGTGTGTGGCCTGCAAGTCTCCAGAAGGGGGGATTTTGTGTCTACTTTCTTTATAAAAGAAGTTTAATCAATCACCCCTGCTTTAATTAGAGATGCTGTTGCCATTGTCTGGACTGATGGCTCTGCCTGAGGAATTATCCATGTAAACCATTATTAATGGCAGGATTTACACACCTCTCTCCATAACCCACTGCTTCTCAGTCCTTTCACTCACAGGACTTTGAAGGTTTGGCTCTGCTGAGCAGCCTAATAAAGGGGCACAGGGAGATGGAACTCACTCATTAATAATTTGTGATGTGCTCTGCTCAGCAGCTGAACATCAACACCTACAGGAAAGTTTTGAGACAGAACCCAAGCTGGCATTGGATTTAATCAGGAGCTGGGATGCTCCAGGGCATCCCATGGAAGAACAAACCCCACCTGCTCCTGTCTGCTCGTGGGTTTGGGAAGCTCAGAGTGAGCCCTCCCAGAACTGCAGATGATGGGAGTGGATCTCAGCTGGCTGTCAACATTAATAGCTGTTTTCCTGACCCAAACATCACATGGGTGGCATTTTGTGGTCTGGCTACAAAGCCTGGCTACCAGGGCTCGGGGTCCAGTGGCCCAGAGCTGCTCAGGGACAGGGGACTGGGGAGGGATGTGGGGCTTCAGCTGGGCCTGGGAGACTGAGAGGCCATGGACACAGGGAATGGCTTCCCACTGCCAGAGGGCAGGGTTGGATGGGATACTGGGAAGGAATTGCTGCTGGGAGGGTGGGCAGGCCCTGGCACAGGTTGGGCAGAGAAGCTGTGGCTGCCCCTGGATCCCTGGAAGTGTCCAAGGCCAGGCTGGAGCACCCTGGGCTGGTGGAAGGTGTCCCTGCCCATGGCAGGGGGTGGGATGGGTGGGCTTTGAGGTCCCTCCCAACCCAACCATTCCAGGATTCCATGATTCTGTTGAGGAAAAGCCAGTTTTCCTTGATGACTTCTCTGTTTAAAAAGTTTTGCATTCTCGTAATTAGTGGCTTAAACTTGTGTTTCAGAGTTAATCATTTAGGAGCTGACTTTAACAAGTGTTTGCCTTCAGAATCTGATCTCAGCTGCCAGCTCTGGCTGCTCCATTCCCCAGCAGGATAATGACCCCAGCATTAACAACCCTCCTGCTTGTGCAGTCCAGTCACTCACTCCCAGGCAATTACTCTGCACTGTGGATCCAGGAGGAGAATACAAATGGAATGTGTGACCTGAAGGGCAGAGGGGAAGGAGTGGGTTTGGTTTATGTTAAAAGCAAAGAGCTCCCAGTCCTTCTGGCAGCTGTGCCTGGAGAGGCCCTGCATCCCAACAGGACCATCCTGGCCTGGGATCTTCCCCCCAGTCCTGCTCTGTCTGTTCTCTGGGAATCCTGTGCTGCCTGGAGCAGGTCCTGGGGCTGGAATGAAACATTATCCAGATACTGGGAAGGAATTGCTGGCTGGGAGGGTGGGCAGGCCCTGGCACAGGTTGGGCAGAGAAGCTGTGGCTGCCCCTGGATCCCTGGAAGTGTCCAAGGCCAGGCTGGAGCACCCTGGGCTGGTGGAAGGTGTCCCTGCCCATGGCAGGGGTGGTACTGGATGGGCTTTGAGGTCCCTTCCAGCCCAAACCATTCCAGGATTCCAGGAGTGGACACAACCCAAATTTTGGAAGGTTCCATTGTGTTAATGAGCACTGAGAGAACTGGCCTGGATTCTCCATGCCCAGTGGAAATCCCCAGGGGTGCTGGCAGGGGTGGTGCCAGCCTCTCCCAGCACCCAGGGGCAGCAGGGACAGGAGGGTCCCTGGGGAGGGTGTCATGGCCTGGGCTGTTTCACAGGAAGGAATTCTGGGCAGTGATGATGTCCTGGAGCACATGGAGAGGTGCAGTCCCCAGGTATCAGCTCAGCCTGCTCTGTGCTGACCAACCCAAGGTCTCAGCTCTGCTCCAAGAGCTTGTTCTGCCTTTAGACCCTGGGAAAGGAGCTGGGGCTGTGTCTGTCTGAGAACTGGGTTTGTCCCAGCCATGGCAGCTGCCTGTGCTGGGCAGAGATGGCACAGGGATGGGAGGGCACAGCCAGGGGCTCTTTAATATTCCCAAAGCCATTTGCATAATGCCTTAGGATTCCTGTCAGCATCCTGTGGAAAGCACAGAAACTGCAGCAGGGCCAGGACGCTGCTTTTCCTCTGTCTCACAGAATCCCACAGTGCTTTGGGTGGGAAAAGGACCTCAAATCCCACCCAGAGCCACCCCTGCCATGGGCAGGGACACCTTCTACCAGCCCAGGGTGCTCTGGGACACCTGTGCCCTCCTTCACAGGAAAGATGTGCTTTCTTGTGTTCAGACAGGGTTTTGTAGTGTTTAATTTGTGCCTCTGTCCTGCCGGTGGGCAGCGCTGAGAGAATCCTGGTTCCGTCCCCGTCATTCCCTCCCCTCAGGAATTTCTCCACATGGATAAGATCCTCCCCTATTAAAATGAAACTGTGGCTTGGAAAGTGCAGTGTCCTGGGGCAGGGAGTTCTGTAATGAACTGCAGAGCCACAGTGACACAGAGTGGTCCCTCTGCTTCAAAAACCTGCCACGTACAACATTTTTTGGGGGGATTTTTCTCTTCCTGCCAGAAATGTCTTTGATGGTGAGACTGAGCCAGGAAAGGTTCATGTGCTGGGGCAACAGGGCAGGGTGTGGGAGGAGATGAGAGGGACTGAAATTGTGAACAATCCTGAAAAATCACTGTTTTAATTGTCAAACTCGAGGTAAGCCCTTTTTCTTGTCCGTGGCAAAAGGAAGAGGAGCCCTTAAATTCTGCAGGGTTGTGCTCTGGGCACATCAGGGGCAGTTTGGCTGATATGTCCTACCCTGAAGGCCATCAGAACAATTCTGTGTTTGCTCCTCCTGCTGCTGGAAAAGGCCAGGCAGGTGCCCAGGCTGGGCTGGGCTCTGTGGGTGCAGCAGTGTCCAGCACAGGCAGGAAGATTCCTGTTCTCCAGGAATAAGAGCTGCCTGGGGAACAGCTGGGAGGGCACAGCTTTGACTGGTGGTCTGAGGAAAAACAGGGATTTTGGTTTTGTCCCTGTGGAAAGGACTGCCTTGATGATGAGTGTCAGGGGAAGGAATGTCTTGTCAAATCAGCTACAGGGGGGAAAAGGAACGGAACACAGATCCTCTGAAAGCTGTGGGGTGGATCTGCCACTCTCTGGGATTGCTGGGGAAGTTTGGGAAGTGAAATGTGGACATTGCCTCCCCTGGGCACAGAGGGAGGGGTGGGAAGGGGCTGTGATGCTCTGAACAGGACAGAGGGATCACAGGATACAGTGGACAAGGAACCACATCTGGCACATTCCCTGTGTCCTGTCCCTCCATCCTCAGCAGGTGAGGAGCTGATGGAGGTGCTGCGCAGTCAGGGGGAGTGTCCCACCTGCCCATCCTTGTTCCCACATTCCCATCAGCTGCACTAAAGTGTTTCTTCCCTTATTTTGGGCAGCGGCACTTGCTGGACACAGAGGGAAACCATCTGCCATTCCCGCTCGGATCAGCTGCTTCTCACACGCTGCTTTAAACACCTTCCCGTGCTGTTTGCTCTCCCACCTCCCCCCTCCAGCTGAATTATTGAAAAACCTGTCAGAGGGTTTCACACATGTGTTTGGCCTTAATTAAGGAAGAGGAGTTTTTTAATTGATTTTCATATTCCATTACAAGCACAGAGTATTTCCAGCAGCCTGCCTGGCACAGGACGAGCTGAGCCTCTCATGCACCGGCTGCTGCTCCAGCCTGGATCCCCAGGGAAATGGGATCCTGGGACAATGCTGTTTGTCCTGGTTAATACATGTCTAATCTTGTGGGTGTTTGAGCCAAAGCTGAGCAGGAGATGGAGGACCAGATGTGGAGCTGTGGCTGGGTGTGGGCTGGGTGTGTTCTGTAGACACTGGAGTTCCTCTGCCCACGGCAGGACTTGATCTTGGATCCTGCCTTTTTCCTCTCTGAGATCCTGCTCTGCACAGCCCACTCCCAAAACTGGTGCCCAGAGGAGCTGTGGCTGCCCCTGGATCCCTGGAAGTGTCCCAGGCCAGGTTGGAGCACCCTGGGCTGGTGGAAGGTGTCCCTGCCCATGGCAGGGGTGCCACTGGATGGGCTTTGAGGTCCTTCCAACCCACACTAGCCTGGGATTCTACACCTGTGGATTTTCCAAGAAGTATTTTTCAGTAGCCAGCAGTTGTTTGGAGGTGTTTGGGAACTTCTTCCTCTTCCAACAACCTGATAACATACAGGGACATACTGAGAGAGGATTGTTGTAGTTCCTTCCATCTGTCACATGGAAAACAATATGTTTTCATTGGATATTAGGAAATTGTTCCTTGTGGAAGGGTTGTCCAGCCCTGGCACAGCTGCCCAGGGCAGGTGTGGATCCCCATCCCTGGAGGGATTCCAAAGCCCTGGGGATGTGGCACCTGGGGACATGGGGCAGGGGTGGCCTGGGCAGTGCTGGGGATGGACTTGAGGAGCTCCATGATTCTTTTTCTCTCATTCTTTCTGAATGGGTTTCAGCTCCAGATTAAACCCCTGAGAATAAAATTTAATAAAATCAGAGAATCCCAGATTGGTTGGGTGGGAAGGGATCTCAAAGCCCCTCCAGTGCCACCCCTGCCCTGGGCAGGGACACCTTCCACCAGCCCAGGGTGCTTCAGGCCCCGTCCAACCTGGCCTTGGACACTTCCAGGGATATGGAACGAGCCCAGAGTGAGGGAAACTGCAGCAGTAGATGTGGATGAGGGGAGGTTTCCCCATTTCCTTGTGCTCAGGGTTCAGCAGTGCCCAAACCAGTCCAATGGAGGAGCAGAACAGAACCCACCATGGGTTTGGGCTCAATAACTCACCAAGTCAGGGCTGAGAAACACTGAGGGCTCAGCCCTGGGCCAGGCCAGCCCCAGGGAGATCCTCCTGAGGGGACAAGGCTGGACAGGGATGGGTGTGAGGGGACAAGGCTGGACAGGGATGGGTGTGAGGGGACAAGGCTGGACAGGGATGGGTGTGAGGGGACAAGGCTGGACAGGGATGGGTGTGAGGGGACAAGGCTGGACAGGGATGGGTGTGAGGGGACAAGGCTGGACAGGGATGGGTGTGAGGGGACAGGGATGGACAGGGATGGGTGTGAGGGGACAAGGCTGGACAGGGATGGGTGTGAGGGGACAAGGCTGGACAGGGATGGGTGTGAGGGGACAGGGATGGACAGGGATGGGTGTGAGGGGACAGGGATGGACAGGGATGGGTGTGAGGGGACAGGGATGGACAGGGATGGGTGTGAGGGGACAGGGATGGACAGGGATGGGTGTGAGGGGACAGGGATGGACAGGGGTGGGTGTGAGGGGACAGGGATGGACAGGGATGGGTGTGAGGGGACAGGGATGGACAGGGATGGGTGTGAGGGGACAAGGCTGGACAGGGATGGGTGTGAGGGGACAGGGATGGACAGGGATGGGTGTGAGGGGACAAGGCTGGACAGGGATGGGTGTGAGGGGACAAGGCTGGACAGGGATGGGTGTGAGGGGACAGGGATGGACAGGGATGGGTGTGAGGGGACAGGGATGGACAGGGATGGGTGTGAGGGGACAGGGATGGACAGGGATGGGTGTGAGGGGACAGGGATGGACAGGGATGGGTGTGAGGGGACAAGGCTGGACAGGGATGGGTGTGAGGGGACAGGGATGGACAGGGATGGGTGTGAGGGGACAAGGCTGGACAGGGATGGGTGTGAGGGGACAGGGATGGACAGGGGTGGGTGTGAGGGGACAGGGATGGACAGGGATGGGTGTGAGGGCACAAGGCTGGACAGGGATGGTCTGACCCCGCTGGCTTGTGCTGATCTCGGTGCTGTGACGGGTGCCAGCCATGGCCAGTGAGCCCATGTGGTGCAGGCTGGACACAAACACAGCTCATCCCATTCCCCCTGGGCTGTCAGAGGATCATCAAGCACAGGGGCTCATCCCATTCCCCCTGGGCTTATCTTTGCTCGAGCAAGAAGCCCTTTGTTCCCATCCCATTTAGGGCACAGGCAGGGGTTTCCAGGCAGCCAGGTCCCCTGATGTGCTGTTGGGAGTGAGACAGGAGCATGACCAGCAGCTTCCCTCAGTCCATGAGGAAAGGGGCTGTGAGGGAATTTGTACACTCCTGTGTGCAAGAGCAGGATGTGGCTCCCTGCCCTCCTGGAGGAGCCCCAACCTCCCCCAACACCAACACTTGGTGCCTCACAACTGCCAGGGGTCTCACAACACCCCTCCCAGGAGCAGTTTGCCTTCACTCCCTGTTTATAATTTAAGGGAACTGCTGTAAATAAGCTGTTCAGCTAATAAACACCTGGGGTTCCTTTTATTAGGGGGAACCAAGTAAATGAATCCCCAGAATCAAGGCAAATCGATTCACTGCTGTAATTCTTACAGAGCGAGAGATGTGGTTTGGAAGATTTAAAATTCATTGAAATCCCTGCAGTGCCGGCAAAGGATTTATTTCCTTATTAATGAACATTGTTTACACTGTTGGTCCCCGGCCCTGAATGAGCAAACCACTCACAAAGAGCAGCTGAAACGGGCAGGGTTTAAATCACGGATGGTTTAAGGTCATGGAAACCTTGTCCCAGGCTCAGAGAACACAGAGCCATCACCTGCCTTGGTCTCTGTGGGTCTGGATCAGGCCCCAGCTGGTGGTTTGTGTCCTGGTGGGATCTCATTCCCAGTCAGGAGGGTTCATTTCCAGGCTGTTCCGTGGATTCATTGCAGCGCTGTGTGGAAGCTGCAATCCTGTTACCCTGGAACCAACAGGGGGAATGAGGCAGGGCTGAGTTTTACAGCTCCAAAATGCACCCTGTGTCTCGTAGAACCCTTATAAGAATTGTTGCAATAACCTTTGGGGCTCTGCCAGCAGCCAGGGAGGGGTTGTGGTGTTTAAAGCTTCTCTGCAGTGGCTGAGCCATCAACACAAAGCCCAGAGCAGAGCAGAGCTCTCTGATCAGGAACCAGGGTGTAAAGCTACAAGGTCGATTATCAGGGAATCCTGGAATGGTTTGGGATGGAAGGACCTCAAAGCCCATCCAGTGCCACCCCTGCCATGGGCAGGGACACCTTCCACCAGCCCAGGCTGCTCCAGCCTGGCCTTGGACACTCCCAGGGATCCAGGGACAGCCACAGCTTCTCTGCCCAACCTGTGCCAGGGCCTGCCCACCCTCCCAGCCAGCAATTCCTTCCCAATATCCCATCTGTCCCTGCCCTCTGGCAGTGGGAAGCCATTCCCTGTGTCCTGTCCCTCCATCCCTTGTCCCCAGTCCCTCTCCAGCTCTCCTGGAGCCCTTCAGGCCCTGCAAGGGGCTCTCAGGTCTCCCTGGATCCTTCTCTTCTCCAGGGGAGCATTCCCAGCTCTCCCAGCACTCAGGCAGAGGGATCTGGGCAGCCTCAGGCAATATTAACGTGTGAACTGGTTTGTGCCAGGGTTTAGGGGTGTCTTTCATGTTGTGTAAAGAAGACAGGAGGTCCCTGACAAGGAGAAGGGGACACAATGAGATAATTGGATTAGGAATGGCCAGCCCAGCTCAGCTCCCACAGATCACACACAGAGGAGCCATACTGAGCCAAGACAAAAGATGAGCCTTCCCCAGCTAATGAGGAATGAGATCCAAAGGGCTGAGTTTCCTGAAGGGAATCCATTAAAAAGTTCAAATGAGAGCTGCACAGTTGGAAGAGGAAAAGGCTGGGAGAGCTTTTGTGCAGGGGATGCAGAGGGAAAGCACTGAGAGCACAGATCTCTGGGAAAGGGTTTGGAAGAGTGTCCTCAGAAAGGGCACTGCCTGAAAATGGAAATAGTTTGTGAGAGCTCTCCAAGGCTGACAGAGGATCCCTGGTCACTCCAAAAATGTCAGGATGGGTTGAGTTCAGAACTGACCTCCCATCTGGAGAAGCACAGTGAGAGCTCTGGTTCAGTGTTGGCAAGGTGAATGTTTGATCCCAAAGGTGTGGTAATCCTTGGGTCCTGAAAGCACAGGAATGGTCTGGTGGTGGAGTCCCCATCCCTGGAAGGGTTCATAAAACAGGGATGTGGCACTGGAGAACATGGTGAACACGCTGTGCTGGGGCAGGGCTTGGACTTGGTGATCTCAGAGCTCAGTCTTGGTGATTCTGTGATCAGTGAAATGGCAAATCCTGCCCAAGAAGCAGCATTTTCATCCTCTCTGATGCTGGTTATCATGGTCACAGCCCCCCCAGCTCTGCCTGTGCCCATCCCTTCCCACATCCACTGCTCTGCCCACGGGGAGTTCACACAAGGAGGGCCTGGATCCCCCTGCTCCCGTGGCCGAGGCTTCCTTTGCCCCAGAACAGCCAGAGCTGTGCTTTTATCTGTCACCTTCATGCCCAAGGTCACTTCTGCAGCTCAGGTGGCCTGGAGGTTCCCTCCTCAGCTTCCACAGCGTGGATCCCCTCTGTCCCCTGCCAGAGGTGCATTAAACCACGGCCTGGCAGTGCTGGGAAGCAGCAGAGTGTGCAGGGAGCACCAGGGACTCAGTGCCCACTCTGGTGCCTCCTCTCTTCCTCCTCCACAGATTTGGTAGTTTAGAAAATGCTTAAAATTCACATAAACTACTCCTTTGGCAAAGTTTGACTAACCTGAGCCAAGGGAGTAAGGCACAACAGGAGAAGATGGGATAACATCCTTACCAAACCTTGCTACTTTATACAGAACCAAATACTAATAATTTTCGATCCTAAAATCTCATTTTTTGATATTAACAACTTCTATTGAAAAATGAAACGGATCAAGATGGGATCAGCTCCCGATCCTGACATCCCTCATCAGCAATCTTTATATTTTCCTTTCTTTCAGCACCCCCTTGTGTGACATTTTCCCCAGATGTGCCCGTTGTGCCCTGCCAGCTCCCCCCTGTGCCAGGGACAGGGATGGGGGGACATTCCCAGCACTGGAGCCCTGCTGTCCCTGGAGCTGCCATGGCCTGCTGCCTCCAGAAGCAGCTGCAGCAGTGACAACACCCACTGCTGGCTGCCCTTTCCCTTGCAGCACCCCAAGTTAATGCTTCCCACAGGAGCAGTGACAGTCCCAGTCCATCACAATATTCCTCTCCCAGACAGGCTTTTCCCCCTTGGATTGTCTCCTCGCTCCCCTGATCCCTGCCTGTCACCTTTCTCTGATGGAAGTTGTTCCCATGAGTGTTTCAGCTGTCAGCTGGAGGGCTCTGCCCTGCCCTGAGTGCCCATCTCAGTGATCTCAGGTGCCACCTGAGCTGCTCGCCCTGAGCTCTGAGTGCTGGGTGGTCACCAATCCTCAAACCCTTCAGCTCCCCTCGCTTTGCACGCCCAGATGTCTCACCCACACCAGGCAGTGTGGTCAGCACTCAGTCCCTGCTTCCCCTGCACTTCCTAAGGGAGCCCTCTGGCCTGTGAGGTGTGCTCTGCCCTGCTGGGAAGGTTCTCCTGCTGGATCAAGGTTCCTGCTCTGTCCTGCCCAGTGCTGGTTTATTTTAGGACTCCCCTGGAGATGGGTCTGAGTGCTCAGCAGCCCCCCCAGCACCGTGAACAGTGGGTGTGTCAGCAGGGGGAGCACTGCAAGGGGAGGCTGGAAACTTTATTTAGGCTGGAAATTCTGGCTGATCAAACCCCCCAGAGTTCTGCAGAGTTTTGTCCTGGTGGATCCCAGTCCCGTTCCTTCCATGCCACTGATCCCACCGAGCTGTAGGAAAGTCAGAACTCACATTTCACTGCCTCTGTGCATGTCTCACCATCAGCAGCCAATTCCAAACTTGGAATCCCAGGATCCCTGAGGCTGGAAAAGCCCTCCCAGCCCATGGATCCCCCTGTGTCCATCCCCACCTTGTCCCCAGCCCAGAGCACTGAGTGCCACTCCAGGCCTGCCTTGGACACCTCCAGGGCTGGGCACTCCAAACCTCCCTGGGCAGCCCCTGCCAGGGCCTGACCACCCTTTCCTTCTCCAGGCTGAGCCCCCCAGCTCCCTCAGCCCCTCCTGCTGCTCCAGCCCCTTCCCAGCTCCCTTCCCTTCCCTGCCCATGCTCCAGCCCCTCCAGGTCTCTCTCTGAGGGTCCCAGAAGTGCCCCCAGCACTGGAGGTGCCACCCCAGCAGTGCCAGCACAGGGACAGTCCCTGCCCTGGGGCTGTGCCCACACTATTTTTGATACAAACATTTTCCTGCCCCTCTTCCCTCACTTTTAGTTGCAATTCCTTCTCCTCTATCAACACAGCAGTTTCTACCCTGAGTTCAGCAAAGTGACCTGGGAGCTGATAGATTTTCATGTTAAATGTTCTTACAGGCCCCACGTAGCAGATTAGGACGTGTTGAGTCTCTCTGCAGGGAACTCTCATTTCAAATCACTGGCAAAGATTGGCTTTAAAGGTGTTTTATTACTGATTCGGATGGGTTTAAATTGAGTTCTCAGATAAGAAGTGATCATCCCACTGGATACAGCTTGGAGAGGAGTCCTCCAGCATCTCCTTTGCCACGGTCAAAGCTTCATAAAGTCTGTAACCTTTTGGGTTTGACCAAAAAACCCCGTATTTACAGTTTATTTCTATGTTGATCCAAAGGGATAACAAATGGCCTCAAATAATATTTCAAAATACTGGTATGGATTACAGACCCCGTGGAGTTGGGAATAGGAACGTTCCTCTGTGTCATTGAGGATTTGGAGAGGTTAAAATAAATATTATCACTTCTTATTAGGCAGCTTCAGCTTCCTCAGATTAACAGCAGAGATAACGCAGGTGTGTGTATTTATTAAAAACTGACAGGACATTTATTTCAGTTCCCAGTGGCAGGAATCCATTAGAGGTAAACAAATTCCTTGCCCTTATCAGGGTGCTTTGTGTTGTGTGTGTTTGGAGATAAAGCTGAGCCATTTGTCAGGGGAGATGGTGCTGCCTGGAGTGCCCAGCTCCCTGCAGTGCCCACGGGGCTGGGAGTTCACCGGGACCACTGTGAGAGCCTGGGGGTCAGGGTTTCCTTGGGGGTCAGGGTTTCCTTGGGGGTCAGGGTTTCCTTTGTACTTCTCTGTCACGTGTTTGTGAAACAGAATCATGGAATTATTGAGGCTGGAAAAGACCTTGAAGTCCAACTCTCAACCAGCACCACGATGTTCACCACCAAACCCCGTCCCCAAGAGTCACCCCCACACGGTTTTTGGGCACTCCCAGGGATGGGGACTCCACCACTGCACTCAGCACTTTCCTTTACAACCTTTTCCATGGATTTTTTCCCCCTGATATCCAACCTGACCCTCCCCTGGCACAGCTGGAGGCCGTTCCCTCTCCTCCTGTCCCTGTTCCCTGGGAGCAGAGCCCGACCCCCCCCAGCTCCCCCCTCCTGGCAGGGATTGCAGAGCCAGAAGGTCCCCCCTGAGCCTCCTTTTCTCCAGGATGAGCCCCCCCAGCTCCCTCAGCCCCTCCTGCTGCTCCAGCCCCTTCCCAGCTTGAGTTCTGTGTGAGTTTGAGTTCCCAGAGCTGTTCCCTGCCCTCATGGGGGGTCAGAGGGTGCACTCAGTGAGTCACAGTGACAGTGCTGCTCATTAGGGACACTCTGGCTCCAGTCGCTGCTGCTGCAGCCCTTGAAGCTGCTCTGGGGATATCTGGGGATAACCCATTAGCCTGGCAGCACTCAGAGGTTTCCCCACAGCCCTGCAGTCAATTTGCTGCCTTTATTTCACCAAGTGAATGTGACATTGCTGTCAAATCCACGATGCTCCCCCTGTTAAACAGGGTCTGCCTGCTGTTCATGTGTGACATGGATGGGCACTGTGGAAGGGCTTCCAAGGTACAACATTTATTGCCAGGCAGGGCACAGGGGCCATGGGGCAGCAGGA
The DNA here is from genome assembly GCA_038380795.1 of Pyrocephalus nanus. NCBI lineage: Eukaryota > Metazoa > Chordata > Aves > Passeriformes > Tyrannidae > Pyrocephalus > Pyrocephalus nanus. The sequence goes on along the minus strand of CM076265.1, from coordinate 63,055,982 downwards.
GTGAGCCCTGGAGAGGGGCAGAGAGCCAGGGCACAGCCAGGACCCCCCCTGTGGGTCCGACAGACCTGCAGGTTTGTTCCGAGGGCTCCCAAATGGGAGTGATTTGCTCAGTGGTTGTGTGTTTGTTCCTGTTCGGCTCCTGCTGTCACCCCACAGCATGCTGCACCAGGGAGTTGGTGTCATCAGACCTGGGGGCTGTGCTGGGAAAGGACTTGAACTCTACAACAGCTCCTCGTGCAGTGCCCAAAGAGGAAAAGCCCCAAATTAAACAAACTGGTGAACAAGCTCAGAGGGTCCAGCAGAGACACGGAATGACAGAACACCTTGGGTGGGAAGGACCTCAAAGCCCATCCAGTGCCACCCCTGCCACGGGCAGGGACACCTTCCACCAGCCCAGGCTGCTCCAACCTGGCCTTGGACACTTCCAGGGATGCAGGGGCAGCCACAGCTTCTCTGGGCAGCCTGTGCCAGGGCCTGCCCACCCTCCCAGCCAGGAACTGAGACATCCTTTGGTATCTCTGCTCCTCCCCCTGCCTTGGACTGGAGAAAGGGTTAAATGTTCTTTTGTTTCTTTGCCTCTTTCCACTCCCAGATAACTTGTTGATTCCGGCTGACAGGGCTGAGTTATTTCCAACCCTTAATAAATGAGCTAATTTGGGAGTTATTAACAGTTAACAAATTTCATTCTGTACTTGCAAAACCCTCCAAAGCCCTTCAGGAAATAAATTCCTCCCAGAGTCTGAACTGCAGAGGTGCTGAAAGAGATAATTACACACTGAGCTAATTATTGGCTTTGGCCTGTGTTTGAAGAATTATGTCCAGACCATGATATGGAGACAGTGGTGACGTGAAAGGGCTCCCAGCAGGAAATCTCTGGGTGTCCTGTGGTCCCCCCTGCTCAGGAATATGGTTTGGAGGGGCTGTGATGGAACAATGCCATGATCCAGCTGTCTGGATCGTGTCCATGGCCACTGGCTACTTTTACTCAATTGGTTTCCATGTCCTTCCTTCTCAGAATGGTTTATTGTCAGCTGGCACCACTTCCCAGATTCCCAAACCACTCAGAGTTGTTTGGGATGCAGCTACAGAAGCTCTGGGAGTCTGAGAGGTCTCCAAGGACAGAAAGGAGACATTCGTGTTCTCACATTCCATGTGACTCCCTCAGGACCCTGCAGTGTCCCCTCATGGAGCTGCTGTGCTCCCAGCTCTGTGTCCTCCTGGAATTCCAGGCCAGTCCACCCCAGTCTGCCCTCCCTTCCCTGCCCAATCCCTTCTTCCCTTCTCCCTGACTCCTGGACCAGCTCTGACAGTCCCTGTTTGATCTTCCCTGTTTCTTCTTCCCAGGTCTCTGATGCCCTTTGTGGGATCATTTTCAGTGTCTCCTTTCTTTGGGATTCCCAGGTGTTCTTAATTACCTTCATCCTGGTGCTTCCATGCAGCTTTCCTGGTGGTCCCTGTCCCATTCTTTATTCCTTCCCTCCCACACACATTTCCCCCAGAACTCTCCTTGTTCATGAACCTCCAGCCCTGGGATCTAAAGGATTTCCAGGACAGGGTGGACAGGGCTTGGAACAACCTGGGATAGTGGGAGATGTCCCTGCTCATGGCAGGGGGTGGAATGGGATGGGATTTAAGGTCCCTTCCAACCCAAAGCATTGGGGGTTTATCTGTGGGGGCAGGAGGGATGGGGAGCTGTGGCTCCATGAGGTCCATGATTTTCCAGGGAACTGAGCTTTTCCATTTGCATTGAATTCCAGAGTCATGGGTCCCTGAAGACTTGGAAAAGGGCCTGAAGTTTTTGACTGGCATTGAACCAGAGCAGTGGGACCTGGTGCTGTTTCAGAGGAGGCCTCACTCCACTTGACCTGCAGGAGGTAGGAAAAGTTCATGTGTAAGAAACGGCCTGGAAGGGCTTTCCTTGGAATAATTGGGATCCATAAGTCCATTTTCAGTCATAGGTGATGCACAGAATATGAAAAACAAGGCACCACAGTGTTTGTCTTTTATTTTTAAGAGTATAATAAAAGCTTTGTGGCCTTCGTGGTTGTCAGGAGGAGGTTTAAGGACATTTAATTTGCCAGAGCACCGAGGGAGGTCAGCAAAGTTCATCTCCCATCGTGTGCTACAGGACAGAGCCCCTGTGGTGGTTAAAATACAAATGGACCTGTTTCTCCCAGCAATACAAGGAGCCAGTGGTGGTTGGTAAAACTTCAATGCACGGTTTATGACAGACAACAGAATTCTCCTCCTTTACCCTCAAATTACTCCTGTCAAATTCTCCATCCCAGTGACAGGAATGAGCAGGGATGGAATTCAGCTCCTGCAAAGCAACCCTGCAGGCCATGGATTGTCTGAGTCCTTAATGAGTTATTTAATAACAGGGACATCATTTGGCTGGCAGGAGATGGTTCTGTCACTGCTAAAGGGAGAGAAAAGGAAAATATTTCCCATTTTCCACTGCAGCTTGGCAGCATTTGTTTCCATGGGTTTCTATCCCCTGGAAATGTCCTTTAAAAGCGTGAGCAGTTGTTAAAATGACAACTCACAAGAACGAATTGCTTGTGAAGAAACCTGAGCCTAAGGGGAGCATGGGAGACGTGGAGAGAACAAGGAGAAATAAATGGCCCCATTCATTGCTTTCCTTGACACCTTTTTCCACATCCCTCCCTAATTGTGGCCTGTGAAATGCCATTCTCCTGCTCCCACAGCTCCATGGAGCAGCTCTGGAAGGAAGTCCTCCCCTCTCCAGGAGCATCATTAGGCTCACAGGATGAGCATTTACCCCTTGGGCTCGTATTTAACTATGGATATTTGAGATATTGGCCCCAGCAGCTTCCCCCAGGCCCTGCTGTTCCAGCACAAACGCAGGAAATGGCCTTGCTGGTGTCTGCAGGTGGTGATTGCATGGAAATGGGTATAAAGGGTTTGCTGATTGCCCTTCCTTTGGAGGAAAGGTGGCAAAAAGACACCGAATCTCTCACTGGAGAGATACAGATAATGATTCAGAGACTCCAAATACACCCCCTCCACCTCATTTCTAAGTCTAATCCTTCTGTCTGGGCTGGAAATAGGAGGAAGCAGCTCAGCTGCAGGTGAAGCCACTGGACAGCTGAGCCCTCAAAAGGCTCTGGGGGCCTCAACCTGCTCAGGATTTTTGGCTTTGGTTTCCAGTATATTTAGGGGAAAGCAGCAGCTCTCCCAGCCAGTGCTAAACCAGCAGGGTCAGGAGCTGAGGATGGGCCTCAGCTGAACTGCTCATGAAGAGCTTGTTCGTGTTCTGAGCACCCCCAGGGGCTCCTCTGGCCCCACTGCAGCAGCTCCACGGGCTCCTGATGAGGATGTGACCTCCCCCTGAGCTGGACACGGCCCTCCTGAGGCAGGTTCAGGGGTGGGCAGCCTGGGAAATGCTTTGAGGCATCAGAACAATCACCCCAGGGCTGGGCACCAACATCAAATGTTTAATAAATCCCTAATATTCTGTGCAGCACAGTGAAGTGTTGCAGAGTTCCCCCCCATGGGGTGTGTCCAAGTGCCAACAGGACACTTCAGTTTGCTCTTCACATGAAGGCTGGCCCAGGCAGTGTCCCTGTGTGCCAGGGAAGGGGAGGGGACACTGAGCACCGATTACAGCCTGGCTGGGCACATGGGATGGGAAGGGATTCCTGGCTGGGAGGGTGGGCAGGCCCTGGCACAGGTTGGGCAGAGAAGCTGTGGCTGCCCCTGGATCCCTGGAAGTGTCCAAGGCCAGGTTGGAGCACCCTGGGCTGGTGGGAGGTGTCCCTGCCCATGGCAGGGGTGGCACTGGGTGGGTTTTAAGGTCTCTTCCCACCCAACCCATTCCATGGTCCAGCAGCAGCAGCAGGAGCAGCAGTGACCTGGCTGAGCACTCCGTGTCCTGTGCCTTTGTTCCTGTGAATTCCAGCAGGAGGGACACAGGTTATGATGGTTGTTCCCACAGCTGCTGCCCCAGCCCATGGGGACACAGCCTGTGTTTGGGTGGGAATGAGAGCAGCTCTGGGGCAGCACAAGGGCAGGGGAGATGTCCCCAGGACTGAGTCTCACTTCGGAGCAGCTGCCAAAGAACTCCTGCTGAGGGGCTGTTCAAGGTGAGGGATCAGGAGATGGAACTGAGGAGCGTGGTGTGTTTTATGGAAGGGCAATTAGAGGAGAAACAGAAGAGCTGCTGAGACAACCCCCAGGGCACAAGTGAGACAAAATGGATACTTGGAAAGTCAGTCTGTTGAGCTGAGAAAACTGGAGATGTCCCTTCTGGATTTACATCTCTGGTCATTTGAACTCTTTTGCTGGAGCATTTAATCGTGGTGATGCTACAGGAGTTATTATCTATTATTAAAGCTCCTCGAGCTTCTGGGCAGCAGGAGGAGGGAAAGCTTGGAAAAGTCACAAATGGATCCCCGAGAAGCACTGCTGGACAAGCACCAGGAAAACCAGCTGGGCTGTGGGGAGAGCTGCATCCCACCCCTGGAACAAACACTTTGCAATATTTACAAACGGGAGAGAGCCTCTAAAACATATGTCTGCACTAAATGTGCCCCATTAGAAATGCAAGAATTCCCATTAGTTCCAGGAAAGCAATTCCATGCCGGTGCCAGGCCGTTATTGCAGAGCACTCTGTTGTAATGGCATTAATTGTGCTGTTTGAGGACCCTGAGACCTCATTTCATTCAGCTGAGAGGAGCACAAAGAGAATTGAGGGCCCTAAACGGGCTGGGCCTCTTTTCCTAAGTGCCCTTTGGAGAACAATTCCTGTTCCAGGGCAGGTGACACAGCCAGAGGAAATTTCCCTTGGGTGGAGGTTGGAAGAGGCCAAAGCCAGCCAGGGGTTGTGTTGATGTTCATCTCTCTGGTGGGGGCACTCCTGGCTCTTGGAGTTTAACAGAATCCAGGTAAATGGATCACTTAAATGAAATTCCTGCCCTGTTTGCTCCCAAGTACCCTATTTTGGATAGCTTTTTCCACAGGAAGGGCCTCCTGCCCATGGCAGGGCTTGGACCAGATGACCTTTAGAAGGTCCCTTCCATCCCAAACCATTGTGTCATTGTGTGATTCCATGGGAAGGGCTGTAAAGGGGCTGGAGGAGACCCAGGGTGTTATCCCTGGGGATAAATCCCTGCGGGGAGGGAGGGATGAGGGTGGTGCCCACAGGAGGTGATGGGCACATGTAAAAGTTGTGCCATTCCACTTGAACACAGGAACACACCGGCACAGGCTGCCCAGAGAAGTCCTGGATCTCCATCCCTGGAGATCCTCCAACCCCAACCATCCCTGGGCCGGAGGAGCCTTTAAAACCTGTACTGGCTTTTATGTGCAGCTAAAAAAAGAGATTTATGGCTTGAAACCTCCCAAGAAAATCTCCCAGACACGCAAAACATACCCACAGCTAATTTTCTTTCTGTAACTTTTTAATTTTCTTCCTACCATATGTCTCCAATTGTGTGAGTTAATATTATTCATAAATGCAGCACAAATAGGAATAAGACCAATTATAGCAAAATACTCCCCATCTTTTTAATCTCTGAGGTTGTGGAAAAGGCTGTTCTCCTGCAAATTTAATATCTCCCCAGAAATCAGAGGGGCTGCAGTGTTTGACTCCTGCCCTGTGCTTCTTGTCAAGCTGGCAGCATTTTGCCAACAAATTAACGAGGGGAGAGTTCCAGGGAATGTTGATGAGCCGCAGGGAATCTGCCACTTGGCTCCTGAGCCTTTGCAACGTGCCCTGTGAGGGGTGGGGATGGGGAAGGACCCAGCTCAGCCTTCCTGGCCTCTCCCTGGCACTGCCCTTCCCTGCTGCCGTGTCGGGAATGTGGGAACTGCTCTGGGCTGGGGGTTCCCTTCCAGAGCCAGAATCACACCGGATTTCTGAGGCCTGTCCAGAAATGGATCCCTCCTGGATGGTTCCACCTGCTACATCTTGTGTGGGGTCACCAGAGCACGACATCACTTGTGCTGGCACCACAGCATCCATCTCTCCAGCAATCCTCATTCCCACCCTGACTGGGAGAAGAAGAGGCACAGACTGAGAGGGACTTTCCCCCCTCTGGCTCCAGCCAAGCCCCTGCAGCAGAGCAGAGTCAGAGGCAAGACCTGTCACCTGCATGTTTGTAATTCAATTCTTGTTGGTTTGAGCTGGGGGGGTCGGGCTCTGCTCCCAGGGAACAGGGACAGGAGGAGAGGGAACGGGCAGGGGTGGATCCCCATCCCTGGAGGATTTCACAGCCCTGTGGATGTGGCACCTGGGGACAGGGGTCAGTGCTGGGGGGGGTTGGACTGGATGGTCTCAGAGCTTTTCCAGCCTCTCTCACACTCTCCCTGTTTGCTCTTTCCATGGGAGGCTCACGTTGAAGTTTGCTGTTGGTGTTCCCTGATCTCCCAAACACACCTGGATGAGGGGACAGCCCCACTGCTGGAGACCTTCCCTGGCTCAGCTGGAACCTGGAAAACCACCATGAGGATGGGACAGTGGACAGATGATGCCCCTTCCCCCACTCTGGGCACCGGAGAAGGTCCCTCTGCCAAGGACAGTAAGTTCTGTGGAGCCAGAGATTGGCAGTGCCCTCCAGGATGGTGTTGCAGCTCCAGCCCCAGGGAGTGTCTAATCACTGAAGGAAGGCTCTGAGGCTGAGAGCTCCTTGTGGTGGGCTGGTGTGTGCAGAGAGCAGGTTTGAATTCACAGGGGCCCTCAATATTTCCCAAGACGCATTTCTGGGATGCTGGAAAGGGCATCACCAGTTTTCCACAAAGACTTCCTTTGTTTAGTTGTTCTTTTACTTTCCCACCCCTCTTCTTGCTCACAACCTGCAGGTTCCCATCCAAGCTTTGAGGCAGTTTGGTTTGAAATGGAAAATATCCGTGTCTGCTCCCATGAACTGGAGTGAATTCCTCATGGAGAGCACGGGGTTGAGCAGGAACTTTCATCTCCCCTCCCTCTCCAGCCCTGGGTCTCTGCAGCTGGACTTTTCATTGAAATCCTGTTCCCTCCCAGCCATTTGGATCCTTTTTGTCCTCTGAGTGTGGCTGAAGTGGAGGGGTTCAGTCAGTGAATGTTCAGGGGCTCAAACCTTCCCCGAGTCCCACCCCCAGGGACAGCTTTGCTCAGTGATAGTAGAGCAAAAGGAGGCTCTGGACTAAAACTGAGGCTCACACTTCAGGTTAGATTCCCACTGCTAATTCTTTGATTTCACAGGAAAATAGAATCATGGAACAAATTGGGTGGGAAGACACCTCAAAGCCCACCCAGTGCCACCCCTGCCATGGCAGGGACACCTTCCATTGTCCCAGGGTGCTCCAGCCTGGCCTTGGACACTCCCAGGGATCCAGGGGCAGCCACAGCTCCTCTGGGCACCCTGTGCCAGGGCCTGCCCACCCTGCCAGGGAAGGTCAAGTCTGATCCCAGAAGGGTCTGACCTGACACTGTTCTGGTCCTGCATTTCCATCCCTGCATTCCCATCCCTGCTCTCCTGGGTCCAGGACACTGCTCCTCTCTGCTATTTATTTTCCTTCTCCTTTCAAAGTGTGTCCTTTCTGTTCCCTCTTTTCTCATCCAGGCTGGATTAGAAATGCTCTGTTTGCTGCTCAATTAAAGTGGCCTCTCAGACACTGCAAAGTTCAAACAGTTTTAGCTTTTGCCTAAAATAATTCTGTCTGGATTTAATGGGCTTTGCAGGCTCCACTTTCAAAGTGGTTATTAATGGGATTTGGACAAGGAACTCTTGCTCTGTGCTATTAAAATAATATAAGAAATCCTTCCATTGGCATTTAATGTCATCGATTCAGGTGTGTCGAGGGTGTCTCCCAAAGGCTTGGCCTGTCTGTGCTGGGGCTGCAGCACGGCTGGGAGAGTCACCCCAGCCTGACAAATCACTGACATCAGTGGCTTTTCCTGTCCTTAATGTGTCACTGGTGTCATCATTGCCTGGAGGATGTGTCTGTGGCACAGCTCCACCGGGGCATGAGAGATGGGAAACTTGGGGCTGGGGCTGTGCCCAAAGCAGAGCCAGGGAGGGAGCTGGGACAGGACCCTGCAGCAAGTCCTGTGGCTCCAAGGGACCTGGGCCATGGAAAAACACAGGGAATGGGGCAGGGATCCACTCCAGGGTGTGATGGGAAACCTTAGCAAGCCTTTTCTAGAGGAGACCTCAACTCTGGAGTGCCCAGCCCTGGAGGTGCCCAAGGCAGGCCTGGAGTGGCACTCAGTGCTCTGGGCTGGGGACAAGGTGGGGATGGACACAGGGGGATCCATGGGCTGGGAGGGCTTTTCCAAGCCCAGTCCTAATGGCATCTTCCTGAGAAATGACAGCCAGCAACAAATGCCCCTAGGGATGATTTATCCCCTGGATTAGGCCCAGCTTGGAAAAATACACCGAGTTTAAATCACTGTCAACCTCAGAACAACAGCAGAGGAGTTGGTGACCCGGGCAAGCAGCAAACAACCAACTGTGCTCCCAGTAGATTGAACTGCAAGCTGGCCTCAGGAATGAAATCTGGGGATTTAATGTTGTCTGCTAGAAAATTACATGGGAAAAGGGAGTAGTGTTGGCATCTCCCAATGACAAACCAGCTGGATGAGAAACCATAAACTGCCCCAAGACTGAAGGGGAGCTGCATCAGCAGCTGCTCCTGCCTGGGAAGTGCAGGGAGCTGGAGGCTCAGTCAGGGCTGGGCTGGGCAGTGCCAGCTGACACTCTGTGATCCTGGAGGCCTTTTCCAGCCTACATGACTGATTCTGATCCTGCTCCCCAGGGCTCCTGGTGGAGCATGGATTCTGGTTGCCATGGCAATGCTCTGCCCTTCCATGCCCAGGGCAGTGCCTGATTAGAGCAGCCCTTCCTTAGGTGCCCTGCTCACCCCCAGGGCCCTTCAGGGGTGCCTGGGTCATCCCTTCTGCTTATTATTATTATTAGTTCTCAAATGTCACCAATTTCTGGCCAGCTAAAGGAGAAAGGCCTGGACATGCAGCTCTGTGGGCTGAAGTTTTCTGGGTATTTTGTTTGCTGTGGAAAGAATCAATCCCCCCCCAGATCTCAACATTCCTGCACTGATTACCCTGTACAGACCATGGCAGTGCTGGGGCACCCTGGCATTTGAGGGGTGTGTGGCCTTAGGGTGGGAAGGGGTCAGAGCTCCCCACAGGGATTTGGGTGGTGGCATTTTGGCAGGGGGTTGGGACTGGATGGTTTTGAAGGTCCCTTCCAGCCCCAGTCCTTCCATGATGTGATAGGAATCAACACTCATCTTGTTCACCCCCTGCTATGGGCATGGACACCTTCCACTAGGCCAAGGTTGCTCACAGTAATCTCATTTTTTCCCCCTCCCAAGCACTGAAAGCAGGAATGAGACATCCAGGAGGAGCTGAGGGCATGGAAGGGACGGTTTAAATTCATGGCAGGTTGTTGTGGGGGCCAGGATTTATTTCTGATCAGCTCATCCTTCTTTTGTTTTCCTCCAGCTGCTCCATGGGGACAGGCCAGTTCCCCCAGGAACACCGAGGGACATGGGACCCACACCAGCCCCACTGGATTTTGGCTTCCTGACTGTCCTGCTGCTTGGAAAACCTCCCACACCCCATGGCACAGCTGGGAAATGCCCTGGATGGACTGCTGCAGTGGGGCTGGAAGCACAGGGAGGAATCAAGGAAAAGGGAAATCCTTCTCTGGGAATCTGCATCCCTGGGAGTGTCCCAGGCTGGATGGGGCTTGGAGCAGCCTGGGCTGGTGGGAGGTGTCCCTGCCCGTGGCAGGGTGGGATGAGATGAGCTCTGAGGTCTCTTCCAACCCAAAGCAGTCTCTGACTCCTGAGGGAAAGGCTGGGAAAACAACCCATGGCATTATTTCCCCTGCTGCTGTCCCACCTCACCCAGCACTCCTGTTCTTGTTGTAAAGAATGGAAGCCCCACTGACAGGAACAAGGTCGAGTGTTCTTTGCCATCTCCCAAGCCACAGTCCCACCTCTGCCTCTGCTCCTCAAATGGCTCCATTTGCATAAATTTGTCTGCAAACAATTACAGTTAATTAAGATAATTTATCACTTGAAAGTAAAGCATTTTATCAGCAGGTATCAGCCTGTAAAGCAAACAAAGAATCACTTGTAGGGGAATAGCTGGGGCCTTATTACCCTGCTAGACATGAAGTGACAAAACCCCGCTCTTTATGAGGCTTTGTCGGGTCTGGGTGCTTTGTTTGCAAATAATTAACTGCAATTAGCTAATCATCCTCCGTAGGAACTGCGTGTGTGACTCTGCACCAGCACTGACTCCTTTTCACTTTGGCTGCCTCCCCACACAGACCGGGACACACAAGGTTTGGAGCAGCCCGAGGTTCTTGTCTGGGGGCAGCAATGGGATCCTGGGAAGAGCTTGGAGGGACAGAAGGGATGGGGTGCAGCCCTTGGGATGCTCCTCTGCACTGCTGCCAGGGGGTTATTGCATCCTGGGAGTCACTGCCTGCAGGGACTGTGAAAATAATTTATCTTTGGGAAAAGTACCATTGTCATTGCTGAAAGCCCACCCAGCCTGGCCTTGAGAATTCCAGGGATGGGGCAGCTTCCTGGGCACCCTGGTGCCAGGGCTTCCCCACCCTCCTTCCCAGTATCCCATCTGTCTCTGCCCTCTGGCAGTGGGAAGCCATTCCCTGTGTCCTGTCCCTCCATGCCTTGTCCCCAGTCCCTCTCCAGCTCTCCTGGAGCCCCTTTAGGCCCTGCAAGGGGCTCTCAGGTGTCCCTGGATCCTTCTCTTCTCCAGGGGAGCATTCCCAGCTCTCCCAGCCTTTCCTCCTGGCACAGATCAGTGGCTTCTCAGTAGGACACTCTGGAATTCTGTTCCAGCCCCTCCTGACCAACAGGAGGCCCCTGAAGGTGGATTATTTTCCTTGTCCCTGTTTCCCCACCTGCTGAATTGTTTTGACCCCTTTTTACTGATGATTTTCTCTTTGTTTTTCTTTCACCAGGCCCTCCCTCTTGCTGGGAATTCTGGGCACTGAAAATTTTCACCCTAGGAAGGGAAGTGTGTTCCCAGAGTCCCACCAGAACAAACCCACCCTTTCACATCCCAGACCAGGAAAATATTTGGAGTTCTGGGAGCAAACTGGATGTGCTGAACATCCCAGGGGGGTCCTGGGTGCCCAGGGGCTGCTGAGCACCCACTGGGTGTCCCGCTGGGTGTCTCTGGGTGCTCAGCTGCAGCAGGGGCTTGGTAAATGAGCTCTGCCTGCTAATTAAACTCAGGTGTTTGCAGCTGTAATTAAGGAGCCCATATAATGAGGGTGGGGTGGGGCTGGTGCTGTGTCACAGAGGAGGGGAGAGCTGCGGTGCTGGGGGTTTGGTCCTCTCTGCTGGGACTGGTGAGTGCTGTCTTCTATTTGTACATTTATTTGCTAATTTATTTACCATTTGTGACTGAGTTTTCTCTCCTGCTGTTTCCCTGGCACTTCAGCTTTCCTAGTTCTGTGCCAGGGAAAAAGGGACTGCTTGGATTTAGGGAGGGGGGAGGCTGAGCTGCCCCAGAACTGCTCTCTTGCTATTCTGGTTGTTGTGCTGATGTTTTCAGTGGCAGGTTAAGTGCAATTTGGGTGTTACAGCTTTTTTTCCCTGGAGCTGAAGCCAGGCACCTTGGAATGTTGTCCTTAGTGCTCTCTTTATTCCATGGAGGACCTCAAACCACTGATGAGCCCAGCCTGGGGCTGTGCTGGGTCCTCGAGATGAGGCTCCCTCCAGCAACAACTTCAGCAGAGTGAAAATGGGTTTGCTTTTAATAATTCAGGAGGAAAAGGCAGTGCTGGGGAGGACTGGGGGAAAGATGCCTCTTCCTGGGCTGCCAAAAGTGACCCTGAGTGTTTCCCAGGAATTCCCTGTGGGGTGAGTGGCTGGAGCTGGGGTTGGCTCTTGGTGTGGCTGTGCTGGGGACCAAGTGCTTGGGCACTGGGGTTTGGAGTGAGTGGGAATTGTGGTCCTTGTATCTCCAATTTGAGAGTCTGTGTTGGCTGCTAACAAGGCTGCAGCGGGTGAGGGGTGTTTTGAGGGGTGTTCTGACTGAAACAAGGCAGGAGTTGTTGGGTTTATCTGGTTGGGAGCAGTTTGCTGCAGCACATCCCCAGCCTCTCTCCGGGGTGTCAGCAGCACAAAGGAGCAGGTCTGGAGCCTCCAAAGGGAAGAACTTGGATGTGAAATCCTGCTCTTGCAGGTGTGGGATCGGGGGCTGGATTTGGGAGCCTGGCAGGGGCTGTGTGAGGGCTGAAAGCACCACACCCCAATTTGGTCTAAGTGGCCCCAGCTGGGCTGGGGGGGTGACCTGGTGTTGGAGCAGAAACACCTGATGGCTGTGGGTGTCATGGAAGGGTCCTTAAAGCTCATCCCATCCCACCCCTGCCATGGGCAGGGACACCTTCCACCAGCCCAGGGTGCTCCAGCCTGGCCTTGGGCACTCCCAGGGATGCAGGGGCAGTCACAGCTTCTCTGGGCAGCTCAGGTGCCAAACTGTTGCTGGAGCTGCTTTTACCCTCAGTGCTGTTAATTCTTGCTTGAGCCACGTTTAGTCTGCCTTTCTGCTTAATAACATCACCCACTTTTAATTGCTTATCCTCCAGCTTACTGGGGACAGCATTTGATTGTCATGAAACCAAATTACAGCTCGTGAGAAGTCAAGGTGCAAATGACAACTGGTGACATGAAAACCAATGTCTCACTGCAGGCAGCCCCTGGAGCCTGAGCAGTCACTTTTCTCACCAGTTTTCATTTGTCACCTTTGGTTTAGGCTTGTTGGTGTATCCAGAGATCCCTCAAGTAACTCCTGTGTAGGATCACAGGATGGTTTGGGTTGGAAGGGACCTTAAGGGTCATCTCATTCCAGCCCAGTTTAGCCCGAAGTGCTCAGCAAATGAGCTCCTCTGCCAACATCAGGAGTTGTGAAGTTTGGAATCGTCCCCCTGCACTCGTGTTTGCTGTCCCTGTGTCCGTGGCTGTCCCTGCCCTGCACCACAACACCCTGAAATGCTGAGCACATCTCTGACCATGCTGCTTTCCCAGCACAGGCCCCTTGATGCCCCCACAGCACCCTCTGCTCCCCCATGACTGAGTGGGACCCACGAGGGTGGGTTTGCACAACCAGAACTGCCACGTACACAGTGTTGGGTGTGAACTGGAGGTGGGGTTGAACACACTCTTTAATTCCTCCCAGTGCAGACTCCTTTCCTGATCATTTCGAGCTTAAAAAAAAAAATGTTTCTCCTGACCTGTGATCTTTCCTTGCAGCAATTACCTCGGTGACCTTTTCCTGGGGTTTAAAGATTGAAAACAATAAGGGTTTCTCAGCCTTTGCAGCTTGTAATTTCTATTTAGGATTCAGGAAGCACCAGTAATGAACTATGATTTATTTGCTGAGCAGTTACAGTGAGCTAGTGATGTTTTAGAGTGATTTTCTTGACCCAGGGGCAGCCTCCTGCCTCTCCAAACGAGCTCATTGGGATGTTGTGCAGCTCCCCTGACAGGGAGGAGGCATTTCCAGACCCAATTCCAGTCAAATGGGATGTGCTTCTAAAAAAAAATTCAATATATGAGCCGAGACTGAAATTGAGAAAACCTAATTCTGGTCAAGTTCTGTTTGGGTGGAATCAAAAGCATTAATTGAAAAGGAAATGTCCAGTTGGGAGTGCAGTTTGTGGTCCAGGTCTCTGTGTATCACTGGGGCCTTGTGGTGCAAACAATAAGGATTATTTGCAGGAAATTAGGAAGCACCTTCTGGTCTGTGGAGAAAGCTGCCAAAATAAATTTCTCTTCTTTTCCTCAGTCCTATTTGTCATAAAACATACAGCTAGGAACTGTAGTTGTTCTGGTTACTTCAGGGTTATTCCTCACTCACAGTTCCTGCGTTGTCCGGGGGTTTCCTCCTGGGCTTTTGGGTTCCCTTCAGTGACAGAATGAGAGGAGAGGGAGCTGAGGGAGCCAAAACAGAGGCTTGTGCTGTGTTGGTCAGAGGAGTTTTGCCCTGTTTACAGAACTGTGATTCCAATCAGCCCCAACAGCTCAGGAGAATCGATGGAGCTGGGGATGGACGTGCAGAGGGAGCTCTGGGTGTGCCTGGTCCTGCTGGGAATGGCTCTGTGGGACCTGGAGGGGCTGATACAGTCACATGTTCCCTCCTAATTCCCCAGCAGAGCCTGGAATGCCATTTTCTGTGCTGTCAACGTGTACCTGTTGCCTTCAGCTCACCTGGGGGTTCTCTTGTCCCAGTTATCCTGGAAGGATCACAGATGGACATGCTGGGTTGTGGCTCTGGGCTGGGTGAAAGCAGCACCAACAGCATTGGAGTCCTGTCCCCTGCTCTTATTTCAGCCAGGGGGGCATTTCCCAGAGCCTTCAGGAAGTGGGCAAACATCTTCCCTGGAAACCTGTGCAGGGCTTTTATTCTGCTTTATGAGTTGCTCTCATCAATTCTGCACCAGGGGTGTGCTCCTGTTCTGCACATACAGGGAGTTTGGATCTAAACAAACCCTTCTGGAACAATTTCCACCCATGCCAGGATGTTTTTTTTATACTAATTTGGAATCAAAGGGACTTCACATAATTGCTTATTCAAATAAGAACCCAGTTGCATACAAAATATTAGTATTAATTGGGGAGTTAATTGCTTATCTAGCCGTGCTAAAATAACCATTTCATGAGCGTCCAGGATGAGAACAAACCTCTCTGAGGACTCCTGCCAGGAAGAATCCGTGTTTTCTTGAAGATTTCCTTCGGTTTAAAGTCTCTATTTAAGAACTACTTAAGGAAAAATAAACTATTGTAGCACAAAAAGCCTTTTGTGCAGGAAAGGGGTGTTTGAACAGGAGTTGTGCTGCTGTGCAGCCCTCCTGGGTCTGGAGGAAACTGCAGAGGGATTGATGTGCTCAGGCTGAACGTGGGTGAATGCAGGGACCTGCTCTGGGTTTCAGAGCCCTGGTGTAATGACTTGTTCTTAACCCCCCTTCCAGACCATTCCCCACAGTGAGGTGCTTTGTTTTATTTCAGGTGTTGCTGGGCACTGTCGACCCCGTAAATGGCTTTTTAAAAGCAATATTTACCTGAGGTGCTTGGGCTTTATTGCCTGAGATCACTTTTAGGCTCCCCATCTCGATGCTCGGGGCAGACCAGGCAGGATTAATCCAACAAAGCCCTGGCAGGTTTATAAGTCAGGTATAAACTGAGAGAGGGATTGCTGAGGTTGTTGGGATGAGGGGTGAGAATAAATATCCAGGAACTCAATGTGTTCCTGGAGAGTCTGGTCATCTCCTCTCCTGATCTCTGGAGCGACTTGGATGGCAATAATGAGCTCCACAGACTGGTTTGGGGGTATTTGCACAGGGATGGGGCTGGGACTGATTAAAGGAAGGTAAATTGAGTTGCAGAAGAGCCTTTGAGGCAGCACAAGCCCTGCAGG
This sequence comes from Pyrocephalus nanus, assembly GCA_038380795.1. Lineage (NCBI taxonomy): Eukaryota > Metazoa > Chordata > Aves > Passeriformes > Tyrannidae > Pyrocephalus > Pyrocephalus nanus. The sequence continues at coordinate 63,040,558 of CM076265.1, read as the reverse complement.
GATCCAGGGGCAGCCACAGCTTCTCTGCCCAACCTGTGCCAGGGCCTGCCCACCCTCCCAGCCAGCAATTCCTTCCCAATATCCCATCCATCCCTGCCCTCTGGCAGTGGGAAACCATTCCCTGTGTCCTGTTCCTCCATCCCCTGTCAATCGTCTCTCTCCATCTTTCCTGGAGCTCCTTTGGGTCCTGGAAGGCACAATCAGGTCTCCCTGGATCCTTCTCCAGGCATTCCCAGCCTTTCCTCCCAGCAGACCTCCTCCATCCCTCTGGTAATCCTTGGACAGCTGATTCCAGGTTGTTATCAGGGAAGGAGGAAGCCTTTGGTTTCACATGGAAGCCTCTGGAGTTCTGAGGGGTGGGGAAAACTTTGTAAACAAGCAGGAAACCAAAGTCACAATTAATTCCAGGCAAGAGCTGCCTTCAAAAGGAATAGTTAGGAAGTCACTGGTGCATTTTAATAACTGCTAAAAGGAAGAGGATAAATACAATATTAATTTTATGACTTAATTTTTTCACGCTCCGGCGAACGTAAATTTTTGTAATTGTGTTTACTGGGCTTGGCTGTCTGGGAAGATAAGGAATAATGACATCCCTGCCTGGTGGGAAGGAGCCTGCACAACGATCCTGTTGCAGTGTTAACCACCCTGCACTGTCAGGGGGCTCGGTGTGCCATCCCCGAGCCGCTCGGACCACGCCCATGGGTGTTGGGAGGGGATCCTGAGGCTTTGGTGGTGAAGAGATGTAAATGCAGATCCACAGGCTGTGCATCCAGCGACGTGAGATGCGCCTGCCAGGGCCCGCTGCCAGAACACTCTTGATTGTTCTCATCTCTCTTGCCTGTGTTGTTTACACCTTCACTTGGGCGTTCTTTACTGACGCTGGTTATCCAAGGCTTGGCTGGAACAGCTGGAATCCCTGCAGGATTTCCTCACCTGCTTCCCAGAGCAGCTCTGGGGTCCCCGGTGTGTGCCTGTGTAGGTGGGGCTGTAAGCACACCCAGCTCCACACTGCCTGCTGCTCCCTGGTGGGACTTTACCCCGCACCTGAATTTATCCCCCCTTATTTTAGCGAGAATTGGAACCAGCTTTGGCTTTTAGTTTTTGTCCCTTGCTCTGTCTTTAAAGTCTGCACAAAGTGGTTTTTAACCAGTAAATGCAGATGCTGCTCCGAGTGTTTGGAAACAGCGACCTTGGGAATATTTTTGTTATCGTGAGTGTTAACATTTTAATTGCCAGGAGGAGTAAATCATTGAAATATGTGGGATACACAGAGCTATCGACCAGGAGGAGTAACTCACTGAAATGTGGGTTACACAGACCTGCTCTGTGAAAAGGGGTGAAATGCTGAGTGATGTGATGAGGGGAACTGGCCTCGAGTTGTGCCAGGGAGGTTTAGGTTGGATACTGGGGAATGTTTCTCCCTGGAAAGGTTGTCCAGCCCTGGCACAGCTGCCCAGGCAGGGGTGGATCCCATCCCTGGGGGGATTTCAGAGCCCTGTGGGGAGGGGGAGGAGCAGTGACAAAGTTTGCTGCGATTTGGTGGGAGCCAAAAGGCAGAGGGAGATGGAGTGCCAGAAAATCAGTATTGACATTAGCTGAGCCCTTCCATTTGCTGTCAGGAAGCCAATAATGAAGAATAAAGATCAGCAAACTCCTGCCTCCCCCTGCTCTTTAAAAAAGGTGCTGAACTTTATTCAACTTCTTCTGACAGTGCCAAAGTCTCCTCCTTCCCCCCCTCCTCCTGGGCAGGGGGTTGTAGTGGCTGTCCAAAAATCAACAGCTTCTCCAGGCTTGACCTTTGAAATCTGAGCTTTGTTCTCCCTTATCTTCCAACTTATTTAGATGGGAAAGAGCAACTTGGAGTTCCTCTTCTGTTTCCCCTCCCCGGGTCTGTAGCTGGGGATAGAGGCTGGAAAGGTAATTAATGTTAATGATCAGTAGAAGGAGTCCCATGTCTGAGTGACAGCACACAGGGAATGGCTTCCCACTGCCAGAGGGCAGGGATGGATGGGAGATTGGGAAGGGATTGCTGGGTGGGGAAGGACTGGAATGGAGTTCCCAGAGAAGCTGTGGCTGTCCCTGGATTCCTGGAAGTGTCCAAGGCCAGGTTGGAGCAGCCTGGGCTGGTGGGAGGTGTCCCTGCCCATGGCAGGGGTGGGATGGATGGATGGATTTTGAGGTCACTTCCAAACAAACCAGTCTGGAATTCCATGGTTGAAGCTTCTCCCAGCACCCACTGGGCAAACAACAATTCCAGGAGCTCCTGTGGGGAAGCTGAGGCAGGGTGGGAATTCTCCTTTTCCTTTGTGTCCTTTCCAAGTGGTGTTGGCTCAGCTGTAGGAATTAAACTCAGGCTGGGCAGGGAACTCAGGGTGAGGTTGCCACGTGTCTGAAGGATCTGTCATCTTACACAGAGCATTAAAACAAGTGCATCACCAGTTTCCTTCAGCTGATGGACCAAATCCATCCAAGATGTGCTGAGAGGGAAGAGGGAGGGCAGAACTAGAACAGGAGGGAGGGCACAGCTGCCCTGCCCGGTCCTCAAGCTGTCACTGAGTTTCTCCTGCTGAGGACACACGAGTCCATTAGGCCATTTGTGCCCTTCAAAAATTCATTTCTCTACTTCTAAATCCTTGGCTTCTCCAAAAATACAAGTACTGTGAAACATCCTTCATCTTGTCACTTTATTGGGAAGCAGAAGCAAATCACAGACCCTGGTTCCCCTTCTCTGCAGCCCTCCCATGCTCTGAGCCTGATCCCTCACAGTGTTCAATAATCTTTTAAAAAGGAAGCTTTTAAAACTGGTTCATCTTCTAAGTGAAAATTAAATATTTGTTACATATTTTATATGCCTATATTGTATATAATATGTATAAATAAAAATAGAACTGAAGTATTTTTTACAAAGCCCTTTAACACCTCAAAGATCAGATGTACAGATTGCTGATGAAAGCTTTGGGTTTTCTGTTGCTTTGGCCACTTGCTGGGACAATTCTGTGTATTTCCAAGGTCCCTCTCAGTGACCCTGATAAACCTGTGCTCAGTCTCAAGGAAGTGTGGAATTCCCAGGGAGGTTTGGAGTCCCCACCCCTGGAGGTGTCCAAGGAAGGCCGGGATGTGGCACTGGGTGACGAGGTTGGGATTGGATGGGCTCGATCTTGGAGGGCTTTTCCAACCTCAGTGATTCCATGATTTAAAAATGAGGCAAAAATGCAGTTGTTGGGGTGATTGAAATCTGAACAGCTTAATGAAGGTAGCAGTGCTTGAGACAGATTATTCCATCAACCTTTCCATAGAGGAATGCTGGGAAGAGAGGGAAACTCTGTGTTTTGTGAAGTTAAGTTGCTTTTTGGTTCCTTTTTCTCCCAGCTGATTGCACCTGGTGCTGCTCCGGCTGGTTTATGGGAAGTGCTGTGGGAGAAAATTGCTGTCGTGACACAAAGCAGCAAATGGCTCCTGGAATGGCTTTCCTTGGGAATTCCCAGGGAGATTTAAGGGCTGCTGGGGAGGTAAAAAAGCTTTCAGGGTGGGGGGCTCTGGGCTGAGCCTGCAGTGATCCCATCTGTAATCCAGGAGTTTGAGTGGTGTTGGGTTCCTGTGGGAGGAATGTCCTTCAGTGCAGCCAGGGGAGCTCAGCCAAACAACAACAATAATAACAGTTCTGTTGGCACATGGATGAGCTGAGGGGGGAACTGAACCAGGGTGTGTTATTGCTGGGTTCATCTCCCATCCCACTTTTGCAACCAATCCTGTGGGGTCTGATATTGTAAAATCACAGAATGGGTTGGGTTGGAAGGACCTTAAAGCCCATCTGGTCCCAGCCCCACAATTCCTTCTGAACCCCTGATCTAAATCTCTTTTAGCTTCCAAGTTGTTCTCCCTTCTCCTGTGTGGCTGTTGTTTCAACATCCCACCCGTGCCCTCAGGAAAGCTGAGCTAAAAACACACTTCTCACAAATACCAACCTTTTCCTGTTGTGTGAAGGCACAGAACTGATGAAAAACCGACCCAAAACGTGGCTGAAAGTGAAAAATAGCACCTTGCAAGAGCAAAGCTTTCAGGTCAGTCCAGGTGCCATAAACACATTGGGAATGTGGCTCACAGGGACAGAGCAGCAGCCACAGCGAGGAAGGTGCTGCAGCTCCTGAGAATATTCCAGTGCTCAAAATAACTGAAGCTTGGAAAAACCACTGCAATTACCCCTGAGCAGGTGGAAAACAGACCCAAACCAACTTCCTACCTCATCCAAGAACTGGGATAATCAGGAGCATCCAAGCCACTGATTTCCTTGGAGAGTCTGGTCATGGGTCTTGGAAGTTTAAGTAACAACTAAATTGGCCAAAAAAAAAGAAAATTAAAAATTTGTCCCCCAAACCCTGCAGTGTTTTCCCTCCTTTTTTTTTTTTTTTTTTTTTTTTTTTTCTTAGTAGCTTTATTTTCACAACAATTTGAGACTAAAAGGGCAGAGGTTTAGATGGGATATTGGGAAGGCATTGCTGGCTGGGAGGCCCTGGCACAGGTTGGGCAGAGAAGCTGTGGCTGCCCCTGGATCCCTGGGAGTGTGTTCCGTATTCCTTGCTCCCAGCTCAGCTTCCCTGTGGATCCAGCCTTTAACTGGTCTCCCTGCCTCAGTTTCCCTTTAGAACCTGGGAAAATGTCTCCACATTTGTGTCCTGTTCCTGAATCCCCCCTTATTTGTAAATCCCCCATCAGCAGAGGAAGTTGCTCAAGGCTGGGTTAATGAGCTGTGGCCCAGAGTGTTCCAAAATGCAGCCTCCAAACCTTTTGCTAATTAAGCACTGGAGCCACTAATCTAATTTTAGCCAGTGACTGAATTTATTCCTGCCGGAATAAAATGCACTTTAAATCTCATTTAAAAGCCACCGAGATGCTCTCGACAAATTAAAATATGAAATTAAAAATATATTTAGCTGGTTTCTGCATCATTAAGGCGCCCCTGGGCGCGGGTGAGGCGAGCCCTGAGCAGCCTCTGCCTCGTTCTGAGGGGTTTCTGTGCTGGAAGGGCGAGCAGAGCCCTGCTGGACCCTGCATGTGCTGTGGGAGCAGAGTGGCAGCTTTAGTGACTCAGCTTGGAACAGAATAAAGATGTGAGGAAAAGGAAAATAAATACTCCTGGAACTGTTTGGAACACTGAAGTGTTGGGAAATGAGTAGATGTGGCACTTTGTGGTACGTGGTTCAAAGTTGGACTTGGTGATCTTGGGGGTCTTTGAACCTTAATGATTCTCTCTATATAAAATATTTGTAATATCCTAGTTTTACACAATATATTTATATCTATTAATTATAGGAATTATTTATATATTATTATATACACATTAATTATGGACTATAATGTATTTTTATATATTAATAATATAGATGTTTATTGGCTAAAATAACCTCCTTTACTCCATTATGTGTGTTAATATCCAGCCTGGCATGGATGAAATAAATGATCTGATTTTTCCCTGGAAGCCAGAGCTGCTCAAACCCCCCTGTGATGCCGGGAGTGGTGTCAGGGAGTGCTGTCAGGGAGCAGCCACAGCTAGATGGCACAGTCACCTCATCCCCAGGCCCTGGGTGGGGGATGCTGTGCCCCAGCCTGGAATCTCTCCTGTGATTACAGGTGGGAATCAGCCCCTGCTGGAGGCAGGAGGAGCCTGGAGTGCCCCAAGGCTGCTCTGGGCTGGCTCTGCATCCCTTTGGTTTTAACCCTTCAGCTTTCGGTGCTGAGCTGTGTTTTAAAGTGTCAATGTTAAATCGTGTCAGTTTTAAAAAGCACAAGTTCAAAGGTGATGATGAGCACAGGGGTTTGTTTCCCCTGTGATTGCAGGATTTGTGCCTGCAAGAGAACAGGGCAGGTGGTTGATAAATTATTGTTGTGGAGGGAAAGGTGGGAGTGGGCACTGGGATTGCTGGTGCTTCCCCTGGCAGGTTGTGCTGAGGGCAGGGATGGGGCTGGGAATGCATTTCCAGCCTCTTTTGTCCTCTCCAGGGCTGGGAGTGTGGCCTGCCCTGTGTCCTGCTGGTTTTCCTTTGCTTTCCCACCTGGATGAGGAGCTTTGGTCCTCCACCCTGCTTGGAGACCCAGACCCCAGCCCTGGGTGGTGGGAACCAGGTAGATGCAGGTGCCATTATTATTAATATTATAATGCCTGTAGGGAGAAAATTCCCTCTGTTATTTTTACCAGGAGTGCCCAGGGATGTGGGAAGCCTGAGGAGCCCCTGGAGTGGGAGGATGGTGGGGCTGGACCCAAGGCTGGGCAGGAAATGCCTCTCCCAGGGTGTCTGGAAGCCCCCCAGAGCTGCTCTTCCTGCCCAACAACCTCCTGTGGGAATCAAAGCAGAGATGGGGGAGCTTTTTAGTGTTTTTTTTTTGTTTGTTTGTTTGTTTGTGGTTTTTTTGTGGTTTTTTTTGTGGTTTTTTTTTGTTTTGTTTTTTTTTGTGTTTTTTTTTGTTTTTTTTTTTTTTTTTTTTTTTGTTTTTTTTTTTTTTTTTTTTTGTTTGTTTTGTTTTGTTTTTTTTTTTGACTGGCTTTTGAGAAGAAAAGCACCAGAGCCCTGAATTGCTGCTGACAGCTGAGCCCTGAAAGGCTGCACATGCTCTTAACTCCCTGATAAAGCCCTGGGCTCAGACAGGGGATGCACCTTCCTGCTGGAAGGAAGGGCTGGATGGGGTGGGAGAAGCATCCCAAAGGTCAGGTGGAGGGGGAGAGCAGCCATTCTGGTAGGATATCATAAAAAATAAATTAAAAAAAGAGAAAGTGGAGGCATCAGGGGCCAAAAAGTGCTGCTGGATGGATCCTGTTGGCTCTGCCCTCTGTTACCCACCGTAAGAAGAGGGATGTGGGTGGCAGGAGAGTCACTGCTGTCACTGTCACCAAGGAGAACAGGGATGAAAACTTCCTCCAAAAGCTCTCTCGGAAATGTTTTGCCCTCCCCCAGTTCTGGAGGAACAGCAGATTGGCTCGTCCTTGCACTTAGGGAGCCACCCCCCCCCCGAGGTTCCTGTGGGGATGGACATCTCCTCCTCCCTAATTCCATTTCCAGAGCCCACAGGACAATGTGGTGCTTGGAGGAGGGGCCATTCCTGGCTCTGCTCTCCCAAATCCAAACTCCTGCTTTATTCAGTCTGTCCATGTTGACTAACACTTCCCAGTGTGGAGGGGATCAAGCCCCTGATGTGAGGGATGTAGACAATGAGCTGTAATTCCATCCTGGATGTGGCTGTGGGACTCTAAATGCCAGTTATGCCTCTTTTAACTTGCTGAGCTGTTTGCAGCCAGTGGGGTATAAAGTGTGCTTCATTAAGTGAAGAAACCTCATAAAATTCCTGGGGCTGGCAGCACCACCCCTGTCCCTTTGGGGTGTTTGAAGTGATGCTGGGAGCTGCTTACACAGCACAAGTAGCTGGGAACAGAATCCAATTCCAGCCCAATTCCTTTCCCAGTGGAGCAAGGGAACAGGGAAAGCTGCCTTGCCTCTCCGTGGGTACAAGCACAGAGCAAATGTGGAACCACTGCCTCTTAGTTTGGATAAATTACAGGGCAAAGTGAGCATTTATTGATGCTCAGAGGAGTTTGGAGGACTTGGACTTCCTTAGCATTGATTCCCCTGCAGTCACGGCACAGCCGCTGCAGGCACGGGAAAATCCTGAGTCAGGTCTGAAAATCCATTAAATGCTTCAAATTCTGGAACACCAGCAATGCCAGAGTCTGCTTTGGTTGGCTTTCTGTGTCCTGGGGCTCCTCCCTGGTCTGGGCTGTGCTTTGCAGGCGTTGTTTCCTCGCCTTTGTGATGTGGTTCCAGTGCTGATACTGAGAAATGTCCTTGGGAGTGATGTGGGCATCGTTCCTTGGCACAGGTTGGGCAGAGAAGCTGTGGCTGCCCCTGGATCCCTGGAAGTGTCCCAGGCCAGGCTGGAGCACCCTGGGCTGGTGGAAGGTGTCCCTGCCCATGGCACGGGTGGGATGAGATGAGTTTTGAGGTCCCTTCCAACACCAGCCCAGTGTGGGATTCAGATCTGAGTGTGGTTTAGACCTCAAAGTCATAAAGAGGGGATCTGTGTCTTTGATCCATACTCATTCTGATTTGAGATGTTCACAGAACTGATGTTCCAACAGCCGTGGGAGCAGAAAACTCAAAACTTGTGTCTCCAAAGCCTTTCTCTGTTGGAGAGTTCAGCTTGAACTCTTTGTTTTATGAACCAAAGTGAAGTCCCAGAGCAGCCTCAGTGGGAGCACCGGGGTGAGAAGCTGAAGCCTTTGTGGCTGTGAGATGGAGCACAGGGAGCTTGTCAATGGGATTGCATGGCATGGTGTCCTGTGCTGAGCCAGGGCTGGGATTTAATTACCTGAATGGTCTGTGTGCTCCTGGAAGAAAGCAACGAAGGCATCTGCAGTGAAGTGTGGTGGGCAGAAGGTGGGAACTGTGGGTTTATTGCTTTTTGGGGGCTCAGGTGAGGAGGACACTGCCCTGCCCAGTCTGAAGTTCACTGCAGGTGTCAGCTGGGTTCTGTTGATGGCTCAGACACACCCGGCTGCTCCAGCTCTGCTGTGTTCCAGGATCATCAGCACAGCCATCCCTGGACTCTGTCAGCCTCAGCCTGGGATTTATGGTGGGCAGAGGCTCAGGAGGAGCACATTAATTCCCCAGGCATCTGCTACCAGCTCTCTGCACAGTGGGGGTGATGTCCCTGCTGTCCCCTGGCCAGAGCAGGCACGTTGTGTGGATGATCCTGCCCTGAGAGCCTTGGGTTTTGATTTTTGATGGCAGTTGCTGCTGCCACCAGGCTGCTGGAGCCAGCAGAGCACTCCCAGTGCTCTTAGAGAGCACTTGTGTATCGGGGTGGATTGTGGTGAAAATCCTTTTGGTGGGAATGTGAAAATTCCCAGAAAGCACCTGCGTGGTCTGGTGGTGCTTGGCAGTGCTAACAGGAGCTGCTGTGCTGCCTGCTCCCCCCTGGGCTGCTCCCATCCCTGCTTGTCAGGCTGGATCAAGTTGTTGCTCTGTTGTTTCCTGCTCGTGCTGTGCAGATGGGGAGGGACCATCCTGTAAAAATCTGAACAAATCCCTTTGCAGGAGCTCCTGAGCTCTGCTGGTCCCGGTGTGCTCCGTGCTGGGAGATGTGGGGAGTGGGGGGGACATGGGATGTGCTGCCCTGGCTGAGGGGGATCAGGACTTAGTGACAGTCAAAGAACAGAGCTGTGCTTTTTCCAAATGTGCAGGAATTCTGGAGGACTTTGCTCGTGGCCTTGGTTTAGGAACACGAGCCAGAGTGATTCCTTAATTGTTTGGCCAAGGAGTCTGGAGGGACAGGACACAGGGAATGGCTTCAAACTGCCAGAGGGCAGGGATAGATGGGATATTGGGAAGGAATTGCTGGCTGGGAGGGTGGGCAGGCCCTGGCACAGGTTGGGCAGAGAAGCTGTGGCTGCCCCTGGATCCCTGGGAGTGTCCAAGGCCAGGCTGGAGCACCCTGGGCTGGTGGAAGGTGTCCCTGCACATGGCAGGGGTGGCACTGGGTGGGTTTTGAGGTCCCTTCCCACCCAAACCATTCCATGATTCTGTGATTTCTGGTGGCTCAGATCACCTGGGCTCTCTGCCCTCTCTCCTGTGGGGGCCCCAGGCTTGTTCCCTGTCCCTGAGGTGTTCCAGGAGTGCTGGACAGCTTTGATTTCCAATCCAAATTTGTGGACTGTACTTCCCTCAGCTTCAGGTCAGAGTTGATTCTGTTTGTCTCTGCTTTGCTCCCTGCATTTTGGTTCCCCACCACTGATCTGTGTTGGTGCCATGAGCCACACCTTGTGCATTAATAATCTGCTGGGATGGCGCCAGTTGGGGAATAGGAAGCTGTCAGTCTCCTGTGAGGTTTGTTTGGGATGTTTTGCATCAGTTCTGTGGCCCCACATGTTCCATTCCTCTTTGGAGGAATAGTGGGGTCACAGTACTGCTTATTAAAAGTGCAGGGACTGAGTTGTCCTGGGATGTCCTTGGGGTTGTCACTGAGGGCAAATCTCACCCTCCTGCCTTGAGCCCCCCACCTGCTGTGGGTGAGAAATTCCTCCTTCCCTGGCAAGTCTTTGTTCTGCTCTTCCTGAAGGTGCCTTCAGCTGTGGAAGAACCTACCATATATTCTGGTTTCTGAGCCTGGTTCTCCTGCAGGGCAGTTGTACCAGAATATTCCTTGTGCTGCCCCTCCCAGCCCTGGCAAATGCTGCTGCCCCTGCCCCAGTCCTGCACTCTCCTTTTCTCTCTCTCCAACAAGCAAATTCCTCTAATAGCTCCATTAAGCCTTAGTGCAATCCTCTCATTAATTCCACTTCATAAGGCAAGTCTGAATAATTCCTTAATTTAATTTCAAGATATTTTGACATTCTGGTCCAGGTCTTTTCTGTGTCCTTCTCTTGGGCCTTTTGCTGAGTATTCTCCGTTCATCCAGCTTAGTCCCCGTGCAGGTGGCACTGAAAGGGGGGTTCCTGGGATGGAACTTGCTCTAGTGCACCAAAATAACCAAAAGAGAGGTTGTAGGAGTCACAGAAATAACAGGAAATGTTTAATGAAAGAATGTCAACCTCATGGTAAGAGAGTCCAGAGCTGAAATAGTTTGTTAAAGCAGAGATTTTTCAGAGGGGCTTTAAGGTCCCTTCCAACCCAAACCAGTCTGTGCTTCCATGATGATTTGAAGGGAAAAAAAAATAAGAACAAAAAGTGACAGTGACAGATTTGTCTGAAGTTTAGTTTCTCTTTGTTTCAATCACATCACTCGAGATCCCTCCCCTGCTGCCTCAGGGATTTTATCTGTGGAAAAGAAACGGGCAGCTCCTTGTGGGAGCTTCTGGACTGAGCCCGGAGTCCCACGGGATTCTGAGGGACCCACATGGACTTCACTGGGTGAGAGGCTGTTCCTGCACCCAGTGCTGAGCCATCAGAACATTGAGTTATGTTCCTAATCTGGTGACTTCCCTTTCCCAGGGTCTGGAGGCTCATCCTGGTGTCCCAGTGCCTCGTGCACGGACACCCACAGTGCTTGGGGTTGGAAGGGACCCCAAAGCTCCCCCCCTGCCGTGGACAGGGAACAGCCCCGGCAGGAAATCTGTGCAAGCTGTGTTTTCCATTCTGTGCTGGGGAGGGAGGTTCCAGTGCCAGCCCCGTCACTCTGGCTGGAGCTCAGCACCTCGGGGTGCTTTCCACAGATCTGTGCAGCTCCAGGAACACAATCCCTGTCACACTCAATTGTATGTGAAGTGTCCCCCCCTTCCCTCTGTTTGCTGGGATGTGTGTCCCGTAGCACTTCAACAGCCAGCATTTAAGCACCTACTTATCACTTTTCTGCAGTCAAAGATGTAAAAAAAAAACCCTCTCAATGCTCTCAGAAATAGCCCCTGATTCCAGCAGCTGCTGTGTAAACATTCCCAGGAAAGGCATCTTAATGCACGGATTAGGAGATATTTTCTAATCCTTTTTATTGGATTAGCCATGATAATATTATTGCACACTGCCACCAATATTTTTTTTTTAAATGATATGACAGAAATGGACTGGGAGATCCATCAGGGAGCAGAGGACATTCCTCCAACCTGCAAGTGATTTGTGGTAATTGCTGCTTTAATCCAGTGTATTTTCCCTGCTGGGATGAGGACGAGTCAGACCAGCTCAGATGTTTTCCAGCTGCAATCTGAGTCCCTGGAAGAGCCCAGAGTTGGGCTGCTCTCTCCTGCTGGATGTTCTCCAGCTGGGGTGGGATTTCCTTGGCCTGGGAAGAGTCTTTGCCTCCAGGCAGCACCTTGTGGAGGTGCTGATGGGTCTGGGATGGTCCTGGTGGGAGGCAGTTCTGGGAACAGCCGAGTGCAGAGGGACTGCTGGGGACTTCCCTGAGCACTTATTAAACATCACCTTCCTTTGGAGGGGAGGATCTGGCACCAAGTGCCTCTTTATTGCCACAGTGGGGCCCCCAAAGTTGTGTCTTGGCATTTGTGTGCTTGGAAGTGTTGGTGAACTTGGGCTGTGGTTGTTTCTTGCCTCTCCCCAAATGCTCTCCCTGGCTTTCCCACAGATTTCATGGAGCTTGTTCTCAGCAGAGCAGGAACAGCTTGGCTGCTGAGGGAGGGAGGGGTGTTTGAAACTCAATCAGGGCAGGGTAAAGTAGATTTTAAGAAGGAATTGCTGGCTGGGAGGGTGGGCAGGCCCTGGCACAGGTTGGGCAGAGAAGCTGTGGCTGCCCCTGGATCCCTGGAAGTGTCCAAGGCCAGGCTGGAGCACCCTGGGCTGGTGGAAGGTGTCCCTGCCCATGGCAGGGGTGGCACTGGATGGGCTTTGAGGTCCCTTCCAACCCAAACCATTCCCTAAGTTCATGATTTTTCTGGAGTATCATTGGAATGATGACCCCAGGTCTTGTGTTCCGTGATGGCAACATAACCCTGGGTTCTGCTGGGGCTGGTCCTGTCCTGCCCTCCTTGATCCCTCCCTGCTCCTCTTCTCTTTCCAGCTTCTCCAGTTCTCCCTTGCACTGGGAATGGGAGCAGTTGGGCTGGCTCAGTGGATTCCTCCCCAGCCCTGCCCCTCCAGGGGGGACAGCAAATGCTGATGAGTTGGATTTGTCCCTTTGAATTCTGCCCAGTGTCTCGTTCAAAAGGGGCTGTCTCACCTGTGGAAGGGTTCCCTGGCTACTCCAGGCACTTTGGGCATTGGGATGAGCAATGGCTGGTTCTGCAGGAAAAGGGAGATTTGGCTCGAGAAAGAGAAATTATCATAAATGTGCATAAAACACATGGAAAAAAAAAAAGGCAATTACTGTGGCCTTAAAAGCTCCAAACAGTTTAGCAGAACAGATGGGTTGCATAAATCTGGCAAAAATGAGGGCAGGAGGGATTTGTGTGTGTGGCAGGAGGGATCAGAGCAGGGTTTGCGTGATAAAGAATTTACTGTAGCCTGGAAAGGGTCCATTTTCCTGCAGTTCCAGAGGAAAAGCAGTGTTTGGGATCACAGGGCACGGTTCACCCCAGCTGGGTGTGGGGAATCAGCTGGGTATCTCCCGTCACTGAAAAGCTGCTCTGCAGAACCAGGAACCTTTCCATGTTGGGAAAATTCCTGCTCTTCTCAGCTCCAGCTTCTCTCCCAGTCACAGAATCCCAGAATGGTTTTGATTGGAAAGGACCTCAAAGCCCATCCAGTGCCACCCCTGCCATGGGCAGGGACACCTTCCACCAGCCCAGGCTGCTCCAGCCTGGCCTTGGACACTCCCAGGGATCCAGGGGCAGCCACAGCTTCTCTGCCCAACCTGTGCCAGGGCCTGCCCACCCTCCAGCCAGCAATTCCTTCCCAATATCCCATCTGTCCCTGCCCTCTGGCAGTGGGAAGCCATTCCTTGTGTCCTGTCCCTCCATCCCCTGTCAATGGTCTCTCTCCATCTTTCCTGTAGCTCCTTCAGGTCCTGGAAGGCCACAATTTGTCACCCCAAAGCTTCTCCTCTCCAGGCTGGACAATCCCAATTCCCTCCCCTCTCCTCCCAGCAGAGCTGCTCCATCCTCTGCCCATCCTGGGGCCTCCTCTGGACTCTCCAGCAGCTCCCTGAGCTGTTCCCAGGGCTGGGGCAGCTCTGCAGGATGAACAATTCCCATCCCTCAGCCACAATTGGCTCATGCTGGTGTGGATTGTGGTGGGAATTTTGGGAGCTCAGTGGTGTCTCAAAGCTTTCCCTGGGTGCTTTTGTATTTGAATTGGAGGAGAATTTTCTTCTTGCTTTATGAACAGCAATTGTTAATCAATGTTGTCTTTGGCTCATGGGGAAGATGCAGCCTTTGGAACACCAAACCTGGGGCAAAACCTCTTCCCTGAGGCCTCTGAGGGACAAGAGACCCTTGGGACATCATCCCTGTGTCCCACCCTGTGCTGCTGGGGCAGGGAAGTGCTTACAGAACTGGGGAAATAAATATCTGTTTGACCCAGCTGGGGCCTGCACTGAGTGATTGTCCCAAATTCCTGAGGGTGGAGAGGCCATTCCTGGCCAGAAGTGACACCCCCTGGGTTTGGGGTTTATCTCAGGGATGATTTTGTGCCACTTTGACTGAAAGACTCGGGGGAGGCTCAGCCCATCTGGTCTGCAAGGAAATTCAAAGCCTTCTTCCCTTTCTGTAGGCAATCTCTTCCTCCCTTTCCATCCCTTCATGTGTAGGGATGAACTCCAGGGACTTTGGGACAAAACATTCCGGTTTTCCTGTGTTTGCAGCCTCCTTGCTGGGGGCAGGGGATACAGCCCTGAATCCTGGGTGCCTCTGTGTTTCCTGGAGCAGATGCAGCCCACGGTGCTCCAACCCAGCCACTGCTTGGGTGCCATCCCGAGGGAAATGTCCTGAATTAGTCTGTGATTCTTTTGGTCCTATATTTTCCCCTCAGGTCAGGTTCAGGGTCCCTGGAGGGACAGCTCCAGCACTGGGGTGGTTTACAGATAACTGTGACCTTTGTTGTAGCTGTCAGCAGCCAATTCCAGAGCAGCCTTTCCTGGCAGGAACAGCTTGTTCCCTGTCAGTCTGCAGCTGGACCTGGGAGCAGGGCATGGATTAATAACCACACACGTGGTTATGTTTTAATTTCTTTGAAAAGCTTTGCAGTTTTTTGTTTACTTTCTTTTTACTGGTTTGATTATTCGTTGGGTTGAGGTGAAGTGTGAGTTTACAGAAGTTGAAGAGGGCTCTAATTTAAGTTTAATTTTCGATTTCATAATTTGTATGAAAGAAGCTGAATTCCAATGGAGACAAATTGTAGACTGATCCCAGAATTCCAGGATGGTTTGGGTTGGAAGGGACCTCAAAGCCCATCTCCAGATCCAACCCCAACACCTTCCACCAGCCCAGGGTGCTCCAGCCTGGCCTTGGACACTCCCAGGGATCCAGGGGCAGCCACAGCTTCTCTGCCCAACCTGTGCCAGGGCCTGCCCACCCTCACAGCTGGGAATCCCTTCCCAATATCCCACCTATCCCTGCCCTCTGGCAGTGGAAGCCATTCCCTGTGTCTTGTCCCTCCATGTTTTGGTAAATAGTCTCTGTCCTGGTGCAGGTTTTATAAACAGAGAGTCTGTTACAGAATCTAATTCTGCTGCTAACGAGCAAATAGGTGCATTTTGTGTCCTATTGATCTCAGAATTACCTGACTGATGCCAAAAATCAATCACAAACCTCTTCAGAGCAGGATCCTTTTTATTAAGCCTGTCCATGATTTATAGCTTTGTCATTAGTGTTAATGCAGAGTTAATCTCAGTCCCTCATTGTGACACCTTCACTGGGGCATTGATTCTCCCTCAGCTCCGCTGCTCCTTTTCCTGGGGCTCTCCCAGGGCAGCTGGGCTGTTCTGCCTCCCTCAGCAAGGCAGAGTGGAAGGAATCACACGGGATCACCAGCCCAGCCTTCTCCTCCCTGGCAGGGTGGGCAGGCCCTGGCACAGGTTGGGCAGAGAAGCTGTGGCTGCCCCTGGATCCCTGGAAGTGTCCAAGGCCAGGTTGGAGCACCCTGGGCTGGTGGAAGGTGTCCCTGCCCATGGCAGGGGTGACACTGGATGGGCTTTGAGGTCCCTTCCCAACCCAAACCATTCCATGAACCAAACACTCCACTCAGGTGACCCTCAAACAGTCTCTGCTCTCCTGCATCCCCAGATGTGATGTTGGCTTCAGGCTGCAAAACAGGCAAATCTGCTTGGTAATTGAGGCAGAAGGAAGGGTAAAATTTAGAGGAAAAAGTACATGTGACACTTGGGCAATTTTGTTGATAGCACTCTCCACTTACTGATGGTTTTGAAGGTTTGGGGGAATGGCAGAGAAATGGGGTTTGAGCTTGAAATTTTATGAGGGTTTTTTTTTCCTCACTTTAATATTGCAGAGAACTGAAGAGCCTTTAAATCAGGGCATGTCAGATGTACAGAGGGAATTAAATACATCTTTAGAGCTGCAATGACTTGTTTTGACCATGGGAGGGGCTGAGGTGCTCCTTGGCACCTCTACCTTGGGTTTTGGCTTCAGGGGCTGCTTGGTGAGATTTGGGAAGTTTCACGGACTGACTGGACATGAGGGAGGATTTCTGTACCAAGAGGGGGTCAAACCCTGAACGGGCTCCCTGGGGAGGTGGGTGATGCCCCAGGGCTGGCAGTGCTCAGGAGACATTTGGACACCTTTGACCTTTTGCTCAGCAGTGGGAGCAGGTGGCTGCTGTAGGTCCTTTCCAGCTGAAATAATCCATGGATAGAAAAAAAGGATTTGGTGAGGGCTTTTCAAGGGATGTCCTGTCTGGTAGTAGAAGTGGGAGGCCAGCTTGGGAATCACTGAACTATCTGAGGGAAGCATTCAAGAGGCACTTGGGAATGACCTTGTCCTCCCTGGTTCTGAGCCCTTGTGGCCTTTGGGTGGGACTCTCAAAGATGCCAAATCCAAGGACAGGAGATGTTTTAAGCCTTCCCTCCATCCCTTTTAAGCCCAGGAGTGCAGTGATTCACAGGACAATTTATACTCCTGGGCTGAATTTGAGCCCTCTCTCACACCCTCTGCCCCTGGCTGTGCTGCCACAGCCTGCCCAGCACCTCTCAGGTTCTCCTGTCCTGCCTTCCGGGGTTCTTGAAGCTTTGGAGGACATTTTTCTGGTAAAGAGGCATTTTTGCCTCTGTGTGAACCTTCCCTCCCAGTGTGATGGCTCAAACAGGGATGTTTGTGTGCAGCAGTTGTTTTACACTTCCCTGCTGTGCCCAGGTCAGTGGTCACTCTTTATCCTCTGTAAACATTCAATATCTGTTTTTCTAAACTCGGCCTGATCCCTGTAAAAATGGATTTCTTGTCAAAGAGTCTTTTACTGAAAAAACCAAAACCCAACATAACACCAAACAACAACAAACCGAACAAACACCCCCTAAGGGTTCACTTTTATTAATTTTTTCTTCCCAGTCTCTGTCATTATCTGCTGCCTGCTCCTGGATTTCACTTGCAGCACTCAGCTGTTACTCAGACCTTACTCCCAGCAGGCAGGGAGAGGTTCTGGCTGCACCTCTGCTGGATTAGGGCCAGCCTACAATCCCATCCCCATGGCCTGTTTTCCCCATCTCCTGCTTTGAGATGCTTTTCACACAGCTCTGACCCGCTTGGATGTGGCCAAGGGGAGGGATTGGGATGGAGATCCCACTCCTTGGAGGAGCAAAGAGCTCTGTGCTGGGTTTTTGGGGTGGGATGAGCTGGGCTTGCCATGCCAGCGGTAGCACTGGGGTCTGTCTGTGGCAGGGGAGGGAATGAGAGGAGCTTTAATGTCCCTTCCACCCCAAACCATTCTGGAATTGTGGGTCTGACACAGAGCAAAGTGGTTCAGGCAGGAGCAGCCCCAGCTGAGCTGCACTTGCCCTGTTGAGTGTGGCCTCTTCTGCCTCGTGGTGACCCCATCCCAGTTACCCCATCCCAGTCAGGGCTTTGCACCGATTTTCTGCTTGGTCACAGAATCCCAGGATCCCTGAGGCTGGAAAAGCCCTCCCAGCCCATGGATCCCCCTGTGCCCATCCCCACCTTGTCCCCAGCCCAGAGCACTGAGTGCCACTCCAGGCCTGCCTTGGACACCTCCAGGGCTGGGCACTCCAAACCTCCCTGGGCAGCCCCTGCCAGGGCCTGACCACCCTTTCCAGGCAGAAATTCCTGCTGCTGTCCCACCTGAGCCTGCCCTGGCACAGCCTGAGAACACCTCCCATGCCTGGGGTCACCTTCTCTCCTGCCAAGCTAGAGGTGGTGGTTGAACCCCAGAGTTGTTCCTGGGGGTGGAAGGAATTCTCATCCAAGAGCCATTAACTGGGAAATGTGGGAGGCACCCCTGACGTTGTTTAATGATGCACATGAGGCTTAAAACCCTTAGATCCATTCAGCAAAACTAAAATCAGGAGTTTTGTGGTGTGGTTTTTTTTTTTTTCTTTTTTTTTGCCCCTGCAATTTTGCATCTCGTGTTTGAGGCATTAGAAAGCGTTTCACGCGTCATTTATTCACAATGAATTAAAAATCTCGAAATATTGCACTGCTGTGAATGTAAAATGGTTTTTATTGCTGCTTTGCTGGGTGACTCTTCCTGCTGCAAGTGGTGCTTGGCCATGAAGGGATTAAGATGAGAAGGAGTTTATTTGGTGCACTCAAATATTTTCATTTAGGGGTGTTTACAGTGGGATGAAATAAACTGTACTAATTAGTGACCAGCTCTGCTCTGCCATGCCACTTGAAATTAGGGGCTGATTTATTCTTCATTTGGCCCAGGGTACAACAGAGAGAAGAATGGCTCTGGGGGATGAGAGAAGGAGGGAAGAGTGGAATGAGAGGGTGGCTAAGCTGTGGCTTGGGAGTGTCTTGGAAATGCAGATCAATTGTTGTGTTGACGAAAACGAAAGATAAAAATAATTTATTATGTTGTTAAATGTACATATCATCACATTTATAGTCATTGTATTGTATTTATAATAATATATTTGTTATTAAATACATGGTTAAAATAGTAGTTATTATATTTTGTTATTCATTAGAGAAGTTCAGAGCACATCCTCAGTTTCTGTGTTTGGGAGGGTGAGGAATAATCAATCGTTCCTTGTTCAATCTCCACACACCTTTTAAGACTGGAATGGTCTTTGCCATATAATCCTCTCCATTGGCCTTCTGCTCAATCCAAGGAATCTTCTGGATAACTTCTCACCCTGTAGGATCCTTCCCTCTGCCTGGCTTAGGTGCATTTCCGTGTTCCAAAGGGTTTGGCTGCTGCTGGAGGAACTGCTTAGGATGTGAAAAAAATAGATATTTATTAATTTATTTTGTATTGCTTGATCTTTGGTCCTTCCTTTGATATCCTCCTTGTCTTTTTGCTGCTGCTGTGTTTGAGCAAATCTCTCCAGGGCCTTTTCTGGAGAGCAGGTGGATTTAATATCTGCTCCTGTGTACACAAGGCACAGACTTTTATTTCCACGTGCATCCTCTTGTAATGACAGCTCTGAATTCCATCCACCCTTTTATTGCCCTTCAAATCTCCACGAGCAGCAGTAATTGGATTATCCTGACTGAATCCCCTGCCAGCTCTGTGCCTGCCCCCTCTCACAGAGCTCCTCTGATTATTTCTAGGATGGTTTGCAGGGCCTCGTTTAAGGGGTCAGGACCTGCCAACGTGCCCAGCTCCACTTGCTGGAAGCTCAGATGGGAATATGGGCTGTGTTTTATGGCCCCAATGCCTCGGGTGTCTGATTCCCACCCCCCCTTTGGAGTTGTGTCTGCTCAGTGTGGAGGGGAGGAAATGAAGATCTTGGCTCGAGCAGAAGTAAAAACACAACAACAACAACAACAAAACACACCCATAAAGACGGGGAATGTGTAAAGGATGTGGTGAAAAACTGGTGAATATAAAGGGGGATGTGAGGAAAACAGAAGCTGCTTCAAGCTGAGGAGGCACAACTGCCTTAATAGGGGATGTAATGACTTGGAATAACTCCGGGATTTATGAGGATATAACAGTGGAGGGAAAGGGTGGAATTATTAATACTGGTAATGATGGGGAAAGAAATGCTTAAAGCTGGGCATAAATGGGAAATGAGCCAGGGCTGGAAGTGCATCCAGGGAATATCAGGGATGGGCTGAAACCATGGGATGGGGATTGCTGGGAGCTTGTAATAACCACGGATGTGTCAATTGTGCTGAGTTAAAGAGAGCACGAGGCAGCTGCTGGCACCTCTCAGGGGCTCAGCACAGCTGCTTCCATGGAATCCTGGAATCCCAGAGGCTGGAAAAGCCCTCCCAGCCCATGGATCCCCCTGTGCCTGATGCCCAGAGCACTGAGTGCCACTCCAGGCCTGCCTTGGACACCTCCAGGGCTGGGCACTCCAAACCTCCCTGGGCAGCCCCTGCCAGGGCCTGACCACCCTTTCCAGGCAGAAATTCCTGCTGCAAAGTGCTTTGCTCTGTGGTTTTCCCTCCTCCATCCATGCAGGAAGGTGCAGCGTGGGGTTTGGGGTGGGGGAAGAACCACGTTGGACCTCGGGGACATCCAGGGAACCAACACCCTGGTGTGTCCGAGATACTTGTGGTGGGAAGTGCCAAGCCAAGGAGGAGGTGCCAGGGGGGATGTTGAGTCTCCAGGAAAATTTGGGCTGCTCCATTGCTTTCAAGGGAAAATGGACTTGAGGAACAAGGAGAAGGTTCAGAAGGTCTTTGTAAGAACAGCATTATAGAATCCCAGACTGGTTTGGGTTGGGAAGGACCTTAAAGCCCATCCAGTGCTGCCTCCCCCTATCCCAGATTGCTCCAAGCCCTGTCCAGCCTGGCCTTGGAACCAGCAGTTTCCCTCCCATTCAGTCTGGACTCAGGGAGGGAAGGCTGGTGCTCCTCAGCAGAGGGAGGTTTGTCATGGGCAGTAACAGGGATTTTGTGAGGTGTCATCACGTTCAGGAACATTTCTGTAATCAAAACCTGGGCTTAGTACATTTAATCCCTGTTCAGCCTCTCCTTAAAGTTATAGACCCAGCACTGCTTCTGCCACTGGAATGTGGTGCCTGGAGGGTTTTGGGTTTTTTTTGTAGTGTGTAAAACTGGGAGCTTTGGTTGTAAAACATAAAAATGGGGAATTGCTGCTCGAAACCCTGAATTTGATTTCCTGCTGAAATGGCAGAAATTACATTAGACATGTTTTCACAATGGTGTGGGAAATAAAAGTGGTACAATTCCCCCCCAGCTGGGACTGTGGGGTGTGACCTCTATAGGGTGGGGATAAAAAGCAAGAATTTGTGCCATAAAGCCACCTGAGTTCTGCAGGCCAGTAAATTTGCTGTAGTAAGGATCTTCTTCCTGGGTCTTGAATCGTAAAACAAGTAGAAAAATACCTTTCAGAAGCTCCTGTTCCACACACGGTGCTGGTTGTGCTTTCAGGGACAGCCAGGAATTTCCCAGGCGTTTCCCCACCCCTTCCCCTCCTCTGTGTGTTTACAGCCCTTTCCATAATTATAATAATCATCTCTAATTAGCCTTTGAGTACCTGCTGAGGGTTTATTGTCCTGAACACCAAATCCAGGTGTAATTAAATCCCCAGCCGTGCTGAGTGGCCCCTGATCCGTGATTTCCTCATGTCCTGAAGAAGGTTGGAAGAGCTGAATGAGTTTGAGGTGTCAGGAACCACTGATGGAACAGGGAATTGAGGAGAATCCAGGGGAGAGCGACAGGAGTCACACAATGAACCTGGCTCGTGGCATCCATAGGTTTTATTTCTTTATTTAGTGAGTTTTCTGCACAGCCGCAGAATAATTTCGGCTGTAAAGCAACTTTAGAAGTCCTTGGAGTTTTCCCACTGCCAATTGGATTGATGTAACTGCTGGTGTTTTAAGTTAAAGCTTCACCTGTCCAGCCTGGACCTTCCCAAGGACCCCGTGGGAGGAAGGTGGAAAAGATTTTCCTTTTCCCTGGAAGTGTCCAAGGCCAGGCTGGACGGGGCTTGGAGCACCCTGGGCTGGTGGGAGCTGTCCCTGCCCATGGCAAGGGGTAGGAATTATTTGGTTTTTAATAACCCTTCCAAGCCAAACCAGTTTGTGGTTCCATGAATTATATGAGAAGTAAAAGGAAGGAAAAAGCCTCTTTAAGGGAAAAGTCATTCAAGAGCTGAACTTTAATAAACTTACACTGAAATGTTCAGTTATTTTCTTGCTATTCAAGCAGTAAAACTCTAGACCAGCTTTTCTACCCTGGAGAAATTTGGGGATCATGGAAGGACTGATGGTCCCAGTCTGGAGCTGCCCACGCTGAATAATCCCCATTTCAGGCAGTTTTTGTGGGGTTTTGTGTTCCCTGCTGAATTCCCTACTGGGTTCCTGTGATTCCTGGTTCCAGAGGCAAAGCCTTCAGTCTCTGCTGTGGTAGGAAAGGAGGTGGCCAGACTTGGGAATGCGGGACAGCTCCCACTGCCCGGGAATGCCGGGCGGCTCCCGCTCCCCGGGAATGCCGGACAGCTCCTGGCCACCTCAACTCCAGGATTTCTGCAGGATAAATCTGGTTGAGATATTTCCTCCCTCTTCAGTTCCTTAGGACAGGGAGTTGCAACAGGATGATTTTTTTTTTTTAATCCTTCCTAACCCAAAGCAGGGAGGGGCTTGGAGGGAGATGATGTTTAAATCCTTTCTGAGCCCAACCACTCCGTGATTCCATGATTTCCAAGGGCCCAATGGTCAAACCCTTCTCACCTGATTAACAGCAAGTTTGGCCTTTGTGGAAAGGGCCATTTCAGGTGCTCTGGAGTCCTGGAAGTAGCAGGGAATAATCCTTGAATTGGGCTTCTGGTTTTTAGGAGTCAGAGAGTCCCGGAATGGTTTGGGTTGGAGGGACCTCAAAGCCCACCCAGTGCCACCCCTGCCATGGGCAGGGACACCTTCCACCAGCCCAGGGTGCTCCAACCTGGCCTTGGACACTTCCAGGGATCCAGGGGCAGCCACAGCTTCTCTGCCCAACCTGTGCCAGGGCCTGCCCACCCTCCCAGCCAGCAATTCCTTCCCAATATCCCATCTGTCCCTGCCCTCTGGCAGTGGGAAGCCATTCCCTGTGTCCTGTCCCTCCATCCCTTGTCCCCAGTCCCTCTCCAGCTCTCCTGGAGCCCCTTTAGGCCCTGCCAGGGGCTCTCAGGTCTCCCTGGATCCTTCTCTTCTCCAGGGGAACCCCCCCAGCTCTCCCAACCTTTCCTTATGAATTCCATGTTTTTTGGAGCAGGGTGAGTGTGTTTGGGATGGAAATAACTCATTTTAAACAAACAAATCTGTTCCTCTTTCTGGAAGCACCAAGAACAAACAATTCCTGTAGTTTATTTTAACTTTCAGGGTTATTTAAATGTTTATGGTGCTGGATTAAAAGCAGATGCTGAGAGGGGACATGGAAAGCAGTAAGGGAACAGAAAATCCCAAGTTTCAGGGAGTCTTTAGTTGGAAGCACATGACAATGAGCTGCTTTATTGCTGCTCCATCCCGGCCCATCCTGGGCTTTTATGGGAACATTTCAGTGTCTCTCCTCAATATTGGCACTGTCAGAGCAGCCTCCAAACTGCTCCTGGTGGATAAAGTTTTTATTTAAGTTTATTATGGCATTTGCAGCAGAAATACAGGATTAAAATGTCAGGTGCTTTCCCTGGGCCACCTCTGGCTCGGTGTCTGCAAAGATTATGGGAAAATAATTCTCCCTGAGAGAGAGAGGGAGATTCTGGAGGTGCATTATCAAATATCCTCCCTGTAATTACCCGGTCTGGAAATGGCTTTCCCTGTGCCCATTTGCTCTCTGATTATCCTGGTGGGTTAATTGCTGCCTCATTAGGATCTCCTGGGTGAAATCCTCACTCTTTATGGTCCTGGACCTTTGGAGACAGCTCAAGTTCTGCCTCTCCATTATTTTTTTTTTCCCTGTCTGCTGCAAATTCTTTTTAATGTTCTGGATAGATCCAATCTGATTTCTCTGGTGTAAAAAAGAAGAACTCTGTGTTTGAGACACTTCTTGACTTGAAAGAGCATAAAACCTCTATTTCAGGGCTTTCAAAACACAGCCTTGACTTGTGTGTAATAAATCACTGCAAAGTGCACTTCAACTTTGTTTAGAGATACTCCAAGCTCAAATGCAACATCTGAAAGAAATCAATGACAAACACAGTATTATTATTATTATCAGTAACAGTTTATTTCCAGAGCTTTGCCTCTGCAGTGGGGCCTGGTTAAAGCTCAGCAATATTTTGATTTACCATAAAACCTTTCCTGACAAGTTTGACCTGGGCCCTTCCAGGCTCACCCATTGCCAGCCCGTGGGTTTCTTGTACAGCCTCGTGGAACCAAATATTCCTAATTCCTTTGGAGGTATTTACCCACTTAATCGAATATATTCATCCTTGTTTTCCAGCAGCACATCCTGGTCTCTCCAAATCCCTTATTTAACAGCACACCAAGCACTGCAGGGACTGAATAAATCCCTAATTTGCTCTCTGTAGGTGACAATAACGGGGTTGTATTGGAAGTTTTATTATCCCATACAGGACCTACCAACAAATAAAAATTGTCCTAAATCTGAGAAGGGAATTACATCCATTATGGGGGGTTATGGAGTATTTGTAGTACCCACAGAAATAAACTTTCAGAAGTGCTCCTCTAAGATTTCTCCTGGTCTTGCAGAAGGAATTCTTTTGGAATTATGTTGGTTTGAGGAAATATTCCATGGGACCTTTTTTTTAGTCTAAAGGACTGAAAGGGGTGAGAATTTGGGAAAATGACAGAAGGCTTCACTGTGAAATCACCAGTCTGAGCCACCCTATTTAGATGTGGTTTAATGGTTTAAATGACAATTCTTTGCATTGTAATAGGAGAAAAGTGAGTGAGGTTTTAGTCTCATTTGCTTAATGTTGTTCAAGGTATTAAGTGGAATTTGTTAATGAAAAGTGAAGGGGGTGAAGTTACTGAGGAGAGGAGAAGAGAGGTCTTGTTCTATGGAATTGTAAAATGGAATATCCTCAGCTGGAAGGGACCCCCAAGGACCCCCCCCAGTCCAACCCCAGTCCTGCCCAGGACACCCCAGCAATCCCCCCTGTCCCTCAGAGCGTTGTCCAAACCCTCCTGGAGCTCTGGCAGCTTTGGGGCCGTGCCCACTGCCCTGGGGAGCCTGTTCAGTGCCCCCCAATTCCCTCATCTCCCTTGGGAGCAGATTCCCAAGCCCTGTGTGTGCTGGAGGAAATGCAGGTGGAACTGTGTGGAAAGGGAACAGCTTGGCTCTGTGCTGGCACTGAGAAACCAGGACTGCCTGTTCCCTGCAGATATCACCTGGGAACACTTCAGATTGAAAGCCCCTGATCTGCTGTCAGAAAATTGATGCTGGAGTTATTAGCAGGATCTATTTTCAGCTCCCTTTTGTTGTGGTGTTGGCAAAGTGTCCTGCCCCTCTGGAATGCAAGCAGCAGGGAGGGGTGGGCAGCACTCAAGGGGCTGCAGCTCCTGAGGTGGGCTCTGGGCCCCTGGAAAACAGAAAGGGAAGAGGATGGGAGGAGCTGGGAGTGGGAACAGGGGTGTGGAAGCAGGTTTGCCGTGGTGGTTCCTACCACCACATTCCCAAGGAAGGGGGTCCTGGATTGGGAGCCCATGGGGAGTGACAGCCCTGAACAGGGATGAGGTGGTGGAAGGAAGGGGGCTCCTCCTCCATCACAGGATCCCAGACTGGTTTGGGTGGGAAGGGACCTCAAAGCCCACCCAGTGCCACCTCTGCCATGGGCAGGGACACCTTCCACCAGCCCAGGGTGCTCCAACCTGGCCTTGGACACTTCCAGGCTGTTCCCTGTGCTGGTTTTGGTCCAACACTGGCAAAGCCTCCTCTGCTCCAGCCTGGGCTGGAGGGACAGGCACTTCCCTGGGCTGGACAGGACACAGGGCCTGCTGCTGTTTGTCCTGGAACTTCCAGCTCTTCATCACCTCAGGAAAGCTAAATAAGTCTGTCCTATCCCCCACTGGAAGGGCTGGAAGCAATTTGGTGGCATTTTGGATCTTCACGAGAGACATCCCTTACCAACGTTCCGGTTGTCAAATAAACATCTCCCTTATTTACCAAATACTCTTTCCTGCAGAAAGCAAACAAAGCCAGCTGGCAGAGAGTGTTTGTGATTCCAGCACGTGCCAAGCACTCCCACACTCTTGGGCAAGTCTGTCTGGTGCTTTGTTCTGGGTTTCAGGGAGCTGCTGTTCCATGTTTTGCATGCACAGCAGGGCTGGTGAATTTGGTTGAGCATCAGGTGTGTTCACACATCCTACCTATCCTAGGAAATTCCCTGGGGACACGCTGGCCAGTGGCTGCAGGTGGGAGCCACCTTCCTGCTCCTTGATATTCTGGAGGAAAACCCGGGTGTCCTGCGGAAATCACCTGATTGTTTTGTTGTGATATTCAGCTGGAAAAAATGTGGATAAATGTCGAATATTGCTGTGCCCTGAAGGGCACACCCAGTGCTCTCACTGGCAAAGTGGGATGGATGCTCTGAGGAGGCTTCTCAAGGTTGGGTTTTAGGGCTGTGCCAGGGCTGAGTGAGTTCCCAGGTGTAACCAGAGTTTCAGTGTTTTATTGTGGCACAAAATCCCAGAAATCCATGGGAGCAAGTGCTGATTCCCTCCTTTCCCCCCCTGTGATGCTGCAGAGTCCCTGGTGGTGTAAAATAAGCCCATGGAGCTCTCAGCTGCTCCCACAGGTGGGTCTGAGCTGGGATACAGGGACATAGCTGGGATACAGGAGATGCTCAGGATGGAAAAGCATTCCTGGCATTCGGCCCCAGCTCGCTGGGGATGTGGGTGACTGATTCTTTGGAGGAGCTGGAGTGGGCTGAGGGTAATTTTGTGTAATAATTTGTATTGGAGCGTTGTCTCCACGTTCCCATCTCTCTGGAGCTGGCTGCAATCCATCACTCTAATTGCCTTCCCCTGGTCAGGTGGATTTATGTGCTTGTCTCTCTCACACTTAAAACACTGTAGGTACAACCTCTCTCTCTTAGTTGGATTAGGATCCTTTTCCTTCCCTGCTCCTTGGAAGGTCACTGTGTGTGTCCCTTTTCCCAAAGATGGTGGTGCATCTCAGTTTTGGAGCACTGGGCCAGGAATGGGAGGCAGTTTCCCTCAGTTCAGTGGGATATTAGTGCTGGTACTTTGGGCTTAGCTGATATTCTGGGAAGGCTTTTTGTGGCTGATCCTCAGATGGTTCACTCCAGCTTGGAGATCCCCCAGCTTGGATCAGCCCACGTTGTCCAGGGCACCGTGGTGTGGACTGAGCAAGGAGAAGGAAGGGAAATGTGCAGAGCAGCTCCCTCCTCTCCCTGTGTGGAACTGCTCTGCCCTCAGAGGTGCTCCACAGATTCATCTGAGCGGTCCTTCCTGAAGGGATTTAGTGCTGGTATTAATACTGGCTTAATTTACCCATCCAAACCACCCAGCTGTGAATTGATTCAGCCATCACAGACACTGGATTGGTTTTAAAGAAAAAAATCGATTTAAAAAATGAGCTTCCTGAAGTGTTGAGGCTGTGAGGTGTGAGCAGAGCTGAGTGGCTGGCACGGGGAGGGTTTGGGCAGAGAAATGAAGTGACCAAGTGGACTCTGGAGTTCTCACTCAGCCAAAATCACCCTCTGGCAGCCGAGCCTGGGGGTGAGGATGAGTTCACGCTGTGGTTATGGGTTCAGGAGTGACATCCCCGTCCCTGCTGCAATAACCCCCCAGAGCAGGCACAGAGGAACTTGCTCTACACTGCTTTGGGTTTATTTTATTTGAAATAATGGCTATCAGCTTCCGAAGCACTGGAAGCATTTGGCTGCTTTTTGTTGTTGTTTTTATTTGTTTGTTGGTTTTTTTTTCCCCCAGCAGTATTGGAGAACAATCACAGATTCTATTTCACAAGCCACACAAACAATTAACCTCTCAGCCTGCACCGACTTAATGTGCAACTAATTTATTTTGTGTCTCCTGCATAGGCAGGAGTGAAATCAATAACACCAGCAGAGTATAATTTTAATGTGTCGTTTTTCAGAAGAGCAAAGAAAACAAAACCTCATAAAAGTATAACATTTCACTGTTAGTTTTTTTTTTATTATTATTATTATTCTTTCTTTTTTTTTAAATAATGGGTTCCCATTGCCAAGGCTGGGCTGGGCTGTTGGTTTTCCATGTACCTGAGTTAAGATGTTTCTCATCTGTGTGCAATTAGAGCAGCTAAACCCAAAGAAAGCCCTCGTTGCAGCCTTAGTTCAGAACTTCATTTATCACAGGTTTTCCTGGAAAACCCTTTTTTCAGAAGTGTTGATGTTTTACCCGTTGAGATTTTGATGAAGGTTTCAAAGCCAAGCCTCTCCCTGCTTTGCTGTTCACCAGCTTTTCCCTGAGAAAGCTGCAGTCCTGTAGATGAGGTTGTAAATGTAGAGATACAATCTTTAGGAGCAGGTTATCCCTGCTGTGCCCTGGGATCGGCAGGAGATCCCAGGGGTGCAGATGGCAGTGGGAACACGAGGCTGGGGCAGCTGGGACCAGGAATAGCTGTGAATTCCTGCTTTTTCTGCCTCCATAACCTGGCTGAGCTCCAGGACGTGGCAGTGGGGGAAGCACAGAGAGGAGTTGTCCTCTGAGGGAGCTGCTGCTGGGACTGAAACCTTTGTGAGGCCCCAAAACCACAGGAAAACCTGTCATGAAGAGCAGTGACCTTGTCCTGAGGGGGCTGTTCCCAAATTTTATTGCCTTTTAGTTGGAAACTTCTTGCCATTGTTGCCTCTAAATCTGGACTGAATATTTTCCCAGTGGCTCCCAATCCCCAGGCCAGGGAGAAGAGCCACTGACCCTTCTTTGGTGTGACACACTGGGAGGGTTTCCCTTCAACCTTCTCCTGTCCTCCTTTCCCAGTCTTGCCTCAGAGGTCCCATCGTAAATCCATCACCTTTGGCACTTCCCAGGGAGTTTGGATCACTGTAGGAGCCATGGAATGACTGGACTGCGCTCCCCAGACCTCACCACAGAACCCAGTGGTTCCCTCCAGTGGCCCAGTTAATAATCCCTGATGGGATATTCCCTGTTCTTCCTGATCTCTTCAAACCCTCTCCCAGTTCCAGGCAGTGGGACCAGCTAAAGGTTCTCCATCCTTTTTCACTCCGTGATCCTTTTGGGTCCCTCCCAACTCAGCATATTCTGTGATTTCATTTTATTCAAGTGCAGGGGGTTTGTGCTGCTCGAATTTCCCCCACCCCAGTTTCCATTTTGGATGTTCTCCCTCAGCTGATGATCCAACTGAAAGTTTGTTCCTGTCTCCAAAGGTGCTCTTGGTGTGTCCTGCTTTCCTGTTTTCCCCAGTCCTGTAGATGTCCTTTTTTATTCTTTTGCTCATTTCAGAAAGCAGGGAAGTGGCACCACAAAAATCAGGGATTTATCCCTCTCCTTCCCTTGTTCTGTCACTGTAACACCCATGGAGTTTTCCCCAGAAAGCATTTTGGGGAATGAGGATGTAGCTGTCAAAATTGTCTGTAAAATAATGAAATACTGTCCTATTCTCTGGCCACAAGACTCAGTGCCATGGGCAAAGGAAGTTAAATCCCTCAGAATAAGGAATTTTTAAGGCTGGAAAAGCTCTCCAAGATCACAGAGTCCAACCTTTGACCCGTCCCCACCTCGTCACCCAGACCAGAGCACTGAGTGCCACCTGCAGTTGTTAAAACATGTGCTTGAATGAAGATCATAAAGAGGTCGGGGCTGTCTTTTAATAAAGAAAAAGCACTTCTGGGCATGTAATTTGCATTTGATTTACATTTAATTGTAACCTTTGGTTTATGGTGCAGTCAGTACTGAAGGTGAGGAGGAAGAGGGGGTTGGTTTGGGGAGGGGGGCACTCCTTGGCAGGGACCTGGCAGGGCTGGCAGGGGAGGGGGGGCTGCTCCTCCACCTGGGAAGCCAAAAGCAGTGCAGAGTTAATGAGGAGACTGTAAAAATAGGGATGAAATGGGAACAGATCCGTGCTGGGCGTTTGGCTGAGTGCAGAAACACGAGTGCACAAGGGAGAGTTAAGAGGAGAAGGAACTTCAGGAAGTGTTCCTGAGGGAAGGAGGCTGAACATCAGCACCTCTGAGATGCCCAGCGCCCTGTCAGGAGGGCAGGGGGCTCCTGCAGCTCCAGGTTGGATTCCACAGGGGTTTTTCATGGCTTAAAGAGCACTGAACACCTTTATGTGAGCAGCTCAGGTTCTGAGGGTGTTGGGATTTAAGGAATCTGCCTCCAGGAGCGATTCTGGGAAGCATTCCCTGCTGGCAGGAGCATTGTTGTGACTTATTTGCTTATTTGTTGTCTCTCTCCCGTTTGCCCCGTGCAGGGAGCAGTTTTCCAAAGCAATCCTGGCTCTGATGGATCCACACAAGGAGTGTTTTTGCTCCCAGAGGGTTTAGCTCAAAGGATGAGATGCCTCTGGTTGAGGTGTTGTATCCAAGGATGGTCTCCTCAGGAAAAGCTGCTGCTGCTGGAACAGCACAGGGAGCCTTTTAACTGAAGCCATTTTGCTTTGTATTGCTGAAGGGGAGAAGCTGATGGGGAACAAGGGGTGTTTCCAGACTTGCAGACTGGTCTGGCACACTGGAGAGCCATCCCTGGGCAGAAAGAGTTTGTACAGGATTTCTGCTGAGGAGCTTCCAGCCCGAGCACAGGGTGGCAGGGGCAGGTGGTCATCTCATGGAATCATGGAAAGGTTTGGGTGGGAACCTTAAAGCCCATCCAGTGCCATCCCCTGCCATGGGAAGGGCAAAGATGTGAATGTGGGTGTGATTGTACCTTCCAGGGCCTGAAGGGAACCTGTGGGAAAGATGGGGACACTGGACAGGGACTTCCCAGTGCCAGAGGGCAGGGATAGATGGGATATTGGGAAGGAATTGCTGGCTGGGAGGGTGGGCAGGCCCTGGCACAGGTTGGGCAGAGAAGCTGTGGCTGCCCCTGGATCCCTGGGAGTGTCCAAGGCCAGGTTGGAGCAGCCTGGGCTGGTGGAAGGTGTCCCTGCCCATGGCAGGGGTGGCACTGGATGGGCTTTGAGGTCCCTTCCCACCCAAACCATTCTGGGATTCTGTGAATGGTAAATGCAGGGTCCCAGCCCTGGGGAGGGACAACCCCAGGCACCAGTACAGACTGGGGACTGCTCAGCTGGAAAGAAGGGCCTGGGGGTCCTGCTGGATAAAGTCTTGGAGTTGGGCAGTGATGGGAGGAGCTGCAGGGGACACGGGTTCCAAGAGGGAAGTGCTAATCAGATATTAGGAGAACAAAATGTACCCTGGCAGTGGCCAGGCTTTAGCAGGGGCTCTGAGGGGATGTTTGATCTCCTCAGAGAT
Organism: Pyrocephalus nanus; assembly: GCA_038380795.1. NCBI lineage: Eukaryota > Metazoa > Chordata > Aves > Passeriformes > Tyrannidae > Pyrocephalus > Pyrocephalus nanus. The sequence continues at coordinate 63,009,710 of CM076265.1, read as the reverse complement.
CAGAACTCCCCTGGACCAGGCCCTGACCTTGTTTCCAAATTAGATCCGACTTCAAAGCTGGCCTCGCTTTGAGCGAGACCTCCCCGAGTCCCCTGTGCCCTGAATTCACCATTCTGTGGATGGATGGAAACCTTTCCACGCTGAGGGCTCACAGAGTGTGTGTTTGAGAAGTTTCACTGTCAGATGGATGAGTATTTCCGTACAGAAGAATGTGTAATCACCACGTATCAGAGATCACAGAGCAGTCGTGTGAGGTTTGATGTCGCCTCCCACCTTCTCCTGCCCTGCTGTTGGCATCTGTGGTCTGAGGGAGCTGCTGGTCCAGCAGTGAGATCTGCCAGCTCCTGCACTTGGTTTCCTCAGTGTTGACACAGTTTAAATACTTGGGATGATCCTTAGGGACTCGTCACCCTTGAGTTTTGGGGCTCTTGCCTCTGTTCTTTCCCGAAGAGCAGCAGAGCTGGAGGTGCTGTTGGACCTGCAGGTTGTTGTGTTTGCTGTCACAGCTGGTGGGACTGGCTCCTGCACCTCTCCTGCCATCCCTGAGGAGCAGCAAGGGGCTGGAAGGAGTGTGGGAGTTGTGTGAGGAAGCTGGGAGAAGGGAAGAGCTGCCCAGCAGCACCTCAGTGGAGCACCAGTGAGTGATGTGTGACAGAGAAACCGCTGGCATGGAGTGCCAGAAGGTCACATCAGGGAGATTTGTGCTTGGATGACTTTCAGGGGAAGGTTTTTGGGGTTTCTTTGCTGCCAGAGGATTTTCTTTTGGCAGCTGTGACAGCCTTTGAAGAGTAATAAGAAAGGCCCCGAGGCTGCCAGAGCTCCAGGAGGGTTTGGACAACGCTCTGAGGGACAGGGGGAGTGTTGGGGTGTCCTGGGCAGGGACTGGGGTTGGACTGGATGGTCCTTGGGGGTTCTTCCAGCTCAGGGAGTTCCATGACTCTGTGGAAGGGCAAGGGGGGCTGAGCTGGGGTGCTTTCCCTGCAGCCTGGGCTGGTTGGGTAGGTTTGGAGCTCATTATTTATGGAATTCTGTTTTCAGGAGCCTGGCTGAGCCGTGTTTGAGCACAGCAGAGAGAACAGGCTCCCTGACAACAGGGGGGTTACACAAGAGATGAGCCCCCTCTCATCAGCTCCCCTGTCTAATTAAGCAGGGACTTTGAGGCTTTCATGGATTCAAAGGCTGCTTTTAAATCCATTGCACAGCAATGGGGTGTCTGGCTTGCTGTTGTTTGCCTGGAAATAATACATGTCTTGAGTTGTCTTGGATTGAATTTATTCTTGGGTGTTTTAATTTCTTTTCTGTGCCTTGTGTGTTCGGTAAGGTTGGCTCGAGTAGTCTGGGAATTCAGCCCTGGGATGAGCAGGAAAAGACATCTTTTTATTCCTTTGGCTGTGGGATGTGTGTGTGTGTGTGGATATGCACATTTTCCATCGTTGGGGTTCGTGCAAACTGTAGGAAAAGAAGGAACAGCCTCAGGATCCCAGGCTAAAATGAAAATAAAAATTAAATACTTATTTAGATCTCATGATTTATGGGATCTTTCTGAAAGTGAAGAAGCCTTTATGAATCAAATTTAATCCCATAGTTATTAGGGGGTGTTTCAGAACTTAATTTTAAGGAAGGAGGATAAATAGCTTGACAAGGACAAGGCTTGGGTGGATGGAGAACAGATCCCCCCGGGAACCCCCCTCCTGTCAGGGGATTGCAGAGCCAGCAGCACATTTCCTGTGCTCCCAGTGAATTTTCCCAGTGCTGGAGGTGCTGCTGGTGACAGGGCCCAGTCTGTGTTTGCACTCCCTGAGCAGCTCTTGCCCAATAAAGTGGAGATAAAAGGGGAAAGAAATGCAATATCTGGGGCTCGGGGACAGCAAAGGCAAAACCATCACTGCACTTCTCTTTCCTGCTCTGTTTTTCCCTCAGTGCCGTCCTGAGGGTTGTAATTACCTGTATTTTAATGATTTCTGCCGAGTTAATGATTTATTTTTACAAAACAGCCACACTGAGGTACCAAGCTCAGGCTGCAAACACAAAATAGAACTTGCCATGATCGAGTTCCAGCTGTAAATTCTACTAAAGCTCTGTTTAACTTGGGAAGTTGAATTTTTCGGGGAGGTTCCATAACCCTCATGCAGTTACCAAATTGTGAGCGTTGAAGCTCATTAATATTGAATTAATTACCTGATATTCTCTCTTTTGGAGGATGGAAGGTTCCATTCTGCTTGTCTGAGGAGGAGCCCTGTGCATGGGTTTGGAACTGTTTGTTTGCAGCAGAAATTAAAATGTAGGTGCTGTTGGAGCTCATTTGCACGGAATTGGCCAGAGGGAAGGGGTGGCTTCTTCCAGAAAACACCTGGAAGATTAGGAGGAGTGAAATCCAAAGCATTTTGCTGGAAGTGACTGACAGGAGGCAAACACAGTGTTTTGGGATTTAGCAGATGGTTTGCTTTGGGATAATCTCACCAGGTCTGCTGGAAGGGGAGGGAGGACGTTGGGTTGGGGAGCAGCAGAGCTGTGATGGTGATTTATTTACTGCAAGTGCTCCAGAGCCCCGTGCAAGAGCAGAACTGTTGGGCTCCTGCTGGGGGGAATCATCCCAGAGATTCCCAGGGAACAAAGAGCCTGGGCAGGGGGGCAGTGGCTGCACCAATATCTCAGCTGCCCCTTCTTGCTCCTTTTAAGTCTCTTCTTTGTCTCTTTTTCTGGAATTACCCACAATGACATCAAAAGAGTTCAGGTTTTTTCTCTCTGCACTAAATAAACCTCCTTTAGTCATTATGGCCTAGCTACTAATTTAATTAGGAAATGCAGTAATTGAATTTTCTGGTGGCACCATTGCAGGTGCTGCTCTGCCTTTTCCAGCTGGGAGAGGAACTGGACAAACTTTTTGCTTGGAAAGGGATTGATTTGAGCTTTGTTTCTGGTTAGAGGAGAGGCTCAGGTCAAATCAAACCATTCCTACCTCTATTTTTACCAGCTGGGGGCCACATTCCTGCCTGGATTACAGGCAGGTGACTCAATGTGAATTCAGATTTGGCACGGTTATGGAATCCTGGAATGGTTTGGGTTGGAATATATGTATTTTTATATATCTATGGTGGAAGCAGAAGTGATGGTGACTCTTATCCAGGGGTGTGGGAGAGACAGAACTTGGTGCAGTGATAAACTGTTATTTTTTGAAGGATTTTGCCTAGATCTTAATTTAAAATCTAGAGGAGAAGTTCTCTTCTTGGAATTCAGGGGGATTTCATGCACTGGCAGTGAGAGCAGAATTGGAATGTAATGTCCTCAGGGGGGATAAAGATGATCTGGATTTGTTTTTCCACATGTGAGGTGGGCACTGAAAAGAAAAGCAGGAGGAGTGGAAAGGAAAAAGGAATTCAGCAGCCAAGTAGGGAGGTCTGTGCTTTCCCTGCAGGGCAGGAGTGGAGTTTGTCCCATGCCCTGCACTGACACCCCTGGGGTGCCCTGGCTGGTCTGTGGTCCTTGCAGGGACTCTCCAGCCCTGGGGGGGAGTTGCTGTCACCTGGACATTTCAGGAGTTTGGGGACAGCTGGCACTGACTGACAGGGTGGGATGTGATCCTTGGATTTGTGCACTCTGAGTTGTGGAATGGGTTGGGTTGGAAGGAACCTTCAAGATCCCCTTTAATGCCATGGGCAGGGACACCTTCCACTGTCCCAGGGTGCTCCAACCTGGCCTTGGACACTTCCAGGGATCCAGGGGCAGCCACAGCTTCTCTGCCCAACCTGTGCCAGGGCCTGCCCACCCTCACAGCCAGCAATTCCTTCCCCATATCCCATCTAAATCTCTCCTCTTTCAGCTCAAACCCTTTCCCCTCGTGCTGTCACTGTCTGTCCGTGTAAAATCCCCTTTGAGCAGTGTCTGCCCTTCACACCTTGGGTGCCCAGAGGTGCCCCCAGCTCCTGTTCCAGCCCCTGGGTGGGAGTTCTCGGGGTGCAGTCAATGAGTGTTCTTCTGGCTTTCAGACCTGTGCCCGTGTTTTTGGGGAAGGCAGAGAATGATGCAGAGCCTGAAGGGTCTGGCACCCCCAGCACTCCTTCCCCAGGCCAGGGAGCTTTCAGGCAGGGGCTCAAATGCTGGGGCTGGTCCAGAGCGGTGGGAATGGAAAATGTTCTGAGAGGACAACACTTGTGGAAGGTGGGAATCAGCTCAGGAGAAGGGGACTGAGCTCCTTGGTGGGTTTTCTCTCTGGGCAGCCCATTCCCTGCTGACATCCATCACTGGGACTGCTCCCTCCTCTCATTTGGGCTTGTGCTGCATCGAGCACAGCTCATCATTCACCCCTGACAGCTCCAGCCTCTCCCCAGCCCCAGCCTGGCCTGTGGACATGTGGGAGCAGTGCTGGCCTCTCCATCTGAGGCAGGAAAACACGGGCTTGGAGCAGAGAGAGCCTTGATCCTTCATTGTGACGTTTCCTTGGGTGGGATTAATGAGCTTCAGCCTAGAGGTGGAGCAGGACAGAGGCAGGAATACTTCTCCTGGTGATTATTGGAATGAATTGCTCATATTTCTGAGGCTGATAGGCTGAAAGGCAGGCAGGAGCTATTAGATTAATAAGTCAGACTTTCTTCTACACTCCTCTTGCTGCTGTTGGGCTCCTGGAAAAGTTGGAAATAATTTGTTCACTGCAGTCACCCCCTGGTGTTTGCAGGAGTGGCCATCTGATATCAAGACCCTTGAACGTGGCAGCAGAGGCACCTTTAACTCAGATATTCAAAATACATTTGTTGTTAAGGAACTCAGCTGTTTCCAGCAGGATTTTGTGCTTTATAAATAATAAAGGTTATATATGCAGGGAGTGGGGGGTGAGGAATGGCTGTGTCTGTCAGGCTTCGTTATGGATGTGTTTATGCCACAGGACACAACAGACTCCTCAGTTTATTAATCTTGTTTTACAAAGGTGCAAAGAGAGGAGATGGATCTTAGAGAATCCCAGAACCACTGAGGTTGGAAAAACCCTCCCAGAGTCCAACCCGTGCCCAGTCCCCCCACCTTGTCAGGGCTGTACTGACCTCCTTCTATTTAAAAAAAAAAAGGTATTTCTGAACCTTAACTAAACTTTTTGTCTCCAACTCCTGAATTCCTGGGTGAAAACACAGCTCCAGCTTTTATTCCATAGCACTGGAGAATTCCACAGTCATTAAAAAGGAACCATCTTCCCACTGACACTCCAGTGCCTTGATGTGGAATATATTCTAAACACAGAGAAAAACAACAGAGTGGGGTTTTTTTATCTTCTAAACATCCCTGACATCTTACAGGGGTTTATTTATTAATGACTGTTATGAGCACACAGACAACAACAAGCAGGGCATTCTTCCATATTTTATAGAACAAGGGAAAAACAGGCATTGCAGAGGAAGCTGCCATTAATTCTGCCTAAAAGGGAGCCCAAAAATGTCTGACAGCTTTAAGAAGTAAGGAGATGCCAGTCATTCCAGTGGTGAGGTACACGGTGCCTGCTCACCCCCCTCTCCTTGGAGCAGTCGTGCTCTTTTATTCCTGAACAGATGACAGTGAAAAAACTCCTCCTTCGAGTTTTCTTCAATCACTTTGACACTTCTCCATTCATTTCTAGGACTTCTCAGCTCCTGGTTTTTCCACATGAACATCCCCACTACGTCCCAGGATGTGAATTTACACCCAAACCCAGCCCTTCAGGGTCTCTTTTTGCCTGAGCTCATCACTTTGTCCCCATTTCCAGTCTTTCCCAGAGCTTCACCCCGAGCACAGGCAGGAAACTTGGGATGTTAAACCCCCAAAAATACCAGGAGCTCTTAGAGCAGAGTTGGCCTCCTTCCTTTTCTAGGATTTCCCTCTTTCTGGATCATCCCCTGCCCCTGTTTTTTCTCCCTGGTGCCTCTGTTTTTCCTTTGCAGGAGGGTCCCAGGAGGTGTCCAGGCTGGGGGACCTTCTCCTCCAAGGGTTGTGCTCCTTGGATGAGGAGCAGGAGCTCTGACCACCACAGGAGAGGTGGTTATTCATTTCATTCACCCCCAGAAACCACGTGGCCCCGAGGAATAAGTGGCCTGTTGCTGGTCCCTAAATTACAGCTGCCTACCAGCTACTCCTCACTTTGGTTTTAGGTGGAAAATAGGTGGGAAAATGTCCCTGGAGATGCTGGGCAAGGTGATGACAGGGAGGAAGGGGATGGAGCTGGTGATCCCAGGGGGCAGATGGACACACAGATGTTGGCCAGGACTGTGCCAGGGATGATGGGGAGGCTCTGCAAGAGAAATCAAGGGACCTTCATTTAAAACAGCAGGAGAAGATGATGGGAAGGGAGGTGGAAGGCAGTGGGTGGAGCAGGGAGCATGGAATGGGAATGAAAACACAGAGCTGTTCAAAAGCAAGTGGAGAGGAGAGAGGGAAGATATGGAAGGAGAAGGGAATGATGGGCTCAGTGGTGGGATGAGTGTGGGAAGCAGGGAGAGGGGCACTGGGATGTTTGGAGGGTGAAACCTGGATTTCCAGTGATTGGGGAGAGTGGGAAAATCAGATGAAAGTGGGCAGAAGGGATGTGTGGAGCTGATGGGAACCATCCCAAGGGAAGGACAACCCTGCTGAGGAGCTGCCCCAAATGCATGGCCAGGGGGAATGAGGAACACAGAAGGAACACAGGCTTTGGGTGAAGGAGAGAATGATGCTGAGGTGGTGATTCCACCTTCATGCAAAATACATCAGTAACCCCACAAACACGCTCCCTCACTCTGCTTTTAGGAGGTTTTTAGGATCCCAAGTGTTTTTGGGCTCAGGCTCAGAGGTGTCTCTGTTGGCTTCAAGCTTGACTAGTGTGAGGCACATCTCTGATGTGGCTGAGCAGGCTGAACTCTGTGACTCAGCAAGTCTTTTCTGATCCTATTCCCGCTCCTGTTCCCTTTGAACAGTTCCCTCCTGGACCCTTGATTGTCACATCTCTGAACTCGCCAGGACTCGGCACCTTCTGTGCCTCTGGGGTTATTTTCTCTCCTTTCAGCCCCTCCAAACTGAACATGAAAAATTAACTGAGGGGAGGAAATTATGCCAAGCCTGCCTTGAAGAGACCTCTATTTCAGGAGGAGCCTGGAATTCAAGTCCCCTCAGCATTTGTGTGCAGGAGATAGGCATTAGTGCTGGGCAGGGTGCCAGCAGCACTGAGATGTTCTGAGACACTAAAACCTCCTCTGTTTCTTGTGAAGCACATTTTAAACATCTAAATTTGATGTCTCAGACGCCACTGGCAGACGTTAAATCATTTCAGACGCCACAATTAAAAACAGATTAATACCCACTCAAGATGAGTCTCCTCTGAATAAGCAACAAACCGAGGGAGCACCGTCAGGACCAGGATGAAAACCCAGTTGTAGGGAGCACAGCAAACATTTCAATCCATCTCCTTTCCAAGGGCTGGGGTTTCTGCCTGCAGGGATCCAGCCCCTGGGACACACTGGAGTGTTCAGATGAGCAGGCAGGGAAAAAACAAACCCAAACCCACTTGCTCAGTGTTCACTCCAAGGACTAAGCCTGTTAATAGCTCCAGTATTCTGGGAGAAACATGCCATGGGTTGGGTTGGGTTGGGAAGGACCTTAAGGCCCCAGTTTAATTCAGGGTTTTTTCCATATTTTTCCCCCCCTGCAGCAATTTTGGGGAGTGTCTTATGAGCTTCCAACCTGCCCACCACCAGCAGAGTTCAACATCTCTTCCAGTGCAAGAGCTGGGCTGGAAATGGGGCAGCAATTAACTCAAATTTGTTAGAAAGAGTGATCGTTCACTCTCACTTTGAGATTAATTCCTGTACTTTAAACCCTTCCCCATTTATCCCTCATGTATCCCATTGTTCTCTCCTCGGGGTGGGGGCTTTGTACAAACACCATTTTAATTACTTTTGTAATTAGTCAGCAGCAAAATCTAGGATGAAATCTTGTGCTTCCTGCAATCCTTGCTGCTTTTTTTTTTTTTCCCCCATGTATTATACACAACTTCTCATTAACTTTTTCAAGTCTAATTAAATTTCTCTCATCATTCCTGCATTGCCCCCTCCAGTATCACTCCTTGCTAATTCTTCTTGTGCCATTAGTCTGGATGACATCATTAAATCTCACGTGGTTTAGAGGAGAAAAAGGCACTTTGGAAAATGGAGATTTGGGAGCAGCTTTTATTTTATTGCTATTTTTAAAGGAGGCTTCTTTCTGCTTTGCTAAGAGTTGGTTAAACAGAAACTGGTAATGACTGGAAACACAAATTTCCCACGACTGAAAGAGTTTAAACAGAGTTGAAATGTTATTGCTGCAGATTCTGAATTTTATAAAAATTTTAGAAACAAATTAAGGTTTTTAAATAACTTTTTAAATAGAAAAAGTGGATGTCCTGACTCCTGAACTTCTGTGATAAGGACCTGTTAGGAAACATCATTTTCACTCAATGATCTTGTATCTAAATTATCTTCCTGGTGGCCTCTCACTGACCTTAATAAGCCATTTCCAAGGAGTCTGTAATTAATGGCACCTCTTTAACAATCCTTTGCTGTTTGTTCCTTGTATTTTCGGAGTTCACTTGCAGGGGAAGTTGTTTTTAGTCCTTATTTGCGACCAGCACTTTGTCACTCACACCTTTCTCTGCCTCTTCCCAACTTGCCACTGCTTTGTCCCTCCCTGCTTCCCTCTGGAATGGCCTGCAGGGATTTAGTGCTGGATTTTAGTTCAATAGGAACTGCACAGGTAAATCCTTCGGAAATGAATCCCACCCCCTGTGGATTTATTGGGACACAGAACTGGATGCAGTAACACTTGGGCACATTTCGGTTCATCTTTGAAAAGTTGCTGTTTGTTCTTGTTGTCCCTTCCTGCCTCTGCCCACCCACCTGGGCATCTGTGGGAATTGCCAGTGCTGCTTTATCCATGGGCTTCCAGAGCTTCTGATTTTCCTTTCCTGCATTTCCTGCCTGTCCTTGGAGCTGGGAGCTCTTGGTTTCCACCTCCCCCAAGCAGGGAATGGGACTGGAGTGCAAAGAGGGGCTGATGTGGACAGGAATGTTCCCAACCCTGCTCCAAATCACCCCTGCTTTTCCTTTGGCTCTTTGAACTCCTTGGATAAAGGTGTGGGAAGTTTCAAAGAGCCTGCACAGCATTTCATGGAATCTCAGAGTCCTTCAGGTTGGAAAAGAGCTCCAAGATCACCAAGTCCATCCATCACCCAGCACCACCATGGCCACCATTAAACCATGTCCCCAGTGCCACATCCACGTGTTTTTTGAACACTTCCAAGTACAATGACTCCACCACTGCCCTGAGCACCCTGTTCCAATGATTTCCAACTTTTCTGTGAAGAAATTGTTCCTAATTTCCAACCTCAGTGTCTGCTGATGCACTTTGAGGCCGTTTTCTCTCATCCTGCCTTTGCCTCCTGTCCTTTTCCCACCTTATCCCAACTTTCCCATGTAAAATTCCCATCCTGCTGCTGGTGGGACTGACCCAGCCCAGCTCATTGGTGGTGGCATCTCCCCAGAAAGAGGCCTGAACTGGGAAAACACCTTCTGTTCATCTTTTTACCCTCTTGTTTTTCCTCCGTCTGATCCTGCGTGTCGTCCTGTGACAGTTCCCACACCTTGGAGCACGGTGCAGATTTCTACAGGAATATCCCAGAATAACCATGCCAACAAATCCGCTCTTTGGGATGTTTTCCTAAAGGATGCACTTAATATTTAAAGCCCTTTTGGCATTTCCCCATGTGAGGAACATCCCTTCCTGCTCTCCTGCACCTCTGGAGATGCTCCTCCAAACCCACCGTGTGGAGGGACGGGGTCTGAGCTGTTGCTTCTTGTGGAAGAGAAAAATTCCAGTGATTAATAGCCCATTCCAGTGATTAGTCTTCTTTCCTTGGGGAAAAAAACATAAAAATCCTTTTTCCAGTTTTAATTTCCCTGGGTTTAGCTTCCAACTGCTCCTTCTTCCCGTGCCTTTCTTCACGAGATTAAAGCATTCACTCTTCATGAAAGTGCTTTACATGTTTATAACATTCCCTCTTGTGGTTTTTTTTTCCCTTTTGATGAACAAACCCAGTGATTTCTTTGAGTATCTTCAAATGAGAGGTTTTCTTTAACCTTGCTGGGGGTTCTTTTCTGCCTCTTCTCCAGTTCTTCTCCCACGAAAATAGGAGAGAATCAGCAGCACTCGTCTCTCCAGGCATCTTTCAGCAGGAATTTCTCTACTGCAGCATGCAGAGGTTAAACATTTCCATTTAATCACACTCTCCTGGTATATCCATGTGGTTTTTAGGCATATTATTATTCTGGGAGCTGTTCTACTTGCTCACCCTGACACAGAAGGTCGTGCAGCACCACAGTTCTATGGAAACAAGGAGGATTCAGTAAAGAATGGATTTATTTCGTGGCCTGTAGTTCAGACTTTCTTATCAGAACATTTGCTGGTTGCTCTCCAGGGTTATTTTTTTAACATCAGTCGCAGCAGGAGTGGGAAAACTCTGTCCTGGCAGCATTGCAGTGGCAGAAAACCATGGAATGCTTGGGGTTGGAAGGGACCTCAAAGCCCATCTGGTTCCAAAAGCAGGGCTTTGAGGTCCCTTCCAACCCAAAACCAAGCAGCAAACAGCAAAGGATTGTTAAAAAGGTGCCATTAATCACAGACCCTTTGGAAATGGCTCATTAAGGTCAGTGAGAGGCCACCAGGAAGGGAATTTAGCTGTGAGATCACTGAGTGACAGGTCCTCATCACACAAATTCAAGGGTCAAGACATCTTATTTTTCAATTTACAGTGTGAATTGAAATGAGCTGAGGGTGTGGTCAGAGGTTTCTGTGTCTGGTGTGTCACAGCAGGACTTGTAAATGGCTTTGTTGAGTCACTGTGAGAAGCTCTCTGCATCCAACAAGCCCAAAACTCTCATTTCTGGTTGGAGTGCAGCCTCTCTGGGGTTTTATTCTGATTTACATGGTGAATCTGGTGTCTGCCTGAGAAAGCTTCATCCCTGGCTCCCAGCAAGGGGGAGATTTGGGGCTCATCCCAGTTCAGCCCCTTTGGGACCTTCCTGACCCCTGTGCTCAGCTCTCTGTCGATGCTTTTAGCCTGGGCTTCTTCCTCCTGCCCTTGGGTTTCTGTGCTGTCTGAACTAATCCAGGGTGAATTCCCCTCCTGGAGAAGAGCTGAGTCATTCACAATCCTGGGATTCTGTGAACTCTGGAACTGTGGTGCAAAAGGCTGCAAAAATGTGACCTTGGCAACCATTCCCAACTTGCTCTGCCTTGGCACGGCTGAGCTGGAAGGAGGGGATTGCTGGAAAAAGGGAATTACTGGAAGGAGGGAATTGCTGGAAGGAGGGGATTGCTGGAAGGAGGGGATTGCTGGAAAGAGGGGATTGCTGGAAAAAGGGAATTGCTGGAAGGAGGGGATTGCTGGAAAGAGGGGATTGCTGGAAAAAGGGAATTGCTGGAAGGAGGGGATTACTGGAAGGAGGGGATTGCTGGAAGGAGGGAATTGTTAGAAAGAGAGGATTACTGGAGTCACCATCCCTGGGAGTGTTCAAAAAAACCTGTGGATGTGGCACCTGGGGACATGGGTTGGTGGTGGTTTAGTGGTTGTACTTAAAGATCTTAGGGGTCTTTTCCAACTTCAAAATCCCGTGGTTTTTTTTTTTTCCCTATAACAAAACAAGTGCAAACACCATCTCCTGCTGTTTCCCATGTGTTCTGTGGGCATCTTCATGGATTCTTTACACCCAGCACAGGAGACATTGGGGGGGTTATGATCTTTGGTGTGTAGTTTTTATAATTTGTGTTTGTTTTTGGAGACTTGAGTCTGAGGAGATGTTCCAGGGGAGGAAGGGGGTGTGCTGAGTGAGGGTGAGAGGGGTAAACAAGGGGACTGTGTGAATTATGCACATTTTTGAGCGTTCACCTTCAGGAAGCAGTCAGATTTGGGCAGTGGATGACTGGCAGAGAAGACCTTGAAGAGTAGCTCTGTGGGACTTACTTATTTTTTTCTTTATCAGCACAGTCTTCCAGGAAGATTAATTATCCCACAGAAAGGCCTTGGGGGATATTTTTTTTGGTTCTCACTGCACAAGTTTTTGGAGCGATAAAATAACTCTCTTCCCCAGTCCTGCTGCTGAGCTGTACAACAGGTTACTGAGACACCCCAGGGATCAGGATTAGGCAGCCTGGGTATGGAAACATCAACCCCCCAAAAAAATTTAACATAAAAAGAAAGCATGGATTTAGAGAAGGAAGGGTTTGTGTGTGTGTAGGAATCACAGCATCCCAGACTGGTTTGGGTGGGAAGGGACCTTAAAGCCCATCCAGAGCCACCCCTGCCATGGGCAGGGACACCTTCCACCAGCCCAGGGTGCTCCAAGCCCCGTCCAACCTGGCCTTGGACACTTGCAGGGCTGGAGCCAGTCATGCCATGGCTTTGGAATCCCCAGCAGTGCAGCTGCTGCACAGGACCTGTCGAGTCTGTGAGCCCAGATTTGCAAACAAAGCCTCCAGAGCTGTTTCCTGCGCCATGTGTTCATTCCCTGTGTTCATTCCCTGTGTTCATTCCATGTGTTCATTCCCTGTGTTCATTCCCTGTGTTCATTCCATGTGCTCATTCCCTGTGCTCATTCCCTGTGCTCATTCCCTGTGTTCATTCCCTGTGTTCATTCCCTGTGTTCATTCCATGTGTTCATTCCCTGTGTTCATTCCCTGTGTTCATTCCCTGTGCTCATTCCCTGAGCTCATTCCCTGTGTTCATTCCCTGTGCTCATTCCCTGTGCTCATTCCCTGTGTTCATTCCCTGTGCTCATTCCCTGTGTTCATTCCCTGTGTTCATTCCCTGTGTTCATTCCCTGTGTTCATTCCCTGTGTTCATTCCCTGTGCTCATTCCCTGGGCTCATTCCCTGGGCTCATTCCCTGTGCTCATTCCCTGTGTTCATTCCCTGTGTTCATTCCCTGTGCTCATTCCCTGGGCTCATTCCCTGTGTTCATTCCCTGTGTTCATTCCCTGTGTTCATTCCCTGTGTTCATTCCCTGTGTTCATTCCCTGTGTTCATTCCCTGGGCTCATTCCCTGGGCTCATTCCCTGTGCTCATTCCCTGTGCTCATTCCCTGTGCTCATTCCCTGTGTTCATTCCATGTGTTCATTCCCTGTGCTCATTCCCTGTGCTCATTCCCTGTGTTCATTCCCTGTGCTCATTCCCTGTGCTCATTCCCTGTGCTCATTCCCTGTGCTCATTCCCTGTGTTCATTCCCTGTGTTCATTCCATGTGTTCATTCCCTGTGTTCATCTGCTGTACACACAATTAATAAATATTCCCTTTGATTAGTTGGGATTGCTTTGGAGCCTGAGCTGGGGCTGGGACATCCTCAGAGTGAGGAGGTGCCCAGGAAGGCAAGGGGTGTCTGTGAGTCCCTGTGACAGCCCCTGGCTCTGGGGTAGCAGCTGAGCTGCAATTCAAAACTCCTGAAGCATCCCAGGATCCCTGAGGCTGGAAAAGCCCTCCCAGCCCATGGATCCCCCTGTGCCCATCCCCACCTTGTCCCCAGCCCAGAGCACTGAGTGCCACTCCAGGCCTGCCTTGGACACCTCCAGGGCTGGGCACTCCAAACCTCCCTGGGCAGCCCCTGCCAGGGCCTGACCACCCTTTCCAGGGAGAAATTCCTGCTGCTGTCCCACCTGAGCCTCCCCTGGGACGATTCCACCAGTTTTCTTTAAAGCTTTATAATTTCCCTTGTTGTGTTAGAGATTCATAATTGCAAATTCCAGCTTAGACTCTGATTAATCATCAGCCCTCAACACTTGCAGCCTCTGGTTTGTATTTGGAAGGCACTGATAGCCTGTATTTGATCTCCTGTCACTCCAGATAAAGTGGTGTTGCCCTAATGCTTCACACATAATCTGTTCCTAATTGGAAGAGCTCCTTGAGGCATCTCATCATCCTGGGGACACAACACTTCATCACTGCAGCTCGTTAAAAGAATGCCACCCTCAGAAATTAGAATTCCGTACCTCTTTGAGAAGGAATTAGTATTTTCTAATGTCTCCCCTGTAACAAGCACCTGCAGCCAAGTTATTCCAAGAGAATCATTCCCTCACAATTAACTGGGCAGGTTTCCCCTCTGTGTAAGAGCAGGGATTGGTGTGAATGTTACATTTTGGTCAGAAATGAGTGGTTGTGAAGGTCGGGGTGTTCAGTACCTGCAGTGCCTCCAGCATCTGAGTGGAGGGTTGCAAAGATTAACAGGTAAATATATGAAGGGAGCATTAAAAAAAGCCTTTGTGATGCAGAAAGCTCGTTGTGTTGTGATTCTCAGCCTTGTAGGAGCTGTGGGAGTTCAGGGGGGGTGGCAGTTCAGGAAGAGGGATCAGTTTATCCATGGAATGGATATCCAAGGAAATGTGGCCCCCTGAGCTCCCTCTCAAAGCCCAGCAGAGGGATGGGGGTGCCTTGGGGCCAGGCATGGAGAGCAAACATCCCATCTGCAGTGGTTCCTCCAAAACTTGGCGTTTTGGGAACTTCACAGATTTTTAGTGGAGTCCAGATCAATGATGACTAAAGTATGAAATGGTGAGATGAAGATGCTGGTGGCAGATACGAGTCTGTCTCTGAGCAGGGGGAATGGAGACCCCCAGAGATCTCTTATTCCATCATTTTGAGATGTCCACTTCACAGGAAGAGAGTTCCAATCTCAGCAGGTTAAATGTGTAACCCAGCTCCTCTTGGAAGGAATAACCTGTTTCGTGGTCACAATCCTTTCCAAAGAATTAATTTATTCCTTGGAAGGAATAGTCTGTTTCATGGTCACAAACCTTCCCAAATAATTAATTTATTCCTTGGAAGGAATAACCTGTTTCATGGTCACAATCCTTCCCAAAGAATTAATTTGTGTTCTTGGCAGAGCTCGTATCAATGCAATTTTTATTATTTTTATATGCTGAGATTATTTCATGTACCATGGGGCAGTAGTGGTGTATTAATAGTGAGGGAGATTCCAGACCTGCCTGGACACAATCCTGTGCCATGTGCTCTGGGATGGCCCTGCTGGAGCAGGGAGGTGGCACCAGATGAGCCACTTCTTATGATCCTTATTGAAGGCATTGATTAATTGGTAGTGATCAATAAGCAGCTGTAGAAGCACCACTGGGTAGGTGGAACTCCAGCTGATCCATCATAACCAAATGGTGCCACAGGAATGTTTGGGGAGCCTGGGGGAGGGGGGATTTCAGAGCTCAGAGTGCCAAGTCTGGTCCAAACCAACTCAAAGAACATCAGGACATCTCTGTTCCATAACATCACCCAGGGAGATATCCAATATATCCACTCATTACTCCCACATCCTTCTGTGTGCTGTTGCTTTCCCAGGCAGCATTATCCTGTTTTTTTTCCACCTCCATGGCTTTCCATCCTCGTGGTCCTGCCTTCCAGTCATGTTTGATGGGGTGATTTCCCTTTGTGCTTCCCTCGTGTTGGTGCCAGCGGTTACTGAGCTGTTTTTTCACTTCCCTGGTGCCACATGCACTGTGTTATATCCACTGAGGTGCTTCTGACCTCGAGATTAGTGCAGGGTTATCTTTGAAGGGTCGGAAAATGAATGCTTTTAAATTATGTGGAAGAGAGGAAACGGCCTCGAGTTGCACCAGGGTTGGCCATGAGGGAAGATTTCTTGGTGGAAAGGGTTGCCAAGCACCAGAATAGACTTCCCAGGGCACTGGTGGAGTCCCCAGCCCTGGAAGTCTTCAAAAACCACGTGGATGTGGTGAACTACAAGAGGGTTCAGGAGCTGGGGAGCACCAGGGGGGATAGCAACGAGTGTTTAAGAAAAAATAGTGTAGATTTTCCTTTCATACCTTGGCATAACTTTGTTTTACTCAGCAGAACAAACAAGGCAGAGCCTTTGCCAGAGGGGAGGGAGCCACGGGAGATATTCCCCAGTAAATCAACATTTACCTCCCTGAGCTAAGCTGAGAATTCCGTGGCCCTGAGGCCCTTTGAACAAAGAGATGGGAGGGAGCAGTGAGGGGCTGGAAGGAGTCTGACAAAACCTTCTTGTTGCTTTTGATGTCTCTGTACAGGAAACCAAGGGGAACAGGAGGGACATTCCAGGGGGGAAATGTGTGTTTTTGCTGATAACTTTGGTGTTAAACAGCCCAGGGTGGTGCAAAGTTGTTGTGGTGCCTTTTGTCCATCGGGGCCTTTGTTAAATCCTTTCAGGGATCCTTTTATGGCCAGATATCCCAGGACACTGAGGGAGGATGAATGATGGGGCTCTGGGCAAGCTGGGCTAATGAAAAGTGTCCCCCACGGCAGGGGATGGCAACAAGATGAGCTTTGAGCTCCCTTCCAACCCAAACCAGTCTGGGATTCTGTGAGGTTTTACAGCTTTTGGGCTTTTCAAGCTGCCCCACCTCAAAAGGGAAGGGAGCAGCCGGGATTCGTGGATTCAAAAAGGAGCTACAAAAGTCAGAGGGACCAGAAAAACTTGCGAAGTTTTATTAGTAAATGACACACTTGGGGTGGAAGTTGGTGTAAATGAGTTCCTGATCTTCTGGTACAAACACACCTGCAGTGGGGTTTGAGGAAGGAGTAGGGGGAGAGGAAGAAAGGGAGATCCCCAGTCCTGGCTCCAGCCCAGATCCAGCTGATGGGGTGTCCTGAGCCCTGGGATTCATGGGAACACCTCTTTCTAGGTAAATCTCCCCACCTTGGAGATCCCTTTCTTCCTGTCTGTGCAGCTCAGTTCTCTTGCTCAGCCTGTTCTCCCAGACCTTCCTGGAGATGGGTCAGAGGATTTGGGGTCTTGGGTGGTCCTGATCCCCCCAGGGTCCATTCCCACTTCTCCACCCCGTTCCCGCCCCTGCTCTGGGCTGTGCTGATCTCCAGGAGCCAGAGCAAGGGGGTTTGTCCCAGAAGTGCTGCCCTCCCTCCATGAGGCCCCTTCTCCAGCCCCATCCTGCTCCTCCTCCCTGTGTGTTATTCCCAATTCCCTTGGTTGGCTCCCTGTGCTCCAAAGGGAAGGAAATCCTTGGAGTGGAGTTGTCCTGTTCCCAGCTGGGGCAGGGAAGGTGGTGAGTGCTGATGGGTGTGAGCTGCTCCTGGGCTTTGCCTGGGGAGGAGCAGATGAGCTCCTTTCATGGGAAGTGATTGTCCCTTGCAGGGCAACGAATTCTGCACAAAACCTACAGATAAAACACAGGATTAAATCATCAGGAGCACGGGTGACCTGAAGCAATTGATTGAGGGGAATTTTGATTTATTGATTGATAGATTTTTGGGTTCCAGGAGACCTGAGAGCCCCTTCCAGGGCCCGAAGGGGCTCCAGGAGAGCTGGAGAGGGACTGGGGACAAGGCATGGAGGGACAGGACACAGGGAATGGCTTCCCAGTGCCAGAGGGCAGGGAGAGATGGGAGTCTGGGAAGGAATTGCTGGCTGGGAGGGTGGGCAGGCCCTGGCACAGGTTGGGCAGAGAAGCTGTGGCTGCCCCTGGATCCCTGGAAGTGTCCAAGGCCAGGCTGGAGCAGCCTGGGCTGGTGGAAGGTGTCCCTGCCCATGGCAGGGGGTTTTTAAAGTCCCTTCCAACCCAAACCAGTCTGGGATTTTATCATTAACTGATAGGATAAGTAAAAAAAATTAGTTTGCAATACTGGATAAATTTTAAAGCCTGATCAAGGTTTAATATGCAAATGAACACAAGGGTCATGGGTGGGTCACTTGCAAAAATAATGATAAAATCTGGTAAAAGGAGTGAATTCCTTGCCAAAGAGCCCAGGAGGGTGTGCTGGAGTCAGAACTTGGGCTCTCTGCAGGATAAATTTCGTGTATTGTGCTCCAGGAGTGCTCAGAGTGGATGATCTACTGCCTTTTCTGGGCTTCAGATTGGTGTGTAATTCTCTGGCCAGTGGCTGTGGCAAAGTGACAGGACAATGAGCAGGACCTGCCATGAATCTCCCTGGGAGAAAAAGCTCCCAGGTCGTTCATCTTCCACTTGCCAGCGCTGTGACAGGTCCGTGGCAGGCCCTGGCAATAGTTATGTGCTTTTAATTAGAGTGCTGCACGATTTACATCGCTGCTGGAGCCCTTGCCCCACGGTATCCCACTGCAGGGAAACATTTCTGCCTGCCCAGCTGGCAGGGGAGAGAGATTTTCCAAGGAAGAACTGATTCTCAGGAGCACATCAAGGACAAGGGCTCCAATCCAGCCCAGAGGGGTGGGGTGGGAAGTCCCAACTCTGATTCCTCCTGGGTAATTGTCAGTCCGTGGTCCCTGCACAAAAATCGAGTTTTAAGAGTGTTTTTCCATTGTTTTGTGGAAGAGGGGGGATATTTTTTATTTTCAGGAGCAGCAGCAGCATCTGCCCATCAGAAATTCTTTAGTGAATACATGACATTAAAATGCTGCATCTTAAACCTGTGAGAGGCTGAAGGTGTTTTTAAAAAACAGTGGCTAAAAATAGTGATGGCCAAGCCACCATATATGTAACAAGGTACAATGTACCCTGTGCATCAGGATCCAGGAAGGAAAATCAACTGAGTTCCTGGTTTTTAGTACAAATGAAGCAGGCACAGAAATATGATCATGGGCAGCAGAGCCTGGAAGAGTCAGAGACCTTGGCTGGAATTAAAGACTGGTCTTTAAGGAAGTTTTTCCCTCCTGTTGCACAGCATTCCACTGCTCCCTGCTGTGTCTGCAAACCCCTGTGACACTGTGCTGGATGCCTTTGGGGGCTTCATTTATTTATGTATTTATTTATTTGCTTCTACCTGAACTTCCACCGTGTTCAGGAGCTTCAGTTCTGCTCTGCAATGCAAAATAAATCCAGGTTAGTGTGTCTGCAATGAGGCTGTAAATCAAAATCAATTTAAATGACCTCCAAACCTTGCTGCAGTGCCAGGGGTTTTCTGTGGTTCTGTGCAGGTGGCTGGGTTGAACTTGGTCCTTTTGTTCTTAAAGAGCTGTAATAGGAAAACCAGGGAAATGAGTTTTAAACATGCAGATTGAAAGGAGTTTCAAACAGGTAGATGGAGTGTGTTATTTTTGGCTCTGTGCACTGTATGATGTAATTATATAATTACTTTATGCTTCAAAACAAATTAGAGATTGTATTTTATAGTGACTGGTGAGGACTAAGCCTGGTGTTTGTCACCCAGGCCCTAATTCCCATTTTAACTCACAGAATCCCAGGATGGTTGGGGTTGGGAGGACCTTAAAGCCCACCCAGTGCCACCCCTGCCATGTGCAGGGACACCTTCCACCAGCCCAGGGTGCTCCAACCTGGCCTTGGACACTTCCAGGGATCCAGGGGCAGCCACAGCTTCTCTGCCCAACCTGTGCCAGGGCCTGCCCACCCTCCCAGCCAGCAATTCCTTCCCAATATCCCATCTGTCCCTGCCCTCTGGCAGTGGGAAGCCATTCCCTGTGTCCTGTCCCTCCATGCCTTGTCCCCAGTCCCTCTCCAGCTCTCCTGGAGCCCCTTTAGGCCCTGCCAGGGGCTCTCAGGTCTCCCTGGATCCTTCTCTTCTCCAGGGGAACCCCCCAGCTCTCCCAGCCTGGCTCCATAAAAATACCACACTGTAGGAAAAAGTGGATCTTGCACAGTCAGCTACAGGCTGGGAAGGAACCCTCGTTATCTGTGGGGCAGGGATTTACCCCCTGCATTGGAATCCAGGACTCCACTGAGTCCCCTTCCCAGCCCTGCCCTGGCAGGGACCGTAAATTGCTTTAACGTGCTTTTTGTGATGTGTGAGCACGAAGATCATTCCCCTCTGCTGGGATTTAACTCGCTGTGACCTCTCCCCTCTCTCTGCAGGAGAAACCTGCAGTGCTGGCAGTGTGATTATCCCTGCCCTGGGCACGTTCCCTCCATCCCTCTGCCAGGGGCTGTCCGGGTGCTGTGCCAGGATGGAGGGCAGCGTTCCCAGCCCTCTCCCCTGCTGCAAACACCTCTGTCAGCCTGCTTTCCTTCTTTCTTTCTCTTTTTTAAGGATGAGGACATCAGTATCTGTAGCAGTGAGAAAGGCTGTGGAATCCCCATCCCTGGGAGTGTCCCAGGCCAGGTTGGAGCAGCCTGGGCTGGTGGAAGGTGTCCCTGCCCATGGCAGGGGTGGCACTGCATGGGCTTTGAGGTCCCTTCCCACCCAAACCATTCCATGATTCCATGATTCTGGCAATGAGCTTGGAACCACAACCTCAAACCTTGTGTGGAAGGGGAAAAAAAGTGGTTAAGAAATGAGGAATTGGAGGTGTTTGCTCAGCACTGCAGAGCATCAGCTTCCATTAGATGAGGAGCTGCTGCAGGAGGTTAAGAATTTAGAGGATTAAAAGAACTGATGATATTTAAACCCAGTTTCTGAAGGTTCATTAACCCCATTGAACAAGACAGTTGTTAAATATTGGGATAAGAAGGAAACTGTTCCTGAATGGGAAGTTATTTTACTGAGGTCGACTGAAGAATTTTTTTTTCTCACCAACATTGGTTTTTACTTGAACTTGCTTGGATGGGTGGATTTTTAGTGAGATCGTGTTTAAAAGCTTTGCCCAAAGCCCTCTTGCCAAACCCCCACAATTATCCAGAATTCCCATGTGGGAATTCAAACACTTCCTTCACATTTGTTTGTATTTTAATACAAAATATAGGAAGGAACTAAATGCAGTTTCTCTAATAAAGTTTTGCCCATGCCAGAGAACTCACATAATAGGAAATTAATGAGATGTATTAGGGCATTATTTTCCCTTGACAAATGAATGGATTTTACACTGGATTTAGAGTATGGAAAAAATTGCCCCAATTAAAAATGAACCCTAAGGCTCAGCCATCAGAGCTCAAGTGTCAAAGTAGAAATATTTCCCATGGAGCCATTTTATAAAGAGGAGAAGGAGAGTTGTCCCCTCAGAAAGGGATTCCAGACAAAACTTGGGCATTTCAAGAGCCAGGAGGGTGAAAAATTGCCTAATTTACAGAGTGACATTCCTGCTGTTGAGAGAAATGCGTGGAGGGGTGATTGGGTAAGAGAAATTGGATGATTGGATGTTAATGAAACCAAACACTTAACCAGAATAAACAGAGGAGGAAGTCACTTTCTATTTTCTCACATCTTCAAAATCTGAGCCTGGCACTGGAGAATTCCAGCTCTGTGCTTTCTGGGAAGCACAATCTTCTTGGTTCCTGCTTTGGGTTCCTCCTCCATCTGGAATTCCTGTGTCACAGCAGGAATTTTCCATCTCTCCAGTGAATTCAGGGTGAGCCCTGGGCTGGCAGAGTTGAGCTGATCGTGAGCTCGGAGGGACCTGCAGGGTCTGAGGGTTTGTGGGATGGGCTCCCTGTGCCATAGGAGGGTGTTCTCTGCCCAGGGCTGGTTTCCTCTGGCAGGAGGTGGAGTCACAGCGTGGTTTAGGTGGGAAAAGCCCTCAGAGCCCATGGAGCCCATCAGCAGCTCATCCCCACAGTCCTGTTCTAGCTCCCACTCTGTCCTTGCTGAGGGATGAGGGGTCTGTGGGATCCCAGAGCTGTTCCTGCTAAAGGGCCCTCCAAAATCCACACACCTGGAGCCTTCACAGTGGAGGGTATTTTATAGCTGTAATAAAATCCTTGGGTGATAAATTATTCACATCAGTGTTGTTACTCCCTGCTGTGAACCCACCATTCAAAGTGGCTGATCAGTCACTGCAACAGCCTCAGTTTTTACTGCAATAATTCCCTGGGGATTGCAGTGTGGACTGGGCATGGGCTGTGAGTGTCACCCGGGGGATGGAACATCTCTTTTGGGTTGGAAGGGACCTCAAAGCCCATCCAGTGCCACCCCTGCCATGGGCAGGGACACCTTCCACCAGCCCAGGGTGCTCCAGCCTGGCCTTGGACACTTCCAAGAATGTTCAAGTCAACAATACATTTTAAGTAGCACAACCAAAGAGCAAGAACAGGTGGAGTTTGCACACTGCAAAGCAATTTTTGTATCAGAAATGCCATTATTTTTCCTTTATTATAAATGTTTTTGTCTGATGCTGTTTCACCTAACAAATCATACATCTGCACATTGAACACCTTACACCACTACACTGTGTAATTCCCATTCCATACTGCTTGGGAATGTGAGTGCCAGAAAGTCAGGATAACCCCTGCAAATAACCCTGCCTTCTATTCCTGCCTTAGGTGGATTTTCATCTGCTGGCAGGTGGGTGGTGTCTTCTCAGGGATGAACGATGTGGTGGCTTTGCAGGGCACTCCCATTCGCCCTCCTGGGCATCTGTGACAAACAGGGATGGTGACCAGGGGGAGCCTTTCCCTTCCCTGGCAACCCCACAGATGTCACCAGGAGCTGCACAATGAAACTCATGAGCTGCTGATGGAACAGGATCACAGTAATGACATCTTTTCTGGTTCAGTCTTCTAAAACCCCTGTGGAAATCCCCCCTGCTCAGGAAATCCTTCCCATGTGTTCCTCTGCTTGCTGTAGGACTTTGCTGCCCTCAAACCTGTGCAGAGCTCTGTGAGAACACCTCAGGAGCTCCATCTGCTCCTTTCCAGGCAGCCCTGTCAGTGCCATCCCAGTGGCCCCATCAATCCCCCACCTCTTGGCCTTTGGCAGCAGCTCGACAGGGATCCTGGCCCTTGGAGCTCCAGCCAGGAGCAGTGCAGGCAGTTCAGCCAAGAGCTCCAGCCCTTGTCTCCATAAATCCTCCTGCACTTCATTCATCAGGAAAGGAGCTTTGCTGCAGCGGGTACAGACCTCGTGTGTGGCACCAGGGCTTAAATAGCCCAAATTCTGCCTTTTAAATCCTGAAATCCCCTTCTCCTTGAAGCCAGTGCTCAAAGCTCCCATTGCCACGGGGCAAACACGGGACAGAATTTCAAAGAAAACATTTCAAAGTGTTCTTTTCCCTCTTTTTTTTTTTTTTTTTTTTGTTTTGTTTGTTTGTTTGTTTTTGTTTGTTTGTTCGGTTGTTTTTATTATTGTTTTATTTAATGTTATTTGTTTTGGTTTTGTTTTGTTTTTTTCTGAAATGCCCCAGTTTCCTGAGGATGCTCCTCTGGATGGGTCCCACTCAGTCTTGTCCCGTTTAAAGCCCCCAAAAGCAGAGCCCTGCCCTGAAAGGAAAGAAAGAATTAAAAAGCTGGAGCGAGACAAACCAAGCTAACCCCCCAAAGCAGCCCAGCGCTATTTATAAAGCCAGGGGTTAGGTAACTCTCTTCCATGCAGGAAAGCACAAGGGTTTCCCTTGAGGTGGAAGTAACATTTTGGTTGAAGCTTCTGAAGCAGCTCCTGTTCTCCCACAGTAAGCTTTGCCTCGTGATTTCAGCCGCAATTTCCCATCAGCACCAACCCCTGAGGCTGAATTTCCTCTCTCGTCCTTCCCCCTGCGGAGCTGGAGCTGGGAAGAGGCGGAGGGGCTGCAGGAAACTCTCCCCTCCTGCCCCCCTTGGGCATCCCTGGCGTTGCCACCCCTTTTCCAAACCCCGCAGGGATCCATGGGGTTGGCACTTTTTAAGAACCTTTTTTAAGAACCAGGAGGGAAGTGGTGAGGAAGGGGCTGTTCTGCCATCCCTGGCTGTGCCAGCACGGGGTTTGGGGGCAGTGGCACCGGGATTTTGCTTTTGTTTGTTGAATTGTTTGTTTTCGGGTGTCAAAGAGCTGCTGTCCCCGCTCCCAGCTGGAAACTCCTCTGCAGCTTTTATCCCTGACTTGCTGCAGGGCAGGGGGGAGTGGTGTGGGCATTGCCAGGACATCCCATTGCACCTGCACGTCCCTGGATGCTGCCCCATGGAATGCAGGTGTGCCCAGGGCTTGGGGTCCAGCTGGGGCAGAGCTTGGGAGAGGCTGGGAAAGGTGTTTGGCCAAAGAGAGGAGGAACAGAGTGGCTTTGTACCTAAAGGGGCTCCAGGAGAACTTTGGACAAGGGTCTGGAGTGCCAGGACACAGGGAATGGTTTCCCACTGCCAGAGGGATATTGGGAAGGAATTGCTGGCTGGGAGGGTGGGCAGGCCCTGGCACAGGTTGGGCAGAGAAGCTGTGGCTGCCCCTGGATCCCTGGAAGTGTCCAAGGCCAGGTTGGAGCACCCTGGGCTGGTGGAAGGTGTCCCTGCCCATGGCAGGGGTGGCACTGGGTGGGCTTTGAGGTCCCTTCCAGTCCAGTGTGGGATTCCATGGTCACAATTGCTGCATGCAGGGATTGGAAGAAATGGAGCTGAGCAGCAGCTTTTAGTAAGTGGTGTTTGGCACAGAGGTGGGAAGGGAGTATGAAATACAGCTCTGGTTTTCAGCTGAACAGCTTTGGAATGGGTCTCAGGGGCTCAAACAGCACTGAGGAACAGGCTGGAGCAGCGTTTTGTGTCCTGCTTCCCGTTGATAGATCCCGTGGCTGGAGGTAAAAGCAGCATTGGAGTCTCCACAGGTTTCATTTGCTGTGTTCACAAGCAGGGCTTTGTTTTCACAAGGGGATTCTATTTACATAAGTACAAGTGTTCAGTCATGACCCGAAGGAGGGAAGTACCTGGGCAGGGGCCGTGTGGAACTGTGAGTGCCAGGGAAAATACTGCTGGGGAGGGTTCTTCCTTCTGGTGGGAGGTGTCCTGCCCATGGCAGGGTTGGAATAAGATGGGATTTAAGGTCCTGTCCAACCTAAACCGTTCTGGGATCCCAGGACAACAGAGCTGTGGAAACCAGGCTCCAAGGCTTTGCAATCCAGTAGGTTCCAGGACTCCTTCTCCAGAACAGCTGGTTGTTTTGGAGCAGGACACATCCCAAGACCTCCAGTGCCTTGCACTGGCTCGGTCACAGAGGCCTCAGCCACCTGGAGTTGTGCTGACATTGCTCATGACTGCCTTGAAGTGTCCCTGCTACTTGGAAATGTGGAGTTGCAGTTGGAGAAAGTTCAGTTTGGGGTCAAGTTTCCTGAAATAGCTCCGAGCTGGGAAAGGCAGAGGAGGATCTGATCCCCTGCCATGGAGAGGAGAGGGGTGGATCTGACATCCTGCATCCCCTGAGGAGCTTCTGTGAGCATCAGTGCAGGCTCTGGCACTCATCAGGGAGGAATCTGCCCCAAATGGCACATCTGCAGCACCAGGGGCTCAGCTTTGCTCTATGGGAAAGCTGCAATCTGCCCAAGCAGGAATTTGTGCAGGTAAAGCCAGAGGTGTAGCTGCTCTGGTGCCAGCGAGTCCAGCTGATGGGGGGGAAAAGATGAACATGCAGGGGTTTGGTGTCTGAGCTGAGACATTTCTGTGGTCACACAGGTGCTGAGGAAGGAGAAAAGCCCCCATCTCCCATCCCAAATGGCATTCAGAGGGTAGGAAGGGTGCAGGGAGGACACAGCCTGGAGCAACGCTGAGGAGTGGGGAGGAAACTGGGAGTTGGTTTCCATCTGGGCTGTGGGGTCTGCTCTGGGCACTCCTGCCCTCTGAAGAGCCCTCTGCCAGTCCAGAGATGCTCCCACAGAGACTGATTTCACACCTGAAGGGGATGGCAGCTTTATTTAGAGCTGCTGTTCCTCCACACAGGGTTGGGGTGCCTCGGAGACCTTGGCAGCTGTCTTGATATTTAGCACTTGAGTCCTGATTTATTTTTCCCCTGAAACTGCACAAGCCTGAACAAATCCTCTCCTCTCTCCCCTGCCTGTCCCTGGGAGTTCCTCCCCTGTCACTGGAGATCACTGTGACACAGGAGAGTGGAGCCACCAGCCCCTCCAGGGCTCAGGGGGACGATCAGTGCTGGCTTTCCTTAGCCAGAGACGTGGGCAGCTGCTGTCAGCTGCCTTCTGATGCACTCCACCTCTCCTGCTGAGCCAGAGCTGCTCAGCAGAGCAGAATCAGGCTTGAAAACCCTTCCAGCCACCATCCTGGGCTGGCAGGAGCAATCCTGCCCCCTTCCCAGGCCCAGGAGAGCTCCTTCCCTCTGGGCAGCCCCTGGGCTGGCTCTGGCTCTGGCTTTGCTCTCAGTTCACCTGGAGGAACTGGGGGAATTCCCGTTTGCTCTGGGATGGATAAGCTGCCTCTGGTGCAGGTTTTGGGCAGGCAGGGGTTGCAGAGGGGGTGGTGGAACATGTTCTGCTCTGGCAGATCAAAAGCTGCCTTTCTTCCTAAAATTCATGCCCTGGTTCCAGGGATCTGCTGGACAAGTGCAGGTGAAAATCATTGACAGCTGATGGTCAGGTGCACACAGGCAAGGCAGAGGGCCATGGAGCTTTGGGGAAAGGAGTGTTTCTGGAGTGGGTGACAGGGCAGAATCTCCTGTGGGAGTGAGGAGCAGGAACTGAGAACCTTTCTCTCCCTCACTGGGGAAAAACCTCCCTGGGGTGACTTGCAGAGCAAAGGAGGAACCCAGATGGGCTTGTGATCCCTGAGCCACTGGTGGCACATAAAGGAAGGGGCTCTGTAGGTGAGACAGCAGCTCATTGATTTCCTGGGTGATTTTGGTCCTTTTTAAGCAGGATTCCAGGGCACAGTGGGCAGGTTTGAGGAGATCTGTGCATCCCTCTGAGTGCCCCACGCCCCTCAGAGCACGAGGAAGGTGGGAAGTTCCCTGGGAATGCTTTGTGGTGGGGCATGGACAAGATGAGTCACCCCCACAGCGGCTGCAACACAGGTGAGGTCACGTTTTGCTTTCCCAGGAAAGGTGAGGAGATCACAGAATCTTTGGGGTCAGTCTTTTCTGCTGGGTAACAAGTGACAGGATGAGTGGAAACAGCCTCAAGTTGTGCCAGGGGAGGGTCAGGTTGGATATTGGGAAAAATTCCATCGTGGGAAGGGTTGTCCAGCCCTGGCACAGCTGCCCAGGGCAGGGGGGACTCCCCATCCCTGGAAAGATTTAGAAACCCTATGGATGTGGCACTTGGGCACATGGGGCAGGGGTGGCCTGGGCAGCGCTGGGGGATGGTTGGGCTTGGTGATCTCAGGGGGCTTTTCCACCCTTAATGATTCCCTGATCCGTGACTGCAGCGTGGCAGGGGAGAACGTGGCCCTCTGGGTTCCTGGAACAGGAACTATCCCCAAACAGCAGGGATAGACCAAGGATTGGGTGCTCCTGGCACTGCCCCACCAGCAAGTGTCATCTCAGTTTGGGTGTCTGTTCATTTGGCTGCTTGTTGGCTCATCCCCAGCCCTGTTCCTGGGGGCTCTGGGATCCACATCCACTGTTCCCCAGGAGCAGCTCCCTGGAGGCCTCTCCATGACAGATCCTCCTGGGATTGCAGTCCAAGCAGCAGCTCTGCTTCCCTGCCTTTGCTTTTCCTTGGGAGGTCCATGGAGGTGGTGCAGGGTCCTGAGTTTGTATTTACACAATCACAGAGTGGTTGGGGTTGGAAGGCACCTGAAAGATCCTCTCATTCCAACCCCTCCACCAGGAAACTGAGATAAAGCAAATATCTTTCTCCTGGGGTGTTTTTAAGCTTTTCCTCTTCTGACTGCAGATCCCAGGATGAGTAAGAAAATGAGGGATGGGGAAATCTCGCCGGGTTTGTGAATGACTCGGAGAAAAAGGTGCAGCAAAGAGACACATCAGAGCCTGGGGATGCTGGAGCTGGAGTTCCTTTTGTTCTCTAATGGCAGAGAAAGCTGCCAGTCTTGGCTGTGCTGCCAGGCTCACTGTCTGTAATTAAAAATCAATTAGTATGTTTAGCAATTAGCTCATTAAGTTACTAAAGCTATCATGTCAGATTCATATCCAAACATGCCTGGGAACTGGGCGGGTTGGCACTGATGCAAACCGTGCCTTTGTTGCTCCTGCAAGTTGAGATGAAGGGAAGAGCAGGGGGGTTGTTGTTAACTGGGCACATTCCCGATGCTCTGAGCCCGGGGATCCTCCAGGGATCAAGCAAGGGCAGGAAAACTTTGCTGGGAACACATTTTTGCAAGTTCTGAGGCTCAGGATTGGGGAATAGCAGAGAGTGATCCCAGCATCAGTGGGAGAGTTGCAGGCAGTGCAGTGGGATGGTCCTTGGGATTATTCCCAGGTGACTTGATGGCACAAAGGACCAAGTCCCAGGCTCCACTTGGAGCATTCACACTTGGCTGGTGCTCCTGGATCCACCACTTCCCACTGCTGTCCCTGTGCTGGCACTGCTGGGGTGGCACCTCCAGTGCTGGGGGCACTTCTGGGACCCTCAGAGAGAGACCCGGAGGGGCTGGAGCGTGGGCAGGGAAGGGAACGGAGCTGGGAAGGGGCTGGAGCAGCAGGAGGGGCTGAGGGAGCTGGGGGGGCTCAGCCTGGAGAAAAGGAGGCTCAGGGGGGACCTTCTGGCTCTGCAATCCCTGACAGGAGGGGGGAGCCGGGGGGGGTCGGGCTCTGCTCCCAGGGAACAGGGACAGGAGGAGAGGGAACTACTCCCTGGGTCGTTTTCTGTGCTGCAGCTCCAACAGGCACCAAAAGCAATAGAAATGTCCCTGGGTTTGTAACTGGCTGTAGAAAGGGAATTGGGAACAGCTTTTGCAGCCTCTTCTCTTTGTTCCCCTTGCTAACGAAAATTCAGCAGCTCCAGCCCCACTGGGCAGGATTTGTGGATCTGTGGGTGCTTCCAGGCTGGACAGCTCTGCCTTAACAACAGAGAGCACAGAGCCACTAAATGGGGCTGATAAACCCTTCTGATCGTCTTCCTAAATCCCCTGGGACACATTTCTCCTTGGAAAGAGCAGGCTGGGGTGGCTGGTGACGTGGGAGCCAGAGCTGGGTGAGGTGTAACGGGGTCTGTGGGTGCCTGTGGGAGTCACTCCAGCCTGGACTCCCAAGGAAATTGGGTATCTTCGATCCTTGTATCAGCTAAAAACCTCTAAGGTGGAAAAAATACAGCAGAAAAATGAGCACAAAGGGCACGTGGGCAGGTTTGGGAAGGTCATTTGGTGATCCAGGGGCAGCCACAGCTTCTCTGCCCAACCTGTGCCAGGGCCTGCCCACCCTCCCAGCCATCAATTCCTTCCCAATCTCCCATCTGTCCCTGCCCTCTGGCAGTGGGAAGCCATTCCCTGTGTCCTGTCCCTCCATCCCTTGTCCCCAGTCCCTCTCCAGCTCTCCTGGAGCCCCTTTAGGCCCTGCCAGGGGCTCTCAGGTCTCCCTGGATCCTTCTCTTCTCCAGGGGAACCCCCCCAGCTCTCCCAGCCTGGCTCCAGAGCAGAGGGATCCAGCCCTTGATGGATTCCCATTATTGGGAATACCCATATAATATGGTATGTATAATAATGGGTGTTCTCCCATCCCAGGGCTGTAAATCCAAGGACAGTCCAAACAGGAGTTTCTTCTCCAGTAATTCTGGAACTCGAGATCCTGTGACAAGTCTGTAAAGCAGACAGAGATTTCTGGTTTATGCCACTTCATGCCTGATACATCATCTTAAAATTAATTATTCCCTTCTGCCCTCAGATCCCAATATCCTAAAGGACATTTAATATTGTAACTGTGATCGAGAAGGAACCCAAATATTTCTTCAATATACCTGAACTCCTGCAGCACTGAGAGCTTTGGGAGCTGACATTGAAACAGGTGAGTGATTTTTTTTCCCTCCTCACCATCCTGCTGACATCCAGGGCCTTCTGCCAAATGCACTTTCTGTGTTTGGTGCTTCATCACTACATGAAATGCTCTTAAAAATTTATCAGTGCATGTTGCACAAGACCCAGCGTTCGGAGAGCAGGGACTCTGCCTCGGCTCCCTGCTCTCCACCCAGAATAGAAACTGCATTAAGGGCTGGTTCAGGTTTTCATTGTTTCCTCTGTGGTTGTTTTACAGCCTGCTGGAGCTGCTGAATTGTGTCATAAATTCGGGAGTTTAAAGGTTGTCTCCCAGAAGTAACCAATTATCCCATTTGCAGCTGTCTGTTTGCAGTGTGATCTCTGCTCCAGGAGCTGCAGATCACAGCCCTGTGCTGGAACACAGGAGAGCTGCAATAGGAACCGTAAATTACAGCTCAGAACAGCCCTCTCCTTTCAAAACGTGGCCACGGGAGGAGCTGCCTTTCCTCTCCCTGCACAGCCCCGTGTGGTCCTTTCCATTTGGAAATACTGCCCTTGTGGGAATTTTTTGATGCCAGACCTTGGCACTTGACCACACCACTGGTGCCAGGGAATCCTGTCCCCCAAACCCCTGAAAACCCCCCCAAAAAACCCTTCTCAGTTCTGCAACAGCTCAGCAAATCGATGGTCTGGAGTTCTCAGCCTTGCAAGGATCTGCATGATTATTATCCTTAGGTGGGAGAACAAAACTCTGGGAATTTTCTGGGGTTTTTGCAGGCAGGAGCCCACAGGGAGAGGATTCCTGGAGCTGCCTTTGCCCCTGATCTGTGGCTGTCCATGCCTTGGCATTTGTTTCCTTGCTGAAAACAAGGAGCTGCTCCATAAATCCCTGCCCAGGTCCCCTGGCTTTCGTGTAACCCAAAATCCTACAGAGATTGCCATCCTGGGAATGGGGGGAAAGGGCTGTGGAGCCATCCAGGAAGAGGTGTTAGAGGGAGTGTTCAAGTATGGAATTTTGGAGAAGGAAATGGGATCATCCAGCTCTGATCCTGAGCACCAGGACAAAGTGGCTGGGAAGAGGGAGGCAGAAGGAACATGAAATGCAGAGGTCACAGGCTGGAGGAAGGATATGGAAGAATAAACAGTGCAGGAAATGGAATTTAAAAAAAAGAAAAAGACTCCCCAAACCAAGGGAAAACATCACCAATAACCTTTAATAGGGCAAAGTGCAATTAAGTCAGAACTGGTAGGGAAGATCCTTTGGGAAAGAAGCCCAAATGGAACAAAATGAGTTCAGGGAAGTTGGCAGCTCTTTAAAAATGCTGTTGAGGGCACAGGTACAACCCAGCCCAACGCAGAGGAGCTGCAGGAAGAGTGGGGAGGGACCATGGGGGTTAAATCAAGAGCTCTTTATTGACTTGGAGTAAAAAGGAATTGTACAGAGAGCAAAAAGCAGATCAGCTGTGTGAGAAATGGAGTGTGGAGAGAGCTGCAGGCACAGGGGAAAGGGAAGAGCCTGGAGAAGGGTCAGGGAAGGGCTCGGTGGTGCAGCTGCATTAGAGCAGACCTGGGAAACTGTGGGGTCACGGCTGGGGAAAGCACAGGGGGACTCAGGGGGTGCCTGCAGGGGTGGCTGAAGGGCTGAGGGTCCTTTTCCTGCTGGGAACACCACCAGGAACACAGCCCAGAGGGAACAGGGACACAGCTCAGAGGGAAGAGGGACACAGCCCAGAGGGAAGAGGGACACAGCCCAGAGGGAAGAGGGACACAGCCCAGAGGGAAGAGGGACACAGCCCAGAGGGAACAGGGACACAGCTCAGAGGGAACAGGGACACAGCCCAGAGGGAAGAGGGACACAGCCCAGAGGGAACAGGGACACACTCCAGCACAGCCCCTTTGCTCTCACTGCTCTCTCCAGGTGACCACGAGCAGGTTCCTGGGGACAAGATGAGAGGGGGTGGCTCACTGGATTGGCAAGATCAAGGGTGAAGTTATATATGAGGTGACCTTAAATTTTGGAACAGACCCCAAAGAGGTCTCAGAAAACAGGGCTCTGCTCTGAAGGTGATGTCAGTGGAGCTGTCCCCTTTTAGGGCTCCCGAGTTTCTATTAATTTAACAGAACAGAGGTAAATATAACTCAGTGTGTAGCCTTGAGCTTTCCATTTTCCTGTCCTTAATTCAGCTTTAGCAGAGAAAAATTATATTTTGAAAGGTCAGTGCTTGTGTTTTTACTGTAAACCGAAGATACCTTCCTGGAAAAACATCAGAGCTGGAGTTATCAGGGACATTATTGGAATTATTGACAGAAGCTCTTTAGGAATCTTAGAATCATGAGGGTGGGAGAAGACCTTTAATGTTATCAGTTCCAGCCATCAGTGTTCACACTCCTCAAGGACCCCAGTGTTCCCTTTCACCAAAAGTGAAGCAAATGGTGCAGCACTGACAGACAATCCTGTGCCTGGGTGGGCATGAGACTGCAGCAGGAACTCCTCGGAATTCCTGGCTCCTGACCAGCCCAGAGCTAGGGGGTTTGTGATGGGGAAAAAAAAAAAGGGATTATTCCATCCCTTTGCTAAGTGCAGGCTCTGTTGGCAGCTGCCTCCAGCAATCAGGTGAAATTCCATCCCTGGAAGTGTCCAGGGCCAGGTTGGATGGGGCTTGGAGCACCCTGGGCTGGTGGAAGGTGTCCCTGCCCATGGCAGGGGGTGGAATGAGATGGGATTTGAGGTCCCTTCCCACCCAAACCATTCCAGGACTCTGAGGTCTCCAGTGCCATGCAAAGGCCTGAGAGGTCCAGATTTCCATGCACAGTCAGATATTTGTTGGGATTGTTGATGTGTTGATGGCCTGGTGGTCTGGCAGGTATTCGGTATGCACCTGGAGATTGAACCATCTTGAAAACAGAACTAAGTGCCATGGATGGTCTTTTCCTCTGGAGAGGAAATGTGGAGGAGAGACATGGAGGGTTCTTTGGGACACCTCAGGAGCTGGATGAATTTTTCAGTTGTAATTTTCCTGGACAGAATTTTGGCTGTTTATGTGGTGGTTGCCCTTGGCTGGACCACCCAGCTGCTCCATCCCATCCCTCCTCAGCTGGACAGGGGAGAGAAAGTACAGCAAAGGGTTTGTGGCTTGGGATAACCAGAAGTAGGTGAGCCCTGTCCAGAGCAGGAAGGCAGATGGAGCCCATTTTCATAGAGTCATGGAATACCCTGAGCTGGAAGGGACCCACAGGGACCATCCAGCCCAACCCCAGTCCCTGCCCAGGACACCCCAACAATCCCCCCTGTCCCTCAGAGCGTTGTCCAAACCCTCCTGGAGCTCTGGCAGCCTTGGGGCCGTGCCCATTCCCTGGGGAGCCTGTTCAGTGCCCACCACCCTCTGGGGGAAGAGCCTTACCTGCTCTTTCTGTTCCTTGGTACTTCCCTTTCATTTCTGTGCTGGAAGCAGCACACACGCAGCTCCAGCATCTTCCACCTGTGGCAGCAACTTGTTTTGTCCCCTGTAAATTCCCTTTTTGTGACCCAAGAGCAGCACTAAGATGCTGAACAGCCCTGCAGAGGGAGGAAACACCTCACAGCCGAGCAGGGGCCTCGCTTTTCATTCGTGCCCGTGTGAACATTTATGATTTCATTTCACAAAGGCGTTGCAGTGAGCTGTGCCTTTACAAATAGCAAATTAAATCAGCTGGTGATGTAAACCTGCAGAGGAGAACAGGCAGCTGTAATGGTTCTTTATTGCTTTTTTCATCTGCTGTTGCATTTTGCCATCGTCTGGTGCTTAGTGAAGTGTATGATTTATTCATAGGAGACATTGTCGCAGCCAAAGGCTTGTACAATAAACCACTGACAAGGCCTGTGCCAAAAGCCATTAGGAAAAGAGAACAATAATGCAGACACAAAGTATTTACAGACCAAGTTGTCTTTAATTTAAAATCCTTTACTACGGCTTGATGATAATTGCATCACATTTCCAATCAGCCAATGCTGACAGGCTGCTGTTCCCCACGTCGGTGTTAAAAAATCTGCAATAATTGAAATGTGCCTTATGAAGCTGCAACAAATTAATGTCATCCTGAGGTCATCGAGGCTCATTCATGCTGCCAGGTTTTCTGTTGATGTTGGTGCCAGGCTGGCAGAGGGGTTGGCATGACAGGTAGTGCTGTTATTGGTTATTGGGCTGGATCCTCATCCATGGGTTTTCCTTCTCCTCTTCCTTCTCCTTCTCTCTCCCTTCCCATACAGAGCCATTTGCACATGTATAAAATATCTGTATTTTATATGTAGATCTATATGTGGGTTTGTTCCTGCATCTCCCAGCTTTTGGATCCTCTGCTCCTGGACAACCTTGCCAGGCAGAATTCCCTGGGGTCTCTGCACCGTGGTGGGATGGGAACCCCCTGGGAAGGGGTTCTTAGCACAGAGCAAGCCTGAGCACTGGGAATTTGGGAATTGCTGCAGACAGGGGGGTGATTTCCCCCCCAGGCTGTCCTGCTGAGCATCTCCCCAGGCAGGGTGAGGTGCCCACGCTGTGACCCCATCTGAGACAGAGCCATTTACTGCCTGGAACAGGATTCATTCTCTGCCAGACAGAGCCACTGGTGGCAGCAGGTCAGGCCCAGGAGGTGGTGGGAAGGGTTTGGTGCCTGGGTGATGTTGGTGACACCTGGGTGATGTTGGTGACACCTGGGTGATGTTGGTGACACCTGGGTGGTGTTGGTGACACCTGGGTGGTGTTGGTGACAGCTGGCTGGGCTGCAGCAGGCTGCAGTGAAAAATACCTGTATTCTCCTCAAATGGCATTGCTTGTGACAGGAGCCCTTCATTTCCCTCTGCCATCCTCCTTCCTGTAAGAAATAAGGGTATTTTCTGTTACTGAGGGGCTGCCTGCACTGTCAGTGCTTGGAGAGGGAAAGAGCTGCTTGTTCTGTGCTGGTTCTGCCTCGTTCCTGTCAAATCCTGGCCAGCCTGGGGGTGCTCCAGTGTCCAACAGCAGGAGTCACGGAGGAATGAAGGGATCTCCCGCTGTAAACCCACACTGGGAACGAGTTCAAGGCTGATTTAGTGCCTTGGAGGGCCCAAAAAGCACAGCCCAGATAAAGAGAGGGGATGGTGCCCCTGGCACCCAAAACCCTGCCCTGGGCTGATCCCACAGCGTGGGCAGAGTGAGGGGGGATCCTGCCCCTCTGCCCCCCAGGGGAGACCCCCCTGCAGAGCTGTCCCAGCCCTGGGAACAGCACAGGGAGCACCTGGAGCTGCTGCAGAGAGTCCAGAGGAAACCATGGAGATGCTGCCAGGGCTGGATCCCTCTGCTCTGGAGCCAGGCTGGGAGAGCTGGGGGGGCTCCCCTGGAGAAGAGAAGGATCCAGGGAGACCTGAGAGCCCCTGGCAGGGCCTAAAGGGGCTCCAGGAGAGCTGGAGAGGGACTGGGGACAAGGCATGGAGGGACAGGACACAGGGCATGGCTTCCCACTGCCAGAGGGCAGGGACAGATGGGATATTGGGAAGGAATTGCTGGCTGGGAGGGTGGGCAGGGGCTGAAATGGAATTCCCAGAGAAGCTGTGGCTGCCCCTGGATCCCTGGAAGTGTCCAAGGCCAGGTTGGACGGGGCTTGGAGCAATCTGGGACAGTGGAAGGTGTCCCTGCCCATGGCAGGGGGTGGAAACTGATGTTGTTTAAAAGTCCCTTCCCACCCAAACCACTCTGGGATCCTACAGGGAAGAAGAGCTGTTATGTCATCCCAAAAGCAGGAATGGAAATTGGACACTGAATTGTTTTCCTCCGTGCACTAAAGCTGTGATTTCTGCTGCACCAACCTCGTCCTTGGAACGAATCAACACTAAACAACATCCCAAAAAAAGCAGACTTGTCTGCATATCAGAGCAGAGCTGGGTGCTGGTTACAGGGTTAACGCCACCTGATGTCCCTGAGCTGTCCCTGCCCACTCCCAGCTTGTATTCTGTGACATTTTCTGGCCAGTTTTGGAGGGGACAGAGGGGAAGTTGGGGGGATGCCCAGCCCCGCACGCCGGTCCTGCAGTGCAGGGTGTGCAGTGGCAGCGCTCTGACGATGGAGAGCAGCAGATCCTTTCCTCGGCCCCTGATCCCTCACAAGGAGGAGGAGCAGCCTCTCACCGCTATTTCCCTTCGCTGTAACTTCTCGGAGCTGTGAAGGAGTTGGTGAGGACTGGAAAAAAGCGCAGCCCGGTTTCTTTGCGATGCTCAGGGAAAAAAAAAGCAGGAGGGGGAAGAAATCAGTTTGGAAACTCAGCACTGTAAAAAACCCTTCAATTGGCAGCCTGATGAAAATAATCCTCGTGGAAACACAGCCCGGGGTTTGCCTCTAAATGGGAGTGTGGGTTGTGTTTCTGGGCCCTCCTTGAAGGGTTTGGAGGGTTGGAAATTGTAACGCTGCTCTCCAGAGGGAAACTCCAGTCCTTTAAACAGGAGCTGTGGCACATCCAGCAGATTTATTCCCACCTCCTGGTGGGACACACATGTCCCAGCTGGAAGTGTGCTGGCCATGGACGTGCTCAGGGACAGGCAGCCTGTGGGGCCACCCCTGCCGTGGGATCAGGGAAGGGGGGTTTGGGATGAGCCCCTCACCTGCCATTCCCATTTTCTGGAGAGCAGGATGTGCACAGCTCCATTTCCAAATATCCCCAGTGGATAACAGCAACAAATCCTGTTCCAAGCAGTAGATGGCTCTGTCTCAGATGGGGTCACAGCGGGGGCACCTCGCCCTGCCTGGGGAGATGCTCAGCAGGACAGCCTGGGGGAAAATCACCCCCCTGTCTGCAGCAATTCCCAAATTCCCAGTGCTCAGGCATGCTCTGTGCTAAAAACCCCTTCCCAGGGGGTTCCACGGTGTAGAGACTCCAGGGAATTCTGCCTGGCAAGGTTGTCCAGGAGCAGAGGATCCAAAAGCTGGGAGATGCAGGAATAAACCCACATGTGGATCTACATATAAAATACAGATATTTTATACATGTGCAAATGGCTCTGTATGGGAAGGGAGAGAGAAGGAGAAGGAAGAGGAGAAGGAAAACCCGTGGATGTGGATCC
Organism: Pyrocephalus nanus; assembly: GCA_038380795.1. Classification (NCBI taxonomy): domain Eukaryota; kingdom Metazoa; phylum Chordata; class Aves; order Passeriformes; family Tyrannidae; genus Pyrocephalus; species Pyrocephalus nanus. The sequence continues at coordinate 62,973,224 of CM076265.1, read as the reverse complement.
AGCCCGATAACCAATAACAGCACTACCTGTCATGCCCACCCCTCTGGATGGACCTTTGGTCTGACCCAGGATGGTCATTATTATGCTTTAATAATCTTTAATTAATATTTCCTGTGAGTTTCCATCAGCTTCTGATGATTTAATCACCTTTAGATAATATTCCCTAGGAATTGCCAGCTGCTGACACAGGCTGGGGAAGGACATGGGAACACCTGGATGACCGTGCTCAGTCTCCCAGAGTTTTCAAAGATATTGAGGATAATTGTTTCATGAATAACAAATTAATTTGAACATCAGGAGTTCCTCCTCTGCTGTGCAAAAGGGGTTTAGGCAGCGGAGTTAACCAGGTGATGACACTGGGAAAGAGAAAGGAGCACTCAGGTGTTCAGGCACACCAGAAATCAAGGAAGATGCTCCTGATAGGAGCTCTAAAATCTTTAGATGAGCAGAGAAGTCCAGTTGGAGTTTTTATTGAATGTTGTTTGGGGTTTTTTTTTTTGTTTTTTTTTTTTTGAAAGGCAAACAATTTTCCACCTCCTTGTGATCTCTGAAATAAGTGAAATTCTTCCATTTGGGATGTTTGCTGCAAAGCCTGAGGGGTCTGGCCTTGTTTCTGAGGATGGGGCAGCCAATCTCTGGTGAGAGGGTGGACTGGGACTCGTCCCTTTGGGGTCTTGTGTGACCACATCAGGTGCTGTCACCACTTGGGCCGTGGCCACCCACCCCAGGACCTCCTCTGGCAGAGGTGGGAGGAGATGGGAACTCAATTTTCCCCATAAATAAAGGCTTTCCCCCCTCCCCTCAGCAGCTGCAGCATCCTCTGCTCTGGGGGAGCTTTGCTGGGCTCCAGCAGAGATTTCTTCTGGAGCTTCTCTGATGAGAGGCAGCACTTTGCTGGCCTGGGAGGGCACTGGTGCTAAAAACAGCTCAGGAGTGACAGAGCCAACAAAAAACCCGCTCAGGCAAGGCATGAAAACGCTGCCCCTTCTCTCAGAAATCCCTCTGCACCTCCTGGCTGAGGCTGAGGGTGGTCCCCACCCCTCTCCCCATCCCTCCTGCCACAGGTTGGGTGGGAATACAAGGGAAGGAAGTGTCCACCAACACCTGCAAGGCCTGAGAGGTGGAAAAATGCAAAGGAAGAGGGAAAAAAACCAAGGAAATAAATTGTTGTGTTCTGGCAAGAGGTGTCACTGCCCAAGGTCAGGGAAGGGACAGGCTGGTTTGAGGGGAGGTGACGACATCCAACAACCTCCTGCTCGTCCTTCCCAGGAATTTTAAAGTTCTTCTCTGGGAAGGGCTTTCTCCAGCCCCTCTTCTCGAGGAGCAGGAGGAGCTGATGGTTCAAACAGCCTGCTCAGGAAGTGCTGTTAATGCTGGACCTTCACTGAAGCCCCGGAGCTCCCACCCCTGCAGATAATGCAGGGAATAATAAAAGCTTTGGTTTGCTCTTCCCACAAGGAGAAAGAAAAGGGAGGCTTCGTTTCTGCTGATGGGAAGGGAATGTTAATGAAAGGGGCTCGTTAGTGGAGAGGCTGCAGCCAAGCTCTCCATGAACGTGGTTTTCCAGGGATCTGAATAGAGGGGGTGAGGGAGGAGATCCAAGGGCAGTGGGAATGTTGATTTGTACAGCCCTGATTTTTTGTGGGAGTGGATGTGCATTTTGGAACATCCCTTTGGAATGGGAGAAGGCGACAGGTTTGGGGTGGTGCTGCAGTGGAGATGTGTTGGTGTAAAGAAAGGAATGTGTTCCAAGGAGTAAATAACCCATTTTGGTGGTAAATTACATTTTTTTGGGGGGTTAGGAGGGGAGAGGGTTTTCCTGGACTCTGATCAGCAAAAGTTCTCCTGGTTTTTCCTTCTTGTAAATCCCAGACTGGTTTGGGTTGGAAGGGACCTTAAAGACCCTCTTGTTCCAACCCCCTGCCATGGGCAGGGATGCCAATAAGGGGCAATTAGTGCTAATTAGGATGCCAATTGTAATAAATAAAATAAGCGAAAGCTGCTGCAGAACCAACTTCCTGAATTAGCACAAATCCTCTGTGAAGGCACAGCAGTTGCATTCCTGCAGGAGTTGTGAAATTTAGGATTCTCATCTCCTTCTCTCACTAAAATTTCAGGTTGAACACCCACTTACTGCATTTTAACAGATTCCTGTGTGTTTCCTTCCAGCAGGGGGAAAGGGCCAGCACCTTGCACTTCATGGAATCATGGAATATCCTGGGCTGGAAGGGACCCACAAGGACCATCCAGTCCAACCCAACCACCCTCTGGGGGAGGAACCTCTCCCTGATATCCAGCCTAAGCCTCCCCTGACACAGCTGTGCCATGGAGCTTCCCCACAGCTGAGCTGGAATTGCAGGAAGAGAGGGATGGCCGTGCTTGGTCCCTGGGAAAAAGGAGCTCTGGGTAAGTTACACAAAAACCTGAATTTTTTGACTCCCTGATGCTGAATTGTTGAGTTGTTTCCTTCCTGTCGTGCCGGTGCTGGAAATGTTTGGGCTTTAATTATTTCCTTGCTGTAATAAAAGGGTGAGGGGGAAGAAAAGCAGCCCTGGAGGAGGAGTGGGAAGGATTTTGGCAGGAGGAAAGGGAAGAGGAGGAAAGTTCCTGCCTCCTTCGAAAGTAATGATTTGAGCAATTACCACTCTGGTGGCAATGGGGTGATGGCAAATGAGAAAGTCACTGCTGAAATATCCTTAGCAAATGCATCTTTCAGGGATGGGACCTACTCCAAGAAGCATTTTAACAGAGTATTTTTTATGGAAGCAGTTTTATCTTTGCGTTGGGATAAAACCACACGAAGCGTTTCCGAGCAGAAATATTGAGAGTGTTCAAATACCACTGAGCCAATTTTCTGGAAATCTCAATTATTTTCCCTTTGTAGATTAGAAAGTCAGCCCAGGGTCTGCTCTAATGCCTGTAAAAGTCAATGGGAGATTTTCCATTAATTCTCTGGAGAGCTGGATCGCTTTGGTTCTCAGCTGCAAAGCCTTTAAGCTTTGCTATTTTTGAGCTCTGCAAAAGTAAGATTTACATATTGGTAAATTGGACCCTGCGAGTATCCAGGAGGTTGGGGCTAATTTTCCACAAGCATTTGGGGGAGAAATAAGGTATCCAAGCACAGCCTAAAAATCAAACATAACTGTAAGTAATGCCAGGTAAGTGCCTGGTTTCAGTCCAGATTTACATTGCACAGTTGATGCTGAGAAGTGATTCAGGACAAAAAGCGCTGCCTTTGAGTGTGTTTTGAGTGGTTACAGGACATTTTCAGGAGGAATCTTTTCATGGAAAGGGTGGTCAGGCCCTGGCAGGGGCTGCCCAGGGAGGTTTGGAGTGCCCAGCCCTGGAGGTGCCCAAGGCAGGCCTGGAGTGGCACTCAGTGCTCTGGGCTGGGGACAAGGTGGGGATGGACACAGGGGGCTCTGCTCTCAGGTGGCTTCTCATGGTCAACCCTCACACCCATTGCCCTGCCTGACTTTTTTGGTTGCTCCATTTTTAAGTCACTCACTCTGTTAAAAAAAATCTGCAGGAAAAACGGGCAAAAGCAAATGAAAGGAAAGCAGAGTGGGAATTAATTACCTGTTTCTGAAATATGGTGAAGTTAAATATTGAAAAGGCTGAATATTTAAGTGCAGATAGGATAAACACTAACTATTAATGCAGGAAAAAAGGCATTAAAATTCCATTAGGTGCCTGACATTTTTCCTATACCTGTTTGAAGAAAACTCTCCCTTGATCCCAATCCTAGTGGGAACAACCACTTTCATTGTTTGATTTCCACCTCAAAGGAATCTCTACATCAAAGGTCAAAATCATCAATAGTCAACCAAACTAATTAATTAGCTCTCAGGATCACTGCAAGAGCCCAATTTTAACATCATTTTCCTTTAATTCCCCTCATGTCCACCAAGTTGATAAACTTTTTTACAAGTTCTGTGCTCTAGAAATTTAATTGCACTTTTATTGTTGTGTTTGGAGTTAATTACACAGCAAACCAGGTTTATCTCTTAGATATTAAATCTAGCAAGTGCTCTTTGAACAATCAATTGGTATTTAATTACAACAGAGAAGCTGCCCTATTAAATCTAAATTAAATGCTCATTGAAGACTGTTAAAGTGTTACCAGGCCATCAAACAGCAAATGCAATACAATGAAACATAAACCCTGATGGGGTTGCTTTTCCAGGGCTGCTTTGGAAACCTGAGCAGAAAAACTGACCCCAAATGCCATTTCCCTGCATTTTTGGTGAATTCCTTTGCAAAGGTACCTCCACAAAGGCACTTTTTTAACTTAACAAGTAGAAACAACAACACAGAGCCTTTACTGTGTCTTCCAGCCTGACTGGAAGGGTTCAGGAGAAGCTTGGGAGTGGAGCATGGAAAAGGCAGGAGACACTTCACCAGGGATAATCCCAGAATCCCAGGATGGTTTGGGTGGGAAGGAACCTCAAAGCCCATCCAGTGCCACCCCTGCCATGGGCAGGGACACCTTCCACCAGCCCAGGCTGCTCCAGCCTGGCCTTGGACACTTCCAGGGATCCAGGGGCAGCCACAGCTTCTCTGGGAATTCCATCCCAGCCCATTCCCACCCTCCCAGCCAGCAATTCCTTCCCAATCTCCCATCCATCCCTGCCCTCTGGCAGTGGGAAGCCATTCCCTGTGTCCTGTCCCTCCATCCCTTGTCCCCAGTCCCTCTCCAGCTCTCCTGGAGCCCCTTTAGGGGGGCTTTCTCTGCAGCCTCTCCATGCTCAGGGGGAGCAGGACCCTTCCCCCTCCTCCAGGGAAAATCTGCTGAGCACTGACAAAGCAGTGACAGCAAAGCCAAGGGTGACACAAGGACACAAGTCTGGAGTATTTATTTTGACTAAAGGGGCACCACATTGAAACCAGGAAGATTTTTATTGGGCTTTTTTAATTATAAAGAAATTCTAAAGAAAACAGTGTTTACATGAAACAGCAAAGAGGTTTGGGGGTTTTTTTTGGGGGAGGGGGGATGGTGGTGAAAGGCATTGGAGTGACTCATGTTTCATTTTGAAAGAGAAACTTCCATTACTCAGTGTAAGCCATTACTCTGATGAGTTCTGGGTCATCCATCAGTCACTTCCCTAATGCATCATCCATATTCATGCCCAACCTTCTTAGAAGAGTGATGTTAATTTGGGTTTCCCTTGACTTGTTTTCCATCTTCATTTACCTGCACACTCTGAGCTTCCAGTCTGAGATAAGTGGAGATTTGTTTGATAATTTTCCCTGGGTCAATTAGGAGTGGATCAAGCATCAGACAGCTGGGAACATGCTCTGGGAAGGCTTTTGCCTCCCAGCAGTTGTGGAATTAGACACGGGCACTTGCCAGGCTCAGCACTTTGGACCTTCTCGAGCCTGTGGTAGAGATGTAAAAAATCCACTTTGAGGTTCATTTACACTGCTGTAAGGATAGGAAAAGAAAACTGATAGTCCCCAGATCTTCCCCTCTCATCTCCCATGCGAGGCAGGCTGCAGATGGAGAAGGTTGTGCTCCTGTGACCGTCCTTGGTGTGCCCAGCCCAAACCTTCCTCCAGAGGAGGTGTCCCCACGACACCAGATGGGCTGCTGAGCCCAGCCCTGGCACTGCTGTGCTGCACTAAAACCGACTCCAAAATTACACTTTAGTGCCGTTTTCTATGTAGGAAATGAATTGTTACCCGAGACTCCCATTACCCCTGACCCCCTCAGCAATCCCCTCCTCCTCCAGGGCAGTTCCCAAATCTCCCAGGGTGAGATTTCAAGCCCCTTGCAGTTGTTGCTGATGGTTTCTACACTCAAGTGTGCAATAACCTCTGAGCTTTTTATGCAAAACAGTAAAACTGAACTGCTGCTTATCCCATAATTTTTAAGTGTCCTGGAATTTATTCAATGGAAACTTAGTTATGTGATAATGAGGAGTTGAGTGGGGAAAAAAAAACCCACCAGAGTGAAACGTAAATGGTTTCAGTCTTGTGTTTTTCTTTGGGAAAACAATTGTCTGTAGCTTCTGTCCTGCACAACAGCTATTTATGTGCATCCTGATAATTTATAGGATGGACAATCAAAGAAAAGGTGAAGGAATGGTGTCTCTGAGCCAGTTCCCACTTCTGCTGGAGATGCTTCCTCCCAAGTCTGTGTGTGTCTAAAGCTGATTTTTTCCCTAATTGAAATCATATGGGGTTTAATGTCCCTCTGTAATATCCCCCTGTCCCCAGCAGATAAAAATCCCCCCCATTAGACACTGCCACCAACTCAGCACATTAATATTCATCATTACCTTTTGCATTTTGCCTTTCAATTAATTTCCAGCCCACATGAAAGTGCTCCTGTCTAAGCCTATTTAATTAGTTTTCAAGGTAGACTTTCTGTGAGACACTTTCTGCCACTTTGCTCCAAATATAATAGAGATTCCTGGAATCTGCTTTGATAAGTCTATTGAAAGCACAATCAGCTCTGGTTAGCAAGATAAATCTGGGATAAATTCTGCTGTCAGTGCTTTTCTGAGCTGCTTAAGACTGAAAATATCTCCATTATTGACAATGTGGAGAAATCCTGCCTCAAAAAACGTGGGTTTTGTGGAAAAATCTTGGCTGTGGTGTCACCCATGGGAGCAAGAGGGTTAAATGTTGTCTGTGAAATGTGTTTGCCACAAAACCTCTTCTTAGATGCCAGACTGTGGTTGAAAAGAGATCAGGAGTGAACAGAGAGTATTTCCATGTCCACTCAGGGGTCAGTGAGCGAGGCAGGGCTGTAGCTCTGCTCTGTGGAACGAGCACATTTACAGCCTGTGCTGGGCACAGCTCACAGGGTGCTTGTTCAGCAGGAGCAGCTTATGGTAGAGCACATAAATTTGGGAAGATCCACCATGTAAGGCACCTCTTTCTGGGATGGAATTGGTGGAACAGGGCTGATTGGGCTTGGAGATGAGACCTGTGTGATGGAGGTGCTGCTTGGAGGTTGGGGACAACCTTCCCAGCTCTGCTGTCAACTTCAGTACCACATTTCATGGAACCATGGAATGGGTTGGGTTCAAAGGGACCTTAAATCTCATCTTATTCCAACTCTTTTCCATGGGCAGGGACACCTTCCACCAGCCCAGGGTGCTCTAACCTGGCCTTGGACACTTCCAGGGATCCAGGGGCAGCCACAGCTTCTCTGCCCAACCTGTGCCAGGGCCTGCCCATCCTCCCAGCCAGCAATTCCTTCCCAATATCCCATCTAAAGAAGCTTGAAACCATTCCCTGTGTCCTGTCCCTCCATCCCTTGTCCCCAGTCCCTCTCCAGCTCTCCTGGAGCCCCTTCAGGCCCTGCCAGGGGCTCTCAGGTCTCCCTGGAGCCTTCTCTTCTCCAGGGGAACCCCCCCAGCTCTCTCCCCTTTGCTCCCAGCAGAGCTGCTCCATCCTCTGACCATGTTGGTGCCCCCTCTGTTCCCCCTGCAGCAGTTCCCTGTCTATCCTCTTGTCTCTGGTCCCTGCAGATCAGCAAACTTTGCCTCCCCCTTGCTGTCTGTGCTGCGTTTGAACCTTCACCTCAGTCAGGAGAGAACATCTCTGTGCCTGACCCCCCAGAGCCCTCCCTCCTGCCACTCCTCAGCCAAAAAATGAGCAGCACTCAATGCCACTCCAGCTGGCTTTCAGAGAGATTTATGGCTTTTGTTGTGGAGCTGGATTTTATAAATAATGCCTTTGCTTTAAGTGAGAAGTTACTGGACAGACGCTGCCTCCGTGTCAGCTCTGATGGAGTAAATGCCAGTGGGAGGCACTTCTTCTTAACAGATTCATCTTCTGACACGGAGATATCGTTGTATCCTTGACTACAAAGCTGGAAAGAGCTGCAAAACAAATGTACTCGTTCTGTTGGCTGAGAATGAAGTGGCCTCGGCCGGGATTGATCACCCCTGAGTGCACAGGGTGGTGGGTGGGGTGTCCTCTGCTCGCCTTCCAGCAGCTCCTGTCTGTGTTTCAAACAGAACCAGCACAGCAGGGAGAGGATGAAACCAGCACAGATCTGGAGACAAAAAACCCACACCAAGAATATGAGGAAATAACATGATCTGGGCATTAACCTGGAGAGCTTGTCTATGAAATTCATGTCCCAGTGAGCACAGTGTTTGCATTTACAGACCTTGCTGCTGGGCTGGCTCTCTGTGAAACAGGTTCAATAATTCCCTTTTTATCCCTACACACATCAGGTTGCCCAGAGCAGCTGTGGCTGCCCCTGGATCCCTGGAAGTGTCCAAGGCCAGGCTGGAGCACCCTGGGCTGGTGAAAGGTGTCCCTGCCCATGGCAGGGGTGGCACTGGATGGGCTTTGAGGTCCCTCCCAACCCAACCCATTCCATGGTTCTGTGATCAGGGCTTTGCCACTCCAGGTTTATGTGAACAGCTGCAAAGTGAACAAAACCATGAAAATAAATAATTTTTTTTGAGGTGGCTCATAAAGTTTGGAGGGTGGCAGCAAGAGCAACTAAATCTACACTTTAGGACAAATTTACTTTATGCTCCTTCAGTGAGTTCAGTGGGAAGCACATTTATGCCCCAGCAGCAGTGATTTCAGAGCCTTTACACAGGCAGCTCAACTTGGTGATTTGCTGAATTGTTGTGATGATTATTTGGAAAATCTGATAATGATTGAGTTTAAAATGCATCAAACGTTCCTGGAGCTTCCTAACTGATTGTTGCAAAAATAATCATTATGGTGCATTATGCTGAAGTGTTTGTTTTATACTAATTGTTCTGACCTTCTTCCTCTGTGGTTGATGAGATTTCTGTGCGTAATTAAAAGGCCCTCCAGGAAAAGAAAGGAAAAAAAAAAAAGTAGTCAGCAAAGTAATCTATAGGACAAGGAAATGCAGATCATTCCCATCACCTTAATTCATTTAAAATTCAGTCTTTAATATTCTTCCTTCACCAGTGCTTAGTGGGAGCTAATTATAAGTCACTTTAGTCTGTTATTAAGATGCACACAAGGCTTTTTTATCCCCACCCTGAAGCCAAAGTTTTTCATTTCCCTGTATTTTAAGGCAGGCAGTGGTTCCTTTAGGAACTTGTGCAGAGGAAGGTGGAGAATGAGGTGGGATTTGTGGTCTTTCTGACCCAAAATCCATCCTGGAATTCTGTGATTCCCTCTCAGCAAGGCTCCCCAGGCCAGCAGGCAGGGGTGACGTGGGACAGGACTGTCCCTTGTGTCCCCTGGGGAGGGGGAGGAAGCAGGAAAGGGAAGGCTGGAGCTTGCAGAGATCAGAGAGAGATGAGTTCCTTACAACAGAGAGGAGTTTGGGGAATTTATTTTCCTTTTTTGCCTTTGCTTTGCCAACTTTAACCAAGGAAAACCATTGCTGAGTAGTCCTGAGACTCTGAGAGCTCTGGATTTTATTGAGAATTTCAATCTGCACTTTCATTTAAACAAACTGCCACTGAATGAACACTGAGTTGAAGTTTTAAAGCATCAAATCTGCAAGGGTGCTGCTTCTGTCCTCAGTAATCCAGGTATTTTGGTCGTGCCGTCCTGTCCAGGTGGTTAAAAACCCAACCACTGTGTTGCCCTGTGTTAATCAGCAGACCAGGTGTTAATTAGCAGGTCAGTCCCAGCTCTTTGGCAGCCTCAGCAAAGGAGATTCCTGTGGATGTTAGGGAGGGAAAAAACCCCAAACAGTCAAAATAGGCCTGAATTTACGGTGTTGGTCCCTTCCTTTCTGCTGGGCTCAAATACCACAGAGATTTTGGGGTGAGTAGTGCTTTTATCTTCTCTCTGTGAAGTGTCTGCTGTCTCGTAGACCTTAAAGAAAAGGTGCAGCAGCCTCTGGAACACTGTCAGTGAGTGGTGAGGGAATAAAACAGCTGCTTCAAGATGCAGATGTGAGTAAGGGCTGAATCCTGGTAGGACCTGGAGTTTGCTGGGGGGCTTGGAGAGCTCAGCCTGAGTAGCTGCACTCATCCCTCTGAATGCCAGCAAAGCGCTGGGTGAGACAGATTTTGTCTCTGGAAATGCACATTCCAGAAGCACCCACTTCCCTAAATAAAAACCAGGACGTTTTCCAAGGTGTTGGAAATGCTTGTTTCAACTGCTGTGTTCACTGAAGAGAATTAAAGGGGATAAATCTTAAAAAGGCAGGGCCCAGAGCTGAGTGTTGGGAGTCCAGTTGTCCACAGCAAGATTTGCATCTCCTTGGAGCTCCTCCCTCCCACACCCCTGACATTTGAAACTGGTTCAGTGGATGTAAAATCCCATCGATTCATTAATTTTTAAAAGCAAACTTTGCAAAGATGCATCGGGGAGAGAGATGCCCAGTTAGAAAGGTTAATTGTTGTTTGGAGGCGCTCGGGGAAATCAATAGGGCTGGGAGCTCCAACGCTGCCCGTGCCAGGATTCTGTGGAGCAGCAGCTTCAACCTCTCCCTGCTGGGGCCCAGGAGTTTTGTCCCTCGTGGGAACAGAGCAGTGGCTGTGCAGGGACTCAACTCAGAGCAGGAGAATTGGATCAACCTCCTTGTCAGTGGTGGAAAATTAGGGAATTGTTGTTTTGGCAAAGGCCAGAGGAGGTTCCAGGGAGTCTCTGATTGCAAAACACCCCTAGCTCTTTTAAAAGCTGATGTTGGAGGTTACAGGGACAACCCCTCAGGAAACAAGGGGCAGATTAAGAGGTTTTATCTGTTCCTCTTGAAGGACAGTATTTAAGGACAGTGTTCCTTTTTCTTTCACTGAGGATCCTGTGAGGGAGCAGAAGCAGCAGAGCTCACCCAGCACAGACTCACAGAACCATCTGGGTTGGAAAAGACCTTTAAGTTCAAGTCCAACCATCCCCAGCACTGCCCAGGCCACCATTGACCCTGTCCCCAAGTGCCACATCCACAGGGCTTTGGAATCCCTCCAGGGATGAGGAGCCACCCCTGTCCTGGGCAGCTGTGCCAGGGCTGGACAACCCTTTCCAGGAGGAAATTTTCCCAAATATCCAATTGAAATTTCTTCTGGTGCAACTTGAGGCCGTTCCCTCTCCTCCTGTTCCTGTTCCCTGGGAGCAGAGCCCGACCCCCCCCAGCTCCCCCCTCCTGTCAGGGATTGCAGAGCCAGAAGGTCCCCCCTGAGCCTCCTTTTCTCCAGGCTGAGCCCCCCCAGCTCCCTCAGCCCCTCCTGCTGCTCCAGCCCCTTCCCAGCTCCCTTCCCTTCCCTGCCCACGCTCCAGCCCCTCCGGGTCCTTCTTGTCAGGAGTAGAAAACAGCCCATTGGGTCCCTCAGCCTTTCCCTCATCCTTTATTTCTCTCCCCACACCCAGCAAAGGACAGAGACTCCCCCTCCTTTTGTTGCTGATACATTTATATAAGCATTTTTGAAGTCTTCTGTGGCAATAACCAGATTAAATTCTACTCCTGGGCTTTGGCCCTTCTCATTTGGTCCCTGTGTGACCTCACGACATCCTTGTCCTCCTGAGCTACTGCCCCTTCTTGAAAGGTTCAGCACTCAGTGATCTGCTTTAATTTACGCTGTTTGCACAGTCCAGGGCTTTGGTGTTCACCTGCTGGGCAGAACCCAGACCTGGCTCTGGATGGAGAACAAGTCCCCATTTGCTGGGGGTGGAAGGGCTCGAGCCCTTGGGGTGACCCCGAGATGTGTTTTTTGAACAAACATTGAGGCGAGAAAACAAACGTTTTTCTCTCTCCTTTGCACATGAAATGGAGGCTCAAAGAGATCAGAAGCAAAGCCCAATTTTGGGGGCTGTGTTTGTAGGTCCTGGGCCCCATTTTTGGGTGAGTTCAGTGCCCTGCTCTCAGCTCAGCTCCTGCTGGTCCCTGCTCTTCCTGAAGTGCCAGCTCCAGCCTCACTCAGGGGAACATGATTGTGACAACAGCTTTGAGCCTGACTTAATAGATTTAAATGCTAAAACACAGCAGGAGTTTTGTTCAGAACACGAGTGCAGCTCTGGAAAGATGAAGGTGTAGAAAATTAATGCCAACAAGACGAGAAAATGAGATTTTTAAAGACTTCTGGCACTTCCACTTCAAAACACCCTGAGCAGGGCTGTTCTTTTGTCACCCCTCCCACCCCCCACGTCCTTGGAGTGTCCTGATCCCAGGATCAGGGCCTGCCATCCCAGGAATTCCTCTCTGAGCCCCACTTTAGCCAGGCATCCAGTGTGTCCCTGCTCCCCCTCCCTGCACTGATCCTATTTAGATGGAAGGAGACAAAAGCTCCATTAGCCTGAGCTAATCTAAGTAATCAGAATTATTTAACAGCCTTGTTTTCTGCACGGAGTGAATGTAGCACATCCAGCAAATCTTCATGTGCACGAGGAAAGCTGATGAAAGCTCATGAACACCAGACTAAATTAAAATCGCTCCTAATGCCCATTGAAAGCTTACACGGGAGTTTTAATGAGATATTGCTGATTAGAGCTAGTTCTAGGATACCTGTCTTTATCCCTTTTTCCTTGGGATTTAGCAGTAATTTGTACTTTAATAGCCCAATACTGTCCTTTTGTACAGCTCTATTAGATTCTCTCAGATTTTATCCCTCCTCCTTTGATGGTAGGAAAAATTCTACAGGATTTTCACAATCCAGACATCACTCTGGAGTTTTGCTCATTGTCCAGCATTCCAGCCCTTCCCCAGGGTCTGGGGGAAGGTGGAGCCTTCGGAGTAACCACAGTTGTTATCTGTAGGAGTGAGTGAGCTGGGCACAGAATCATGGAATCCTGGGATCATGGAATGGGTTGGGTTGGAAGGACCTCAAAGCCCATCCAGTGCCACCCCTGCCATGGGCAGGGACACCTTCCACCAGCCCAGGGTGCTCCAACCTGGCCTTGGACACTTCCAGGGATCCAGGGGCAGCCACAGCTTCTCTGCCCAACCTGTGCCAGGGCCTGCCCACCCTCCCAGCCAGCAATTCCTTCCCAATATCCCATCTGTCCCTGCCCTCTGGCAGTGGGAAGCCATTCCCTGTGTCCTGTCCCTCCATGCCTTGTCCCCAGTCCCTCTCCAGCTCTCCTGGAGCCTCTTTAGGCCCTGCCAGGGGCTCTCAGGTCTCCCTGGAGCCTTCTCTTCTCCAGGGGAGCCCCCCCAGCTCTCCCAGCCTTCCAGAGTCACTCCTGCAGTGCCACAGAGAGACAGGAATCAAATCTGGTGCCACCTCTGCCACCAAGCCCTGTGAGTGGAAAATCAACATTCAGTATTGGTCTTTATCACGCTGAGCACTGAAGGAAAGGGATCCTGGTGAGAGTTTGCAGTCCTTGTCCCTGGTGTGGTGGTTGCTGGCTGTTCCCAAATGGAAGCTGTGTTTTGGATCCTTAATTCCCTAATTTTGGTTGGCTCCCATTCCCATGTGCTGGGATGTGTCTGACACTCAGACAGATCCAGGAAATCCCACAGGTCTGGATCCTTCCCAGGGCTGGATGGGCTTAGGAGGGGAAGGATTTTGGGGCAGGAGGAGTCCAGCTTGTCTTTGGCTCCTCAGCCATTCCCAGGTGGCTTTGCTGGGAAACCTGAACACCCCTGGAATGCTGGGCTGCTCAGGGATCAAACAGGGTAACAAACACATCTTTATTGGACATTTATTTATTATTTATTATTATTGGTTTTGTTTATTGGAGGTGCTTTATTTCTTTAGAGTTCCTTGTGCCCCAGATCCTCCCTCTGTGTTCCCTGGAATTTCCCAGCTGGAAATTGCATCAGCCATTACATTTGGGGGCCAAACCCCAACCAAAACAATGACATTTTACAGGTTTCAGTTGGGTCACTGTGGTCAGGGGGATGAAGGAGGTGTTTCTATAAAGCAGGAGGAGCAAAGGGGTGGTGCCCTCACTGCTTGGGGTGCAGCACCTGCTGCTTCCCCCCCTGACCCTTCCCATGTCCATTCCCATTTTGGTTCTGATTTCTTCTTTCAGTCTCCATAAATAAAGCAGGACTTTGGGAGAAACAATAATGGAGGGGGAAATAACCCAAACATCAACAGAAAGCTGTAGAGGAGAGCAAGGGGGCTCCAGGGACCTGGGAAAAGAGGGAAACAGCCTGAAAACCAAAGGCTGTATTTTATCTGTGCTATTTCCACAGCAGAAGTCAATGAATTTGAAGGTTTTGAATCCAATCTAGTGTTGCCATAAGAACTGGACTTCAGCCATTTGTCTTGTTCTCCTTTAAAACAGATCAGGGCAGGTCCTTTGGGTTTCCCTCATTTCTCTCCTTTGGGCTTGGCAGGTCCTTTGGGTTTCCCTCATCTCTTCCCTTTGGGTTTCCATCATTTCTCTCTTTGGGTTGGGCAGATCCTTTGGGTTCTCCTTGTTTCTCTCCTTTGATTTGGACAGATCCTTTGGGCTTCCCTCATTTCTCTCTTTGATTTGGGCAGATCCTTTGGGCTTCCCTCATTTCTCTCTTTGATTTGGGCAGATCCTTTGGGTTTCCCTCATTTCTCTCTTTGATTTGGGCAGATCCTTTGGGTTTCCCTCATTTCTCCCCTTTGGCTTTCCCTCATTCCTCCCCTTTGGATTGAGCTGTATGTATTTGCCAGGACCAGTTTGCTGTAGGAAGGTCTGAGGGTCTTCTCTGAACCTAAAACACCTTAGAATTTCAATATTTAAACATTTTAAAAATTTAAAATGTGAATATTCCTGCTGCCTCGGACTGGAGCTGGTACAAATATATCCGTGATTAATTCAAAGTCACCCCACCCCGGGTGTCACCTTTGGTAATTCCCAGGTCTGGGATGGCCTGGAACCCCTTTTTTGGTGTCCCTGTGTGTAGCAGGGTGAATTATTGCCTTCAGTGACAGAGTTTGGGAGTGGGGGGGGAGCAGCGGGGGATTTTGGGAGTCGCTGCAGGCACTGTCACTGTGGAGTGAGTGTGGCTGAAAGTGGAGCAGAAAACAAGATGGGACTTTGCCACTGCACATGTCTGGGAACATTTCCCCTCCTGGCATTCCCAGCCTTCCCCTTGTCCCTGTTTGCTCACAGCTCATTAAAGGAGCACCTGAACACCGTCCACGACCCACAGCTCCCTAATTCCAGCCAGTTTGAATAAGTAATTTGCAACTGAGTTCCCAGTGCAGTTCTGTGGGTTGAAACAATCTTAATTATGTTCAAGGAAAGAAAAAAAAAATCATTAATCTGTGGTTCGATCGTGGCATTTAATCAGTTTGTACCGATTAACTCCCAGTATTTCCACCATAATTAGACATTTTTTAAAAATAACTGATTTTATATATGAATATATATGCAGAGACCTGAAAACTATCCTCTTTAAAACAAAGAATACATATATATTTATATATATATATATTTAGCAGACTGGCTGAGTGTCTCCAAGTTTAAAGATATGCTGAGTTTAGAACTGTCTGCAGTTCAACTCCTCTGGGAACCAGAGAAGTGTGAATTCATCAGATGCCTCTGAGGCTTGTAAATGTGTCACCTTGTTTTCTAAAGCTTGTCTTACTGAAACAAGAACAGAGCAACAGCTGGGGAAATGCAATATTTCACTCCCAGACAGATATTTATGAGGAAAAGGGGGATTTCACCGGTGCTGTCATGTTAGCACTGGTCAGTGTGGGACCACTGCTTAAGGCTTGTTTCAAAAAATACCTTTTTACTACAAATATTCAACGTGGTGTCAAATCTGGAAATGGGCAAAGGAGGCACAGGAGGATTTTTGGCAAAAAAAACGAAAGAAATTGGATTTTTCCCACCAACAGGCTGTGGCCAAAGCGATTCTCTGCTGGCTAATTCAGGAACATTTCAGGGAAATTGGGCTGGGAGGGAGTAGGAGCTGAAGTCTTTTTGTTTTCTGTCTGCTTTGTGTAACTGAAGTACAAGTGGTTACCCTGGGAATGAGGAATCTGTCTTTTTTAGTGTGCTATTAATCATCTTCCAACTCGATATGTAGAGACAGCAAAGGACAGAATCAGCGAGCCTGCCTGGCTAAAACGGGAGTGTTGTGCTCTCCATTTTGGTACAGAGAATTTCCAGCTGTAAATCTGAGCTTGTGCACCACTGAAAAAAAAAAAAAAAAAAAAAAAAGAAAAAGGCTTTTTTCTTTAGTCCCTTTAAGCAAAGAAATTTTGCAAATGAACTGGAGCACCAGATTTTGATGGTATGTGGGTGACAGTGTCTTTTCTACACCTGCAGCAGGGATAAAAGGTGGCTTTAAATGGAGGTTTAGATGGGATATTGGGCAGGAATTGCTGGCTGGGAGGGTGGGCAGGCCCTGGCACAGGTTGGGCAGAGAAGCTGTGGCTGCCCTTGGATCCCTGGAAGTGTCCAAGGCCAGGTTGGAGCACCCTGGGCTGGTGGAAAGTGTCCCTGCCCATGGCAGGGGTGGCACTGGGTGGGCTTTGAGGTCCATGTCCAAACTGCTCCCTTATCCCAGGTTTTTCCCTCCTCTGCACAATTCCATCCTCAGCTGTTTGTGCCACATGCACTAAAAAAGAAGCTGCACTTGGGGTGTCCCAGCAAGGAGGGGCAGCTGAGCCCTGCCAGGACAGCCCCCACCAGCAGAGCCAGCTGGGGGGTGGGATGGAGGAGGGGAAATCCAGAGGAATTCTTCCAGGCACCACCAAATCCCTGCACTGAACACTCAGGGAAATGGGGGATACTGGTGCAAGGTTTTGCTCTGCTCCAGCAGGGGGGTTTGGGGGAATGTCCAGGAGGAAGGGAAGAGTCAGCACTTTAAAATGACCTTTTCACTTCCAAGACCTTTCTGGAAGGTCTTGAGTAGGTTTTAGTAGGGCTGGCAACTTTCTTAAAGAAGCAGGAGGTTTAGGGCCATTTGTCTTGATTCAGCTCCATTGTTAATGATTTGAAATTAAGACCTGTAGGGGTTTTTTTTGGAGGGAATCCTTTGCTGGATATTCACTTTGGTCAGAGTAGCATTATCTGGGACAAACCAGATGATTTTTGTTAAGGTTTATTTACTTATTTATTTATTTGTTTTGTTAAGGTTTTATTAAGGTTTCTTTTATTAAAGAGAGGGGGAAAAGCTGAAGATTTCCAGCAATGCCTCTGACAACACCAGGGTTTCACCTTCTTCTCTGGAAATGCTTTTGATTTCTTGTTGGGTGTGCTCATGTCTTGCTTCTTTCCCATATTTTGCAGCATCTCAGCATGTCTTTTATGGCAGCCTTTCTGGCTTTATTTATTTATTTATTTATTGTTATTTCTAACACCTCCTATGCATAGAAAGAGGTGATAAAAACACTCCTAAAATGCAAATAAACAACAGAGCAACGTGCATGTCCTCACTCTTCCTCCTACACTTGCTATAATTTTACCCCATCACTCTTCCATCCCTCTCCTTCCCTCAGAAATCCAAAGGAACCAGGAAGTCTTTTGCACTGACCATACTTTTGAAAGACAGTATAGACCTGTAAATTAAAAAATAAAATAAAATTAATTTTAATACTTTTAAAAAAATTTAAAAATATTTTAAAATTAAAATTCCATACATAAGAATATTATTCTAGATTATAGGATGTGATCCAGGGGGAACCTTTGGCAACTCCAGTAGACAAATCCTCTTCTTTTAGGCTCTTGCCTCATATTTACTAAACTAGAGGAGCATTCTCAGCACACCTGGCCTAGTGGAAGGTGTCCCTGTCCATGGCAGGGGGTAGAATGAGGTGGATTTTAAGGTCCCTTTGCAACCCAAACCTTCCTAGAATTCTGTGATAATTTGTGCTGTGCTGCTCAAATTGTGGAAAGACTATTTCTGGATAGAAAGTTTTAATTTGTGGATTAATTCCGGAGCATCACAGGATCTACTTTGTTGTTCTTTTTTTGTTTTGTTTTGTTGTGGGGGTTTTTTTGTTTGTTTGTTTGGGGTTTTTGTTTTGGTTTGGTTTCTATTTTTATTTACTTTATTATAACATAAGCTTCTCATCTCATCTCTGCCTTCACCTGTGTTAGTACAAGCCCGGCACAATTTACACATGATTTGGGTCCAGACACACTAAACCTGTTACAAATTACGCAGAAGCCTTTCCAAAACCTCCAGCTTTGCCTCTCCCAGGCAGGAGATCTGTCCTATCTTCCCTTGTTTTCCCACATTGCACTTCCCAAACACTTCCTGTCTCTCCTGAATCACTTTATCCACTCTGCTCAGGTGCTTTCTGTCCGAGGGACACCGTGGGCACAGCGATCCCAGGGCCGCTTTCCCGGGTAATTCCGGCACTTTGGGACAGACTCCGGTGGCAGTGGATTCATAGCATTCCCGGAGCTGGAAGGGACTCACAGGAATCAAATCCAACCCCTGGCTCTGCCCAGGACACCCCAACAATCCCACCCTGTCCCTGGGAGCATTGTCCAAACCGTCCTGGAGCTCTGGCAGGTTGGTAGATGATTTAGGTAATTTGCCTCCCTGTGGTCCCCTCGGTGATTTGGGGCTTTCTAGAACGTTTTCCTGCTCCTTCTTCCTTAGTTTCTTCTCCTGCCTGGTTTAAGTGTCCACTTTGCAATGGAGGAGCATCTTCACCTGCTGATGGGTCAGCAGACTGGTGTTTTTCCCTGTTTGCAGAATCCCTGAGGCTGGAAAAGCCCTCCCAGCCCATGGATCCCCCTGTGCCCATCCCCACCTTGTCCCCAGCCCAGAGCACTGAGTGCCACTCCAGGCCTGCCTTGGACACCTCCAGGGCTGGGCACTCCAAACCTCCCTGGGCAGCCCCTGCCAGGGCCTGACCACCCTTTCCAGGCAGAAATTCCTGCTGCTCTCCAAACTTAATGCTTTACAGGTTGATCACCCAGTTCTCTGGACTCATTGGCACCTGTTTGCCCGACACACAGTGGCAGAAGCTGGGCTGAGATGTGTCACATAAACCATATCATGTCTCATCCCCCCCAGTGAAACAGGATCTACACAAAGGTAAGGGGCAGGAAAAGCAAAAATAACGTGATTAATAAAATTTCCCAGTGCAAGTTGCATCTTTTTATCCTGAAAAAAAAAATGCACTGGGGCATTGTGAGACACAGAATTAATGGAGACAGCCCTTATTAAATGGGTGGCTGCTTCTCACAGTAATAAAAGAATTTATGGGAGACCACAGCAGTTCAGCACAGATCAGCTTAAAATACATTCAGAGGCTAATCATGGAGCCTGAGAGCTGTGCAGAGAATGCTGCATTAATCAGGGGCTCTGGACTATGAAACACTGGGAAAGGGAAAAAAGAGAAAGGGAATCATGTCTGCTCACTGAACTGCCTGGAGCTGAACTGGTGCCCAGGGACCCCTGGAACAGGAGTCAGCAAAAGGAGTGACCTTCATTAGCCAGGTGCTGACTGGGCACTTTCTGGGGCTGCTTTCAAATGTCTCAGGGAGAGAAATGTCAGGGAAAAAACATGTGCTTGGAATAAACAGCGATTGCTGGCCTGTGAACAGCCTGGTTTCAGGGGAAGGTCCTGTTTGGGGCCTCTAAATGACAGCAGGATTTGGGCTTTGTTGCCAGCTGCCTGCCTTGTTATTTGGTCTGTTTAGCCCTCAGCTCTCCAGGGGGAAAATGGGTGTAATGATTGCTCTTTCCTCCCAGATTCTGTCTTGTCCACTGGGTCTGAAAGCACTTCAGTGCAGGGATAACCTTCTGTCCTATAAATGCACCCATGCTGGGCAGGGGGGTGTGGGGGCCCTGCAGGAACACTTTGTGTCGTGCCATGAGGAATTGTGAGGTGTTTGCACTCGCTGACCATTAATGTAAAGTCAGTGTAGGTGACAGAAACAGTCCTGTGTCTCTGCCAGCATCTCCCAGAGCTCACAGGGATGCAGGGGGGAAGTGGAGGCTCCACTGGGCACCTTGCTGGGGTAGATACCCTGCAATTAGAGCATAAACTGACCTGGTTGTTCAGGTAGCAAGTGCACTAATTGCTCAATTTACTCCAGCCAGGAGTGTCCCTGCAGCAGGAGCAGGAGCTGCTGTGAGGGAATTGCTGCAGAGGCAATTCCTGCAGTGAGGAATGTCCATCAGGAGGCGGTGAGGGAAGTGCCAACCTCTGAAGAGAGCTGGCCAAGAGAGCCCTGGGGTCTCCTGGGGATTTTGTTCAGATCACAGATGGTCCCACAGGTTCATGCCCTGTAATTGTCTCCCCACTTTGCCCCCCTGTGCTCCCCACAGGGACTTGGAGCAGCACAGCAGAAGTTTTGGGCACACTGAGCAGAGTCCTCTTCAGGAGGTTGTCTCACCCTTGGAGACTTCAGGGACTTCCCTGAGTTCCCCATCCCATGTATGTGAGGAGGTCACTGGTGGTGGGAGATCCTGAAAAAATTATGGAATCCTGGAATGATTCGGGTTGGAGGGACCTTAAAAATCATCCAGTGCCACCCCTGCCATGGGCAGGGACACCTTCCACCAGCTCAGGGTGCTCCAACCTGGCCTTGGACACTTCCAGGGATCCAGGGGCAGCCACAGCTTCTCTGCCCAACCTGTGCCAGGGCCTGCCCACCCTCCCAGCCAGCAATTCCTTCCCAATATCCCATCTGTCCCTGCCCTCTGGCAGTGGGAAGCCATTCCCTGTGTCCTGTCCCTCCATCCCTTGTCCCCAGTCCCTCTCCAGCTCTCCTGGAGCCCCTTTAGGCCCTGCCAGGGGCTCTCAGGTCTCCCTGGATCCTTCTCTTCTCCAGGGGAACCCCCCAGCTCTCCCAGCCTGGCTCCAGAGCAGAGGGATCCAGCCCTGGCAGCATCTCCATGGTTTCCTCTGGACTCTCTCCAGCAGCTCCAGGTGCTCCCTGTGCTGTTCCCAGCTCTGCTGGGGGGTCTCACCTGAGCAGAGTTGAGGGGATGAATCACCTCCCTCGACCTGCTTGGGTCTGTCCTTCCTCAGACCTGGGACACATCCCTGGGAGGGAGATGAATCACCCACAAGGTCCATCTGCTCTGAGCTGCCTCAGCAGCCCCAGCCATCCCAGGGGGATTCCCACCCTGCACAACTCGCAGCTTAGGCAGCAGAAAAAGTTCAGGGGAAGGTGATGCTGATGAGAACAAACAGAGAGATTAAGCCCAGCTCCTCAGAGCTGTGTTTAGCCCTCGGATTCCCTGGCAAACAGGAGTCCTCAGGGGCTTGGCACGAGCTGATTGAGTCAGAAAAGCATCAGGATTAGACAAAGCTGACTTTGCTTTCCTTTGATCTGTAACTCTCTCCTGGAGTTTACTCCAGGAGCCTTTCCAAGGCTTTACTCCTGGGGCCTTTCCAAGAGCAGGGAACAGAACCCCGAGCTCCCACTGCCAGGTGGGCTCCACAGGGACCTCTGAGGACGGGGATGGGGCAGGAGGTGAGGTGAGGACTCGTGTTTGTGGTGCCAGCAATCTGGAAGTGTGGCAGGTTTGCCACTTAGCACAGAATCCCAGACTGGTTTGGGGTGGGAGGGACCTCAAAGCTCATCTCGATCCACCAGGGACACCTCCCACTAGCCCAGGTTGCTCAGAGCCCCATTTAGAGACAAGCAGCATTCCCAACAACCTCCCCAGCCATAAACCAAAACACTCCTGAGCTTTAAAATTGCTTTTATGCAAAAATATTAATTTGTCATTCAAAATTTTAATTTTGCCCGTTATATTTTGTTCTACAGAAATTCACATTTCAGGAACACCAGGAAGATGAAGAGTGAAGGAAATGAAGTCCCAGGGGATGAGAAGCACCTCAGGAATTCCTCGTGAGATGGTGTCTTCTTGCACTGACTCACCCCCAAGGTGCACATTAAAGACAAAATGATGTGAGTATAAAGATATGGATGAATCCTGGAATCCCTGAGGCTGGGAAAGCCCTCCCAGCCCATGGATCCCCCTGTGCCCATCCCCACCTTGTCCCCAGCCCAGAGCACTGAGTGCCACTCCAGGCCTGCCTTGGACACCTCCAGGGCTGGGCACTCCAAACCTCCCTGGGCAGCCCCTGCCAGGGCCTGACCACCCTTTCCAGGGAGAAATTCCTGCTGCTGTCCCACCTGAGCCTGCCCTGGCACAGCTGGAGGCCGTTCCCTCTCCTCCTGTCCCTGTTCCCTGGGAGCAGAGCCCGACCCCCCCCGGCTCCCCCCTCCTGTCAGGCACCTGGACCATTCCTTGCTCCCACTTTTCCAAGCTGCCTGTTTCTCCAGCAGTTTTCAGCTCACAATCCAAGAGCTGTTCCATGAAGACTCTCAGTCTGGTACAAACCCTGGGATGCCTTTCATCCTGGCAAGTGAGGAGTTTAATGATTTCTCTGTGCTGGCTGCCATCTTTCATGTTCCTAAATAATTTTGTTGCAGCCTGCCCTGGTGCCTGTGATGGAGGAGCAGCTGCCCAATTCTATCCTGCTGGCAGGGATTCAGGAACTGGACATCAAACAAAACCTGGGTGGCACAGGACTGGGCTCGTTTGGGTGCTGTGTGCTGAGAACCAGCAGCAGCTGCCTTCAGCTGCCACTGAAGTTCTTTTAATAAGCAGATGGAAGGAAGGACCTCAGGTGCAGCTCAGATGTGGAAGGAAAGAGTCCTCCAAGTGATGAGAGAGTTTGGTGGCCTCGAAGCTTCCAGCAGATGGTTCCCCCAGGGCTGGGCACTGATCAGCTCTCGCTGATTTGGGAGTTTGGTTTGACTTCCCCTTGGTTTGCTGCTAAAAGCCACCTGAAAAATGGCAAGTGGAGCAGTTGGGGAAGGGGGACAAGAGCAAGGTCAGCTGTGATGGAACCAGGATGGTCTCCTGCCATCACCTCCAAGTGTCAGGTCTGCCTTGTTCACACTTCAGCACTTTGCTCCATTTCCTGCCTTTTTCCTGTATTTTTCCCACATTTTTCCCATCACAGTGTGTTCTTATCCAGGAGGAACTGAAGAGTCTGGTAGGCCAAGGAAAGTTAAGCAGATCTTGAATCCTTTCCACAGTTTTACTCCTTTAAATTGTCAGCTATCTTGAAAAAATATCATGAGTAAGGAAAGTGCTGGATTTGAAACCTTCTGATGTGCTACAGCTTTTTCCAGCTGTCCTGAACACCAAGACCTTTCCAGGGTTTTCAATTGGTTTGTTTTATAAAACCATCTAAAAAATCTTTTTTATCCTCCCTTTTTTCTTTTTTACTGCTTTCTCTGTGACAAAAATTAAAAAAGAAAAAACACCAAAGAAACAAAGCAACCCATAAAATCAATTTTCATTTACATTTTTTACAATTTCCGTCCACAGGAGCTTAATTGCAGATCAGTGGGTGTTAATTGGCTTCGGCTCAGCTTGGAGTTCCCATCCCAGCCATGCAGGAGAGTTTGGAAAAGCAACACAAGGTGGAGCCTGGACCTGCTGGAGGGAGCTTTGTCCTGGGGATTTTTGGAGAGGCCTGTGGTTGGTAAGTGGTGAGAAAGGAGGGATTCAGTTGTATTTTGATGCTGTGGAGTAGCAGAGGAGTTTGGGGGCAGATATCTTTGTGGGGGTGACACCACACTGTCTTCTTTGGGAAAACAGGGAGAATTGGCTTTGCTTGGAGCAGGCAGTGAAATCCCAGAGCAGAAGGAATAGATGGGAAAATTCTCAGCATTAAAGTTGGAAAACTCTGCTCAGGTCCTGCAGTCTCCTGTGCTTTAATCCAAGAGGAATTCTCCTGAGGCTGCCCACTGCCTGGGAGAGAATTAGCTGCTGATCAGATTGTCATTTGAGAGGAGGAATTCTCATTACAAGGATAACATTCCCCCAGTATCGGTTTCCAGGATCTCATGAGGAGAAATATAAACCTGCAAATGACCATGAGCAAAAATATTGTCCTTTGCACGTTTGATTTTTCAATATTTAATGCTGACAGATTATTTTTTTATTATTATTTGAAGAAATGAAAGGGAACCAAGCGGGAGCCTGAGGGTAAAAATCACTTCTTATCTAAATAGAAGAGTTTTATTCTGAGCAGGGACAGGACAAACAACCACCTTCCCCAGCTCTTTTAGGGCAAAGGCTTTTAATGCAGGGATTTTAATCACGAAGGCAGGCAGGATAAACCACTGACTGATCTATTCAGCTGTCATGCCAAGCCCCACACGGTGTCCTTTGGGGATGGGAGGGGCCAGGCAGGGCAGGAAAACATTAATATCAACAATTAAAAAACTCAATTATGCCAAAGCAGGGAAGAGCAAGAGAGGAAAAGCAAGAGAGGAAAAGCAGCTTCCAAGGCTCATCCAGAGCAAGAGCACAATGGAATGATGCCATTAACATTGACAGGTGGCATTGAGAATAACCCAGGTGAACACTTCCAGAGAAGCCACAGCTTCTCTGGGAATTTCATCCCAGCCTCTCCCCCCCCTCCCAGCCAGCAATTCCTTCCCAATATCCCATCTGTCCCTGCCCTCTGGCAGTGGGAAGCCATTCCCTGTGTCCTGTCCCTCCATCCCTTGTCCCCAGTCCCTCTCCAGCTCTCCTGGAGCCCCTTTAGGCCCTGCCAGGGGCTCTCAGGTGTCCCTGGATCCTTCTCTCCTCCAAATCCCAGTAGGAATTCCCATCTGTCAATAGCACAAACAAGCAGAGACTCACTGTTGGATTTTGAATTTTCCAGGCTTTTCTGAGGAAGGAAGGAATGACCTTCAGATCTTCGAGGGAAAACCACTTTCCTCAAAGGTTTGAACAACAAGTGTGTGTTGAATTATCTGTGCTGCACAGAGAGAATTCTGCAATCTACAGGCACTTCTATTAATATAAAATGCTAATATCCACAGTTTATTTTATCCTTCTTCTCTTTAAAGTCAGCACTGTAGGCCTCATGTGTATCCTATCTCACCAGAGCGAAGAAATGTGACTTTATTTCTTGTTATTTTACACTTGATTTCTTTTCAAACCCTCCGAATTTTTTTTTTCTCCTGAGGGTTTTTTGTTCTTGAATTTCTTGTGGGTTTGTTTTTTTTTTCACAGCTTCCACAGAGACTTCAGGCTCTTGTCAAAGCCTCCTTCTCAGCTCCCATGACAAGTGCCCTTGCATAAAGAAATGCTGTATTTTAAATGGAGAGGCAAATCAAAACTTCATCATTTCACTTTCCAGCTACTTCAATCAGCTCATTTCCTCTTCCTTATCGCGAGGTCCCACAGTAGATTTTCTTCCTGCCAGGAGTTTTTAGTAACCCTGATTTTGTGGTCCAAAGCTGCTGGGGATGCAAGGGAAAGGTGGAATTGCCAGTGTTTTGGAGACAGGAATGTTCCCACAAACCAGATGTCCTGGGATGTTGGTCGGTGAGGTCCCACCATCCTGCAGAGAGAGCTTTGCAGGGTTGACCTCAGGTTGAGTCTCCTCCCAAGGCTGAGTCCATGGACTTTGTGTCTGAGGGCAGAACGTGGCACTTGCCACTTTTGTCACATAAAGCAATTCAGATACAGGAGAAACGCTTGGGTATCTTCTCTCTTTTAATTTGAGGGGAGTTTTTTCAAGTAGTCATTTTTCCTCTGGGTTATCTTTCTGGCATTATTTCATTTGCAGCTCCTGGACAAATTCTGCTCGAGCGGGGTCTTTTTGGAGTCTGTGCCCTCTGCTCCAGGAGGGCTCCAGGAGGTGTTTCCAAGCAAAACAGCCACAAATTCCAGCAATTGTTGGGAGCACTGCAACCAGCTGTGGAGGCCTCAGCAAAAGAAAGGAATGGAGAGGAGGAAGATTTTCGGAGGGCTGGATCCCTCTGCTCTGGAGCCAGGCTGGGAGAGCTGGGGGGGTTCCCCTGGAGAAGAGAAGGATCCAGGGAGACCTGAGAGCCCCTGGCAGGGCCTAAAGGGGCTCCAGGAGAGCTGGAGAGGGACTGGGGACAAGGCATGGAGGGACAGGACACAGGGAATGGCTTCCCACTGCCAGAGGGCAGGGACAGATGGGATATTGGGAAGGAATTGCTGGCTGGGAGGGTGGGCAGGCCCTGGCACAGGTTGGGCAGAGAAGCTGTGGCTGCCCCTGGATCCCTGGAAGTGTCCAAGGCCAGGCTGGAGCACCCTGGGCTGGTGGAAGGTGTCCCTGCCCGTGGCAGGGGTTGGAACTTGATGATCTTCAAAGTCCCTTCCCACCCAAACCATTCCATGATTTTCCTGATGGACACAACACCAGTTCAGCCCAGTCATCCAAGAACCTTTCCTGTGCCCTGAGGAGCCATGGGGAGAATGCAGTAAATCCAGTAACGAGTTGGTGATGAGGAATCCCATGGAAATAAATTCAACAGGGCTCTGAAGCCTAAATGAATATCTCAGTACCTGGGTAAATCTTCTGCTCTTTATTAAGTCCTGCGAAGATTTATTAAATCTCCTATGGCTTAAGAAATACAAAAGAACTGCAATAATAAGAAAGAGGGGATTGCTTATAATTCACAATTTAATAATGGTCAAATGGCTTGATTGTATCTTTTCTGCTGTGATGAGTATTATGAAAAGTTATATAACCTCATATTTGTGAGAAATTTATGCAACACAAAGATGTTCAGATGGTTCAACCGTAAATAATGAAAATAAATCACTTTGTAGCCTTAAATAACTTTGGCATCAAGGTTTCTACTTCAGGTATTTTATTGCAGCATTATTTTGATCAGAGGAATTGAATTTTTTTAACATAAATTGAATGTACACAATTCACTTTTATGAACGGTGTAAAGTTTTGATTTCTTCTCATCCCATGTGGAGATAAATCTGGGTCCACCTCCCACTATCCCAGGTTGCTTCTGGGGGGTTTCATGGAATCATGGAAAAGTTTGGGTTGGAAAGGATTTTAAAGATTATCCAGTGTCACCCCTGCCATGGGCAGGGACACCTTCCACCAGCCCAGGCTGCTCCAACCTGGCCTTGGACACTTCCAGGGATCCAGGGGCAGCCACAGCTTCTCTGCCCAACCTGTGCCAGGGCCTGCCCACCCTCCCAGCCAGCAATTCCTTCCCAATCTCCCATCTCTCCCTGCCCTCTGGCAGTTTGAAGCCATTCCCTGTGTCCTGTCCCTCCATCCCTTGTAAAAAGTCTCAATTTGTTCTCAGCTCCCTCAGGCCACAATCAGGTCACCCCAAACCTTCTCTTCTCCAGGCTGAACGATCCCAACTCTCCCAGAGCTCCCCACAAGCTGCAGGGATAAAAAAATAGGTTGTACTTGTAAGAAGAAACTCTCTCTGAGTTCAGCTCTGATACTTCCTTCATCAAATAACAGAACTTTCTTCCTTTTTCAGCCTGACACGGAGGGTGAGAACAGAAACCCCTCTGGGAAGGAACCAGGTCAGTCCCTGTGTGGTGTGGGCTCAGCTCCACTCTCAGAATTCACTGCAAAATAACATTCATTTCTGGCTCTCTTATCTCCAGTCAGCAACAGAAAGGAAAACCAGTTGATCTGCGTGAAACTCTCCTGGACTGAATCATTTCAGCCCCAAATTTCCCCTCCAGCACCGTCTGCCCCCCAACCCCAACCAGCAGCACCGGGGAGGTCGGGAAATCCCACCCTGAGCCCCAGAAAACATCTTTTTTTCCTGTTTGCAGGGATTCAGCCTGGCTGGCTGGATGAGGCTGGACATGCAGGGAATGCTGACTGGATTAGGGAACCCGTGGAAGGGAACAGAGCTAATCCCATGCCAGGCTTTACTGCTCTCCTGGAAAAGGTCCCCAGGCTTTAATGGGATCACATTTTACACGAGAACTCGAGAAAGAAACAGCCCACCCTCCAAAATCGAGGTGAAATTTTCTTCATCTGCTTTATCTACGTGCTGGCACTAAAAATGTTTAGGCTTTTTCTAATTTCTTCTTGTTTTTTGATGCTGCCTGTCCAGAGGGAAAAAAAGGAAGGCCCATTTATTTGTGTTAATTATTTATTTTTTAAAACTTTTTGTTTGTTTGTTTTAGGCATTTTCTAATTTCTTCCTTTTTTTTTTTTTTTGATGCTGCCTGTCAAGATCAAAACACCCCAACATGCATTTATTTATTTATTTATTTAAACCTTTTTTTTGTGCATTTTCTAATTTCTTCCTGCGTTTTTTTTTTTATGCCTGTTTGCAACAGCCCCCCCCCCCACATTTATTTATTTATTTATCTCTTTGTGTGTTCTTGTTTTTTTGGATTTTTGTTTGTTTGTTTGTTTGTTTGTTTGTTTGTTTTTTAGGAATTTTCTAATCTGTTTCTATGTTTTGATGCTACCTGTCCAGGGCAAACCCCCTCACATTTACTTATTTATTTCCTCATTTATTAAAACATTTTTAGGCATTTTCTAATATCTTTCTCTTTTTTTGATGCTGTCTGTCCAGGAAAAAAACCCACTTTTTTTTTTTTTCTTTTTTTAAATGTATTTAACTATTTATCTATCTGTTTATCTCCCTTTCTGCCTGTTAATTTTTTTTTTTTTTCCTGCATGGCTGCAAAGATAAAATCAGGAAAAGAAAAAAAAAAAAAAAAAAGGCAAAAAGCCCACCAAAAATGACAATATTGACGGGATTGGAGACAGAAACCCCAAGAACGTTGGTTGTAAGAAGCCAGTTTCGGAATTTGGGATGTGCAATATTTGGGATTTGGGAAGTGGAAGATGTGAGTGTCCCCCACCCTGCCCATCTGCCCAGGCCTTCCTAAAGCTCTTCTCGCACCTCGGAGAAAGATCCCGAGGGGCCTTCCCAGCGGAACAAAACCAGCCTGGAAAACGGGATTGGAATAGTCCCGGTGGAGATCGTCAGGACAGGAATGTGTGGAGGGAACTGCTCTGTTTGTTGGGGACAAAAGGAACCCCCCCAACATGCAGGGCCCTGCTAATGAACCCATTAGCTGTGCTGCTGTTAATGAGCGGGGAGCCGGGCTAATTAAATCCTGAGGAGGCAGAGCTGGAGCAGATGGAGCTTGTCAGGATTTTAACGCTCTGCAAACCCTGTTTCCTGCAGGAACAGGACTGATTGTCGTGTCCAGGTTTGTATCTCAGGGGTGGTTTCTGGAGCCCAGCCCAGCGCTGCAGATTTTACCCTGGCACCCCTGAACTCGAGGAGTGGGGAGTTCTTTATGTGGCATGTCTGGATTTTTGGGGGGATTCATGGAATCCTGGAATGGGTTGGGTTGGAAGGAGCTTAAAACCATCCAATCCCACCCCCTGCCATGGGCAGGGACACCTCCCACCAGCCCAGGCTGCTCCAACCTGGCCTTGGACACTTCCAGGGATCCAGGGGCAGCCACAGCTTCCCAATATCCCAACCTGTGCCAGGGCCTGCCCACCCTGCCAGGGAAGAATTTCTTCCTCAGTATTTAGTGGACTTATTTATTCCAAACAGCTTCCCCTGGAGGGTTCCCCAGGGAATACACAAAATCATTCTGATATTGGCAAAAATCTCGGCAGTAACACCATTTTTTCCCAGATGTGAAAGTGCTATGAAATAATTGTGAAAAGGAGCCATCCAATTGTCTCCAGCTTTTTTTTCCAGATGGAGAGAACCAAGGAAACACCAACAACACCCTCGAATGACCCTTGGCCCTCAGGGTCTGGGGTTTGCTGTTGGTCCTCAGGTGGGACTGGCTGTGAATTCCAGGTAAAGTCCCCTCTTTGTGGATGTCAAAGTGTAGGACAGGGATTTCCCTTCAGGAAAAGAGAAAAATCCCTGCCTGGCTGAAGGCACAGAACAGCAGAAGCAGCGATTTTGGGGTAGGAAAATACTAATGCTGGGAATTATATTTTTGGTAAATGTGTGTCCTTTCAGGCTTCTGGTTTTGTCCTGTTTTCAGCTGACAGTCTGAGAGTGCATGAAAATAACCACACTTGGATGGGAAGAAATATCCCAAAGGAATTGCTGGACTGAGGCACTCGGGATGTTTTAATGGATCCTGTCCATGCTCAGGTCTCTGCATTCCAGACCTTTCCCTTTCACCCACACACCTCTACACAGAGCCCAGAAAAAACATGGAAAATATGGAATTTTTGTGCTCAGGGGACTAAACAAGGGACACTGAGGTGTTTTATGAACATTTGAAGGATGTTCCAGACTAAGGGAATGATGTCTGTGTGTGTATCTGTGTAAACAGATAAAGAGGGAAGGGGATGGAATACTGGGAAATGTGGAACTTGGCATAACATCTGTGGAATAAGGGGTGGGTATTGCCCTGGTCTCAGCTGGGATGGGGTTAATCTCTCCTCAGGAGCTGTCCCAGGGCTGTGGTTTGCATTTGGAAGGAGAAGGGTGTTGAGTGTTTGGGTTTATTTGCTAAAAGTTGAGTTTATCCTAAGCCCTAATCAGGGACTTTTGTCCTTGTCTCGTGCTCTGCCAGTGAGGAGGTCCTGGAGACTCTGGGAGAGATGAAATTCCTGAGAGAGCTGAGATTGGAGCTACATGGAGAGATGGCAGAGGTGTGGGAGCCAGGACCTGCACTGAAGGGAAGCAAAGGTATGGGATCTGGGACCTAAACAGAGATGGCAAAGATATGGGATCTGGGACCTAAACTGAGAGATGGCAAAGATTTGGGATCTGGGACCTAAACTGAGAGATGGCAAAGATATGGGATCTGGGACCTAAACTGAGAGATGGCAAAGATATGGGATCAAGGACTTAAACTTAGAGATGGCAAAGATGTGGGATCAAGGACCTACACTTAGAGGAAAGCAAGGATAGGAGATCTAGGACTACACTGAGAGGATGACAAAACCATGGGATTTAGGACCTTTCCAGATGGCAAAGATTTGAGATTCAAGACCTGCACTGAAGAGAAGCAAAGATGTGAGATCTAGGACCTAAAATTAGAGGAAGGCAAAGATGTGGCATCTGGGACCTACACTGAGAGGATGACAAAAATGAGAGATCTGGAACCTCAAGAAGAAGGCAAACCCCACCACCAACACAACTGTCAGTGTAAGATTCTCATCTGGACAGCACTTTGACCCTCTGTCCGTGGCCAACCAGCCCAGAGCACCCCCAGACTGCTAAGGCACAGCAAACCTATAAATCCTCCTTGTTTGGAGGAGAAGCTGAGCCTCTACTGTACCCTTTCCCTGCTTTAATTATTTATTTATTCCCCTTCCACATCTCTTAATTAAATCATGTATTTACATTAAAAAAAAAAAAAAAGCCTTGCCATAATCACCTCTCTGTGCTGAACAAGCCACAGCCTGCACTTCCATTATTACAGGAATGTTCCCTATTATATTTTATTCCCAGCTATTAAAGGTGAAAGAAAAAGCAGAATGAAGGAGCACGTGGCTGCTCCAGGATGGCAGCAGCTTTGCAGGATCCACAAGGTCATTTGCAACTCGCTTAATTAGGGTGTTCTCCCCATTAACAGCTGAAAAGCCGTTCCAAGTAATTTACTGCATGGGCTTTGTTAAGCAGAGCATGAGCTGGAAGGGGGAAAAGCAATTGATGTGCAGGGAAAAATTCCTTTTCCATCCCTGCATCCTTCTTTTCTTCCTTTAGACACATGAAGGTACTTTGGGAAAATGTACAGGGAACTCCAAAAAAAAAAACAAAAAAAAAACAAAAAGGAATATTGAAATGAAGCTGAACAGTGAGACCAGGCTGTACATTTGAACCACTGAAGTTCATCTCCCTTCTCATTCTCAGCTCCAAGGGATAATTTCCTTTGAATGAATGTTGGGTTTTTTTCAGGCATTTCATTTCAGTTGGATGACAAATCGTTTCTCCAGAACCGAAATTGTCTCTGGGAATTCCACCCTCCCTCCTAGTATCAAAGAGGAGCTTGTTGAGATATTTACTTTCAGGTCATTGAGAACTGAAAGAGGATATTTTTATTTTCCAGCCTGGTCACTTCTGCTACACTTGGTTCCCAAAGTCTCCCCGAATTCCCAGGCACAGGCTTTTCCTGCATTCCTTGCAGGAACTGGGGAGAGATTCCTGCCTCCCATGAGCTTGGAATGCAGGTCCCATCCTCACCAGAGGGGCCAGAGACTGATTCCCACCCAGGTGACCTCAATAAATTTACCCAGGGAACTGCAATTAAACTATTTCCACGCTGAACCAAGACTTTGGAACCATCCCAGTAGAAATGACGGGGACATCCAGCAGGAAAATGCCAGAGATTCCTAAATTTGCCTTGTTTTACACAGTGCTGAAGATTAAATGTCTGAATTCCAAAGGAATCAGCTTGGCCACATTATTCCCCTTCTCACTATAAATCACTGTGACACTGGAGAGGGAAGATGTGGAGAAGCCCAAATCCAACTTCCACTAAAGTCAGTGAGTATTGATTTATATATGTTGTAACTTATGTAATTATTATTAAATTATTATAACTTCTATATTTATTTAAGAAAAGAATAATGAGTGGATACAGAATGGAGATTAAAGGCACTCTAATGAGTCATTATTAACCAAATCCTGGCCAACCTGCTGCTTGAAGTTTTACCTCTGGGTGTCTGCAATCATTATTTCTTTTAAGAAGTATAAAAACATTCCAGAACTGTTCCAAAAATGTTCCAAAACCGACCCACTGGTTCTGTTCCCTTTCCTGAGCACCATTCCACGGTGTTTTCCAGTGAGCTGCAGCCCCTCAGGAGTTCCTGGCCCTGACATGGCACAGTGGAGCACTCGTGTTTTCCATGGAGCAGCACGGATTTCCTGCCCCTGGCACCCTGCTGGGGAGCCTGTGGGAATCCTGAGCTCTGCCATCCTGCAGGACCCCCTTTGCCTCTTCCAGCCCCACATGGATGTGACAGGGAACGTGTCCTGCTGCCTGGCACAAGGAATTGCTGTGCCAGGACATCACAATCAGCCACTGGTGCTCCATCCCACATCCAGAGGGGCTCCATGGATGGCTCAGATGGCTTTCCCTAAAATGCTAAAATAGCTGCAGCAGTTGGGAAATGCCGATCCCGCTGGGATTAGTCAGGATATCCTTCCCAAAGCTCTGAAATGGCTTTGCTGGTGTGTCCTGCAACGTTCCCCGGGTGCCACATCTGGACACAAAGCTGCTGCTTAAGGTAGGAATCCTATCTTTGAGGATATTGCCCCAAAACACAGAGCTGTGTGCAAGGGTTTGTGGATCCATCATCATCCACTGGCATGGGGGATGATCCAAGGAGCTGGGATCTAAAGGAGAACCAGTTAATTGGTTAATTGTACAGAACAGGGACAGGAGGAGAGGGAACGGCCTCAGGCTGTGCCAGGGCAGGCTCAGGTGGGACAGCAGCAGGAATTTCTCCCTGGAAAGGGTGGTCAGGCCCTGGCAGGGGCTGCCCAGGGAGGTTTGGAGTGCCCAGCCCTGGAGGTGTCCAAGGCAGGCCTGGAGTGGCACTCAGTGCTCTGGGCTGGGGACAAGGTGGGGATGGACACAGGGGGATCCATGGGCTGGGAGGGCTTTTCCAGCCTCAGGGATTCTGGGATAACATAAGGAAGATAAAAAGGTGGAAAAGAGCTACCAAAGGGGGCTACAAAGATGGTGAGGAGGAGGAGGAGCCATCTGAGGTCACTTGGTTTGTTCAGCTGCAGGAGACTGAGGGCAGAGCTCAGCAGGGTCTGCAGCTCCTCCTGAGGGGCAGCTCCATCTCTGCTCCCTGTGAGCAGGGACAGGACCCTGGAATGGCTGGAGCTGTGCCAGGGCAGGCTCAGGTGGGATCTCAGGACAAGGCTCTTCCCCCAGAGGGTGGTTGGCACTGAACAGGCTCCCCAGGGCAGTGGGCACGGCCCCAAGGCTGCCAGAGCTGCAGGAGGGTTGGGATGATCCTCTGGGACACAGGGTGGGATTGTTGGGGTGCCCTGGGCAGGGCCAGGGGTTGGACTGGATGATCCCTGTGATCCCTCCCAGCTCAGGGTATTCCATGATTCTGTGACAATGTCAACACATCACTTTTGGATTTTCCATTTTCCTGTGATCTCATTCTTCCCAGTGTAAATGTGCTTTGCTGCTCATCAGATTTCTCAGCTTTCTGGGGGAGAAAATGGAGTTTGTTGACAGGTCCTGTGGTCTCAGAGTCCACCCTGTGTGCCCTGAGCAAACAGGGCATGTCCTGCAGCTCCTCTCGCCCCCACAGCACTTCCCTGCCTGTGTGAAGTGTGTTCAAATGCCATTTTCACCTCAAAATCACTGAGCAGACTCTCTATAAATTTTAAAGCCGAGGTTGCTGCCCTTCATACGTGGTTTGCATCAGCACTGTCTCTCCACAGGGAGAATTTTTTTGTAGCACAGTCAGGAAAAGGCTGGAATTGTTGGCCACCACCTGCCCTGGGCAGCCCCAGTGCCATCCCACACGAGGGCAGGGAGAGAAGGAGCACATGGAATTGTGTGCCAGGAACACAGAGCTGACCAGGAATGAGGACATCAGGTTTGCAGACCCCTTGGAATGTTCATTCATGCTTTCTTTGCTTTAGCTCCAGTTCACTGTGACTCTGGAAACTGGACCAGTTTACTGGCAAGAGGGAATTCTCTGCCTCCCAAGGAGCTGTTGGAAGTGGGGTGAGTAAGCTGGGGAAGGGCAGGAGCTCCTCTGTTCCCTTTTTTATCTCCAAGAGGAGACACAGCCCTGTGGGATTTACTGTTCTCAACCAGTACAATGTTTCCTAAACTTCTGGTGTCATACAGGGTACATTTATATTGGACATGGATAACTGAGTGGGGAGGGGAAAGGGAGAGCAGCAAGCACAGGGAATTTCCTGCCCTGCCATCCTCAAATAGCAAAGCTCCTCCATGTGTCAATGGCTGGAGCAGGGAGAGCAGCAGGAGCCCCTTTGGACTCTGCCCCAGCTCTGTGCTGTGGTAAATCTGGATTTCTGCCAGGGTTCAGATTTATGGACCAAAAAAAAAATAAAAATCAATTTCTAGACTCAGCCACCCCAAACCCCTGCTGTGGTTGTTCTGCACCTGAGATGAGTGAGCAGAACATGAGGCAGCTCCTGGCTGGAGGTTCCTTGGGCTCTGCCCCGGGGTGTAAAGAACCGAATCAGTCAAAGAAGTGCTGAAGGTTCATGGGCAGAAAAGCTCTGGGTTGTTACCTGGGGACCAGCACAGGCAGCCAGAGCCCCTCTGTGCCCACTAAACCATGTCATGAAGTGCCACATCCATTTATTCTTTCAGGTTGTTCAGAGGGAGAGGAAAGTGCCTTAATTTCTGTGCTGCTGTATTTCACTCATTATATTTATTTTTTTAATACTGGGCTCATTTATTACAAATGCTTCTTGTGCCTTGAGGTCGATTTTCTCAGCAGTTCATCCTCCCTGGAACTGCTTTGCTTTGCTTCCCTCGCTGCCAGCCCAAAACCTGGCCCTCCTGAATCGCTGCTTTTTATTGTGTTGGGGGTTTTATTATTATTTTATTGTTTTATTTATTTTTTATTATCACTTTTAGCTCCGGTTTCTCTGAGTGCCTCAGTGGTTTGGGAGAGTTCCCGAGGCTCTGAGTCCTCGTTCAGCTCTGAGCTGAAAAGGGGCATTTATGTCTTGGCACAATCCTCATTTCCCGCCCATATTCTTTGAGTGCAGCATCTCCAGGAGGAAAAAAAATGTACTTCTTAGATGGCCAGTCAAGAATTACAGCTCCCTGCCTTACCTGAGTGCTCTCTTTGTGCTGCTCTGTGTTTATTCCTTGCTGTGGAGGATGGATGGAGCAGCCACTCAGCCAGTAAAACACTCACCACAGCAAACTGCAATCTTCTCCTGAGCTCCTGCAGTGTTCCACATCCAGCCCCAGCAATCCCTGCCTCCAGGTGACAGATCTCCCCTGGGGGAGCTGCAGAGCTGCATCAGCTCACAGGGAGCTTCCAGGGCAAATTCAGCCCATCCTGCCCAAAACAAGCATTGCAAGAACGGCTCTGCTGTTCCTAAATGCGGGAAATGTCTCCAATCCATCAGTCTGCCCTCTGTGTTATTCAAAACAAAGCCTGAGGGAAGTGGTTAGAGGGGTTGGTTCCCTCCTTGCAGCAGGAGTAGTTACAATTTCATTCTATTTTTAGTCAACTGGAGGTAAAGGGGTGAAGTTGAGCTCAGTACAGACAATCAGGGAATGGTTTAGGCTGGAAAAGCCCTCTGAGATCGAGTCCAACCATCCCAGCACTGCCCAGGCCACCCCTGCCCCCTGTCCCCAAGGGCCACATCCACAGGGCTTGGAAATCCCCCCAGGGATGGGGATCCACCCCTGCCCTGGGCAGCTGTGCCAGGGCTGGACAACCCTTTTGGTGGGGAAATTTTCCCTGCTATCCAATCTCAACCTCCCCTGGTACAATTTGAGGCCATTTCCTCTTGTCCTACCAGGAATGACCCCTGGTACTGCAGCACCTCCCCAGATTACCAAATAGAGATGTATTTTTAGACAAGAAAAATAAGAAAGAAGATGTATTTTTAGATAAGAAAAGATCTGTGGGGAAAAAAAAACAAACACGTTTTTTTTCTTTTTGTGGGATAATTTGTCAAATCTCCACAGATGCCAGTTCACTGGTTGCCCTGGGGGCTTCACTCAGAACTGGCTATTCCCCTCCCCAAATTGCAGGCTCCTGAGCCCTGGCCATCTGCTCCCTGGAGGTTTGGGCTGCCCCAACCACCCTGCTCAGCTTCCTGCACAGGTCACGGTGCTGGAGGTGCTGCTGGTTGGGCTGGGAGCAGAGTACATCAAGAAGGTATGTTTGCATTTCAAACATGGGTTTAAATATCTGTTTATTAAAAACA
Source organism: Pyrocephalus nanus (assembly GCA_038380795.1). Taxonomy (NCBI): domain Eukaryota; kingdom Metazoa; phylum Chordata; class Aves; order Passeriformes; family Tyrannidae; genus Pyrocephalus; species Pyrocephalus nanus. The sequence continues at coordinate 62,936,771 of CM076265.1, read as the reverse complement.
AACCCCTTTAAAAACAGTTGGTAGCTAACCTGTGGAAGTTGTCATTGGAATAGCCTGGGTTAGTTTGGAGAGCAGAGCCCAATTAACTGGTTTTTCTCATTTAATTATGTCGGGTTCTCTCCTGAGCTATCCAGCAGCAAAAAAAAAAAAAAAAAAAAAAAAATAGTTGCAGAAAGACATATAAATTATTAAAAAATATATATCATTTTGTCTGACTTAATTTTAGACTTGGTTGATCTGAGGTTGAACAAGGAGGTTTAGTCTGTTGTAACTTGAATTACGGAGTGCAACAAGAACGGTGCTGGTGTCGGGCTGTGCTTTGTGCCAGCGAGGTTTTCATGTCAAATTAAAGCTCTTCCTGTTCTCCCAGAGCCTTAGCTGTGCTGGCAGGTCCTGCACAGCAGCACCAACACGATTCCTGAATGTCACCTGGCAGAACATCATCCCTGTGGGAATTGCTCTGGAATAAAAATAGGCTCAGGCTTGTTCTCCTGCACCTGCTGTTTCCAAGATGGAAACACCTAGGGAAGCAGTTTAGAGGGGCAGAATAGTTTTTAATTAAAGAAATATTTTTGTTTTTGGAAGACTGGAGCACAGCTGAGCTTTGAAGCAGAGGAGAAACACGTCTTAGTGTCACTGATGTCTCCAGTCTGGCAGGATGAGTGTGCAGGGAAGGGGATTCTGTTTTAAACACCTCAGAGATCCATCAGGAACCCAAAATTCTCCACTCAATTTAGAACAAACTAATTCAAGGCAGCAGCACCTTTCGGGCCTTTTTAATAAATGTTTCCATAATTTATAGACTTTTTTAATATCTATATCAAAATTGTCAAAGGTTTCAAAGCTCTATTTTCTTCTGTAAATTATTTCTCCACACATTGTGAGACTTTTTCTGCAACTAGATGAGACTCATTTTGGTCTTACCCCAACCTTTTTGTAGCTCCCCAGGTTTTGTCTCATCCCTGGAAGTGTCCAAGGCCAGGTTGGACAGGGCTTGGAGCACCCTGGAATAGTGGAAGGTGTCCCTGCCCAGGGCAGGGGTGGCACTGGATGGGCTTTGAGGTCACTTCCAACCCAACCCATTCTTGGATTCTGTAATAAGCAGGTAAATAGGAAAATAAATTAATTATTTCAGTTTATTGAAATGCTACTTTCAATCTGCTCCAGACAGCTATGTGGTGGATTCTCTTCCATAGCTTTGTGTGTGCTCTGTGCAAAACCAGACAGCTTTTAAATCCCCCATTTTTCTCAGGAGACACAGCCCTGTGCTGCTCAGGGCCAGCTCAGCTATTTTTACAGGGACATTCTCCCTTTTTTATTCAGCTCCGTAAAAATAATGGCAAGCATTTGCAAAAATTAAAAAAAAAAAAATTAAAAATCACATTTTTTTAACTGAAACATTTCCAGCCTTTACTTTTGCCCAGTTCCACCCTCAGGCTGGCAAGGTTTGGGTGGTGGCCACTGCTGGGACAGCTCAGGGCCACCATCCTGGGAGTGGGGACAGGGAATGTCTGAGGGTGGGAAGGCACCAGAGGGTCCCCTTAGCGCTGGAGCTCTTTGGCTCAGCACGATCAATAACACTTATTTGCAAGTGTTTAGAGTAGATTATTTGCATCTTTGAAGGTAATGAAAAACCTACTGAATTTTAATTAGCATTTTCTGGCTCTTCTGGGAGAGCTCCGGCTTCAGTCCGTGGATACTCCCAGTACATTCCAGGCAAAATGCAGGATGATTTTGGGTGTTCTGCCATTACAGAACCCCCTCCAAACACAGATTTCCATAAACTCCCCACTGCCACGAGTCATTACAGGAGCATAATAACGGGTCTATTGTGCTCTAAATTGTTTTGTCGTTTTACATTCCCGGTAACTGCTGAGAAGAAAAATGAAATAAATAAAATGACCAATTTTCTTCTATGAAACCAAACATCGGCTGTGAAAATGATTTTTTTTTCCCCCCCTCCTCCTGCACGTTTAGATAAATAGATCAGCTTTCTACTACAGGCTCCAGAATAAATAATTGTACTAAATATCCCTGTAAATGTTTTCCATAGAAAAATACACAATGGGAAATCACAGAATGCTGGAAGTCAGAGTGGTCACACAACGAGGGATTGCTTTTCATCCGAGGGAAATGGATGTGCCCTGAACAGGCTTTTCAGGTGAGAAAGGGAGGGTGGAATAAAACAGAGAGATTTTAAAGGAGATCTGAATAAACCCCTCAGCAGGGTGGTTGTGTTGATGGAAAATTGAAATGGCTCCATTGCATCGAGTGGTGTTCATGTTCAGGCAGAGCTGAGATTCCTTAACTGGCATTTCCCTCTCTTAATCCATTTATATCTTTAACTGGTTTGTTTTGTGTTTTTTTTGGACTCCTCCTGGCACTTGCCTCTCTCTGCTCCATTTCAGTCCTGTCCTGCTCCAGAGAAGGGCTGGAATTCCATGAACATCCTGGTAAATATGCTGGGGATAAAGTGGCCATGGGTGTGTGAGAGAGAAGGGGTCTGGGTGATTGCAGCTGGTTTTTTGGGTGCTCAGGAGCTGCTGAGACATTCCAGGGAGCAGGAATGACGTGCTGGCACCCCACTATGTGCCTGACTGATGCTTCTTCCCTGGAAAGCTCCTTTGGAACTAATCCCGACCTGGATTTGTGTCCCCAAAAGCAGCAGCCAGGACATGTTGCTGTTTCACCCCCAGCCCCTCAACGTGGCTCCTTTCCAAGGCAGGGATTCAATCCCTGGCTGATGGACAAGCACTTGGATTCCAGGCTTGGACCTCTGGGCTGGGGATCAGCAGAAACTGCCTCATTTTGGCACCCTGGCAACCAAATGAGCCCAGGCTGGTACCTCACACCCCAAAATATTGGTGCTAAACCCCTCTCCATCCCCCAGGAGGGAACTGGATGGGCAGGAATCACAGCAAATGTTCCACTGCAGCCTCATAATCCTTTTTTTTTTTCCTTTAGAGCAACGTGCCCAAGAATTTGGAAGGAGCACTAAGGAGTAATAAACCTTTTTGCATTTTGCCAGGTACATCTTGCCCCGAGCCCAGTTCTCAGTGATCAGCACAAAAACTGCCTCAGTCTGACATGGCAAATAGAGCAAAACAACCCCCAGACAAAGGAAAGCAGCTTTGTTCCCGAGCTGGAATCATCTGGTGCCTCTCCTTGGAAATGCTGAGTTCAGGGAAACTCCGGCTCCTGAAAGCAGGGGAAATGTGCAATAAATAATTAAATTCCAGCTTTATTGTCAAGGCGGGTTTCCCAAAATAGACCTGTTTTCAGGCAGGATTATCCATGCTCACAGGAGGGGGGTCCTGAGGGGTGAATTGAAAATGCTGGTTTGGAATTGGCTTCAACAGCTTATTGCTGGAAACAGGGAGATCATGGACTCATGGAACGTTCTGAGTGGGAAGGATCCCCAAGGATCATCCAGTCCAACCCCTGGCCCTGCCCAGGACACCCCAACAATCCCCTGTGCAGGGGAGGAGCAGATTTTTCCCATTCCTGGTGCATCCTGCTCCATCTGCTCCGGTCTCTGTGGTGCCTTTCAAGGGGAGCACGACTGGGAAGTGCTAAAGCTGTGCCCTGATTCCTGAGTTATCCACTCCCCAGAGCTGGAATGTGACTGTCTGCCGGGTCACAAAGTGCCATCAACCCCTGATTTCTGCAGTGCCCTTGTCTGGTGCCACCCCCTGCTCAGCCCCACGTGCTGCCTGTGGGCTCTGCTGATGAGGAACCCCAAGCAATCCCTCGGGAAGGCTGGGAGCTTCCAGGAATGGAATTCCTCTCTTCAAGAAATGAAACAGCCAGATGAAGTATTGTTCTTTTACAGCATTCCTTGCCTAAAAAAGATCAGTGATGCTCCAGTGCAGGGGTGGGAGTTAAAACTGCAGCAGCAAGACACGAAATAATTCAGTGAATTAAATTTGGAGGAGGTTTTTGGATAAATTTTAAGGCAATTCTGTGAAGGCTGAAGATGCCCAGTTACTCTGATCCATCATGGAAAAGATTGTCCAGGTGGGTTTCACAAGGAACTTGCACAAAAGGAGAACCTAAAGAAACCCCCAAAATATTATTGCAGTGTTGCCTTTGCTACTGCAGGGACTCCATGGCAGGAGCCTGGAGGGGATTTGTGCCAGAATTTAGACCACAACTGAAGGCATCTGAGAACTGCCAAGAATGTGTCCAGGGTGTATTTTTTACATTAGTTTCTGTGTATCCAAACATTCATTTCCAGCTCTGCCTGGAAGCAATTCTGCCCAGCTCCCCAAAGAATCTGAGTAATAAAATCAGGTGTTCATAAACCCTTCCCATGCAAATTCAGCTCCAAATTAAAATAACTTCTGCACAATCTTGTAATGGATCTGTAATTTATTTTTTTTCCCCCTACTTGCTGTTCCCCAAGTTTTCTCTTCGAGGAGGAAAGTCTGGGATGAACCCTCTGGGGTGCTCTGGCTGTGAAAAGGTCATCAGTCACCCCCAGTGACAGCTCAGGTTTGGCTTCTTGGAAATACTTTGGGGAGCAAAGCTCAGTTTAGGAGGAGCTCCACAGGTTTGTGGCCTCCACCTCCTTGAGTGAAAACAAGCTGGGAAGGGGGGAAGGGAAGAAAGAGGTAATTTGTAGAGATAATCCTGGCTCAAAATGCCATTTCAGGGGTTAAACCTGTGGTGGGTTTAGCACCATTTCAGCTCTGGTTGCCTGTGGGTGTATTAACAGTGATACTGCTGGAATATATTAAATTAACCTTTTCTTTCTGTGGAATCATGGAATGGTTTGGGTTGGATGTTAAAGATCATCTCCTCCATGAAGGGACACCTCCTGCTGGACCAGGTTCCTTTTCTGCTCATCACTGTACAGTACTGCAGGTTTTCCTGGTTTTCTTTTATTCTTCCTTATCCCTAAAATAGGTGTCTCTGCTGTGCTTTGGGTTCAACTCGAGGGACAGCAACAAACTTTTATTTTTGATTTTTTTTTTTCCCCATCACTGAAGGTTCCTGAGCAGAAAGAGCTTTCCTGTTCCTAAAGAGCACAAGTGTTCAACAATGACACAGGATTATTTTGTTATAATTGTCCAAGAGTTTCCTTGCATCTCCACACCAGGTGGGAAATCCAATATTCCTGACTCTTCTCGTTACCTGGCACAGCTTTTGTGTCCTCGAGGGCGTGATCAGAGCTGGGGAAAAACAAACCACCTGTAATGAGTTACCAGAGAAAATTAACGTTTGCAAAATCAGTTCCCTTGGATGTGCTGAGAAAGAAAACTCAAGTTCCATTCTCATTTTCATTTGAAGCATTTAAGAAATAGCTTCTTCACTTTTATTTTCTATGATTTGGCTTTTTTTCTCCCTCTGTGTTTATTTTTTTTCCCTGTTCAATTTTTCTCTCTTTTCTCGCTTTTGCTTCTTTTTATCCCGTAAGAATGGAAAATAAATGCAAAACATAGAATTGAAACCAAGCTTTTTTAAAGTTTCATTTTTTTAATGAAACACTTCATAAATTAAAACAAACAAACAAACAAACAAAAATACACACACACACAAAAAAAACCCAAAAAAACCCAACAACAACAAAAAAAACACCAAAAAAACCCCACAAAAAAACCCCAAACAAAACAAAACAAAACAACACAAAAAAAACCACAAAACAACAACCAAAAAAACAAACAAAAACCAACCAAACAAAAAAAAACAAAAACAAACAAAACCAACAACAACAACAAAAAAAAAAAACTTCTGGAAGACCTGGCCTTTAATGCTTATTCCAGCCCTTTTCTATCTCTGCCACTTTTAGGGATTACGCTGTCAGAGAGGTCTCAACCCCTGGAAGGGTTTAAAAAACGTGTGGATGTGGCACTTTGGGACATGATTTAATGGTGCTGGGTGGATGGTTGGGTTGATGCCTTTCCAGGTGTTTTCCAGCCTCCATGATCCCAGGATTTCATGGCTCTGTGTCCCCCCTTCTCCTGATCCTTTGCTTCCCCCCCGAGTTCCTTCCCCCAGCTTGGTTTTACAGGGAACCCCTCAGGTTCTTTTCCCTGACTCTGACACAACCTTTCAGTAAAACTAGAAATAAATCCAAGCCTAAAGTGGCCAGTGCAGCCTTAGGATAAAGCAGGGATTAATTGTTATATTTGTTTATTTATTATAATTAGTGGATGTGCCATGACCAGTGTCTGCTCACGATGACCATGGAGGGACATGCAGGTTTGAGTGATATCCTGGTCCCATTTACACACAAATCTCCCTGGAAATCAGAACCTCACCTCTCTGTCTGAGGTGTTTTCACCCTCACCATTCCCACTGTCCTGCCTCCAGTGAAACCCAGCACTGACTCCCAGCAGCTTCCAAAGGAATGGATGTTTTCCCACCTCCCTGAGCTCCCAGGTCCCAGCCCAGCCTTTGGTTCCCGATGGAACCCCCTGGAACATCAGATATTGGGCCTCTTGCATTTTGGCAGCAGCCACAGAAGAAGTTAATTTTGGTTTATTTAAGTTTATTATCTGGGGCAAAAATCTCTAAAATTAGATTTACCCTGATGTTGTTGACCCCTCCCCATCCACACTGCCCCTCAGCAGGGTTGTCCCATTTCCCAGGGAAAAAACAGCTTGGGTTTTTTTTTTCCTGGGACAACAAACTCCACAAATCCATGGCTGATTGAAATGGGGAAAGCTGCTTTTCCCCCTAAATCGTGGCAGTGTTTTCTGAGCACCAGATTGATCAGCCCCATAACGTGTCGAGTCGTTACGACACATTTTCCTTGTTTACTTTGTAGCTCTAATTAAGGATTAAAGCAAAATTATGATTCAGAGCCCAATAAATACAACTTGAATTACATACCCTTAATTTTAATCCACTTTTACCCATAGGCTGAATGTAAGAAACGCAGCAAAACAATTATTCCAATTAAAAGGAACAATTTGGTGTGGAGCTCATTTCCATTTCAGTCCTGTCTCAGATCCATCACAGCCTCTCACCAGCCTGTCCATGAAGGGAGGAAATCAAAGTGGGTAAATTGAATTACAGATTAGGATCTTGTTGACAAACACTGGAGAGACAGACACTGATGGGAACAAGGACGAAAAAAAAGCTGTGACAGACTCGGGGGTGAGACGAGATGAGCTCCAAAAGCTCCTGGCAGGTTATAAAACCTGGAAATAGTTCCTGTTTCCCAAATCTTTTTATAAATAAAACCAGTCCCTTGTTAATGAGATAAAAAAAAAAAAAAAAAGAACAATTTTAAACTCCTGAAATTTGCTCTGAGGTTTTGCATTAAAAGATTCCTCCAAACACAGGTGCAGATGCCCTTAAAGAGCTGTCAGGGTGCAGGTTTTCTGGGTTTATGAGAGATGACATTAACTGATAGAGAAAAGGCTCTCAGCTGAGGAGCAGAGGGAAGAAATGCTGAGGTTGTTTTCAATAAAAATCCTTTCAATTCATAGGGCATCACATTACATTTCAATGGATGCCTGTGCAAAGCCTGACACAAGTGGATTTCCTGCTCTGCAGTGATTTGCAAGTGCTGCTGTAATAAAAAGGGAATAAAACCCCTGCATTTTTAATATAAATAGAAAATTATTACCTTTTAGCTGGTTGGTTTTTTTTTTTGCTTGATTTGAGTGCACACTTTTACTTAAAACATTGCAGAAAAGCTTCCTAACCTGTTTAATTATTCAGGAGCCAATTCCATAAATATATTATGGAATATATATATATATTTATATATATACACACACTACAGTGCTTTTCCTCAACATCTGGAGTGAGTCCCCTGCTAGGAACGGGGTCAATGGAAAGAACTTTTCCACCCCAATTCTTCAAACCCAAACCAGTGGTGATCTCTTAAAAAACACTTTTATTTTTTCTTTGTTTTTTTTTTTTTTTTAATGGATCTAACAGTGGGTCAGAGGGGTAAGAATATGCAACACAAGCAGTTCCAGCTTTATTCAGCCACATTTGTCAGGAATATCTGCTGCAGGCTGTAAAATCCTCTTATTTACTCTCTGTCATTCCCAAGGAGCTGAGTTTCCACTCATCATTCTCTGCTGTTTCCCTTTCACACCTCGGGGATGTTGATGAGACAAATAATTCACATTTCCAGCTGCAGGACACGGTGCCTGGAGGGATTTAATTCCCAGAAATAACCCCAAAGCTGCTTCTTTGGGCAGCATTTGCAGTTAATTCCCTTCCTGGGGAGAGCTGGGATCCATCACCTTTGGGATGTTTTATCACCAGGATCAGGATGGATCTAACCCAGAAAAACGAGATGTTTGTTTTCCTTTTCCAGGCTTTTTATTTTTTCATGGAGAAGCGTCTTCAAAAGTTGGGTTTGCCAAAGTGCTCCAAGGAGAGGAGTCACCACACACAATTCCATCCTGTCCTGCTGCAGTGAGAGTCTGAAAATACCAGGGAAGACATGGAATCCTGAAATGGTTTGGGCTGGAAGGGTAATTCACAGATAAGCTGAAGTGGTGCTGTTATTTATGTTGGGTTGTTTTTTTTTTGTGCCACCAGACAAAATCCCACTGGACACTATTTGTCCATGTTAGGGATGAACCTCTGGAAAACCCTCTGTGTCCTGCCAACATTTTTTTTCCCTTGTCATGCAGTAAGTTTTCCCTGGACCATATTCCTTCATTTTCCCTGCTCATGCAAGGCAGGGTCCAAAGCCTGGTGAAATTAAAATATAAAATGTTCCTGCCTCTGCCCCCCCACATTGATCCCACTGCAATGCCATGGACAGGAATGGGATCAGCGTGGCATGATGGGTCATGTTGGATCTTCTTTCCTTCCTTGACATCTCATTGACCTTCCCACTCCCAAAAATTACCTGCCAGACAGTTGGACTCAGGTGGGGGTTGGTCTCTTCTTCCAACTTCTGTCCTGCCTTTAACCAGTGCTTGTTTACTTCTTTTGTTTTTCTTCTGGTTATCCTTTATATTTTATTTTATCTGCTTTATTCCTTGAATTTTATTTGCTTTATTCCTTGAATTTTATTTGCTTTTATTTGCTTTACTCTTGGAGTTTTGTTTGATGACAGGGTTGGCACCCAATGCTGATGCTGAGCCATGAAGGCAAAATCCCTTTTTGGGTGTTTTCCTGCTCAGGGAGTGATTTGGACACCACACAAAGCCAGAGGGCAGAAAAATCCCACATTTTCTCGTTCTGAGAGAGGCCCTTTATTTATGGGACACTCTGGTCATGGATGTGCCGGGTGAAGAAATCTGTAGTGCTTCAAGCAACAATGATCCATCTATTTTCTATTTTTGCCACCTGTTTATTTCTTCAAAGTTGGGTGGAGTGATCAGGAAAAGCTACAAATTCCAGACACAGACACCTGGATTTAGGAGGCCTAAAAAAGAATGAGGAACTTCCTACAGAAAGAGAGGGAAAAGCACATTTTTTCTGGTTTGGCTGCTTGGTTCTCCTTTTCAGTGTCTCTGCTGAAGTCATCATCTGGCTGAATGAACTGGATGGTTTTATGCCCTTCCTTTTGATTTGAAAATAAATCTAAAGCAAGTAAAAAAAAAAAAAAAATATATATATTTTTTAATAAACCCCCTCCTCGTTCCTGTTTTATTTATGAGCTCTGCAATTCCTGCTGATCCACGGGCCTGTCTGCAGCCCCAGCCACATTTAGTCTCTTCAGCACATATAAAATCAGCAGCCTGGCATTAAAACAGTTTTGCTGAGTCCCGCTGAAAGTTGCCTAAAAATTCAGCTTTTATTCCAGGGGTTTCCTCGGGGAATTTGAAGCAGGAAAGGAAAGATGCAGAAATACCCCGAGCACACGATTGTTACCTGCAGTGAGAGCTCTGAGAGTGTTAACCTTTAGCTGCCTGATCTGTTTATTGACCATTGCTCCCTGGGTGTGCTGGCTGGGAGATGGAAAGCTCTGGACACTCCCCCTGCTGCTCTGGGAAGAGGAGGAGATGGTGAAAGAGATGAATTCCCTGTTTCCAACCTCCATATCCACTCCAGCTCTCCCAAGCACTTGGAGATAAACCTGTTTTGGGGGATGCTTTGTCATCCTGCTGAAAAGGGAGTCCTAAATCTTGCCATTCCCGGAATTTCAAGGATGGACTGCTCTTCCCCAGGCAGGGAAAACCCAAACTGGAGCATTTTGGGGCACAGAGGGAGCTGAGGTGGCTGCTTGGAGTCCCACAGCCCTTTGAGGAGGAGAAGAACTTGGAAGAAGGAGCTCAAGTGTCTCAGCTGGGACTCAGTAGGAGCAGGAATTCCATCCCAGGAATTCCATCCCAGGAATTCCATCCCTGTGTCTATTAAGGAATATCCACACTTTCCTGGCCTGGAATTGCCCTCTGCAGCCCCTCAGCACGTGCAGAGAGCAGATGATCTACCAACAACCACCAAGGGCAAACCCTGTTTTCCAGCAGAGAATGTCAAACCCTTTGGTGATGGTTTGATCAGGATCAGTGCCTGGAATTGGGTTGTCACAATAATTTCCTGGGATTAGAAGCTGGTTGTTTTTTTTTTTTTGTTTTTTTTTTTTTTTTTTTGGTTTTTTTTTGTTTGTTTGTTTGTTTTTTTGTTTTTTTTTTCAGGAGAACAGAGATATCTCTCAAACAATCCAGATCCCCAAGCTGTGACATCCCATTGCAGTCAACAAACTGTCCCCCTTGCAGTTTGTGGGGGCACTGCATGTTCTTTAATAGTAAAAATTCCATAGAATTTAGGATTCTAATAAACAGCCTGTTGTAGATACATCTCAATGCACGTTTCTCACACTCTTTTCTAACAGGGTTATTCAGTTTTAGAATAAAAGAATGGTAGAATCACTGAGGTTGGAAAAGACCTCCAGTCAAGGGTGGAAAATACCTTCAAGATCCTCAAGTCCAATCCTTCCCCAATCAGATCACACAACAACACAACCAAAGCTCTTTTCCACGAAACCAGACTCTTGTCTAAACATCTCTTAATTCTTTCCCTTTTTTTGACCTATATTACTGGTCTTGTGGGAAAAAAACCTCAACACTATTTTTATATCCACCCCTGCCCTCTGGCAGTGGGAAGCCATTCCCTGTGTCCTGTCCCTCCATCCCTTGTCCAAAATCTCTCTCCATCTTTCCTGTAGCTCCTTCAGGTGCATCTTGTTGTAAGTATTGAGACAAGGCTGGAACACCCCAAACTAATGAACCATTAAGTGTTAACTCAGCTTTGCTTCAAAGAAAAATATTTGCTCCCAACCCTCCCCACTCCTGTCCTTTGGGATGGTGGAATCTTTTCATCTGAGCTCTTTGATTTCAGCAGCTCTTGCTGACAAAGACAAAGCTCTCATTCCATCTCCAACAGCAAAAGGACATCTGTGGGATGCAGCTGCGTTTTCCATGGAATCCACATCCCACAAAGTTCATTTTTTAAGAGGTTCTACCACTGCCCACCAGCCACTGCCTCATCCTTGTTCCCAGTTGGGAGGGACTTTGGACAAGGGGGAATGGCTTCCCAGGGCCATTCCTAACATGGACAAATATTTTCCAGTGGGATTTTGTCTGGTGGCACAAAAAACCCTCCAGAAAAAACAGCACCACTTTGGTTTATCTGTGAAGTACCCAAGCACCAAGACTTTGGGATAAGGGATGGAGGGACAGGACACAGGGAATGGCTTCCAGTGCCAGAGGGCAGGGAGAGATGGGATATTGGGAAGGAATTGCTGGCTGGGAGGGTGGGCAGGCCCTGGCACAGGTTGGGCAGAGAAGCTGTGGCTGCCCCTGGATCCCTGGAAGTGTCCAAGGCCAGGTTGGAGCACCCTGGGCTGGTGGGAGGTATCCAGCGTTAGCACTGGATGATCTTTAATGTTCCAGCCCAGCCCTCTCCATGGTTCTGCAGTTCCCTGACCCTGGCAGGGATAACCATTCCAAAGATCACTCTGAGCCTTGGAACTGCAGCTTTGATGATCCATCTGGGTCCTCTGGAGCCCGTTTTGTCCAAGGCTCTCCAAGTCCCCGAGCTTTGGTGGCCGGGGTGTCCCTGTCCCAGTCACCCTGCAGGTGTAAATGCTCTTCCAGGGATTTGCAGCTCCCTGAGTCTCTCCCACTGGCACTTTTTTCCCGTGCTTTCCAACACCTCCCGCAGAGCTGGAAGGTTTCATAGCCCGGTGTCAGCCCTGACAAATGTGCTGCCTGAGTGGAGCACTCAAAGCAGAAATGAGAAATGATGACTCCAGGAGCACCTTGATGAATTCAGAGGGAATCAGAGCTCCCTTTCTGTCCAGGCAGGCAGTGAAAGGAATTAATGGGAAGGTTGTTGGAATGATAATAGTCTGTTAAAGCATATGTTACAAGGAGCTTATAATGTTCCCGCTTTGTTGGAAGTGATTATTTTTCATTTAGCAGATCTGAACAGCCAAATAACTCGGATCTTTGCTCATTCCATCCCTCAGCACCAAATTACAGCACAGAGAGGGAAGTTTTCCTAAGGGCAGAAAGAAAATAGAGCAATATATTAAACCCCAGTTGTAAGTAATCGTGTGTTTTCCTAAATAGTGCCTTTTAAAATTGCATTTCCTCAAATCCTTGAATTATGCAGGATATTGGAAACATTAAAGCAGCCACAACTTACACGCTCTGAACAAATATCTGCCCTTTTATTGGCAATCAGTCTTGCCATCAGAGGGACAAAATAGACAATTACAAACATTTTAGAGTGGAATTTACAGGTCTGAGCTGGGATACAGTAGGGATGGGTTATTAATTATTAGGAACCATCAGTTTGCACAGGATGCCACCACATATTAATTGGTTTTTATGGGTTTGTGGTACCACAGATTGTATTATATTGAAGCTTTTATCATTTGTTTTCTTGGGAGGAGAGGCACTTCCTCATCTCTCCCTTTGGGATTTGAGATCTTTCACGTGATAAATTTGGTTTTAATCACAGAGTTATGGGTCAGGCTGGAAGGGCCCACAGTGTCCCACCTGGTGTCCCATCTCACCCCTTTTCCTGTGCTTGTATCCAGCTCCTCACCAGAGCTGATCCCTGGTAATTCCCATCTGGTGTTCCCAGGCCAAGCAGGTGGGATGGGCCCTTCCTGATGTCCCTCAGCTCCAGGAGGATGAAAGTTTCTTTGAGGACCAAAAGGGAAGGAGCAGCAGCAGCCAAGGGGGAGAAGGAAGGAATGGCACAAAGGAAATGCTACAATTTTCCATAATTTTCAAGGAAATAAGGTTTTAAGACTTGCCACGTTTTTGCAGTTACATCTCTGAGTAAATTTTGTATTAGTAGTTTAAAATACCCCCTTGGTTTGAGGAGAAGGAGCAGGTATTACCCATGGATTTTTTTATCTTGAGCCTGAATGAATAATTTCTGTGTTAGGAGTGTTCCCTTTTCATTAACAGGAACACCACAGACTGATATTATCTTCCTGCTGTACCAAATTAACATGGAATACACGGGATTAAATTAATCAGGGATCCAGCTATTACCACATATATTAAAAACAAAGTTTAAATGGTATGAAAATCCACCTAAACTACGATTTCCTCACCCAAGAAGCTGAAACCCTCTGGTTTCACTGCAGTGAACATTTCAATCTGCTGTCAGCTGGGGGAAGCCACCAGCAGAGGGGCAGTTTTCACTCTCCATGTTCCAGGAGAAATCAGATCCACTTTCCTAAATTACCACCTCCATAAAATGCACTGGGAGAAAAAAAAAACCCACACCAGTTTTTCCCTGGTGCAGAGCAGCACAAATTTCACTTAAACACTACAAAACCCTGTCTTAGGCATCAATTCCCATTGTCTGTCCTGGATGCTCCCTCCTTTCCAGGATGGGCCAATTTAGCTACAAAAAAAAAAAAAAAAAAAAAAAAAAAAAAAAAAAAAAAGGAAAAAAAGGGGAAAAAAAAGGAAAGAAAGGAAAAAAATTCTTATTTTTTTTTCCCTCATGCCAAAGCTTTCAGCTCCATTACAGTGGCATTTTAACAGATGAATGCCTGCAGGATAGGAGGCACATTCATCCTTTAAATGTTAAAACACACAACCCAAATTATATTGTACATAATAACCCCTCCAGCACCTCCTGAGAGTTCAAATGCAGAGAAAATCTATGCAAAAAATAACTTTAAAAAAAAACAAAACAACACAGCTAATATTGCTGTGACTCACAAGCAATACTCTTGGTTAAATTATATTTTAATATCATTTACTGTTGATACAAGAGGGATCAACTTTTTCCCGAGCTTGAATCTTTGGAGAATTGACTTCCAGAACCTGCCCAGGAGAAGAGAATTCCTTTGGTTAATGTGTTTATTGGATGGCTTCTTATTCTGGATGGGGTTGTAAGAAGCCAAAGGAAGTTCTAAAGATAAACCTCAGCACTGGCACGAGGGGGAAAGGGAAAAGCAGGAGCAAAGCCACAGAAAACAGGCAGGAATTAGGAGAAAAAGCTGGAAAAGACACAAGACAAAGTAGCACCAAAATCCTGAAATAATGAGAGTCAGAAAAATGTCATTTTGTGAGCAAGAACAAACAATAAATAAGAAAAAGGCTTAAACACTTTCTTAGTGTTCATGGGAAAATACATGAATACTAATTGAGTTCTCCTGAGAATTAATATTAATTAACGTGGGCAATGACAACACAGGATCAGTGCCACATTATTTATCTGTATTTATAATTATATATACAGGTAAATTTTATTTATCTTTATCTGAGATACGTTTGAAAGACCAGCAGCTGAGTCACTCTGACTTCAGTTATCATATTTTGGGGCGTATTTATCTTATTTTGGGGCATGGGAAATGTGCCTGGGACTCAGTGCTCCTCAATATTTCCCTTAGGAGTCAGATGATGGAGCAGAGCCTGGCACAGACCAACACGTGGCAGTGAAAGCATGGTTAGTGATGGCATAAAGAATTATCTTTATGTTTGACAAAAAACATCCTGGGAGTTACCCAGAAGCTTTTTTTGATCCCGTGTCAGGGTGGGGGAGATGGCAAAGTGATCCCTGAGGTCCGTTTGAAATGTGCTTTTAATGACTTCATAGCTCTGGAAATCTGATAATTTATTAAAGTGATGGGAAAAACTTGCCTTGGTATTCCACTGATGGGGATAATCTGCCTTTAGAAATAAATTCATTCTTTTATAAATTAGTTCATATTTTTAGAAATGATGATATTAAGGATATTAAGCATTTCAAAAACACTGGGAAGTAGAAACAGGGATTTGAGTCCAGAGCCTCCAGTTTGGGTGATTACCCTGACGATAGAGGTGGTAAAAAATGCACAATGGAATGGAAAAATAAATAAATAAATAAACAAACCACAATAAATATTAAGGAGATGGATCAGGGCAAGATACAGGAATAGCTAAAATCAAGTGGTTATACAGAGGAACAACCAGCATGGCTCAAAGCCCCTAAATTAGGAATATTAACTTACCTTTTCTAGATGTAGCTCCACTCTCCCCTCTGAGGAGCTGGTTTTCTTGGCTAAGGCATCTGTAGAATAGCAAAAATAATTATCAATATCAAACATTTCATTGTTGCTATTCAGCATAAATGAAAACCAACCCTGGAGCACGAAATTTAAGCTCAGGAGATTTGAACTCCTCTGTCATCTCCTACCTCCTTGGGACTTGCTCCACCACTTCTTTATCCCATTTATCATCTATTTTGTGTCAATAGAGTCCTTTTCAGGACACAGGTAGAATTCTTGGCCCTTTATAAATTAGTGTGATGGAGCATCACCTCCTCCTTTCAGCCTCAACCAGCAGTCCTGAGGATTTATGACCTTTGGTGGGGCTCGATGGCAGAACTCGCTTCTTTGTGTTGAAATCTCTGCCAGTGCACAATGAAAAATGTCTTTTTTTTTTTTTTTTTTTTTTTTTTTAATGGCACCTGAGAGATTCAGCAAGAAAATGTGGAAAACCGCACTTTATTTCCATCTTGGCAATTACAGCAATTAAATTAAATTGAAATTAACTGCAGCAGATCTTCCACACGCTTAAAACGATGGTTTTTCCCTGCAGTCTTTTGTTGTTCCCATTCTTTTGACGTTGCTGCCTGATCAGTTAAGAAATTATGATTAATGACGCTTAAGAAATGAGCTTGATTGCCCTGAACAGCTGAATCAATTATTTATCACGATATTGGAAGGTTAAACACGGAGTATTGATCCTGTTTCAGATGGAAGACCCCACTGTCACTTTGCTGCCACAATAAACAATAATCCATCTCAGTTTTCCTCATCACACCTGAAAGAGCTTCATAAAAATTCAGGTGGGATTTTTGGAAACGTTGTCACTGGCGGAATAATTAAGCATTTAGAGCAATGGTGGGATCACCATCCCGGGAGGGGCTCAAAAAATGAGGATGTGGCTCTTGGCAAAACAATTTCATGGGAGGGTTCGATCAAAGGGTAGGTTTGATGATCCTGGAGGCTTTTTCCAACCTCAGTGACTGTGACCCTTTAGCTCTTCACATTCAAGGAGAGGCAGATGCCCAGGTTTTACCAATTCTCTTCCTCCACATGGTTATTAAATGGAGGATGGGAATTTCCTTTCAATTAGGCCATAAGCTGCAGATGGAGGTTCTAGCTGGGCTATTTTCGTTGGCTCTGCAGCTGCTGGGGCTGCAGGTTTTGATGCAGGGAATTTGTATCTAAATAACTATAAAATCATAGGATGGTTTGGGTTGGAAGGGACA
This sequence comes from Pyrocephalus nanus, assembly GCA_038380795.1. NCBI lineage: Eukaryota > Metazoa > Chordata > Aves > Passeriformes > Tyrannidae > Pyrocephalus > Pyrocephalus nanus. The sequence continues at coordinate 62,920,112 of CM076265.1, read as the reverse complement.
TTAAAGATCATCCAGTTCCAAGCCCTTGCTGTGGGTAGGGACATTTTAAACTATCCCAGGTTGCTCCAAGCCCTGTCCAATCTGGCCTTGGACACTTCTAGGGATGGGGCAGCCAAAATATAAGTCGATATTTTGGGTCAAATTTATATTTTAATTAATTATTATTAATATAATATCTCATACATTAATGCAAAGCCCAGCCATCGTGATGAAATTATTATACTATATAATATTTAGTATATATGTTAATATTTTGATATTATATATAATCATACCATTATAGTTAATATTATTAATACTAATTTCGAATTAATATCGGTGGTGCAGCTCAGGTTTGCTGTGGGGGGATCCCTAAGAGATTTAACTCTGAGATGTGGGAGGTGGCTGTGACTCCAGTTATGGATTCAGGAGCAGCCAGAGGCTTTGCAGGGCTCTGGAATCATCACTGATTGCTGCCTCTCAGGGCCAGCACCCACATCCACTTAAAAAAAAAAAGCCTGGAAGCAGAGCAGAAGGATGGGATGTGGGATGAGCTGCTTTCCGTGGGCTCTCCTTCCCTGGGAAGCGTTTCCAAAGCAACAGTAAACAGTGTGGAGACAGGAGCCTGTTGCTCTCCCGCTGGGAGGAATCTGCATTTCATCCCCAGGTTCAGCCCAAACTGCTGCCAGGTTTCCTCTGCTCCTCTTGGGCGTTCAGGGCTGGGTGCAGGGAGAATTCAGGGACTTTAAATTGTTCTCACCTCACCTCCAAGGCAGGGGTTTGACTGGCAGAGCCGTTCCCCGTGGACAGCTCGTGTGGAACAGGCACATCAGCCCACCCAGCAGGAGCCACCTTCCCTGTCACCTGTGTGATAAACAAAAACAAACTCTTGATTCGTGTCAGAGGGACAAAGGGGTTGTTACAACCTCAGGAAAGAAGAAAATAGGCTGTAAAACTTAATTACACCCCCATAATGACGTAAAACAGGCAAGGCCTCTCCTTCTCTCCCAGACATAAAATATGGATAAAACAGTCAGGTCAATGAGATACTTGGCACCTTTTGTTAGGAAATGCATGAATTTATAACCTAGAGTGAAGATAAAAAAATGAGTCCTAGCTGTGAAAGAAAACATGTGTAGAATACCTGAAATAGTGATGTAAAATGCACATGGGTGTCATGTAATGAATATGCATGAGATGTCTAAACTAAATATCAGCCCCTTACCCCTGTGTTGGGGTGAGAATTAGAGAATTAGGGTCTCATCCAAGGGGAATGGAGAGCAGGTTGTTCAGTTCTTCTCTGTCTTGGGGTCTGTTTCTCCTGCCTCTACCTCAAAGATCAAGTGCCCTTTATACAGATAAAAATCTATTAAGTAGTTCTAGTGGGAACACACTTAAAGCATCCCTGGGGAAAGAAAAACAAAAAAAAAAAAGGATGATTAAATACAAGTTGTAAATGACACATGAGGAGGCCCAAACCCTCAGCCCTTCACTCTCAGCCAATAAAAAGGTGGAGGTGAAATGGTTTTTTGAGCATTGAAAGGCTGAAAATTCACCTAAAAAAAAAAGCAGATAAACAAACATAATTTGTTGTATAGAAATGGGAATTCTCCAGCTCTCCTGGAGCCCCTTTAGGCCCTGCAAGGGGCTCTCAGGTCTCCCTGGATCCTCCTCTTCTCCAGGGAAACCCCCCCAGCTCTCCCAGCCTGGCTCCAGCCCTTGGATCAGGTCAGGTGAGTAAAATCTATCTTATAAAAAAACCATCAGGGTATTAATTATTATTAGAATACATTTCCATCTAATATTTTAAATGGAAAATGACTTGCTTTACATTAAAAATACCCATTTTAACAAAAAAAAATTGTTTCATTAAAAAAATCAATCAAAAGTATGGAAAGATCATGTCTTGGGTGACTAAATCCTGAAAAATGGAGGGGCTGTGCTGGTTGCCAAGTCAGGCTCTTGGTTTCCATTATGGAAAACTAAATGACATTATTGCTGCTGTTCTTGCAGGTTTTCACATCCAAGTGAAAGTTTGATGCATGGTGGGGAAACTTGGGAAAATCTATTTCTTCAGTGGGTGTTTTTTATTGTAACAAGCTGTGCTGACCAGCCAAATTCATGACTTATTTATCATCACAGAGACAGACAGATATTACTGGAGTAAAACTTCAGCAGGGAGAGGGTGAATTGTGCTCCTTCCCAGGGCCTGATGGGGCAGCAGGTGCAAATTCCAGGGCTGAACTCCTGAGACCTGTTCCAGTCCAAAATCTGTGGGATTTGAGATGTAATTATTGGAGAGGTGGGAAAGGGCAGCAGATCTCCCGTCCCTGGAGGGATTTCCAAGCCCTGTGGATGTGGCACTTGGGGACTTGGGGCAGGGGTGGCCTTGGTAGTGCTGGTAGATGGTTGGACTCGATGGTCTTAGAGGGCTAAAATGAATTTATATTCACTGACTGCTCATCAACAGCCCTGGGAGGTCACTGGGGCCATTCCTGGGGGAATTGCAGAGCTCTGGGCATCATCCAGGTGGATCAGAGGGAGCTGGAGGCCAATGCCAGACTCAGAACAGAGATCTTTGGCTTCAAACTGAAAGGGAGTAGGGTTAGATGGGATGTTGGGAAGGAATTGCTGGCTGGGAGGGTGGGAATGGGCTGGGCTGGGATTCCCAGAGAAGCTGTGGCTGCCCCTGGATCCCTGGAAGTGTCCAAGGCCAGGCTGGAGCACCCTGTGCTGGTGGAAGGTGTCCCTGCCCATGGCAGGGGTGGCACTGGAGGGGCTTTAAGGTCCCTCCTCCCCAGTTCTTTGATCTTCTGGATCAAAGACTCCAGGACCAAAGACTCCAGTTTCCAGCTCTCCCTGAGCCCTGAACTGGGCAGTGCCAGTAACTGGGGCTGGGTTTTGTTTCCCAGCTTGCAGAGCTGCAGCAGATGGGAGGATTTACCTGCGGGCTCTTTCCAAGCCATCAGCAGAGACCTCCCAGATCTGAGCTGTCATCCCTTGGCAGTCGCTCTCCCTGGCAGAATAACCATGGCAATATTTGCTCCTCGAGCTGCCCAGGACCTGCAGCAGGTTCAGCAGCCCAATTGCTCTGGTGATATTTCTAATTACCCTCTGGCCTTCAGCCCTGTGCTTGTGACAGGGACATTGGTGGCCCCTGCCACCCCTCACCTGCGAGCAAAGGGACGCTTGCAGAGCTGGAAAAACAATTTTCTTCTCTTGAAGATAAAGGAGGGAAAGCAGAACTTTTGCACAATAATGTTTCCTGTATATATATCATTTTTCCTGTATATATATTTTCCTTGTACATATATTTCCTGTATATATTTTCCTGTATATATTTTCCTGTATATATTTTCCTGTATATATTTTCTGTATAATTTTCCTGTATATATATGTCCTGTATGAATATACTTTCCCTGTATATGTATTTCCTGTAAATATATTTTTCCTATATATATATTCCTGTACATATATTTTTCCTATATATATTTTCCTGTATATACATTTTTTCCTGTATATACATTTTTTCCTGTATATCTATCTATATCTGTCTATCTATGTATGTATTTATATATTTTTAATGCATATAAGAACTAGATCCTGCCCTATAAGAGAAAACATGGAGTCATCACTATGCTGTTCCTGAACCACAGGGCTTTTCTCCTTTATGGACCTTGAATGAAAAGAAAAAAAACCCAAAATGCTTCTTAGCTGCACAATATCACAGAAGCTTATTAATGGTTACAGATTAACTGCTAAGTCCAGACTTAGCCTGAATCATTTATTGAGGCAATTGGTATCTTTTGGGAAATTTAGGTGGTGTTTGGGTCAAATACAAGATTGTCCCAAGGAGGAACCACCTCTCCCTCCTTCTCCAAGGGACAGCCAGATGGGAATGTTCTGTCCTGGTGAATTCTCACTCTTTGTGGCTTTGTGTTCAGTAAAAGGCAGAATGTTCCTGCTTTTTCCCAGCACAGCTGGAATCCTGATGGCTGATCTACTGCAGAAATCCTTCAGTAAATAAATATATAGGACATATAATGAGAAAATCGCATTTCCTCATTCCTCTCTGTGACCTGTTGGCTTATTTCCTGAAGAAGGTGGGTTTAAATCCCTCCCCAAAACCATCCTGGAGCACATAAACCCATTAAATCATTGCAGCACCATTGAGCACGTTCCAAATAAACCAGAGAGATCTACAGGAGCATTATTCAAATGTCCTTCAAATCTGTGTCAAATCCTTCTGTCACATTAAACCTGTATTATCTTTTGGAGGAAGAGCAGAGATTAATGAGCTGACCCAAAATGATGGATTCACTGGGCAGGATCAGGTGGACTTCTGAAACAAGGCAGCAAAGACAGGGAAGAAATAGAGAAATAATAGAGCAAGTTCAAAAAGGAAAAAAAAATAATAGAGTGCTATTTTAAATTATTTTCATTTCATTGCCTACATTAAGAAATATTACCCATGTATATTTGTGTTTATATTTGCTCTGTGTTGGATTTTCTCCATAGGGAAATCTGTCCCTGTCCCAGGGTTACGTCATGGTGGAAAAGATCCACATGGCAGGAAAAGTGAGGCTGGGATTTAGGGGGGGCTGAGCCCAGAGTTTGTGACTTACAGAGAGTGAAGCTCCTGGGACAGCCCTGGGGGGATCTGCTCCTCTGGCCTGGCCTTGTCCAGCACAAATCCCGTGGATGCCACCTGGGAATTGCAGTGAAATTGTTCCAACACACCACGATTTTAGTGTCAAATCATCCTCTCACGCTCTGCCCGAGTCACAGCCACTGAAATCAAAATTAGTGCACAAAGGACATTAATGTGGTTAATAAGACAAAAAAATCACCCACCAGTGGCCTCACAGACACAGCCAGGAAGTTTTTAATGGTGCTTTTTTATTGTGGCAATTTGCTGCTGGAAAACCACGGGGGCAATTTATTTCCTTCTCGCCTTCAACAGGAGGGTTTCTGATGTGAGGAGTTTTAAATATTGGCACCTCCTGCTGACATTTGGGGCTGGGATTGTCTCAAGCAGCACCAAGCTGGTGCAGGGGCAGTTTGCTCCAGAATTCCTTTGTTCAGAGAGTATTTGCATTTATGGCACAGGGTATGAGCTGGGTGGGCTGGAAGGACACGAGTTATTTTAATTATTAATTAATCAATGTTTTTATGCATTATTATGAATTAAAATCATCACATGACTACTGATTAATATATTATTAATGTATCTTAATTCATTAATAAGGAATTAATAAGGAATTAATAAGGAATTACTGGGTTTTCGTAGAATCTCAGAACCATGGAATCATTGAAGTTGGAAAACTCCTCCAAAATCAGATGTGAGACCTTTTTCCTCTCCAAGAGGAATTCCAGGAGCCATTCCAGCTGGGCAGGACACTCCCTGCTCCGTGCCAAAGCAAGGGAGTTTTCCATGGCCCTCCAGAAGCAATTCCCATGGATGAATAAATTATGATCCTGAGGGTCTTTTCCAACCTTACTGATTCTGTAAAGCTTCTCCACTGGTTTTGTTTCCTCAGCTCAGGCCAAGTAGAAAGAGGAAAACCATGAGGTTGTTCCCTGCCAGCAAATCCTCCCTGGGAACTGCTGAGAGGAGGAGGAGGAGGAAACCTCAGGAAAACAGCAATAAATGGGTATAAACAAGCCATTTTTCCCATGCTGTGACTGAGGCACAAACAAGGAGACCTGGAATAGCAGGGGACTGGGGAGGTGACCAAAACAGGCACTGAGCAGAGCCTGGTGGTGTCCTCTGGATGTGAAAAAACATCCCAGTTTGGAGCTGCCTTTGGGGCAGAACAGCGGGAATCCACGTGGAGAGCTGAGCTAACAGCAATCAGTGCACTCCCAGGGGGAAAAGGATCCTCAGGGAGGAGAGTCAGGGCTCAGCAGGGAACCTGGTGGAGAGAGAACTGCTGGGACAAAGGGACTAAAGAGAAAAAGGGCAGTAAAACTGCAGGAGAAGAGCATTCTCAAGGTGAGGGGAGCTCCACACGTGGATAGTGCCAATTCAGGGACTGCAGCAGCTGTTAAAACATGTATTAAAATAGATGTTAAAAATCTATATTTAAAAATATTTATTAAATATTTAAACATATATTATATATAAATGCATAATGCTTAAAAATCTCTATGAAAATATATATTAGGCTGGCAAACCCAGGTTTCCCAGAGTCACAGAACACATCAGGTTGGAAGGGACCCATAGGGATCATCCAGTCCAACCCTTAGCCCTATTTGCAATTCCAGGCTGTGCCATTCCAGTCTTCCAGGCAGAAATTAAACACACTGGCCAGGGCAAATTGTAATTATTCATTCCTTGAGAGGAATAAAGTTTATGGTTTGCTGAGAACCTTCTAAAACCTTCACCTACCTCCCCTCCTCCTTCCCAGAGCACGCCCAGCGTTCCCAGTGCTGGTGCCAAGGCAGGAGCTGGTGGATGTGCTTTGGGCATGGAATGTGGTGGATCCCAGGGGATCCCACCCCCAGGCAGCAGCTGAGGAGCAGCAGAGCTCTGAACCCACTCAGAGTGGAAAGGTTCCAAACTCGGGGTACACAAAGATTTGGTGGTTTGGAAAGAGCTGGAAAAGCCTTTTATCCCCTGCTGGGAACGCTGGCACTTTTCACTCCATGGGCACCTCTCTGTGTGCAGGCACTGCACGGGTCTGGAGGAGAATTGCTGCAAAATAGCATTCAATTGTCTAAAACAAGCAATCCCCGGGGCCTTGAGCTGCTGAGGAGGATGTTTCGAGCTCGGGCAGGATGCAAAGCTCAGGGATTTATTGCAGAAAGGTCCTTCAGAGCACCAGCGAGGAGCTCTCTGACTTCTGCTGCCCACAGCTCTGCTGGGAGACAAGGGATTAGTGATGCAATTTACACACCGAGAAAAATGCCACGAGCATTAATTTCTCAGGGCTGCAGTGGCACATCACAAATTATTAGAGCCCACACTTAATAAATCTGGAAGAGCAGTGTCTGCTACGTCAGAGGACAATAATATTGCAGTTGGAGAGGAATTTCTGTGTGTGGTCTCTCCCAGGACAGAGACCTGCACCAGGCTGCAATGTCTGTGGATCAGTTTGGATGTCTTGTTTCTTGCAGTAAATAAACTTCCCATCTCCAGGTATGAGTCTCTTCTCTCCCGCTCTCAGATTCTGATGTTTCTCTTCTGGTCCTTTCAGCTGCACCAGTGCACCCTGGCACAACACTCCTCATATCATGGAGTCATGGAAAACCCTGAGGTGAAGGGACTAAAGGGACCATCCACTCCAACCTCTGGCCATGCCCAGGACATCCCAACACTCCCCCCTGTCCCTCAGAGCGTTGTCCAAACCCTCCTGGAGCTCTGGCAGCCTTGGGGCCGTGCCCACTGCCCTGGGGAGCCTGTTCAGTGCCAACCACCCTGTGGGGGAAGAGCCTTTCCCTTTAATTCTTGAATTCCTTTATTATCCCCCATGTTCACCTCTCACTGTCCTCTGGCTGTTTGTTTGCAGGACAGAAACACCTCAAAGAAAAACCCAGAGTGGTTCCACTGATCTCTCTCACACAGAGCCAGGAAGGCAGTTTTGTCTTTTGCAGCCTCAGGGCTGCCTGGGAAAATCCTGGAATCCCGGAATGGTTTGGGTGGGAAGGGACCTCAAAGCTCATCTCGTACCCCCTGCCATGGGCAGGGACACCTTCCACCAGCCCAGGCTGCTCCAACCTGGCCTTGGACACTTCCAGGGATCCAGGGGCAGCCACAGCTTCTCTGCCCAACCTGTGCCAGGGCCTGCCCACCCTCCCAGCCAGCAATTCCTTCCCAAAATCAAAGCCACTGGTCACTCATGTCTGAAGCAAAAGGGATCTGGGGAATGAAAAATAAAACTTGCCTTCTTACCTTCAGTGTAAGACCATTGCCATCCTCCATCCCCAGGAGATAATAATGACACCAGAGGGAATTTCAGCTGGCTGAGAACCAGAAGCTCATTAAAAGGGGGAAGAGCAGTCCAGGAGTGTCCTGACCACTATAAATAAACTGTAATTATACAGAAGGTGCATTGCATTAGAATCCTGCCAGGTTACAAAGAGCTGCTGGACTCTGGGGAGACACATCCTCTGTGGGAGACAAAACCCAGCAGAGCCACGATGAGAAAACCTGGGAAATGCCACCCTTGTCTTTATAACGGGAGACCAGGGAACCTGGGAAGCAAAGGTAGAAATAATCCCATGGGGCAGGCAGAGTATCCCAGAGGGAGAAAGCAGCAATCTGTTTTAAAGATTTGTCACCCAAAAGTCTGTCCCGTGGCAGACTCACCTTTCCTGACTTCTGTCTGTCTTGACAAGAATTCTTGGCTTTGAGGAAAACCTTTCCTCTCTTCTCTCTCCTCTCCCTCCTGTCCTTTTTCCCTTCCCAAACCTTCCCTTCCCAAACCTTCCCTTCCCTTCCCAAACCTTCCCTTCCCAAACCTTCCCTTCCCAATCCACCAGTAGAACATCAACATCCTTCCCTGTTTCTTCCTTGAGGTGTTAAAAAGAAGGATAAAAAGTGTGGATTTGGCTGAGCTGATGGATCGAATCCTCCCCTTCCCCGGGTGGGTGTGAGAGAGATCTGGAAAGAGAAACACGAGTTGGGGGGAAGAGATTGGCTCAAGTGAGGGCTCTGAAAGGCCATTTGCTCCTCCAAAAAAATCAAAAAGGAAGAATGAAAAAGGAAAAAAATAAAAAAGAAGAGAAGAAAAAAAGAAAAAGGGAAACAAGGAAAAAGAAAAAAATGAAAAAAGAGAATATGAAAAAGAAAAAGGAGAAAAGAAAAAAGGAAAGAAAAAGAAAACTTGAAAAAAAGAAAACTTGAAAAAAGAAAACTTGAAAAAAGAAAACTTGAAAAAAGAAAACTTGAAAAAAGAAAACTTGAAAAAAGAAAACTTGAAAAAAGAAAACTTGGAAAAAGAAAACTTGAAAAAAGAAAACTTGAAAAAAGAAAACTTGAAAAAAAGAAAACTTGAAAAAAGAAAACTTGAAAAAAGAAAACTTGAAAAAAGAAAACTTGAAAAAAGAAAACTTGGAAAAAGAAAACTTGGAAAAAGAAAACTTGAAAAAAGAAAACTTGAAAAAAGAAAACTTGGAAAAAGAAAACTTGAAAAAAGAAAACTTGAAAAAAGAAAACTTGAAAAAAGAAAACTTGAAAAAAGAAAACTTGAAAAAAGAAAACTTGGAAAAAGAAAACTTGGAAAAAGAAAACTTGAAAAAAGAAAACTTGAAAAAAGAAAACTTGAAAAAAGAAAACTTGAAAAAAGAAAACTTGAAAAAAGAAAACTTGAAAAAAGAAAACTTGAAAAAAGGAAACTTGGAAAAAGGAAACTTGAAAAAAGAAAACTTGAAAAAAGAAAACTTGAAAAAAGAAAACTTGAAAAAAGAAAACTTGAAAAAAGAAAACTTGGAAAAAGAAAACTTGGAAAAAGAAAACTTGGAAAAAGAAAACTTGGAAAAAGGAAACTTGGAAAAAGAAAACTTGGAAAAAGAAAACTTGAAAAAAGAAAACTTGAAAAAAGAAAACTTGAAAAAAGAAAGAAGGAAAAGAGAAAAATTGAAAAAAGAAAAAAGGAAAAAAAGAAAAAAAGGAAAAAAGAAAAAAAGGAAAAAAAGAAAAAAAGGAAAAAAGAAAAAAAGGAAAAAAGAAAAAAGGAAAAATTAAAAAAGAAAAGTGGAAAAGGGAAAAATTAAAAGGGGAAAATTAAAAGGAGAAAATTAAAAGCGGAAAATTAAAAGGGGAAAATTAAAAGGGGAAAATTAAAAGGGGAAAATTAAAAGGGGAAAATTAAAAGGGGAAAATTAAAAGGGGAAAATTAAAAGGGGAAAATTAAAAGGGGAAAATTAAAAGGGAAAAAGGAAAAGTGAAAAATGAAAAATGAAAAAAGAAAAAAGGAAAAACGAAAAAAGAAAATGAAATAAAAAAGGAAAAATAAGAAAGGAAAAAGGAAAAATTGAAAAAAAATGAAATAAATGAAAAATTTAATAAATAAATGAAATAAGAATTCTACAAAAATTTTGCTTAAGAAAATGAAAAGAGATCATTATCTGCCAGAATTATTTTCCAAGGAATGCTGTCTTGGCCATAACTCCAGCAGGAGCTGAGGATCCCCAGGCCCTGCTGTGATTACACCCCAAACACCCCCTCATTTCCTCCCAGGATAGCAGTGGGGCTGTTTTCCCTTTCCAGCTGACAGGAAAATAACTTTTCATTTGCCCACTGAGGACATTGGGCCTCTCCCGGGGCTGGGCTGAACACGGAGCTCCAACATTCCCATGGGATTGCTGGATTTCCATCAAGCTGCTCCTCATTTCTGACTGGCATCGATTCCTTGGCTCCGGCAGGAGGGAGGGAGAGAGGGAGGGAGGGAGGAGCCCCTCGCTGCCTGCGATGATCAGACAGGAGATTCCATCCCGGGTGAATCAACGATTCTGTTTCAAGTCAATACTCAAATTTGTAGCCTTTTGTTCCAAGGAAGATGTCAAATATTCAAAGAAGACATCATTAAATAAAAGTAGTGATAATTGCCTGCCTCTTTTAAAGAAGGGAAAATAGTTGACCCTGCATATAAATTTTCCCCTCAAGGAATCCATTAGTCTCTTTTATGTTCGTTAGCACAGTTGGTTGTAATGATTCAGAGAATAAATGAACTAATGGCTTAAAGCTTGAGCTGGGCTGACAGACCTGAAAGGGCTGGAAAAATCATAAATAACTGCTTTGCTTCCTCTGCTCTCAAAGGCTACCTCGACTTTTGGTGTGGAATGGTTTGGGTTGGAAGGGAATTTCAAGATAATCCAATTCCATCTCCTGCCATGGGCAGGGACATCTTCCACCAGCCCAGGGTGCTCCAAGCCCCGTCCAACCTGGCCTTGGACACTTCCCAGGGGGCTGCTGTCAGAGCTGGATGAATTCCTCAGGATCCCAGATTCAGGTGGCATCACCTCGACTGGAGAAAGCAAAATCACTCAACAGGCACCACAATCCTGGTCCCAAATGAACGGAGCTCGCTCAGAGTCACACAGGGTATCATTTTAGGCACTGAGTATTTTGCACAGGGGCTTCCCAGAAATCTGGGATTGAGCCCAGGCATGAGCTGGGGGGGGTTCACCTGGAGAAGAGAAGGATCCAGGGACACCTGAGAGCCCCTCCCAGGGCCTAAAGGGGCTCCAGGAGAGCTGGAGAGGGACTGGGGACAAGGCATGGAGGGACAGGACACAGGGAATGGCTCCAAACCAGTTTAGCTGGGATACTGGGAAGGAATTGCTGGTTGGGAGGGTGGGGAGGGGCTGGAAGGGATTTCCCAGAGAAGCTGTGGCTGCCCCTGGATCCCTGGAAGTGTCCAAGGCAAACAGGGATATCCTGTGGGGAGGAGGTTGCTCCTCAGTGATGGAGTTGGCAATAAAGCCAGAGCATGCATTGCCTGGGCACCTCTTTGCCCTCAGTCTGTGAACTGCAGAAACATGGAATATCCTGAGCTGGAAGGGATCCCCAAGGACCATCCAGTCCAATCCCTGGCCCTGCCCAGGACACCCCAACAATCCCCCTGTGCCCCAGAGGATCATCCCAACCCTCCTGGAGCTCTGGCAGCCTTGGGGCCGTGCCCACTGCCCTGGGGAGCCTGTTCAGTGCCAACCACCCTCTGGGGGAAGAGCCTTGTCCTGAGATCCCACCTGAGCCTGCCCTGGCACAGCTCCAGCCCTTCCTTTGAGTCCTTCCACCGGTCACGAGAGAGAATTCCTCAAGTCAGGAATATTTTACGACACCAACAACCTGCCCCTGGCACTGCAGAGCTTCTGTAGCTGCAGAAGTGCAGGTGGTGACAACAATAACAGTAATAATCGTAGTGATAACAGTAATAATCATATAAATTACAACAAAGCTGACATTCTTCCCTCTGGATTCACGCCAACAGAACTGAAAAAAACCGAGCCAGCAAGGTGAAAAAGCCAAATTTCCCCTCATCCAACATTGTTAGCCGGGCCCCGAGAGACTGCAACAGTAATTAAATAAGCTATAAATTCACTTTATCAAATTAGCAGTGCACAAATATTTGTAAAGCCCGTGTTCTGGAATGCTGGAGGTGAGGAGCTCAGCACTGGAGCACAGTCATCCCCCTGCCCCCTCTTTTTTTAGCTTGGAAGGAAAATGGGAGGAATAAATTATGCACTTACTGGGTGTTTGTTAATGGCTTTTCTTTTCCTCCTGAATATGGATTATTTATGTCTGGTAAAGAACAGCACAACCAGGCTGGCCCTCAGCCTGCTCTCCTCGAGCAGGAAAAGGCAAGGTCACGCTGCAGAGGATGTGTTTGATCCGGAGTGCCTTTCCAGGCTAATTCCAGGCTAATTCCCTGGGCTGGTGATGCAGATGGGAATGTCTCAGCACTCCTCACACACATGGCAGGGTGGAGGGGGGTTATTTTGTGCTGTGTTTTAATTTGAGATGTAACAATATGGATAAAAAAATGAAGGTACTTCACTCCCTCTTTTCCCCCACCAGAAGCTCATGGAAATTTAACAATCAGTTTAGTACTGGAAACACGAATTTGGGGTTGGCTCCTCCTGGTTTTATTTGGTTTGGGTTCAGTTTTTTTAATTAAAGGAGGATTTTTTGCTGTAATTAATAACATAAACTATATGACAAATAATGACTATATGGATTATCACAAAGAGCTATAACTGCATGAGAATATATGAATTACATACGATTATAAATAATAACAATAACTATAGAAGATAATCAATGACTACATGGATTATAACTCAGAGCTATAACTACATGAGATTATATGAATTACCTATGAATTATAACTAATAATTCTAATTATATAAGAATATATTAATTACATATTAATAATTAATTAATAACAATAACTCTATGACAAATAATGACTGTATGGATTATACCCAATAAATATATATATATGACTTCTATGTGAATTATAATAATAACTATATAAGACAAATAATGACTATAGGGATTATCACTAAGAGCTATAAGTACATGAGAATATATGAATTACATATGATTATAGTTAATAACAATAACTCTAGAAGATAATCAATGACTATATGGATTATAACTAATAGCTATAAGTACATGAGAATATATAAATTACATATTATTATAATTAATAATATAAACTATATAAGTTAAATAATTACTATATAGATTGCAACTAATACAAATACATAAGAATATACGAAATCTATGTGAATTATAACTAATAATAAGATAAATAATGACTATATGGATTATCACTGATAACTATATACAAATATATGACTTCTGTGTAAATTATAACTAATAACTATAGAAGATAAATGTATGGAATAATATTAACTCTACATAAGACTATATGAATTACATATGAATTATAACTAATAATAATAACTATAGAAGATAAATAATGACTATATGGATTATAACTAATATCTAACTACATAAAAATATATGAATTACCTATGATTATAATAACAATAACTATATAAGATAAATAATGACTATATGGGTTACAACTAATAACTATACATAAGAATATGTTAACTACATATTAATTGTAAATAATAATTATATAAGATAAATAATGACTATATGGATTATAACTAATAACTATAACTACATAAGAATTTATAAATTACATATGGATTATAACTAATAACTAACTACATAAAAATATATTAATTACCTATGATTATAACTAATAACAATAAATATATAAGATAAATAAAGACTATATGGGTTATAACTAATAACTATACATAAGAATATGTTAACTACATATTAATTGTAAATAATAACTATATAAGATAAATAATGACTATATGGATTATATTTCTCACACCTTTGAGAGCTCATGGGAGAATCAGCTCTGAAGAGTTTGAACACTGGGAATAAGCTGACAGAGGAAGCCAGATCAGATGGTTTCCCACATAAAGCTTAACAAGGAACCTTTAAGGAACTGGAGAACCCAAGGACCACAGAGTTCCCAGCAGCGTTACAGGATGGATAAGGCTGGTGCACAGCTGAGCATGAAATAACTCCGTGTAACATAATTAGGGTGTAATTAGGAAACAATGGCTCAAAATGAAAGGAGCAAAGGAGAAGGAGTGTTCAGGATCAGTTGTGGTATTAACAGGGCTCTCAACCATAATAATCTGCCCAAATATAACCTGGGCAAAGGAAAGCTTCTAGGAAGTTGGTAGAAAATAACTGCAAAAATTTCCAGTGCGTGCACACGTGAAGGAGTGGGGCAAAAGATCCTAAACCCCAAAAACCTAAAAAAACCCCACACAAGTTGAAGATATCAGGCTGAGCAGTCAGGTTAATTCATTTCTTCTGAGCTGTCTCTATGAAGAGAACTTGTGGAGACCAGGGACAGGACCCTGGAATGGCTGGAGCTGTGTCAGGGCAGGGTCAGGTGGGATCTCAGGACAAGGCTCTTCCCCCAGAGGGTGGTTGGCACTGAAGAGGCTCCCCAGGGCAGTGGGCACGGCCCCAAGGCTGCCAGAGCTCCAGGGGGGTTGGGATGATCCCTCAGGCACAGGGGGGATTGTTGGGGGGTCCTGGATGATCCTTGGGGGTCTCTTCCAACACCTGCATCAAACATCAACCTGGAGATCACAAAGGTTTTGGAAGTGAAGAGGAGGCAAAACAACCTTGGGTGGAGCGAGGTAAAACCCTTTTTGATGCCCCAGAGGAGGCTCAGGGGCCACCACAGGGTCTGCCAGGCCCTTCTGTGGGACCCCATGCTCAGGAGGGGTTGGACACCGGGTTTGCAGCGGGGCTGTGTGTGGAGTTACAACTCCCTGGGGTTAAAGCCCCGTGTTCAGGAGGTTGTAGGAATTTATCCCCCTTTTCTGAGTGTCCAGCACCGGGTCCCTTACCTGTGGTATCTCTGGTATCGATCCCACATGTGCAGCTCCCTGATTGCCACTTAATTAAGCGCTGTTAATAAATCAATAAACCACTTCAGCACTGATGGGGTTGGAACTGCATGAGCCAGGCAGTTCTTTCCCTGCAGCAGTGGCTGGAACTTCCTAAATCAGAGTGAAGAGAGGGATGGGAGGGGGGAAAACTCTGCCTCACCCACAATTTGTAGTAGATGTTGGTCTAAAAACTCCTAATTCAGCCAAAAACTGGAGCAGAGATGGACAGACAAGCAGGGGACTCCCAATCTGCCCCATTTCCTACTAGGATGAGGAGCATCATTTAACAGGAATATTCCAGAGTTATATATTAAAAATCAAGAAATGAAAATAAAAAAGCTCAACCTCATCCATTGCAAAGCTTGGAGGGAGCCTGGGAAATGCCTTTTACAGTTTAGAGTGATGATGGAGCCAAGATGGGAAGGAGAAGACAAGAGGTCTGATAATGGACCAGAAGTGTCCTCTGGGAGGCAAAGGGAGGGGAAAAATAAAACTAAAAAAAAAACAACAACAAAAAAACAAACTAAAGAAATAAACCCCAAGAAATCCCCCCCCAAAAAAAACCCAAAACACCCCATAAAAACCCCACAAAAAGGGGGGGAAGTTGCCATAGCAACCAGCACCACTTTTGCCAGGGAAAGGGAGGAAAGAATCGAAGATAAGAAAGAAGTAATCAGAGCAGCTTAAGGAATATAAAAAACAATAAGAATTGTTTATGAATTATATATAAGTCTGCTAAGAATTCCTATAAATCAATTCAGAGAAAAAGAGAAACGTTGAATGCATTTAAAGAAAAGATATTATTTGCATTCTAACACTTCCCTATAAATTATGGATCTTTCTGTTTGGGAAACAACTCTGTGAAGCAAGTTGACTTCATGGAAGTCCAAATATTTAAATACAACTCCAAGTCCTGCTGCTTAAAACAGCACAGGAGGGGCAACCAGCGGTGTGGGAGAGTGGGCAGAGACACCTCAGTTCCCATGTGGATGTCCATCCCCTGTCAATGATCTCTCTCCATCTTTCCTGTAGCTCCTTCAGGTCCTGGAATGCCACAATTTGTCACCCCCAAAGCTTCTCCTCTCCAGGCTGGACAATCCCAACTCTCTCCCCTCTCCTCCCAGCAGAGCTGCTCCATCCTCTGCCCATCCTGGGGCCTCCTCTGGACTCCCTCCAGCAGCTCCATGTCCCTCCTGCTCTGTGAAGAGACTGAATCAGCCTGAAAAGGAGCTTGTCCTAAAAGGAGAACATTTTCTGGCACAAGGCAGAGTCACCTCGAGACACGAATTGTCAGCAGAGACCCAGTGGAAAAAAAAGCACTAAATGTTCTGTGCAATGAGCCCTGGGCAGGAGCTTGGACCAGGTGACCCACTGTTGTCCCTCCTGCCATGGACTCGATGATCCCAGTGGGTCCCTTCCAACTCCAAATATTCCAGGATTCTCTGTCTCCCTCTGATTCTGTGGGCTTGGCCACCACAACAGCAGCTGTGGGCAAAAGTTTTCCCACCCTGTCCCCTTCAGTGTGACCAGGAGTGGTGAAGAGGACAAGGATGAAGTTCCCAGCAGTCAAATTTCCCAGCAAAACTCCTGCATGGAATGATCAGAGTGGTTAATTAAGGGCCTGGCAGGATTTGGGTCTCCCTTGGGCAGGAAAGTTTGGCCCAGGGGGGTCTCTGAGTCTCAGCCACCAGAAGTGGAGGGAGATCCTTGAAATGCCACTTTGGGCCCCCCAAAGTGACCCCAGTGGGTTCCAGACGCTCCAGTGCTGTGCAAACCCTCTCCCTGTCCCTCAGCCTCTTCCCCAAAATGTGACAGGGAACGTTGTGCTGTTTTCCATCACAGCAATGGATGTGCTGCATGCCAGATGGATATAAACTACACAATCAATATTTCATATTTTCATATAAAACCTACCAGAAAAACGCAGCAGAACACAGCAGTGCTCACGCGAGGGTGGGAGTTCTGGTAAATGCATCAATTAAGTGAATTGGTTTTCTCTGTATGAAGTTCTGCTTTCCCCCCCAGACAGCCTGAACACCAAATTTCCCGCCCCAGGGACATGGGAAATAACCCAGGGAGAAAGAATTTCTACAAAGGAAAGCTCCATGTTGAGCAAAGGGTGGATTTGCAAGACAACAACCACCCTAAAGTGCATCCCCCACTTACTTCTCACTAATTTCACATTAATTTTCACACATTTCACTTAATGGAGCCATTTCAAAAATAACATGGGGAGGGGGGGAAAGAGTGACAGGGGGAGTAAAGCACTTTATAATTTCTTTGCAGGCTTCACCACAAAGCATTTGATGAAACAGAGGCAATTCATTAGTCAGGATGTGGCAACTGGGATGCTATTAAATAATAAAATGTCCTTACATAATCTGGAAAGTCCCCTAAACGTTCTGCTGCCTGAATCCAGCTTGCCACGAAAATTGCCAGCGATGGAACTATTTCAATTTAAAGTCAATAGAAATGACACCTCCATCTTCCTGATTCAACCCATAGAGGGGGGAAGAAGTAATTAGGAAGAGAGTTCCTATCAATATTTACTTGGAAACAAAGTGTTTCAGAGATTAACAAGAGGAATCTCTGTTTTTTTCAGCAGGCATTTCGGTGACTGATGTTTAGCAGAGAGGCAGAGATGTCAGCCTGCACTGACATAATTGCAGGGTAAAAGACCCAAATATTCCAATTCATTAAGTAAATGATGAAAGAAAACAGGGGGAGGAAAAGGAGGATAAAGAGTGAATAAAGAAAATATACCCAAAACCAGATTATCACATCGACATTAGAGTCAGGGAACTTGATAAATCACAATTAAAGGCACCCACAGAGCACCAGGGAGTAACTCCTCGATGTCTCCCCAGGAACAGGGAATGAGGCTCATGAAGCACAGCCTGGGCTCCAAAGGGACCCTGTTTTCCCATGGGATACCCAGTGCAGGTCTGGGTTAGATTTCACAGCAACTCTCCCCAAACTCCACCAGGATTCAGTAAATTATTCAATTTAAGGCCTCCAGGAGGGTTTGGACAACGCTCTGAGGGACAGGAGGGGATTGTTGGGGTGCCCTGGGCAGGGCCAGGGGTTGGACTGGATGATCCTTGGGGGTCCTTCCAGCTCAGGATATTCCATGATTCTATTTACATCCTTGAATCAGCAAACCATTATTAATCAAGAATTTAGGTGCATGCATTAGGAAGTACCTAAAGGGGTGGGGTTTTTTCCAGAACTTTGCACCTGTTGCAGGTCCCAGAACTCCGTGGAGGGTGAGCAGAGCTGGGGTTTTTAGGCTGAAGCCCCTTGGTAAGTCCAGCTCAATCCTCAGCCTGGCTTTGGCTCCCTTTGCCAGGGAAACACAAAGAATTTAAGGAAGAGTTTGCAGCTCCAAAGCACAGCAGTTCTGGGCAGAGCATTCCCAGGGGTTGTTCTGAGAGCACAAAAACCAGCTTGGCCAAGGCAATAATTAAATTTTAAAACCTAAATCAAGTTTGTTTGGTTCATAAATACAATCTATAGTCAGAAGGAGACAAAATGTAAGTTATCACTGCTCGAAGTTTGGAGAGTACAAGATCATTGCTTTTAAAATAAAGTCATTTTTAGGTCAACTTCACCTTGGAGAGGAAAAAAAGCAGAAATCTGATATTCTTAAGCAGCCAGGCAGGGGCTGTCAGACCACACAAATTGCCAAAAATTTCTGCCTGTGTCATTAAGAACTCAGATATTAAATATAAAAGGAAAACAAAAGCTCCCAGCACGTCCCACCCAGAGATTTGCAAGTGATTACTGGGAGTGTTTTGCTGTCAGACCACAGAGATAATCCCAACATCTTGGCTTTGGGCTGTAATGGCTTATTTAATGCTGGAATTGTGCTTCAAAATTGGTCCAATTTTGGGAAACTTAAGGTATTGAAATTTAAACAAGCTAGTTAAGGTTAAGATTGCAAACTGGCAAACTGGAGCAACTCAAATATTCACTTCAAATGACAATATTTCTATTTAAATTCTGATTTATTTTTAGAGCATCCCACAAGGAGCATCCATTTCAATTCAAATGGAGGGATGGCAGACAAAATTTGGATGAGTGGTCAAGGAAGGAAATCCCGGGAGTGGCTCCTCAAACCCCCGGGGTGGGACCGAGGGAGGGTTTCCCTTTCTGTTCATCATTAATTCTTGTTGACTCTGAGGAAAAGGGCCCAAAGCCTGAAAAAAAAGATAGAGCAGACCTTCAATTTCCATATATAATTATTCAGCTTGGATGGTTCCAAATACCTTTAGATCAGCAAAAAAATCCAAGGATTTTAAAGAGCTGCTTGGCCCGTTTGTCTCTCCAAGTGTCCCACTGGCCTTGGAAATGCTCCCTGTTGATTTTCTTGGAGTATCAGAGATTTTTCCCCACAGGAAAGAGCCACCTGGATTTATCCTGAAGGAAAAAAAACCCCTGTTTCCATTCCTGGGCCATAAATCCTCTGGGATTTGGCCATTGAATCTGTTAATAATTTCATATGATGATTTATTCCCAAATTTAAAGAGCTCTGAGCAAAGCTCTGGAAAAGAGGACAGGAAAATCACCTTAGAGGACCTGGCTGGGAAATCCAGCTGGAATTCTTCCCTAAAAATAATAGCATACAATTGCTAAGGTTGGGAAAGCCCTCTGAGATCATCCAGTCCAAGTAAATGCTGGTTTAAAAGAAAAATAAACCTCAGCCAAGATAGAATTCACCTGGTACCTGGTCCTAAATGTATGGAAAGCCAAGAAAACAGTGGATATCCAGGAGTGCTGCTCATGATGCCTTTGGAAAGCATGGAAAAGCTGGAAAACTGAGCAAGGGTATAAATCTGCCTGACATGAACTCCCAGGTCCCAGAGACTGAGGCCCAAGAGCACATTATTCCAGGGAATTATCCACTTGATCCTATGGAAAGTTGGGCAGGATTGAGAAGTTCAGCTGCATTTTCCAAGGGATTTCAAAATGGAGCATAAAGGGTGTTGATGGGATCCCAAAGGCTCAGCCAGAGCTGGAATAATGAGAATTTACCTGAGTTTTTTCCACTGGATTAACCAAGATGGGAAGGAACCTGAGCAATGCATGCAGCATAGGCATCAGCATAAATAAAATCAGAAATAAAATAACAAATAACAATAAACAATGTAAGAAATAAAATAAGGAATAAGAATCAATAAAATAGTAAATAACAATAAATAAAATAAGAAATAACAATAAATAAAATGAGAAACATTTTCAGAGATGGTTTCTTATGAGGTCTTGTCTCCTTTAAGGTTAATCAAAAGAACTTTAATCTTTAAATGTAATAATATATTATAATATTATTATATCTTGATATATTTTATAATATGTTATATAATAATCTATTATAATTAATAGATTAAAGGAGTATTTAAAAATATTGAATACCTTCTGACTAATGTCTACAGCTGAAAACAAACCCCAGAATTTAGGCTGGGTCTCAACAGGATCCTGTTCCTTCAGGGACTAAAACTCAAGTTTATTAGGAAAATAAATACCCCACTTGAAAACTGAAACAAAACATGTGCTTGTAGCAATGAAATTAAACTCCACTACATACAGCAGGAGCAGGAGGATTAGTTGTCCAATTAATTTTTCATCTTAAATTTAAAAAGAGAAAAATAAAAATCTCTGTCTAGTAAAGAAACTGCATTTAATGTGCTGGCTGGGGGTGGAATGGATGCCCTGGAGGTGAGAAGGTTTTCCTTGGGAATGACAGAGCAGGGAACTCAGACTCAGGGAATATTCAGAGTGCCCAGGAATCATGGAATTATCCTGCACAATAATCCCAGTCCTGAGCTCTGGGAGGCTGAGTGAAGGTGCTCGGCAAGAGGAACCAGCTCCTTTGGGTTTGTTGGCTCTGGGAGGAGGACAGAGCACAGAGTCCTGGGATCAGGGGATTGGGAAGGTTGGGAAAGCCCTGTGGGATCACCAAGTTCAACCATCAACCCACCAGCACCACCTCACCTCTAAACCACGTCCTCAGGAGCCACAGCCACGTGGTTCTTGGACACCTCCAAACCTCCCTGGGCAGCCCCTGCCAGGGCCTGACCACCCTTTCCAGGGAGAAATTCCTCCTGATATCCAACCTGAACCTCCCCTGGCACAGCTGGAGGTTGTTTCCTCTGGTCCTGTGGAAAAATGTACAGAAAGACACCCAGAAAAGTGATTTTCCAGGTCTCTCAAAGCCTGAGTTACACCAGGAATGCCCTGGGAATGCACTGGGAATGCATTGGGAACGCATTGGGAATGCGGCCCACGTTGCCTGACAACATCCCTGCCTTTCACCACATCACAAATAAAGAACCCTGCCTGATTACTCACTTGAAAAATACACTTGTGCTGCGAGGGCAGCGTCTGCTCCAAGGAAAAATTCATACACTTTAAGTGCAGATTAAATTCTTAGATCACCTGGATCATAACCTGAATGTCACAGCCCATTAAACTTCCCTGGCAATCCCTGTATCCACTCTCCTGGCAGCGAGGAAGTGGAAATCTTTCATTCTTTGTTACAGGATGAGTCCTGTGCCACGGGAGACCCAGACTCCATGGATGCAGGGACTGAAGGGATGACCTGCACCAGGCTGGCCAGGAAGCAAGAAAAAAAAACCAACCCAGAACAACCTCTGTTGGTTCCACCTGCTCAAAAATTCCTGCATGACCTGCCAGTTTATGCTGGAAGTGGGAACATCTGGAGGCATCTGGGAGGAGCAGCACCGAGGCCACCCCATCCACCTCCAGCTGGGCCAAATCTGGGCTGCTTCAACTTCCACCAGGAAAACACAGGCAGAAGGAGTGGGAGCAGCTGTGTCTGGAGGGGAATTCCTTCCTGGCACCTGCAAGCGATTGCCTGAAGCCATGAGACAGGAGATTTAATTTTAAACAGATTTTTTCCATGGTCAGAGAATTTCTTTTCCCTCCTCTCCTGCCCATGGACATGGCTGGGAAGTTGTGCACTCACAGACCCCAAAGACAAAGGATCATGGAGATTGATTGTGGGATTTTAACAGAATCACAGAATGATTTGGGATGGATTTGGGCTGTGGTAGCTTCTCTGTGCAGTTTGAAAGTCATGGAATCATGGTCTGGTTTGGAAGAGATGCTAAAGTTAATCCAGTGCCACCCCTGCCATGTGCAGGGACACCTTCCACCAGCCCAGGGTGCTCCAACCTGGCCTTGGACACTTCCAGGGATCCAGGGGCAGCCACAGCTTCTCTGCCCAACCTGTGCCAGGGCCTGCCCACCCTGCCAGCCAGCAATTCCTTCCCAATATCCCATCTCTCCCTGCCCTCTGGCAGTGGGAAGCCATTCCTTGTGTCCTGTCCCTCCATCCCCTGTCAATGGTCTCTCTCCATCTTTCCTGTAGCTCCTTCAGGTCCTGGAAGGCCACAATTTGTCACCCCAAAGCTTCTCCTCTCTAGGCTGGACAATCCCAGCTCTCTCCCCTCTCCTCCCAGCAGAGCTGCTCCATCCCCTGCCCATCCTGGGGCCTCCTCTGGACCCCCTCCAGCAGCTCCCTGTGCTGGGAATGTTTAACCTGCAGGGCAGAGCCATCACAGCTCTCAAACCCTTTCAGGGTTCACTCCTGCAGGAACGAGAGATCCTTGAGCATCCCAAGCACTTTCTGTTGAAAATGGTGCTTTCACAGTCAGTTCCTGCTGTGGGAACCTTCCCACACAGCTCTGGGAACCTTCCCACACCTCTCTGGGAACCTTCCCACACAGCTCTGGGACAGCTACAGGACCTGCAGCCCCCCCAGTCCCCCTCAGTGTCACTCCATTGTCACACAGACCTCCCTATTTCCCTGTATTTTCTGAGGGATGCCAAACCTTTTTATCCCAACATCCCTCAGGTTCTGCTGCCCCCACTCCTGACACCCCCACAGCTCTGCTCTGGTTCTCAGGGTGCTGCTGCTGCTGAGAACAGCACTAATATCCCATTTACATCCCCAGCTCCTCTCAGGCAGCCTCATTATTCCCAAACATTGAGCAGACTCCCAGGGATGCTTGTTCCCTGCCATGCTGGCCCTGATGTTCCCCAGCCTGGATCAAATGGAAAATGCCAGGCTGCACTTTCACTCAGGTACCCCCATAAATAAGTCTCTTTAATTAAAAACAGCTCTTGATTTTTTTTTTATTTTTTTTTTTAACATCAAATCAAAGCGTTCTTATCTTTCAAGTGGTCCAGGTTCCCTGGGAGCTCCAGATTATTATTCCTGTGTGTTCAGGCCCAGCAGGGAACGGGACTTGCACTGAGAAGGCTCCTGCTGGGCGAGCAGCAGGACCTATAATGCCAATTAGGACGAGGTTTAGAGGGATTTAAACCTTAGTCAGTCCCTCCCAGTGCCTGCACGTGGGATGCAATTACCACCCATCAGCAATGGAGGCGATTTAGGACGAGAGGTTTTCAATATTTTATCCATTTCAGCAAACCAGGGTTTGGATTTGCCCAATTTCTCGCTTTGTGCAAGGAAAAGTGAGAGTCTGGGGACATCACTGACCCTTGGAAGGGTCTGATCAAGGCTATGAAATAAGGCAAAGGGTGGAACTGGATGGGCTTTCAGGTCCTTTCCCAAGTAAATGATTCCATTCCATTCCATTCCATTCCATTCCATTCCATTCCATTCCATTCCATTTCTTCCCAGCAGGTACCTGTCTGTGGAATCTCATGGGAAAAAGGTGGGAAAATGCAGACACCTTCCTCTATCCCAGGTTGCTCCAAGCCCTGTCCAGCCTGGCCTTGGACACTTCCAGGGCTGGGACAAAACCTGAACCACGAGCCCAACTTCCCCTCCAAGCATTTTTCCTGGCTGGAGTTTTTGGTGGCCACTGAATCCCCCCCCACCTCAAGGAATATTCCCTCCAGACTCCCCCTCCCAGGGGAGCAGGAACAAAATGTCCTTTTCTGGTGCCTCATTCCCCCAGAAAATCCCACCACGTTTAAATAAACCAATTTTCATTGTGATCTCCACCGCCCTTCCAGCCCCTTTAAATGGGACACACATTCCAGGACTTATTAAAATGAGAGGACTGAGAGGTAAAAACGACTCCCAGAAGGGTTGTGTAATCCGTGTTCCCTGAGGAATTAGGCTGAAAATGCCAAGTATTACTGAGCACAGCAGAAACAGGCATTTTTGCTGCCCCCCAAATAAATTGGGATTTAGATCCCTCACCAGAATGTCATTTTTGAGCTATTTTTTATTAATTTTCACAGCCTAATTAAGGAATATGAGAGAAGCCATTGTGCTCTGGTGGGATTAGAGCAAATAATGGGGATTATGAAAGGCCTGGAGCCACTCCAGTAATACTTTAATCCCTGCAAATGCACCCCTGCCCTCCTGGCATTAAAAAAAAAAATGAGGCAACATGCCAAAAAAATCCCCTCCAACACGAATAAAAAGCATTCCCTAGGGAGACAAATCTGACAGTCCTGGCAGCTTGACATGTTGTGCCACTTCAGAAGACACCAGCTCTCCAAAAATAAGCGGCTGATTTGGGTCAGACACTGCATGTTCAGTCCACCCTACAGGTTAGGCTTGGTCCCAGCTCGTGTTAGTCTGGAATGGTCTCATTCCCACAGGTAAAGTTCCCAAAGATCAGTTCAAATCTATCCAACAGGCTTAATGCTGGTGGTTTTCGGGAGAACAGTGCAAAAATCAAACATTTTTTGCATAGATGTGTCCAGCAACTTCCACAGATCTTTATGGAGCGGGGTGGGGACAGTGAGGTTCCAGTCTTGGTCCCTGAGGGAGATGGGAGATGGTGGGAACTGCAGGGAATGCTGCAGAACATCCCTGGGGTGTGAACACAGGTAAATAACCCAGGGTGTACCAATTGCACTCCCAGATCAGGCTGGACAGGGCTTGCAGCATCCTGGGACAGGGGGAGGTGTGGCACAACCAGGGGGTGGCACTGGATGGGCTTTGGGTTCCTCCCAACCCAAAGCAGTCTGGGGTTCTCTGGCTCTACCAGAAATCAGTGTAAAGCAGGCTGTGTTCACAGCCCGTGGGATGTGCCCCTGGGGCTCCTCTGGGCCCCGTGTGGAGCCAGGATCTCATTCCCACCAGAGGAGGGGCAGCAGCTCCACGTGTGACCAAGAAAGTGCTTCACCCCATCCCTCAACGCCCCAGGACAAGGACATGTGCAATGGTTTCAGGGTTTGAGGTCCAGGGGCACAGCAGGATTTTTTTCAGCTGAAAAATAAGAGATCATTTCTTTTTAAGAGACCTTTTCCTGTTTTTTTTTTTTTTTTTTTTTTTTTTTTTTTTTTTTTTTTTTAAGCAGTGAATTCCAGAGCGTTGCTGTTTGTCACCATCAGCGTCGGAGGCCACCGGAGAGCAAGGCTTGTCTTGGAGACTCTCGAGTTTTATCTCCTGACTGGATTGGAAGGTGTGCTCAGCAGCTGACAGCTGACAGTCACAAATCTAATCAGCAGGAGGATGGAGGCAACCACCGGAACGGGAAAGGGCAGGGAAATGTCAGACACAACGAGATACAAAGTGAGCTTTTATTGGCAAAGCTCTCATTTCAGCTACAGCAAAACCAGATTTAAATTCTGAAGGGCTGGGAGAAGGTTTAGCCCCACACAGACCAACAGCAGGGTGGGCACAGCCCCAGGGCAGGGACTGTCCCTGTGCTGGCACTGCTGGGGTGGCACCTCCAGTGCTGGGGGCACTTCTGGGACCCTCAGAGAGAGCCCCGGAGGGGCTGGAGCGTGGGCAGGGAATGGAGCTGGGAAGGGGCTGGAGCAGCAGGAGGGGCTGAGGGAGCTGGGGGGGCTCAGCCTGGAGAAAAGGAGGCTCAGGGGGGACCTTCTGGCTCTGCAATCCCTGACAGGAGGGGGGAGCCGGGGGGGGTCGGGCTCTGCTCCCAGGGAACAGGGACAGGAGGAGAGGAGAAGTTTGGGTTGGATACTGGGAAAATTCCCTCCTGGAAAAGGCTGTCCAGCCCTGGCAGAGCTGGGTGGAGTCCCCATCCCTGGAGGGATTTCAAAGCCCTGTGGATGTGGCATTTGGGGACGTGGGGCAGTGGTGGCCTTGGCAGTGCTGGGGAATGGTTGGATTTGGTGATTTTGGAGGGCTTCTCCAACCTCGAACATCCCATGATTTTAAGCTCCAGTCTCAGCAGAAGAGCTGGATGAGGAACAGAAGGCTCCAGGCTGTACCCCCAGCAAAGTGGGCACCAACCCCACGGTTCCTGGGGTCCAGCTGGGCACCCTCCACGCTGGATCACCCAGGAGATCCCCTGGGCTAACCCGGGCTCATCCTGCAGCAGGGCCAGGTGGGATCTGGAGGGTCTGTGCTGCCCTACCCAGGACACGGGGAGAGCTCCTTGTGCCCATCCCATCCCCAGACCAGCCCTGGAGCAGCCTGGTCTGCCACAGCACACCCATCTCCACCCAGCTTTCCCTTGGTTTGCTTCCCAGGGACCAGAAGGGCTTTATGGAAAGGCAAAGAAATGGATTTTGACCCTCAGTTTGTAGGGCTGGATAAAAACTGATTAGTTTTTATCTGGGAGCACTTCAAGGAAGGAATTGCCCCAGTGGGTAAGAGGGGGGCAAGGACTCTTCGGGGCCTGGATAAAACCTCACCCTACTCAGCAAGAGGTGGAGGGATGAGGAGACAAATTCCTCCATTTTTCCATCTCTCAGGAAGGCAGGGACACATCCAGAGAGAAATATCCCCCACCAAACCCAGTCCCTCCCAGCTGACCTCCACTCCTCACCCCGCTGGAGCAAAAAGGCAGCTAAGGAGGAGAAGACACAAAATACTGCTGGCAACTGAAAAGGTGCCCAAAATTCCAGAGTGCTTTCTTTCTTTTTTTTTTTTTTTTCTTTATAAAATGTACATAAAGAACATAAACCCTTCGAGGTAAAAGTGAGACCAGTTTGTAATTCAACCAGATACAGAAACGACAATGACAAAAAATAAATCTACAGTGGGTGTGCTAGTAAAATAAGAGAGCAGGTTTGGGCTATGTACAATACTTGAGATTGTTAAAATGTGATCCTCAGCTTATGTACATTAAATACATACAATTACAGCTATTTATATCATATTTACAGACACAAACACATTGTTTCCCCCTCTGCAGTTGGTTGTGTGCAAGCAGCTCATCTGATCTTTCCTGAGAAGGTGCTGAGGCTGTTAATTCTTGATCCTGAATTTCTCCAATCTCTTTTGTGGTCAGATCCATCAAAAACAAGTCAAGAGATGGACAGTTGTTGCAGTGATGCTTTTATTTTTTTTTTCTCCCTTCTGCAAACCTCCAGCCTGTAGAAGGAGAGGACTTGTTCCATGCAAGGATCCCAGATCCCGAGGGATTGCTGTGGAGATTCCTCCAGGTGTCAGCCACGACCTTAACTGGGAGCAAAGCCACTTTAATGTTCACTCATCCAACATTCTCAGTGGAAAGAAAAAACACACAGAGTAGAAATGGAAGGAAATTGGTTGCAAATCACCTGTCACAGGTCCCTGGAAGGCTCCCATAAGGTGACATTCCACCATGTCACACAAGAGCCAGGCAGGAGGGACCATGCCAGGATGCAGAGGGAACGCCAACACAGTGCTCCTGTTCACGTCTCAGCTCCTTGGCAGGCACCTGAGATGGATTTTATGATGGTCAGCCATCGGAAGGGGCTGCCCAGGGAGGTTTGGAGTCCCCATTCCTGGAAGGGTTTCCGAGCCCTGTGGATGTGGCCCTTGGGCACACGGATCAGTGGTGGGGATGGGTGGGAAGAGCCACCTCTTACTCTCTGAGATAATTCCCACCCCAAATGGTGATCAGGGTGCTCTCAGTGAGTCACAGACTGTGGCCAATGACTGGGGGATCGTTGAACTTGGGTGGGTTTGGTGTTGAGGAGGGAATCCCTCCCCACATGTCCAGAATCATTTGCTCTCCAGGGACTCACCCAGCTCATCCTCTCTGGAGCACTTGGATTGTAACACAGCTGGGAAGGGGCCAAGGCCAGGCTGGACAGGGCTTGGAGCACCCTGGGCTGGTGGAAGGTGTCCCTGCCCACGGCAGGGGGTGGCACTGGATGGGCTTTGAGGTCCCTTCCCACCCAAACCACTCAAAAATTCCATGGGAAAGCTGCTTTTATTCAAAGAAACCTCAGTGAAACCTTCCCAGACCTTGGATCTGGTGTTCCTGGGAGGAAATGCAACAAGCTTCCCATGATATAAACCCTGGAGTCCAAGCTCTCCAATCTGACAGATAAAAAAAAGGAAAACTAAACAGTATTTTAATAAGTCACAGCAGGGTGTACAATCCCAAGCTCCCTGTATTTGGGTTAATGATAGCTTTGTTATTATTTACCTTTTCTGACCAAGAGATACAAATATTGTAAAAAGAAACAGCCAAAAAGGGGGACCTGGAGCCGTCAGGGGGTACAGAGGGACAGGAATTTAATACCAGAAAGGGATAAAGAAGAATAAATGATCGTAAGAGGTACAAGGAATGGGGTTTTATGACAAATATCCCCACAGCAAGGTCTTGCAACAGCCTTACAGCCAGTGTAGAGGGCAAAACACAAACACATCCCCCCTGTTGTGCCTTTAAATTGGTTTTAATTGGGTTAATTTGCAAGGTCGGTGGGTGCTGCCAGCAGCACATCCCTCCCATCCCAAATCCCACCAGCACCTCCACTAAGGCACATTCCCAGGGGATTTATGGGGTGACACCAGGCAGGGCTTTAGGGAAAGGTGACCTAAAACTTGAGAGCTCTGCAAGTCCCATGACTGAAGGATAGCAAGTGCTGTAGGTCCCTAAATTCCTTTGCCCAAGGGAGAATGAAATGGTTTAATTCCCTCCTTCCTGCCTGGCTCTGCCATTGTGGAGCTGTAAATGCTACTGCAGAGCTAGGGTTTTTTTGCAAAAATTAAGAAGAAGTGGAAAAAAAAAAAGAATTTGAAATGTAAAAATAACCTTTTTATAGCTTTTTATAGTTTTATGGGAAAATCCAAGAATTAATCCAGATGGCACCCAATCTCTTTATTAGCACAGAGAGGCAGAGAGTGCTTAAAATACCAAACTGTATCTTATTTTTATTGAACTGCTCTAAAGAGCCGTTTTCCTGATGGATCACAGCTTTTCTTGGGGAGGAAGAGAGTTTCAATTCCCCTTCAATACATGAAAAAAGATCCCCAGTGAGTAAACCCTCCAAAAATAAACCCAGGGAAGCCTCTTCCACTTTTTTTTCCATGGGAAAAAAAGCCCAATCCTTCAGCTTAAACTCCCCAGCACAAAGGGATTTCACTGCCCTTACAGGGAAAAGAGAAAAAAAAAAACAACTTAAACTTTGATTTAAAGTTTGGGGATCCCAATCAGCCCCAGAAGGTGATTCTTTGAATGGAGCAGAGGTTCCAGTGCTGGATGGCAAGAAGGAAAGCTCTGGCATCAGTGGAGGGCAGGACTCGTGGTGGGGCTGGAAGATGCAGCTCCATCTCCTTGGGGTGAACCAGCAGCTCTTCTCCCAAAGGAAGGGGAAATTCCACATGTCCCAGGATTTCTGTGGGGCTGAGAGCAGCACACGCTCCGATGGCAGTCCCCAAAAAAGGGGCTGATGATACGAGCTGGGCTCAGTGTGAAGCCCTTGTTCATCACCTGGGCCATCTCCACTTCGAGGGGCTATCAGAGCTGCTCCTGCCTTGGAACCATAATTGGGCATTTTGGTGGGATTTGTAATGTCTGTGCTCCTTCACCCTCCTCGTGTCCCACCCAGGATCCAGCCCAGGCTGCAGGGCAGGTGGGTTGGCAGCACATCCACAGGCTGCCCAGAGAGGGGGTGGATTCCTCATCCCTGGAGTGTCCAAGGCCAGGTTGGATGGGGCTTGGAGCAACCTGGGCTGGTGGAAGATGTCTCTGGGTGGAACCAGATGAGCTTGAAGGTCCCTTCCAACCCAGCCTGTTCTGTAATTCCATGATTTCCCATTCAAACCTCCACCTCCCTCTGCTTTGGGAACACCCAGCAAACTCCCCCAGCCATCCCATCAAAACCAGTTGCTGATCCCAACATCCCAGTGCTGGAGATGCTGCCCAGTCCACATTTGCACAGTTCAGTACTTGATGTCCAGTTTAAAACTACATCAGAGACATTATTAGAGGGGATAACCTGGAACTGGGTCAGAGGGTTCTCAAATTTCCCAGGAGATCTGCCAGTTCCAACCCTCTTTGTCTGATTGCTGGTCCAAAATCCTCACAAATGCTGCATCCATTTTCACCACAAAATGAACAAATAAAATAAAAACCAAGCCTAGGAAATGCATAGCTCCATTTGTTCTTCTTATTCGTGGCCTGGAGTAAAATCCCACTGCCCTTTCCAGTGGTTTATAGTGGGAATGTGGAGGAAGATAACGCTGCTCCTAAGTCAGCACTGCAGAGAAAAAAGCAGCTTTTCTTTGCACCTTCTGCCCCCAGGCAGAGCAAAAGTGGAAAAAGGATGGGAAATAAATTCCCTTTCACACAAAGACCTGGGCTTTTCAGGACAAACAGATTATCCTGCCCTGGAAGAAGATGTCTGTGGTCTTTGGCTGTCAATCAAAACTCTTTATCCAGCAGAATGGGAGTGAGGGAAAGAAAAAATCAGCATGGAAAGAGGGACCAGGGATTTCAGTCTGGAGCCTCAGCTTGGGATCTACACAAGCAATCAGGATCTCCACTCCCTTATCTTCAGGCTGTCTCCACCACAGCTGAGGACACTGCAGGGCACTTCCCAGCCCTCCCTTCCCATGGGGTCACACCCTCACCAGCAGCTCAGCCCAGTGATCAGAACACTCTTCTCCTGGTCCCTGCTGGGCATCCAAGGTGTAGTTCATCTGGAGTCTTTTTCTGGGAAACCAGGCAGGTATTTCAAAGGAAATGGGATGCTCCTTCAATCTGGTTCCATGGAAAGCATCCCCTCCTGTGGAGGGGGGTGGAACGAGATGAGCTGTAAGGCCTCCTCCGACCCAAACCGTTCTGGCAATCTGGGATTCTGTGAAAACAATTGACAGGTTGCCACTCTTTTTTTTTTTTTTTTCATAGTCCAGGAATATTCCAGGCTCAGGACAGTGGAGTTGTGCATCATAAAACACAGCAGGACCGGGGCTGCCACCAGCTCAGTGTGGCCAAGTGAGATCACTCGTGCCTGTCCCCACCCAGGCTGTGGGATCTCCTGCAGAGCCTGCCGAGGATCCAGCCTGGAGCTTCCCTGCAGTGCTGATCCAGCCAGGAAACGAGGGAAAAAGGAGCCACCCACATCACACATGGACAGAGCCAGGATGAGAAATGTGAGAGGAGAAGGAATCCACTTCTGTCAGGGCTGCTGGCGGCCTCAGGCAAAGCCAGACCCTTCCAGAGGCCCAAAGTGCCTCCAGAGGAGCCTCCTGGACCATCCATCAGTTCTGTGGCTTTCCCAGGACATCAGCAGGAGGAGACACATCCAGGCTTGGATTCCACACGTCCTGAGTAATGAGCCAACAACTCAAAAATCTGCATCAGGGTCTCACCATACCTGACCTGGTCCTCCAGCCGTCCATCCGTCCATCCACCAGCAAAATCCGGTGCTTCCAACGGGGAATCTGCTGGTTTGTGTTTTAAAGGGTGACAAATCCCACAGTCCAGCCAAACCAGAGCTCCCATTGTTTTCCAGACCCCACAGTCCATCCAAACCAGAGCTCCCAACCATCTTCCAGACACCACAAAGTGCTTACAAACCAGGGAGCCAATATCCTGGGAAAGCTGCAGCCCCCCAGCATCACCAGTATGGACCATTACACCTTCAGACACCACCAGTCTACGAAGGCACAGCCCAGGCCAGGCCATTCTGGGGCTCGTTGCTCAACAAACACACACACCACTTGTCATAACCTTACCTGGAAAGAGGCTTTATTGAACAGCTGTAAAATTATCTCTTCAGTTGAATTACTGAATTTGCACAAACATTTCTCTACAGAATAAAAAAAAATCAAGCCTTGTCATTGTTTTACTGCATCTCGTTGTGCTTTTTATACTCATATTTGCAAATATTCTCCTCGTTTGTTTGTTTTCACGTTTTTACTCCAATTTGTTTGCATATCAGGTGTTTAGTTGGTTTTGTTTTTTTTTCAATCCTAGGGTGTCGAGAGAACACAGAATAATAATAATAATTATAATAATTATAATAATAATACTCTCCCTTAGACAAAAGTCCTCTTTTTTTTCTTCCCTTTTTTTTCTCTTTTTTTTTTTTTTTAATGAAGTTAAAAGCTGAGATAATTTAAGGAAAAAGGTCTTCAAATTGTCATAACCAACTGGAAGGGAACTCCTTTACAATGCAGTGGAAAACCGGCTGGCTAACGGCACGTGTTGGGGCTGCTCGAACCCACGCTCTTGTTGTTTTGTTGTTTTTTTTTTTCCTTGTAAAAGTGGGATTTTTTTTTTGAATTTTTGAATTTTTTTATCTTTTTTTTTTTTTCTCTCTCTCTCTTTTTTTTTTTTTTAATTTTGCTACAATAACAAAAAAATAACCTCTGGTGCCCAGCGTGGCCCCGGGGGCGGCTCAGCCCCCCTCGGCGCGTCGTTCCTCGCGGTGGGGGGAGTTTTGGGAACCTTCCCCCTCTCCCCACGGCTCCCCCTCGTCCCGTGGAGGGTGGCAGCGAGGAAATGCCCCCCGTGTCTCCCCACCTGCCGTGCTCAGCGTGTGCCTCAGCATCATCTGCCTCTGCCTGAGCCGCCGGACAACCCCAGAACGGAGGAGGGCAAAGCGCTGCTCCCGGCCCCAGGCCCCACGGGAGGAGAAGCTGAAAGGCCGTGGCCGTCTGGAAGGTCACACCAACAAATCCCTCATCCCAAAGAGGGCTCAGGCAGCAGCTTTGAGGTCCATCCCATCCATCCATCCATCCATCCGTCCGTCCGTCCCCGGGAGCGGCTCCGTCTCTCCTTGCCCTGCACACCCAGGCTCCGTAGCTTGGTTAGAAAAGAGTTTGCACAACCCACGTTTTTTATAGCAGTGCGAGCTTCCTTCTGAAACCATTATTCTTCTGACATTTATATTTTTATATTTTTTTTTTACATTTTTAAATATATTTCGGTTTTGTTTGGTTTTTCGTTTTTATAATATTTTTTCCTTTTTTTTTTTTTTTTTTTTTTTTTTTTTTTTAAATCAGGCTTGTTTCATTGAAGGCACTTGGTTTCCATGGCAATTTATAAAAGACGGTGGTTTGGTTTCTTCCCTTCGTCGTCGGCTCGGATGACTCGGGCGGGGGAGGAGGGGAGAGGAGGGGGGCGAGGTGGCCGCAAGCAAACTCCAAAAAGCCCGTGGAAAGCTCCGTGTAAGCCCGGGGAGGGGGGCACGTCCCGGCTGGGAAATGCATGCAAAGAGGACACAGCACACAGTTCTCAAGCAGAGCCATGAGAAATGAAACAGGAACGTCTTAAAACCAGCTCCGATCCCGGGTTATTCCCTAGGGGAGGTGACAGCCAAGAGTAGGAAGGGCCCACGTTTGTTTTAACTCTACACTAAAAACCTTCTGCGAGGGGAAATGAATGCCAGCTCTTCACGTACCCTGTTTACAGTGAGGTGTTTCTCTCTCTCTCTCTCTCTTTTTTGTTCTTTATTTCCTCTCTCCTTTTTCGTTGTTTTTGGCAGGCCATTAGGTTTCCATGGTAACAAGCAAACTATTCATTTGAAACAAAACCAGCCATGACTTTGTGCTTTGACAAGGGTTTCTATAGCTCTTTGCCCAGAGTTCAACCAGACGATGCTGAATTCATGATTGACCACAAAAGCACCTGAAGGTCTCTTCCTTCCTCAGGCCAGATCCCGTCCTCACACGTGGCTCGTGGAGAGTTACACTCCCGTGATGCCTTTTATGTCCCCAGTGCTTTCTTAATTACCTTTGTCTGTTTGTTTGTTTTTTAATTATTTATTTACGTATTTATTTAACTTTCCAGTCAGTCAGTGGAGGAATCTTTGGTAGTTTGTTTTTAAATGTCCATTTTACAAAGACTCTTTCTTCATGCCAGTGCCTGGTGAATGTTTTGTAGCCTCTGCCAGGATAAGGTCACCTCTGATGACTTAAGACAGACATAAGGATGAGAAGTGGGAGGAGTCGTATATGTGATAATGTCCCAACAGCACCTGATCGTAAATCTACAGAGAGGGGGGAAAAAGGACAATTAAAGAGCTGCCCAGACACACTCAGAACTCTGCAAGGCTTAGAAAATCGAGGGCTCAGCCCCCACCTCACAACTGGACAGGGCAGAGACATCGGGGTGAAAATCCACCTGCACAGTTCCAGCCTGTGCAACGCACACCTGGGGGTGGAGGGATGAAAGGAGGTCCACAGGCAATCACAACAGTGATTTTGATATTGTTTGGGCTCTCTGAATACGTTTTCAATGTTGCTTTATGTGTCTGACTATCTCAAGTCGTGGCTGCACAGCCCAACCCACCGTGCAGAGTCATCCACTGCTCTCTCTGCCCAACACCCTTTCACTGGCATCCCCACTCAGCCAGCATGTTTCCTTCCAAAAAAAAAGTATTTCCAAGGAAAACACTCCAATTTAAGCCTCTCCAAGCAAACCAGGTATTGTTCTCCTGGAAAAAAATTGTGGCTGCCCAGCCCAGTCCACCGTGGAGTCACCCCCTGCTCTCTCTGCCCACCACCCACCAGCCTTTCACTGGCATCTCTGCTCAACCACTGCCATTGCCAAGGGAAACATTCCAGTTAAAGCCTGTCCAACCAAACCAGAGGATGTTCTCCTAGGAAAAACTTCACTTTGGAAGTAGTCTCAGATAAACAAGCAGCAGAAGGACCTTGCTGCCCCTCCCCTGGAGCAGAACCACTTACTGTTGGCCGGCTGGTCTGATTTCATGCACTCTCCTTCCACAATGGACACGTCATCGATAGCAATGTCCCCTTCGATGCCAGGGCCACGGATCCCCTCAAAGATGAGCTGCAGAGTGAGGAAGAAGGAGGAGAAGATCAGAGGGTGACGAGTGGGAAACCTTCAGTTTTGTTTGCCACAGCACTGAACCACCTGGAGGGGCTTGGAATGATCTCCAGCCACTTTCTGGGGTGCAAAAAAACAACTTAAACCACCAGAACAAAAAGCACTTTCCTCTAAGTGAAGGCACCTGTAAGTAACCTCCTTTCATGTCAGGGAATTAAATTCCATGCTGGGATGTACTTTGGCCAGCATGTGATCTTTCAGTGGCTCATCCTCACGTCTGGAAGCTTTGACCCCTTCTAGGAATGCTTTTGTTAGAGGATGTTGTGGTGAATTTTATCAGAGAGAGGGGCAGGGTAGAGATTTTATTCCACTTTAAGGCTTTAACCCCCACTGAACTGGAGTTTTAAGGTCCTATGAATCATCTTCTGTCAAACATCCCTTGTCTGAAACTCAACTGCTACAGCTGGGAAGGCAAATGGAGCCTGTCTGGAGAGGGCTGGCTTGTTGCAAGGTCAATAATATTATTTATTGTAATGTTCATTATCTGGGGCTTATTATTGTACTAAAGAAACAAAGTTCTCTGCTCTCCTTCCCCAACCCTGGTGTGCTGCTCTCCTGCCACTCTGCTGCTTGAATTACTCTGCAGAAAACTGGGCTCATTCTGCCTCTGCTGTCGGCAGCTTCCAACCTGTGTTTGTGCATTGATGCAGTTCAACCAGAGCTGGTGGTTTGAAATGAATCCCTTTCATTGCAAATGCTGAATCCACACTCAGGGCAGTGGCAGATGACCCTGTGAGTCACCAGCTGGATGCACAGAACCCAAGGAAGGTGCACGATGCCACCAGACATCACACCCCACACGTGGTTCTCTCCTTGGCACAGAGGAAAAGGTCCCTCAGCCTTGGCCATGGACACACAGAATGCTGTGGGATCATTCAGGTTGGCAAAGAACTCTGATGTTATTGAGTCCAACCCTCTCCCAGCACTGCCCAGGCCACCCCTGCCCCATGTCCCCAAGTGCCACATCCACAGGGCTTGGAAATCCCTCCAGGGGTGGGGACTCACCCCTGCCCTGGGCAGCCTGTGGAGGGCTGGAGAACCCTTTCCAGGAAGGAATTTCTCCTCATATCCAATTATCTCCTTGTTTTGCTGAGCTGAGCATCCCCAGAGGAGCCTGACCCTGCAGGGATAAGCTGTGATAAAAGGGGTGCATTTGCAGCCTCCCTGGGGTGTCCTGAGCCAGTGACAGGGCTGTGCTGGGAGCACCAAACAACCACAAGGACCTGCATTTGGAGCAGGACACTCCAGCAGTGTGAGATGCTGCAGGTTAATTACTAAAACAAGGTGGATATTAATGCAACAGGGAATCACGGGGAAAACAGCAAGTTTTTCCATAATTTACCCTGTTGTCTGAAAACAGTGCCTCAAGTAATTATCCCTCTGACAATTTTTCGACTCTGCCACTGATGATGGGAAGTTTCCAGCTCAAGAAGAAAGTTCTCTTCCCCTCCCTGCCAAAATACATCTCCCTTTCCTGCTCCTGGGCAGCAGGCACAGCCCCAGTCAGCGGGGTTAAAAGTCAAACTTTCCCTGACAATGAAAACCACTGTTTCCAGACAAAAGGGCTCTCTACAAAGACAACAGGCAGCATTTAATTAAACTCTGCATTTGGCAGCGTGGTTTGTGGCCCTCAGAGATGGGCTGCCATCAGCCAGCCTGGCCACACACTCAGAACAAACCAGGCAGAGGAGTTTTGGCACAGCACGGAGTGGGAGCTGCCAGATGATCAGAATCCTGTATCAATATCCCCAAAAAACCACCATTATCTGCATGTCTGTGGCTTTAAAAAGCTGGTAAAAATACTGAAATTTAGCTGGAGAATGGAGGGGCTCAGGTGCACACCAAAGACTTAACAGGGGGATGGAAATACGACCCTACAAGGCCTGTCCTGAGTGTCCCTGTGGGATTCAGCTCGTGCTTCTTCCCTGGGAGTGTCCCAGGCCAGGCTGGGCAGGGCTTGGAGCACCCTGGGCTGGTGGAAGGTGTCCCTGCCCATGGAACAAGATGAGGCACAGGGACCTGCAAAAGGGGTTGAAATGCTGCTGGAGACTGGGGTAACTGGGAAAACTGGTCTGCCAGAGGTTCCAGGCAGCTTCTGGGTGGATTCCCCCTGTCAGGGACATCCAGCCTGAAGATGGGGAACACCTCTTTGGATGGGTGAGTAAAATTGTTGAGATCAGGACAAACACAGAGATAAAATCCTAAAGCAGCTCCAAAGTTCATGGAATACCCTGAGTGGGAATGGATCCACAAAAGGATCATCAAGTCCAGTTCCTGTCTCTGCCCAGGACACCCCAGCACTCCCACCCCATGCCTGAGGCTTTGGTGCTCTGGGACCAAGATAGATATCTATCTATCTCAATATAATTATCATCTAATTATATATAAATTATATATAAAATCATATTCTATGTAACTCACATAATATGAGTTATTACTGGCAATATTTAGAGACTGTATCAGCAATAAATCCAATCACAATCATCCACATAATGCCCATATCCTACTGCTCAGCTCTGAACCAAAACTGGCCCCTTCCTGTGCTCTCTGTATTTTTGGTGTTCATCCCTTAAAAACACTCAGAAAGGGAATATCTGAGACAGATTTATGCAATCATTTTGTGATTCAAAGCACTGCAGTCCTCCCAGTTCCTCTTGACAGAAGCTTTGTTCTTTATCACAGGGACTGAGAAGGTATAAAATCTTTTACCCCCATAAATTAACCTATAAAAAGTTTTAATTTCCATGTCAGTTCACTGTTTTACTGCAAGGATTCACTTCAATTCCCTCTCCTTAAATTTAACTGGGAGGTTTATATTCTTTCCTACTTAGACTCCTAAATGGAAAATAAAGTTTGCTCGATGCAAGAGCTGCTCAAAAACGTAATTTAAGGTTCCAAGCACTCTGATATTTATTTGTTATATTTGGGCAGAGCTTCATGGCTTTCCATTTATTTTATGCTGAAGCCTTTAAACACAACAAGGTAAAAGGTGAAAAACAGCCAAGGAGAGGAGCTTCACTTGGAGATCCAGGGAGTGACAACGTGGGTTCAAAGCAATGCCAGGGAGGTGAAACAGATGCAGAAGTGACCCCTGGGGTCTCCAGAAGCCCTCTCAGATCCCTCAAAACACTTTGGTTTCAGCTTCCCCAGTCATTTATGGAATCACAGAACCATTCATGGAATGTCCTGAGGTGGAAAGAACCACCAAGGATCATCCAGTCCAACTCCTGGCCCTGCCCAGGACATCCCAAAAACCCTCACTCAACCTCATCTCCATCAGCCCCCACAGCCAGGGGTCATTAATTAACTGCTGATCATTAATTGGGGCTGCAGCACAACAGGAGTCCCAGGCTGGGACAGCCCCTGGGCTGGCTCTGAGCTCACAGAGACTCACAGGGAGCACCAACAGCCCTGCTCACCTCCAGCACAGCATTCCAAAAGCCACCTCTTCCCTCCCATTTATTATGTTCAGGTAGGAAATCATTTCTCTCTCCATCACTGTTCAGATTTCTTGGATTTATCCCAACTACAGCAGTGCCAAACTCAACAACTCTGAGCAGCTCCTTGGACTTGACCCCATTTGTGCTTTAATACTCAGATCCCTCCTCTCTGCCCTCTCCTGCCCCAATTCTGCCTCTTTGTTCCCCTCAAACTTCACAGAATCCCAGAATGGTTTGGGTTGGAAGGACCTCAAAGCCCATCCAGTGCCACCCCTGCCATGGGCAGAGACACCTTCCACCAGCCCAGGGTGCTCCAACCTGGCCTGGGACACTTCCAGGGATCCAGGGGCAGCCACAGCTTCTCTGGGAATTCTATTCCAGGGCCTGCCCACCCTCCCAGCCAGCAATTCCTTCCCAATATCCCATCTGAATCTTCCCTTTTCAAGTGGGAAGCCATTCCCTGTGTCCTGTCCCTCCATCCCTTGTCCCCAGTCCCTCTCCAGCTCTCCTGGAGCCCCTTTAGGCCCTGCCAGGGGCTCTCAGGTCTCCCTGGATCCTTCTCTTCTCCGGGGGAACCCCCCCAGCTCTCTATCTTGTATTACTACATTTCACAATTCCCTCCCCTTCAGTTTTCCTCTGATTCCCCTCCATCCAATGCTTTGCAATCCCATGTGCCAAATCATTTCTCTCCTGTCGATGCCTCTCATACATAAATAAATATACATCTATTTATAGTTTTTATTTATAAATAATTACACATTTATTTATAAATAAAAACACAGGGTCAGAACCAGGAACTGTCCAGGAGGTGAATCCCAATGTGCATGTTTATATGGGAGCTTTCACTTGCACTGGGGGACTTTCCAAGGCCAGGTTGGACAGGGCTTGGAGCACCCTGTGCTGGTGGAAGGTGTCCCTGCCCATGGCAGGATGGGCTTTGAGGTCCCTTCCAGCCCAAACCAGTCTGGGATTCTGTGACTGTTTTCCCCCAAACCCTGGAGGTGACAGGGAGGGGACAGAGGACCCATCCCACCGCAGGACTGGTGGCTCCACGACCACGCTCCCAACCTCTCACACGCAAAGGCTGCTCCCAGCAGCTGCTTGTTTGGGTCTGCTCCAGCTCCAGGCAGCTCTGAGGATGGATGGGAACTGCCTGTAACAGTCTATCAGCATCTCACTGTCAAACCAAACACGACACGTGTGAAAAGCTGTCCAAGAGCTCGCCCGTGCCTCGTTCAGGGGGGCTCTGGGTGGGCAGCACAGATGCTTTTCTGCCTCCCAGCAAAGGCTCTCAAATCATCCCTCCCTCTGCACAAAACACACGCATTTCCAGAGACCTTTGACACAGGGGCCCTAAATAATTTCTCACAGCGAGCACTTTCATCTTCTGAAATCAAACCGTGTTTTCCACCCCCAGCAGCCTCTCCTGGAAGCTGAGGGATATTGTGCCTGCAAGCAAAGAGCTGCTGTGCTCTTCGTGGCACTGCTGAGCTCCTGGTGCTCACCAAGCAATTACCTGGACACAAAGCAGCTTTCAGAGGTGAGAGGAAGCTGAGAGGTGCTGGGTCACAAGGGAAGGGGCAGAGGGCACATTGCCCCCCTCCCAAACCAGCTCCTCCCGTTCCCAGAGCTCGAGATGTTACCTGGAATGAGGTGGGGGGGTTGATGTTCACACGGGCTTGGTTCCAGTGCTGGCCTTTATTCCCACTCGAGGACCACAGGGGGTTCTCTATTGCAGTCTGACCTTTCAGCCTCAGATAAACGTTCAGGCTTCCTGGAAAACAGCAGATGTGTCAGGCTGTCCCCCCCAAGGTGGGCACAGCAGGGTCCCCTCCTCACCCCCATTCCCAGTTTTTTCTGGCTCTGAGCGGGCTGGGGAGGGTTTCTTGTCATATATTCAAAGCCTTCTCAACTTGGGAAGGCTGAGAGCTCCACAACCCTTCTGGGAGTCGTGTTTAGCTCTCAGTCCTCTCATCTTAATAAGTCCTGAAATGTGTGTCCCGTTTCAGAGGGGCTGGAAGGGCAGTGGAGATCATAATAAGGATTTTTTTATTAGAAGTGGGGTGCTTTGTGGACACACTTCATCCTCAGTGCCTGTTTTTCTTACACTTTATCCCAACCATTTCCTTTACAACCCAAATACTTTATCAGGTGTTCCAGAAACACTCTTGGCCCCTTCGTGTTCTGAATTCGCTCTTCACGGTCATGTACCAGAAACGGGCTGGTAGGACCAGAGGGACAGAAAACACCTCGATTTCATTTGTCAGGGGCCAGCAATTCCCATAATTCTGAGGGTTTGGTCCTATTTGCCCCCTGTTGTTGTTTTCAGACGTGGGGGGCAGCGGTGCCTCTGTTTGCTCTGTAAATCCTTTCACCTCCCTTGACCTGAGAAGGTTCAGGCAGTCCAGCTCACACAAGAGCAGGGATTTTTTTTTTTAGGGGGCTTGGCCTGGCAGCTGGGAAGCTCACACAAATATATTTGCCAGGCAAGCTCTCAGCTCGGAGGCAGCTGCACAGTGACTCAGCTCCTGCTCAGGAGAACCTCTTCTTTCCAGCAGGAGCCAAACTCAGGGCCTTGGAAAACATCAAAAAACCCCATGTAATGGAGCAGCAAGTATTCCACTCACAGCTCTTTCACCAGGGGGCCT
Source organism: Pyrocephalus nanus (assembly GCA_038380795.1). Taxonomy (NCBI): domain Eukaryota; kingdom Metazoa; phylum Chordata; class Aves; order Passeriformes; family Tyrannidae; genus Pyrocephalus; species Pyrocephalus nanus. The sequence goes on along the minus strand of CM076265.1, from coordinate 62,879,096 downwards.
GGAATGAGGCCTCACATCTTCTCTGGGGAACTCCCACTGTGGAATTCAAGCTTGGGAATGCAGGGGAGGGGGCAGAGAAAAGGAAGGGACCTAAAACCAAAGAGGGTTTGCCAAGGGAACGCTCGGGAGGGTTCCCTGCAGCCCAGGCTGGGGGGGTGACACAAGGCTGGGCTGGGCTGGAGAGGCTGCTGGGCATCATCCCTCTCCCAAACATATTTATATTTATATTTATATTTATATTTATATTTATATTTATATTTATATTTATATTTATATTTATATTTATATTTATATTTATATCTTTATGTATTATACAAATTATATTATATTATAATTACAGGATGGTTTGGGTTGGAAGGGACCTTTAAAGACGATCAGTTTGCAATCCCCATCTCAGCAAAAAAAGCTAAAGACAGACATTACTGAAAAGGTAATCCAGGAAAAGAATACCCCAAATCACAGCCAAAATCACTGGTTTGTGGACAGACTTCGTCCTCAGTGTCTGTTTTTCTTATCCTTTATCCCAACCCTTTACTTTACAACCCAAATACTTTATCAGGTGTTCCAGGAACTCTCTTGGCCCCTTTTATGCTCTGAATTTGCTCTTTGTGGTCATATACCAGAAAGAGGCTGGTATGACCAGAATTCAAGCAGAATGCAATAAAAATATGACCAGAATGCAACCAGAATATGAGCAGGATTTGACCAGAATTTAACCAAAACATGACCAGAATGCAACCAGAATGTGACCAGAATTTAACCAGAATGTGACCACAACATGACCAGAATTTAACAGAATCTGACCAGAATATGACCAAAATTTAGCCAGAACTCCCCCAGAATATGCCCATATGAAGCAGTTTACATATTTTCCCTAAGCATGTCAGACTCAATCACTCCCTTCCAATAAAACCCCAGCTCCTGCTGCAACCCAGAGCCAGAAGAATTCCACCCTGGGGCCACATCCACCTTCTCACAGTGCAGAGAGAACAGAACAAAAACACAACTGAACTTGTCTGCTCCGTTTAAAATCCCAGCTCAGCCTGGGGGCAGGAGGAGCTCTGACAGAGCCACCACCAGACTGCTCTGGGAGGATGGGTTTGCCCTTGAAATTTATATAAAAATGCACCCAGTCAGGTCAGTTTGACTCTGGAAAGGCTCTTGACACCCCGAGCGCCCCACGGGGATTTCAAGGACTCGGAAAAATTGGTTGCCTCCGCTTTAGACTTTAATATTTTCCCCCAGTTTTTATTTTTTTTTTTTGCTTTCAGACCACGGGAAGAAATGAAAGCTGTGTGTGCTGAAAGAGCTGGGACTAAAAATAGAGATACCCCTTGAAAGCAGGGATTTCTACAGCTCGTGAGCAAATCGTTCCTGACTCGGGCAGAGGAAGATGTGCTGCTGCATCACCCAGGGAGCCAGCCCGGCAGGAACGTGCTGCTGCCTCCCTTCTCCTCAGTTTAGTCAGGAATGACTCAAGACACTCCTGTACAGCAAGAAAAGTCCTTGCTAATATCACCCTCTGTCTTTTCAGGCTCTAAAATTCCCTGCTCAAAACCTCTCTCGTGCAGGAAACGCTGCCCAGATATAAGAGGGGCTCCTGTGAGTTCCTGATCAGTGGAAATTGGAATTTTGCACTAATTTGGAAAATTCCCTGCTCATAACCTCTTTCATGTGGGAAGCTCTCCCCAGCTGTCAGAGGGGCTCCTGTGAGTTCCTGATCAGTGAAAATTGGGATTTTGCTACAATTTGGAAACTCCCTGCTCAAAACCTCACTCATGTGGGAAACTCTTTCTAGATATAAGAGGGACTCCTGTATGTTCATGATTAATGGAAATTGGAATTTTGCAATAATTTGGAAAGTTTCCTACTCAAAACCTGACTCATGCAGGAAACTCTCCCCAGCTGCCAGAGGGGCTCCTGTGAGCTCCTCATCAGTGGAAACTAGAATCTTGCAATAGTTTGGAAAAACCTCCTGTTTAATACCTCATTCACGCAGGAAATGCTTCCAGATATAAGAGGGGCTCCTGTATGTTCATGATTAATGGAAACTGGAATTTTGCAATAATTCAGAAATTGGAATTTTGCAATAATTCCAAAATTGGAATTTTGCAATAATTCGGAAAATCTCCTTCTCAAAACCTGGCTCATGCAGGAAACTCTCCCCAGCTGCCAGAGGGGCTCCTGTGAGCTCCTGACCAGCAGAAAGTGGAATTTTGCTTCCATTTGGACGCTCTCAGGCCCCTCTTTTACGTTGCCACCGGCCCCGGACGGTGTCGGGACTCGTCCCACGCTTTCCCTTCCCCCAGGAGAGGCCACTTTTCCCGGTGTTTTCCCGCAGGTGTGTCCCCCCAGAGGTCCCTGGCTTTGTCTCACCTATGTGCTGTCCATACATGTGATAGTAGAAGCTGAAGCAGTAGGCCGTGTTGGTGGCCCCGTAGGGGTTTTTGGGAGCGACGCTGAACACGGGACTGACCAGCCTGGCCTTCTCCCCCTCCAGCCTGGGCCGGGACGTCTCGATGTACATGTAGAAACCTGGGGGGAAAATCCAGATGGGAAGCGTTAGGTTGGGATCTTCCACTCCCTTCCAATGCAGCTCACTTGGGACTTGATTAATTAACCCAGCAGCTTCATTAACTTTCCCCACCCATCTGCCACCGCGTGGCTTCTGGGCCGTGTTCCTGCACATTTTCCACGTATTCAGCTCGTGTGTTTTCTGCAGCTGCTTCAAAATCACATTTTCCACGGAAGCTGAAATCCAAACAGGCAGGTCAGTCCTGGAAAACAACTCCAAATCCACGTAATGTGTTAATGAAAAAGATCTTTATGAGGGGGTTCAGCCTGCAGAGCCGAGGTGGCAATTTGTCCCTGTGAACAGTGAGTGGGGGTGGCTTGTAAAATAAAAGGAAAATGTCCCGATGGAAACCTTTCAAGGAATATTTTCCACTGGCCCTGTCAATCACAACGAAGAAAATATTCATTTATTGTGTTCCTGGACCGTGCAAACCACAGAGATTCTATTTATTTAACCCACCCGAGTGAATGCGATGCAGGAAGGGTTTTGTTTCCCGTTTGGTTGTGCAAACAGGGGCATAAAATTACCTGAGTTACTGCAGTATTTGAAAAATTCAGCACAAAGTGCCTGACTTTTCAATGTAAACACACAGTGCAGTGGAAATCCACGTTAACAGGGAGGAGCAGATGGAAAACTGCACATCTTAACAACACCCAAAGCAAAAATGGGGCGAAAAATCACCTGGCTGTGACAGGCTGAGAGAGTCCAAGTTAGGATTTAAATGACATAAAGCAGAGGAACATTTGCAGATGAGCCAGGAGATCTCCCCAGCAGGCTATAACGTGAAAGGATTCACTTGGAAAATGGCACAACAGAAACGAGGCAAGGTTTTTAATGGCACCATCCTGGGGTGTGCTTTGGGACCTGGCACACACCTCAGCACTGGGAATTTCTTCTGGGAGTCCTTGAAGGATGATTGTTCTTGGGGTGACCTCAGAGCACCTTCCAGCACCTAAAAGGGGCTCCAGGAAATCTGGAGAAGGCCGTGGGACAAGGCCTGGAGGGACAGGACGAGGGCAGTGGCTGTAAATTGAAGGAGGGCAGGGCTAGATGGGATATTGGGAAGCAGTTCTTGGCTGTGAAGGTGGTGAGAGCCTGGGATGGAATTCCCAGGGAAGCTGTGGCTGCCCCTGGATCCCTGGAATTGTCCAAGGTCAGGTTGGACGGGGCTTGGAGCAAACCTGGGCTGGTGGAAGGTGCCTGGGGCTTGGAAAAGATTGGCCTTAAGGTCCCTTCCAAGCCAGACCATCCTTGGATTCTACAACAAAATACTTTTAAATCCAGGTAAACTTATCACCAACCTTTAGCCTGACCCAGAATAATCCATAAAATACCACAGCCCGAGGATGCTGAGGCAGCTCTGACTGAAGGTGGGAGCAGAGGGGGGGAACGAGGTGGGCTCTGAGGTCCCTTCCAACCCAAACCATCCCACGATTCCATGATCAGCAAAGGGCTGACCTGGCCGTCCTGGAGCCCCCCAGGAGCAGCCCTGCTCCCAGAGCCAGCCCAGCAGGAGCAGCAGGATGTCACCCACCTTCCTTGGAGCCCGTCCTGTCGGCGTTGGGCCCCGTGTTGGGGGTGTACTTGGTGTCCCTCGTGGCAGTGCTTTGCTTCGTCCAGTCAAAGTTGTCCGTGTCGTCTTGAGTGAAGAGGCAAATGTTGCCATCCTCGAAGCCACAGTGGAACTCTCCTGCCAACACAGCAAAGAGCAGGAATTCAGTGGCCAAAGCTGTTCCTCCAACCCTCGTTAGTTATAACGAACATGTTGGGATGATGCTCAGTAGCAGCAAAAAGGTGCACTGGTGAACACAAATACATGTATTTTTATTCTCCATCAGCTTCCAGTGTTTAATGTCATTTTCTTTCGCAGCAACCTCAACAAAACAGAAATCAAACAAAATATCACCCATCTGTGCTGGTGCTGCTTGAAATTATATTTAAATCTTATTGCACAGCTCGTCCTCTCGTAGTCAGGTTTATACATTTAGGGTAAACATTTAGACATTTATGTATTTACACAATTTCAGATGCAAAGTTATATATTTATTCAGCTTTAAACAGAAATTTTATACACAAATGTACATGTTTATACATTTTAGAGGTGCTGTTTCTTCTTACCCAGCTGCATTTCTAAAAAGCTGGGAAGAACAGGCAGAGTGTCCATAAAACATGAACCGAGGGGGAAAAGTGGGAAATGGATTATTTTTGTTTAGGGATTCAAAGATAAAAATCTAAATATTATCTCCAAATGGCATTTCCTAAACTATCTTTGGTTTCAATAGGGGGGGGAAAGGAAAGTTGGGGCTAAAATGAGAGCAAAGGAGCAAAGAACAGCCCTGAAAATCAGGACAGTGCAGCACATGGATGCATTGCTCAGGAAAAACACTGGGTTCCCATCACTGGAATACTTTAATCAAATAGAGAAATACCTGGAAAAAAGGTTTAGGTCTATCTGCACCCATGTGGGCAGGAGAGCTGACTGTATCCCATCCTGAGGACAAATTCCTGTGCTTCCATCAGCAATTCTGTGCTGGACTCGAGGTCAGGTGGTAAAAGTGCAGGTCTGAAGAATTAAAAATCACCAAGAACCCCAGAAAGGATCACTGGGATCCTCTCCTGCATGGAAGAGAGGATCCAGGGCAGTGCTCTGACCTGCTGGGTCACCAGGGGATGAGAAATTCCTCCTGACAGGCATTTAGGAATCAAAATAAATCAAAACTTGGAGGTTCAGCTCTCCTTTCAGAGCAAAATAAGGGCCCCACGTAGCAAAACCTGAAAAAGCTTAATTCTGTGTGCATGAACAATTCCTGCCGAGTTTGCTCTTCCAGCAAAGTCAATTGATTTATCTGGGAAAAGAAGGAAATCTCCCTTCTCCTGGGAGAAAGCAGCTGCCTGCACACAGTGCCAGCCTGGCCTGTCTGAGAGGGGGGCAATTTACATTCATTGTTCTGAGCAACTCAAACACCCAGCACTGGGGGATTATTTATCTCTGTTACACTCAGAAGGTGGATAAATGTTTGCAGGTCTGGGGGTTTGGGGAACTATAAATCCAAACTATAAATCCACTTAAGCCACTGCAGCTTCCCTGGTAATCAGTGAGGACAGAGGGACCTGGGGCTTAGCTTGGGCTCGTACTGCTAAGCCAGAACCTTGGGCTGAGGCTTAGTTACACTCAGGTGATGGTGCAGGCTCGAAAGTGGGCTGGAAAAAATCCATTCCAGACCACAAAGTGCTTAAGGAATGATTTCCAAGTCTTATCCTGCTGCTGCCTGTCCAAAGAAAGCCAATAGGATGCTGAGGGGCTTTAGGAAAGGGGTTGCCAACAGGTGAGGGAGGGGATCCAGCCCCTCTGCTCAGCCCTGGGAGGCACAGCTGGAGTGCTGGGTCCAGCTCTGGCTCCTCTGGGCAAGGAAAACTCGGAGCTCCTGGAGGATGATTCTCCTATGGAGGTGATGAAGGGACTGGAGCATCTGGGAGGGAGCTGGGGCTGTTCAGCCTGCAGAGGGGACACCCAGAGGGCACCTCCCCAAGGGCTGGCAGGGCCTGCAGGGAGGGGGCAGAGAATGGCCCAGGCTCTGCTCGGGGGGGCCCAGCAATGGCACAAGAGCCACGGGCAGGAACTGATGCCCAGCAAGTTCCACCTGCACAGGAGGAAGAACTTCTTGGCTGGGCAGGGACCCAGCCCTGAGCAGATTGGCCAGACAGGGGGGAGTCTCCTCCCTGGGGATATTCCAGAGCCCTCTGGACACAATCCATGTGCTCTGGGATGGCCCTGCTGGAGCAGGGAGGTGGCACCAGGTGGGACACTGTGGGCCCTTCCAGCCTGACCCACCCTGGGATCCTGCACCTCTCCAGAACAGTCAGGGTAAAACACAACCCCATAAAACCAAGTTCTCACACAAATGCAGATCCCAGAAATTCCCTTGGCCATCAGCACCTCGAGGAGATTGACTTGATTGCTCAGTAAATCCTTCATCATTTTTAGATCCTCCAGGAGAATTCCTTTCCTAAAGCACAGTTCCTTCACTGGCAGGGAGGGCTGAGAACTGGGATTTGGTTATCACTGGCTGTGTGATAACTACATGATGGGCAACCAGTATGAGGACCTTGGTTTGGGTCTGGAAACAGGGAATGCTGAATCCAGAATTTTAAGGATTTAAAGGATTTAAATGAAATTTAAAAGTTTTGAGGATTTAAATGATTTCAGGACAAAGGGGCAGTATAAAGAAATCACTCGATGGAGGAGCCCCACCAAGAGAATTGCTGAGGGAAAAGAGCAGCAGTGGAGGGCATGGAGTGACAGGACAAGGGGGAAGGGCTTAAAATGAAGGAGGACAGGGATAGATGGGATACTGGGAAGGAATTGCTGGCTGGGAGGGTGGGCAGGCCCTGGCACAGGTTGGGCAGAGAAGCTGTGGCTGCCCCTGGATCCCTGGAAGTGTCCAAGGCCAGGTTGGAGCACCCTGGGCTGGTGGAAGGTGTCCCTGCCCATGGCAGGGGTGGTACTGGATGGGCTTTGAGGTCTCACCAATCCAAACCATCCTGTGATGATTTCATTCTGTGATTACATCCCAAATCCCTCAAGAGAGAAGCACGTGGGTAGATGCAGAACAACATCTCCATCTGTATCCCAGTTCCAGGAAGGGAATGCCAAGACCCTGCCAAAGCTCTTGGAAGACTCCAGGACTCAGGGGAAGCTCTGGATAAGGTGCCAGCTGGGGCCTCTCATCCCCAGGAACACTTTTTACACAACTGGAGCTCCAAATTCTCTTGGTTTACACTCTATTTTGTGCATTTGCTTCCCCCTCCACTCACACACCCCCTTCCTACAGCAAGAAATTGCTGTTTCTACAGAGTGGGATGAAATGAAAAGGCAGAACAGTAAGTGCAGGAGAAAATCCTGACTCCCAGCTCCAGTCCCACAGCAAAGGGGATCAACACAGAGGATTTTCAGCCACTCAGCAGTTTCTCCACTGCCCCTCCAGCACCTGAAAAGCCTTGGTGTGTCATACCATGCCCTCAGAGCTTCACTAAGAAATTCCTCATCAGCAGAACAAAAGATTTTTTCGTTCAGGTTAAATTAAAAAAAAAGAAATATTCAGGCCAGATGGAAAAAAAAAAAAAAAAAAAGGAGTCAAAGTTTGGCATTTATTTAATGGGCAAACACTGGTTTCATGTGGAATACACTGGGAAAGGTTAGTGCTGAATGTTCTTGGCACTAAACACTCCTTAAAACATGACAGGAGAACAAAAATGGGGAAGAGTTCCTCATGTTTAACTCAACACTTTTCTTATGCAAGAAACAGCAGCACTGAAAACTGAGCTGGATGGTGCTGATCTGTCAATTAGTGGGCAGGAGGAAGAGCCACCCCTTCCCAAGCACCCAGGGGTGCTCCAGCCACGGCACTAATGATGGTGCTAATTAACATTAATGACAATGGTCAACATTAGGCAAAGCACGTGGCAGCTCTGGAAGGGGATTCAGGTTGTTAATAATTTCATTGCCAAGTAGGGTGAAATCTGACCCTGTTCTCAAGGTGAAGCACTCACTGCACTACGAATTTTTGGCATCTGTTCCATAAAACTCCAGCTGGGTTTGACTGTCTGGCATCAAATCCCTTCCATTATTCGTGTGGGACATCCAACTGTACGAGGTTTGAACCCACCTGCAGCCCAAGATTTCCTTCCTGGCAAAGGATTTCACTCAAAAAAAAAAAAAAAAAAAAAAAAAAACTTTGGGGACAACAAGCAGAGCCAAATTTTACCCTGTGTTTGGTCAGCTGGAAGGAGCAACCCCGGGTACCCCGAGCTTTGGGTGCACAAACCTTCCCAGCACTCCCTTGAAATCACACACTCCCTGTTCCCAGGGCCAGTCAGATGCCACCCACATTCCACCACGAGCCCACAGGAGCTCCAGAGACATCCTAAAAATTAGTTTGAGGTCTTAAAAATCACAGGGAAGCATGAAGCACTCGGGGCTGCAACTCATTTCTTCTTAACATCACAGAGGAGATATTTAATATGTTAATCAGCTAGAGCCTCATCCACTGCTCCTTGAAGTCCATGGGAGTGGTTCCTCCAGCTCCTGGGAGCTTTGAACTAAGCCCTGATTGATTATTAATGTGCTGGACAAGATCTTCTGCAAATAGGTTTAAAATTTACAGAAGGGCTTAGCTGTGTGGTCTGAGATGGAGAGAAAGGCTCACACAGCCCAGTCCTGATCTGATTGTGCTTCCCTACAGGAACAACGGGAGGCTGAACCCCACTTCCTAAGCAGGAATATTTTTGGAGTATTAAAATCAAATTTTTAATAGTAAATTATTAATAAATAAATTAACAATATTTTGGCATGTTTTGGCTTATTAAAATGAAGACTCCTGGCAGAATATGCTGTGACAGCAAAACATGAATTCCTTGTGGAGTGGAAGAAAGTCACAAAGTAGATAAATGAGGACTGGTAGGAATGGGGTGGTTTTACTGGGATGTCCCAAAGCTCCAGCCCAGTGTCCTGCCTGGGCCATTGGTGGGGATTTGGTGCCCAGGGAAAAGTGCAGGAACAAAGTGTGAGAGGAGCTGCTCCCACAACTAACCCATGGCATCCCCCCACATCCACCCCCTCAGCTGCAGGGTGGTTTTAGAACACCAGTGTTTTCCTCTGTCTGAAATCTCTGGGGCAGAAAGATGAGCTGGAGCTGGAATTTCCCTTCCTTTATCCCCCTGATGGCAGCAGGTGACAAACGACACCCTCAGCAGCAGCCCAGCTCTGCCACAGCACTAAAGCAGTTCCTGCCATCCATGGGATACAACTGAGAGGGAAATGCTTATAATTGACTTTTTAACTGCAAGGGACAACAGTGCAAGGACAGCTCTTCATACATGTGAAAGATAAAAAGGTAAAGAAATACTCACGTAGATGAGGATTCACTGGAGCTGCAAAACAAAGCAAAAAAAAAATTATCAGAAAGAAAAAAAAAGTCTGATTCCTCAAAACACAGATTATCCTCTATTTCCTGTTGTTCCCTTCCCTGTGGCAGGGGTGGAATGAGATGGGCTTTAAGGTCCCTCCCAACCCAAACCCTTCTGGGGTTCTGTGATAAAGGGATGAGCAGAAACAAGTGAGGTGTTCAGCTGCTCTGCTTGTAACCACTGGAAACTGGTTTATTGTGGCAATTACAACCAGCACCTGGATCTTTAATCAAGATCAAAGTCCACACCCCTGAGCACCTGGTTGGCACAGGAAAAGCAACATTATCTGCAAATATCGGTCCTTCACATGGACAGGACTTATTTCCTCCCATTACAGCAATTATTCTCCCTTACTTTTGATAATGCTGGATCAGACTGGAAATGAGTGTCAGTGCAAACTAATAATTATTATCATTTAGGCTCTGTTTGATACCAGTTTCTTTTTCTGGGGCTAGAAACAGGATGATGATGTTGATGATGATGATAATAATAATAATAATAACAGCAGTCAATAATAACCACAAATATATACTTTTCTTTCATCCAGAATCTGGGCTGTGACTAAAACTCATACGAAAACAAGCAAGCTGGACCACAAAGCAACTGGTCACCATCATCTGTGGATGGAAATCATCATCATCATCATCAATTTGTTCTCTCTGTGACAGGGACAGCCCCCAGGGAAGGGCTGGAGCTGTGCCAGGGCAGGCTCAGGGTGGATCTCAGGACAAGGCTCTTCCCCCAGAGGGTGGTTGGCACTGAACAGGCTCTCCAGGGCAGTGGGCACGGCCCCAAGGCTGCCAGAGCTCCAGGAGGGTTGGGATGATCCTCTGGGGCACAGGGTGGGATTGTTGGGGTGTCCTGGGCAGGGCCAGGGGTTGGACTGGATGATCCCTGTAGGTCCCTTCCCACTCAGGATATTCCATGATTCCATGATCTACCAGCTGCTGTTACAAGAGGCCAACTCTCCATCCCATCAGAGTATGAACATTACCATCACTGACATTTTTTTAACATTTAAAATTAAGTACTATTAACACAAGGGAGTTAACTCAACCTCTTGAATCACTGGTTAGCTTTAAAAATATTTAAGTGCACATCCAAAAAAAAAAAAATCAGCTTTAGTGTCTTCACCTCACACAGTGAAGTTTTAATGAGGTTTTCCAGCCGGTTCACATCAAACAGCTGACAGGGATTTACATAAAGTGACGGAGATGACGTCGAAACTGCTACTCCAGGATGTACCTGCTGTTACTCTGAGCCATCTCTGCTTTGAATTACCCTCCAAAACGCTGATTAGAGCTCCTCCAGCTGCCCTGCCTGTGTTTCCTTGGCAGACTGTGCTCACAGCACAGTAACACATGGAGCTCCCGAAGAATTCGCCAAGTGATGTTTGGCTGGGATTATCAGTGTCACTCCCACTGTGAGAACTGCTCTTTTCTCCCGTCCTTCCATGTGCAGAGCACAGAATAATTCATGGCAGGCTCTGGATTTTCCTGGGAAATCCTCGTGCCACGGGTGGAGTTTTTGGTTCCCGGCACTGGAAGCCGCAGAGCTTTTATTTTGTATTTATGGCTCCCGCTTGGGACGGCAGGAGATGCACAAAAAACTAATTACTGAGGTTTCCCTGCTTTAATAGTCATCCTGTTTTGGGTATTCAGGTGGGTAAAGCATTGGGAGCTGTTATTTCTCTGTGTTATTTTAATACATTAGCAACTTCCGTGGCAATTTCCAAATTTTCAAGGGAATTTCACATCCAGAAGTGTGTGACCCCATAAACCTGAGCTCACAGGTAGGATTAATGTGGCCTCACTTAAGTGGCCCACAAGCTAAGATACCTCATCCTAAAGTGTAACTGCAGCAGTTTTAAAGCCCCTGGAGGGATATGGGCACGTCCAGAGGGTGGAAAAAACCCGGAGAAGCCTTTTCCTTTTGAATAAGCAACAAACACAATGAACGCTCCAGAAATGCCCTGTTGATCCCTCCACACTCCATGACTGTCCTACAGCAATCACTTCTGTGTGGCAACAACTGCAGTTTGTCCTCCTTAAGCTGTCAGAGTAAAACCTGGGCAGTGCACGGTCCATTTATCCTCAATTTGCTCAGAAATCAGGCTCGGCTGGGAAAGTTAATGCATTTCTTCAATGCAAAAGAAACATTTTTAGCCACTCTCACCACAGAGTGTCTGGTCTGCTTCCCCCACAGGCTGCATTTCCTTAAGATGGGGCCAAATCCTGTTAGGCTGCCGAGAGTTCCAAGAAAAACAAGGCAAAAAAAAAAAATAAAAAAGATGTTTGCTGTGGGAATCCTCAAAAAATACCAATCCATCAGGGCATTTAAACCTGATAAATGAACCTTCTCTCCCTGAGGGTGATGGAGCACCAAAAAGGCTGCACAGAGAGGCTGGGAAGTCTCCAAGGCCAGGTTGGAACAACCTGGTCCAGTGGAAGGCAGGCAGAGGTTTGGAACAAGATGGTCATTAAAACCCTTTAACCCAATCCATTATGGATTCCAGGATTCTGTGACAATTCCCTGGATCCTGGCTCTCCAAAAAGAGAATTCCTGAAGGGGTGGGACAAGGAAGGCCAGCCCTGCTGTGCTGCTCCAAACTGAGCACGCAAGGACACACTCGCCCCAAATCCCACTGAACACAGGAAAATGCAGATGTTTCCCTCCTTGTCTGAGGTCTCACAACTTAAAAAAAAAGTGGATAATGGGAAAAAAAATGTAAAAAAAAATGCTCTTAATTCTTTTGAGGAACATTCTCCTGCTGCCTTTTGTTGCCTGGGTTTGTACAGGATGACTCCTCACACTGCTGTGGGTTGGGTGCTGTGCATCCCCCCAGCCCACTGACTGCTTCTCCAAGATTCCAGCTTTTCAGCTGAAAACCATTGGATTTGCCCTGTAATAAGGCATGAGAGATCATTATTTTCCAGCTGGAGCCATAACACCCATAACCCAGCCTGGGAACAGTTTGCTGGGAAAAATGGGGATTTTAAAGCACACAAAGCCTCAGTGGCTCTGGGATCCCTCCTCAAAGGGAAGCCACCGTGGGTTTCACTCTTTGGGAAGCACCTGGCTCAGGATTTGTGAAGCTGGGAATTTGTCAGCACCAAAAGCAGCCTCTTCCCCCCATCCTGGGTGTCTGGGTTTGGTGCTGGCACCTCCTCAGCACGGGGTGCTGTTCACATCTGCACCGGTGGCAGGGAGCAGCAGAGACATTGGCAGGAGACAAAACACTCCTTTTATGCTGCCTGGGAATGTTCTCCCTGCCAGGCAGGGGCTGGAAATGGGAATCACAGCGTGTTGCAGTGAAACCTCCAGCTCAGTCACGGCTGAGACCTCAATCGACCTCCGGAGAGCTGCCAAAAACAGACACCACCAGGGAGGAGCAGCAGGGACTGAGGCACCAAAAGGGTGGGTTTTCTCTCCTTATGGGAGCACTGGTCAGGGCATAAGGCATGGGGGGAATTTTGGGGTCCAACACAGAGCCAAAGTCCCACAGGCACTGCAGCAGAGCCTCCATCTCCTCATTTTTGTGTCCATAGATTTAAAAACAAGTCACATCCCTGTCTATCCTGTTTATTCCCATCCCTGGAAGTGTCCAAGGCCAGGCTGGACAGGGCTTGGAGCACCCTGGGCTGGTGGAAGGTGTCCCTGCCCATGGCAGGGGGTGGAATGGGATGAGCCTCGAGTCCCTTCCAGCCCAAACCATTCCATGAGTTTGTTATTCCAAGTCCTTTCTTTAGCTGAGGTTTTGCCCTCGGGAGCTTTGGGAAATGTGGACTTTGCAAACACTTTCCTGTGGCAGGTGGAACCCGAGAATCCCCCATCCCATCAGCAGCAGATGTGGCATTCAGTGAAATGGGCCCCTCCACCCTTTACAGTTGGTATTTGAGGGGCTTAATGTGAATTTTTTTTCCCCTTGACATTAAAACAGTGACAAAAATAACTGATGGTGAGACTGAGGAGGGCTGAGCTCATCACTGATCACGAAGAATTGCACATGGAATGCACCAGACATTCTTTTTTTTTTTTTTTTTTTCCAGATTTGTTCATCCTTTGTCCAGTAGTGATTTTGGAAAGCAAGTCTTGATGTGTAGGTTGGTTTTGGGTCTTCTGCTGAGTGGGATGTCCTGCTTTGGGCTCTCTGGGAGCACTAATCAGTGCTGGCTCCTGGAGCAACTGGAGCTACACTTGACCTGTGTCCAATTTCCCTGTGGAATTGCCAACATTCCTCATGAAAGGATCATGGAATGGTTTGGGTTGGAAGGGACCTTAAATCCAGTCCAGTTCCACGCCCTGAGAAATCTCCTCTCAAAAAACAAACAAACAAAAGAGTCAGTTATTCATTAAATAAATACCCTGACTAAGGTACTTTGACGGGTTTAACAGAGGAATTCATTCCTGGGAATACGGGGAGACTGCATGGGAGGATGTCCAGAAACTCTCTTTTTCTTTTTAGATTCAAGTGGACAGACCTTTGGGATTTGTAACCTTTCAGAAGAAAACGTTTAAATGCCCTTTGTGTTATACATCATATAAATTTATACATTATAGAAACTTGCATGGGACTAGAAACAGTCACCTTCTAAAAAGAACACAATTCACAGTAAAATAATTCACATGAAAATAATTAACACTGAAATAAAACCTTCTCCCTCGTGCTCACTCTGAGGGGGAAAAAAAGGCATTTTGATATCACAACGCTGTTTTGACAACTTCAAACTGTTTGTTTGGTGGATTTTTCTTCAAAATGCATCATCCTTCAAAGAGTTCTGAGTAAGAACCAACTCGAAATGAGCTCTTAGAAATCAACACTAATTTATTCTGTTTTCCCCTTTATTTCACAAAAAAAAAAAAAAATTGGATATGATTTTGCATTTTGTCTGTTCAGATGTTTTCTGGTTGTTTGGTTTTTTTTGTTTTTATGAACCTTCCCAGTGGTGAAGACTTGAATTTCTACCCAGTTCTACCCCGCCCCTCCTTCCTGGACGATGGTTGATGGATTATTTCCGGATTGGGAACGTTCAGCCCCAACAAAACACCACCAAAACGCTCCCCTTGCACGCCCAGAGCTCTTACCGCTGTATTTGATGACCCGAATGGTGGAGTCCCCCTCCCCAAATCTGGTGATGGGTGTCAGTCTGACCTCGTAGGCCTCCGGCTTGATGAGCTCGGTGAGGTTGTAGGTGATCAGCTCTCCCTTCTGGATGTTCCCGTTGACGGAGATCTCCTGCTCCCACCAGCGCTGCTGGCCAGCCTGAAACCACAGGGACAATTCCAGGCTCACAGGATTGGGGACAGGTTCTCTCCTCACCTCAGAAATGAGTGGGAACACACACACAGACCTTCAAAGCACGCAGAAGGATTCCAGGCACAACACGACCAAGAATCTCCTCTAAATAACCCACCTGGGCATTTCCAGAGTGAACAAATGACACCAACAATTGGGAATCCGTTTGATCCTCCTGTCCTCTCCCCACAGAGGCTCTGCCCCAAGCCTGGCACAGCCCACTGGCACTGGGATGTGCTTTGGAGCAGGAGAAAAGCAGAGCTAACCCAATCCAGGAGGATTCTGGACACTCACCACAACAAGGGATCATCACCTGGTTTGTGATGGCAACCCAAACACTCCAGAACAAGCTGGGGCCTTTTTAAATCCTCACTAAATCCTCAATTTCTTCAAAAACCTCCCCCTTAAGTTTAAAATCCGCTTGTAAAAAATGTTAAATAACCTTTATTTTTCCTCCCAACATTGCTGCTCATTTCATCTCATCCCATCAGCTTCCCCAGGGTGAATTTTCTCACTCCAAAATGTTTTTCCTTCAAACCCTAAGCAGGTAAATGGACTCCCAGGGCTTGTATCCCTATTCACTCCATGATTTTAACACAACATTGGCCAACTGCAAAGGAAAACATGTTTTCTGGGCTGGGGAATCGTGGAAGGGGAGGTGTCTCCTCATTACAGTCAACGAGTTTTTGAAAATAATCAGAGACAGAGTTTGATTTCCAACCACTTCTGTTGATGAGTGAGGAAGAAATAAGTCATTAATGACCTTAATGCAGAATTACCAGCAGTGCCTGCAGTCCCACAGATGGATGGGTTTCACAGGACAACCAAAGTCAAAGCAAAAAAAAAAGTAAAAAGCCAAGTCAAAAATTGCAATCCACAGATTTTTTTGGGGCTAATTCCATGAGCTCCCCATATATTCATGGACAGTTATTCATTAAATTTTGTGATGGTTTATGTTTGTTTGTTTGTTTTTTTCTGGTTTCCATGGCAAAAAAACCCAGGAATCAGAACAGAGCTGGTGGGAAAAGGGGAAAAAAAAAAAGGTGTTGCTTCCCATGGAGAAATCCCAATATCCAGGAGTGGCTTAGGAGGCACAAACTGAAAGGAAAAATCAAATTGTTTTGCTTTCAGAATGGATAAAATATTGGAGCTGCTCTGTTGCTCCTGTTTGGGTGGGGGAGAGAAGGGGAACAGTTCCAACAGTGGCAGAATTTGATGTGAATTTATGGCTGGTTTTGGGTAATTGTGAATTTGAATCATTAATTCTTGGAATTATTTGCTGAAGTCTCTCTGTTTCTGCAGTTGCTGATCCAAAGACAAGGTGTAATAGGGAATATTTTCACAGCAGCTCATTGTAAGGAATCAGAAGGAATTCTGGAATCTCAGGAATTTCAGTATTTTGCCACTCTTGGATATTGGGATTTTTCCATAGGAAGCAACATAGTTTTTTTTCCCCTTGCAATCAACACCAGCTCTCTTCTAATTCCTAAATTTTTTTGCCATGGAAGCCAAAAAAAAAAAACCATAAAACATCATAAAATTGTCGTTTATTTTGACAGCAAACAAACCTTTGCCCGATTTTTCAGCTCGGCCGTTGAATAAATAAATAAATAAATAAAGGAAATATCCACCCAGTTTTCACCACATTGCACTTTCAAGCTTTTTTCTTTCCACCTGGAAAATAAAGCCATCCAGGGAGGAATCGCTCCAGGACATCCCTGTGGGAGCCTTTCCAGCACATTCCCAAATCTGGTGTGAAACACCACCAGCACCCTCAGCTGAAAAATCTGGAAAGAATCGAAAATAATGTAGGAATTGAGCTGAAAAATAGAAAAATAATTGAAAATAAATGTAAGTACTGAGCTGAAAAATACTGAAATAATTGAAAATAAATGTAGGGATTGAGCTGAAAAGTATTAAAATAATCAAAACTAAGTGTAGGATTTGAGCTGAAAAATACTAAAATAATTGAAAATAAATGTAGGAATTGAGCTGAAAAGTATTAAAATAATTGAAGATAAATATAGGAACTGAGCTGAAAAATACTAAAATAATCGAAAATAAATATAGGAATTGAGTTGGAAAATACTAAAAAAATTGAAATTAAATGTAAGGATTAAGCTGATAAACACTAAAATAACCGAAACTAAATGTAGGAATTGAGCTGAAAAATACTAAAAGAATTGAAAATAAATGTAGGAACTGAGCTGAAAAACACTAAAAGAATGGAGCTTGTTTATTTGCTGACGCAGCAAAAAGGAAGGTCAGATCTACACAGAGCTGGAGAACTTTGGAAGCAGCTGGAGGAACAGGGATTTTCCAGCATATTTTCAAACCATGACTTTGAGACATGAACAGCAACACTGGAATGCCCAAGACAACCCTAAAAAATAGGATTTTTATCCCTAAAAGGCCTCAGCACCAAACTGGAGATGCTCCCAACACTCATGGAAGCCCCAAGGACGACCCAACCCCTTCTCCCTTGGAGGTCTGGGCGTCAATTTTGGCTCCCTAGATGGGAAGGAGGCAAATCCTCATCCCCCAGTTCCTCGGAATTCCCTGGAGAGCCTGTCCCTGACATCGAGGCCTTGCTGTTTTATAGGAACTGGTTGAGATTGATGCTTCAAAGACAAAACCCACGAGCAAACACAACCCTAAAACATCTTCTGCACGTCCATTCACGTGGCCAGAGCTGAAATATTAATGAAGAACCGGGATCTGCTTGAAAAGGAATTTTTGAAGGGGGAGGAAAAAAATTCCTGCAATCAAAGCCCTTTTTGCCTCAAGAATTCTTCTGCTCAAAGGCCCTCGGCCTCACCAGGATAAGGATGAAACACAGGGTGGGAAATCTCCTTTGGCCCGGCTGAAACAACAGTTTTCCAGCGGTTTGTGAGGATTTGTGGAGCGCTGAGGGAAAATGGGATCAGTTTGTGGAGCATTTATTAAGATGATCGTGGGCCTAAGCTGTAATTAATGCAGGCTCAGTAAATCCAGAGGCTTCACTGGCACAACTCCTTTTTTTTTCCTTGGTTACCTTTGAATATTTAGAAACCTCTGTTCCTAAAGCTGAAAAAAAAAAACCAAACCCAGAAAAGCAAAATATATTTCCCTGACATCAGAGAAAAGGGGCTGTAATTGTGGCAGGATTTTATTGCAGCAGAAAACCCTCGTGCTGTCAAATGAAAGGGGATTTATTCCCTGCCTCCTGCTGAGAAACACTGTGTTCTCCTAAAGACTGGGAAATATAGATTTCTGGAGCTGTTAATCCTATGGGATGATTAAACATTGATTGTTGTATGCACAGATATGTTTATAAAAAATAAACACCCTCAGTCCATTGTACTTGGCCTATCGATCAACCACAAATTTCTTCATTGACTCAACAAGTTGGACAAGCTTCCCTTTAATTAATGACAACTGAATGCAGTGGAAATTAATCCACTGGATACTCCTGTAAAGAAATCTGTGACAGTGTTTAAAGTCATTTCTTTCCGTTTATAACAACAACGATTGATTTTCCTTAATAAAATCAGATTTCTTTTGAAGTTTTATGTATAAAACAGGACTGCTGAGTTCCTGGGCAAATATTCCATTTCTATAACAAAGAGGGAGAGCTGCCAGGAAGTGTTTGCCTCATTTCTGCTCTTTTCCCCCCAGTTTTAACCGGCAACATAATCAGAGTTATGTGGTTTGGAACATGAATCTTGTTCCTACCATTAACGTTATCATTTTGTGTTTACCACGTTGTGTAATTGGCTTTCTGTGATACAAACAATACACACCAAAAAAAAAAAAATTCCCTTTTTCTCTCCCTTTTAAAAAAAACCCTAAAAATCCCCGAGTCTTTAGTAATTAGGAACTTTGAGTCCAAAGATGAAGAATGTTATAGAAACAGTTTTTATGAGCTACAAATTGACAGATGAGTGATTCAGATGTCAGGAGCATCTGTCCATGATCCAAATTTACTGTCTGATATTTGGAGAGGAAAGAGGCAGCAACACTTCAGGGGAAGTTGCTATGAGAAAGCTGGAACTCAATGTTCCAACAATTAAATATGTAAAACACCTCAGGTTTTCAAGGCAGAGTGGAAATTTTAACCCAGAGGGAGGGATCCTTTTTTTGAGAGTAAAACTCAAATACAACACAGATATCTGCTAAAACCTGGTGAACTGGAAGATAAAACACACTGCCCTCTGGTTTTCCATAAATATTTCCACAAAGAGATGATAATAAAAACATTGTAAGTAGTGTGTTAGGACTGAGCAAGATCCAGAAGGGCACTTTAGGAAGATTCCCATTGCCTCAAATTTGGTATTTTCTTGTTTCTTTTTCACCTGATTCTTCCCCATTCTCAGGATCTGGCAGGGGGTGGGACTGGATGGGCTTTAAGGTCCCTTCCAACCCAAACCAGCCTGCGATTCTGTGATTCTTTAATCAGAATGGCAATAAAATTTATCCCCACTGACTTTATCCTTTATGGCATGGACAGAAAATCCCCCACTCCACATCCAGTGACCAAACGAGCTTCCCAGGAATCCCTGTGCCAAGCACACAAGACATACTGGAATCCATCAGCCCCTGTCTGCTGCTGGATGAAAGGAGAAGTTACAAATGCAGTAAATCCCAAGGGTGAGCAGGAGGAAGCACAGGGAGGACCGAGCTGCTCTGGGCTGCTGAAGAGACCTTCCCTTGCCAAGCTGTGGTGATTGCAGGCCCTGCAGGCTGCACAGAAAGCAAAGGCAGGAGTTTGACTCCTTGAAATAACAACCTTGAGCAAGCTGCTCTCTGTTCACAGGCACCAGCTGGGTTTTTATTCCCCCTTTCCAGAGGAGCTGTTGGTTTGGGTTTTTTTTTTTCACCTGCTGAGGAGCAGAGCAGCCCCCCCAGGGTCAGAGCTGCACACCCTTCGTGTTGTCTGCTCTGGAAATCTCCCTCCTTTCCTTTGCTCTCATCCTGCTGATGAGGAACATCAGGGATGAGAAATATCAGGGACTGGAGGCCCCCCCTCGGGGCTGCTCCAAGGCTGCTGCCACACGGGAATTGCTGGGATCAATTATTAGAAATAAAGCCAAGTCTGGAGCTGGTGGAAGACAAACCATGGGAAGGAAACACCTCCAGGTGACAGCACCAGAGCTGCTCCAGGTAAAGCCACTGCTCCTCCTCCTTGGGAGCCGCCCTGGGAAAGCACAAAGATATTCCCAAAGATGATATTCCCAAAGATGATATTCCCAAAGATATTCCCAAAGATATTCCCAAAGATATTCCCGGCTGCTCCAGCAAAACGTGCTCAGTGAGGGGAGGGCTCTAAGGGCAGGTCCAAAAAGTGGGTCTGTCCTGGGTGGATAAACTTTCAGGAGAGTAGGAACACTCTGAGGGGTGTAAGCACTTTGGAAACGTACCACTGGAACAAGGTGCCCAGGGGAGAGGTGGAATTGTCACCCTGGAAGAGGATAAAAAAGGTGTGGATGTGACACCTGGGGACGTGGGCAGTGCCAGGGAATGGTTGGAGTGGATGATCTTGGAGGGCTTTTCCAACCTCAATGATTCTGTTTAATGAAAGCGACTCCTGGAGTGTTGGGGTCTCCCAAGGCTGGCCAGGGAACACCCCCAAGGATGCTTTGAAATGCAAAAAACATCAGAAGAACTGGGTCACTAAATTCAAAGGCAAAGCCAGAGCTGGAATCCAGCACTGCCAGAACATTCCTCAGAGGGCTATTCATGAGATGGAGAAACGTTCCTGATGAGCAGGCAGTGTCTTGGCAGACCTCAGCCCCTTCAGAGGGAAGCACAGGGTGACCAAACCCACGCATTTCTCCGTGATGGAAGACACACAAGGTTGTCCTGATGTGAGGGCTGAGCAGCAGAGTTACAGATGAACAGCTGCAGTGACCCTGAGAAATGGAAATTCCCTGTGCTCCACACCTCCTTTTCCATAAATGCTGCATCCAGGAGGATTTATAGCCTCCTGAGTTACACTCTGATCCAGAACAGGTGTTCTGATGGGGTCACACGTGCAGGTTTTACTGCTGATGACTTTGACTGCACCTCATTCCACCACTTAAATCAAAAGAGCAAATGCCAGTCTGCTGTTAGTGACAGATGGAGTGAGGTTCCCACCAGCTCACTCAACTCCCAGAGCCCAAAACATCTCAAAGATAAGTCCAGGAGTTGGACTGATGGTCCCTGGGGGGTCCTTCCAACTCAGGATGTTCTGTGATTCTCCAGGAGGCTGCACATCTCACTGACCATATCTCCCATTTTTTAACTCCCAGTCCCTGCCAGAGCATCCCAGTGCCCCCTTCCCCTCCCCAGGGAGGTCTGTGCTGCTCCAGGATCCAGGAAACCTGAACAGCACAAAAAGCTCCTGTTTTCTGCTTGTTATGACATGAAGACAAGGGGGGAAAGTCGGGGCTGTTCAGCCTGGGGAAGAGAAGGTTGTGTGGAGACCTCAAGAAACACCACATTCTAATCAGTCTCTTCCTGAATTTTTGCTCCTTCAAGGCTATAATGTGATATAAGTCAATGCATCCATTTGAAGGCTTTAAAACTGGCTGCATCCCAGCTGAATTCATGGAAATCCGTGGGATCAAACAGGAGCTGCACTGCTCCCAACCCCAGCAGGGCAGGTTCTCCTGCTTTTTTTTTACTACTGCAAACACCTACCAAAAAGAGCTTTCCACTTTCAATCCCTGTTTTGTGGGGCAGCCACAAAGGGTGGGTTAATTTTTAACCCCTGTGAGCAGGGACAGCCCCCGGGGAATGGCTGGAGCTGTGCCAGGGCAGGCTCAGGTGGGATCTCAGGACAAGGCTCTTCCCCAGAGGGTGGTTGGCACTGAACAGGCTCCCCAGGGCAGTGGGCACGGCCCCAAGGCTGCCAGAGCTGCAGGAGGGTTGGGATGATCCTCTGGGACACAGGGTGGGACTCCTGGGGATGGGCCTGTGCAGGGCCAGGATTTGGACTCAATGGTCCTTGTGGGTCCCTTCCAACACAGCAGATCCTGGGATTCTGTGAAAGTGGCATCAAGATCCATTTCTTGATTTCTGCTTAATCTGCAACAGCCACGTAAATGTTTGTGCCAGAGACAGAATTACCAAAGTGGCATCAAGATTAATTTCCTGAGTTTAAATGAAGCTCTTCACACCCACACCAACAGCTCCATCTCCACGATCAAGAGCTCATCCATCCCCAGCCACATTCCATACTGCAGTGGTGGCTCCTGGGTGAGCATCCCCCAAAGCCACAGCTGATCTCCAGTGACAGACGGGGCACTGAGCTCCCTCATTTTCCTGTGATTTCCAAAAGCTCTTCGCAAATGGCCATATTTTTTCATACCAAATAATTACAGAGTGACAAATTAATGGCAGGGGCTGCCATCAAGATGACAAACCCAACCCCTTTCAGCTGCAGCTCTGCCGCTCAGTCAATGCCACGAGCAAGGGAGGCTGTCTTGGGAAATGAAGTGGAAAAACAAGGCTGCATTTTAAACAACCTGCAGGAGGCTCTGCATAAAGAGACTGGGGGGTAAAGACACGACCAGACAAGCTCGTGATGCCAAAATGCATTTCCAAGGAGAGCAAACATCCTGATTTTGCGTCGCTTTTCGAGCGGAGGAAGCGTTTTTGCCAATAAATAACAACAGCCCAACTGTCAGATCTGGCCATTCCAACGGAGCCTTCCTTAAAGCCCAAAGGCAAATTGGGAAGGAAATGGCCACTGGATGTTTAATGAAGTCCTTAAAATGGAAATGGGAGGGTTTAGATCAGCTCAGAGCCACAGATGCACTGCAGCAGGGGGCTCGTTTGCTCAGGGAAAGGCAGCGTGGTTTGGATTCCATGGAAACATCTGTGGTGTCAGGGAATAAAGAATTCTCCAGCAGGGAAAGAGCAGAGGAATTCGTCTGTGGGAATAAATCATTCTCATCCCAACAATTTGGAATATTTGGTAAGTATTTTTGGGTGAAAGCACGTTCTGAGCATACACTGATTAATATGTTCTGATCCAGCTCCATCATCCCTCACCTTGGAGCAAAAAAAAAACTGTTTAAGGAACTGCCAACAGAACTCCATTATTTTTACAAGGTAAATTCCCATTCCCAAGGCTGATAGAGGAGAGAACATTTCTAACCTTCCTCTTTGTTTCAGTTTTACAGAATGATCTCAGAGGAATGCAGGGAAAATAAGTCCCTTGCAGCCCCTGGAATAAGGCCTGGATGTGTCCCACTGACACAGAGCCCAACAGAACTATCCCCAGAACAGGTTTGGAATGGCAGGGATCAAAGAAGATGCATTTCTATTGCTAAATTTTACCCCAAATCCTGATATATTTTAACAGGATACTTGGAATACACCCTGTAGGCACTGATGCTCCTCAGTGACTTCACTAGGGAGGATGAATCCTTCACCAGAAAGAAGTTTTTGTACCACTCAAAGGCCTCTGAAATGTATATTTATGCTGCATTCACACGACCAGACACACAACTCTTACTTGTCAGGCACCTGCCTAAGGACAAAGGCCATAATTTTCACGGAGCTCCTAAATTTTAAAAGTTTTATTCCTCTGTTTCTCTTCCAGTTTTCATTTCAGTATGTCTGAACAGCACCCTGAACATCCTATTAAATCAGCACTGACAAGAAAACCTTTGCTGTCACTTATGGATTTTTTTTTTTTTTAAACAGACTTGTTTAAATTTATAAAATTATGGAAATACAGAATGGTTTGGGGTGGGAAGGGACCTTAAAAAGCATCCAGTGCCACCCCTGCCATGGGCAGGGACACCTTCCACCAGCCCAGGGTGCTCCAATCCAGCCTTGGACACTTCCAGGGATCCAGGGGCAGCCACAGCTTCTCTGCCCAACCTGTGCCAGGGCCTGCCCACCCTGCCAGGGAGGGATTTCTCTGGTACATCTGACCTGAATTTCCCCTCTTTTACTTTTATATAAAGAATAAGAGAAAGAGGAATGGAAAGCATTTCAAGGCAATCACATTTCCTTTTGAAACCTGAGTTGTGAGCAGCGTCCTGGCCCTGCCTGCTGTTTGCATTCCCTGGGCAACTGCACAGCAGCAGGGGGGAAAAATCACTCAGCAAACACACATCCCACCCTCCCTGCTCCTCTCTGCTGCTGCTGGAAGTGGAGCACGTGTTTATCAAGCCCCTTTATGGAGGGCTGACCCCAGGCTGCTCCCTAAAGGGGCTCCAGGAGAGCTGGAGAGGGACTGGGGACAAGGGATGGAGGGACAGGACACAGGGAATGGCTTCAAACTCGTTTAGATGGGATATCAGGAAGGAATTGCTGGCTGGTAGGGTGGGCAGGCCCTGGCACAGGTTGGGCAGAGAAGCTGTGGCTGCCCCTGGATCCCTGGAAGTGTCCAAGGCCAGGTTGGAGCACCCTGGGCTGGTGGAAGGTGTCCCTGCCCATGGCAGGGGGTGGAATTGGATGGGCTTTGAGGTCCCTTCCAACCCAAACCATTCTGATCCCCAGAATGATCCCAGGACCCTCTCTCCCTGCTGCCCTCTCCTCCCCATGAGATCTGACCACCATGAAGAACTGGGGTTGGAAATCACAGGCAGCAACTTCAGGACACTCTTGTGTGTCTTTAAGAAACCACTGAAGGGTTAATAAGACTTCACACGAAAATCAGTAATGAAATAGCAGGATTTTATACTTATATAACAAAAATCAAACCCAGGCAGTCCCAGCAGGCAGTAATTTCTTGGATCAAATGAATATGTAAGATTTTGACTGCAAAATTTTTGTGAAGAAAAGCAGTTTAGATTTACTGTCCACATCTCGTGGTAACCCGAAGGGGCAGAGCTCTGCCTGGGATTTTGTTCTGTTCACATCTCTAGAAATTACAGCCCAGAGCCCCCAGAATGAGAAAGGGAACACACCCAGAATGGGGTTTGGGTTGGAAGGGACCTCAAAGCCCATCCAGTGCCACCCCTGCCATGGGCAGGGACACCTTCCACCAGCCCAGGGTGCTCCAGCCTGGCCTTGGACACTTCCAGGGATCCAGGGGCAGCCACAGCTTCTCTGCCCAACCTGTGCCAGGGCCTGCCCACCCTCCCAGCCAGCAATTCCTTCCCAATATCCCATCTGTCCCTGCCCTCTGGCAGTGGGAAGCCATTCCCTGTGTCCTGTCCCTCCATCCCTTGTCCCCAGTCCCTCTCCAGCTCTCCTGGAGCCCCTTTAGGCCCTGCCAGGGGCTCTCAGGTCTCTCTGGATCCTTCTCTTCTCCAGGGGAACCCCCCCAGCTCTCCCAGCCTGGCTCTGTGGGATTTAAACCTTTTTAGCTCTGAATTTCTCAAGACATCATAATCAGTAGAAATTTTATTTTGAGAATTATATGTAAATATTTGTCTCATCTGTCCCAAGGCTGGGACCATTTTTAACTGGCAATTAAAAGACTTGGCTCCAGATCTCACATCACAAGCCACATCTTCCTACTTTGCAAATCCTTCCTCAGCCTTGTGAAGGACGAGCCCGGGAGGCCCCAGCCCTGCAAACTGAAAATTGGAAACCAGAGCCATTTCTGCCCTGATTCAATTTGCCAAACCCAGGAAAATCAATGAGGGACGTGCCTTTGCATGTCACACTCTTGCTTTTTGGTGTTTTTTTTTTTTGGCCCAACTCTCCCTGCCTCATTCCCAGGTGCAGATGGAAGAGGAGGAAAGCAAGGCCTTTTCAGATTTCCACAATGAATGCACACAGGGAAGTCTTTGGGACAGATAATGTAATACAGAGTCAAATCTTGCAGGAGAACAACACTGCAAATATTCCAGCGTACACGTGGACGTCAAACTCTCCCTCTTGCTCCCCTGAAATGAATTGTTCCAGATGTGAGCAATTATTTGGGCTGGCTCTAAATACAATTTCTGTGCATTTTGATGTGCAGATTTTTTACATGTCCCAAGAGCAGGGCAAGTGCAAATTCCCAGCTTGCAACCCTCTCTCCCCTTTGCAGGAGGCTGTGAGATGACAACCCCCTGATCCTGGGGGAAGGAACATCTGCAGAACTCCTGCCCAGCAGGTCTGAAATGTGCTGAAATAAGTATGTTCCTCACAACTTACTTCCCTTCAAATTTCCTTCAATCTGTCTCCATTTTCACTCCACAGGCAGGGGAATGACACTTCTCTTGCCCTCATGATTCCCTCCTCAGCTGAGAGGACCTCTCTGCTCCCTCTTTGACCTTCTTGTCTCCCCTGATATGTCATTAAACCCAGCTCCACTTTTTTCTCAAATAACTTTTCTAACATTTTCTGTCACACTTTCTTTTAAATTCTCCTCACCCAACGCTTAAAATGCCTTAAAAATACTTTAAAATCTCCTTAAAAACCCACATTTTCCCTGTGTCCTGCTTTCCTACCATTCCATCCTCCTCTGAGAGGTGTTTATTGTAACTCCAGTGACAAATTAAGTGACATGGAGTGGGATCTGACAGGAATGTTCTGGTGATTCATCCAGGGTGGAATCTGGGAGCCCCATTCCAGGAATGTGGAGAAAATTAAGGAAACCCTGGAGAAAGAGAGTTCAAGAGAGATGTGGTCCCACAGAGTCGTGAAATCCTCTGGGTTGCTGAGGTTTGGTTGGGATATTGGGAAGGAATTGCTGGCTGGGAAGGTGGGCAGGCCCTGGCACAGGTTGGGCAGAGAAGCTGTGGCTGCCCCTGGATCCCTGGAAGTGTCCAAGGCCAGGCTGGAGCACCCTGGGCTGGTGGAAGGTGTCCCTGCCCATGGCAGGGGTGGCACTGGATGGGCTTTGAGGGCCTTTCAACCCAAACCAGTTGGGATTCTATGAAAAGAAGGGATGAAGGAAAGCTCTAAAATGATCTCAGTCAAGTCCTGCTCACCTGAGCTGCTCAAGGCAGAGACTTCTCCCCCTCTCCAATCTTCACTTTCTGCCAGCCAGGGAAATCCTTTCCTGCTGCTGGAACTCTGTTTCCCCTAATTACTCCCAGCAGAACAATTTCTCTTTAGGGGAAACCCCCAGTTTGCCCCCTGCTCTCACCAGCCTCCTTTGCCCTTTAAAAAGTGCCATCATTAGCACAACCTTCATGTTGCTTTCCACAACCACCTGCCAAAAAGGAAGTGGATCCAGAGCACTCTGTGTCTTTGAAGAAACATAAAATGTCCTTAAAAGTAAGGTCTGTACTAAGAGACTCGAACAATTTCCACACAAAACTGAAGGTCGGGGCTTGGAGCAATCTGGGCTAGTGGGAGATGTCCCTGCCCATGGCAGGGGGTGGGATGAGATGGGATTTAAGGTCCCTTCTGACCCAAACCAGGCTGGCATTTCCTGGAAATTCAACAACTCTAAAGCTGCTGTGAATGAAATCTTCCCCACATCCTCCCTGGATTCTGTCTGAAGCAGCAGCACTGCACAGATCAGGTGCAGAGGGAGAGATGTCAGCATCCTTAACACAGCAGCAATTTAGGGATCAGATAAAGGGAATGGTGCTGATGGAACCAGGAGCAGATCCCACCGCACTGGCAGCATTTGCAACGCATCAGAAGATTAAAACAGATATTAGAGCAGCTGATTTTTCACACTCAGAACTCCATCCCCACCTGGAAGACCTCCTGTCCTCTTTCCACCAGCACCTCGGCACAGCCACATCTTCTACCACTGCCAAAAGATGTTCTGTGGTCCACAAAAACCAGCAAAAAACACATTGCCAAGTCTAATAACTACCCCCCACAAACAGTCTGCTGGGGGACAGCACTGGTGGGTGTAAATCAAAACAAGGGTTTTAATTATCACCCCTGTTCCGGGGGGAATGGCTGCAATAACGTGTGTCCGAACGGATCGCTGGGTTCCAAATCACCCCGGCTCGAAATGTGGCTTCAGAGGCACGAAAGGGGAATGTTTTGATGAGCCTGACACAGAGTGTTGTCAGGGAAATTAGAGCAAAGTAACTCCAGTTAATTATATAAATAGATAATTAAAATTAAATTAAAATTAAGCAGAGAAAAAAAAAAAAAAAGCAGAAGCTAAAAATCCTAATGCAATTAATTTCATTATATATTCTTTGACTTCAGCGAGTTCTCCTCATAATTCCCTAATTCCTCCCGGGGCCGGGGAATCACGGCCCTCATTTGTGCCCAGCCATGCAAACAGTGGCACAAACACGGATTAAAAGTCACCCATTTTCATTTCAAAGGAGTGGGATTCAGGCAGAGGGAAGGAGAGGGAAGGAGAGGGAAGGAGAGGGAAGGAGAGGGAAGGAGAGGGAAGGAGAGGGAAGGAGAGGGAAGGAGAGGGAAGGAGAGCGAAGGAGAGCCAGGGCCCTCCAGGTACCAAAGCCCTTCCCTGGGTTTGTCCCAGTCAGCTCCAGGACTGGCAGGGAAGTTGCTCAAGCACAACCCCCGTGTCTGTTCAGCATAAATAATGTGCTCAAACGGCCTGTTTGTTCTGCAGCTCCCAAAGCTCATCCCAGTGGGAGATCTGGGGGATAACGAGCTGTTTTCTGCCTCAGCTTTGCCAAAATATTCGTCCCCGAAATCTGCCTTAATCCCCAACCTCTCCCTCCCTGCACAAACGGTTATTTCAGGCGTTCAGTCACCAAATCCACAGCTTTTACATCAACCAGTCGGGGGGGTATTTAAAGGAAAATGAACCCAAATCGATGCCAGGTGGGTTCTCAGGGCTGAGAGTGGGAAATTTCACAGCAGAAGGTTCAGGTTGGGAGAGGGACTGGGGGAAGGGGACCAGGAGATGGGGGGGTGGGAGCACTGGGACCTCGAGTGGGTCACACCCAGACCAAGCCTGGAGCCCAACTGGTGGGATAAGGCTTGGAGGTGGATGGGGTGGCCAAGGAAGGGTTCCCAGCAAGGGTGACGTGGAGGAGGATGGATTGTGGGAGTGAAATGGAAGAGAACAGAAGAAAGGGAAGAGAAGGAGGGTTGGGGAGGGAAGGTTAGGAAAGAAAAGGGAAGGGAAGGTTTGGGAAGAAGAGAAGAGAAAGTTTGGGAAAAGGAGAAGAGGAGAGAAGAGAAAGAGAGAGGGGAAAGAGAGAGGAGAAAGAGAGAGGAGAAAGAGAGAGGAGAAAGAGAAGAGAAGAGAAGAGAAGAGAAGAGAAGAGAAGAGAAGAGAAGAGAAGAGAAGAGAAGAGAAGAGAAGAGAAGAGAAGAGAAGAGAAGAGAAGAGAAGAGAAGAGAAGAGAAGAGAAGAGAAGAGAAGAGAAGAGAAGAGAAGGAGAAGAGAAGGAGAAGAGAAGGAGAAGAGAAGGAGAAGAGAAGGAGAAGGAGAAGAGTGGAATAGAAAATAAAATAGAGTAAAATAAACCTCATAAAATTAAAATTCAGTACAACTAAATCAAGGCCCAGAGTCCCTCCCAGAGCTCCCCAGACAGGCTGTGCCCGTGCTGCCCCCTGACCTGGCGGATGCCCAGGCGGTAGGCGAGGATGCGATCCACGGCGCTGGGGTTCATCTGCGTCCACTGCAGGCTGTAGGAATAGACCCGGGGCCGGTTCTGCCACAGCGGGTTGTAGGTGTCGTAGTAGAACTCGGGGGCGTAGGCTTTGCCTGGGGGGGGGGCAAGGCCAGAGGTTAGAGACACAAACCAACCACCCAAACATCACATCCAGAGCCCAGGGGGGAGACCCAACCCCTCATGTCCCCAGCCTTCCTTACATCAACCCCTGCTGTTCTGATCTTTGTCAAATAGGTTCTTTCAGAAACACATTTGGGGAGTTCTCTGCCCCCAAAAATGGTCAGGAGGAAATGAAACCCTCCAAGCCCAACTCTGAAGTGTTTGTGAGCCAGGCACTGCTTTGTTCTGGCCAGAGATTCATTCCAGCTGCACAAGTGTCCTCTCGAGACCTGTTTATGCATTTTAGCAAACAAGGAAAATAATGTTTCTTGGTTCTGAGATCCATAATTCTCCTCATTAATCAGTGTTCTATCCTTCATTGGCTAATTTGGTCTGCATTCCTTGGTCCTCTTATCACTCCTCCTCAGACAGGGAGTCTCCAGCTCTCAGGCTGAGATGTCTTTCCTAATCTGTGTATCTTCTGGCTACTCCAACATGTCTCTCATAAACTTAAGATCCCAGATAACCAACCTTCAGCTCCCTCAACCTTTGTCTTCTAAAACCCATCAGAGCCAGCCCAGAGAAACTCCAAGTTTCCGTGGTTTAAAGAGCAAACCAACGAGTCTGGTAAAAGAAACCCACCAACTGCTACCATTAATTATAAATTTAGGAAAGTTATATTGTTTTCAACACCTCCGTCTAGGTTTTCAGAGGATTTGTGGTGATGCTTTGCCTCTATGTTTAACTCCCTCAGTGGAATTCCCAGCCCAGGTGCGGGCACAGAGGAGGAAAAATGAAGGGAGCCTCTGGGAAAGGCTGGAGCCACACAAGGTGCCTCTGCTCTGATTTTTCGTGCCCAGCTGACTAAAATAGAGACATCAAAGCGACCTGCACGACACTGGGAGACTCTGTGACAGCTGCTGGACCTGGCACAGGTAACATGGAATGACATCCCGGGGCTGGGAGCAGGAGATGGATATTTGCAGCGACTGCTGCTGCCTTCACCACATCTCCTCCTCCCCACCTTCCCACCTGGAATGCACCCAGGCTGTCCTGGGTGACCCCCCCAGAGGTGCCCTCTGTTCTCCTGCATTATCGAGGTGAACAGACTGCTTTGTGTGAGGCAGGGCCAGCACAGCTCATGGTGGGGACACGAGTGTCTCACTAGCACATCTCATGGTGGGGACACGAGTGTCTCACCAGCACAGCTCATGGTGGGGACACGAGTGTCTCACCAGCACGTTCCAGCCTCTGGAAACACCCAAAACCTATGGATGGTGGCCCAAAACATGGCCCCAATTCACTGCATTTTGACCTAAACCCACAAAGAGATTTTGCCCAGAGCTGTCCCATCCCTGAAAACATTCAAGGTCGGGATGGACAGAACTTGGAGCAACTCGGTCTCGTTAAAGGTGTCCCTGCCCATGTCACAGGGGTTGGATTAGATGGCCTTTAAGATCTTTCCCGACCCCTGATCTTCCATGGAACAGGCCCATCCTGCCCTGCCCCCGTTTGGGAGCAAACCCAAAGCAGGCTTTGGGTCATTTTGTCCCTCCAAATGTGTAAAAATGAGACAAAACACGGGAAACCAGAATATTTGCATGTTACCCTCCTGCAAAGGTCTGAAAAAAAGACTTGTAATTAGAGAAAAACCCAAAGCAGAAGGAGGTCTTTTCACCTCCCAAAGCTTGTATTTCCATCCTTCCATTTCTTCGGGGGTTTTGTCAGCGGGGATAATTAGGAAAGGGAGTGAATAACACAGGACACGTGGGAAAACGTGGTGTGCCCGCTCACATGGAGCTGTGACAGGGACACGGAGTCATTAATCACTCCCTTTAATTGAGGTCTGAGGTGCCAAAACTAACACTGCACTTAGGCCTTTTCTCCCCCAAACGATCCCCATCCAGGGGTGTAAATAAAGGCAAAGCAGGACAATTCTCACCCTCAGAAAGACAACGAGAAAAGGGGGGGAAAGTGAATTAAAACAATAAAAAACACAAAGACACAAAGGGAAAAGCAGGTGAATCGACACCGAGGTGGGGGGTATTGCTCAAGCCTTTATCTCTCCGGCCACTGCTTTGCTTTTCAAAGGATGGAAAAAGCCCTTTTAGCCAAGAGGTTTTGTGGGTGTTTTTTTTTTTTGCCAATTGTTGGATAAAAGAGGAGGTTCAATTAGCCAGGACCGGGGCAGGGGTGAGAACAACAACCCTCCCTCCGAGGAGAGGGAGCGAAGCAGAACAGCTCTAAAACCCCGAGCCGAGGGATAAAGGCGAGGAGGAGCAGCGGGCACCGCGATTTGTTTTCCTTATTTATGCACAGCGGAGATAATGGGGAAAAGCTCCTGCTGGATGCAAATTATCATCTCCCCCCCCCCCCCCCATCCTTTCTCCACAATGGCATCTCTGAGGGGGGGTCCTGAAAGGACCCATAATTAGACACTTGTCACAATACGGGCACTTGAGCAGCTCAGTCCCCTCGGGAGCGGTAATGAGGACCCATGAAGGGCGGCTTTATTCTGAATCCCTCCCGACACAGGAGCGATCCGGGCCCAATGGAGATGCTGGAAATTTAACAGCACGGCATTAAGACCTCCCCTTGCAAACTTGAGAAAGCTGGGAAGCGGTTTGGAGTCCAGGGAAAGCGGGTGTGGCCTTGGGAGGGGTGGGAGCTGGGAGGGATGCAGGGAGATGGCTGGGGTGGGCTGATGTCCCCTGTCACCATGGATGGCCCTTTGCATCCCTGGAGCATCTCTGATGGACCTGGGGCTGCTCAGCCTCCAGAGGGGACACCCAGAGGGCACCTCCCCAAGGAACTGATGCCCTGCAAGTTCCACCTGCACAGGAGGAAGAACTTCTTGGCTGGGCAGGGACCCAGCCCTGAGCAGATTGGCCAGACAGGGGGGAGTCTCCTCCCTGGGGATATTCCAGAGCCCTCTGGACACAACCCTGTGCCATGTGCTCTGGGATGGCCCAGGACGTGGAGGTAGGATCAGATGGGACACCGTGGACCCTTCCAGCCTGACCCACCCTGGGATTCTGTGACTCCAGACAAACACCCCAAGCCTGTCACAGCCAAACCAGAGGCAACACTGACCACCAAATCATCACTAGAGAAATAAAGAGATCATGAATCATGGAATCACAGCATGGTTTGGGTTGGAAGGATCTTAAAGCCCACCCAGTGCCACTCCCTGCCATGGGCAGGGACCCCTCCCACTGCCCTAGGGTGCTCAGGGCCCCTGTCTTTGCACACCTTGCTGTGGGGAGGCAGCAGCTGATGTGGGGGAACCACCTGCAGTGCAGGTCGGCTCAGCAGCCAGAACCAAGCCCTTCCCTGCTTTTGGAAAAGGTTATCCCATATTCCCCACCTGCAGAGATGCCTCAGACACATGGGGCTGCTGTCCCAGCTGGGCATCCCTTGGGCTGGCCAGCTCTCCCTGCACCCCCAGCCACGGCAGCCTCACCTTTCCAAAGCAACCCCCTCTGTTTGTTCCCACAGGAGACATTTCCCTTTCTCGTGGTATTTGCCCTTTTTAAGCACAGGCAGCAAAAACAGCCTTCAAGGCATTCCAGGATTTATTAAGACTTGTCCAAGGCCAGGTTGGAGCACCCTGGGCTGGTGGAAGGTGTCCCTGCCCATGGCAGGGGTGACACTGGATGGGCTTTAAGGTCCCCTCCAAACAAAACCATTCCATGGTTTCAGTTTAACTGAGTGAATCCCTCCCGAGTAACCCTGGTGTTTGGGGCTCTGCCAGGGAGAGGGCACAGGAATTGTTTTTCCTTTCTATCACTGACAAAACACCCATTCCTTTCACCTTCTGAATACCCGGGAAATAAAGACCATGGGGATTATAGGAACAGCACAGGGACAGGCAACACCAAACACGGGTTTGCCCCTCTGGGCTGCTCAAAAATGCATCAACACAGCAAATGTTTGCGTTTGAGGAAGACGATGCTGAAATAAAGCCGGAATTCCTGCCTGGAATTCTCCCGGAGACCACCCAGCACAGCCCAATTACCCATCCCGCTGCACAGGCGCTGCTGTTCCATCAACCCCGATGGATTTGCATATGAAACCTGCAATTATCGGCTGTGCTAATGGCCCTCCCGGGCACACAGGGATGGGTCGGGATTGTGCTCATGTCCCTCCTCAGGGTGGCACAGGGGGAAGGAAAGCCCCAGCACCACTTTCTCTGCTCCCACTCATCAGGATTCCCAATTACTCCCAAAATAGCCCCAAAATACATCCTAAAATATCTCCAAAATAACCCCAAAATACATCCTAAAATATCCCCAAATCTGCTCAGCAGCCAGGGGACATCCCACCCACAGACCCCGTGCCAGGTTTGGGAGAGTCCCCCTCCCTGTCCTCTGTCACTGCAGTTCAAATTTGCTGTAGATTAATTTCTAGGAAAGGCTGAAATAGGAGTTTGGAAAGATGGGACCTCAAGGAATATTCATAAAATCCCAACCTGGTTTGGGTTGGAAGGGACATTGGGGATCATCTCATTCCACTCCCTGCCATGGGCAGGGACACCTTCCACTGTCCCAGGGTGCTCCAACCTGGCCTTGGACACTCCCAGGGATCCAGGGGCAGCCACAGCTTCTCTGGGAATTCCATCCCAGTCCCTCCTCACCCTCCCAGCCAGCAATTCCTTCCCAATATCCCATCTGACCCTGCCCTCTGGCAGTGGGAAGCCATTCCCTGTGTCCTGTCCCTCCATCCTTGTCCCCAGTCCCTCTCCAGCTCTCCTGGAGCCCCTTTAGGCCCTGCCAGGGGCTCTCAGGTCTCCCTGGAGCCTTCTCTTCTCCAGGTGAACACCTCCAGTCTTTTAAACACATTTCAATCCCTCCAGGCAGCACATCCCAAACATTTTCTACCCCCTCTCTACCAGTTTAAGGCCACAAATGGTGGGAAAGTCATCATGGAAAGTCAAAATAGAAACAAACAATAGAAAAGCCGCTCCAGCTGCTACTTCCCAGTTCTGGGATCTAAAAGCTGGAGTGGTCCTGAAAGGAAAGGGATTGGTGCCCTCAATCCAATGGGTCCTGAACTGGTCCCTGTGAGGGAAAATCCTCAAACAATGCTCCCCCAGGCACAACAGATCTTGCTGTGCTTCACTCCCACCCCTCAGTCCTTCATCCCTGAGGAAAACAAGGATTGCTTCCTGCCAGTTGCCAGCAGGTGGTTTCCAAAGGAACATCCAGAATCGAGCTCAGACACCACAAATTCCAACTGGGATGGGAGCAATCCCAGCCCCAGCAATATCCCATAAACTGCACAACAAGGCTCTTCCCTGATCACAACAGCTCCAGGTCCCAGATGGAGCTGCAGAGGCTGGAAAGCCGGGAGCAAACAGTGGGAACTGTGCAGACACAGCCCCAGCCCCGTGACAGCTTTAGCAGAGCATTAAAGGGATCATTTCCCTGCGTTGTCTCTTTATGTTCCCTTTATCTTCACATCTAATTCCTTAATTTCCTCGTGTTTGATGCTCGGCGAGCGCAGCAGCTTTGCCATCTCCCTTCCAAAGTGGCAGCACAAATGCACTTTAGCTGATCATGACAAGGTATAAGAGATGATCAGAGTGTCTCTCTCACTTTATAACAGCAGCTATAAACGTTTGGGGAAAGGGAAAAAAAAAAAAGGAAAAAAAAAGAAAATAAAAAGCGGAGATTTACAAATGCTTTCCCCCTCTTGGCAAATTCAGCTCCAGCCCTTTCTATCTTTAAAATGCAGGAAGAGCATAAATCCTAAAGGAAACGATATATTTAACTGGGTAAAATACTGGGAACACAGAGAGTTTATGAAAAATGCTGCCCATTACTGTGCTCGGCTTTATTACAGGGTGTATATTTTATGAAGGGCTTTCAAGAAGAAGGAGAAGACACTTTGTGCTTTATTTGCATTTGGGAAGGGAAATCTCTGTCTCCTCGAGCTGCTCCTCCTGCCGAGCCTGCAGATGAAGCATCCCCCTCACCCCCAGCCTCCCTAAAGCCACAGGATCATAAAACCACGGCATGGTTTGGGCTGGAAGGCACCCTGAAGACCCTCTTGTGTTCCTGCCTTTCCTTAGGGCTCCACAAGTGACTCCCAGGGGCTGGTTTGTTTTGGGGGAGCAGCTGAGGGGACCCAGCAGTGCAGTTCAAAAAGCTCATAAAGCATTAATAATGAACAATCCCCACAAGCAGGAGGGTGAGGCAGCTCCTCCAGGGGATTCCTCACTGCAGGAACCACCACACTCCTGCTGCTCCAGCTCCATGAGCTTGGGGATGACCCTTTCCCACACCTTCCAGAAAAAGCCTCTTCCCAAAGGATACAGAGAATCCCTAACATACTGTGGCTTGCAGGGAAGGAATGGCTTGGGAATCAAACTGAACTTTCCAAAGCCTAATTGGAGCACACATTTCAATCTAGATTTCACTGGATGGTCTAGATTTAATCTAATCTAGATTTAAATAGATGGTCTCTCCATCTCAAAGGATTCCAGAGGTCCCCGTTAGAGGCACAGGAGGGTTTGTTTTGAACCAGAAACCAACATCTCAGTTATCACTTCAATTCACAGAAGAGTGTTCTACACGTGTCATCCTTGAGATTCCTTCTACATCCACCTGCCCTTTAATGATTCCTGCCCCTTTCCCTGTGGTTCTCCTGCAGCTGCAGGATGGAACATCTCACCAGCAACAACCAAATGTGACACCTGCTGGCTGAGCTGAGGAAGAGCTCAAACTCCTCTTCCTGCCATTCCCGCCCCTTCCAAGCCGGGATTCACACCATTCCTTCCCATCCCGAGCCCACCTGCCATCATTTCATGCCATGATTTCTGCAGACACACATTCAGACATTTATATTCACCCTACACATGCATGGGCATGTTTGCAGACATGTCTGAGCCTGACTGGGGAGCAATCCCTGCAGAAAGGTGAAATGCAGCTCAATAACAAGCAAAACAAAGGCTCTGCTCGAGGTGGAGGTGGCAATTTCCCTGTCACGGAGGGGAATGCTGCACAAATCCCATGGGAAATGCAGCAGGGGGAGGGGGGAGGGCTGTCACTTGTCAGTGAGTGCTAAACACCTGAGAAGCGAAGGAGGGGCTGGGAAGGGAAGGGGGATGCTGTGAAATTGTAAATAATAACGTGTCAGCAATTGGACACTGAGGGGGGAGATGGGGGAGCTCCTGCAGAGCCTGGAAAAACACAGCATGGCATGGAATCACAGGGAAACAGAACCATGGAATATCCTGAGCTGGAAAAAACCCCAAGGACCATCCAGCCCAACCCCTGGCCCTTCACAGACACCCCAACAATCCCACCCTGTGCCCCAGAGGATCATCCCAACCCTCCTGGAGCTCTGGCAGCCTCGGGGCCGTGCCCACTGCCCTGGGGAGCCTGTTCAGTGCCAACCACCCTCTGGGGGAAGAGCCTTGTCCTGAGATCCACCCTGAGCCTGCCCTGGCACAGCTCCAGCCATTCCCTGGGGTTCTGCAGCCAGGAGACCCCTCAGCTCTGTGAAATCCTCTGGAGCAGCACAGGAACAGGCAGCTGGATCAGCTCCAGCCCACGGGAATCACGACATTCCCGAGCATCCCCTCTCTGTGGGCACCACAGCTCTGCCCCCACACCCGTGTCATGGCCATGCCCACCCCAGCTCCATCCAGCAGCTCCAGCTCCAGCCCTGCTCCTCATCCAGGCTGCCCTGAGCCTTCCTAAACTTCTCAGGACATGCAGGGAAGCTGCAAGCTCTCCCCTCTTGGCCTTCAGTCAGGAAGCTGCCTCACTCCATCCTTTCCATGCTGTGGGATCCTCAATTCCTGACAAACCCAACAGCTCTGTCTCTCCAGTCCACTGCACAACCAGCACACAACACCCTCCCACCACACAAACAACCTGGGAGGAAGAAACCAAACAAAAGGCCAACCAGCAATGGATTTTCTCTGCTTCCCACCAGCAGGACCAAAATGTGGATTTCAGGTTGGGCAGAGAAGCTGTGGCTGCCCCTGGATCCCTGGAAGTGTCCAAGGCCAGGCTGGAGCACCCTGGGCTGGTGGAAGGTGTCCCTGCCCATGGCAGGGGGTGGAATAAGATGAGCTTTAAGGTCCCTCCAATCCAAACCTTTCTGGGATTCCCCAATCACACCAACCACGGCCTTTTTTTGGGTGAACCAACGTTATTTTCCTGCTCCCCCAGGGGCAGGTTTGCATTAAGAGTTAATAAGTGTGAAGCAGAGTGAGAACCTCAGACAATCTCCCCTCCACTCCTCAGATTAGCCACACTTCAGCCTCAGGATGGAATTAATTAACTTCATTTTTCTCTCCTCCCCAGCCGACAGGAAAAGCAGGGCGGGGATTCAGCAATCACACCTCGCCACCTTTGCTAAAAGGTCACTTTTAGCACTGCCTGCTCCACTGGTGACCTGTAAATAACCCACATTTCCAAACTCTGCAATGAAATGCCAGGGAGGTGGTCCCTGGATCCGGCTCTGCTCCTTTCACTGGGCTTTGGGCCAGGAGCTGGGCAAAAAAACCCTGTTAGCACAGCAAGAACTGGCGTTTCTGTTTGCCCACGTGTGGTTTAAGCTGCCACAGGTGGTGCAGGGCAGAAATCTGCTACTGGGGGCATTGGCAAAGCTCCTCTGCATCCCAAACCTCCAAAACCAGACGGGAATTCAGCAGGAAACCAAACAACACCGACGCTCTGCGGGCCATGGAAAGGGTTCTTCCTGTTGTACATTTTGAGGAGATGCTCTGGGCTCTGTTACAATCTCCCAGCTCTTTAATTAAACCCAAATTCCCACTGTGCCTGGCAGATGAGGGGAAAATGTATTTTTTAAAGGCAGTGATGCTTCAGGAGAAATTTTAATGGCTACACAAGTGAGGACACAGGGGACACGTGGCCTTTGACTCCTCCCACTTCCCAGAGTTCCCAACCACCCATGACCAGCCCCAGCTTGGCAAACTTGGGAAACACTTCAACCAGCAGGGAGATAAATTAATTATTCTGGTATTTTTTCATGTGTTTCTGAATTAAGGGAAGCAGTGACCAGGTAGGGAGACCATTGACAGAGGATGGAGGGACAGGACACAGGGAATGGCTTCCCACTGCCAGAGGGCAGGGAGAGATGGGAGATTGGGAAGGAATTGCTGGCTGGGAGGGTGGGGAGGGGCTGGGATGGAATTGCCAGAGAAGCTGTGGCTGCCCCTGGATCCCTGGAAGTGTCCCAGGCCAGGTTGGAGCACCCTGGGCTGGTGGAAGGTGTCCCTGCACATGGTAGGGGGTGGCACTGGATGGGCTTTGAGGTCCCTTCCAACCCAAACTAGAATAACTTCTTATTTCTAGGTTCTGAAAACCCAGCAGAGCTCCTGCTGCAGCTGGACCGTGGAGAAAGGCTGCTCCCAAACCCAGGGGAGACAAGATGTGTCCTGCTCATGAGGAGCAAACAGAGGAGCAGGACACAAAACCCAACCCAACCCTGAAGAGGCCATTCCTGCTCTTCCAAACCAAACCTGAAGAGCACATGTCCTGTTCTTCCAAATAAAACAAACCTGAAGAGGCCATTTCTGCTCTTCCAAACCAAACCAAATCACACCTTCCTAGAGGAAGAGAGAGAGAAGGCCCATACCCAACTCCAGCTCCACAATTCATTTCCCAATGGAAAAAAAAACCCCACTGCCCTGAGGTGCCCTGGAAAGCACTTCCAAGTCTCAGCCCAAAGACCCCAGGGTGGGGGGGGGTGTGGGAAATAAAACCCCTCAGCACCGGTTTGACTGGAGACATAAAACTGGGATCCAGGATTATTGTGATCAGTGACACAGTGGGAAATTCTCTGCTGTCCTTGGGAAAGATGTAAACGTTACTGCAACCCCCATTAAGCTTTACAAGAGAGACTGTAATTTATACAGTCAGTTTATAGCCTGTAACATTCATTTACACTTACTGGAAAGCTAATAACTTATAGCTAATAACTTATAGCCAGCTTGTAATCAAATCTTCCTTAGAGAAACACTGGCATGGACAGCCAGGATTTACAGGGAGCTTGGATGGGTGTCTTCAGAAGGAAATAAATTAAGTCCAGCAGTAACTCAAATCACTGGCTCTATGAACTCTGCTCATATTTAAATCTGGGGGTGCTAAAGGAAACCGAGCTCCAGAGAGGTTCTCAGGACTCAAACTCACCAAAACAGAGATGAATCCAGCCCTGGGAGCAAGTCCAGAGGCCATGGAGATGCTCCAAGGGCTGGAGCCAGGCTGGGAGAGCTGGGGGGGTTCCCCTGGAGAAGAGAAGGATCCAGAGAGACCTGAGAGCCCCTGGCAGGGCCTAAAGGGGCTCCAGGAGAGCTGGAGAGGGACTGGGGACAAGGGATGGAGGGACAGGACACAGGGAATGGCTTCCCACTGCCAGAGGGCAGGGAGAGATGGGATATTGGGAAGGAATTGCTGGCTGGGAGGGTGGGCAGGCCCTGGCATAGGTTGGGCAGAGAAGCTGTGGCTGCCCCTGGATCCCTGGGAGTGTCCAAGGCCAGGCTGGAGCACCCTGGGCTGGTGGAAGGTGTCTGGGGTGGCACTGGATGGGCTTTGAGGTCCCTTCCAACCAAACCATTCCATGATTCAAGAAAAGTCCCTTATCCAAAGCTGGTTCCCAACAGGATTTTAGGTTATGAATCTCCACCTCCCTCCCTTTCTCACTTTCCTCCCCTCCAATCTCTCTCTCTTGCAGTGTTTCTGTGTCACTCTGTGCTGTTCCCCTTTCAGGTGTGTTGGAGTCACCCAGACTCTGAAGAGCTTCATTTTTGGCAATAAGTGCCTTGATAAACACCCCCTGCTCCTCCAGCCAACCCTGCTGGGGAGTCCCACATAAATGCAGTTTTTAAACTGTGAAAAACATGCTAAAGATGTTTAGGAAAGGCCATAAACCTTTTCTCTGGTCAGAAAATAACCTTACTAATGGTCCATGAATTGTGTTTTATGACTTGTCTCTGCTGGGACACGTGAAGGGCTGAAGGGGTTTTGCCAGTAATTCTTTAGTGCCAAAAAGGTTCTTTGTTGAGATAATCTCATACTTTGATTGATTATAATATTTGATTATAACAGGTGAATGATTGTAACATTTGATTGATTATAATATATAGCATACATTTTAATAGTAAAATTATAATATTATAAAGCTTGGAATTGTTTTACATGTTTTTTTTTTACACTGGGGTAAAAAAAAAAGGGCAAAAAACCTTCAGCAGCACCAAGGGTCTTTACAGCATTTTTTGTTGTTGTATGAAATAAAACCAAAAAAACATTTAATTGAGATAATTTAAATAAGTTAAATAATTCAATTAATTTAAATAAATTTTAATTAATTAATTAATTATTGAGTAAGTCCCTTTTTGGCATGATTCTTTAAGGAATTAGGCTGGGATCAAGAGGTTTCAAGGTTGCTCAGACCCTGCTGTGAGACAGGGAGGAGAGCTCACTCCCATC
Source organism: Pyrocephalus nanus (assembly GCA_038380795.1). Classification (NCBI taxonomy): domain Eukaryota; kingdom Metazoa; phylum Chordata; class Aves; order Passeriformes; family Tyrannidae; genus Pyrocephalus; species Pyrocephalus nanus. Next base: position 62,838,263 of record CM076265.1, on the reverse strand, counting down.
TTGTCTCAGTGTGGCTGTCAAGTGTTAGAACAAGTTTTGGTCAATCTAAACTATCCCTCAGCTGAGCAGCTCTAGGAATCTGCACACCAGCACCTCCAGTTTGAAAGGAAACAGGAAAATAGGGATGAGGGAAGAAGGCACCCCCCCCCCAGCCTTGTGCAGGGCTTGGGGAGAGTAAAATTCAGCCTCTTGCTTTGCTTTCCTGCTAAATGAGAGCAGAGTGGGGACAGCTGAGCCACAGGGACTTCTTAAACATCCTGGTGACATCAACCTGGTCATTTGGGTTTGTTTTTGATGTACAGAGAGGAGAAGGAGATTATAAATCTGTTTTGAAACCTCTCAGGAGCTGCTGACACACCGAGGACAGGGCGTGCTGTGCCACCAGCCAGGATACATCCCAATCCATACAATCAGCCACGACTTCATGGAATCACAGGATTTTCAAGGTTGGGAAAGCCCTCCATGACCATTGTGCCCCATCCCTGCTCTGTCCCTCAGCCCAGGCACTGAGTCCTTCCTTGGACACCTGCAGGGGTTGGGACTCTGGTGGCACGAGCTGTGGGCAGTGACACGGTCCCCACAGCCCCACCCTGTCCCCAGGGGCACAAACCAGCACGTGGCATCTCCAAACCACTGTTGCTCCAGTTTTTTTCCCCCTGGGAGGAGGATCTGGGCTGCAGCATCTGCCATCCCCGGGTGGATTCACCCCCTCGTGACACCGAGCGCTTCAACATCCCACTGAAGTCAACAAGCCCTGCACTTGCTGACAGCCAGGAAAACAGGACAGCTGGTCTTGTCAGCATTGAATTGTTAAAAAAAAAAATAAAAAAAAAGGACAGAAAGGGAAAAAATAAACCCTGCCTGTTCTCACTTTTGCCTGGATTTGAGGCAATTTTCCTAACTAGGCATCCCCATGGCAGCGCCTTCGTGGAGCAGCACAGGGAGATGAAGATTCAGGGCAAGGCTCCTGATGAAACTGCCCAGGAGAAGAGGAAGAGCAAAAGGAATGGGAGCTCAGCCTCACACTGGCAGGTTTTAAAAGCATAACCATCAGGAAATGGGCCATTAAAGAAAAATATGGCAGTGCCCACCACACAACCAGGCAGGGCCAAACTGCCCCCAGCACCTCAGGGGTTCAGGAGAATATCAGGGCTAATCTGCAGGCAGATGAAGTATCCAAGAGCCACAGAGAGGTCAGTGCTCCACAGGTCAGAACCAGCAGCCTGGCACAAACAACCCCACAAAGTCCAGCAGGGAACCCACGTGTTGGCCCGAGACAACACAGCCATGCTCCAAGATGGATTTGGCTTAAAAAGTAAAGAGGTTGTGTCTCAAGTCATCTTCACGACAGGACAGTGGATTGGGAAAAGGAGTAATTTTTCTCAAAGCTGGTAAAATACAGGATTTGGGGGTAGGGAGCAACTGGAACCCAGAACTGCAGTGGAAGAAAGAGAGACAGGAGGATCCAAGGAACCTGAGAGCAGGTGTTTCAAAAGAGATTTCCCTGTACATTGTTGGTGTATTTGTATATTCTCTGACCTCACATGACATGTTTTCCATGCTCTGGAACCAGTGTGGGCCGTGGAGAAGAGAGCAGAGAAGGGAGAGGATGAGACAGGCCAGGGAGACAGAGGAGAACCTTCCACAGCTCCTCTCCCCTCTTCATCCTTCTGGCTCTCCCATCATTTGAGCATTAAATTTGGCTTAACTGGGAGGCAAAGGGTATCAAGGGCCTAAGAAATAATCTAAAGGAGAACATTTAGCACAGGCAACAAACAGGAGGAGCTGGAAGACATTTTGCAGCAGGAAAACTACGACACAGGTGCCATCATGAACACGTGATGGGCCTCAAATTCCTCCAAGTTTTAGATTGGAAATTAGGGAAAATTTCTGCACTGAGATGATTGTCAAGCACTGGAAGGGGCTGCCCAGGGCAGGGGTGGAGTCCCTAGCCCTGGAAATGTCCAGAAGTCACTGGGATGTGGCACTTTGGGCTGTGATTTAATGGTGGTCATGGGATGATGGTTGGACTCGATGATCTTAAAGAGCTTTTCAGACCTTAAGTGTTCCAGGATTCCTTGACTGGCACAGCTGGAATGCTGCAGTGAATGAGGATGAACCCTTCAGAAGGGATCAGCAAGGCAGGAGAGGTGCTGGGGGTGTGTTTGGATTGCCTGGAGCTTGATGATGGCAATGATTAACTGGATTGGATTAATGGTTGGACTAGATGATCTTAGAGGTCTTTTCCAACATTAACCACTCCATGATTCTCCTCTCCTGTATTTCTATTCCTCTCTAGGTTTTCCTCCTGTTCCTGAACATTAAAACCCTCTCTGCCCCTCTTTGCTGCCCTTCCCAGCAGCCCCTCAGCTGCAAAGCCAAGCCCTGCTCTGCAGAAAGAGGAGAAAATGATAAAAAAAACAAGAGGGAAAAAGAAGATGAGATTAAAAACCCAGCATTATTAACTCTGAAAAAGAGGATCTTTACATTAAAAATTAATGGCACTGTAAGGGGCACTCCTTGTGGCTCCAGGGCTCCCACATATCCATGAGGGGATTTGATCGAGCAGGGAGGAGGCAGAGGAGGGATGTGAGAAGGCCCTGGGGGGATATCCCAAGATATCTGGGATATCTGAGAAGCACAAACAGGGAGGATTTTGATTTCAAACCCTCAAGGCCTCTGGGGGGGCTGTTTCCACGAGGCAGATTTGGGATTCACCAAAAGGGCTCAGTTTTCTTTCAGCCTGCAGTGAAACCAGGGTTTCAATCTGCCAAAAATACCCAGAGCAAACGGATGGGAGAGGGGGGAAAAAGAAATGTCCCAGATTAAAAGCAAAAGATAAATATTTAAAGCAACAAAGCAAATATAATTTCTTAATTCCCACTGAGGGAAATGTGTGTAAGAGAAACAGAAGTGTGGCTACCGGGGAGAATATTTGATTTACCCTGAGAAAAGAGAATATCTGTATTTCCAGCACTTGCCTCTCCCACAGAAACTTCCTAAAAGACCAACATCTGTCCCAGTGACTGACATTTCACACCCTTCCCTGATTTTTAAAGGCACACCACCAACTGAAGCACAGACATTTTTATCCCAACCAAAGAGATGAAACCAGAAAACCAAACCAAACCAAACCAGATAAATGGGAAGAGACAAAAGGAAAAATTCTTCCCTAGATTTCATTTTAACTTGTGTTAATTGACCCAGGGCAGCCATGAAGTCACTGCCTCTGGGTATTTATTGATGAGGGGAAAAAACAAAACCCTATTTTCAGAGTGAAAAATACAACTGGAAATTCTGTTTTAATGAGAGAACAGCCCCAGTAGCTGAAATTATTGTCACCTGGGTCTAGAGCCTGGTTAGGTTTGGAGCAGATTCCTTCCTTTAGGCAGCAGACAATGACTCCAGGGGTTGGGTGGATAATCCTCCATCCTGGAGCATTCAGGGAACAGAGCAGGAATTCTGCCCTCCCTCATCAGGAAGCTACAAAATTTGGCAACACTGAACCTTTTCCCAAGGCCAAGCTGAAAGAATTTGCTCCAAAGCCTCCAAGGAAGAGCCAGGGAGCAAAGCCATGTCCTCCAGCAGAGGTTTCAGTCACTGGGCAAAGGGTGCCAGATAAAAAATGTTCCTATTATGGGTAAAAAAAGGCTCTCCAGACAAGGAATTAGAGCATAAAATCAAATTATTACTCCCCACTTGTAGGTGTTTGAGGGTCACAGGCTTGTTTGGCACAAGGTGGCCACTTGGTGGGGGAGGACAGCAGAGTCACAGAGGGATGGGGTGGTGTTTCAGGGAATATCCAGGTGTGTTTTCCTCAGTTCTGGGTTTCAGGTTTTTTAGAAATGAGCATAAAACGAATTGGAACACACCCACCTGGGCTCTGGGTTGGAAGGGGCATTAAAGCCCATCCAGTGGCACCCCTGCCATGGGCAGGGACACCTTCCACCAGCCCAGGGTGCTCCAACCTGGCCTTGGACACTTCCAGGGATCCAGGGGCAGCCACAGCTTCTCTGGGAATTCCATCCCACCCCTTCCCACCCTCCCAGCCAACAATTCCTTCCCATTCCCTGTGTCCTGTCCCTCCATGCCTTGTCCCCAGTCCCCCTCCAGCTCTCCTGGAGCCTCTTTAGGCCCTGGGAGGGGCTCTCAGTTCTCCCTGGATCCTTCTCCTCTCTCTGGACAAGCTGTGCCCGTGGGAATTCAGACAGAATTCCAGCTGGGTGTTGAAGATCAGGCTGGTACCATGGACAGGGCCAAGAGCAAAGGATGAACAGGAAGGCAGAAATTCCTGCACAAGTTTGCAAAGAGGATGTTTCCCCCAGGAATCCCACAGCTCCTTCCAGAGGTGGCTTTTGGGATCACACAGAAGGGAAGGTTCCGTGTCCAGCTCCTCAGATCCCGCTATCACCAGCTCCAAAGAGCTCCGAAGAGCTCCAAAGAGCTCCAAAGAAAGGGAGAGCTGTGATCACACTGGCAGCAAACAATTAAAGCCTGCATAATTACCAGCTGATTGGCTTGATCCTGCTCTTGGCCAGAAGCACTGACAGTGTGATGCAAGACAAAGTGAATAATTAAAGACGAGGCCGTTAATTAATGCAGTGTTCTGTGGTGAAAACATTCCACAGACCAGAACAACACAGAGCCAACATTCCAAAGGGTCTTCACTCCACGGGGGGATCAAAACTCAGCTGGTAAAATTAATTCCAGCCATCAACTTAATGCCATTAAGTAGCTTGCTTAGTTCTAGTGAGTTATGATTAATTGAAATTAATTAATTTAAATATTATATACAGCCCTGCCCAAACAGCACCATCAACTACGGACAGGCAGATTTCCTGGTGGAACTTAGGGAAGGAATCACACATGGATGTGGATCCAGCCCTGATTAAACAGCTGAGAGAATTTAATGCTGAGGAAACAAAATATTGTGTCTCTCACCTGAGCCAGGCTGTGGCTCAGGGAGGGCTCGGGTCTGTCCTGGAGGAGCCCCTGGGGAGGCAGAACCTCCCTGTGCTCCCTCTCCAGCACCCAAACCTTCCCTCCACCCACAGGGAGCTCTCCCAGCCACTCCTGACATTTGCTGCACCTCTTCTGGTTTATTTGCTTCCAGGGTTTGGAGAAGCCACTGCCTCAAATGTAGTTTGTTTTGTTGCTCCTTGGATATGATCTGTACTATCAACCCCTGAATAAAATATAGAGGTAGTGAAGCTGTGAGGAGAATGAACTCCACTTTGCTTTCCCACAAACACAATTTGCCTTGTCAGTTCTTATTTATTTTTAAGATAGTGGCAGGTTACATCTGCTTCACATTGGCCCAGCCAAGGCAAATTAACCCCTTTGCCACATGTGATTTATTTTGCTTTCATCTTCTCAAATCTGGCTGAAAATATAAATACAGTAAAAAAAAAAAAAAAAAAAAAAAAGGTTTTTCAAGCTCTGGGGTCAGGATAAATCTTTCAGTCCAGGCTGCTTTTAATACTGCCCTGAAAACCTTTCTCTCAGCATACCAATGTCTCTGTGCAGCCCCAGTGCAGCACAGAGCAGCTACATGAAAAACTAGAAATAAACCCACCTAAAAATGGGTTTCAACAACCCATTATTCCACCCAAAATAAAAGCTTTCTACTATCATCAGGTTCCTGCCTGGGAGTTATTTATTTGGCTTTTTATTATTCCAGCCTTGGAGTTATTTATTTGGATTTTTTTCCTCCGTGCAGCTGTCGAAGAATTGACCAATTTCTTTGCTCTGCTCTCATTCCCAGTGAAATCTAAGTCTCCCTTTTAACCATTTCATCATTTTTCTTCCACGTTTTTAGTTCCCCAGTGCTTCAACTTCATCTGTTGTGATGAGGGCTGGGACCAGAAGGGAGCTGCTGCTCTCAGAGCAGTTCCACTCCACGTGGCAGAGAATACATTTACTAGAGACATTGGGTTTAACCTTTAAAGCCTGAGAAAAGCACCAAAGTGTTACTTTTAGTTTTCTTAACCCAGGATAAATTAGCATGATGGGATAGACTCCAAATGAGAACCTCATAAAACCACTTTAGCTGTAATTTTCAGTCCCCTGGCTTTGTGTGGTGATAAATCACAGCAGCCACTCACGCTGCCCCAGCGCCTGCAAAATAATTGCCTTTCGCTGAGTTCCCACAGCTCTGGGACCAAAGTGTGAGGGACAGTAAATTGAACTACCTGGGATTAAATAAAGACTTGCTTTGGTTTCCCTCAGAGCCCCCTTTGGGATTAAACTCCGAAGATCTGGAGAAGTTGGGGGCTGTGAAAATGCCTCCAGGCAGGCTCTGGATGATGCCACCAAAGGCTGGGTCAGGTTTGGAAGAAGCAGAGCCCTCAGGCCCTTGGGGTGAAGTGTTCCCATCACCTTTGTGCCCCGTGCCAGGAAATTGTACCCCACGGAATTCCTGCCAAGGGGATGCCATTCCTAAAATCCCAGAGGGATTTGGGTCAGAAGGGACCCTAAATCATCAAGTTTCTACCCCCTGTCATGGGCAGGGACACCTTTCACTAGCCCAGGTTGCTCCAAGCCCCGTCCAACCTGACAATGCCAGGGATTGACATAAATCCAAAACAGGAAAAAAAGCCTCCTGTTTTTCCTATTAAACAGAATTTTACTGGGAAAACCCCACCTGAGGAGCTAAAACAGATGGTTTCCTTTAGTGCCAGGACAGATGGGTATGGAAGGTCCACCCTGAGAGCAGGGTTTGTGCAGAGCAGGGTCCCTGGGGGGTGCCCTGCAGCAATTCCATTAAATCCATCCCCTCTCTACTGGGAGCAGTGAAGCAGAAAAATCACGTCCATTTTCCTCTGACAGGGTTCAAGGAGCTGCCCCAAAATAAACCCCCTGTTTAGATCTGCTTGTAACTGGAGCCAAAATGGTAAACAAGAATAAAATCCTCCCAGCCACAGGACATTCTTTCGTTAAGGTAACAGGAGAGCAGGGGCTTCCTGAGCCACCACCACAGGTCAGCAGTGGGGAGGAGAACTTGGGAAGAGATGCTTCACTTGACAGAGATGCTTTTTATCCTCCAGTGATCCTAAAATAAGCCTGAAAAAGCAGCCTAGAGAAATGGGGAACCTACACCTGATGTTACTGCAGGAGCCACAGCTGAGCTGAGAGGAAGAATCAAGCCTTGCCTGGGTAAACCCCCAGTTTACCATCCAGATCCCAGACACTGCAGATAAAAGACACCCAAAGTTTGTCTCCACCCAGCACATTAATTATCCAGCATCCTCCCCCAGGCTCTGATCTTGTGTTCTAGCTTCACAAAGTCCTTCTGCTTTTTGAGACAGGGAATGAATTCCAACACCCCTGTGTTCCCCGGGAGTTTGAAGTGGTGGGAGCCTGTGATCTGCCCACCCTGCTCCCTGAGCCCCATGGAACACAACAGGAAATTCGAGCCTCGCTGCAAACTTCAAATACAAGAATTCTGCTGCCTGAAGACTCTCTCAGGCCTCTCTTAAAACCACACTGACAGGTCCTGCAGAGCAGGGAGATTTCCGTGTTGCACAGAGAAACCTTTACCCAGAAACCACAAAAACGAGCTAAATATCCCATTTTGTCACCGACCACAACCCAAACTTGATGTCTTAAGCTGTGATTCCACTTGGAAGGATCTCTCTCTTTGGCAATTCTTTAGTTGAAAAAAGGAGCAGAGTTACCCAATATAAGGAGGATTTAATGCTCTTAGAGAGCATCCAAAGGAGGGTGACAGAGATGGGGAAGGGCTTTGACTTGAAGCTGTGTGAGGACACTGAGGGCACTTGGAGAAGAGGAGACCTCACTGCAGGTACAACTGCCTGGGCAGGACTGAGCTCTGCTCTGTGTGACAGGGACAGCACCCAGGGAATGGCTGGAGCTGTGTCAGGGCAGGCTCAGGGTGGATCTCAGGACAAGGCTCTTCCCCCAGAGGGTGGTTGGCACTGAACAGGCTCCCCAGGGCAGTGGGCACAGCCCCAAGGCTGCCAGAGCTCCAGGAGGGTTGGGATGATCCTCTGGGGCACAGGGGGGATTGTTGGGGTGTCCTGGGCAGGGACTGGGGTTGGATCCTTGTGGGTCCCTCCCGTCTCAGCACATGCTGTGGTTCTGTGACCCCCACCCCAAAGCCCCCACCCCAACGCCCCCACCCCGCCCCAAAGCCCCCACCCCGCCCCAAAGCCCCCACCCCGCCCCAACGCCCCCACCCCGCCCTGCACCCCACCTGTGACGAGGAAGCTGCAGCGCCCGGCGCCGGCCTCGTTGATGATGTTGCAGTTGTAGAGGCCGTAGCTGTCCCTGGCCAGGCTGCCCACGGTGTAGTCGGTGGAGTCCTGCAGGTCGAACTGGCCGCTGCGGAGCAGTTTGCTGCCCAGGCGCCACTCGTAGGTCAGCACGCGCGTGGGGTACGCGCGCAGCACGCGGCAGCTCATGGTGACGCTGCGGCCCTGGCCCTGCCGGATCTCCAGGAACGCCGGCTCCACGGCGGGGGGGTCTGTGGGGGACAGGACAGGGGGTTAAATGCCTGCTACAAAGGGTTTAACGCAGCTTTTCGGTGCTCTGGACTGGAAGTTTTAGCTCCCCAGCCTTCGTACCCAATCCCAGAAATACCGAATGTTCTCGTTGGAGGGTTTGAACGGGCAGAGGTTTTCTAGCAGGGCACAGAATGTCCTGTCTGCAGAGAAGGTACCTAAGAACAGCACAACAGGCACGTGGTTTGACATACCCCGGTCCAAACCACTCAGAGAGGACTCAGAAACCTTGAAACTGGTCCAAGCAGAGCAGAGGATGGTGAGGAAGATGAAGATGGGAGGAAGGGGTGGTCTTTCTGAGACCACCGACTCAAATCTGGGATGTGTTGCCTGAGGGAGGTCCAAGGGGATGGACAGTTCGTGGGCTGGGTGTGATGATTACATATTATAATTGGTTATAATTTATTAGTTGTTGGTCATAATTTAGTTATATTTAATTTAATTATAATTAGTATTGTAAAATTTTCAAATCTATGCTGTGGGGGGACAACACACAATGTGCATATTGTGCCCTTAAAGCCCTTTAATTAAAGATAATTAAATTATCTTTCTATATTAAAAATTGCCCAAAGAATTTTTTTTTCTTTGATTTAGGTAACAGGAGAGCAGGAGGTTTGTGGAGTGATTCATAAATCATTCATAAATCCCTGAATTAAAGTAAGGAGAGGCAGAGTTAACCAGGCAAGGCTGGGAAACCACAGTGTCCAGGAGGAGAACTAAATAACAACAAGGTCACAGCCTCAGTGGATGTGGACCAGCTGGTGACACAAATGTCCCCACACAGAGCTCTGGGTCCTGCTTATAAACACCTTCTTAGAGCACAGCCCTGAGTTGCACCAGGGCAGGTTTGGGATGGACATCAGGAAGGAATTCTTTCCATGGAGAGTGCTCAGCCCCTGGAATGGGCTGCCCAGGGAGGGGTGGATTCCCCGTCCCTGGAGGTGTCCAAGGACAGGCTGGATGTGTCACCAGTGCCATGGGCTGGGTGACAGGGTGGGGTTGGGTCCTGGCTTGGACTGGATGATCTCAGGGGGCTTTTCCAGCCTGGGTGATTCTGGATTCTTATCTTCACAGACTCCATGCCATGCTCCTTCCAGGAGTTCTCCTTCACCACTCTCTCTCCAAGAGCATCTTATTCTCAGGTAATCCCTGACTTATCTGTGGTCTCCATCACAAATACCAACAAACTTCAGACTTGATGTTTATTTCCCTACAGAACAGAAGCTGAGACCACCTTCCCTCAGCAGCTGCAAGCCAGGAACCAACCTGGACACGTCCTGCTTATCAACACTGAGCACACCAGGACAAACCCTCCTGGAGCTCTGGCAGCCTTGGGGCTGTGCCCACTGCCCTGGGGAGCCTGTTCAGTGCCAACCACCCTCTGGGGGAAGAGCCTTGTGCTGAGATCCCACCTGAGCCTGCCCTGGCACAGCTCCAGCCCTTCCCTGGGTGCTGTCCCTGCTCACCACAGAAAAAGAGATAAAAGCCGTGTCTTGACTCAGATGGGGCTTGGAGCAACCTGGGCTAGGGGAAGGTGTCCCTGCCCATGGCAGGGGGTGGGAATGAGATGATCTTGAAGGTCCTTTCCAATCCAAACCAGTCTGGGATTCTCTGGCTTGGTTGGGATGAAGTGCAGAAGGAACAAAGACCCTGCAGAGAGCTGAGGAGGGGATTCTGTGTTCTGTGGGGACATAAACTGTGGGCACGGCCCCGAGGCTGCCAGAGCTCCAGCAGGGTTTGGACAACGCTCTGAGGGACAGGGGGGATTGTTGGGGTGTCCTGGGCAGGGCCAGGAATTGGACTTGGATTATCTTTGGGGGTCCTTCCAGCTCAGGGAACAGATCCTGTGATTCTCCAAACTCTGCAGTGGCAGGAGATGGATCGATGGAGCAGCACAGACACCCCTCCACCCCAGCACTGCCTTCAGGCTCCAACAAATACACAATCACATATTCATCTTTTTTATCCGCTCAGGTGGCAGTTGTGACATTCCAGTAAGCCCAGAATGGGTCATTTTCCCATAACCAGAACAGGCTGTTTTCCCATAACTTGAATTAAACCTCATTTTCAATAATTCAGATTTGCAGCTACGAACCCCGGCAGACTTTTGATTCCAGCAAAAGGCAAAATAAATAAAATATAACCACCACCCAGTGCATGCACCAGCCCAACCTCCCCCTCCCATCTGCCTTCTGATAACTCAATCATTGCAGCAGGAAAAGGGCAAGCTGGACAGAATAATGTTGGCACTCAGCTCTTGTCAGCACAGCTCTTTAGGGCTGGGGACACACGGGGAATGCACAATGGGCTGCAGAACAAGGCACAGCTCACTTGGGAACCCACAAGAACAGAGAAATACTGAAAGCCCCCTGTTCCAATAAGACACAGGGAATCTCTTTGCACCCATATTAAAAGAGCTGCTTTAAAGATGTAAAACATAAAAATAGAGAAGCCACGGTGAGCTTTGAGAGAGAAGAACCTCCAGAGAATACATGGCATGCTCTTTTCAGAAGTTCTTCTTTCCCTCCATCCTTCAAGAGCATCTTATTCTCATGTTCTCCACTGGTTGTTCTCTCCATCACAAGTACAATTAACTCAGACTCCTGATATTTAATTCCCTATATCATGGAAGCTGTAACCACATTCCCTCAGCTCCTGTAAATTAGGAACCAACTTGCACATGGACTGTGCTCTCCACCTCCTGCTCAGACAAGAGTTTGGCTGAACACACAGGACAGGAAATAAAGGGAATTTTGGAGACTGCCATGGTAAGAAGATGTTGCTCAAAGCTCACGACATCCACTTGTTTTTGGAGCTCCTCCCAATTAATCAGCCTTTGTCTTGGGTCATGATCCAAGATCCAGTATCCAAAGGGGCTCCAGGAGAGCTGGAGAGGGACTGGGGACAAGGCATGGAGGGACAGGACACAGGGAATGACTTCCCACTGTCAGAGGGCAGGGACAGATGGGATATTGGGAAGGAATTGCTGGCTGGGAGGGTGGGGAGGGCCTGGAATGGAATTCCCAAGAACTGTAAATCAAAGCCCAGAAATCCTAAATCCTCAATGCCACACACCCTTCTCTGTCAATAATACCCCCCAATTTGGTGTCATCAGAGAATTTCATCACAGCTCGACTGTTCTTTGAGCTCAGAACAAAAAGTACAAAATAAGATAAAATTTGGAAGAAAATTCCATGAGTGTCCAGCCTCACGTTTGCCCCTTGAACACAACCCAAGAGTGGCTCCAGCTGCCCCCACTGCACAACTTCTGCACCTTCTCTTGCCTCAATAATGGTTTGGGAGCCATTATGGGTACCAGAGAAATTGCCAATCAAATTTACTAATATTTCCTATTTTCCAGTCATTTTCCCACCCTCAGACATAATCTCTCCAGGTCTGGTTTAATCATTTCAGCCAAAGTAATTCCATATCCACACCCCCTTTCAGCCCTATTGCCTTCACCCTCCCAGCCAGCACCAAAATCCACGGCAAACTGAGTCAGACACCAAACAACCCACCAAATAACACCACATCAGGATGCTCAGAAAGCAGGAAGGAAGATCCTCCCGATCCAACACCCTGCCCTGAGTTCCTGGGGGTGAGGGCGAGCACGGGGAGCTTTGGGATAGGAACGTTCTGGAAGCTCCATGCGGTGTGAGCAGCTTTGATGGCTGGTTTGGCTGTGCTTTGCTGCCATAACTCACAAACCTATTCACTGTCTGAGCTTCCAAACCCTTGTCTGCACTTTGGAACAACGTTCCAACGTGCTCTGTTTTCTCTGCTGCCTCCATTTACATCTCCAAAGCCAGGGAACATCATCTCCCCTCCCCACAGCAGCACACATTGGTATTCAGTGCCCTCTCTCCTCCTCCCCTGCTTTATTTACTTATAAGATACTTTAGCCTTATAAATAGCTTTTAAATGAAACTTTCCCCCAGCCTTTAAGGTCAAAACAGTCTTTAAAGCCCCGAATTTCCATCTATCCAGCAACTGATGATGCCCAGTGACAGAAAGGGAAAATTAACTCGGGTTGCTCATTTCAGAATTACACTTTTGCAGGTAATAACTTTAATGGAAAAGGAAAGGGATGATAAAGCCCATGATACACAGAACTAACAGCTTGTTTTTCTTTTTTTTTTTTTCTTTGTTGTTGTTTCTATAAAATAGTGACTTCTGAGATGCTCATCTTGGGCATCTTCTGAGAGAAACGACGCTCAGAAGGAAACTGGAGCTGTTTACAACCTATATGTGTTTAATTCATTTGCAGTAGCTCTTCCCTGAGGCTTCAGCAATTTGATTTAATTTACTTTTCCCTACTTATTCCCATCTTTCACAATTCCAGTGTTGGGGTTTTTTTTGTAATTTTTTTAAAAACACACAGAAAAACCCACAAAGGGACCCGGGTTCATTCTCTTGAACAATTATCTCTGGGAAGCAAATGGGCTGAAGTTAAAACAGGCTCTGCATTAATGTTTAATGAACTTTTGGGGAGCCTAAGTGCATTCATGTCTCCAGGAATATAAAGTGGAAGAGGGAGGTTTCTCCTGCTATCAAGAGAAATGACAGCAAGGAATGCTTGTTTGTTTTAAACCTCTTCGTGGTGAGCATCATACCCTGCTCTTTCCTGGAGGGGTTTTTAAGGAGAAAACAATAATAAGTGAATTTATTTTCACTCCATGGCCTTGAGGAGAGGCTTCACCTGCTGCTTTGCTTTCTCCAATTTGCATTCCAGCCTAAGCCAATAATTACTTTTTCTCTCTCTCTCCCAGCTCCAGCAACAGGAATAAATACAAAACCCCGATGCCTCTGCGTGGCTGCTCTCGGTTTTGTGGCCACTCTTGATTTAACTCAGCCAGCAGGGGTGTTAACAACAACAACCCATTCCACAGAAACAAACAATAACCACGGAATATCCAGAGCTGGAAGGGGCCCACAAGGATCAGAGTCCAGCTCTGAGTGAGGACCACAGCGATGGTCACCTCGTGTCCTCAGTTTGGTGTTGGTTCCTCCCAGCCCTGGAGAAGGAGGGACCTCCAATTGCTCTCGGGGCTGGGTTTGCAGCACAGCAAACAAGATGAGGGAGTGACAAATGAGGCTGGAGGACACCATTTGGGAGGGTCTCATGAGACCTCCACCCCCTCAGAATCACTAAGGATGGAAAAGACCCCCCGGATCAAGTCCAGCCTCCGACTGAGCCCCACCATAAACACCAAACCAGATCAGCAAGTCCTACTTCTACTTGTTTCCCAAACAGCTCCAGGGGTGGGGACTCCACCACCGCCTGGGCATCCCTTTCCAAGGCCTGACCACTCTTCCCATGAAGAAAATTCCTCCTGGTGTCCAACCTGCCCCTCCCCTGGTGCACCTTGAGGCCGTTCCCCCCATCCTGCCTGTGGTTCCCCAGGAGAGGGTCAGGGTGGGCAGGGGCTGCCCCACGGCCCTGCACGTGATCCCTGATGGACCAGGAGAGGTGGGAGGTGGTTCCTGCCCCTCCCAGCCAGGAGCAGTTCCAAACCAGCACCTCTCTGAGACGCCGGAACGAAGCCGAGACGATTGAAGCGAGTTCCGCTCCCCAGATCTGATCCAAACACACTGTAAATTATTTTATTGCCTGAGGCATGAGCAGGGCAAAGTCAGAGTCATTCCAGCTCAAAAAGGCTTGCCTTTTCTTCTCTCCTTTTCTTTTATTTTTTTAAGTTATTGAGGGTGTGTTTGCCTGTGAGGGAAAGTGCCTTGCTAGGATTTGTATCCTGCCTGGTAATGAAGGTTTGGACCAGGTAGCCCATTTTATTTATATATTTTTTTTTTTATTTTACTTTCTGTCTCTGATCTATCGTGGCCAGGCTCTGAAGACTCCCCTCTGGAAAACTATGTCGCATTTCCTCAACTTGCAGCAGAGGCAGCCCTGCCTCTCCCAGGCCACATCAGGGAGTATTTTATGGGTTTCAAAGCAGGTATTGACAGATTATGTTGTTGGCAGTGGGGTTTGTGTGCTTTGATAAGAAAAAAACCCAAAGGTTCATTAATACAGGTGTGAAAACACACCAGAATTAGATGCCCAGGAAGGACTTGGACCTGCTGGGGCAAGTCCAGAGGAGGAACCAAGATGGCCAGAGGGATGGAGCAGCTCTGCTGGGAGGAAAGGCTGGGAGAGCTGGGGGGTTCCCCTGGAGAAGGGAAGGATCCAGGGAGACCTGAGAGCCCCTTCAGGGCCTAAAGGGGCTCCAGGAGAGCTGGAGAGGGACTGGGGACAAGGCATGGAGGGACAAGAAAAGGGGGAAAGGGGGAGATTTAGGTGGGATATTGGGAAGGAATTGCTGGCTGGCAGGGTGGGCAGGCCCTGGCACAGGTTGGGCAGAGAAGCTGTGGCTGCCCCTGGATCCCTGGAAGTGTCCAAGGACAGGCTGGAGCACCCTGGGCTGGTGGAAGGTGTCCCTGCCCATGGCAGGGGGTGGGATGAGATGCTCTTCAAGGTCCCTTCCAACCCAATCCATTCTGGGATTCCATGGAACAGGCAGGGATAACTGGAAGGAAGAGCCCCAGGGAGGTTATTGTGCAGCAGGTTTAAGGCAAATATTGAGAATATTTCCTTTTAACGATTATTTGGACAACTCCTGGCCAGTTCCTGTTTGGAGGCTGAGGCAGAACCACAATTTCCCCCCAGAGCAGCTGGAGAAGGAGCAGTGGGAATGGAGCCTCCAGCAGATCCCTGGATGCTGGGACATGCTGGGAAAGGATGGCTCAATTCATCTGCACTGCAGGGCTTATTTCAGGGCTGGCACAGCCTCCCTCCATTCCCACCCCTCCACAATCCTCATTCCCAGCTCTCTCCCTTCTCCAGCTGTTCCTTCTGGACCCTCCAGCTCTGCTGGGGATTGTTTTCATGTGCAACTGAGAACTCAAATGAAAAGCTATTTAAGCTTCCCCAGGTCCTGGCTCTGTGTTATTTAATGCAGTAAAAAACTAAAACACCACCAAAAAAAAATAAATTTAAAGAAGCCAAAGAATGGCAAGGGCTGGAGAGCATCCCTGCTCCAACAGGCAGCAAATCCAAGGGATTTGCATAAACACACAGCTGGGACCACAAAATTAGGGATTCTCCCTTATGAATCCAGCATAAAGCCCCAAAATTCCAGGTTTCTTATCAAGACCCCTCTGGGCTCTGCAAAGACATCACAGCTCTCTGAGGGTACCCACAAACCTCTCAGGTCTGACAGAGGTGGAAGCCAAATGCAAGTCTAGACAGGTGAATTATTTAGTCTTTAAGTGATTTACAGCTGCTCTTATCCCTTTATGCAGGCAGGGCATGATCTCCATGAAAATGCCTCCAACAGCTTCCAGAATTAGATGGGTATTGAAGAATCTCAACCCCAGACTGCATTTATTGTAGAGGTTTAAAAACAGAAGTTTTCTGGATAAATATAAATTAAATATGAACATTTAAAAAAAAAAAAAAAAAAAAGCCATAACAAGACCCAAAAATGATAACTAGAAATATGATTTAGAGGTAACTAATGGGGGGTTTGGTGGCAGAGATGAGATAGATTATGGGATATAATAGTCCCTTGATTCCCACGGAGGCTTGTGGAAAGTAAAAGCATAAATACTTTAAAAAAATGGGAAAAAATAAACACAGCCTCTAATTTGTGAAGGAAATGAGAGACCCTGAGAATGGGGAAGAATCAGGCGAAAAAGAAACAAGGAAATACCATTTTTGAGGCAATGGGAATCTTCCCAAAGTGCCCTGCTGGATCTTGCTCAGTCTTTTAACTAGAAAATTCAAATTAATGTTCCATCCTCGTAGCTGCCCCTGGATCCCTGGAAGTGTCCCAGGCCAGGTTGGAGCACCCTGGGCTGGTGGAAGGTGTCCCTGCCCATGGCAGGGGGTGGAATGAGATGAAATTTAAGGTCCCTTCCAACCCAACCCATTTTGAGATTCTGGAATTCCCAAAATTTGACCAGGTTGCAAAAATACACTTCCAAATTCATGTATTTCTGGAATCTATACTGCAGTCACACATCCAGTTTTCCCTGGCAGCTGAGCTGGAGGAGTGAGAGGAGCCTGAAGGACACAGAGGAGCCCAGGCTGGCTGGGCACAGCTTTGGGAAGCTCCAGCACACAAGGATTGGGATCCCCCTGGAAACGGCAGCAGGAATTTTCCAGCTGGAGCTCAGGCACAGAAATGACCAGCCTGGAGAGTGGATTCACTGCAGGGACACCACAGTGGCCACAAAGAGAACAAACCACCTGCACATCTACAGGGAAATTGAAATGGGATTGCAAAGCCATCCTGGAGCTGTGCATTCCCAAACCTTCCCTCTGCACAGAAAATCACCCCTGCAATGACAAGAAATCCCTGTTTTACAGAATTCCAGACTGGTTTGGGTGGGAAGGGACCTCAAAGCCCACCCAGTGCCACCCCTGCCATGCCAGGGACACCTTCCACCAGCCCAGGGTGCTCCAAGCCCTGACCAACACACGGATAAGGGAATATCCACCATGTACAGTGTTTGTCCATCATTCCTTTCACAACACACCCCTGGCACCTGAACAACACCCTCCAAGGCAAATTTTAAAAAAACACAAACCTGCCAGAAATTAATAAGATTCCCACCAGCCCTTAAAAAACATTTCCTAGGGAGGAAACATCTCAAGACTCAAGGAAGGTGCCCAGAGAGGGGCTTGTCAGAGCATCTGCCCCAAGCTCCTGTTCAGGGTCTCTTTTCTGTCCCAAAAATCCTCATGAAATGGTTTTCAGGGATCCCTTTCTTCTTGTGAGAAGAAGAAATCCCTATTAAAATCTTTACTTAAAGATCTACTTAAAAAATCTCTATTTGGGAAGAAAAGGAAAAGGGAAGATTGTTGCCTGGGGTAGAACTGTTTCAGGGATATTTTCACTACAGTAAAATCTGACTGATATTAAAAAATAGGTGTATTTATAAAGGCAGAAATCACTAATATTTAAACTTTTTTAAAAAAATTTGGACCTATATATTTTAGGTGATAGTTGTAAATTTAGCAGCCCTGCACATGGAGAAAGGGTCAGACAAATTAAAAACTTTTTCTAGAACAGAATACTTTCATATTATGGGTTATAGATATTCTAATTTTACTCTTTCTCCACAAATACATGTTAACTCTAATCTATATTATCTATTATAAATCATATATGGCTTATTTTTACCCTATTCCATGTAAAAGGGAGCACATTCCTGTATTTACTCACTGGGAACGAGGTCCAGGCTGGAATTTCAGAGTGATCCCAGTCTCCAGACTAGAGGGTGTTCACTGAAGGAAATGGTAAATAATCACCTGGGGAAGCTCCCGAATTTAACTCCTCCCACAGAAACCTGTTGGGGCCTCAGAACACCAGGACCTCAGTCCCCATCAGTTCTCAGGTGATTTGGGTTTAAACAAACTGGTTTTAATTGGCACTGGAGGCTTGACAACACCTGTGGGGCTGATCAGAGACCAGATTCTCACCAAAAACATCTTGTTTTCTGCTCCAGGACCTTGGTGAGGATAAATCAGAGCAGCTGTGGGGGTGGCATTTGGAAAAAGGGGGGAGAGGAAGGTGAGCTCCCAAAGGT
The DNA here is from genome assembly GCA_038380795.1 of Pyrocephalus nanus. Lineage (NCBI taxonomy): Eukaryota > Metazoa > Chordata > Aves > Passeriformes > Tyrannidae > Pyrocephalus > Pyrocephalus nanus. Next base: position 62,820,150 of record CM076265.1, on the reverse strand, counting down.
CACAAATCCCCATCCCCATGGGGGCTTTTCAGTGCTTTTCATGCTCCATTTAATGGGTGAAAGTGAAATCTGGGCACTGGGTAAGCTGCACTGACACCAAAGGGGCACAAGAAACCTGCCTGGAAGTGTCCAAGGCCAGGTTGGACGGGGCTTGGAGCAACCTGTGAGAGTGGGAGGTGTCCCTGCCCATGGAGGAGAGTTGGGACAAGATGGATTTTAAGGTCCCCTCCCACCCAAACCAATCTGGGATTCTGTGACACCCTAGAAGAAGTAAAAGCATAAAACCAGCAAGGAAAAATATATATCTTAAATTTATCATTCTTGTCCCGACTTCCAGGCAGCAACAGGAGGAGGAATCACAGGGGGAACACCTGGGAGAGCTGAATTTCAGATCAGACTGAGCTGGGAATTCCCCCCAGAGCATCAGGGGATGCTCCCAATAGAGATGCAAGGCCAAACCCTGGATTGACATTCATGGAATGGTTTGGGTTGGAAGGATATTTAAAGGTCATCCAGGTCCAGCTGCTTTCCATTGTCAGGGATACCAGCCCAGGGTGTTCCAGCCTGTCCTTGGACACTTCCAGGGATCCAGGGGCAGCCACAGCTTCTCTGCCCAACCTGTGCCAGGGCCTGCCCACCCTCCCAGCCAGCAATTCCTTCCCAATATCCCACCTAAATCTACCATTTCAAGTGGGAAGCCATTCCCTGTGTCCTGTCCCTCCATGCCTTGTCCAAAGCCTGAAGAGTTTTGTGATAGACTCTTAAGTTTTCCAGCTAATCTAAACTGCAGACCTGCCAAGGTTTAAATTTTAAGTCGGGTGGGCTTTGAGATGGGTGGATTTCAGTGGAAATCTACGTTAATTATTCTTAATTTAATTTTCCTTTCCACTGGCTGCAGCATCCCGTGGTTTGCAGAGGGATTTACACCGGAAGAAAAGCCCAACCACCACTCCCAAGGATTTGATAACTTCAATTTTGGGTTTCAAGCTGGATTTTCCAGGCTGGTGCCTCTGTCCTGGTTTGGCTCCTGGACAGGACAATAAATTCTCCGAGGGGACTGAACCAGCAGCAAGGATCACCCGACTGGCAGCAGATTTAATATTTGTGCTGGGAACACGTGAAACTTCTGCAAGTGAAAAATATTCAAATGAGTAAACAAACAAGAAATAACTTCGGAGCAAAGCTGCCACATTAATTTCCCCCCCTGTATCTGCAAATCATTATTTGCTTTATTTGCCGAGCCGTGGCGAGAGGGCGATCGTTGAATAACGATGAGCTCCTTTAAAAAACGCCGTGAAATTCGGGATAATCCACGGGCTTTCAATAATGTCTACTCTGCTGAGCGTCTTTTATGGGCTCGTGCTGCTCTGCCTTGTCTTTTTTTTTTTTCCTGAAATTAAAATTGTGATGCCTGAAAAGTAAATCAGGGGACAAGAGCGTGGCAATGCTCCGGCTGCTGAGAGACACCACGGAGAGGGAATTGTCTCTCCCCCTGCACGGGGAAAATCGTGGCACCCAAATTTGCCTCTCCTCTCCCCAGGCTTGAGGAACAGCTCTGGAGGAGGAGGGGGACCCACTGGGGACACTCCTGAGACCTGCAGGATTTGAAGAGAGCCTGGGAAAAAAGAATTCTGCAGCTGAGGGGACGGAGAGATAAACTGGGAGAGCTGGGGGGGTTCCCCTGGAGAAGAGAGGGATTCAGGGAGACCTGAGAGCCCCTTCCAGGGCCTAAAGGGGCTCCAGGAGAGCTGGAGAGGGCATGGAGGGACAGGACACAGGGAATGGCTTCCCACTGCCAGAGGGCAGGGATGGATGGGATATTGGGAAGGAATTGCTGGCTGGGAGGGTGGGCAGGCCCTGGCACAGGTTGGGCAGAGAAGCTGTGGCTGCCCCTGGATCCCTGGAAGTGTCCAAGGCCAGGGTTAGTGGGAGGTGTCCCTGCCCATAGCAGGGGGTTGGAACTGGATGACCTTTAAATTCCCTTCCAACCCAGCCTGTTTTGGGTTCTCTGATCCCCTGCCAGCCCTGCAGCCAGCCCGGAGCTGTGTTTAGTTTTCCCAGCCATGCACTCGCTCTCCAAGGTCTCCGAGTGTTTTATGGAGCCATAAAAGGCACTGCAATCCCACACCAACCCTGTGATCCTTCCCAAAAGCTCTGTGGCCCCATTTCCACCGTGCTGCAATCCACTGGAGCTGCCTCAGCTGGGAGCTGCAGAAAGCAGGGCTGTTGTTTGGGGAGGGGCTGATCGAGGAACTGCTCTGAGGAGCCATCAGACCCCGGAAAGCTTTGTTTGAAATTCAGATCCGGAGGAGAGATTTCCATATCAGTGTCTTGTTCTGCCTGGAACAGACTTCCTGCAGCTTCCAGGGGGCTGATCCAAGGGAGAACAACTCGGAGCCACATCAAGATGAGTCCCGACAGAACCGTCGTGCTGTTGCATCTCAGCGTGGTGTTCCCACGTGTCCTTCATGCAGAGCAGCCTCTCCCAGGCCCTGCTCATCCAGGCATCCCTTCCCTGCTGCTCCAGCTGGGATCTTTCCCTATTCCAATCCCTGCACAGGCCTCCTGGATGGAGCAGTGAATACAAACTCAGTCTCCAGCGGGACTTGAAAGAAATGGCAACACAACTCCCTGATTAGACATGGAAACTGTTGTTATTATTATTATTATTATTTTAGGACCAGACTTGTAGTCCCTCTCCATTTCCAAGGCTCTATTTAGTATCTAATTATTTTTCCCTCCTTTACAAGATGTGTTTTTCAAGTTATTAAGAGGAAGCTTCTCCTCAGACCTCAAAAAAACCTACCCAAATTCTTCTGCCCTGCAAAGACCACAAAGGTCTTTGCTCCTCCCTCTCAGGCAAGTTCAGCATAATATTTCAGGCCTATTTTCCCAAATCCTTGGTGGAAATGTCCTGTCACACATTGCAAAATTGGGACTTTTCAAAAAAAATATTGTTGGTTTGTTTGTTTGTTTGTGGGGTTTTTTTTGTTTGGTTGGTTGGGGGTTTTTTTGTTTTGTTTTTTCAATTGGGATTTTCTGGTTGTTGTTTGTTTGTGTCTTTTTGCTTTTGAAGATAATTTAATATCTTTCTTCTAGATTTTTTTTTTTAGACAGGTTAAGATACAAACTGGAAATCAAACGAGCCACATAAAAAAAAAAAGAAGTAATGAGGATAGCGGGGAATGTTTATTAAAACATATTGGCTTAATTCCTATTAATCCCTATGTGCTTTTCTAAGAAATAGTTAAAGAAATATTCAGGCAGGGTTTTTTTGTAAAATCCATAATTTCAGAATGAAAATCCCTAATTCACACATATTACTTGCAGCCTTAAAGGTCAGCTGAAAAATAAGTAATTTTTATATTTTTATAGTATCTATAATATATATTGAAATGCTTCTATTTCAATGTAATATATAATATTGAGTATTTCACTGCTAAACATTACAAAGAACCCCAGCATTTCATTGTGCAGAGCTCAGGCACAGAAATGACCAGCCTGGAGAGTGGATTCACTGCAGGGACACCACAGAGAGAACAAACCACCTGCACATCTACAGGGAAATTGAAATGGGATTGCAAAGCCATCCTGGAGCTGTGCATTCCCAAACCTTCCCTCTGCACAGAAAATCACCCCTGCAATGACAAGAAATCCCTGTTTTACAGAATTCCAGACTGGTTTGGGGTGGAAGGGACCTCAAAGCCCACCCAGTGCCACCCCTGCCATGGGCAGGGACACCTTCCACCAGCCCAGGGTGCTCCAACCTGGCCTTGGACACTTCCAGGGATCCAGGGGCAGCCACAGCTTCTCTGCCCAACCTGTGCCAGGGCCTGCCCACCCTCACTGTAAACAGTCCCTGGACCTTGGCTAAGTCCCAAAAATCCCAAGTTCCCTGTAAGAATTACCCAAATCATTCCCCACTCAGATCTGGGAGGGTGGCTGCTGCTCCCTGAAGGCCAAACCCCCCAAATTTTAGGACAACTCACCAACCACAGGATAATTTGATGCTTCACAGCAGAAGAGTCTTTAAAACCAGGCTTGCCAAGAGAACTTTTCTGTGGGTGGTGATGAGGTTCCTTTCAGCCTTACAAGGCACGAACAAAAACTCTTCCCGTTGGAATTCCCCCCATTTCAGAACAATGACTCTCCCAGGAGCTACATTAAAGCACTGTTCTTGCTCAGCTAAAGCCAGGAGCACCACAGAGCTTTACACCAGCCCAGGGAAAGCTCCAGGCGTGGAATTTTGCTTTACATTTGCCACAAATACCCCGTGGCATTAACACAAGACCCAAACCCATCGCCACGAGTGCCTTTCCTGCTTGGCTTTTGGATGAAAGGAAATGAAAGAAGCTTTGAAAAGCCAAATAAGACGAGGCAGTGGCATCAGTTCTAGGTTTGGGGGACTGGAAGCCAAAGTTCAGCCCTTGTCCTTCAAGCCCTGGCTCAAAACTCAGAGTTCAGGACTAAGGCAGCAAATCACTCCCAGCAGCGTGCCCTTTGTCAGGAAATCTCACAGGGCAACTGGAGAGTAATTTATGTCATGTAGCAGCCAGAATCAACCACTTATCTTTAATTTCCAACAAATTAGGCTTGTCCAGGCTGGCAATTCCACCTGCAAAGCCATTCCTTTCAATTTAAATGTACACGGGGGAAAAACAGGGGGTTATCAGGGTCTGATTCCTACAGAAACCCCCGTGGCAGCCACAGCATTTTCCTTGGGCTCTGGCTCCCAGCTCCCCCTCCTCGGAGAGGGAAGATGTGCAAATTGTGATCACTGGGAAGACACATCCCAAGGATTAAAATGCACTCCCTGCGTGGAAATGAAATGGGGGGGACCAAAATAGCAGCGAGGGGATCTTTGTAACACCTCCTGTGGCAGATGTGGGGGTGATTAATGCCCACACACGGGCTCAACTCCATCACTTCCACAGCACTTCATGCTGACAAGGAGGAAATGAATGGCACAGAGGAGTCTACACCCCGAATCACCAGCCCAAAATGCACTTTAAATGCTTTAGGGGGCTGGGAATAGGCTGAGGGAGATGCCACTCCGAGGGCTGGATCCAGCTGGACCACAGGGATGCAGAATGGGAGCCAGCAATCTTGTGGTGGATAATAAATCCTCTGGAGGCAACCCTTGATTTGTCACCATTTTTTGTTTGTGTGTAGCTGAAAGACTTGCCCAGCCCAGGGCAGGGGTGGATCCCCATCCCTGGAGGGATTTCCAAGCCCTGTGGATGTGGCACCTGGGGACATGGGGCAGTGGTGGCCCTGGAAATGCTTGGAGGATGGTTGGACTCAATGCTCTTAAAGGGCTATTCCAACCTCCACGATTCTGTGATTCAGATGGATGGGATATGCTGGGATTGAGATGGCTGGGATATGCTGGGGCACTTGAGCCCACAGACTGGACGTGTTCTGAGAGCCAAGGGGCCCATCAGCACAAGGGACAATGTCAAGTGGCTGCTGTGGCCTGATGGCCCTGGAATTCAGCTCCAATATTTTCACATCAGACCCATCACTCAGCTCTGGGCTGGATAAGAACAGACTTTATCCCAGCTCCATTTAAAGACCTCTGACAATGAACAAGTTCACAACCATCTGTCAGTTGTCCAGGTGGTTTAAAAACTACACCTCATTTTTAGATCTTCCTCCATTTACTAGCAGAAAATTATTTTAGTAAGAGAAAAAAGCTTTATATAGAGTACAATCAATTCCAGGTGATAAAATCATGGAATGGCTTGGGTTGGGAGGGATCTTAAAGACCATCACGGGCAGGGACACCTTCCACCAGCCCAGGGATCCCAACCTGGCCTTGGACCCTTCCAGGGATCCAGGAACAGCCACAGCTTCTCTGCCCAACCTGTGCCAGGGCCTGCCCACCCTGCCAGGGTCCTACAGGGACACTCAAATATCCAGGGAGGGAACAGAGACCTGGACAGAGGCAAATTGAAGGTAAGGCACAGATTTAATCAGTAAAACTGTTCAAAGCCCGAGGAAAACAATGGATTGCCTGGGTTTTGTTATCCTTGGGCTGAGCTGTTGACAGAGGGCATTGACACAAACAGTTGGTGCCCCCAGGTGAGCACCACACAGCCCCTGACTGAGGGATTTACTGCTGCATTCAAACACTGCTTCACTCCTGTCCCCACTCCCAGAGCTCCTGCACTTTGCCAGCATCAGACACTGGAGCTGCAACCCTGGCAGAGCAGCCTTGGCCCCCCTGTGACTGCACACATGGAATCACAGAGTTGTTTGGGTTGGAAAAGCCCTCCAAGATAATGAATCCAATCATTCCCCCACCCCTGCCCCATGTCCTGAGGTGCCACATCCACAGGGCTTTGAAATCCCCGCAGGGATGGGGACTCATCACTGCCCTGGGCAGCTGTGCCAGGGCTGGACAGCCCTTTCCAAGAGGAAATTTTCCCTGATATCCAACCCAAACCTCCCCTGGTGCAACCTGGGGCCATTTCCTCTGGTCCTGTCCCTGTTCCCTGGGAGCACAGCCCGATCCCCCCGTGGCTCCATCCTCCTGGCAGGGAGCTGGAGATGCCACCCAACATCCAAAGACTGATGGAGAAGGACATTCCCACCTCAGATGGGAACTGAAACGGGGGTAAACATGAGAAAACAGGCAGGGAGAGGGGGCAGAGACCCTGAGTGAGGAGCAGAGTGTACAGACACCTGAGGCTTTTCCGTTCCAGCACAACGGGCTGCAAGAAAAAACATTTTTTACTTGGACAGGGGAGGAGAGGAGATGTTTTGGGGAGAGCAGGAAATACAGGAATGTGAACATAAAACAAGTGTATGGGCTTAAAGCTATGCAGAAAAAACCATTTTACTGCAGCCCTGGATGGTGTTTGCAGCGACTTCCATTTGGTGTGAAACAAGTGCCAGTTTCTCACCCCTGTGCTTTATTTCTCTCGTGGGCAAAGTCACTTTACAATCAAATGGGGTTTGCTGTTGTTGATCTGGAGCAAAGAATTACCAATAAACCCCCTCAAATTTCTTTCTTTCTCTGTCCTTGGGAGACTTTGGGCCCATTTTCCGTGTAAAAAGTCACAGCATTAAGCTAAATTATGCATGTACCTTTGGGCCAGGTTAGGCTTTCATCTCCTTTAGGGCCTGGGACCCAGCACAAACATCACAGACTCTGGAGCTCATTGAACTGGCCCTATTTTTAAGCAGCCAAGGTCAAGCCTTTAAAATCTGGGGTCAGGGATTGAAACCCTGGAGACAGCTCAGCCTGGGACTCCGTTAGAGCCACGGAAAATGAGAGGGAATAGCTCAGTGCCAGAGGGCAAATTGTCTCACAGGTTACAAAGGCAACTTTTGGCAAGTTTAAAGGAAAATAGAAAGGAAAAAAAAAAAAGATTAGGGCCAGAAGGGAACAGCTCTGAGACAGAGCAGCAGGACAGGGGTAAAATGGGAATTTATGAGAGCAAATTCTCAGTCCAGAAGGCCCTGGAACATTCCCAGTGTCTCCTGAGCAGCAAGAGCAGGACAAAGTGTCCTCAGCTGGGGCAGAACGACCAGTTTTGGGGGGGGTTGCCCTGAATTAGTTGTCCTGTGCTTATCAAACCTTAAGTAGTAGAAGATAAATGGGAAAAGGTGGAGAAATGAGGTGTCTGGTGCCTGTAGCATCGAGTCCAACCATCCCCCAGCGCTGCCAAGGCCACCACTGCCCCACGTCCCCAAGTGCCACATACACAGGGCTTGGAAATCCCTCCAGGGATGGGGACTCCAGCCCTGCCCTGGACAATGGTTCTGGTGGAGAAGTTTTCCCCAATATCCAATTTTCCCCTCCCCTGGCACAGCCTGAGGCCGTTCCCTCTCCTCCTGTCCCTGTTCCCTGGGAGCAGAGCCCGACCCCCCCCGGCTCCCCCCTCCTGGCAGGGATTGCAGAGCCAGAAGGTCCCCCCTGAGCCTCCTTTTCTCCAGGATGAGCCCCCCCAGCTCCCTCAGCCCCTCCTGCTGCTCCAGCCCCTTCCCAGCCCCTTCCCTTCCTGCACAGGTTGGGCAGAGAAGCTGTGGCTGCCCCTGGATCCCTGGAAGTGTCCAAGGCCAGGTTGGAGCAGCCTGGGCTGGTGGAAGGTGTCCCTGCCCATGGCAGGGGGTGGGATGGGATGAGCTTTAATGCCCCTTCCAACTGAAATCAAACACAGCATCAAGTTAAAAATACATATCTTTGGTTCATCATTCAAATGTCCCAACCATCACCCCGTGGTGTGGTGAGAGTCCCTCTGGAACAGCATTGAAAACAAAACCAAAAAAAAAAACGAAACAAAAGCAAGCAAAGCCAACCCAGAAATCAGTTTTTAAAGCTTTTGTGACACTTTAATCCCCTGCCAGTCTTTGCTTTGACAGGAGAGCTGGCTGAAAACATCCTATTAGATCATCTAATGAGCTGGGGGCTATGACAGCTCTGCCTGTGATTCTGAACACACCATCATTCAACTGAGAAACAAAACAAAGCACAGGCTGCCAAAAATGGATCTGCTGCCCTAATGAAATGTGAGGCTCCCTAAAAAAATAAAACCAAGAAAATACAATCACAGCACATACAGTGGGTCACAGAATTATAGAATGGTTTGGGTGGGAAGGGACCTTAAAGAGCATCTCATTCCACCCCCTGCCATGGGCAGGGACACCTTCCACCAGCCCAGGGTGCTCCAGCCTTGGACACTTCCAGGGATCCAGGGGCAGCCACAGCTTCTCCCTGGACAAGCCAAGAACTGCATTATCCATAAACAAACATTCCTACCAAGAGCAGAGTAATTCAGTCCTGACTGGGACATGGAACAGGTCAGCACAACAACCAACCAAGGAGTGACTGATTTGGGTCATTTTTGCTGACCTGAACACACAAAGAAAGAAGAGGCACTGGGGGAAGCAGGAACACAACCACAGAACCTCCCTAAATGCTTCCCCCCTTTCATCATGTGTGGGGTTCAAAAGGGACCAAATGATTTTAAAGGAAGAAGCCACCAAATGGTACTGAGGGATGAGATTAAAAACCGTTCAGTGGAGCCAGGCTGGGAGAGCTGGGGGGGTTCCCCTGGAGAAGAGAAGGATCCAGGGAGACCTGAGAGCCCCTGGCAGGGCCTAAAGGGGCTCCAGGAGAGCTGGAGAGGGACTGGGGACAAGGCATGGAGGGACAGGACACAGGGAATGGCTTTGAGGTGGAAAAGGGAAGATTTAGGTGGGATATTGGGAAGGAATTGCTGGCTGGGAGGGTGGGCAGGCCCTGGCACAGGTTGGGCAGAGAAGCTGTGGCTGCCCCTGGATCCCTGGAAGTGTCCAAGGCCAGGTTGGAGCAGCCTGGGCTGGTGGAAGGTGTCCCTGCCATGGCAGGGGGTGGAACAAGATGAGTTTTAAGGCCCCTTCCAACCCAAACTGTTTTGGGGTTCTAACAGAAAAGGGTTGCTTGCACAAAATGAGGGCCACAGTGGTGGCTGCCTCTTTTGAGAGTCCCCTCCTCTGAGCTGCCTCCAAATGGGTCACCAAAACAGGGGGAAAAAGGACATTCCTGCTTCCCACCTGTTGGTGGCTCTCAGGGATCCTGAGCCGGGAAGACCCAGCACAAAAAAATCCGATGGCACACGGAAACAACAGGACCATCTGCACCCAAATGCCCCAAACTTGAACCCAAACACCCCAAAGGTGCAGCTGGGCAGGTACAAGGCACCCACCCCACCCTGAGACATCTGAAATAGCCTTGTCTTACAGGCTCCCAAACCTCAGCCAGGGGCAGCACCGGGGGATGAAGGAGTTACAGGGGATGAGGGAGTTACAGGCTCCTAAAATAAAATAACCCCACAATATTCCACATCTTAAAAGTGGCCAAATGACTCTGCACTTTAATGTCCAGCATTAAAGCAGAACCCTGCTCTGAAATGAAATCACTGCCAGAGATGAAACTGCTCTGCCAGAAGAAATCAGTTTTGAGTTAATTTGTATTTTCCTGGTGCTGATTGCTGTAATTTCATCAAGACTTTCAGAAGACACTGCCTCTCCAGTGAAACAGGCCCTGCTCCTCAAATTTGGGCCCAGATTTGTATTGAAGCTACATTTTCTACTAAATAAATAAATAAATGCACAAATAAAGAATATCACCTCTGTTTCTGGGGCTGGTTTTAGGGCAGATGGATTTCTCTCCTGTGTCCAGCAATTTGAAGCAGAAGGGAATAAAGTTCAACATTTCCTTGTTTTCCTCCTTCCCCAGGATTCTATAAAATTTTATATTATTTCTTATAAGTCTAGTTCCTCCCTCTCCCCCAATGTTTTACACATAACTGCCTTTTTGTTTTCACTAAATCCATATATTGCCATTCCCTTTCTTCCAGCTGTTCCCCCTACTGTCCAAGTTCATCTCCCCTCTCAACCAATTTTATCAAGCCCTGTTTTATCTCCAAAATTGAATTTTCAAGGTTATTGAAGAAATGTGTTTTCCCCTCTTTTCATTTCCTCCCTGAGCTCCACCAGGGCTCGTGCTGGATGCATTTTGGAGCTCTGCAGAGTCCCTGGGATTGCTGGGTTTGTTCTGCTTCATCCCTAGGAAAAATATCCTGGCACATCCTTCCTGAGTGTCCTGTTTGCTTTGCTTTCCCCCCCTTCTACCCCACAAATCCCAGCTCTCTGTGAGCAACCTCCTCCAGGGGGAGGTGTCCCTGCCCATGGCAGGGGGTAGAATGGGATGGCCTTTAAAATCCCTTCCAACCTAAACTATTCAGGGATTCTGGAATTCTTTTCCGCTCTTGATCCATCACAAGTCCATCACACAAATACCAAGTGTCTTCCACCATTTATCACTGGAAAGGAGAACATCTCATTCCACCCATCCCATTCCACCCAGTCAGTGGGAATCAGCACTGTGGGATTCCCTAATTCTGCATTTCAGCTCCCTCCAGCAGAGCAGGATGTGCAGCCCTGGCAGGGCTGGGTTGGACTCCAGGAGATCTTGAAGGTCTTTCTTTTCTGACCTAAGCCATTCTGTGATCCTGTGTCTGGTTTTGGGGGGTTCAGAGTTACAGACCTCGGCCTGAAAGAGATGATTAAACCCAACAGTGCCTCTTTTGAGACCACCAGGGGTTAAAATAGAGGAGATATTTAGAAGTGCCTGTGTTTGCCCCCAGAACTGTCCAAATCCAATAGTGGGTGTTGAGGGTCCCCAAGACAACGAGACAAAACACCTCTAATGGATCATTCTATGAACAGCAAGTTCTTCACCAGTGAAACCTCTTGGCAGGATTTCACACTCAACCCCAAATCCACCATGATCACTCTGATAAAACAGAGTTCCAGAAGAGACTGTGGCCTCCCCAAGGCAAAGCAAGACCCCCAAGAACAAAAATCACCTCCACTCCTCGCAAAAATCAGCCCCAGGTGGTGTCACCCCAACAAAGAAGGGGCATCACTTGTGCCCCTGCCCTGCCCTGCAACCCAGCCCTGCCATGGGCAGGGAAATGAGGAGAGAGAGAAAATATCACTGGTTACAGAGCAGGAAGGACCAACTCTGCCAATAATAAATGTGAATGATGGAATAAATCTGGATAAACTGCCACATGTTGAGGGAAACAGTCAATTAAAACAGGGATAAAAGTGGCTTTATCGATAAGAATGGGGATTAATGGCACAGCAGCTTGCAGCTGAGCCTGGAAAAGTGAGAAATGTGAGTCAATTGTGAGAAATATGAATCAATTGTGAGAAATATGAATCAATTTTGTGAAATAGGTATCAATTGCGAGTAATGTGTATCAGTTGTGAAGGGCTGGAATACATTTTCAGGGTCTCAACTACCTGGAAATAACAATTCCTCTCAAGAAAAGTAGAATATCCCTCCTCTTTGTTTACTCTCCAGCATATTTATCAAGCCAATAATGGATGAAAGGTGTGAAATTTCCCTTTCATTACATGCAGAGCTTCGGAATATAAGAAGGAGAGCAGCAGAAATCCTGTTAGGAGGAATTTTCTCCCAGAAGCTTTCCCCAGGACAGCTGCCTGTGCAGCCACCAGCCCGTGACGACCCTCCCCAGGAGGGGACTGTGGCCTCAAGCTGCACCAGGAGAAGTTTCATTTGGATACTGGGAATATTTCTTCCTGGAAAGGGTTTTCCATCCCTGGCACAGCTGCCCAGGGCAGGGGTGGATCCCCATCCCTGGAGGGATTTCCAAGCCCTGTGGATGTGGCACTTGGGGACAGGGGGCAGTGGTGGCCTGGGCAGTGCTGGGGATGGTTGGACTCCTTGATCTCAGAGGGCTTTTCCAGCCTCAAGGATTCTGTGATTCCTGCTGATTCCCCTTGCCAGACTCCTCTGCCCTTCAGGGATTTTATCCTGTAATGTGTTTTTTTTTTAAAGCCACAGAAAGAGGCTCTCCCAAAAAACCATCCCTCCCCTGCAGCAACAAAGATTCCCCTCTGGCTTTCCCAACACCTTGGTGACTGCAGGAACGAGTCCAGATCCTCTGGAATGGCTCCACCAGGAATCCTGACTCTGCACCAGGACAATGGAGCCCTAATTCCATCCCTGCTGGTGCCATTTTCATCTCCCTGGGTGGGGATGATTCTCAAAACTCCACCTGGATTTTCCTCAGTCCTTAGAGGGTAATTCACTGGGCACATTTGCCCTTGGGATCCTGCCTGACAACTTGGTATTAAGTTGTGGAGGGAAGAAGAAATTGTGGCTGTTCCAACCCTGGGAGTGTCCAAGGCCAGGCTGGACGGGACTTGGAGCAACCTGGGCTGGTGGAAGGTGTCAGGGGTGGGATCTTCAAGTCCTTCCAACCTAACAAATCATGGGATTCTGGGATTTAGGAGCAGAGCATCCTGGATGCACTCAAAGACCCCCTACCCTGATTTTTCCTTTTTTAAATAGAGATGTGCAACATTCCCATCCCCTCCCACTCCTCCCCTCGCTGTCCCTTCTCCCAGTCCCAAAATCCTTTTGCTTCAGAAACCTCTTTGGTTTTTTCCCTCTGCCGGATTAAATTCCCCTCTGCAAGAGCAATTGTCAAAAAGAAACCACCATGAATAATTCAATTTTCTTTTTTTCCCCCCCTTCCAATAACAGCCCTGTTTACGCTTCGGGTTCTGGTGTCTTTTGGAATTTCTAACAAGGAAAAAAGCTCCATCTCAGGAGGTTCTCTGGGTTTTAATATTAAAGAAGAAAAAATTCAAATCACCCTGTTCTCATTTACGAGTTCCCAGCGCTTCATATCCATCCTCTGGGGCGCTGCACACAGTGCCTTTGACCTCGTTAAATGTCAAAAAGCTCCCCAAAATTTGATTTTACTCACCAAGCTGTCAATTACTTCCAGATATTTTTTTCCTCCCTTGCTCCACGTGGATGAATTACATGGAAAGCCATGATTGTTTCTGTGTTATACTGAAATCTCAGCCTTCAGTGAGGATTTTAGGAAAGAGAGTTTGTTGCTTTACGTCAAAGAACTAAGAGAGTTTCCTGGGAAATTCCTGAACCAGGAATTAAGGAGCTGGGAATTACCCATTAAACACAAGTACAGTGGTAACTGGTTATCTGGAGTGCCTAAAAATATTTATATAGACAGATATATATTTATAAACTCTATTCTTTATATATATATATATATATACACACATATATATCAAAATAAACCCCCCATATAATTTATATATTTATGATATAATTTATAAATATAATGTAATATCTAAAATATAGATATATATGAGAGGGATTTTATATATAAAAATAGGGTTTATATATCTAGTTATATATTTATATATAAAAATACAAATAGATATAAAACCTGTTTTATATATAAAATAGTTTTTATATATTCATATACTTATATATAAAGTATAAATAGATATAAACTCTATTTTTAATAAATATATTAACTTCCCTCATATATATACCCATATATATAATAATATGATATATATATTATTATATTGTTATAATAATCTTATATATTTATTATATAGTATGAAATATTAATATAAGTGATATTATTTATATTATATATTACAAATATATATAATTTATAATATGCACATGAAAACCCTATATTTATATTTAAAGCTCCAAATATATGAATAAATATCACCACAGGACAGGGTAAATCTTTAGGCTCAGATAGGCAGCCTCAACCTCTGGGATAATCCTTCAGCCCAGGGATGTGGAATTCCTTGGATATAACACACCAGGCTAAAATAAATGAGTCCAGAAATCAAATCAAAATAATCAAGGCAATGGAACAAGGTGTATTTCGAGGTTTTAAAGTTCTAAAATCATTTGTTAATTCCCATCCTCCAAAGTGACTTGGAAAATCCCCCAGAAACATAAAAGTTAGAGCCAGTTCTAACCCTTTTTTTAGGCTGTCCTGTTCCCACCACAAACAGCTTAAATCAAACCCCAATCTTCTCTGTGGAGAAAGAATTAATTCAGAAAGTAAGAAAGAAATGCAACAGCCTGAGAATATATTAATACATTGGGTTATGTAACATTTGTCCTGAATATTAATCAGCTTTTTCCACTCAAATCTTCCATCATAACATGGGGGGGGGGGGATCAAAGTATAACTGTGATGTAAATAATGTGAATGCAAAATACAAACACTGATCTCCTCTGTCATTTCAACCTGCTTAAAAAGAGATTTATTTCAAAATTAAGCCTTCCCCCCCCCCAGTATTTGTTCTCACCTCTGGGGATTCCCTGGCTACCCTCCTTTTTCATAAGTTTTCCCAGTTAAAATTTTATAATCTGGGAGATTTCACTCTCTGTGAGCTTTCCTTGAGCTCCTGCTCCCCATTCACAAGACAATTCCAAAAATTTGGACAATTCCTGCAGGGATTAAACCACCTGAACCTGTTCAAAAGTTTCTCCTAATTACTTTCCTAAACCTCCCCGAGTTTTAAGCTCATTAATTCCGGCCCCACTTTGGCTGCAGAACATTTCACTCTTTCGCAACAACCTTTTATTTCATTATTAATATAATATTTGCATATAAATATTTCATCAGCCACATATTTAAACAGCCACGGAGCAGAGACAGCAAATTCCTGAGCTGCCAAACTGCTTGTTTAGGGCAGAAAAGATGATTTCTCCCATTCTCAGCTGCACTCTCCCACAGGATGTGGACTCCACAAGAGCAACAGCAATCAAAACCCCCTGGAGGGGTTTAATCCTGCTGGTGCTGAACTTCCATCATCCCAATTAATCTCTCAAAGAAAGGCCAGCAGCCCTCCCAAAATCTGCCAAGCAGTGACATCCAAGGCAGTAAATCCCACTGTTGGTGGGGAGTGCAACAAGGAGAAAACATCATGAATAATCATCATCATCATCATCATCATCAAAGGATATTGGGTTTGTTGATCTAATCAGATCCTGCAAGTATTTTATTATCACAGCATCTGAGAATCCTACCCCAAAAATCTCCAGGGGAGGGACAGTGATCTCTGTTTTACAAAAAGAAGACAATAGGGACAAAGAAGGAATATCCCAGTTTCCTCAGAACTGGCTCTGGTTTGTGTGGATCCTTCTCTCTCCACAGCCAACCAGGGAGCAAAGGCTCAAAACATGCAGAGGGTTAAAATTTTACATTAAATTCCTCTCTAAGGATTACTCAGACCTGTCAGAGGGCAGGGACAGATGGGAGATTGGGAAGGAATTGCTGGCTGGGAGGGTGGGCAGGCCCTGGCACAGGTTGGGCAGAGAAGCTGTGGCTGCCCCTGGATCCCTGGAAGTGTCCAAGGCCAGGTTGGAGCACCCTGGGCTGGTGGAAGGGGGTGGGAATGGATAGGCTTTGAGGTCCCTCCCAACCCAAACCATTGTGGGACTCTCTGATTTTCATTTTTCTATCAGAAGTTTTAGAATTTAACAGTGAAACATGAAAAACCAAAACCCTTAAACCACAACATCAGGCCAAACCCCAAACCAGCCACTTTCCTGGAGAACTCCCAGGCTGGGATCCTGACATCACTCATGAGGCAAAGGGATGGCACAGGAAAAGAGGTGGGAGGAACACAAAAACTGTTTAGGTGAACCAAAAGTGGGTCAAATTAAAAAATGCCTTCATCTTCGAATTTATCTTTATCTTTCCTTTAGTTTGACCCCACAGATCCGACCTGGAGCAGGAATTCCACTGAGAAATTTGCACGTGTGCCCAAACACCCCATCCAAAGTGACATCAACGAGCTGCTCTGGAAACCAGAGTGTTTTCCATTAAACATCTCTCCCTGCTCACAACTGCTGGAAGCCCCTGCAATAAATATTAGGGAATTACTGAAAGGAACTGATTTTTATGACAATTGGATAAATGCCGTGCTCGTTACAGAAATAATGCTCAAGTCGATGGGAACAAATGTACTTTCCTCCCACAAGGAAAATAATCAAAGCCTTGCATAATATCAGCTTTGTCCATTCATCTCCAGCCTGTCACTTGCCAGGAGCTGAACAAAGGGAGCAGAATTCCAAACGTGAGCAGATGGAAGGCAAACCTCCGGGAAGTACCTGGTTAACCCCTACTCTGTTTCCAGGTTGTGCCTCTGCTCCTGGAATTGGTGAATTGGTGCAGCTGAGGTGGAACAACAAGACACAAACCCAGGGGGTTTGCCACCAGAAAAGGACTGGAAAATACCAGCAGCCCAAGCAATGCATCCAGCAGGGTCTGGAAGTCAGCAGGAGTCATCCCACCGGGCCCACCAGGATCCTGAGGAAGTGGGAAGCTGCTGGAAGTCCTAATCCACATCCTGGGAAACATTGCCCCAAAAACCAGACTCATCCCCCCTTCCTCTGGCAGGAAGTGACACCAAGCTGTCCCTGAGCCAGATGTGGGGCCTGGGGGACAAGGAGATCAATGGGATCCTGGGGAACAGGAGGAAGAACATTCCCAGAACATTCCCATTGCTCGGGGGGGGGGGGGGGGGGGCAGCAATGGCACAGGAGGATCGGGCAGGAACTGATGCCCAGCAAGTTCCACCTGCACAGCAGGAAGAACTTGTGAGCAGATTGTCCCAGCCTGGCCCATCCTGGCATTCTGAGATATTATTGCCTCCCTGCTGGAGAAAATAACAGCATCTCCTCCAAAACCTTGAAATGGAGACCAGGATAAACAACTCCAAGCTCACTGGATGAATACAAGAGTTCCTAGGACTGTGAAAGACTTGAAATAAAGTCTTCCAGGGCAAAATGTGGGACACATCACAGCTGTTGTGGAGTCCTGTCAAGAGTCCTCCTGAATACTTGTTCTTCCACTATCCCTCCCCCTGTGACCTGTGTGTGCTCCTGAGGATGGAGGAATCAAAAAAAGGCTGAAAATAGCTATTATTATCTGGAAAAGCATCATACAAGTCTTCTCAGGGCTGATAAAGCTTCCAAGAACAGAGGCAAGGAATTGTTGCCTGTCCCAGACATTATTGTTGTGTTTGCTGTTTGCAACTGGAGTGGATTTACCTCTAGAACTTTCCCTCTAAAGCTCCTGATTTACTGGGAAAAGCTCCACATGTGTATTTGTACATGAAGTGGATGATTTGAAGGCACCTTCATCCTTTATCTGTCCATCCTTGACATGTCCATCCTTCACACAGCACCACAACCTACCCAAGATATTAAACCCACCGTGCTGGACTTGGCACAGATTTATGGAAAAGGTGAAGCACGTGGACAAACAGGAGAACATAAACTAATGATAAAGGATCCAAGTGGCCAGAATACAAAGTCCTTTCTAGTTTTCACACCAAAATAGTGCCAGGAAAGGGGAAAGCAGCTGCTTTCCCTCCTCCTTATTCAGGAGAACCAGCACTCCAGTATCTCTGTGGCTTTTCTCCAGGCTGAGCCCCCCCAGCTCCCCCTCCCAGGATGTGCTGGTTCATTCCCACAGGGATCAAAGCCAGACACACGCTGGGATGTCCCAGGAGGAGCCCAAGGGAGGTGTCTCCAGCCTCCCTGCAGCTCCACCTGGGGCTCAAAAGCTGTGCAGGAGCACCATCCAACACCCCCTGATGGAAATCCTGCAGGTCCCACGGCGTGCAAATCAAGGGCATCAATAATTTGTTACACAACAGGACTCGGCAAACCAAATCAGTTGATTATTGGTAACAGGGCCGTGTGTTTGCAGCAGCTCCTCCTCCCCAGGGGGCCCAAAAGAGGTCAGCTGTGCCGAGCAGGGAGCGCTGGTGAAAGGCAGATCTGACAGAAGATTTCGGGCAGCTCAAGAGTGGAATAAATGAGGGCTGCACGAGCCACTTCAGAACCGGGGAAATTAAGCACCGACAACAGAGACACGGGGAAGTCATTTAGTGACTGATCAGATACACAAACACAAAAGAAAGGCTCATTATTCCCCATAAACCACATCAAACCAGACTTCTCCTTTTCCGACAACAAACGCCGAGCGCGGCTCCAAAATAATTGCTTTGCCCCTCCCGGCTCCCTCCCCGTTCCCAGCACTGCTGCTTCCAGAGGCAGCTCTGCAGATCTGGATGCAGAGCAGCTCCCAGGGAACAGCTCCTGCCCTCGTTTCTCCCCGCTTGTTTTACACAGCACCAACAAACGAGATCGGTATCAGATCTGCACTTAGAGAAATCCGTCCTCCCATCTCATCTGCTTGTTCCCGTGTCAAGGAATTCAGAGCCAGGCATGGGGGAAATAATGATTGCCTCACACTTCTTGTGTTTTCTTTTTTTCCAATATAAATGAGGCTCCTATGTCATTTTTACTTCCCTATTTACATTAAATTCATGGATTCGGGGAACTACAGAGCCGAACAACACGGCATCAAATATGTAACAGGCCTAAGACTCCTGCTGCTGTTTACTGAGGGGAGGAATAAATCTCAGCAAAACCACGAGGAAAGGAAGGAAAGGGGGAGGACAAGGAAAGAAGGGAAGGTT
Source organism: Pyrocephalus nanus (assembly GCA_038380795.1). NCBI lineage: Eukaryota > Metazoa > Chordata > Aves > Passeriformes > Tyrannidae > Pyrocephalus > Pyrocephalus nanus. Next base: position 62,801,277 of record CM076265.1, on the reverse strand, counting down.
TGGGAAGGTTTGGGAAGGAAAGGAAAGGAAAGGAAAGGAAAGGAAAGGAAAGGAAAGGAAAGGAAAGGAAAGGAAAGGAAAGGAAAGGAAAGGAAAGGAAAGGAAAGGAAAGGAAAGGAAAGGAAAGGAAAGGAAAGGAAAGGAAAGGAAAGGAAAGGAAAGGAAAGGAAAGGAAAGGAAAGGAAAGGAAAGGAAAGGAAAGGAAAGGAAAGGAAAGGAAAGGAAAGGAAAGGAAAGGAAAGGAAAGGAAAGGAAAGAAAGGAGTACTCACACTGCACAATGAGCTGCACCAGAGCCTCCCTGGGTTTCACGTTGAAGCCATTGTACTGGCTGGTCTGGCAGCGGTAGGTGCCCGTCATCTCCCTGGACACGTTGACAATCCGCAGGATCCCGTCGTAGCTCTCCGTCTGCATCGCCCCGTCCGGCATCGCCACCTCCTTGTCCGCCCTGGACCACAGGATGATGGGCTTGGGCTTCCCCGTCACCTGGCACTGCAGCTCGATGGTGTCCCCCTCCCGTGTCACCAGCGGGGACTTCTCCTGGGGGACGGTCAGGTTGGGGGGGACTGCGGAGGAGAGGGGAGGGTTGGACAGTCAGCACTGCAGACACACCAGAGGGACTCCTGCTCGTCCTGGCAGCAGAATCCCAGAATCCCAGAATCCCCCAGGCTGGAAAAGACCTCTGAGATCATCCAGTCCAACCCAGGAGCCAACCCCACCCTGCCACCCAGCCCATGGCACTGATGCCACATCCAGTCTGTCCTTGGACAGCTCCAGGTGACTCCAGCCCCTCCCTGGGCAGCCCCTTCCAGAGGCTGAGCACTCTCCATGGAAAAAATTCCTTCCTGATATCCATCCTGACCCTCTCCTGGTGCAGCTCAAGGCTGTGCCCTCTTGTCCTACAGCTGGGAGAAGAGAATGACCCCCCCAGGCTCCCCCCTCCTGTGGAGGGTGACAAGGTGTCCCCTGAGTTGGGAGGGACACCCAAGGATCCAACCCTTAGTCCTGCACAGGACCATCCTCAGCAGCCACACCACGAGCCAGAGAGGATCATCCAAACAGCCCTGGAGCTCTGTCAGGCTCTGAGGAGCAATTTATACCCACACAGCAAGGGGCAGGGACTGCTCCCGTGGGAAGGCTGTGGAATGTCTCTGTATTTATGGGACAAGGTTCTCAGGGGAGATTTGCCAGCCCTGGGTGACACTCAGTGACCTCCCTGAGTGTCTCTGTCCCAGTGCACACCAGCACTCAGAGCATCAGTCACAGCCAGCACTTCATCACTGCAACTTATGGCTTCCTTCTTTAGGAGGATTTGGCACTAAAACCCCTTTATTTGGTACCAGACTGGCTGCTGGTTTTACCCATCTCCTGGGTAAATGGCTGTGCCATGAGGAGGAATTGTGCCAGCCCAGGAACCAGCTCAGAGCTCCAAACCTGCACGTGAAATGCAGGTGGTGTCTATAGCACAGGTATTTATTAAACACTGCCCACCCTCCCTTTCCTTTGGTGCCTTCAGAAAACATCCCTTGTGGATCTTCTGTCCTGACCCACCTGAGATGTTCTCCTTGAGCAAACAGCCCCTCCATGGGGGTTCCCTCTCCACACTGTCCTGCCCTCACCTCCTCTGCTGCAATTCCAGGACTGCTCCCCTCACTCCTGTCTGCAGGGAAAACAATCCAAGGCTATTCCAGCCCCCCAGGGGAACACACAAACAAGAGACTTGTCCCAGTGTTCCCTTTGGGATCTGCAGACCTGACAAGCCTGGTAGGAATCAGAGTTTAAATCAGGGACTTTCACAGGTACCAAAATGCTGCTTTCAGCTGCTTTGAGGGCTTTAATAACTCCTGTCTGGTGGGACCTGAAGGAGTGGGAATGGTTTTTCCACAGAAAAAGGAAAGAATAAATTATTTTCTGCTTCAAAATAAGAGGGAGAAAAATAAAAAATAAAACCGAGAACGACTGCTTAATAAAACATTCCCAATATTAATAAAACATCACCCATGTTCAGTTATGCCCTTGTGTGCCAGAGCAGGCTGTGAGCACAGGCCAGCTCCCAGGAGCCCTGGATCACTGTGGAAACACAAACCAAACTGGGAAACAGGAAAGGTTCCAAGCAGGAAAATAATGTTTATAGAGGAAAGTGCAGGAAGGAGGCTCCTCCTGGACAATTTTCCAGCTCACCTGGCTCGTGGCTGAGTTCAAACAACACCCAGCCCTGTCTGGAGCAGCAAAACAGGCTGGGAATGCTGGGGGGGTTCCCCTGGAGAAGAGAAGGATCCAGGGAGACCTGAGAGCCCCTGGCAGGGCCTAAAGGGGCTCCAGGAGAGCTGGAGAGGGACTGGGGACAAGGCATGGAGGGACAGGACACAGGGAATGGCTTCCCACTGCCAGAGGGCAGGGACAGATGGGATATTGGGAAGGAATTGCTGGCTGGGAGGGTGGGCAGGCCCTGGCACAGGTTGGGCAGAGAAGCTGTGGCTGCCCCTGGATCCCTGGAAGTGTCCAAGGCCAGGCTGGAGCACCCTGGGCTGGTGGAAGGTGTCCCTGCCCATGGCAGGGGTGGCACTGGATGGGCTTTGAGGTCCCTTCCCAACCCAAACCAGTCTGGAATTCTCTGACTGAAACTGGGAAGGGATACAAATAAACTGAGGAGATGCTCCCCAGACATCCACAAGGTTCTTCTGGTTTAAAAAAACTCCTTCAGGATTCATAAGATCATCATGAGAGGAGCAGCCAAACAAATTTAGTGTTGTCCTCGAGGTGGATGTGGAGAGGAAGGGGGCAGAGCTGCAGAGCTGCTCCTGGGGGCTCAGGAGGATCTGCTGCTCAAGCACCTGGGCTGGGGGATGCAGGGAGGCACCAGCTGTGACCCCACAAGGAACAGCATCTGGGACCAAGAGCAGGGGAATTTCAGGGATTTGTAGAATTCCAGACTGGTTTGGGTTGGAAAGGACCTTAAATCTCATCCCATCCCACCCCCTGCCATGGGCAGGGACACCTTCCACCAGCCCAGATTGCTCCAGCCTGGCCTGGGACACTTCCACTTGTAAACTCTGAGGAAAATACAAATCCCATTGGGAAGAAAGCAGGAGAGGACACACCCTGCTTCCCATGGAGCTTCTGGGGGCACCTGAGAGGAAGGAGAGTGACTGGCACAGGGCCTCTTTGGGGTAGAGAAAAGAGAAGATCCATGTCCTGGATTTATTAATGTCCTTACTGGAAACAGAGGAGGAGAGGGGAGGGACGAGGCCACCTATTAAACCAAACAATTCCAAGGGTAAGGTATAAATCCAGAGCTTTCCTGCGTCATAACTGACTTGAAATGCCCAGCACAGGGAGGTCCCACAAGGATTTATTGTATTTATTGTATTTATTGTATTTATTGTATTTATTGTATTTATTGTATTTATTTCCCTCTCCCCACCCTGGTGGCCGTGGCTGCACCTCCCCCTTAATTTGGCTGCTGATTGTCTCCTGTCTAATTAGGAAGAGGGACAAACCCTTGCTCAGGGAGGGGTTTTAATGGGCTTTCCCCTTTCAAACCCATCTATTTATTTCCACAGACTCCCAGGTATTTAATTATCCCCGAGACGTCTCTTCTGCTGTCGGATTCAGCTGAAATTAGTAACAGGGTCAAAAATTATCACAGGGTGTGGGAACTGTGAGACTCTGACAGGCACTGACAGCCTGATCGTGGGGGACTTGTTTTCATGAGCAATAAAGCTCGAAAGAATCGAGGAGAAAATCACAGTTTCATGTTTTTTGTCCCTTACTATCACCAAAAATAATTTAAGGATATAAGGATTATATATAGGATATATGTAAAGGATATAAAGGGTATAAAGATACCCTTATAAGGATATCCTTTTATATATAGATATAGATAAAGATATAGATATATAAGGATAAAAATAAAATAAAATTTAAAAAATAATAAAAATAAAATTAACTCTCAGCAGTTTTCCCCAAAATAAACAAACAAAAAAATAAAAATAAAAATATAAAAAAGCTAAACTCCCAGCAGTTTTTCCTAAAGTAGAGGGTGATCCCCTGAAATTTCTTTCTCAACAAAGGGGTAAAGAGGTCCCTGAGCTCTTGTCCTCTTTGTTTCTGCTAAACAGTCCCCAGGCCCTCCATCCCATCTCCCAGGATCACCAAGGTTGGAAAAAAAGACAAAACCCTCCAAGATGATCAAGTGCAACCTTTGGGTGTGTGCCACCATGCCCACCAAGCCATATCTCCTGGGGTGCTTGGACTTATCATCATCATTATTTTTAATTATAATAATAAATATTATTATATAATACACTATTAGGTAAATATATTTATATAATAAATATGTATGTAATTATAATTTTATATAATTTTCCATAATAATTTCTGTATCTATCCTATAATAGTATACATTTAATAAATCATCATGGTGATTATAATAATTATACTAACAATTATTAATTAATAATTTGTTGTTATTATTGTTGTTATTATTATTGACGGTAGCCTGATCACACTATCACACAACTCCTGGGACTGTCACCATCCTCAAGTCACCATCTAGTCCATGGTGACCCCATGGTAGGTTTGGGGGAGGCACAGGATCCTGAACTCCTCTCTGGGGATTAAATCACTTCTGGATGTCCCTGTGTGCCTTTAGGAAAGCCTTGGGAAAAAGCCTGGAATTCTCAGCAGTGGGGAGGGAGGAGTTTTGGGATAGTGTGGTCAGGTGTTTAACGTGGCTGATGGTAACCAGCAGTAATTACAGGCTGAAGCAGAGCACAGGAGGGGTTGAGCTGCACCTCAGGCGACAATCCCAAATGGAGATTACTCCCAGATAATCCCCCCAGAGAAGTGTTGGGACTCCCATTGTTCCAGGAATTTAAACCCCGCCCGGCTCGGGAATACCGAGGAGTCCACGATGAAGTTCTCTGTGTGTCCTGCTCCTCTGAGATTTCTGAACCTGGAGCTCTGAGTCTGTGCTGTTCATCATCCTCGCTCTGCTCCCTGTCCATGATTCACACTCTGGGGGGGTGGAGGAGCTGAGACAGAGGCTGAGCTGGGCAAGGGGAGCCGAGCTCGGACACAAAAGGTATTTGAGCAGATCCTTCAGCCTGTGAGGGGCACCAGTGACAACTGTTCAGGAGTGGTAATTTGCAGGTTGCACTGATAGCTCTGCAAACAGAGGCTGAAACTGCTCGGCACAGCCTCGGTGTGGGGTCCTTTTAGGAGAAGGGTTGGGACACACCAGGGAGCAGGTGCTGAAAGGGACCCAGGGGTGAGAGAAGAGCCCGGGGAGAGATTGACTGATCCAGCCAAAGGTTTGGAAAAGCAGCTGAAGTCAAGAGGATTCATTTTAACCTCTCTGTGGCCTTTCATCACCAGGGGAGAGGGTCCATCAAGGTACTCATGTGGATGGTAAATGGGGCGACCTGGGAGGGAATCGTGGCTTGATTTCATGGTTGCTTTGTCTCCTCATCACTCTGGTCCCCTCCCTCCCACACACAGGGGAGAAGAGGAAACACCACAGGCCACAAACCACTTCTAATTGCAGGTGAAGACACAACCTCAACCACAGATTTCACAGAACCTCTGAGTAACTAAAGTTGGAAAAGACCTCCAAGATCGCCAAGTCCAGCCCAGCCCCACTAAACCACGTCCTCCAGTGCCACATCCACACATTCTTCCAGGGCTGGTGACTCCACCACAGCCCTGGGGAACCTGTGCCAATGCTTTATAACCCTTTCCATGAAGGAATTTTCCCTCATATCAAACCTAAACCTCCCCTGGTGTGACCTGAGGTCATTCCCTAAGTGCTGGTGGGGGCTTGGACAAGAGATCTGCTTAGGCAGGGAAATCATTCCAGAACCAGGGCTTTAGAACTCTTCTAATGTGTCTGTATCCATATCTATTTATCTGTCTCTGTCTATATAAATATATATCTACTAGAAATATTGTGCAAATATGTAGGTATACAGCACCTCTGGTACCCCGAAACACCGCCTTGCTCTGCAGTCTGACTGAAGAGGAACATTTTAAACCCAGAACAGCCACAGCCACTAGCAAATTAGCCAAATTATCTCCCAGGGCTGTGGCAGGAGCCGTGCTGAGGAGCTCCATGCACCAGGAGATGAGGAGCCAACTCCACAGCCCTCTGGAGAAGGATAAAGATGCTGTGGCTGCCACAGGGGGTGTCTGCTCCCAGAAATCCTGCTGGAACCAATGCCCTGTGGGGGAACACATCCCAGAAAAAATGCAGATTCCCATGGGAAGGGGCTGCAGAGCAGGAGATGGCCCCTCCTGGCCCCCATTCTGTGCTGTGTGACGGGGAGGGACGGCGGCTCCCCCGAACAGAATCAACGGGAAAAATCTCCCACATTAAGAACGAAAATAGAACTATGAAAGAAAAAGCTTTTTAACCAAATCCAGCCTTTATCTGCCCCTGCTGTTCACCTCCTCCTTTCAAAGATAAACTCCAAGGATAATGGCTCCCAAAAATAATCAATTTGCCTCAATAACCGGAGGTCTGCGTGGTTGCTGAACGATCACTCTGGACGGTGCTTAAGGTTTACAAATATCTTAATTGGAGCACTAATTATTTCACAAAAAGCACTTTTTCATTATGCAACGAGGCAGTAGCTGTGATTTCAATAAACATTTAGAGCTCAAATGAAGGTCTCTTTTATGTAGCATCAAAGCAGGAACAAGATGACCAGGGGACAAACAGATCAAGGCCGAAGGTCCCCCCACGTCAGCCCGGATGATTAATTAATTCATTAGTTAATAGAGAGCTGATGAGCCTAACAGGGAAAGCCCAGTCACACTGCAGGGAGGATGCACAGCCTCAGATGTACTAGTTCCTCATGGATTCCTCTGCCTGGCTCGAGCAGCACTTACGGAAAGACAAATACACCCCTGGAAGTGCTCCAGGCCAGGCTGGAGCAACCTGGGCTCGTGGAAGGTGTCCCTGCCCAGGACAATGAAATGGCCTTTAAGGTCTTCTTCTAATCCAAACCACTCCAGGATTCCATGAGTTGGAGGAACAGGAGACCTGGAGCCTTCCCTGTGTTTCATTCCCAAAATCCATGTCTGGGATGGGCCTGGGTGTTCCCTGGGTGGAACGGGCTCGGCACATCCTCAGCTTTACCCAGAGAGCAGAAATTTGTGGGACACCCAGCTGTGCCCACCCAGGGCAGGAGGGAGGTGGCAGGAAGGGATCCCTCAGGAAAAGCAGGGTCTCCACCTCCTCCAGCCAGCCCTTCCCGTGGCAGCTCAGAGCGGTGCAGCCAAAAAAATAAAGTAAAACACCCCCTGAGCTCACAACTCCCTCCCCTGCACTAAACTGTCTCCAGGGCAAAGGGGGAAGGAGAAAAGGCCAGGAAGGACAGATGTCCCCTCTCTCACTGGGCTGATGCTGCTTTTCAGGGCTAAAGGCAGTGTGAGAACCTGTCTTGAACAGAGCAGAGCACACAGACCCCAAAACTTTACTCTTCCTGCTTCAAATGTAAGATTTAAAGCAGAGAAGAAAAATCCCTTAGACAGACTGACATATTTTCCTGATCCATTCTCTTTTTTTTTTTTTTTTTGCATACCATGAACCCCCTTATTGAGGGGGTGTTTTTTTTGTTGCTTTTTTTAACATCTTGCTGCTTTTTTTAATAGCTTGTGCCTTCAGGTTCCCCCTGACCTGGTCCCACAGAGCCATCCTGGCTCTCAGCAACGTTTGCCCAGGGTTGGCTTTATGGATGACGAGGCTTTTACGGGGCAAATATTCCACATTTGAGTCTTCATTTTCACTATTCAGTGACCTACTTTGTTGAGACATGGGGGGGGAGCTGGGAGGGGATTACTTCAGGTCCATTTATATAAGATACTCAGGACATAAATCTCTGCCTTTCCTGCTGAAAGTACAAAATGTCAGTGAAAAAAAAAAAACCAAACAAAAAACAAGTCCTGCTAAACGAGCAGCAATGCCAAGTGTGTCAACAGGCACTGCCACACATCATTTCCAATCTTCTGGGGAGACCTAAAGGTGCCACAGCCCCTCCTGCCTCGCTGGGAAACTGCAGGAGGAGCCTCAGACCCGACGGGAAGAGAGAAATCCCTCCCAAAAACCAGCCAGGCACAGGGAGGGAGATGAACAAACCCCTGCAAGGCCTGGCATTTGGGAAACGTGTTTGTGCCTGGGCCTTATGCTGCTAATTACCAGCAGTAATGAGCGCTGATGAATCAGTAATGACCTTCAAAGCACTGCAAGTGTTTCAGCTTCCCCTTCTGCGGGTGAGGAAATCGCCCCCCCGGCAGAGCTGAACACGCTGAAAGAGGCTGAGCCCAAACTCCAGGGTTTCTTCCCCCCCCCTCCCCCTTTCCTGGGTGTTTTCCTGCAGGACAGGGAATTTCAGAGCTGCCAGAATTCACTGCTGACTGCAGGAATGGGCTCACAGCAATGGCCAGCTATGGAATGGCCAACAGAATGGATGTTTCCAGTGGATCCCATTGATTTTCCAGATGATTCCCAGGAAAGCAGAGATAGTACAGTGGTTACTGTGTGCCAGGTGGGCAATTCATGGCATTCCCTTCCTCTATAATAATCTTCCCAGTTTTTTAACTGATACCAAGATCATAGAAATTCCAGGATGGTTTGGGTTGGAAGGGACCTTAAAGCTCATCCCATTCCCACCCCCTGCCATGGGCAGGGACACCTTCCACCAGCCCAGGCTGCTCCAACCTGGCCTTGGACACTTCCAGGGATCCAGGGGCAGCCACAGCTTCTCTGCCCAACCTGTGCCAGGGCCTGCCAACCCTACCAGCCAGCAATTCCTTTCCAATATCACACCTAAATCTTCCCTTTTCCAGTGGGAAGCCATTCCCTGTGTCCTGTCCCTCCATGCCTTGTCCCCAGTCCCTCTCCAGCTCTCCTGGAACCCCTTTAGGCCCTGGCAGGGGCTCCCAGGTCTCCCTGGATCCTTCTCTTCTCCAGGTTGCTCCAAGCCCCATCCAGTCTGGTGTGCCTGGGAACCCTCGTGGTCAGAAGTGCTTATTCCAGGAGGGAGTGGAAAGCCATCCCGAGGCTCCATCCTGCCATCAGCACCCTCCAGGACCCCCTGTGAGGCCCCTGCTCGCTCACCTGTGCTGCTGGAGATGTTGACGTCGATGCTGATGTCCGAGATGCCGCCCCCCTTGAGCGCCGCCACGCACGTGTAGGTGCCGAAGTCGGTGAACTTGAGGTCGATGATGTCCAGGTTGGTGGTGCCCGGGGACACGTCGGGGTCGGTCTGGGTGATGACCATCCTCTCCGAGCTCCTCAGGGGCCGCCCGTTCTTGAACCAGCTGAAGGTGAGCTCCTCGGGCGGGATGGCCTCCACCTGGCACGAAATCTTCACCTCCCGCCCGATCTGGATGTTGTCGTCCTTGTGGTAGGGGTCGGGGGTGATCCAAAAGCGTCCTTTTTTTAAGGCTGAAAGGCAGAACAGAAGCAGCTCACTGTAACAAGGAGCAAATCTGGCTTTGCTTGATGCCCACATGGGGTTTTAAAAGGGTGTGGAGCCATCAGGAAGGGTTTCAAACTGAAAGGGAGTCAAAGCCCACATAAGGAATGATTTTTTCACTGTGAGGGTGGGGAGGCCCTGGGGGTTTCTGAGCCAGAAAGAAAATTTGCTCCCTTCAAAATTCACTCCATTTCCCAGTGGCTTTATCTGCACGTGCCTTTATTACCTGTGCTTCATTCCATGGGTGCTGAAGCATCTCCATGATTTTTTTCCCTGGGTATTTTCTTTTTTTTTTTTTTTTTTGTGGCTGCTGATCCACCACACCCGACTGCAAACCAAGGGAGGTGGGGAGGGATTTTGGACAAGGACCTCGAGGGACAGGACACAGGGAATGGCTTCCCACTGCCAGAGGGCAGGGACAGATGGGAGATTGGGAAGGAATTGCTGGCTGGGAGGGTGGGCAGGCCCTGGAATAGAATTCCCAGAGAAGCTGTGGCTGCCCCTGGATCCCTGGAAGTGTCCAAGGCCAGGTTGGAGCACCCTGGGCTGGTGGAAGGTGTCCCTGCCCATGGCAGGGGTGGCACTGGGTGAGCTTTGAGGTCCTCCCAACCCAAACCATCCTGGGGTTCTGTGATGTTTGGGAAGTCTCTGAAGCTTTCCATTTAACACATGGTTAATGTTTTGCAGGATCCAAAGCCTGAATCCAATCCCATCCCAGAGTACACAGAGCCCGAGCCCTTGTCACCTCCAAAATGAAAAATAGGAAACACAGCACCCAAATTAGGCTGAGCTGTTGACAAGTGAGGAGTAACCAAAATAATTCATGAGCCTTCCATGTTTGTGATCCATCTCTGGAGGTGTTTACAAGCCCTTCCTCCCCCCCTGTCCAACCAGAGCACCGAGAGAGGAGAAAATAGAGATATCATCCCAACATCACCAACACAGCCAGCGGTGTCACCTCCAATCCATCTGCAAGCAAACACAGCCTTGTGCCAGCTGGTGGAAGGAAAGGAGGGAAAATCCTGCCTGAGGCTGCAGCCTGGCCTGGTTTGTACCTGCTGCTCCTGCCCTGGGGCAGCCCTGCAGGGCTCCAGCCATGCCAGCCTGGGGACAGCTGTCCCACCCTGGGGAGTGGCTGCTGGCACTCAGCTCTGTCCCCTCAGTGGCTCCTGGAACAAACCAGCCCTTTGGAGCCTGCCAAGGCCGGGCTGAAGGAGCCCTTCCCCAGCCTGGAAAAGAATTAACCTGTAGAGTGTTTGAGTAAAGGATCCATTTCATGGAATTCCAGCCTGGTTTGGGTTGGAAAGGACATTAAAACCCATCCAGTTCCACCCCTGCCATGGGCAGGGACACCTTCCACCAGCCCAGGGTGCTCCAGCCTGGCCTTGGACACTTCCAGGGATCCAGGGGCAGCCACAGCTTCTCTGCCCAACCTGTGCCAGGGCCTGCCCACCCTCCCAGCCAGCAATTCCTTCCCAATATCCCACCCAAATCTCCCATTTTCCAGTTTAAATCCATTCCCTGTGTCCTGTCCCTCCATGCCTTGTCCCCAGTCCTTCTCCAGCTCTCCTGGAGCCCCTTTAAGCCCTGGAAGGGGCTGCAGATCCTACATTTTGGATAACAAGCCCTTTTCCCTTGCTGGGTACTCACAGTGATGTCTGAGGCTCCAAACACACCAAGAAATCCCAGGGGATTTGTTCCTCACACTTCCAAAAGTGATGAAAATGTTCATTCAGCCCCAATTTTGTCACTTCAGTGACAAACCAACCCTTTGGAGCCTGCAAAGGCCACGTTGAATTCACCCTTTCCCAACTCAGAAAAGAATTAACATTTATTTAATAGTTAGTTGGTCTTTCCCCATGTGGGAAAACAATCCTAAAGTTGAGCTGCATCTGAACACAGGGTGGGAGAAACTTCTTCCATTCAGGAAGGAAACATTTTTAAATAGAGAATGGAAAATTTGTTGTATTTTTGTATTTTTTACGTAGCTATTTATATATTTATACGTATCAGGTACAGCACAAAAGGCATCAGGATGCTGCTAATTAATTTTAACCACACAGTCAAGAATCTGAGTGGTTGATTTTCCTAATTTCCTTTATTCTTTCCTTTGTTTCAATGACTTGAATCAAGATAAAGCTTTTGCAGCAAAATGAACTTGTCTCTCTCTCCTTCCCTTGGGAAAACAACAGTCCCTTCCAGGGAAGCAACTCTTTGATTCCAGAGGCTGAACCAGTTGGAAAGTGCCACAAAAAGAAACTTTGAGACAGGAGCTGAGCTTTTTGGGTTTTTTTTTGTTTGAAAATCTCAGAACAAGCAGTGCTTACACACACAGAACCCAGTCAATATATTATGTAAATCATTTTCAGGCAGGAGAAAAGGAAAAAAAAAACCAAACAAACAAACAAAAAAAGAACTGGATGGGCACGACAAACAGAACGTTTCAAACAGCCCAAATTAGCTGCTAATAACCTCAATAAACTATTTTTATTTGTGATTTTTCAGCAGTTTCTCATGCCTGGAACCGAACAAAGTCTGACAGGAGGGTCGTGTTAACTTTGCTCTGTGCTTTGTTATTGGTTTGGTGGTAAAATAACACCTGCAAGGGAAGATGAGGGTGCAGAACCTCCAAATTGGGGCTTTAAACCCCTTTTTCAGTGGCCAGGAGGGGCTCCAAGCTCTGGCTCCCACCTCCTGGGAACACCTGAGCTGAGCCTCCAGAGAATGGAAAAGGGATTTTTTTATATCCCAGGTTTCCACCAATCAATCCCCATAAAACAGGGGTTTGGATGATCCTCATCTGTAGGTTCTTGGACCAGCAGGCACCACCCTCTCTAATGTGAGGTGAATTGAACCAGGCCATGGATCCCAAATCTGGCTTTTCCCTTTATTCCCAGTTCCACTGGAGGCCTCACTGAAAGGTTGACCCAAGGTTGAGGGATTTTTACACAGGCAGAGAGGGAAAGGACAAAGAGGGAGGGTTTGAAACTAAAAGAGGAGAGATTTAGATTGGAAATTAGGAATAAACTCTTCCCTGTGGGGGTGCTGAGACAGAGCTGCCCAGAGAACCCATCCCTGGAAGTGTCCCAGGCCAGGTTGGACGGGGTTTGGAGCACCCTGGGCTGGTGGGAGGTGTCCCTGCCCATGGAGAGGGGTGGATTAGATGGGTTTTAAGGTCCCTTCCAACCCAAACCATCCTGGGATTCTGGGATTGACCAGCCAAGTGTGGGTGATGGTGCTGCAGAGCTGCCAAAGCCAGAGCTGCTCCCCAGCAGAAATTCCAGACCATCAGCAGCCCACAGGGCTCCAAACATGCCAAGAGCTCTGGAAGTGCCCCCTAGGGCTCAGCAGATGCCAGCCTTCCTGCAAAGAGGCCCCAAAGAGCTGTGATGTGATCAAACACCCAGAGATGAAACACACTCGTCTCGTCCTCAAACCCCTCACAAAGAGTGGCTGCCCTCCCTCATTAATTACATTTTTCAAAGCAACAAAAAAATGCATTTCAGCACCTCAGCCGAGCTCTGTTTGCATTCAGCAGGTTCAGCTTTATCTTCCCACCCTTCTCTGATCCACCCCAAGTTCTGCTGTAATGCCTGGCCCTGGTTTGGGGGGTTCCACAACCAGCACATGGTCTGTATTAGATCACGATTATCCCAGCTCTGAGAGAGAAGGAAAAATTCCATTTCTTGCTTCACTGCGAAGGCACACAAAAAAATGTATAGCAGCACATAAAGTGATGTTGTGCTGCAGGAATTGTGAGTTATTTATGTTCCCATGGAATAATCCATTTCCAACCTCAGAAAGCAGAGGAAAAGACAGGTTTTAAGTCATGTCACTGCTCTGCAGCAGCGTTTCTGTGCCTGGGTTTTGCTGTAGCACCATGATAGTTGTAATTAATTGCAAAGAAATTGCAAAGTTGGGCTCATCTTCTCTGTTGAGAGAAAATAAATCTGTGTTTGAGCTGTGGGATCAGAGACCACCCCCCCCCCCCAGAGGAGGAGAGAGGTGGTGGAAAACCCATCCCTGGAAGTGTCCAAGGCCAGGTTGGAGCAACCTGAGGTAGTGGAAGGTTGGAATTAAATGGTCTTTAAGGTCCTTTCCAACCCAAACATCCCATGATTCTGTGCTGGTGGATGAAATCAAGGAATCTGCTCCAGTCCCACACCTTGGGAACAGCAGTTCAGTCCATCCTGCCTGGTTTAATACATGAAAGCCCAGCCTAAGTAACCTCTGAACTGAACAAAACCCATTCAGGACTCCTGGAAACCCCTCTCTGCTCCTTCCTCCCTCAGTATCATCTCAACCCCCATCAAATCAGTAAAAGCAAAATAAAAACTTCCCACCACAAGCTCCAAAGAGACACAAAGTCTCTGTTTATTTTGGCAGCGAAGCCGAGTTGTCTTCACTGCTCTCCAGGATATCACCCTAAACTGCTCCATCAACCAGCAAAGCTGAGCAGAGACAATTTAACAAGCGCCCAAAATATCTTTGGCACCGGTGATTTATCCCAGTGTGGTCCCTAAACTTTGTTGTGTGGCGTTAAAACCCGTTCTGGCGTTATTTTGTGTGGAAAGAACAGCGGAAATTCTTCATTTGCTCTTGCCAAAAAAACCTCTAATTTGCTTTTGCAGACCAAGAGAACGTTTGGAAGGAAAAGAAGAGATGGGAAATTGGAGTCTTCTGGCTCAATTGTACAACAGAAGAGCAAAAAAAAAAAAAAAAAAAAACAACAGAGTAGCAAAACCACCCCCCTTCACACAGCAATTCCTTCCCAATATCCCATCTGTCCCTGCCCTCTGGCAGTGGGAAGCCATTCCCTGTGTCCTGTCCCTCCATCCCTTGTCCCCAGTCCCTCTCCAGCTCTCCTGGAGCACCTTCAGACCCTGCAAGGGGCCCTCAGGTCTCCCTGGAGCCTTCTCTTCTCCAGGGGAACTGCCCCTGGATTCAACACTGCTCATGAGAACAGAGTCTGGGTTAGAAGGAAATCTAAAATCATTTTTAAAAATTATTAGAAAATAAAATAACTACGTAAAACACTTGTAGAGAGCTTTGTGGGAGGAGGCACCAGCCTTGGCCACTCTCAAAATTCAGATTTCTTCAATAGGGTGTTTAGAATCATAGAATCACAGAAGAACTGAGGTGGGAAAAGATCTTTAAGATCACCGAGTCCGACCATCAAAGCATCACCACTAAAACACCTCCTCAAGTGCCACACATTTTCGTGAACATTCCCAGGGCTGGTGACTCCCTCACTTCCCTGAGGAGCCTGTTCCAGTCCCTGACAACCTTTCCCTCGAGGAAAGGGCTCTGTGAGAGAACTGTGAGAAAACGCTGCTGCCCCTGCATGTTCCCTTTCCATCCCAAGACAGACTGGAAGCAAAAATCCTGCTAAAAAAAGGACACAGATTCTCAGATTTCCCCCAACAGTTCACTTTGCTTCTGTCAACACGGGTTTTTGTGTTGGTTTTTTTTTTTTTTTGGTTTTTTTTTTTAAAGCCCTGAACTTCCAGCAGCTCTCGGAACAATTAAGATGTCAAGCCTCTCCTCCGAAGGCGCCTCCAAACTTTTTTAATATCGAGTAATTATTTGGCGCTGACAGGAGCAGATGCGTCCCCATCTTCAATTTAAATGCAAATACCGTGGAGAGGCTTCAGGTTTTGGCTCTAATTTTGGAAAATGCTGCTAATTTTTCAAAGCAGGGGGTTTGTTACCCGGCAGGTGCCTGTTTTTACACGTGCTCTGCTCAGTGAGCTGCTCTTGGGAGGGAAGGGGGTGGGGATCTCTTTGTGGTGGCCAAGATTTGAGTTTAGAAGGTGCTCAGGAGATCTGATCCATCAAAGTGTGTGAAACACAGCGGGGCTTCCCCTTTTTTTAGCTGCTTTTAGAAGTGAATATCCCAGAGGAACCAGCGTGGGGGGTAGGAACGAGGTGGTCCTTAAAATTCCTTCCCACCCAAACCATTCCATCATTCCATGTATATAGAGTATTCCATGATTCAAGGAAATTATCCAGGTGGGAAGGGACCTCAGGAGGTTCCTACCAAAGTCCTGTGTGTGAGCTCACAACAGGTTGGGCAGGGCTGGGAGACCTCCAGGAATATTTCATGAATATTTGAGCCCTGGGAAGTTCAATCCTGAGCTGGGAAGTGTTCTCCACACCAGAGAGAAGATGGGACACAAGGAGATCACAGAGAAAAGGAGGCTCAGGGGGGACCTTCTGGCCCTGCAATCCCTGACAGGAGGGGGGAGCTGGGGAGGGTCGGGCTCTGCTCCCAGGGAACAGGGACAGGAGGAGAGGGAGCTTCCTGAGCCCCATCAGAAGCCAGACAAGAACTGGGACATAAATTAAACACTTGAGAGGAGCTGACAAGACCCCACTTGCCAAACAGATTCTAAATCCTCTGAACTTTGCAGCTGGGACTTTTCCGGGGCCAATTCCTCGAGAAAGTTTAATTCTCCTGCCAAAGCTGCCAGAAAAAAAATAGCCCTGCTCAAAGGTGATACATTGGAAATCTCCACTCCTTGCCCACACAGTGCAAATGATGAAACTCAGCACACAGCACGTGCCATTCTCCCCAAATCCAGAGCAAACCCCCCATTTTCCAAGGTTTCCACACTGGATTATCCCCATTCCTGCTGCTGGGGTGGCTCAAGGGCTTTACTGGACTGTAGGATTTTGTCAGAGCCTGGATTTGTCCCAACATGGGATGCATTTCCCTTCAACACTTCGTTTTTCTCCCACAAATGCCTCAAAACCACACCAGGATCCTGGGAAACATTCCCAGATGATTTGGGCAGAGACCTTCCAGTCCCAGCCACAGTTACCTGACACAACTCAAGTGCCTTAAAACACATTTCGAGGTCAGCAAAGGATCTTGGCAACACCAGAACCAACCACTGTGCACTTCTCTTCCTCCCCTTCGTTTCCTCTCCCTCCAAGATGTGACAAAACTTGGGAAAACTCAATTTTTTTCTGCCAAAATGAGAATATCCTTAAAACTGCCCGGACCTCACCATGTCTTAATCAGCCAAGCTCTGATAGAACAGCAAAGCACGACACCACAACCCTGCCAAAGAAATGTATCGGGCTTCAGTGATGGAGAACCTTTAGCCAAGAGGAAGAATACTTCTTTTCTTGCCCTCAGGGAAATCCCAGAATCCCTGAGGTTGGAAAAGCAATCTGGGATTACTGAATCCCCCCCCTGTGCCCGATGCCCACCTTGTCCCCAGCCCAGAGCACTGAGGGACACTCCAGGCCTGCCTTGGACACCTCCAGGGCTGGGCACTCCAAACCTCCCTGGGCAGCCCCTGCCAGGACAAAATTTTCCCTAATATCCAATTGAAACTTCTCCTGGTGCTTCTTGAGGCCGTTCCCTCTCCTCCTGTCCCTGTTCCCTGGGAGCAGAGCCCGACCCCCCCCGGCTCCCCCCTCCTGTCAGGGATTGCAGAGCCAGAAGGTCCCCCCTGAGCCTCCTTTTCTCCAGGCTGAGCCCCCCCAGCTCCCTCAGCCCCTCCTGCTGCTCCAGCCCCTTCCCAGCTCCCTTCCCTTCCCTGCCCATGCTCCAGCCCCTCCAGGTCTCTCTCTGAGGGTCCCAGAAGTGCCCCCAGCACTGGAGGTGCCACCCCAGCAGTGCCAGCACAGGGACTGTCCCTGCCCTGATCCCACTGGACACTTTCCCTGATCCAAGCCAGGTGTCCTTGGCCTTCTTGCCCCCCTGGACTCATGTCCAGTCCCTGTCAGCCCCCACCCCAGGCTGAGATGGACAAATCACCTGTCTGTGTGAAGCTGCCCCAACACAGGGGCAGAAGGGGAGAGATGGAATAAATCCCACCTCTTGAATCCCCTTCTGATCCATCCTCACAGATCCACGGTGCCCAAAGGGCACCACACCACGTTTTGAAGAGCAAACTTATTAATAAATAAAATTCCCGACAGCAAAAGTTCTGGGAAGCCCTCGGGAAAGGGCAGGAGGATCAATAAACCATCTCCATCTGTCCATGAAAGCCTTTTGTGATCTCACCCATGACCCTCCAGCCTGGGAGGACACTCAGACCTGAGCCTGCCACTGCAGATTATTAAAATAAATGGACTCACTCAACTCTGAAGCTCAGCTTTTTCCCCACAATCACTCCCAGAGCTGGAAAGCTTTAGGGGAGCACCCTGGCAATTGATGGCTGTAGGAACACTCTGGATGTGCTGTGAGATGGGTTTGCTTGGCTAAAATCTCTTTGAAATCCCATCCCAGAGGGCAGCTCTCCATGGCAGAGATGTGTGGGGATATGTGCCAAGGCCTGGGAATAAGCACAGATAGAATCAGGGAATTGTTTGGGTTGGAAAAGCCCTCTGAGATAACCGAGTCCAACCCTACACCCAGCACTGAAGCACGTCCCTAAATTCATCCAGTTCTGCTCCTTGCTGTGAGCCCTTCCCAGAACACAGAGAGGGAAGGAGGGATGGGGAAAAAGGTTCTTCTGCCAATACCACAGAAATTGGAGGGATTTTAAATCCTTCTGGATGTGGCACTTGGGGACATGGGGCAGTGCTGGGGGATGGTTGGACTCAATGGTTTGAGGGAGGTTTTCCAACCTGGATGATTTCATGATTCTAAATCCAAGTGCTTTAAAGGCCTGTAAAACACTTCTCTGGCTCTTTTCCCCAATCTGACGTGCAGGAGTCCCTCACAGATGCTCTCAGAAGCCATTCCCTGGGTCCTGTCCCTCCATCCCTTGTCCCAAGTCCCTCCCCACCTCCCTTGGTTTGCAGTCAGGTGTGGTGGGTCAGCAGCCACAAAAAAAAAAAAGAAAATACCCAGGAAAAAAAATCATGGAGCTGCTTCAGCACCCATGGAATGAAGGACATGGAATAAAGGCACGTGCAGACAAAGACACTGGGAAATGGAGTGAATTTTGAAATTTCATCTGAGCCAACTTTGAGCTTTGAGACAACTGAACTTTCCTTTCTGGGTCAGATTAGGGGATTATTGGCTAATCCTGGGTTTCATGTTCCACCTGCCAGAAGATGTGAACTCCATTTCCCAAACGCTTCTCCTGCCTGGCTCAGCTTCTATTTCAAGCAAATTCTCTTTTCTCCTCAGCTGCTGTGTGAAAATCCTGATCCACAGCAACAACACGAGCTGAACTGGAGAGAAGGAAGGAGCTACAGGCAAAATGTCGAGAAACACGGCCACAAACCCACCCCAAAATCTGCTCTGTCTCACATTTCACTCCTAAACTCAGCATCACTTTTAGGAAGGATAAATCCACCAAGAACTGGAATAAAAGTTTTTCTCTTCTAAAAGTTCTTCCCCTTTAACAGGAATAATAAGGGTAGCAAAGAACTGGGGGTAAAAAAGGGCTGAGCTTCATTCCTTTATTGGGCTGTGCTCGTTGTGGCCCCTTCCCAGAACTCCCAGGGCCACCCAACAGAGAGGAAAGAAGCAAGAAGATATTTTGTCCAACATCTTGCAGCTCCCAGGCAGTGTCTCCTACAAACACAAGTGTGAGGGGATATTATTATTGTTATTATCATCATCATCATCATTATGCTCTGACTCAGGGAGTTTGTACCTGCAGGGACTTGGCTGGGTCATTCAGAACACTGAGACTTCTTTCCAACAAAGCCTTCCCTTTCCCTTTCCCTATTCCAAGAGTGTTCTCCTCCCACCTTCCCTTCCCAGCCTCATCACCTCTAGAAATCACCTCAAATTCCTGTTGGGGCTGAGTCCCTGAGTCGAGGCTGCCTCTGCCTCTGGGCAGCAAAACCCCTGAGCCACATGCCAGGAATTCACATGGAAACAACATTCCAACCACATCTGCAGCCCCCTCCTGCTCAGGTCCTGCAGACCCAGGTCTGTTCAAGGCTCCCCCCAGAGCAGAAATAGCTCCCAATTCCTCATCCTGCTGAAGGGCAGGAGATGTTGGGCAAGGAAGGAGTGACCAGGGCTTGTGGCTCTCGTGAAATATTCACAGAAATATTCTCTTTATGCAGCAGTTTCTCCCCACTCTGATCAATCACATGAGAGTTCAGGTGTCACTGCCATCCACACAGCAGATTACAGAGAATTAGCTTCAGATGATTTTGGTTTGGGTAGGTTGATCCTCCCTGATGATGCCAATCAAACTCCAAACCCACTGCCCATGTCCCTGGATTATCCAGAAGGGGATAAACAACCAGGGATGCTTTCCTTCCACCTGGCAGCAGTTGTCCTGCAGCCTCTTTTCTCTGATTTTTACCCAAGACAGACATTTATCCTGTTGTTTAGAATAATTAAAGCACAGGGACTCATCTGTAGTCCCAGAAATGACCAGAAACCACAGAATCCTCAAGGCTGGAAGAGACCTTCGAGAGCATCCACTCCAACCATGACCAATAATCCTCCAAGAGGAAGGTGGATGAATTTACAGCTCCACTCACCTCCCCTCTCCAGGCTCAACAAACCAATGTCTCTCCACTTCACATGAAAAAGCTGCTCCATCTCCCCAACACAAAGGGGCACCAAACCCCCTCCAGCACAAGAGCCACTGGTCCTTGAGGCAACTCTAATTCACCCCACACATCGTCAGAAATGACCAGAAATCTCAGATCCATCAAGGCTGGGAGAGACCTGGGGGGTCCAACCCTGTCCAACCACCACCCCTTGGCAACACGGGACACGGCTGAGCGGGGTGAGGATTCCAACAATCCTCCCAGATGGAGGCAGGGGGGGAGGGGGTGGTTTTGGGGCCCCACTCACCTCTCACGATGATGTTGGTGGACTTCTTGGCGGGGTTGCCGACGTTGTTGTTGGCGATGCAGCTGTAGGTGCCGGCGTCGGCGGCGCCGATGGCGGGGATGGTCAGGGTGCCCCCGTTCAGCACCGTCTTCTCGGGCAGGGCCCCCCCAGAGCGCACCCAGGTGAGGCTGGGGCCCGGCTCCCCCCCCGTGGTCACACACACCAGGGTGATGGCCTCCCCGGGGTTCACCACGATGGGGTCGTCCACCAGGAGCTTGATCGAAGGGGGGGCTGCGAAAAAAACAACAAGAGGAGTCGTGGGGTCACACAGAGGTCTGGGTGGGATCTGAAGGAGCATCCCCTTCCACCCCCTGCCATGGGCAGGGACACCTTCCACCAGCCCAGGTTGCTCTAACCTGGCCTTGGACACTTCCAGGGATCCAGGGGCAGCCACAGCTTCTCTGCCCAACCTGTGCCAGGGCCTGCCCACCCTGCCAGCCAGCAATTCCTTCCCAATATCCCACCTAAGTCTCCCCTTTTCCAGTGGGAAGCCATTCCCTGTGTCCTGGCACTCACTGGTTTCTTGGCATAGCTCTGACAGGTTGTTCCAACAAGGAAAGGGGAGAGAGAAAAAGAATAACAGGGAAAGTTATAACCAGGGTATCCCAGAATCCCAGACTAGTTTGGGATGGAAGGGACCTTAAAGATCATCTCATTCCACCCCCTGCCATGGGCAGGGACACCTTCCACCAGCCCAGGTTGCTCCAAGCCCTGTCCAACCTGGCCTTGGACACTTCTAGGCAGATTGATGTGTGGATTGATGTGTGGAAGCACTGCAGCCACATTTGGGAAGCAGCATGGAATGCACGGGATGGGTGCCAGCACGGGGGATTTTAAAGCCCTGGAAGAAAGGAATCAGTAGAAAACTTCTTCTTGGGCATGAAAAGTGTGTTGCTCTCTTCAAGTCAGGTCCTGCTCGCTGAAAACCAGCCCTGATAATCCACCCCCTCCCCACAAACTCCTTGGACTTGGCTGCCAGCTGGGAACAACCTGGAGAGCCTGAGGAGCTGAACTGGGAGTCACCTCAGTGGGAACAACAGCCCTTTGCCCATGGAAAACTGAACAATCCAGCACAGAGGTTTTATTCCCTGCACCTTGTGGGACCTGCAGTTCCCAGGGAATTTCCATGATTTCCATCTAATCTCCCATGACAGGAGCACCAAAGCAGCACAGGCTGATGGAAAGATGCTGCTGCTCCCAGAAGGGAGAACAGATTAAATTCCCTTCTCTCTTTTTTTTTTTTTTTTTTACCTTTCCATGAAATATTTGCACATGATGAAAGAGGAGCCACAGCAAAGCTCAACACGAAGGGGCAGGGCAGGGCAAGGCAATTCATTGTAGAATATCAACATAAATAACAGAAATATAAATAATAGAAAGAGAAGATCCCACTCTGAGCTGTGACATCCTGTGTCACCTCCAGTGAGGAATCCACGCTTGCTGGATTCAGGCTTTGCTCCAAGGCACACTCTGAACTGCATAAGTGATGAGCCAATTTATAAATACATATATATATATATATACTCCTAGTACAGGAAAAGCAGCAATCCTAAATAAAGCCAGGCATGTGAAGGTGAAGGATTGACATTCCAGGCAAAGAATAGCAGGGAACGTGGTAATAAAAAAAAAAAAAAAGGGAAAGGAAATAAAACTGTTACATTCAGAAATCAGATCACTCTCCTCATTATTACAGAGAGATATTCCCGTGTGTTCTGCTTTATATAGGAATCTTATTTCAATATTAAAGGAATACACACTAATCACTAGAGGCAAACACAAGAGTCAACTCCAAAATCAGAGGTTCCTTTATTTGGAGTTCACCCAGGAGGAATTTGCTTTCTCTGCCTTCAGAGAACACAGGGCTTCATTTATAGCTGTCCTAGCACAGACAGAGCAGGCTGGGGGATCCCAGGATATCCTGAGCTGGAAAAGACCTCCAAGGACCATCCAGTCCAAGCCCTGACCCTGCCCAGGACACCCCAACAATCCCCCTGTCCCTCAGAGCGTTGTCCAAACCCTCCAGGAGCTCTGGCAGCCTTGGGGCCGTGCCCACTGCCCTGGGGAGCCTGTTCAGTGCCAACCACCCTCTGGGGGAAGAGCCTTGTCCTGAGATCCCACCTGAGCCTGCCCTGGCACAGCTCCAGCCCTTCCCTGGGGTCCCATCACTGGTCACCAGGAGGAAACCCTTTGGGGCATGAGGAGAGCAGAGGTTCACAAGCAAAGCCCTCTCTTCCAGCTCCTCCTGCCTTGGGACCCTGCAGATACATCCCAGCAAGAATTCCTGGGTTCATGCAACTCAAAAGCGAAGAAATCTGGCTAAAAATTGGGACAGAAACCAAGTCAGCTCTGCCAGCTGTGCCTGTTGGTTCACACCCTCCCCTGGTGCCTCCTCTGGCTGGTGGATCCCTGGTTTGGGATTCCAGCTCTGAAACTGGGCAGTGTTTCACGCTCAGGCAGGTGTGCCTGGGAGGAGGTGGATGACACAGGGATCCAGGAATGCCCTGTGCAACCAGAACCGAGCTCCAGCCCTGCAGGGTCACCACCAACCACGGGGAGCACTCAGGGGGCTCCTGTTTCTCTCTCCTGGCTGGATTTAAGGGTTTTTTTTTCCAGGAGCTGCTCTTTGCTCTCCCCAGACATCAGGTCATGAGTCAGGGAGCAAGGGAGCCACAGATAAACCTTCCAGCCTTCCAGGGGAAGATGAAAGGCCACCATCAAGCCAGCCTGGTGGGGCTGTTCACCACGATGGCCTCATAATCCTGTGGATGAAAGGATCCCTTTGGATCCATGGGGGAGAGAGACGGAGCAGGGGTGGGATTAAAATGCTGTGACACCTCCATTTCATCCCTCAAAACAGCAAGCACAGGAAAATGAGGGTTTGCATGCAGGAATTTCTCTTTACTTACACCACACATTTCCCTCCATTCCCACCAACCCCACAGGCAAACAAACAGAAATCCAGCAACTCACTGCCCTGAAAAACCTGATGTAATCCAGAGAATATAAAGAAATTCAGGAAGGTTGTTGAGGTTTTCAGCAAATCAAACTCAGTGGAGAATAAAAAGGGTCAAATGCCTCTTGTGAAGAGAATATTCACAATATTCACAGCAACAATGAGCCATTACTTTGATATTTCTCTGCCTGAATCTCTATAATCTGCATCATATCACAAAGCACCAGTAACTCTGATCCTCTGATTTCCAGCTTTATGGTACAACTGAGGATAGAACCAGCTCTGCTGCACTGACTTACTGTCCTGGGAATGTTGCCAAATTCCAGCCTAGGAAGGAAGAGGCTGGAAGTTTTCTGGTGGACACTTGGACTTCTTTCCAGGCTCAGCTCCACCTCCAGCCCATCTCTGAGGGCACAACCCCCTGTCCCAGTGAAACCAGCACTGACCTCTCCTCCTGCCAGCCAGGGCTGGGGAAGGGGGGATCAACCCCCCCTGCTCATGGACCAAGCAGCAACTGGGGACCTGTGGCTTCTGTGACAGCTCTGAGTGGCTGTTCCAGCAGGGAAAGGGGAGAGGGAGAAGGGAGAAGGAGGGAATCAGAGAATCACAGGAGGGTTTGGGTTGGAAGGGAACTTAAAACCCATCCAGTGCCACCCCCTGCCATGGGCAGGGACACCTTCCACCAGCACAGGGTGCTCCAACCTGGCCTTGGACACTTCCAGGGATCCAGGGGCAGCCACAGCTTCTCTGGGAATTCCATCCCAGCCCCTCCCCACCCTCACAGACAATTCCTTCCCAATATCCCATCTGTCCCTGCCCTCTGGCAGTGGAAGCCATTCCCTGTGTCCTGTCCCTCCATGCCTTGTTCCCAGTCCCTCTCCAGCTCTCCTGGAGCCCCTTTAGGCCCTGCAAGGGGCTCTCAGGTCTCCCTGGAGCCTTCTCTTCTCCAGGGGAACCCCCCCAGCTCTCCCAGCCTGGCTCCAGAGCAGAGGGATCCAGCCCTGGAACATCTCCATGGTTTCCTCTGGACTCTCTGCAGCAGCTCCAGGTGCTCCCTGTGCTGTTCCCAGGGCTGGGACAGCTCTGCAGGGGGGTCTCACCTGAGGGGGCAGAGGGGCTTCTGCAGGTCTGATTTACCAGATATCTCCTCTTTTTTATCTCCATCTAGGAATTCTTTCCCCTCCCAAAGCAAAGGAGCAGCTCTCAGTGCTCCCCAGGGGGTGTTGCACCATTGCAGCTGCAAAGATCTCCCCACAGGGAGGGAACACAAAGCTGGAGAACAAGAGGGGTGGCAAAGGCACAGGGACAAAGCTCCAGGGGCCAGCAGGGACACTGCACACTGACTGGGCTGCTCTGGTGGCTGCAAAAAATCTCTTTTCCAGGTTTTTTGAGTAGAGACACATCAGGCAAAAGGTTTCAGACTGTCTGAGGCAGGGGATGGAGCTCCCCGTGCTATCAGCTCTGTCCCTGCCCTGGGTCCAGTGACATCTCCTCTTTTCTGCCTCCAGCTCTCTCCTCTCAGCAATCTCCCCCTCTGCCCTTAAAATCCAAAGATCAGTCTCATCTACACAGGGAAGATTCAGATGGCAGGAGATGGGTGACATCAATCCTGCCTTTAGGATGAGGATTTACAAATCCATCAGGAGCCTGGGGATGGGAAATGGGCAGAAAGTGTCATTTTTAACAATATTCCAGTGCCAACCTCACAATGATCCCAGTGTTCTGCAAATCCTCTTAGATCCCCTTCAGAAAAGTGAAACTTTGGCCTAATCCTCTCCCTAAAATGGACTTTTTTTTTCTCTGTTGTAGTTATTTGTAAACTTTTGGGGCTAAACATCACACACAGCACAAGTCTGAACCCTGTGATTCATCAACAGAAATTTTTTTTTTTTTTGGTCCAGCCTGATTAAAAAATGGAACAGGCATTTATAAAGATGACAAGATGATCCAGAGCAATTATAATAGTTGATGATTATACCAAAATATTGTTTGAAGGATTATTAAACCTCGTGCTTTAGGGCAGAAAATGTATCTTTCTCTCTGGCATGGCAGGCCAGGCTATCACAGAGCTGCTCCCTGCTGGAATGGCTCCTGCTGGCTCTGGCTCAGGATAGACACAAGATGTGATCCAAAGGGACAATCCATGTGTTTATCCATCATTTGCATTTATAAACCACCCAGCAAAACTGAACTCCAGCTAGGAGAGCCACGATGTGGTCCCAGCAGCTCAAGCTGGGATATGAAAGGACAGGATGGTTTGGGTAGGAAGGGACTTTGGAGATCATCCCATCCCACCCCTGCCATGGGCAGGGACACCTTCCACCAGCCCAGGGTGCTCCAACCTGGCCTTGGACACTTCCAGGGATCCAGGGGCAGCCACAGCTTCTCTGCCCAACCTGTGCCAGGGCCTGCCCACCCTCCCAGCCAGCAATTCCTTCCCAGTATCCCATCTCTCCCTGCCCTCTGGCAGTGGGAAGCCATTCCCCTTTTATATTCCCCTTTATCCTGTCCCTCCATGCCTTGTCCCCAGTCCCTCTCCAGCTCTCCTGGAGCCCCTTTAGGCCCTGCCAGGGGCTCTCAGGTCTCCCTGGATCCTTCTCTTCTCCAGGGGAACCCCCCCAGCTCTCCCAGCCTGGCTCCAGAGCAGAGGGATCCAGCCCTGGCAGCATCTCCATGGTTTCCTCTGGACTCTCTCCAGCAGCTCCAGGTGCTCCCTGTGCTGTTCCCAGGGCTGGGACAGCTCTGCAGGATG
Organism: Pyrocephalus nanus; assembly: GCA_038380795.1. NCBI lineage: Eukaryota > Metazoa > Chordata > Aves > Passeriformes > Tyrannidae > Pyrocephalus > Pyrocephalus nanus. The sequence continues at coordinate 62,775,320 of CM076265.1, read as the reverse complement.
GGGGGCAGAGGGGCAGAATCCCCCTCACCTCACAGCACCCAAACTGATGGAGACATGGGAGGTTCTCAGGTATCAAATCCAACAAATTTAGACAGAATTCCTGATGCAACCCATCCATCCCTGCCAGAAGGAGTCAAGACTAAATGGATGTATTTTTATACCACCCCCAAAGCCACGTCCAGAGCTCCACCCTGGCTGAGGGCTCTCTCAGATGGTTCCCAGCCACCAGGATTGCCGAGATCCACAATGGGCCATCCAGGTTTGGCCAGCAAAGCATCTCCCACGCAGAACCTTCACCCCACAACAGGCAGAGTCTCAGCCAGGAATAAAAATCCTTCAGCTCTGACAGGAATAATCAAACTCATCACCAAACAGTCACAAGCTTTGGTAAATATTTCCAGGGCTGAGTGCACGGAACAAGCTTTCCAAACATCATTTTTAGGCCCTGGAATGAGAACAGCTCAGTGTTCCACCAGCTCTGCCTCTTCCCTGCCCTTCAGAAGCCGGGGTTTGGGAGAGACAGAGCCACATTTCGGAGTCATGGTTGGCTTGGCAGGGGACAAAGAGGGTGGCAGTGGCACTGGGGCCCCTCCCCAGCGGGAACAAGGCTCTACTCATCCCCAGGGAGAGCATTCAGGGCGCAGCTGCAGCCTCGTGAAGGGGCTCCCATTCACAGCACCTCGTGGGCGAGCGTTCCCGCTGCATCCCGGGATTTCAGAGCCTGCCTGGGAACCCAGCAGTGCATGGAATGTTTGTTAAAAATGGCACTTTCTGCCCATTCCCCATCCCCAGGCCCTGGATGGATTTGTAAATCCCTGATGGGTTTGTAAATCCTCATCCTGAAGGCGGGATTGATGTCACCCTCTCCTGCCATCTGAATCTTCCCTGTGTGGATGAGACTGATCTTGGGATACTGAGGGCTGGAAAGCAGAGGGGGAGATTGCTGAGAGGAGAGAGCTGGAGGCAGAAAAGAGGAGCTGGACCCAGGGCAGGGACAGAGCTGACAGGACAGGGAGCTCCATCCCCTGCCTCACACAGTCCAAAACTTTTTGCCTAGGACAAACCCAAACATTCCCCGTGACAAAGTGCTGTTGCAATGGCACCAGACCATGACACACAGCCCTGCTGGCCAAGGCCCTGCAGAGGATTGAAATCACAGCCACAGCTTTGTTTTCCCTTCATTAACGTGTGAACACGAGACAAGTCAGGTACTGACAGTGCAGGGATGGAGACTGACTATAAAATTAACAATTAATGGCTACAACACACAGCAACCCCCACAGAGGAGCAAACCAGCGTGAAACAAACCCTGGCCTTGATGAATCAACGGGGCAAGAGCTTCTCAGGTGGAGCACCAAGCAAGGAGTCACTGAGTCATCATTAACACTGAGAAACAGCTGAATGAGGCCAATCCACAGGAACCTTCAGCACCTCCTGTCCCTCAGAAACTGTGGCTGCCCCTGGATCCCTGGAAGTGTCCAAGGCCAGGCTGGAGCACCCTGGGCTGGTGGAAGGTGTCCTTGCCCATAGCAGGGGGTGGCACTGCATGGGATTAAAGGTTCCTTCCCACCCAAACCATTCCCTCACCCATGAGCAGAGGGGTGTTGATCCCCCCTTTCCCTCATCCCTGGGTGGCAGGAGGAGAGGTCAGGGTTGGTGGCACTGAGAGTGGAGGTTGTGCCCTCAGGGATGGGTGAGTGTGGCCACCAGGGAACCTCCAACCTCTCCATTCCCAGGCTGGACTTTGCCAACGTGCCCAGGACAATAAGTTGGACTAGATGGGCTTTAAATTCCCTTTCAACCCAAGCCATTCCAGGATTCATTCCATGATCCCACCCAGATGTTCACTGAATTTGAAAGAAGCCCCTGCTACTGCCTGGGATGGGGGTCTGAGGCTGGCACTGCACTGGGGAGGACAGAAAGATCTGTCACTCATGGGGCAGACAGAGAAAATCCTGTCCTAATTACAGTGAGACAAATACATGCATTTCCAGTGGATATATGGAATTGAGGAAACGTCACAATTCGCTTTAGGGATTACTGGAAATGCAAAGAGAAAACCAATAATTTAATAGCAATATCAAAGTGGAGGCAGAAAGTCATGTCCTTGACAACTCACTCATCTGTGATGAATAGAAATGAAAGGACATAATTTCCTCCAGTTTTGTGCATTATTTGATAGGCAGAACTGAGGTAATAGAACATAATTGAATTATACTTTCATTTGTGTGTGTGTGTGCAACCATTTCATTTACAGCCAGGATTCCTTGCAGGAATACAATGCAGATATTCCCAACAATACACAGAATGCACAGTCCCTTTCAAGTCAGAGCAAAGAGAGGAAGCCTTTGAGGTCCCTGAGAGCATCATTTCTGCCCCTATTTACTCAGGAGAGTTCAAAAAAAATAATTCTAATTCCCAGATTTTTGAATTAGAATCAGAATCCCAGGATGGTTTGGGCTGGAAGGGACCTTCCCAGCCTGGAATGGCCCCTCCAGAGCTGTGTTTAGGCTGCAACTCAGCCTGGCTCATCTCAACCACCCCAAAATCAGGCAAGCCTAAATCCAGGCTGGCTTAAACCAACCACCCCAAAGTCAGGTTTGATCCTGGCTCATCTCAGCCACCCCAAAATCAGGCAGGCTTAAATCCAGGCTGGCTCCATCCCAAGTCAGGCAGGATTAGGCTGAGCCTGGCTCATCTCAGCCACCCCAACATCGGGTGTGCAGTCTGAGGTCACGGATCTCATGGAGATCTCAGCGCCCCTGAAGCACAATTCCCGCTTTCCAAAAATAGCTGGGATGAGCTGCTCTTCAACCCCCCGAGCTCAGCTCTCCCTGACACCTCAGACAAACCCTGCTGCAACAGCAACGGCCTAATTAGTGCATCAGCAACCAGTGGCTAATGAGGAGCTGCCAAGAAAGGCCCCTCAGGGTTTGTGGAGGAGCAATCTGGACACAGAGCAAACATCAGCAAGACGTGACTGGGAAAGGGGACTTCTCAAACTGGGAGGAAGTTTGGTGGGAAAAATACTTTTCCCAACTTGGGAAATATTTTTCCCAACTTCCCCAATTCCCCCAACACTGTATTGTCTGAATGACGGGAAGCAAAGCAAGTTTATCAGGACAAACTACATCTTAATGGAGGGATTAAAAATGAATTAAACCCTTTTTTAATTTGTTTCTCACATCCCCCAGACAAAACAGCACCTTCAGCTGTGATTCCAATAAGCTTTGTCAGGCAGCTGAAAAATCCCATATTGAAACCCTCATCCTTCCTGTAAAAGTTCATGTGCTGGATGATTGCCAAAAATCAGTCTCAATTAATGTATTAAGGATCCCCTGCACTAAAGAGCCCGAACTGGCTGCTAAATTATAAACTAATATAACTCCCAAATGAATCCGTGCCACCAAATCGAGATAAAACTTTGCTTTGCTTTTGCTTATTCATATTAGAACGAGTGTTATGAGGATCCCAGAATTCCAGTGGTTTTATGGGTAAATATCCTGCCTTTTCTCCGACAGTTTGGAACAATGAACGCTCCTGAAAGGATCCATTCATGTTATTATTAGCTCCGAGCTCTCAGATGTGCCATTCAGACTGAGCTGGGTCTAAAATTACCTTCCCCAGCTCCGAGGATGAGACAGTGACTCACAGGGAGATGGCTGATGGATTTTGGTATCATCTGTCAATGGTTCCTGTCTGACACCCGGCACAGCTATGATGGGAATAACAGATCCATGGATTTCTGCTAAGAGGCACCTCCTGACCAAAGCATTTCCAGGCCCTGGCACAGGTTGGGCAGAGAAGCTGTGGCTGCCCCTGGATCCCTGGAAGTGTCCAAGGCCAGGTTGGAGCACCCTGGGCTGGTGGAAGGTGTCCCTGGGTAGCACTGGATGGGCTTAAAGGTCCCTTCCAACCAAACCATCCTGTGATTCCATGAAATGCAGAATAGCCAAACTGCCAGCTGTTTTCCATTAGATCCCACACTTTGCAGCTGAATTTGTAGCCACAGCAATCCCAGTCAATGTGGTGCAGTTTGCACCTCACACACACTCCTGTCTCTCCCTGACGAGCCTCCAGCTCCAAATTAAAAACACATGGACAGGGTAGGACAGCTCTGCACCAAAACAGGATCAACTCCAGGCTCTGATTTTCATTACTTTGGATTTATCTTGGATTCCTCTGAGTTTACAATTTCTGTAATTTCTGTGGAGTTTCGCCGGGTGACGTTTTACCTCAGAACTTCTGTGTGAGATGAAACCTTATTAAATGAGAGAAAGTTTTGTCTCAGAGTCATCAGCACATCAGTCCCTGTGTGGAACGAGCTGCTGCAGTAATCACTGTTCACATCTAATCTTGCCCTTGATGGCTTCAACCAAATTCCTCATGAGCAAGTGTGAACCCGGGTAACTTTTTGGGGCTTGTTTGCTTTGGAAATTACTCCAGCAGAGTAATGCAGCCAGACAACCTTCTCCAAAATAAACATGACATCTGGAGGGTGGCAATAATTCGTTCTTTTAGCAAAGTTACCCCAGAGCTGCCTGCCCTCAGCAACGGCAAAGCCATCACTGGGAAAAATGGGAGGGGTGACAATTCCCACGCTCTTCCTGGGGGTGAAGGTGGATGAGAGGAGTTACTGCTTGGAGGTTGCTCCCACCTCCCAGCCACACTTCCCTGGGGCAAAGAGGCTTCTGCTCTGACACCAGAGCAGCTGATGAGGGACAAACCTCACCGCAGGATGTGTTTTTTTCCCCTGGCAAAATTAATGAGGGACTGAATTAAGGGCTCCCCGATCGTTTTGCCGGGTACCTGCAGAGCCTCCGTAATTCCCAGGCTGGGAACCTGGCTGTGTGGAGCAGTGAGAGCGCCACAGCCCTCAAAGTCCCTGCTGTCAGATCAGCAATTCAGAAGGAGCTGAAGGCAAATCCTTGGAATCAAAGCCCTGAGGACAGAGATAATGGGAGATGTGCGAGCGCAAATAGAACTCGCCGTTCATCTCCGACGTCCTGGGAATGCTGATGCCTCCCCTCTGCTCTGTTCCTCTGCTCCCTGATTTCAGGGCCCTGAGGCAAAACCTGTTAAGGCATAACCCAGCCTGATCCAAGCTGAAGCATCCAAATGTTCCAACATTTCCTGCAGAGCTGTTCTCCCAAACACACTTCTCTGGAATTCCTAACGATTCCGAAATCCGAGCGGAGAACTCGGAAGTGTTTCAGACACTGCAGATCCTGGACACAGAGACCTTAGGACAGTTCAAATCTGTGATTTCCATCCTGGAAATCAGCATTCCCAATTACATTCCTTGGGACTGATCACTGGTGTGAGGCTCTCAAGACACAAAACCATAACAAGAAGCAGAGACACAACCAACTCTTTGCTCAGGCAGGGGACAAGCCCACAGAAAAGAGTAAACTCCCAAGAAATTCCAGACATGGAAACAGCTTGGCCAGAGATTCTACCTAAATAGTCATCCTTTTTTTCCACACAACTGCTTGGACATTCCCATTTGATCTAATTAAATCTGAAATAAAACATTTCTATTTAAATCAGTGCACCAAATTGAAGTTTGAGTCAATGTAAGAACATATCAAATCAATCCCACGAAAAAAATCAATCCTCTAAATCAATGTAAGAATATGAAAAGGTTGTGGTTTGTTTGTGGTTTTTTTGGGTTTTTTTAGAAATATTTTTTTGAACAGAAATTGTCAGTTTTCAACACAGCACAGGAAAGACATGGAACTGTTGGAGGGATTCCAGGGCAGGTGACAAGGAATTGGAGCCAGGCTGGGAGAGCTGGGGGGGCTCCCCTGGAGAAGAGAAGGATCCAGGGAGACCTGAGAGCCCCTGGCAGGGCCTAAAGGGGCTCCAGGAGAGCTGGAGAGGGACTGGGGACAAGGGATGGAGGGACAGGACACAGGGAACGGCTTCATACTGGAAAGGGGAAGATTTAGGTGGGATATTGGGAAGGAATTGCTGGCTGGGAGGGTGGGCAGGCCCTGGCACAGGTTGGGCAGAGAAGCTGTGGCTGCCCCTGGATCCCTGGAAGTGTCCAAGGCCAGGCTGGAGCAGCCTGGGCTGGTGGAAGGTGTCCCTGCCCATGGCAGGGAGTGAAATGGGAAGATCTTTGAGGTCCCTTCCCACCCAAAGCGTTCCCCCATTCCAAGGCAGCCCCTGGACCCTGGTGAGGGGCGAGGGGCACTGGGGGAGCTCACCTGTCCTGTTGGAGAGGCGGAAGGACACCATCTTGTCGGGGATGCTGCAGACGTTGCGCACCGAGGCGATGCAGCTGTAGTTGGCGTAGTCCTGAGGCCGCAGGTTCTTCAGCTTCAGGATCTTCGTTTCTCCCTGGGAGAGCAGGACGAGAATTAGGAAGGGACGGAGGAAGGACGGACAAGGAGGGGTGAAGGGAACACCCAGACTTGGGAAGATTGGCAGAGGGTTTCAAGTCACAGCGTGGTGGTTTTTTTGGTTTTTTTTTTTTTTTGTTTTGTTTTGTTTTGTTTTTTTTGAGGTTTTTTTATTATTATTTATTTTAATAAATATTATTTATAAGAATAAATGAGTAAAGTGAAAACGTCAATAAAATATAAATAAAAATAAGGATTAAAAGAAGTTATAAATAAATTGATTACATTAGTAAATGATAAATAAAATAAAATAAATAAAAATAGAAAAATAGAATAAAATAAATAGAATAAAATTAGTAGAATAATAAGCAAAATAAGGGAGTGGTAAGTAAAATGAAATAAATGCAAGTGGTAAATGAATTAAATAGAAATAAAAGATAAAAGAAATTAGAAATTATAGAAAATAAAAGGAGAAAGAGAGAGAAAGAGAGGAAGACAGGAAGAAAGAAAGGAAGAAAGAAAGAAAGAAAGGAAGAAAGGAAGGAAGGAAGAGAAAGAGAGAAAGAAAGAGAAAGAGAGAAAGAAAGAGAAAGAAAAAGAAAGGGAGAAAGGAAGAAAGGAAGAAAGAAAGGAAGGAAGAAAGGCAGAAAGGAAGAAAGGAAGGAAGAAAGAAAGAGAGAAAGAAGGGAAAGAGGTAAATAAAATAAAATTAATAAAAAATAAATTTAAATAAATTTAAAAATTTAATAACAAATATATTTCCACAGTGCAAAAAACCCCAAGGTGTTTACAGAAATCCTGCTGCTGATGGATTTTATTTTCAGCCAGCAGTGTAACCACAGAGCAGGGCTATGGAATGCTGGGGTTCCTTCGGCAACATTTGGAAGGAGACTGGACAGTGTGGGATTCCCACTGCAGTGCTCACACAGCATCACAAAAACCAAACAGGAATGGGTCATTATCCAGTGTCCTGGGATAGCTGAGCAACTCTGAACATCACCAAAGTTTGAGCATATTTCATTTACTTTAACAATATCATGTGGACAAAGTGCCCGGGAACACAGCAACAAACATAGGGGGGTCTGAGAAAACGCTTCTGTGGAATGGCAAGGAAAAGAAATCAATAAAAACAGGCAAGAAAAACCAGTCCTTGAAATCAGTTCTGGGAGATGTCTGGAATGTTGGAACTCAGGTGGTTTCAACCTGTACCCAGTGGCACTGGAATGATGGGATTAAAGTGAAGCCCCTGGGATTTAATGTTTGCAATGGAGAGGCTGATCCTGGAGATGAAGATCCTGCCTTAAGGAGGTTTATCTGGGCTAGGGAAGGGCCTGATCCAGGCTGGCAAAGTCCTGGAAGCTCAGGGCGGCCACATCCCAGCAATTCCATCTTCGGCTCCGCTCCCCGAGTCCAACCTGCGGGCTGAGCCCACAATGGAATCCTGGATCGTGTCCCCAGATTGAAGAGATTTGTAAAAACCTACGTGTTTTCTTCACTGGTTTGGGTAATTAGTCTAATTATGTCTAATTGCATAATTATTGTAAATACAGCAAATTTAATCTCGCACTCAGGCAATTACAATGTGAGACGAGGAGGATGCGAACTCGAGGGGGAAAAAACCTCCACTGAGATTTGGGATTTGGGAAGTTCAGCATTTCCAACACTCCCCCAGAGCTGAACCTTCGGGTTTGCTCCATTTCACCCCTGGCAGGAGGTGGCACTGGGTGGGCTTTAAGGTCCCTTCCCAACCCAAACCATCCAGGGATTTTGTGACTGCTGAGACAAGAAAACCATCAGAAAGCACAACTACCCCTTTTCTGGGGGTAAAAAAAAAAAATAGCTGAGGAATTTTAAGTTACAACTTGTTCCCCTTTCCACCTGACCTGATTTTCAGATTATAATCCACCTTTAAGCCACTGGAGGAGAAAATTCCATCCCAAATTTGTGTCTCCTGATGTCAAATCCCCTCCGTCCCTCTTTGCATCAGCTCTCGCTGTCTGCAACCCCTCTCATTAGCTCAGCTAATTATGCAGAAGATGCTGATGACTCTTGACCCTTTAATTGCATCTTTTTCCTCTTATAAACACGGATCAGGCCTTGTCAGCACAGAGACAGGACACACTAATTCAAACTGACCTCCAAGAAAGGCATAAAGGTTATGGATGAGCTTTTAACCATCAATGTGATTTACTCATTAATTAAGCCCACTCAGAGATTTTAGGAAGGGTGATCCAAATAACCTGGAAACATTAAAAAAAATAAAATCAAATCTAATTTATCTAATTTCATGTGGCACATTTCATTAGATAAATTCTTAGATTTTTAGGGGAGGCAATAATCAGCATTTCCATGCTGAAATATAAAACAGAAAGTTCCCCCATCCAGAGAGACTCTCACTTTTTAATTAAAACATTTAAAAACTCCCCTTTACACACTGGAGTCCCAGCAAACAAGCCACAGATTTTGCTAAAGTGGGTCCGTACACGTTAAATTAAAAATAATCTCATTACATGGAGCAGACCAATAACTGGGCTCTGCAATCTAATTCCCATCTCTGCAAGGCTCCAGCTCCACATTTCTCAGGGAAATATGGAGCAATATAAAGCTGTCAAGCACAATAAAGGGGAAAAAAAATGAAGGTGCTCTCAAATTATTAGCTGAAAATTATTTATGAAAGTCACAGGTTGCTTTCTGCTCTGAACACCAAATTACCAGGCAGTTTTCACCTCAGTCTTTACTTGTTATTGCTTGAGATTGTTCCAAAACAATTTTCCTCCTTTTTTATTTTCTTTTCACTTTTTTTTTTCTTTTTTTTCTTTTTTTTTTCTTTTTTTCTTTTTTTTTGCCAACACCATCCCACACTTTTGTCCACAGACAATGGGATTTTGCCACCTTTTTATTCTGGGGCTGTGCAAGTGTGTTGACAATGAATTAATCTCATTTGAGCTGACAGAGCCCAGACTGCTTCCGTGGCTGTGAGTGGGAGCAGGAAGGCTTTAAAAATGCATTTATTCCCTTTTTTGCCACCTTCCCTTTTTCAGGTGGGTAATTCTGGAACAAAAAAAAATTTATTTAAAGACAGGAAATCCAGAAAAAAAATAATAAAAACCTCACCATTAGGAGTTGCCAAAGAGTTTAGAATTATGGAATCATTAAGGGTGGGAAAGACCTTTAAGATGATCAAGTCAGCACCACTAAAACATGTCCCCAAGTGCCACCTCCACGGGTTTTATGAGCATTTCCAGGGATGGGAACTCCACCACTGCCCTGGGCAGCCTGTCCCAATGCTTTCCAACTCTTTCCAAGAAAAACATTTCCCTAATATTTAATCTCAACCTCCCCTGGCCTTCCCGAAAAGCTTTTTGGGCTGTAACTTCTGTGTGTGTGGAATCAGCCTGCTAGGTTGGGAAGGATCGGAAATCAGGAGTCACATCAGAGGTCTGGGCTTGTAGCCCCCAGGAAAAATCACTTTCAAAAGCCTGCTCAGATAGGGATATCCTCCTACAACTTCCTATTTCATAATTTTATATTAAAAAAAACTTTTACAAAATAATAGAACCTTATTTTATCTTAGGAATTCTTTTAACAACAACCGGGCGTGTTCGGTCGGGACATCACGACTTAGCGGCCCCCCCACATTCCCACCCCACAAACCAGGCAGGGATCTGGGGGCAGATCCTTTCCCAGAGCCTAAAGGAGGCCAAAATTCCCTCCTGGGATGTCCTACCTGGGTAAAGAAGGGCTCGTAGATCTCCACCCCTTTGTCGGAGCCCTGCAGCAGCACCTCCTGCCCGCGGCGCCAGCTGTACCGCACGGGCGGGTTGGAGTTGGCCACGCACCTGAGGAACACGGTTTTCTCATAGTAAAACTGCTCCTTGGCCTCCCCAATGCTCTGGTGGACTGTCACTATTGGGTCATCCAAATCTGGGGAAGAGACAGGAAGAAAAAGCAACGTAAAGTCAGGTTTTGGTGGAGTCTCCGACAGGAAGCGCGTGCGTTGCGTTGGGTACGAGTCAAGGGCAAACAGAGGCAACAGGTTAGATTTTCCTCCTATAAACACAGCTCCACGAGCCACAAACTTTAGGGATTTTGCAGCAAAATTCAGGTTTGGAGCTTGTTTTAATGTGGAGTTTTAAGTTTCATTTCTCAGCAAGAAAAAGCAAGGTAAAGTCGGGCTTTAGTTGAGCCTTTTATCAGTAAACATTTGTGTCGTGTCATGTCCAAGTGCAGAATAAACAGAAGCAACGTTGCTCCATGAGCCATAAATTTTAGGGGCTTCACAGCAAAATTCAGTTTTGGAGCTGGTTTTCATGTGGAGTTTTAAATTTCATTTCTCAGGAAGAAAAAGCAAGATAAAGTCAGGCTTTAGTTGAGTCTGTGATGGGAAGCATCATGTTCAAGTCAAGAATAAACAGAAGCTACGTTGCTCCATGAGCCATAAATTTTAGGGGTTTCACAGCAAAATTCAGTTTAGGAGCTTGTTTTCATGTGGGTTTTTAAATTTAATTTCATTTTCTTTCAGGGAGACAAAGCAAGATAAAGTCAGGCTTTAGTTGAATCTACAACATGAAGCGTGTGCCTCACGTCGTGTAAAAGCCAACAGGAAAAACAGCCCCATGAGCCACAGATTTGAGGGATTTTGCAGCAAAATTCAGGTTTGGAGCTTGTTTTCATGGGGAGTTTTAAATTTCATTTGATTTTCTTTCAGGAAGACAAAGCGAGATGGAGTCAGGCTCAGCTGAGTCTCCGATGGGAAGCACATGGATGCAAGTCAAGAGCAAAACAGAGGCAACACAGCCACAGATTTTAGGGATTTTTGCAGCAAAATTCAGTTTGGGAGGTTGTTTTAATTTGGAATTTTCAACTCCCTTTTAATCCCCCCTTTTAAAACTCCAGTGGAATGGAGCTGCATTTCCCACTCACAGTTTTTAGGCACAGCATCCTCTCCGGTGCCACACGGGATAATGCCAATCATATTTTTATTATGTTCCCATTACTCCTTTGGTTTCAGCTGCTTTTTCAGCTTTACTACTTGTTTCTTTTATGCCTTTCAGACGAAATTACGGAGCTTTGGAAATAAATAGACAGCCTGATTTGCATCCTAATGGCAGGAGCCACCAGTGCATTGATCATGTGCACGCAGCTGTTTTTCCTTTAAAGCTGCAGTTTAACACAGCAATTTAATGCACATTCCCTTCTTTTAGTTACAGGCATTTAACTTCCAGCAGGTAAATTCATCACAGGCTTTAGAACACACTCCTCTTGATTAAAATACAGATATCATATAATTACTCCCACTGCAGCAGCAGCTCCAAGGAAATGAGAGCCCCCCTCCCCCAGCAGAATTCCCATATGGAGGGAAGGAACAACGATAGGCCTTGGAATGTGAGTGCACCAAGGTGAGTAATTTGGGCTTTATTCCACCAGGAGTGAGCAGACTCCTCTCAGCTGGCTGGTTATTATGGGCTTTGTCAGAAGGAACAGTTACATTGAGGAAGGAAAATCAAACACAACAAGGAAGATTAAACACAGCAATGGATATTTTTCCTAAATATTGGTTGAAAGCACCCAACTTCCAAATGGCCAGCAATTCCTTCCCAATATCCCTCTGGCAGTGGGAAGCCATTCCCTGTGTCCTGTCCCTCCATCCCTTGTCCCCAGTCCCTCTCCAGCTCTCCTGGAGCCCCTTTAGGCCCTGCCAGGGGCTCTCAGGTCTCCCTGGAGCCTTCTCCAGGGGAACCCACATTCCCACTCAGCCTTGACTGAAATCATATCAGAACCTTTTTCCCTTAAAATTTCCACAATGCTTTGAGTAGGGATTAATTCATCACTCAACCACAAATTCCACCCCAGTTTTGCCAAGCCTTGTGTGAGTGACAGATGAGGGGACAATTCACCAGCTTCATCTGAGGCCACGACCGAGGGAAATGCAGAACAAGGGGCTGCAATCATCACGTGAGCACTGCTGACAAGGGGAACCCACGCACCCAAGTCCCTCATTAAAGGTGGGAAATCATGGAATCACGGAATTGATAAGCCTGGAAAAGCCCTCCAGGATCACCCAGCCCAACCACCAACCCACCACCACCAAACCACGTCCCCCGAGTGCCACATCCACGTGTCTTTCAAACCCTCCCAATGACTCCAGCACTGCCATGGGCACCTTGTTCCAACACCTAACAACCCTTTCCATGGAGAAATTTCCCCAAGATCCAATCTAAACCTCCCCTGGTGGAACTGGAGGCCGTTTCCTCTCCTCCCTGAAAACAAGGACAGTTGTTTTTGGGGCAGCATCACGTGCATGTTGCTCAATCCCTGCTGGAACCCCCACAGTGTGTTGTGTGAGGTGTCCATGGGTGTGACAGTTCTTACAACATTAGGGATTTTGTCCCTTCCCAGGAACTGGGAGCCCCATGGGATTAAGGGAAAACCACAGTTAACAAACTGAATAGCTTGGAGTGTATCAAAACCCCCAGGGAAAAGCAGTTTGCACCTAAAAATCAGTCCTGAGCTGCTCCACTCGGATTTGCATAACAAGGGCAAAGCCTCTTGGTTAATTCAGAAGCAAAACATGTTCCAAATTTTGCAGTAATTGAAGCAATGATACCTTGTAATGGGGCACAGATTTTAAGTAAATGTTACCCTCGTCCTACCCAACAAAACATTTAATTTCATATCACAGGAGCAAATTGTGGAACTGCTGCTCCAAATTAGGCTGACATTTCCTAATGAGATGGCAGGGTTGGTTTAAAGGTTATTTGAAATCCCAGCAGCTTTGGAAAAAGGGGGGGGGTTCTGTCTTCTACTCGTGCAGGAGGAAATAAAAAGGAGCAGATTAAGTGGCTGGGATTTTTAGGGCAAAGCACCTGTTTCCCTGGATTTTGATGGGAACAGAAGGTTTCCCACAGGAAGGATTTCCAGGCTATGCTTGGGTGGCAGGCAAGGGATATTAAGGATCAACCCATCCCACCCCCTGCCATGTGCAGGGACACCTTCCACCAGCCCAGGGTGCTCCAACCTGGCCTTGGACACTTCCAGGGATCCAGGGGCAGCCACAGCTTCTCTGCCCAACCTGTGCCAGGGCCTGCCCACCCTCCCAGCCAGCAATTCCTTCCCAATATCTCATCTCTCCCTGCCCTCTGGCACTGGGAAGCCATTCCCTGTGTCCTGTCCCTCCATCCCTTGTCCCCAGTCCCTCTCCAGCTGATCCAACCCTGGCAGGGAGAAGCAGGCCCTGAGCTCTGCCAGGGGATGGGTTTGGACAAGAGCAGAAGGAAACCTCAAAGCAATCCAGGCTGGGAATCCAACTGCAGCAAAAGCCTCTGCCAAAGCATTTCATAATGGTCAATTCATGGAAAATTCGCACTGCAGAACTGGATGGAATATTTTTCCATCCTAAGTGCTGGAAAAATCCCGGCAGCTGCGGCAGAGCAAGAGGAGCAGCAGGAACAGGAGGCAGAATAACATTCCCAGTTGTTGGGAGATCTCACTGAGCCTGCCCCGTGTTGGGCAGGGCCAGGGAAAGGTTTAAAGGGGGTCTTGCGTAAGGCTGAGCTTTGCTCAGGCACAGACAGGGCTGAAAGGGGTAACAAGCATTAAAAGTGTAAAAAAAAAAAAAGAACAACATTAAAAAGATGTTTTCTGGATCACAGTGCCAAGGAAGAGATCACAGTGGAGGCACGAAACTCCCAAATTCCCTGCTTTTAGCCACCTGATCCCTGGGGGAAGCTCTGCAGAGCTCCTGTTCCTGGGGCTGAATGAATTGTTACTAATTGAGATTCAATTTTATAAAGAGATTAAAAAAAAATCTATTTAAAGCTCTGTGGTCCAACAGCACAAGGAATTGGAGCTGCTGGAGAGAGTCCAGGGGAGGCCACGGGGATGCTGCCAGGGCTGGAGGCCCTCTGCTCTGGGGACAGACTGGGAGAGCTGGGGGGGCTCCCCTGGAGAAGAGAAGGATCCAGGGAGACCTGAGAGCCCCTGGCAGGGCCTAAAGGGGCTCCAGGAGAGCTGGAGAGGGACTGGGGACAAGGATGGAGGGACAGGACACAGGGAATGGCTTCCCACTGCCAGAGGGCAGGGACAGATGGGAGATTGGGAAGGAATTGCTGGCTGGGAGGGTGGGCAGGCCCTGGCACAGGTTGGGCAGAGAAGCTGTGGCTGCCCCTGGATCCCTGGAAGTGTCCAAGGCCAGGCTGGAGCACCCTGGGCTGGTGGAAGGTGTCCCTGCCCATGGCAGGGGGTGGGATGGGATGATCTCCAAAGTCCCTTCCAAGCCAAACCATCCCAGAATTGAATCACTTCCAACCCTGCACAAAAATAATGCTGTGAGAAGGAAATAAAAAGATTTAGAATTTGGAAACTCAACAAGATGAATCACTTTAGTGCTTTACAAGATGGAAAAAAATAATAAAAAGAAAAAAAAACCCCAAATTTTCGTTTTGGGTTGATCAAATTATGAAGAGTCAACTGACTAATCACTCTTTAAATTAAACTGAAGTCATGGGTGTTGCTACATAGTTAAAGCCTATTAATCAAAATGAAAATAATTACAGAAATATGTTTTCCACTGAGGTTTCTGCCACCATTAGGTTCAATTTTTCAGTCTTTAGACTCGCAATTGAACCAAACAGCTTCCAACACCCAGATGGCACAGGCATGCCGAGCTCTGCACTGCAAGAATTCCCTGCACACATCCCTGAGCTCCCAAAAAAACCACCCAGTCCAGGCTGAGGAGATCAGAATGGGTGTGATCTGAGCCAGGTGGGAATCGGGAATGTGGGTGTGGAAGGTGCTCACAGGTCACTGTGTCCTCTCTGTGCTGGATTCCAGAGGATGGGAAGTGTTATCTGGGAGTAGGAAACATGGACCATCTCCCACGGGATGGCCTGGGATAGTGGGAATTCAGGGTTGAGGAAAAGCAGCGTTCCATCTGCAGGCTTGTTATGGCCAAGCAATCTGACCCTGATCTTTTAGGGAAGTGGCACCAGAGGTGGAAAAAGGGTTTTTCCTGGATGGCTCCAACCTCAGGTTTCCAGCCCAGACTCCCTGATGTCTGTGCTGGGAGTTGGGATCACAGGAGCAGCTCCTGTTTGCTGGAATTAAATGTGCTCCCAGCCCAGCAAATCACAGAATCCAGGATTTTCCTGGTCCCTCCTGCAGATCCTTCAGGGCTTGTGCTGCCTCAGAGGCTCTTCTGCATTTTCCATCAGCTTTGGGGTTCTCTCCCAGAGCTCTGACAGCTGATTTCACTCTGGAATTCCATCCATCACCCCTGGATCACCACTTCTCTCACTGTTTGCTGGCAATAAAAATCTACTGCAAAGTGGGGACCACGAAAATTGTCATCTTCCCTTACAGGGAATGCTTTGCTCAGGAATTTAAACAGAAATAAGAACAAAATAATAAGGAAACTGAGATGAGGTTTAAAAAAAGGGATAAAGGGAAATGTGGCTGTTTGTACAAATCATGGAAGTGTCACATGTCCAAAGAATATCCTGGGATTAGAGGAAGCAGGAGGAAAATGGAAGGATTCATAGAGATATAAATTAAGAGGGTATTTTTTTCCCTCAGTGAAAGGAATGGGAATAACTTGAGGGGGGACACCTTAGCTTTTCCAACCAGTCTTGGCATTTTGGGTAGTTTGGATGGAGATCCATGGTGGGACTGTTGGGGTGTCCTGGATTTGCCCTGGATGATCCTCGTGGGTCCCTTCCAAAACGGGATATTCCACAATCCCGTGAACCCTCACCTGAGCTCCAGGGGACAGAGGACAGCAGGATGGCAGCCTTTATTTGCTGCATCATCTCATTTCAGCTGCTGGGGCTGCACAGTTGGCTGATTTCATTTGTTAATTAGCTGCCTTTGTCTTCAGACCTTCCAAGCAAGAGACGCTGGGAAGGCGGGATAAGAATAACAAACATCTGGAGTGACGGAAACGGCTCCGGCTCTGTTAGTTTGGGCAGGGCAGGGACAGCAGAACCAGCCTGGCAGAGCTGCAGCCCTGGAGAGATTCTGGAATACCACGGTCTTCGTGTTCCTTTCCCTGCCAGAAAGTTTTAATCCCAGTACAAGTTTTAATCCCAGGGTCATTTGGGCTGGAAAAGAGGATCAGAGTCCCCCCCTGTGCCCATCCCCACCTTGTCCCCAGCCCAGAGCACTGAGGGACACTCCAGGCATTCCTTGGACACCTCCAGGGCTGGGCACTCCAAACCTCCCTGGGCAGCCCCTGCCAGGAAGAAATTTTCCACAATATCCAATTGAAACTTCTCCTGGTGCTTCTTGAGGCCGTTCCCTCTCCTCCTGTCCCTGTTCCCTGGAAGCAGAGCCCGACCCCCCCCGGCTCCCCCCTCCTGTCAGGGATTGCAGAGCCAGAAGGTCCCCCCTGAGCCTCCTTTTCTCCAGGCTGAGCCCCCCCAGCTCCCTCAGCCCCTCGTAGGGCTGACCCTCCATAATTCACAGAATCATGGAATGGTTTGGGTTGGAAGGGACATTAAAGCCCATCCAGTTCCAACCTGACACCTTCCACCATCTCAGGTTGCTCCAAGCCCCATCCAAGCTGGACCTTGGACACTTCCAGGGATCCAGGGGCAGCCACAGCTCCTCTGGCAAGGCAGGTTTAAAGTGCTTTATGTGTGATGTAATGAATAATAATTCCATATATCTATTTCCCACATTCCTACAGGCAGGATAAGGAGCTGTCCTGCCCTCCACCCGTCAGTGTGGAGGCACAGCAGCTCCAAAAAGCTGGAAACAAGGAAACCAAGTTCCATGGAGCTCCACATCAGATCCTTTTCCCTCTGGAGCCCTTGGAAAGAGGTTTCTCCTGCCCCTGCAGCGCTGTGCTGAGCAGCCACAGCCCAGCCAAACAAGCAGCACTCACAAAGGCAGACCCGAAAGCAAAGCCAGCGTTCCCTCCTTGTTCCCACGGCTGAGAGCACGACCCTGGGACACCCCTGAGGAGCTGCCATTGATCTCCAATAGCGTTTAGAGGAGATCAAAGCCGTGCCAGGAGGCTGTTAACACACTCAAACACAAAAGGACAACCCGAACGACCTCGGCAGTCAACAATGCCCCGCTCGGCTCCAGCTGATTCCTGCCTGCAGTGCTGCTTTGCTGAGGCTTCAGTGCATCAGCAAAGAGTCCGAGGGGGGAAAATGTGAGGAATGCTCGGTGGTTTTGTGGGGGAGATGTTTGCTCTGCTCTTTTAATGAGGTTATAAATACACCTGACTGGAACCTGCCCGAACTGCTCACGGGAGAATGTTCTGATGGCATCGGGAGGATGGCACGGGGGGCACAGCCCTGCAGGAGGGGTTTTGTTATCCTTAAGATCCCTCCCAACCCAAACCATTCCACGATTCCATTACTCAATCCCACGTGGCACAGATGAAGAAGGTTCAGTGGATTTTCCCAACAATACAATCAGATTCTCCCCCAGGATGAAGCACATCCATGAACTCCTGACAGGGGTCACCAGCACAGGGACAATCTGGGACAGCCCCACGGAGCTCTGAGCACCCTCAGGACTGAGGGAATCGCTGGGATCACTGGCTAAACAACAATAAAAAATTAAAGGGCAAAGAAAAGAGCACTAGGAAAGCACTTAAAACACTGGGAAAAGTAGCCAGGACGTGGGTTTGCATGGAGAGACAGAAAGGGCACAACACATTTCATCCCTCAGGCAAGGAGAGGGAATAATAAAGCTATTACAGCCTGCAGGCACAAAGGAGCTCTTTTGGCCAATAAATTTAAAATTGGTAATAAATTTAAAAAGCAACGAAAGGAAGAAACCCCAGTTTTAAAGGGGGAAGAAAGAGAATTATTTGTTCTGGAGAGGAAGTGGTTGAATGAAAGAACAGGCTGTCCTGGCATACAGAGGGTTCCTGGTCCCTTCAAACCATGATCAGAGGATTTTTAATTAAATACAAGTGATTTCCTTGAATATAAGAAAAAAAAAAAAAATCAGCCCCCCCAAAAAAGCCAGAGAGATAAAGGAGGTCAAACCACACTGGTGTCGTGGTCAACTGGAACATGAAATTCCGGGAGAGAATTGTAATCAGAGCTGATTAAAGAATCCCGGATCGTTATCATTAAATCAAGAGCACTCGAATCAAGAAATGGAGGTGTTTGATCCACGACATCATTCCACAGGCATCAGACTGTTCCAGAGAACACTCTGGTTTCCCACAGGGCTGTGGGAAAATCCTGAGGGACCACGAGCAGCCACAAGAGGGGGAAGAAGAAAGGGTTAAAGCCACTCTGACTGTTGGTTGGGGTTTTTTTTACCAGTTAACCTATACTAATTTCTGCATATTTCTTACAAATTTCTTACATATTTTTTACATAATCAAAGCAGGAAAAAATGATTTCCCCACCAATCCAGGAGGAAGAGGCACTAATACTAAAGCCCATCTGAGGTGCAGGAATAATTGTTGCAAATAGGGCTTTTTAACATGTTAAGTAAGTAATTAATTATTGGTTGCAGAAGCCCAAACCTAATTAATGCTCATTCCTTCACTTTCTGAAGAAAAGAAACTTAATTTGGTCGAATTAATGAACAACAAACTGGGTTAGGAAAGTGTATTTCCAGACCAAATCCATCTCCACTTAATGGTTTCAGTAAAATTTTTCCAGACATTCCTCACAAAGTTTAAATCCCTATCAAAAACTGAATTCTGGATGTAGTGAGTGCAAAGAGTGGTGCCTTGAGAGCAGGGGCTGCTGGTGAAGCCCCACTGCTCTCTCACACCCTTCTCCTGAACTTAAAATGTTCTACACTGAGAATAAAAGCATTTCAAGAGAAAAAAAATAGAGACATTTGATAATTTCTTCCATATATTAGATAAATGAGTCCAGAAGAGGGCCATAAAGATGATCAGAGGGCTGGAGAAGAGAAGGATCCAGGGAGACCTGAGAGCCCCTTGCAGGGCCTGAAGGGGCTCCAGGAGAGCTGGAGAGGGACTGGGGACAAGGGATGGAGGGACAGGACACAGGGAATGGCCTTAAACTAAAAGAAGAGAGATTTAGGTGGGATATTGGGAAGGAATTGCTGGCTGGGAGGGTGGGCAGGCCCTGGCACAGGTTGGGCAGAGAAGCTGTGGCTGCCCCTGGATCCCTGGAAGTGTCCAAGGCCAGGTTGGAGCAGCCTGGGCTGGTGGAAGGTGTCCCTGCCATGGCAGGGGTAGGATGGGATGATCTCTGAAGTCCCTTCCCACCCAAACCATCCTGGAATTCCACGATAACACAAAGTGCCACGTTCCCTCCCTCCTGCCCCATAAATGTTCTGCTCTTCCAAGACTCCTATTTATTTTCTAGCCTGAAATTCTTTGCCATTAAAAATGTCAGTGTGGGAACCTCCACAGTGCTCTCCACAGTGCCTGACAATCTCTACTCCTAAAGAAAGCAGCATTTCCCCCCCTCCAGTTTTACTCAAAATAGTAGAAAATGCACATTTTAGGGGCAGAGGAATAAAAGGAAATGCAGGGCCAGAGGACATAAATAACAGTGAGTGGATGATGAAAAAAGGAGGCCGTGGAAGACACTCCTTGGAGGCAAATGAAGATGACAAATCAAACAGAACTGGAGCAAAGAGGAAAATGAACCTGCCCAGAATATTTATGCCCAGGCCTGAGCCCAGACAAGTGAAGTCTTTCTGCTGACTCAAAGAAATTCCCCAGCCAGCCCATTCCAGGAGCCTAAAATCCCATCCACTTTGGAAAGGAGCCTTAGGGGCTCGTCCAAACCACACCTCGCTTCTCTCCATCCCAATGCTTCCCACCAATTCTGCCCCATCAGCAAAAAAATCCAACCCAAAACCTTGTAAAAAAAAACCTTTTAAAAATCAAGAAATTGCCTGTAAATGCAGCTGAATCCCAAGGAGCAGCCCAGGTTTGCCTCCTGGGATGATGGCATTTGGCTGCCCATCCGCCAAAAAAACCTCCCTTCCCAAAAAAAAAACCTGCTGAGCTTTTGAGCTCCTTGGAGCAGAACTGCAAATGGGGATGGAGATCCCAAAGATCATTAACCTCCAGCTCTTGATGTAAAATCGGTCTGAGCAATTTTACAGATGAAAAAAGGAAGCAGTGGGAGAAGTGGGAACTGGAGCAAAGCTCGGCTTAGGCACACCTGGGCACCCATGGGTGCTCTCAGCAGAGCAGAGACTGAGAAGATGGAGAAAATCCTGTAAAAATGAAATTTTCCTGAATTCTGCCCCTCTGATTACACAAAATAATGTGGAGCCCTGCAGGGGGAGGATCTTGAGAAGGAATTGCTGGGTGGGAGGGTGAGGAGGGACTGGGATGGAATTCCCAGAGAAGCTGTGGCTGTCCCTGGATCCCTGGAAGTGTCCAAGGCCAGGTTGGAGCAGCCTGGGCTGGTGGAAGGTGTCCCTGCCCATGGCAGGGGTGGCAATGGGTGGGCTTTGAGGTCCCTTCCCAACCCAACCCATCCTGGGATTCTGTGTTTGGTGAGGTGCCAGGGAGGTTCCCAGGTTGGCAGGAGAGGACAATTCCAGCCAGGAACAAACCTGAGCCCCACGTTAAGCCCTAAACTCGGTGCTTTACATAATCCAGGCCTATTTCTATCCCTGTTCAAGTCAGATTCCTATAAACAGAGTGAATTTTCCAGCCATTAATAGGCTCTATCTTTCCACTCCAGGGATATTTACAGCATCAATTATCTTGAACCTCATCTGACACGTGCTCAGCTCAGGCTGATCTAACCACAGCTATTAGCTCGTGTTAGAGACAGCTTTAATTTAGGCAAGGAACGGCATAAAAGGCATTCAAATAACCTTATGGCACTTCTCCTGGAGTTTTGTCAAGGAGGAAAACAAAATCTGCATCCACAGCCAGGTAATGCCACGGAATTAATTCTCTGTAATTAATTGTGAGGTGTTTTTTGGTTTTTTTCCTCCCCCTTTAGTTCAAAACCACCGATGTCAGGAGGATTCTGGTGAGCAAATTCTGCAAGGATCTTCCTCAGCAGCCATTCAGGGCTAATTAAACATCATCAAAAACGAGCTCAACACGAAAATAAAAATCTCAGCCCAACAGGAATTCTGCATTCCCGTCCCTGTGTGCATATTTAATCTTCATGGCTCCATTTGCACGAGCGGGGTGGTCTCTGGGTGTTAATCGGTTATTGCAGTGGGGGACTGAAAGTTCCCCGACTTTGGGCACCCAAAACCAGCCAGGTGGGGGTGCTGTGGCCACTCCAGAATAGGTTGGATGGAAGGACCTTAAAGCCCACCCAGTGCCACCCCTGCCATGGGCAGGGACACCTTCCACCAGCCCAGGGTGCTCCAACCTGGCCTTGGACACTTCCAGGGATCCAGGGGCAGCCACAGCTTCTCTGCCCAACCTGTGCCAGGGCCTGCCCACCCTCCCAGCCAGCAATTCCTTCCCAATATCCCATCTAAATCTCTCTTCTTTTAGGTTAAAACCATTCCCTCTTGTCCCATCACAATCTCCACTTGTGAATTCCCGAATCACTTTGTGGTCCTGACACAGGACACACAGATCCATTGCTCCTGACAAAGTCCCACCGTGCTCAGAGCTCCTTCTGCAGCCTGCCAGGAACATTCCAGAAATGTCAAACTTTGCCAGGAACATTCCAGAAATGCCAAACTTTGTCAGGAACATTCCAGAAACACCAAACTTTGTCAGGAGCATTCCAGAGACATCAAACTTTCTCCTATCATCCAACCACTTTGATCCTTCTTTTTTTGTTATGAGGCATCTGGGAATTTCCATTAACAACTGGCACCCATCTACACGTACAAACACATCCAAATAAACTTCTCTATATAATAAATAATATATATGTTATATAATAATATATAATAAAGTCATAAACTTCTTCTTTCCCCTCTCCCCACAAAATACCACGTGCCAGGGACACCCTGGAATGTTAAAGCCTGATGGGAAGTGCCCACGTGAGGCTCTGAGAGCCCTTTGGTGGAGCCAGAGGCCTGACCTTCTGTTGGCTTTGTTCTTGCCTCGCTTTTATTGAAATCCCTGCCATTTTAATAACATTTCCTAATGATTTGGAAATGTCTTGTTCCTTCTGTGTCTTCCTGATATCCATCACTTTGTGGGGAACAAAAGAGCCCTTTTCTAATCCTGGATAACGAGCCCTGCTGTGAGGTTTTCTTGGTGATATTTGAGGAGAGCAGAGCGCAGATCCAACAAGTGCAGGGTGTTTGTTGTTGAGATCAATGGACAAGACAAAGCAGAGGCTTCTTGAGAGGGCAGAGACTGCAGATGGAAAAAGGGAGAGCAGGGTCTGGACTGCAGACACGTTGTTTGGTGTAAATCACCACCACACAAACTGCTCCTGGCACTGCCCAGCCCTGGAACAGCTCAGCACTTCAACAGCATGGGAAGAGACTCCCCTTTTCCAGGAAACACAGAATTCCTGAGGCTGGAAAAGAACACCAGGACCATCCAGTCCCCCCCTGTGTCCATCCCCACCTTGTCCCCAGCCCAGAGCACTGAGTGCCACTCCAGGCATTCCTTGGACACCTCCAGGGCTGGGCACTCCAAACCTCCCTGGGCAGCCCCTGCCAGGGCCTGACCACCCTTTCCAGGAGAAATTCCTGCTGCTATGAGTTTAACAAACACAACCAACACCACCCTCGCTGGGCAGTTCTCCCTTGAGAATTCCCCCTGTCATGGAATCATGGAATCATTCAGGCTGGAAAAACCGTCCAAGGTTTTGGAGTTAACCCAGCACTGCCAAGGCCACCACTGCCCCATGTCCCCAAGTGTCACACCCACAGGGCTTGGAAATCCTTCCAGGGATGAGAATCCCTCCCTGCCCTGGGCAGCAGTGCCAGGGATGGATTCCCTTTCCAGGAAGAATTTTCCTTAATATCCACTCTCAACCTCTCCTGGTCAGCTCGAGCTGTAAGTCCAATACTGTGTCCATCAGTATCCCAAAGTGATCCTGGCTCAGCAGTTGTCCCATAGCTGTTTAGGTCCAAGAAGAAAATCCCAACCTCATCACTCCATCCCAGTGTTACAGAATCCCAGGATCGTTTAAAGCCCCTTTAGGGCCTGGAAGGGGCCCTAAGATCTCCCTGGAACCTTCTCTTCTCCAGGTGAGCACCCCCAGCTCTCTCAGGAAGCCAAGAAGGACCTGCTAAATCTTCCAGCATCCAAGTTTTTGACTGACCATCCTCCCCTCAAATCCAGGAGTGTCTCCTGGAGGTTCCCAGTGAACTTCTGGGGGTCACAGCTCTGTCCAGCCAAGACTCTGAGATCCCACAGAGCCAGGATGGGCCACAGACATCACTGACAACCCTAGGACCTGTCACCTGGAAAAACATCTCCTGCCCAAATTCCCTGCCCTCAGTGTCTCCATCCTGGCAGGGATGTTCAGTTATAGAGGGGCAGCAGCTCCAGCAGCTCCCAGCTCTGCTGGGCCATGAAACTTCCTGCCCTTCTCCGCCTTATTTGGGTTAAATTATAGCAAATTAAATATTGATTAGGGTTGTTTGGTAATTTTTTTTTTCATGAGATTTTGGCCAGGCTTACAAGCCCTGGAGGGTGAATGCCAGGAAGGAGCCCCCGCTCTCCAGGCTGGGTGTAAATCTGCTTCCAGAAAAATAAAGGTAAATGGAAGAGGTTTAAAAGGAGAATTTGTCAATTCCCATCCCTTTACTTGTGAATCAAAGCCAATGAGAATTTTCATCTGGATGTTCAAGCTCTGTCAGCTCAAACAGGGGGGACACTGATGCTTTAAAGTTCTTTTTTTTTTCCACCCATTCCACTTTAAAAAAAAAAAACCTAAGAGCTGATGCTCTTAGACACAGAGCACATTAATTTCTCCAGAAGAATCAGGGTAAAGAAGCCATATTTAAATATGAGAGCTCAGGATGTCAGCTCCTCTCAGCTCCCAGCCTGGCTCCAAGAGAAGGTCTCTCCCAACACGTCACACACTCACAAGCCTTTCAGTTTGCAGGATTGATTCTCTCTGAGGTTGTGAACAAAAAAAACCCAACAAACAAATCAGGGAATCCAATCCATCAGCTGCTTAATCCAGGAGCAGCTGATGCTGCAGAAAGCCAAGCATCAAAGGGAGGAGGTCACACACAAACCTCCTGAGTGTCCTGTGAGCAGCAGGGGTTTTGGGAAGGACTTATAAGCTGTGATGAGTTTGGGTTTTGTTGTTCCTCTTAATCTGTCCTGGATCACGGAATTCCACTCTCCTCCCATTCAAGGAAATGGGAGAGATCTGAGTAATCAGTGAGGAAAAAGAGGTGGGAAAGTTCTAAACCCACTGGAGATGAACCAGGGACAGGAAAATCTGCGTGGGCAGCATCTCAACATCTCCTAAGAGACATCAACCTTTGTGGGTTGTTTGATTTTTTTTCTTTTCTTTTTAATTTACAACTTAGTCCAGTTGAAACATAAAAGTGAAACATATATTGGGCAGTAATTCAGCAATGGCACAACTTCACAGAATCATCACGTGGAGTTCTGGAATGGTTTGGGATGGAAGGGACCTCAAGGCCCACCCAGTGCCACCCCTGCCATGGGCAGGGACACCTTCCACCAGCCCAGGCTGCTCCAACCTGGCCTTGGACACTTCCAGGGATCCAGGGGCAGCCACAGCTTCTCTGGGTTTTTAGGGGGATGGAAAACCACCCTCCTTTTTGGAAGCCCAGCCTGCTTTGCCCTTGTCCTCACTGTGGACCCCAAAGGTTCTCCTTCCACGTGCCTCAGTGAAAACCTCAGTGGTCAAGATTTCCTTCCAAGCCTCTCCAGAAGTTTTTAATTCGTGTCTAATTGCTCTGTGGATAATGCCAGAGGAAAACAATCCACCAGCTGGCAAATCAGGGTGTTTTAACACATTCCCTGCTCATCTGGCTGTTTTAAACCCATCCCCTGCCCCGGGGCTGGGCTGTGCCTTTCCATCACCACCCTGGGTCCAATTCCCCTTTAAGTGACTCCAGGAGATCTCCTGGATGCAGCAGGAACATAATCAGCAAATGAGCAGTGTAAGGACATGGGAATTCAAGTCCAAAGCTTAAATAACACGTCCAGATTCCTCTCAGCATTGAGGAATTTATGCAAAGATAAAGCAAATAATGGCCTTGGAGCTGCTTGGCATTTGCTGCTTTCAAAAGGGACTAATTATCATTTCACACACACACACACACATCCCAAATAATCCCAGAGTTTCCCTGTAACTGCCTGGAGCTGCAGCGTTAGGAAGGCTGACAGTTAATGCAATGCAGAGGGACAGTGCTGCTGCTGTGGGGAGGGTTTGGGGTCTCTGGGGGGGCAGGGAGGGGAGGGGTTTGTCCCAGTTCAGTTATTCAGTTCCTCAATCTCTGCATGTTCCTTCTGGATTCCTCTGCACGTTTCCTTCCCGTGCCAGGCTGAACAGGGATAATCCCAGGAACAACCTGGGATAATGGAAGGTGTCCCTGCCCATGGCAGGGGGTGGAATGGGATGGGCTTTAAGGTCCCTCCCGACCCAAACCACTCCATGATTTTATCCAATGGCACCTCAGGCTGTGACAGTTCTGACAGGAAACCAAATCCCAGCCCTGATCCAGGGCAGGTTCTGGGTACAGAATGATGGAAAAAGGGACAGAGAAGCCCTTTGGACGCTCTGGCTCGTCCTTCCCCACATCCAGAGGCACTGCCAGCACCAAGCAGTGCCCACAGAATTCCCAGCCATGGATCGTCCCTGGAGCTCCAGTCTCAGCACTGCCCATCCAAGAGCTTTTCCTGCTGCCTCTCCCAGCTCTCTCCTGCCATTCAACCAATTACTGTCCTCTCCTTCAGGACAAAATCCTCCTTCTGAAGGCTCCTATTCCCAGCCTGGAGGCACCTGGGGCCATGAAGAAGCTACAAAAAGCCATTTCAAGGTGAAGGTCCTGATGGGTTTGTGGTTGGATTGGATGATCTAAAGGTCTTTTTCCGACCTTAACAATACCATGACTCTGTGATTTGACACATCAGCTGTTTCAAAGCCCAGCTACACGACATTTTGGGGTTTTCCCTGATCCCTGCCTGCTTTGTTCATCAGCAGTCTCTGCAGGAGCAACAGAAAACTGGACACATTCGAGTTTGACACTTCACATGCTCTCACATTCCAGCAGAACTCATGGCTTGCTCCAGGGGCATCCCAGGAGGGAATGTTACAGCTTATTTAAGTGGGGTTTTACAGATACTGATCCTTGTACTAAAGGAAAGGGAATGTGAACAACACAGGAATTTCTTTATCCCGAAAAATCTGCATTAGGAGTTCCCATCTGTTCTGTCCCAGTGACCCAGCAGATATTTATGTCCAAATTGGAAAAGAAAACCATGGAATCACACAGGGATTGGGGTTGGAAGGGGCTTAAAGCCTCTTTTGTTCCATGGGCAGGGACACCTTCCAGGGATCCAGGGGCAGCCACAGCTTCTCTGGGAAATCCATTCCAGCCCCTCCCCACCCTCCCAGTCAGCAATCCCTTCCCAGTATCCAAGCTAAACCAGTTTGAAGCCATTCCCTGTGTCCTGTCCCTCCATCCCTTGTTCCCAGTCCCTCTCCAGCTCTCCTGGAGCCCCTTTAGGCCCTGCCAGGGGCTCTCAGGTCTCCCTGGAGCCTTCTCTTCTCCAGGGGAACCCCCCCCAACTCTCCCAGCCTTTTTTTTCCCAGATTTTTTTCCCAAACAAAGTGCACTTGGACAGGGGTCACTGGCAGAGCAGGATACCCACAGGGAAAGGGGGGCTGCATAAGCTTCTGGCTTCAATTTTCCATAAGGAACTGCATGGAATGAGGTTTCCAACTGTAATGGCCCTTCTCCTCCTCCTCCCCCCTGGAATTTCCACAGGGATGCTCCTGTGCTGCATCAATTCACTGCTGCTCCATGGGGGGACAAAGGAAAAACCCAGGGCAGAGAAAAAAGGATTGGAAGGAGTGTCTGAAGAGATTCCCTGAAAACTGCAGAGCAGGAGGAAAGCAGGCTCCTCTTTCACTGGAAAATGCAGCTTTCAGGGAAGCCTGATGCTGGAAGGCTACTTAAAATTCCATCAGGACTCTGGAATGTGCTATTAGGGATTCTGCAGACCCAATTCCTACTGCAGAAAAATCCCAGGCTGTTTAGGCAATCCAGCAGCATTCCAAGGCCAGCAGCAGGAGCCAGGTCCTAAAAAACCATCTGCATTTCAAATGGTGTTCCAACAGGAGAGGGGGGAAATCCAGCCCTGAGGAAAACAAGGACGTGGCTGGGAAAAGGTGAGGTGGGATGAGGAATGGGAGGTTTGGAGGGAGCTCTGAAAAGCTGGAGGTGGTTCCTGAGTGAGCACCTGAAACATTCCTTGGTGTCACAAGGAGTGACATCCTCCAGGATCCTGCTGTCCAGATTTCATAGGATCACTGAATCCCAAAATTTGGGCTGGAAGGGACCTCAAAGCCCATCCAGTGCCACCCCTGCCATGGGCAGGGACACCTTCCACCAGCCCAGGGTGCTCCAACCTGGCCTTGGACACTTCCAGGGATCCAGGGGCAGTCACAGCTTCTCTGGGCACCCTGTGCCAGGGCCTGCCCACCCTCCCAGCCAGCAATTCCTTCCCAGTCTCCCACCTAAAGGGGTTTGAAGCCATTCCCTGTGTCCTGTCCCTCCATCCCTTGTCCCCAGTCCCTCTCCAGCTCTCCTGGAGCCCCTTTAGGCCCTGCAAGGGGCTCTCAGGTCCCTTTCCAATAAACACCCTAAAATTTTAGAAGACAAACTCAATCCAGCACAAACCCAGGGAATGGGAAGGCAACCACATGGAACAAAAAAAAAAATCCATCCTCCTCCTCCTTTTCTCTTTGGGACTCAAACCAAACCCAGCCCAGGTGCTGTTCCTGGGGCTGCACCAAGCTCTGGGCTCTTTCCCAGCATTTCCAGTTCAAGTTCCCAACTGGTTTTAAAGGTCAAACCTTTAACTGGGCTCAGTCACTCACAGCAGACCATTGGTCAAAGCTGCCTGGGGAAAAAGCAGCTCCAAGGGGCTAAAATGCAGTTTAGGAGGAGGGGAAATGCATGTTTAGGTTCTTCTCTCTGGCTGGGGAGTTCAGGGGGTTTGATACAGAGCTGATGTGTCAAATGAAAAGAAATTAATTAAATAAATAAAAAATTAAAAATAAAATAAAATCATTTTTTAAAAATTATATTATAAACAAAGCCACCAGCAGTTATCCTACTTGGAGCCCACCAGAGATGTTCCCCCATGGAAGCAGGTGGGGTTCAGACTGGAATAACCTCCTTTCCCAGAGGGAAAATCCAACTCCTCTCCCACTCCAAACATCCTCCATGCATCAAACCCTTCTTTAAACACACAACTTTCTAAACTGAATTAAAACAAGCCTGAAAAAAAAAAAAAAAAAAAAAAACGATGGAAAATGTACCCCAAACCAGGAATTGTGGAGTTCAGGCAGCATTTTCTCCTCCTGCCTCAACTCAGAGCACACAAGAAAAATCCAACTTTTCAGCAGCACCAACACCAGTTGGTTTTGGGGTTTTTTTTTCCTGTTGCTCACACAAAGGTTTTCATTATAGAAAATAAAAATGCACACGAGGTGGTGAGGAACTGAGAGCATTTAGGAGGCATTTCCAAGCTGGTTAGTTCAGACTGAACATGTTTCTTTTCTGTGATTTGATGGTTTCCCCATGAACTTCCTCATTCACTCAGTGAAATCAGGACCCCCAGGCACTTGAAACTCAATTTCTGAATTATGGGTACAAGGAGATAAGAGGGAAAAATCTGAATTTAGATGGAAATAGAGTGGCAGAGCTCTTATAAAATATATTTACACCAATTATATTCCCATTTTTTGTTGAGGAGAACAGTTGGGTTCAACTCTGGTGAGTGAAACTCATTTCAGAACAACTCCCTGAGAGCTCAGAGGGATCAAAACCTCCACAAAATCCAGCACCAAACTCCAAAAAATGTGACATTTCCCCATTCAGGGGAAGCAAAAATCTCCATATTCAAATGTGTAACAACTGTATGAAAAACAGGAATAAATCAGTGAAAAACAGACTCTTCAACCCTCAGCCAAATTCTTTACCATGAAAAAAAAAAAAAATAAGAAGATGAAAAGATACAGAAAATCTCCTGAAAGGGAAACAAGCATTAAACTTGGGAAATAAAAATAAAAAAACAACCCCCAAAACCCCCAAAGACAAATCTTGACAAAAGGCTTCTCCTCTTGTAAGCCTGAGGCAAAACCCTTTTTTGGATAATAAAGGGGAGCTCAGTGAGTTTTCTTTGCTCTCTGAAAAGCTGAAATTCGGCAACACTCCCACTCCTGTCATTAAATCACGGAATCCTGGAATGGTTTGGGTGGGGAGGGACCTCAAAGCCCATCCAGTGCCACCCCTGCCACGGGCAGGGACACCTTCCACCAGCCCAGGGTGCTCCAGCCTGGCCTTGGACACTTCCAGGGATCCAGGGGCAGCCACAGCTTCTCTGCCCAACCTGTGCCAGGGCCTGCCCACCCTCCCAGCCAGCAATTCCTTCCCAATATCCCATCCAAATCTCCCTTTTTTTCCTGCTCACAGCCATTCCCTGTGTCCTGTCCCTCCATCCCTTGTCCCCAGTCCCTCTCCAGCTCTCCTGGAGCCCCTTTAGGCCCTGCAAGGGGCTCTCAGGTCTCCCTGGATCCTTCTCTTCTCCAGGGGAACCCCCCCAGCTCTCCCAGCTTTTCCCACATCCAGCCTGGGCATTTTCCCTGTCCCCCTGGATGATGCACACACAGAGCTGGGAGCTGTTCCAGCCCAAAGTGCTCAGCAGCCTCAGGTCAGTTTGTGGGACACCATTCCCTGCTCTTCAGCTTCCCAACCACATCCTCTGCTGAGACCCTGGGCCTCCTCAGGCCATAATTAGGCACAAAAATTCCCTGTGATCCAATTGTCCACCCAAAGAATTAGATATTGGGATATTGGGATGGAATTGCTGGCTGGGAGGGTGGGCAGGCCCTGGCACAGGTTGGGCAGAGAAGCTGTGGCTGCCCCTGGATCCCTGGAAGTGTCCAAGGCCAGGTTGGAGCACCCTGGGCTGGTGGAAGGTGTCCCTGCACATGGAAAGGAGTTGGACCTCAAGGACCTTTAAATTTCCTTCCAACCCAACCCATTCTGGGATGAATTTGGGGACTGATGAAGACAAATCATCACATACCCCAAGTTCTCAGAGCCTTGTGCAGATCCAGGGCTTGGATCTGCACCCAAACCTTGATTCTTCCCATCCCACCATGGGCTGTGTCCTGGAGACACCTCCCCACCTCCAGTGACCCCCAAACACAGCCTTTTCCACAGATTCCCATGCTCCAAATGCACAAATTTGACCTCAGAGAAGGAATAATGATAAAGCCTTTAATTAACCTGCACTTCCCTCCTGCTGAAAGAACTACAATTACCAGTGCTGGGAAGCCTTGAAATGCTTTCCATCCACACGATACCTCATTCCAAATTGTCTTTTTGAACTGTATCATGAAAAAAAAAATATGTGAGGAAAGATGAATATATTTGCTTTCCTTACAGGCCAACGTTTATTGCTTTTTTTATTAATTTTCCTCCTTCCCCCTTGAAATTTGCCTTCATTATTTCTGCTCCCTCTTGCAGCCACGTGAGCAAGGACTCCAGCAAGTCACTGCCACTCCAAGGAATTAAAGCACCCCCCAAAAAAAAGGAGCTCAGGTAACCTCTCAGTGAATATTGGGAGGTGCCAGAGATGGAAATTAAAAACATCAGCGCAGTAAGGACATGACTGGGTGCAGCAAACACGAGGCAAAGGAAGGGTTTCCAGTATCTGAATTACATCTTCATCACCCTGGCCAGGTAGAAACATCTGCCAAGGGAACGTGCACCAGGAATGTGGGGGATTAAGACACAAATCAAGGAATAAAATGGTGGTGAGGATGAAGGGTCAGCATCGCTTACCCCCCTCCAGAACATTCCAGCAGCAAGGAGAAAATGGGATGTTACAGGAGTCCCCCCCTGCCTGTGCCTGTGCTTTAAAATGTGGATGCTTTTTGGGGGGTGGGAAAGCTGAGAAGAGATTTCTTTAATAGTCTCCTGCAAGGGAAACTGGAAAATATAGGATGCTGGAAGGCTGAAAGGTGGGAATTGTTTAGGGAGGTTCTTTAGGGCTCACCAGAAAGCCCCGACTTCACTTTCAACACCCATGTCTGATGTATAAAAACACCCCTTAAATTGCTATCAGTCCTCTCTGAGAGCTTATACATTAATTCCTCCAGGAGAATCAGGGTGAAGAACCCATATTTAAATATTTTTCCATGCAAAAATCCCCCCATTTTTTTCCTTCCTGGTGTCAGGCAGACCTGGCCCCAAACCAGCAGTGCATTGTGAGGGACTCAGAGGGCCCTTGTCATTCAAGAAGAGCACAGAATTATCTCACCCACACAAAACCAGCCCTCCAGGAGAACACAGCACCTCCTGCTCATCCCAGCCAGTCCAAATCCACTTTCTTAGGATTGCACTGAATGGGGGAAGGCTGAGAAGGACATGGAGCAATCTATTCCCCATCACCTACAGGGACATCAGCAGGGATTTGGGAGGAAGATCTTGGGGCTGCAGGAGCTTTTTGCCCCCTAGAACTGGACTTGTGTCACACAAAGGACTGGAATTGGTGCAGGGAATATTCCCACCATGGATAAACTGGGTGTTGTGATCCAACTGCCTCGCCCTAAAGCTGCTGCATTGGAAGAGCAGCCAAAATCCAGGGGCATTTGCTGGAAATGGAGCTGCAAACCAAGATTTAAGTGGATCTCTGAGCAGAAGGAATGGTTGTTTATCCATAACCCCCAGACCAACCTTTTAATCCTGGAATGAGAGATTTTCTCAGCACAGCTTTTGTCTCCTTTCTACCACAAAATAAAAATATAATAGAAATATATAATAAATAAAATAAAATCTTCAGCTTCTCTGTGCACTAAATCTGTTGGATAAAACTTTTTCTCTCCCTGACTTCCACATCATTTTCAGAACTCTTTCAACATCAACCTGACCTTTTGCCCCACCTTCTCCTCCTCAAGCTGTGCAGCCTGCCCTTGTGTCCATAAGGATGTGGGAAAGCAAGAGGAATACAAAAGTACACCTTCAGTGAAAGAATTAGGACCTTTTCTTGCTAAAACACGCTAAATTGTCCTTTGGGGATGAGCAGATAAAGGTTTTTTTGTAGGAACTCTGCTTCTTTAAATGAAAATGCTTCATTTCTCCCTTATTTTCCTTCCTTATAAAAGGAGAAAGTGTCCTCCAGAAGGCAGGTAAAAAAAAAAATAAAAATTCTAGGAGTCAAGTATAAAAGCTTTTTCTTCAAAGAAGAAAGATGAGATGGACTTTAAAGAGACACTTCCAGAGAAAAGAAACAGAGTTCAAGTCTGGGATGAATTCAGCTCGGATTTATGAAGCAGCTCCTTGTGCTGGTGGCTCAGCGAGGATGGAACCCTCCCTCCTGGGAATGCCATTCCAAGGGAAATGAGGGCATGTGTTGGAACCTGATGTGAGGAACGAGGACTGTCAGCCAGAGCTGGGGGAGCAGAACACGTTTTAGGCACAGGAAATAAGGACAGAAAGTTGTCTGCTATAAAAAAAATCGTCACTAATTCATTTACCACAGTCCAGACACCCCCGAGAGCAAAAGGATCTTTCCAAAAGAAATGAGAAAAAGAAAGCAAAGGGATGAGGTGAAAAGATCCCAGGGATGGAGGGATAGGACACAGGGAATGGCTTCCCACTGCCAGAGGGCAGGGAGAGCTGGGATATTGGGAAGGAATTGCTGGCTGGGAGGGTGAGGAGGGGCTGGGATGGAATTCCCAGAGAAGCTGTGGCTGCCCCTGGATCCCTGGAAGTGTCCAAGACTGGAGCAATCTGAGCTGGTGGAAGGTGTCCCTGCCCATGGCAGTGGTTGGAATTTGGGTGGGCTTTGAGGTCCCTCCCAACCCAAAGCACTCCCTGATTCCATAAGAATCTTTCCATAAGGACCTTTCCAAGAGCAGCTGTCGATGGGACAAGAACTGAACCGCTGAACCACCTGTTCTTTTCCTTCCCTTCCCAGTTTCCACCTCCAGGTATTTTGACCCCAACCCCCAAATTTTCCCAGGCATGTCCTGTCTCTGTGTCTGCTCCAGGATCAGAGGAGTTTGCAGCCTGGTTCAGCACAGCCCAGGAGAGTTTTGGGTACAGCACCACCTCCCTCACATCCCAGAATTCCAGCAGAATCCCCTCTGCCCCTTGAAACATCCCCACAAGCAGTGTCAGGATGAAATGGAGCTTGATGAGAATGCTGCACCTGACGGATTTTCCCTGAGCTCTCCGGGTTACTCATCTCTAGGGAATGAATGTCTGATGTCACCCAGTAAATGACTGTGAACAACCTGAGCCCCTCATTCCTGGAATCCCAAAATATCGTGAGTTGGAAAGGAACCACAAGGATTATTCCCAAACTGCTTTTTTTTTTTTTTCTTTTTTCCCCTTCAGTCCAGCTGAGGACTTCCAAAAGGATTGCATGTGTTCAGTGTAATCCTTGCCTGTGCTCCTTACCCATCAATGTGGTATAAAATGTGGGTTTCTTTAACTTCTTAGAGCAGGTAAAAACACAAGTAACATATAAATCAGACTAAGCTCAGGTAGTTTTAGGGAAGTAGTTAATCAGAATTATAGGGTGCATGGAAATAACTCCAAGCTGAACTTGCAGAGATGAAGGAATAGGATGGATCTGTCGACCAACACTGATATGATCTGCTCCCAAATGCTGAGGGAAGATTCCATCTGGATCTTGCTGAGACCCAGCACTCACCCTCTGTGGATGGTTCCAACCACAAACCAGCTCTGGGTGTAAAACAGGGAGGGGATTTCCATGGGACTGAAATTCTTTATTTAATGTCCCAACCCAAAACACACCAGGCAGAGCAGGCACTGCTGTCCTGCCCCAGCCAGGTTTCCTTAAATCCTAAATCTTGGGGTTTAAATCTTCTAAATTTATGGGAGATGCATCAAATCACAGAATCTGCAGGAAGTCCCTACAAGTGATGTAAGTGCCCCCTCTCCCCTCCCAGCCCAGCTCTCTGGCTCCTTCCCTGCCCGTCTTTGTCAAATTAATCCTTGCAGAAGCAGCAAATGTGGCTCCAGGTGCCAAGAGCCAGAGCTGAGTGGAGAATGAAAAACAGGAAACTGCTGCAGAGGGAGATTTCCCAGCCATGTGTTGCTGTTAAATCGTCCCAACCAGCCAGGAAGTCAATAATGGGGATGAATAAATGGGGGGAAAAAAAAAATATATTTTCTGTGGATTTTTCTTTCAGTAATTCCTTTTCAAATTTTAAACTGGAGGCTGAAATTTTCCTCTAGGCCTTAGGAAGTGCTCTTGATCCAAACCTAACACGGAAAACAACTTTGATATTGGTTTTTTTTTTTTCTCTTGATCTTTACGAGCCAAGACGCTTCCAACTGGATTTTTTAAAAATATGTATTTTAAGAAACATTTTGCTTGTTTCTTAAAACGCAGTTGAGAGTTTCCTCCAAAGAAATCAAACCATTTCTTCCTTGCTCCAATGGTAGTTTTAATTTCAAAAGGGAGCATCATCTGTTTGCCACAGATTTGGTTTTGACAGTTGCTTAATTCTGGAAGAAAAACTGCCTTTTTCCAGGGTATTTCGCTCAATAAATGTTCAGTAAAACAAACAAACAAACCACAATTAGAGACAGAATGTGGGTTTAGGGCTTTGGATGCTTTTTTTTGTTTTGGAGTCTCTGAGCAAAAGAGACTCCAAACCCCTCCCAAAATTCCTGCTCGGAGTTCTTGCTGTGGACACACAACATGGGATTTACAGAGTAGAAATTCACCAAATACAAAATTAGACCAGAAAGTTCCAACTAAAAAAGGAAAAAAATACCTAAATCTACTTGGAAATTTCAATTTTTAATATTTTCAATTTTTGTGAGTTCTTCAGTGAGCTAAATCCTCCAGGAAAAATCCCCTTTTCTATGGAATTTCACTAAATAAAAGTTCACTAAAACAAACAAAAGACAATTAGAGAGAAAATGGTGGCTTAATACAAATGCTCCCAAAATTCCTGCCCAGAGTTCTTGCCATGGACACACAACATGGGATTTACAGAGCAAATATTCAATAAATAGAAATTAATAGAAATTAAACCCGAAAATTCCAACTAAAAAAAAAAAAAAAAAATGACAAAATTCCCTACTTGGAAATTTCAGTTTTGAATACTTTGATTTCTTGGGAGTTTTCCTGGGAGCTCCAGGTTGGTTTTTTTTCTTCCATCTCTTTCCACAAAGACCTGGGCTGTGTTTGAGGCACATTAAGGAGCAAAACGTGATGGAAAAAGCAGAATTATAACCCTGGAAGAAATCCTAGACAGCAAATTAGAGCTGAACAAAACAAGAGGGAAAAGGGATGTTCCAGAAAGAAAACTCAGGGAAATTGGAGGAAAATCTACATTTCAGAACCAGCATTCCCAGCCCTTCCTGTTTTGGAGACTGGTTCTGCTGCCTTTGCTGCCAACAGCCCAGCCATGCCTGAAATCAGGAATGCAGGAGGATCTAAAATGGGAATGCTGAGGGGAGAGGGAAGTGGTTTGGGGGCATTATGGAATCACAGGATGGTTGGGATGGACTTTAAGGATCATCCAGTCCCACCCCCTGCCCCACCTTCCACCAGCCCAGGGATCCCAACCCGGCCTTGGACACTTCCAGGGATCCAGGGGCAGCCACAGCTTCTCTGGGAATTCCATCCCAGCCCCTCCCCACCCTCCCAGCCAGGAATTCCTTCCCAAAATCCCACCTAACCCTGCCCTCTCTCAGTTTGAAGCCATCACTCCGTTCCAAATCCTGCTTGGCCCAGATGGACTCTAAAATTCCTTGATGGGACTCCAAGAACAAGCTAATTAACAATCACCACCTGATCCACTCATCATTCCTAAAAGATTTCCTGCTTTTCTGGTATTTTATCACTTTTCAGGCAAATCATGAAAGCCAAACACACCCACCAGGCAAGAGAACCCCCCAAAAACCAACTGGGGGAATTCCAATCCCAGAACCAAACCACAAAATTGGCTCTAAATTAACCCCCATCCTGAAATCCACCTGCGAGGGCAATCTCTGCAGTCAGAATTTATTTCCTTTTTAATTCCAGCTCATGCATTTATTGCAGGAGGTTTTCAGTGCTTTCCTCATTTTCTGTCAGCTCTGGTGCCCAAGTGCACTGCAATCCCAAAATTCCATATTTTTAACTGTGATCCCAATACTCCATATTTTTAACTGCAATCCAAATTCTTCATATTTTTCACTACAATCCTAATACTTCCTATTTTTCACTGCAAGCCCAATACTCCATATTTTTCATCACAATCCCAATATTCCATATTTTTCACTGCAATCCCAATCCCTCATATTTTTCACTGCAAGCCAATACTCCATATTTTTTACCACAATCTCAATACTCCTTATTTCTCACTGTCATCTCATTTTTTGCCACAATCCAAATACTCCGTATTTTTCACTGCAAATCCCAACACTCCATATTTTTCACTGCTATCCAAATCCTTCCTATTTTTCACCACAATCCCAATACTCCCTATTTTTTACCACAGTCCCAATACTCCATATTTTTTACTGCAATTCCAATCCTCCACATTTTTCACTGCAATCCCAATACTCCTTTTTTTTTTACCACCATCCCAATACTCAATACTTCTCACTGTGATCCCAATTTTTTCCCACAATCACAATACTCCACATTTTTCACTCCAATCCCAACACTCCACATTTTTCACTGCAACCCAACATTCCATATTTCTCACTGCAACCCAATACTCCAGATTTTCCCGGCAATCCCAACACTCCACGTTTTTCACCACAATCCCAATACTCCATATTTTTTACCACAATCCCAATACTCTGTATTTCTCACTGTGATCCCGTTTTTTGCCACACTCCCAACACTCCGTATTTTTCACTGTGATCCCAATACTCCACATTTTTCACTGTGATCCCAACACTCCACATTTTTCACTGTGATCCCAATACTCCACATTTTTCACAACAATCCAACCCTTCATATTTGTCACTGTGATCCCAACACTCCATATTTTCCACTGCTTTCCCAACCCTCCACATTTTTCCCTGCAGCCCAGCACTCCATGTCAGATCTTCCCCCTGTGACGGATCCTCCTCTGATTTCTCAGCAGGTCGAGCCGTACCCGAGTTCCATTTGATCTTACCAAAACATTGCCACTCTAAATTTAAAGATATTTCCCTGCAGGAGCAGCCCCACCAAACTTCCCATAAATATTCCCCGAAGCCGCAAGAATCCACCTTAAAAACTGGAAAATCCACTTAAAAGCTGGAAATTGGGCTCCTCCAGAGCCGCTCCCTCGTGGTGACGCCACAAGTCAAGTGAAACAACAACAACAACCACAACAAAAAACCAGGAATGGAGGATTGCCAAGGTTTTACTCACAGTACACGTCCACTCGGATGGATTTGATGGCTGGAGAGCCCAGGCCGTTCTCGGCCTTGCAGTAGTAACGTCCCCCCTGGTGTCTCTGGATGTTGGAAATCCGCAGGGTTTCGTTGAAGACACTCGAGTCTTGGAACCTGTCAGAGGCACTTCCTGCTGTTTTGGTCCACCTGATCTGAGCAAAGCACCAGAAAACAGTGTTATTTACCTGAGGACTGCAGGAGGGGGGAGGGGGTCTCGTGGATCTCTCCACCAAACTCAGCACCCTCTTAAATCCACTTTTGATGGGAACACCTCAGAAAATATAAGTTTTAAGGAGTCAAATACTCAGTGGCTTGAAACTGCACCAAACTATGAACAAATATCGCTTGAAATACATGATTTGAAGTGTAAATGTCATTTATAGTGATCACAGTTCCCTTCAGGCTGGGAAATATTTTCCAAAGACCTCTTAGAGGGAGACTTTTAATTCCAAACCCATAAAAATGCCATTAACAGCATTCACTGTGACCAAGAGAGGTGGACATGCACATGGATAGCACCTGGATAACACTCCTGCAGGACCCTGTGGGCTAAACCATCTCACAAAAAAGCTCCAGACCTCCCAGAGAACTTCCCAGGTTCCTCCTCCTCTTTCAGTTCACACCAGGTCAGTGACCAAGACAAGGGATGTTCAGTTCCACATCAGAACTTTTCCAACCGTGGATCAGGTGGGAAAAGACCTCCAAGATCATGGAACTGTTTGGGTTGGAAAGGACCCTAAAGCTCATCTCATTGTCCCACGGGCAGGGACACCTTCCACCAGCCCAGCTTGCTCCAAGCCCCGTCCAACCTGGCCTGGAATGGGGATGGGGCAACCTCACTGGGCAACCTGCAATTCCACCAGTTCTGGGTCCTGAGTGGAGTCCAGATCCCAAAACCCGCACAAACCCACAAGGGGCCAACCTTCCTCTCCTCAGGAACTTCTCCTGGCCCAGAGGGCTCTCCTACAAAAGGCTCTGAGATGCAAAACCCGTGAGAATTCTCCTGCCCTTGACACCAGAGCAGGTTTGGCCTCCAGAGGCTGAGTCACAGCAAACAACACTCCCCAAAAACATCCCCCTTTTTCCTGCCCTGTGAGATCCAGAGAGTTCTGCTGCTCTGGGATGAGCAGCTCCACCAAACCCCACACCTCAACCTTTGGGCTCCCTGGGAGACAGCACCACCATTAGCACTGCTACATTTGCCAGTCCCAATCTGTCTGGAATTCTGTCCCAAACTCCTGGCTCCGGGGGTTTTGCCATCATCCCTAGGAATGTGGTGCCAGATCATTTCGGATCCTGCACTTCCATCCTCTCCATTTCATCTGCTTGAAAAGCAATTTAAGATAAATTCGAGGTGGTCCCAGAACCTCTGGTGTGTTTTATTTCACAACTGTAAAACCAGCTTTGATTTTTTTTTTTCCAAAGGAATAAATGAATAGCTTGGAATTTTCTTCCTTCCCTTCCTCTCCCACAAAAAGTTCCCATAGGAAAGGGGCTGCCCCATCCAAGGAACATGTAAATTAAATACCATGAGGTAAGTATTGCCAGTATCTGTGGAACTGGTGATGTTGTAGAACTGACACAAAAATATAGCAGAGTTGATTCAGATACTGCCAAGAGTTGTATCTGGTTTATATTATTTTTATATTTCTATATTTCATATAATAAAATACAAATTATATTATAAAATGGATCAATATTAACAAAACACAGTAATATAAAATATATTAATTGAAGTTTAATAATGTATTAAAATTTATCAATTTTAAGATGCTACCTGAATGAATAATAATCTATTTATCTTCTCTTTATGATAAGGAATTTTTACAGGATGGTGTTCGGCTGCCAACAAAAGTAGCCTTTTCAGCTTTAAAACATGTATATTATTAGAGAAAAGTGAGGCAATTGAAGCAAATAGCTTATTTGTGATAATATAACATATATATAAAATATATATAATATATATATTAGACTGGGGACAGGGATGGAGGGACAGGACACAGGGAGTGGTTTCAGACTGACAAAGGGCCAGCTGGTCCCACACACTGCCACTCGAGCAGCCTGGCAGGGAAAAGCACAGTTGTTTTCCCTCCTCTAACTCCAAGCAGGCAGTGACAGGAACTGTGAACACGCAGGACGTGAGAACCCTCCTTCTGAGCCAGGGATCACAAAGAAATTGCTGATTTCCAGCTTGTTGCTGTAACACATTGAGGGGGGGAAAAAACCCCCACAACTTCCTTTTATTGTCCAGCAGAGGAAAACGGGGGTTGGTAATTACAGGGAAATCAGCACTGACACCACAAAGCTCCAAGCAAAGCAATCCTGAGGAAGAACTTGGGTGCTTTGGTCACTTGGGCCCAAAACACACCGGTCAGAGCAGGGCTGGGGTCTGGGGGTGACCCCAAAAAGGGAAGTTACAACAAATTAAAGGGTTGAGAGGAGTGAAGAGCTCAACACATGATAACTGGAGAAAAACTGGATCTGAGCTGACAATTCCTTAAAATCTAAATCAAAAGTCCAGGTCTTAAATCTTGGGCTGTGACCTCAAGAAGATGTTGAAGAACAGACAAAGTACAGAGAAAAGTCACATTATTCATTAAAATAACAGAAACACAGTCAAGAATTCAAGGGATCAGCTCAGCAGATGTGCAGGATCAAATGGAAAATCAGGGGAAAACAATCAACGTTCTTAAAACACCCAGGAGGGACCAAAAATCGATGGCAGATCAATTTTCAACATAAAAGGCTCAGTTTAGGCAGCGATAAAACGGATTAGAAATCATTTTCCATTTGCTCAGCCCGAAATGTTTATGCAGAACATCTTCTGCCCCAGATGTTTCCCTCAGTCCAGGTGCCAAAGGAATTGTCTGGGAGGGCTGGAAAGCCCAGGGATGGGAAATCTCCTGGTTCTCACCACCAGGCCCAGCTCCACAGCCCAAAACATCAGCGGGTGCTGGATCTTCACCACCCAACATTCAGCACCATCCTCAGGGTGCAAAGGTGTGAAACCCCAAACTGACCCTAAAAACCATTTATCAGCCCAAGTGTTGCTGGTCCTCCCTGCAGAACCTTTCAGAAGCCAGTTTTACCCAAATTTAGGGGTGGCATGAATCCTTGGAACTCAGTGGTGATGCCTGCACCCACTTTTGGGTGGAATGTTGGAAGAGGTGGAGATCTGAGCAGGTGGAAAGCCCAAACTGACCTTAAAAACATTTATTGACCCAAGTTTTGCCAGTCCTTCCTGCATAACTTTACAGAGCTCAGTTTTCCCAGATTTGTGGATATCATGAACCCCTGGAATCCAGAGGTTGACGCCTTCACCCAGCTTGGGGTGGAATGTCAGAAGAGGTGGAGATCTGAGGAGGTGCAAAACCCCAAACTGACCCTAAAACCCCTTTACTAGCCCAAGTTTTGCCAGCACAACCTGTAAGGTTCATAAAACATAACCCAGTTTTGCCCAAATCTGGGGGTGTCACCACCCCCCAGAACCCAGAGGTGATGCCTGCACCCAGTTTGGGGTGGGATGCTGGGGGAGGATGGAGATCAGGAGCTGCTCCACCTCATCAGGAGCAGCAGTGGCAGAGCAGAAGCCACCAGTTCCCACAACAACTCGTCTCCCTCAGGGGGCAAAATGGCATAAAAATGTGTTTCTGTCATTAAACTCAGCCTGGAGTCTAAACAGAGAGAGGCAAAAGTGACTGTTAAACAGGGATCTCCTGCTTTAAATTCGCTCTTCACAACACAAGCACAGTTCAAAGTGACAAAGCCATTGTCAAAGCCAGGCAGGTTAAATTGAGGAGCTTTTTTCACCCTCTCATAACAACCTTTCCAGGTATTTTCTGCTCCTCGCTGTCTCCAGCTCTTCCCACTTCACTCCCCTGCAAGACCCAAGGGAGAAACGGAGTGTTGAGGAGAAATGACTTCCCAAAACACACCCAGAGTGCTGCCAGGGGGTGACACCAACTCAGCTGATCCAGGCAGAAGGAAAATGTTTCTCCTCAAGCGTTTCAGTAACACAAAGCCTGGCTGCACTTCCTGCTACAAAAATCCTTAGGGGAGGGGTTTTGGGGGGCAAAAATGCAGATTTTAGGCTGAGTGACAAGTGGCTCAAATAAAGGTGTCTGTAAATGAGGGAACAAATGGAGCTGGAAATGGAACTGCAACAGAAATGGATTTCTGTGGTGGGCCAAGACCAGAAAGGAAATTAAACTTATTTTCCTTCTGTGTGAAAAGTGAAAAAAAAAAAAAAAAAAACAACAGTTTGGGTTGCAAAAGGTGGTGGTTGTGCCTCATCCAATCACAGAATCATTTGGGTTGGAAAAGCCCTCCAAGATCATCAAGTCCAACCCAGCACAGCCAAGGCCACCACTGCCCCCTGTCCCCAAGTGCCACATCCACAGGGCTTTGGAATCCCTCCAGGGATGGGAACTCCACCCCTGCCCTGGGCAGCTGTGCCAGCCTTTTCCATAAAGATATTTTACCTGATACTCAACCTAAACCTCCCAGAATCAGCGAGTCTGGGAGGTTGGAAAAGCCCTCCCAGCCCATGGATCCCCCTGTGCCCATCCCCACCTTGTCCCCAGCCCAGAGCACTGAGTGCCACTCCAGGCCTGCCTTGGACACCTCCAGGGCTGGGCACTCCAAACCTCCCTGGGCAGCCCCTGCCAGGGCCTGACCACCCTTTCCAAATTAAATTTAAATTTACTTAAGTGAACATCAGAAAACAGCAGCTTTAAAGGGCTCATTTCCCACCCCACTGTCCTCTGCAATCCCCCCAGGGTTATGGATTGCCCTCCCTGCAGCATCAGCTGTTTGCCTAAACCTGTTCCCATTGTAAAAGCTTCATCAAACATAATCCACAAAAATCACCTCCTCCTTCAGACCCCTCTGAGAGCAGAGCTGGTGCCTGGGGAGAATCTGGGGAGAATCCCTAAATACTGGGGAGCTGATGGTCATTTATGTTCACATCAGACCCTGTCGGTGTTTCCAAAAGCACCTCCCTCTGGAAGTGAAGATGAACCCCCCAGTTCTTTCCAAATTAAACCCTAAATCTCAGTGATGCAATAAATCAGCTCTGCTTCATCTTCCTTGTACAGGAACCAGCGTGGAATTCCACCCAAGGCTCTCACTGAGCCCAAAACAAGAGTGAGGCATTGTTGGTGTTTCCAGCAGCACCTCCCTCTGGGAGTGAAGATGAACCCCCATTTTTTTTCCCCATTAAACCCTAAATCTCAGTGATCCAACACCACCATCTCTGCTTCATCTTCCTTCCCCAGGAACCAACTCTCACAGACACAGAATCCCACCCAACACTCTCAGTGGAGCCCAGAACGGCAGTGAGAGCCTGAGATTTCACTTGTTTTAGCTGTGGTGACAAAGAAAGGAGGTGACATTTGGGTTTGCTGGGAAGGTGGGAGAACTGGGAAGGGGGAGAGCGGAGAGAAAAGGGAGAAGAGAGGAAATGTTGATGAGGGGGAGTTGGCAGCTCAGCTGAGGATGAAAAACAGCAACGAGGGCCGGGCAAGAGCAGCAGCTGCTGAGAACAAGGCACAGATACTCCATCAGACCCAGGATTCCTTGTAAAAGGGTCCTTATAAAACAAGAAATCAGAGCAAGGGACTGAAATTATCAACCAGCAGCATTCATATGTTTGGCTTTT
The DNA here is from genome assembly GCA_038380795.1 of Pyrocephalus nanus. Taxonomy (NCBI): domain Eukaryota; kingdom Metazoa; phylum Chordata; class Aves; order Passeriformes; family Tyrannidae; genus Pyrocephalus; species Pyrocephalus nanus. Next base: position 62,731,808 of record CM076265.1, on the reverse strand, counting down.
CTTGCAAAACAACCCCCTTTTCCTTTCAAATCCCAACATGTAACTGTGTTTGTGATGGCCACAGGTTGGTAACAAACACCGTGACGTGAAGTTCAGGGCCCTGAATTCCTTCCAAAAAAAAGAGAATATTCCTTTGTGGGAATTAAATCCATCCACACCAGGTTACCACAGTCATCAGATACAAGCTTTTCATCAGGCAGTTCCAAAATATCAGAGGCTGGAAGACTGAGCATATCCTGACTCTGTACCCTCCAGGTGCTGGATGGCAGACAGGACAAGCGACTCCTGGGCTCAGTCAGGATGGAAATTCCTATTTTTTTGCTTCAAAGTGGATTTCCAGACACCAAAACCACCTCTGTTGCCATGTTTTGTTTTTTTTTTTCTCTGTAAACTTCTTTTCCCCTTTCAGAGGATGAAGAATTGGCAAAGTCTCCTTCGAGCAGTGAAAAGGTCTAAAACACCATTAAACAACGCTGGGAAAGGACCGAATCTCTCCTGGCCTGCACCTGGAACAGCTTAAAAAGGTTCTGGCAATTCCTTCACCCAGGGAAAAGAAATTGGACAGGTGTTTGGATCCCACTGGCTCTGAGATTTCAGCTTGTTTCCAATTCAGAGCCCAAGAAGAAGGAAAAACTCGGCAAACTCCAGGGATCACAAATAGCATCATTCATGTCTCGTTGAGCTCTCCTGGCACACCTTTAAATGACTCCCACGAGTGCCAAGGAACAGGAGCTGGGAACGCTTCCCACAGATCAAGGGAAATGCAAACAGACAAGGAGGGGAAAGAAAGAACCTGGTTCAGCTTGCAGCTAGAAATAAAACCAGGATTAAGGGATGGATTAAGGAGCTGGGAAGTCAAGGCTGAGGAAATCACGGCAATGGAGCTCCAGTGAACTGAGGAGATTCCCAAAGGGAAGCAAAGAGAGCTGCAAATCAGGGAATATTTAAAACTGGACAGAGGGCAGGGAGAGATGGGATATTGGGCAGGAATTGCTGGCTGGGAGGGTGGGCAGGCCCTGGCACAGGTTGGGCAGAGAAGCTGTGGCTGCCCCTGGATCCCTGGAAGTGTCCAAGGCCAGGTTGGAGCACCCTGGACTGGTGGAAGGTGTCCCTGCCCATGGAAAAGAACTGCAACCAGATGACCTTTAAACTTCCTTCCAACCCAGCCCATTCTGGGATTCCATCATTTCAAGCTGACCAAGAAATTCAGCTCCTCCCTTGTTTTATTGGGAATGATGGGCCCAGTCCCCCCTCCCCAGGGCTCCTGTTCCAGGTGGCCGCTGTCTCTCCACCAGGAAGGGCTTGGCAGCTTTCTGGGAAGGGTTTGGAGGTGCTGGGGGAAGGAGGTCACCTCCAGTCAAGCTGGGAATGCAGCACCAGGCCAAGCCCAGGGGGTGTTTGAGTCCCACTCTGGGGTTGGGAAGGTCGAGCCCAGACTTGCCAAAGCCTCACCAATCCCCCCGAGGAGAGCAGGGAGAGTCCTGGGGAGCTGCAAATCACACCCAGCGTGGGCACCTGCACCAGAACACTTTCCTCCTGCCCCCTGGGGGAGCTGAAAAGCTGCCAGGAATCCCCCCCAGGGACTTTCCAGTGGCCACAGAGCAGGACTGTCCTGACATGGGAAGAACAGGAACAGAGTCAGGTGGGACTGAAATCTGGCCCTTGTCCTGGGAATGTTGAGCAGCTCTTTGTTCCCCTTCCCTCCCAAACCAGCCTGGGCACTCTTTGGCTTTTCTCTCTTTCTCCTGTCACCTTTTATGTCCCTTTTCCTGGTGGCCCTGGCAAGGCTGGCTCAGGGGCTGGAGCAGCAGCTCTGGGATGGCAGGGGGTGGCACTGGATGTCCCTTCCAATCCAACCCAAACCATTCCATCATTCTACACCGCTTGGACAATTCTAGTCCCAACTCCACCATTCCCAAACCATTCCCATTCCCTACACATCTGCTGGCTTTCTGGATTTTTTTCAGCCTGAAATGGTTTTATTTAATATTTATTGTGATTTTCCTTTCTTTGCCTGTTGTGTAACTTCCCTGGATTTTGCACGAGATTTTTTTTTTTCCTTCTTAATTAGGTATTTACCTCGTTAAGATAATTGTCTCCAATTACATAATTACTGTTCATATATGTAATCATTGGAACATGTAATTACACCTAATTACACCATTAAAACGTGCAAGCCATAAATATCTTTATCATTTTGATTGATAGACACCCAGGGTGGGGGAATTTAAAAAAAAAAAAAAATCTCCCTTGTTATTTTTATCTCCTGGATCATGAAATCCGTGGGATGAAGAGGATTAAACTCATAATGTAGCTGCAATTATTTATAAGGACCTATCAAATTTAGAGCAGAGTTTTACCTTTACAAGCAGAGGTAGAACCAGTCACACCACTCAAAACTAAGGGGCAAAAATCAAGGGACAAAAATCAAGGGGAAAAAATTAAGGGGCACAAATCAAGAAGGAAAATTAAGGGGCAAAATTAAGGAAAAAAATTAAAGGGCAAAAATCAAGAGGCACAAATCAAGGGGCAAAAATTGAGGGGATAAAATTAAGGGGCACAAATCAAGAAGGAAAAATTAAAGGGCACAAAAATCAAGAGGGAAGATTAAGGGGCAAAACTTAAGGGGCAAAATCAAGGGGCACAAATCAAGAGGGAGAATTAAGGGGCAAAACTAAAGGGAAAAAAAAGGGGCACAAATTAAAGATCAAGGGGCACAGATGAACAAGGAAAAATTAAAGAGTACAAATCACGGGGAAGAAATCAAGGGGAAAAAAATCAAGGGGAAAAAAATCAAGGGGAAAAAAATCAGGGATAAAATTAATGGGCAAAATTAAGAGGCACAAATTAGGGGGCAAAAATTAAGGAGCAAAATCAAGGGCCGTGGGAGTTTTATTCCAGCAGCTGTGCTGGGTGTCCTGTAATTCAGCACCAGACAAATACCTGGAGAACAGCAAATTAATTAGGGCAGTTGGGTCTTTTTTTTTTTTAATTATTTTTGGCTGGGAAGGCAAATATTTACACAGGGATTAAGGAGTTTAGTTTATTTAAAGTTCAACTTCTGCTCTTCAGGTGCAGGTTTCTTGTTTTTCCTAACAAATATTAGTTTACCAATTTAAAAAAAAAGAAAAAGAACAAAGCAAAATAAATGGCTGAGCTGTCTCCAAAATCTGGGAGGGGTTGGAGGGGGAAGTCTAATACAAATACTGCATAACAAGAGCTCTTTGGGATTAAACCTGAATAATATGGAGAAGAAGAAGAAGAAAAAGCAGAAGCAGCAGAAAGAGAAGGAAAGAAAGAAAAAGAAAGGAAAGGAAAGGAAGGAAAGGAAAGAAAAGGAGAAGAAGAAAGAGAAGAAAGAGAAGGAGAAAAAGAAGAAGAAAAAGAAGAAGAAAAAGAAGAAAAAAAGAAGAAAAAAAGAAGAAGAAAAAGAAGATGAAAAAGAAGAAGAAAAAGAAGAAAAAGAAGAAGAAAAAGAAGAAAAAGAAGAAAAAGGAACTCAAATATAATAATTATAAGAGAATTATACATAAAATAACTTTTATATAATTGTTATATAATTATATTCCACATTAATTACTGTGATATTATTAATATTAATAAAATATTTCTCTTCAGGAATAAACTGAGGAATAAACCTTAACTATGGAGCATCCTCTAGCCAAAGGAATGTGGTTTTTCCAGCCTGGGAAGCTCAGTTTGAGCATCCACATAAAAGTGAGCAGGTGGATGGAAGCAAAAATCAACCTGGTACTTCCCCAAAACAGCCACTTGCAGCTGCCAGGGCTGAAAGAGCTCATTCCATGACAGAACATCATCCATGGAAATGGCAGCACGGAGAATAAATGTCATGGAAGGAGCACAGAGGGGTTGTTGTGCTGGCACAGCAGAAACAACCCAATTTCTTCAAACTGCCACCATCAGACACCACAGAAGGAATGAAGGTTTTGGGAGCAGCATTTCCTTCAGTGAAATTCCTTAAAACTTCAGGGCCTGCCTTAGTAGTTCCTGGGATCACAGAATTCCAGAACGGTTTGGAATGGAAGGGATTTTAAGGATCGTCCCATCCCACTCCCTGCCATGGGCAGGGACACCTTCCACCAGCCCAGGTGGGTCCAATCTGGCCTTGGACACTTCCAGGGATCCAGGGGCAGCCACAGCTTCTCTGCCCAACCTGTGCCAGGGCCTGCCCACCCTCCCAGCCAGCAATTCCTTCCCAATATCCCACCTAAATCTACCATTTTCCAGCTTAAAGCCATTCCCTGTGTCCTGTCCCTCCATGCCTTGTCCCCAGTCCCTCTCCAGCTCTCCTGGAGCCCCTTTAGGCCCTGCCAGGGGCTCTCAGGTCTCCCTGGATCCTTCTCTTCTGCAGGGGAACCCCCCAGCTCTCCCAGCCTGGCTCCAGAGCAGAGGGATCCAGCCCTGGCAGCATCTCCATGATTTCCTCTGGACTCTCTCCAGCAGCTCCACGTCCTTCTGATGTTGCTCCCCAGAGCTGGAGTTGCTCTGCAGGTGGGATCTCCCGGGTTTTCCAGGAGAGCAGCCTTTCCCTGCCTCCACAGCGATGGGAATCATTCCTTACGGTCCTTCTAAGTGTTTCCTTCTTTCCCATCCCCATCCACCAGCACATTCTCCTTCAGCCTTGGCAGATCTGCAGAAGCTTCTGGTTACCCAGGTTACCAAAGCATCCCTTCACTCATCAAACACATCCTTTTTTCAGCAAACCCTCCCACCTCCCTGTGCTTGGGAGACCAGAGTGTTCAGAGGGCTCAGCACTCGTGGATAAAAACTGCTGCTCCTGCATCATCCCAGAGCTGCTGCTCCAGCCCCTGAGCCAGCCTTGCCAGGGCCACCAGGAAAAGGGATATAAAAGGTGACAGGAGAAAGAGAGAAAAGCCAAAGAGTGCCCAGGCTGGTTTGGGAGGGAAGGGGAACAAAGAGCTGCTCAACATTCACAGGACGAGGGCCAGATTTCAGTCCCACCTGACTCTGTTCCTGTTCTTCCCATGCCAGGACAGTCCTGCTCTGTGGCCACTGGAAAGTCCCTGGGGGGGATTCCTGGCAGCTTTTCAGCTCCCCCAGGGGGCAGGAGGAAAGTGTTCTGGTGCAGGTGCCTACGCTGGGTGTGATTTGCAGCTCCCCAGGACTCTCCCTGCTCTCCTCGGGGGGATTGGTGAGGCTTTGGCAAGTCTGGGCTCGACCTTCCCAACCCCAGAGTGGGACTCAAACACCCCCTGGGCTTGGCCTGGTGCTGCATTCCCAGCTTGACTGGAGGTGACCTCCTTCCCCCAGCACCTCCAAACCCTTCCCAGAAAGCTGCCAAGCCCTTCCTGGTGGAGAGACAGCGGCCACCTGGAACAGGAGCCCTGGGGAGGGGGGACTGGGCCCATCATTCCCAATAAAACAAGGGAGGAGCTGAATTTCTTGGTCAGCTTGAAATGATGGAATCCCAGAATGGGCTGGGTTGGAAGGAAGTTTAAACGTCATCTCGTTGCAGTTCTTTTCCAAGGGCAGGGACACCTTCCACCAGTCCAGGGTGCTCCATCCTGGCCTTGGACACTTCCAGGGATCCAGGGGCAGCCACAGCTTCTCTGCCCAACCTGTGCCAGGGCCTGCCCACCCTCCCAGCCAGCAATTCCTTCCTAATATCCAACCTAAACTTATTCCCTGTCCATTCTAAGCCATTCCCCCTTGTCTTGACACTCTTGACAAACGATGAGGCACCTCCACCAACAAACACAGGTAAATGTTTCCCATGGTACACAAACACCTGCACTGTTTTAAATGCATCCACCCTAATTGCTCCCTCTGATTAATTGGAGCCTCCCCTAACGCCGCAGATCTTCCCCTCATTAGTGCGAGCAAAGAAAAAAATTAACATTTCCCGGCACTCCCTCCATTGAAAACCTAAAAAGCAAACCCACAACACCAACAACAACCACAGCCCCTCCTGGGCTGCTCACTTTGATCCGCCACGAGCGGGGATGGGAGAGGCTCCTCCGAGGCAAAAGTGGAAGCCACACTCTCTGTTTTAATTGATAAGAATTCTCATTAATCGCCGGTGCAGCCGAGGCACAGCAGCAGCAGCTGCTTCCCTGCCACGTCCTCGGTGCCCTAATTGTGGCCCCGTTAGGAAAATTGACGATGATTCCATCTGACACCCCTCAGTTCAGGGGAACACTTTGCAAATGCTCGCTGAACACCTGACAAAATCCAGCCTGACTCATGACTAAATTAGCCTGTATTTTATGCTGAAAAAAAAAAAAAAAAAAAAAAAACACAACTCTTCCTAAGTGTTTGACTCAATAAAGCTCCCATTTAGCTCGGGAGGGTGTTCCCATCCTTCTGCAGCGCTAAAAGGAAGCTGTGATTAAGCTTTCCATGCTGGTTTTGCTGCTCTGAGCAGCTTTTAGTTGATGTTTCCCTCCCCCAAGAGCACCTGAATTCACACCTCAGCCGGCTCTGCGGGGCTCCCAACCCTCCCCTGCTCCTCTGACAGGAGAAATGAGTGTTAAAATGTGACCCCAAAAAATCCGGGGCAGGAATCACAGACAATGGAGGAGGAGACTCCCGGAGTTTGCAGCAGGATCTTTGGGAAGGAGACACGGGTGGCTCTGAGCACAGGGGGCCAGCACTGCTTGGTGTGAAGAAGTGAATTTAAACCCTCAAAGCCCCAATTCCAGAAGTTTTCTCCATTCCTTCCACCCTTTTCAAAGGGGGGGGGGGTGTAAAAAAAGAAAATCTAATAACAATTGAATGGTCTCATTAGAAAATCAGAGAAAGGTTTGGGTTGGAAGGGACCTTAAGGATTATCTTGTTCCACCTCCTTGTCAAGGACAGGGACACCTTCCATAGACCAGGTTGTCCAACCTTGCTCTTTCCCAGCCTTTCTTATTCCCTTCCCTACTGTTGTTTCCAATGGAAAAACTTGGAAATCCAAGGAAAAGCTGCTGCTGATTTGGGCTGGGCTGGGCTGGACTCTCAAGTCTCTCTCACTCACTGGCTTTGCCCTGACCAGGACAGATGTTCTTGCCCCAGATGTGCTTGTTCTTTCCCAACCTTTGAATCCTCCCCAAATCCTCTTGGCTTTGAGAACTTTGCTCCTTTGTGCTTCCCTGAGAGGCTCTGCCTCGGTTTGGGGGATGGAGCCATCAGACATCCCACCACACAGGATGAAAAATACCTCATCAGGGGCCTCTCCTCCATCCCACCCTGCTCTTCCCATCAGAACCACGGAATCCTCGAGGCTGGAAAAGACCTGTGAGCTGATCCAGCCCAACCATCAACCCAGCTCAGGGCTCACCACTGGGCACGTCCTCAGGTGCCACATCCACGTGGCTTTTTGGACACATCCAGGAATGGGGAAGCCAGTGGTGTTCCAAAGGTTCAGGAGAGGAAAAAAAAACAAACAAACAACCAAAAAACTAACCAAACCCAGCAGATGAAATGTAAGGCCAGGACAACACCTGATTCCTGGGATAAAGCCTGGGAGAAATGGATCAAACTGCCCCAACCAGAAAAAGAGATTTTCAGAATTTTAGTCAAAAACTCAAACCAACCTCTGGGTGAAATCCTGACAGGAATAATTTAGGGGAAAAAAAAAAAAAAAAAAAAAAAAGGGCTGCATGTCCCCACCCACCACAGCCTGAGGGAGGCTTTTTGCAAACTTCATCCAGGCAAATTATTTCTATGGCAACTAATGGTGCTTTTAAAAGCTGAAGCAACAAGTGTTTTGGCAGCAGAACGGTGGGAACCAGGGATAAAAGTGATGTTTTAATACTTATCTATCAAAATCACTCCCTGGATAATAAGAGAGACGTGCAATGATGTGCTTGGGGGGCTCAGAGCTTTTAATACAATCAGGACTGAGGTGAGTTTTGGGGATCAAAAAGGTCCCTTCCATCCCAAACCATTCCAGGATTCTGGGATTCTATAAATTCCCAGGGCTGCTTCTTGACTTCTTCCAGTCTTTTAAAACAAAAAGTTTTAAACAGTGTTTGGGATTCTCCTCCCTTGCAATAATCCCTGCAGCTTTATATTAATTCTCCCCCACATTCTCATGGATGTTGATTGGACTTCAATAAAACTCAAAGCAATTTGCAATTCTGAAGTGCAACCAGCACTGAACACGCAAATTTCCCTCTTTCCCACCTGCCTGGAAATAACCCCAGGGACCATTTTGGGGTGGGAAGGCAGCAAAGGGAAAATCTGGAGACAAAGGTCAGAGTGAGGGAGTGACTGCAAGAGGAGCTAGAGCAGATCAGTCATCCCTCCCTTCCAGGACTCCATCCACTGACCCCAAAGTTAAAAGCAATGTCTGGAAAGACAAAAAAAATTTGGGTCTTGGGAAGACTGACATGAGAGGGGAGGGGAAAAAAAAACCAAATGCAAAAAAGCTCCTGGTCAAAAACGAGGGGAAAACTGAAATACTGGAAATACTGGCAATCAGCACAAAGTGGGGATGGAAGGGTGGTGGAGGGAAAAGAAAATAAAACCACATTTTCAGCACTTCAAGGAGAAGAATCGGAGAAGGGGCTGGGCTGGAAGGGACCTGGCCCTGCCCAGGACATCCCAAAATCCCACCACGGCCCTGAGAGCGTTGTCCAAACGTTCCTTGAGCTCTGGAAAGTTGGGGGTTTGTCACCAAACCCTGGGGAGCTGTTCCAGAGGCCAACCAGCCTCTGGAGAGGACAACCAGCAGTGGGAGAGGACACAACAGCAGGGCAGGAACTGCTGCTCATTCCTTGCAGGACACCAAATACTAAACATCCTCCTCACACCAAATACTAAATATCCTCATCACCCAAATATTAAACATCATCACATCAGAGCTGATTTAAACCATCCCCCTTCTTATTTTGGCTGTTTTAGAAGCCAAACACTTGTCCCAGTCTTTGTTTCCCCAGGGTTTTGTTTGTTTTGTTTTCCTCCCCTTTCAGCTGGTAAAGCCAGACAGAAATCACTTAATTTATAAGAGGGAAGGTTTGGTTTATAACATGATTTCAGTGTGTGATTTCAGCTCAGAGGGCAAATGTGTGGAGTTAAAGTAGAGTTTCCTAAACCAGCCTGACTTTCACCTCCCCTGGAACCAGCACGACAAAAAACTTCAACTTTTTTAGCTTTAAATCTTCTCAGTGAATTGGAAACAATCACAGAATGAAGGGCAGAGAATCAGCACATCTGTCCTTCCTGGGGGAACATCACCTGGACACAGACTGGAGCTCTCTCAGCGAATTCCCTTCTCCCAACTCCCACACACTTGGGAGGGAGAGGTCTTTAATTCACCCCTTTACGAAGAAAATGCCTCCTGATTGATCCTGATCAAAACTAACTGATTAATGAGTGCTCACAGAGAGGGGAGGGATGGGGACACAGCAGGGCAGCTGCAGCACAAGCTCTCCAGACCCTCTGCCTTCGAATGTGATCCTATAAAACAGGGTTAGACCTGGGAAAAAAGCTCATTTATTCCTGCTGGATTTGGTTTTCTCCAGCTGCAGTGCTGGGGCTTCGCAGGGGAGCACCCGAATTACCAGGACAGCTGTTCTTTGCTAAACAATCTTTCACTAAAAAAAAAAATTTCTTTACCAAACAATTGTTTTTTACTGAACAACTGCTGTCCTGATGTTTGGTTTTTCCTCCTCCCAATCTCTGGATCTCAAACACTTGCACCAAAGACACTGAAATGCAAATATTGCTGCTCTTTAACACCAAAAAAAGCCACCAAACAGCAAACCAGCCACCAAAAAAAAAAAAAAAAAAACCAAAAAAACCCAACCAACCAACCAACCAACCAAACAAAAAAAAACCAACAACCATCAACTTTTCAGCTGTTGCTGTTTCTTCTTCAACATTCCCGATATCCAACCAAATCCTGGCAAAATCCACCACTCCCCCATGGATCCTTTTCCATGGATCTCAACCACTTGACAGAAGATGGGAGCAGATGGTAGAGATCCAGAGCACAGGGGAGGGATGGGGGGCACAGGGAAGGGATGGGGGGCACAGGGAAGGGATGGGGGGCACAGGGAAGGGATGGTGGGCACAGGGAAGGGATGGGGGCACAGAGAAGGGATGGGGGGCACAGAGAAGGGATGGGGGGCACAGGGAAGGGATGGGGGCACAGGGAAGGGATGTGGGCACAGGGAAGGGATGTGGGCACAGGGAAAGGATGGGGGGCACAGGGAAGGGATGGGGGGCACAGGGAAAGGATGGGGGGCACAGGGAAAGGATGGGGGCACAGGGAAAGGATGGGGGCACAGGGAAAGGATGGGGGCACAGGGAAGGGATGGGGGGCACAGGGAAGGGATGGGGGGCACAGGGAAGGGATGGGGGGCACAGGGAAGGGATGGGGGCACAGGGAAAGGATGGGGGCACAGGGAAGGGATGGGGGGCACAGGGAAGGGATGGGGGGCACAGGGAAGGGATGGGGGGCACAGGGAAGGGATGGGGGCACAGGGAAAGGATGGGGGCACAGGGAAGGGATGGGGGGCACAGGGAAGGGATGGGGGGCACAGGGAAGGGATGGGGGGCACAGGGAAGGGATGGGGGGCACAGGGAAGGGATGGGGGGCACAGGGAAGGGATGGGGGGCACAGGGAAGGGATGGGGGCACAGGGAAAGGATGGGGGCACAGGGAAGGGATGGGGGGCACAGGGAAGGGATGGGGGGCACAGGGAAGGGATGGGGGGCACAGGGAAGGGATGGGGGCACAGGGAAAGGATGGGGGCACAGGGAAGGGATGGGGGGCACAGGGAAGGGATGGGGGGCACAGGGAAGGGATGGGGGGCACAGGGAAGGGATGTGGGCACAGGGAAGGGGTGGGGGGCACGGGGGGGGCTCACCTGTGGGCGGGGGTGGCCGGTGACCAGGCAGGTGAGCTCCAGGGTCTCTCCCTCGCGGATGGTGTAGACCCTCTCCGAGTATCGCTCCTCCTCGATGTTACAGGCCAGGCCTGAGTGCACGATCCTCACTGTGGGGGGCGCTGGGGGCACACAGAGAGGGGGAGAGGGCAGGTCAGCAACGCTCCTGAAACCCAGGGACCACCCCTCAGACCAGCCCAGAACCCCAGGATCCCACCAGGCTGGAAAAGCCCCCTGAGATCATCCAGTCCAAGCCAGGACCCAACCCCACCCTGTCACCCAGCCCATGGCACTGGTGACACATCCAGCCTGTCCTTGGACACCTCCAGGGACGGGGAATCCACCCCCTCCAAGGGCAGCCCATTCCAGGGGCTGGAAAGAACTTCTTCCCAGTGTCCAAGCTGATGCTCTCCTGGTGCAGCTCGAGACCGAGCACCCTTGTCCTACAGCTGGTTCCTGGGAGAAGAGAATGACACCCCTCTCACCACAACTTCCTTTCCTCACAGATACCCCTTTGCTCCTCAGCACGTACACAGAATCACAGGACATGTCAAGTTGGAAGGGACCCCCAAGGACCATCCAGTCCGACCCCAGACCCTGCCCAGGACACCCCAACAATCCCACCCTGTGTCCCAGAGGATCATCCCAACCCTCCTGGAGCTCTGGCAGCCTTGGGGCCGTGCCCACTGCCCTGGGGAGCCTGTTCAGTGCCAACCACCCTCTGGGGGAAGAACCTTGTCCTGAGATCCACCCTGAGCCTGCCCTGGCACAGCTCCAGGTCCTGTCCCTGTTTCCCCCAGAGCAGAGCTCAGTCCTGCCCCTGCCCAGGAAGCTGGAACTGCAGTGAGGTCTCCTCTCACTCTCTGAGCCCTCAGCTGCTCTTTACCCCTCCATGACCTCAGCCCAAATTCCTGTCTGAGGGGTTCTCATGGCCTTCCCCTCAAGGCCCTTCACCACCATCTTCACTGCCCTCCTTTGGATGCTCTTTAATGACTTCAATCTTTCTTGGACCCCCACGCTGGGGCTGCTCAGACCCCCCAGCACTGAGGATCCTCCCCACACAGCTCCTCCTTTGCTTGCTCAGCACTTACACCCTCCTTACTCAGAGGCATTTCCATGGTCCTCAATAATCCCTCACAATCCCCTCAACCAACCCCTTTCTCTTTTTGTTTCCATTTCCAACATGAACTCGGCATTGTTGTCCTTTTTTTTTTTTCCTAATTATATATATTCCTAAATGTGTTATCACACTCTTTATGCAAATGAAAAGACTTAATGAAAGCAGGAAAACGAAGCAGGAAAAACAGTGGCCCTGATGCTGCTTCCTTTCCAAGCTGAGCCCAAACTCCTGTCCGGTCAGTGGGATCAGGACTTGGCCCAGAGGTTAAATCCAGGCACAACTTTAATTTTCTTGCATGTACAACCTGTAGTACAGGAATTCACATTAAAAAAATAAACCCACAATGTTGCTGTTCAAACCACCTGTATAAATTACAGCTCCACTTCCACCGAATCCAAAGCACGCTCCCGGCACTACAATTTTATTTCTGAAGCGTGAAATCCGCAAGCATTAAAATTTTCAGGGAGCCGATCGATAGGGGAAGGAAGATGATTTACAGTCCTGCTGCCAAATAAAATCACAGAAAACTAAACAGGAGATAAAATGCCATTCTGGGGGACGTTAAAGACCCGGAATTTCACCCTCTCTGCTCATGGGCTGATGCTCCTGTCCAGTGCAAGTGCAGATGCCTTAAAATCCTGATTGAACCCTTGAATCCCAGCCAGGGAGCAGAACTAGAGCTGATTCCAGCAGAACTTGAGGCCACCAAACTCCCTGTTCTATTCCCTGGGATGCTGGACCAACATCCAGGAGTTTTCCTGAGCCCCTTCACCACCTGGATCTCCCCTTCCCAAGGCTCCAGCTGCATTTCCAGGTCTGTGTGCTGGGCATCACCCCCTCTCACACCAATGATTCTCTCACCTTCCAGCTGCTCTGCCAACACCCACACGGAATTCCCGGGCTCTGGCACCCCTGGAGATGCCCCCAGCACCATTCCATTACTGGTCCAACCCACAAACAGCTCCCAGTTGACACAATCAATGATTCCCAATGCCTGGGATTAATAAGGACTTGCCAAGAATTCCAATTTCTGCCCCTGACCCTCCAGAACCTGGAGAAAATGAGACCTGAGCAAAGGACAGTGCCAGGTCGAGGGAAGCAGCAGGAAAAGAGGAATTCTTTCAGGCTGGAATGACCAAGCCTGACATCCCCAGTACCTTGCACTGCCCTGCCTGTCTCAGATTTCCATATTTAGCTCATTTTTCCATGTGCTTGGCTTGGCTTAATCCCTTCTGAGGGAAATCTGCCCTGGGTGCAGCCTTTCCCGAGGCCCAGGAGGAGCAGACAGAGAAGCCCCTGCAGGGAATGGAGGTTTCCTGCTCAGAAACATGGAATGGTTGGGCCTGGAAGGGACCTTGAAGATCATCTCATTACAAGCCAACACCTCCCAGGTCGCTCCAAGCCCCGTCCAGCCTGGCCTTGGACACTCCCAGGGATCCAGGGGCAGCCACAGCTTCTCTGGGAAATCCATTCCAGTCCCTCCCCACCCTCCCAGTCAGGAATTCCTTCCCAATTATCCCATCTAACCCCACTGTCAGTTTGAAGCCATCACTCCAGCAAAGCTTCCAGCGAGCTCTGCCCTTCCAGCCACCACCTCCTGAGTTTCAAAGCTCCAAAAGCTTTCCCTCTCCAATCTTTTTTGGGGGATTCAATCCCAGATCATCCCAGTGTAAGGACCAACACATTCCTTCTCCCAGAAGTTCTGCAAGGCCAAAAATAAAAATAAAATAAAAATTGCTCCCAGGCATCAGTTATTCCAAATACAACCCAATGCTCAGGTCTTGGAGCAACCTGGGATGGTGGAAGGTGTCCCTGCCCGTGGCAGGGGGTGGGGCTGGATAGGATTTAAGGTCTCTTCCAACCCAAACCATTCTGGGATTTTAGGATTGCCTTGAACCACAGATCCAAGCTGCTCCTCCCCTGGAGCTCCTGCAGGGACAGGGCTAAGTGTCCACATCATGTATCACACTCTGACCTTCAAAGACTCTGTTAATCCTTAATAATTATTATTATTATTTTCTAAGTAGAACAGCAGCTCTAACTCCTGACATGCTGACATTCCCTGTGCTGGGAATGCTGCTCCCTCTCCACACCCCTCAGGAGTTCAACATCACAAATCCCCAAATCCCGAAATGCTGGAGCAGAGGCACGGAGCAGAAAGGTAAGAGAGGGTTCAGCACAGCTCATCGGCCTTCAGACAAAATTAGAAGAGTCAGCAACATTATTCCAACATCCTTTAAATCCATATTTCATTAATATTACATTTGCCTTCATATTATATTCATCTAACTCCAAATTACATCTGAAATGTCCTTCATTTTCAGTGTCTGGGCCACTGTTCCAGATCCATTAGGTTTGGGAAGGCAACACAGAATGGGAAAAACAGCTCCCCAGGGGAATTATTAAGGCCAAAGAAAACTCTTTAAAGAGGAGATTAAACCACCAAAAGCAAATATAAAAAATATCCTTATTTTCTTCAAGTTTTAAACTCTTATGGTTCAGAAGGCACCATGTTATTGGGAAATGTCACCTCTCTCCCTCCCTCAGGAATATTCATTACAGCTCCTCCTGCCTCCAGGGATTTCATCCCAGGCAAGGCATTCCAATAAAACACACAGAGCACTGATTTTGTTTGTGACATTGGAGAGGGATTTGGCCGGTGCTGACACCCAGCAAACGTTCCAGGAAGGAATCCAGCCTGGCAAGGAATCCAATCCTGGGAGCAGGGAAAGCTTGGCAGGAGGAAAAGACTCAACAACAACCCCCCCTCCTTCTGCTGTGTGGCACCATCTCCTTCATCATCCTCATGGGACAAATATTCTCCTTGTTGGCTGCTTCTATCCAACAATTTTGAGGTTTAGATGGGATATTGGGAAGGAATTGCTGGCTGGGAGGGTGGGCAGGCCCTGGAATAGAATTCCCAGAGAAGCTGTGGCTGCCCCTGGATCCCTGGAAGTGCCCAAGGCTGGGTTGGGCAGGGTTTGGAATAACCTGGGACAGCAGAAAGTGTCCCTGCCCATGGCAGGGGGTGGAACTAAAGGGTCTTTAATATCCCTTCCAACCCAAAACAGCCGGGAATTCCATGATCTGAGCCCAAATTCACACCTCAAGAACTCCCCTGGCATTTTCTCTGAACTGGAACAAACTTCCCACTCCACAGAGATCCCAAGTTTTCCACCCTTGCCCAGCAGCAGGAACAATGAGCAGCAGAGTAATGAGCTGTTAGAGTGGAGAGGGGGGGAGGAAAAAAAGCCCCAGTAAATCCATCTGTTCCCAGAAACAGCATTAGGGCTCCCCTAACTCAATAGATACTCCTCTGATAAGCTTTGCAGTGTCAAAATTAGGTCAGCCCCTGCCAGCAGGGCTGGGAAGCAGCCGTGGGATTTAATCAGCTCCCAGCCTGGTGGTGTTGGGGTTATCAATCATTGCAGCTCCACAAACACACCTGAAACCACGGAGACACCACTAAATACAGAGCAAAGGGGCAAAAACCCACCCAAATTCGGATAAAAGGTGACTTTGTCCTTCTAGGGGGGGAAAGGTCAGCTCAGGAGGGGCCAAAATAATGTCCCTGTGTGTCCAAAGTGAGAGCAGGTAGGAAATATCTCAGTATGGATTGCAGCAGGAACGTCACATCTGATTTAAATCAAACTCCCTCACTCAGGTCAGCCTGACAGTCTGTGCCTAAAAGCTTCCTCTCTTCCCTGGAATTCAGCTCAGCTCAGCCCCAAAGTGAAGGATGTAGCAATAAACCGAATATTTATATATATATTTATATATATATATATTTTTATATATATATATTTTATATATTTATATTTATATATTTATATATTATAAATTATAAAATATATATTATATATTATAAATGTCTTTATGTAACAAAAAAAAATACTTGTACCATATTTTGCATCTTCCCCCAAAGGATACCGAACTGGAAGGAAAAAACAAGCTGTTTCAATAATCAATTTGTTAGTGGATTGAGCCTCACCTCCAGCTGGAAAACCAGCCACAGTACCTGCAGAAAAATACCCCAAATTCTTCACTGAGAAGCATTATTACCACAGGGAACTGCATTTCTGCAGCAATAGCTCGGAGATTCCTGGTCACTCCAGGAATTAGGAGAATTAAGAGATGATCTGAGTATGGGAAAACTTAATTCTGAGAGCAGCAAACATCTACAATCACTTTAAATCTGCTCTTTCTTAAAGAAAAAAAATGGATTATTTCCTCCTTATTATGCTGCAGAACTGCTGAAATTCACTGGGGGCTGTGCTCTTGCTAATCAGTTTTCCAAGGAAAAGCTCCTGCTTCAGAGGATGGATCGGGAGGGAGAGCCCATGGCTGCAGCCAGGGGAGGAACCAGAGGAAGAGCAGCATTTTATTTATGGCAAATCCATCCTATATTTTCCTCCAGGATCATTAGGGGCCTCCCATTTCCCATATATATATCTCATCTTTAATTAGGTTTTAAGTAATCCTAGACATTCCATAAATCACAAAGATCACTGCTCAGATTAAAGGGAATCATTGCAGGATCCCCAGTTCTGGAGTTGTTCAGAGTTTAATTCTCCCATCCCTGTTTTCCAGCAGGGACTCAACCAAATCTCTGTGTGTGAGAGGAACTTTCAGCCAGGAAAAAACTGTGGCCAGGAATCACAGACTTGAATCCCTAAATAATTTGGGGTTGGAAGGGACCTCCAAGCTCATCTCCACCCCCTGCCATGGGCAGAGACACCTTCCATCAGCCCAGGGTGCTCCAGCCTGGCCTTGGACACTTCCAGGGATCCAGGGGCAGCCACAGCTTCTCTGGGAATTCCATCCCAGCCCCTCCTCACCCTCCCAGCCAGCAATTCCTTCCCAATATCCCACCCAAATCTCCCCTTTTCCAGCTCAAAGCCATTCCCTGTGTCCTGTCCCTCCATCCCTTGTCCCCAGAGCCCCTCTCCAGGTGATTCCACCAAGGCTCTCAAGGTCAAGGCTTCCCCAGCTGGGTTTGTCTCACCTACAGGAGCACAAATCTAAAATACCCTTTGCAAAGGAACTCATTTAAAGTGAGTTTCCCCCGAAACTGGGAGAAGGAAATATTCCTGAAAACACTGGAACTCGGTTTCTACTTCTGTCTGACAATCCAACATTTCCCAGCTTCCTTTCCATCAGCTGGAATTTGTCCTCAGACATTTCTCCTGTCTTTGGCAGCACATGGAAATGAGGGAAGCAAAGCTGAGCTCCTCAGAGATGGACTGAAAAGACCCAAATGAGGCATTAAAAGACTCAAATCCACCCTGCTGAAATTCCAGTCTCTTCTAATCATGGAATTGTTGAGGCTGGAAAAGCCCTCTGAGATCACAGAGTCCAAACATCCCCTAGCAGTGCCAAGGCCACCACTGGCACATGTCCCCAAGTGCCACATCCACAGGGCTTTGAAATCCCTCCAGGGATAGGGACTCCACCATTCCATGAGGAAATCTTCCCTCATATCCAACCTGACCCTCCCCTGGCACAACCTGAGGCCGTTTCCTTGTCCTGTCCCTTGTTCCTTGTCCGTAAAACCCAATCCCACCTGGCTCCCCCTCCCTGTCAGGGACTTGCAGAGAGCAAATCGACCCCTTTTGCAGCTGCACAAACATTCCCTGGGCTGCCTCTGCCTCGTTCTCCCTCAGCTGAGCCCGAGATGTCTCTGCAGGAGCATCTCCTCAGGATAAAAGGGCTCCCAGCACAGCCACCACCCTGGGGCGTGATCGTGTGTCCCCACCGAGGCACACAATTAGGAATCGTTTCCTCTCTTCCCTTGCAGGAATTCACTTCCTGACTTCACCCTCTTGCTCTTTCTTTAACCCATCAAGAAATCCCTTAATTCAATTGGAGGGGACGAGCTGCTCTTTTTCCAGTTCTGAGGACTCCTCTGATAACGAGATTTACGGATTTCGGCTGCGTTGATGGATTTTTGCTCTCCCAAATGAAATCTGAGGCCATCATGGGCGCCCTCACTTCAATCAGCGGCACACATGGGACATACTCATGGCAAAAGACTCTCTCCTGACCTTGGAAATACAAATTGAATCGCCTGGGATATCAGCACTGAGAAAACTTCCCTCTGGGATGGCACTTCCAGGTGGGATTTCTGAGGAGGAGCAAGGGGTTTTTTTGGGGGGAGGGGGTTCTGTCTGTTTTTAAAGTGGGTCTTGGTTAGAAGTTAAAAAAAAAAAAGTCAGTGAGAGGCACTGCCTTGAAATTCCTGACACCCTTAAACTGGGAATTCTCTGCCTTTTGGTGCTGAAATAGTGGCCTTTGCGACTGGTGCTTCCAAATTTCCCAGCCCTTTCCTCCAGCCCAACTTGGAATGGCACTGTCCCAACTCCCTGGCTGATTCACAGCCCCCCTGGGTGATGATAAATCCCTCACAAACCACAAATAGGGCATTTGCCATCGCTTTCCCACTGATCCGGGGGGAATTTTGGGGACAGGCGGAGAGGGAAACCCTTCCCACACAACACCTCCCTCCCTGAAGAGCTCTTGGAGCAGCTTTGCATCCCCCAGATTGCAGGCAGTGGGTTCAAGGAACCTTCTAAAATAAGGAAAGGACCGATCTGCAAGGGAGGGTTTAATTGAAGTGATATTTGGTGGTTGTTCCTGGCACCACGAACCAGCTGCTGGTGCCAGACCCGTTTCAACACCATCCCAGGCTGGCAGTAAAAGTGTCTCACTTGTTTGGCTGCTCAGAGCAATAAATGATTGGAATTTTCCCCCCCACCTAATAAAGCAGAGGTGTATGAAAATCAAACAGGCTCAAAAAAATCACCTATTCCAAGTGAATCCTGAATTCTGAATCACCTGGGGACAATGTCTTCCAGAAGTGGCTTTTTAACCCAGGAAATGCTGGGCACAAAGTTCACAGCAAGGGGCACTGAGGGGATGGATTCATCCCTAAGGAAAGGGGACACGGATAGAGAGAGAGAGAGGATGAGAGGAAACAGCCTCAGGTTGTGCCAGAGGAGGTTTAGGTGGGATATTGGGAAGGAATTGCTGGCTGGGAGGGTGGGCAGGCCCTGGCACAGGTTGGGCAGAGAAGCTGTGGCTGCCCCTGGATCCCTGGAAGTGTCCAAGGCCAGGTTGGAGCACCCTGGGCTGGTGGAAGGTGTCCCTGCCCATGGTTTGAAAAGTCCTCTAAAATCGTCCTCTATGTCCAACTAAGCCATCTTCTAAAGTCCCCAGCACTGCCAAGGCCACCACTACCCAAGTCCCCAAGTGCCACATCCACAGGGCTCTGAAATCCCTCCAGGGCTGGGCACTCCAAACCTCCCTGGGCAGCCCCTGCCAGGGCCTGACCACCCTTTCCAGGCAGAAATTCCTGCTGCTGTCCCACCTGAGCCTGCCCTGGCACAGCTGGAGGCCGTTCCCTCTCCTCCTGTCCCTGTTCCCTGGGAGCAGAGCCCGACCCCCCCCAGCTCCCCCCTCCTGTCAGGGATTGCAGAGCCAGAAGGTCCCCCCTGAGCCTCCTTTTCTGCAGGCTGAGCCCCCCCAGCTCCCTCAGCTGCTCCTCATATGTTTCCCTTCTCCTCAGCCCAGGCAAGAGCACTAAAAATACACTTTTTGACAGTGTCCCAAAGCAGGAGGAAGCGCTGCAGGTGCTACAAAACCCACACGGCTGCCAACAACAAGGATCACATCACCCTCAAAAAAACCTTCTTCTTGTTTGGCTCAGCAACAAAAAATTCCACTTAGTGCTGAATGTATTTCAGTTTAGTTTGCTGACTGAAAAAAGCACAGTTTAATATTAAAGAGGAAATTTAAAATACAGAACCTTTACACGAATGCAAATGAATGGCAAAAAAAAAAAAAAAAAAAAAAAAAGACGCCTCTTTATAGTGTTGAGCAAGAATAAACAGCTTTTTAAACAACAATTTGCAGCCCTTGTGAGATAGCACAAATCTGGGACTATCAAGAAAACAAACCTCCTTTCAGGGAGTGAAATGATTTCTTGAATTAAACCCGTGTTTCCTGTACTTCAGTGTCTCACACCTTGTTCTCACGTCTTTGTTGGAAAACACTGGGTGTAAAAGGAACAGCTGAACGGCTGGGATGTGTTCCATTTTTAAAGCTGGAAAGCCATTACACCTGATTTTATGGATTCCAGGCTCTGTCACAGCTTATTTATGGGAATGGACTTGTTTGGGTTGTACAATCCCAGACTGGTTTGGGTGGGAAGGGACCTCAAAGCCCATCCAGTGCCACCCCTGCCATGGGCAGGGACACCTTCCACCAGCCCAGGGTGCTCCAACCTGGCCTTGGACACTCCCAGGGATCCAGGGGCAGCCACAGCTTCTCTGGGCAACCTGTGACAGGGCCTGCCCACCCTCCCAGCAGCAATTCCTTCCCAATATCCCACCTAACCCTGCCCTCCATCCCCCAACTGCTTCAGCTCCAAATCTGCTCCATCAGTTCGACCACAAAGTGCTTCAGGTGCCACGTTTGGCCCTTAAAAAGCCAACCCTCCATTCTGAGCACTTTGCAAGGGTCACAATCTGCTTTTCCCCACACACATCCATCTCCTTCAGGCACTGGGATGGGGGAAGAGAAGTGGGGGCTCTGCCAGCCCTAAACCTCTTCCTGCTGGGGAGGAATTCTGGAATACTGAGCTCTGAGTGCTTGGGAGCCTTTCCAGGGATAATCCTGCCTGCTCACAGGGTTGCTCTGAGCAACCTGGTCTAGTGGGAGGGGGTTGGAACTGCTTCATCTTTAAGGTCCCTTCCAACCCAAATCAACCCATTTCCGAATTTTGGGCAACTCCTGCCATGAGGGTTCACCAGAATCATGGGAGTGTCTGTTTTCCTTCCCTCCAGTAAATGCCAGGAAAGAGCTGCAGGGGGCACTTCCCATGGAGAGGACTGAGGGCCCCAATGCCCTTTGATGCTTCTGTTCCAGCTGCCCACACACAACTGACAGTGGATTTGCCACACCCACCACCCAACCTGCTTGGAAAAGCCACCAGGAATTGTCATCAGACCCACCACCCAACCCTGCTTGGAAGAGACACCAGGAACTGTCATCAGACCCACCACACAGCCTGCTTGGAAAAGCCACCAGGAACTGTCATCAGACCCATCACCCAACCTGCTTGAAGGAGCCAGCAGGAATTAAGGAGATGTTCAGAACGACCCAATTTCCAGCGGCTCATCCTGCAGGGAGACGCTCCCAGCTCTTCCCAAAGGATTTTTAACATCCACCAGTCAATCCCTGCCCTCTTTCCTCTGGATTCACTGATGTCTCCTGGGAGAGGAGCTCACATGGCAGTATTTCTCCTGGAAGCCCTGTTAGGACACTCCTTTTTTGTCCCCCCACCACGACTGGAAAGAATTCCGTGAGAGCCGAGCTGAGCAATCCTCGAGGCTGCTCCGTCACCGACAGCCTGTCGATATTAATTGAGATTTGGATTGACACAGAGCCCGGCAGAAAGAGGAATCACCTCCCCACGGATCTCATTTCTTGGGCAGCCAAACTGCTGTCTGGGTATTGATGTGCTGCTGAGCACACAGCTCACCCCGGGAGCCCCGGCCCCCATCAGCACTGCCCGGATTTATTTGGAGAGGCATCAATGAGTGATCAACAAATCAATAAAAATTAATGACCAAAAATTATTCAACTCCCACCTGGCTCCTCGGACAGCGCTAGGCTGTGTATTGTTGTTCAGATGATTTACCAGTCCCCTTTGCAGGGGCTGATGACATCTCCAATCCAATTAACAGGGGGCAATTAGCCATTAACTTTCATTACGGTTCCTCTTTTTGCCTGAGCCTGTTCCCAGCGCTGAGGGGGGAGTGGATCTCACTTCTCCTCACCAGAATTAACCACCTGAGCCCTGCAGACACCACACAACCCCCAAGTCCAGCAGCAGTGGTGCCACATCTCACCCCTGCCCCCGTCTGTCCGAGATTTAAATGGTTACTGGCTGAAATATTGGAAGATCAGGACTCCTGACATGTCCCCTGACCCCACCCCTTGTAAAACTCCCCACCCCAGGGGAGGTACAAGGCACACACCCAAGCTGGAAATGTGTAATAGCTCAGGAAATCTGAATTTTGGGGGGTTCCCCCACCCCCAAGAGATCAAGGCCACCACTTGGACAGAACTCCCACCACTATCAAAACTGCAACAACCAAATTTCATATCTGGATCCAGCAGGTGATGACTATATTATATATATATATATTTATTTATTTCCCTCAATGTTATTTTTATGCTTGAATGTTGCTGTATTTATGTAGATGGCAACCACCAAACTGCCTGTTTTTCCTCTGAAACCAAACTGTTCCAAAACAAACCCTACATAAATACATATTTACGAACACCAATCACTCCAATCCACCCCAAGGGATTTATTAAGAGGAACTTTGGTTACCCTTCCCCTTCTGGAAGGAGCCAGTGGCTTCCTGGGGTTGGGACCAGTGGACAGGAGCCACCAGTCTGTCCATGAAAACAAGGAAAATATTCTCAAGCAGAAGCTGAGTCACCAGCAGGCTGGGTGTGATGACACAGCACAGCATCAGGGGCAAGATTTCAGAAAAAAAAGGGGGAAATAAGGGAAAAGAGGACTGTATTTCCAGTAGCACCCTCTGGCACGGTGGATCTGTGGCTCACCTGGAGAAGAGAAGGATCCAGGGAGACCTGAGAGCCCCTCCCAGGGCCTAAAGGGGCTCCAGGAGAGCTGGAGAGGGACTGGGGACAAGGGATGGAGGGACAGGACACAGGGAATGGCTTCCCACTGCCAGAGGGCAGGGACAAATGGGAGATTGGGCAGGAATTGCTGGCTGGGAGGGTGAGGAGGGACTGGGATGGAATTCCCAGAGAAGCTGTGGCTGCCCCTGGATCCCTGGAAGTGTCCAAGGCCAGGTTGGAGCACCCTGGGCTGGTGGAAGGTGTCCCTGCCCATGGCAGGGGTGGCACTGGATGGGTTTGAGGTCCCTTCCCACCCAAACCAGTGTGGGATTCTGTGGAAGTCAAACCCTTCCACCACATTATGAACTCCTGGCATTTGGCTTTGCCCAGTCCCTCACGGAAAGAACAAAGCCCCAAAAGCTTAAAAATTCCCCCTGAGCAGCACAAGGCAAACCAACATCACTTCTGAGCAGAGGGACACCAGAATTAATTCACAAATCTTGGGAGTGGTCTCCTCTTCATTAGAATTTTCTCCTGATGAGAAAACTAAGATTTATTTTGTGTTCCTCCCCCAAGGTTGTGCTGGATGTCTGATCCCTGCACCCTGAGCAGTGACAGAGCTCCAGCAGGTGAGACAGAGCAGAACATCCACACCTTCCAGGGGTGGCTTTGCTGAGGAAAAAAAAACCCAAAATATCTGCTACACACATTCAGCCTGTGCTGTTTCCTCTCTCTGCAAATATTTTTAGTTGCTCTGACAACAAGCTGGGATGCAGAACACACGGAAACAGAGACAGACACAGGACCCAGGTCACCAAAAAGGGCTTCTGAGGACGGGCTGAGGCACAGAAGGACTCACCATTCAAGAAATCAAAGCCAGGAACCACTCCAAGCCCTAAATCCCTAACAAGGAGCCAAGGAAGAGGCTGAAGCAAAGAGGGGGATCCTGCTCTCATCATGCCTGGCTGCACCTCAGCCCTTCCCCATGGACCGACCTGCCTGGTCATGGAAAACAAAAAATTCCTCTCATCCACCCCCCAAAAACAAATCCATTCAACAGCCCCAAAAATAAAGAAAAGGAATGGCACAAGGAGAACAGGAAAAACCAAAACCAGCTTGTGAACATTTTCTCTCCTCACCACAGGGTCATTAAGGCTGGAAAAGATCATCAAGTCCATCAAGCAGCACCACCAGCGTGTTCACCACTGACCCACGTCCCCAAGTGCCACAGCCACGTGGTTTTTGGACACCTCCAGGGCTGGGCACTCCAAACCTCCCTGGGCAGCCCCTGCCAGGGCCTGACCACCCTTTCCTTCTCCAGGCTGAGCCCCCCCAGCTCCCTCAGCCCCTCCTGCTGTTCCAGCCCCTTCCCAGCTCCTTCTAAAAACCAGGAGTTTAAAAACTGACTTCTAAATCCAAAACACGATTAACTGTCAGATTTGTCAGACTGCAGATTTCTTTTAATTCCCTTCAGGAATTCCATCAAAATGTTTTTGGGGTTTTTTTCCCATTTTTAATTGGAACTGAAAACATTTCCAACAGATGAGTAATGAGGAAGAAGCATCTGCCTGCCTGGATTTTTGTGTAGTCTCTGAGGCCCAGAAATGCAGTGACAAAATCCCCTCTGAGGGCACCAGAACAAAGTTTGGGACCTCTTCAGACCCCAACCTTGGTCACTGGTCTTCCCAGCTAAATACAGAAGACATCCCTTTATATTTTCATATCAACACAGAAATTATCACCATGAAATATTGGGAAAAACATCCTTCCCTGGCAGGGTGGGCAGGCCCTGGCACAGGTTGGGCAGAGAAGCTGTGGCTGTCCCTGGATCCCTGGAAGTGTCCAAGGCCAGGTTGGAGCACCCTGGGCTGGTGGAAGGTGTCCCTGCCCATGGCAGGGGTGGCACTGGGTGGGCTTTGAGGTCCCTTCCCACCCAAACCATTCCATGGCTCTATAAAATAACCTGCAGAGTCATTCTTATCTGGAACAGATTGGGGTGAAATTCACATTTCCAACCACACTTCCCTCCTCAAATCCACCCCAGGGTGTTTTCCATGTGAACAAAGCCTTGACTTGATGAGTTTAACGGGGGGGTTTTTCCATATTTCCCCAGACAAAGCAATGAACTCCTGGCTGCAGATTCAGCTTCATGGGCAGGGGAAGAACTTCACCCAAGGAACACGAAGTCACAGCAGATTAAATCTCCAAAGCTGAGCTTTGGGGACCTGATCCTGAGCTGGAGCAAATCCAGCAGCATCCAAGCAACTTCCATAGCAGTGCTTGGATTTCCAGCTGCCAATCCTGCCCTTCTACTGATCCCAGAAAACAAAATGCTTGAGAAATCCCATGAAAAAGGATGGTGAGAAGATCCTTCAAAACCATGAGATTACTGGCTTTAAACACACTCCTAATTAGAGTGTCATAAGCTGGCCTTAATACATTTCTTAGCACAGCAAACTCCTGTCAGATTATCTGGACCCTTGGGATTGGAAATGAACTGCAAGTGCTAAAGACAGCCCCCCAAAAATGAAAATATTCACATCTGCTTTCAAATGGCCCTAATCAAAATCACCATGGCAAGAAATGCTTCTTGCAACCTCAAGAAAATAATAAAATAAAATAAAATAAAATAAAATAAAATAAAATAAAATAAAATAAAATAAAATAAAAATAAAATAAAGCCACCTAATATCCTCCTTGTTATCTGGGTCCCAAAGTGTTTGATAGCTTTAAATTACAGCTGACTTCCTAAGTGGCTGTTTAATATTAAAAACAAGATTCAAAAAGGCTTAACATCTCACCAGACATCCACATGAGCAGCCCATCTAACTCAGAGGAGGAAAAAAGAAAGGTTTAAGCTCTTGCTCAAGGAACACTGAAGGCTTTGATCAAACTACATTAAAGTGCAGGGGCAAACAAGGCATCAAAGGCAGCATTAAATCCCCTCTGTGAGCTGCCAGCAATTCCCTCTGTGGTGGAACTCTGGGGGGACATCCCAGGAATGCCCTGGCTGGGCCAGAGTTGGATGTTTTAGGAGGAATTATGAGGGCAATGATAAAACACTGGCCCAGGGTGCCTGGAGTGAGCCTAAAGGGGCTCCAGGAGAGCTGGAGAGGGACTGGGGACAAGGATGGAGGGACAGGACACAGGGAATGGCTTCAAGCTGGAAAAGGGGAGATTTAGATGGGATACTGGGAAGGAATTCCTGGCTGGGAGGGTGGGCAGGCCCTGGCACAGGTTGGGCAGAGAAGCTGTGGCTGCCCCTGGATCCCTGGAAGTGTCCAAGGCCAGGTTGGAGCACCCTGGGCTGGTGGAAGGTGTCCCTGCCCATGGCAGGGGGTGGGATGAGATGGGATTTTTAACATCCTTCCCAACCCAAACCAGTCTGGATTCTCTGCCAGCTCAGGCCCCTGAGTGTTTCCACTCCCTGTTCAAATGGGCTCAACTCGACCTCCCTAAAAACAGAGCTCCAAAAACCTGAATGGCAGCAGTGGCAGCAAAGACCCATTTCATGGGATGATGCATGAGGAGATCCATCTTTATGGAGCCAGGATCAGTCTGGGGGGGTCTCTGCCCAGACACTTCGGTGTTGGCTGAAGCCAAGTGGCACAAAGTCCCTTTGAGCTGCAGAACATCAGACCATTAATGGCTCTGAGGATGAATTAAGCAAACTTCCTGCATCTGCAGGATAACTGCCATGACCATCAGTCATAGAATCCTGGAATGGTTTGGCTTGGAAGGGACTTTAAAGCTCATCCCATTCCATGGGCAGGGACACCTTCCACCAGCCCAGGCTGGCATCAGAATAACGTTAAATAACCCAGACAGGCATATCAATAAGTATTTATATTCTTCAGAAAGTTAAAAGAAAAGCCTTGAACTTGACTGCCTGCTCCCAACTCCCATTCCAAGGACTGGGAGCTTCCCTTTCCATCCTGCACTGCTCACTGAGTGCAGTTTAGAGGGAGATAATTATTAGCCAATAATAATGTCACAGTTCATTAGGAAAAATCAACCCCACACTGGCTCTG
Source organism: Pyrocephalus nanus (assembly GCA_038380795.1). Taxonomy (NCBI): domain Eukaryota; kingdom Metazoa; phylum Chordata; class Aves; order Passeriformes; family Tyrannidae; genus Pyrocephalus; species Pyrocephalus nanus. Next base: position 62,705,143 of record CM076265.1, on the reverse strand, counting down.
TGTGTTCATTACTTAAACATCCATAACACAACCATTTCCAGCACACAGGGCAGGGCTGAGCCCTGACCACACTCAAGTTCCCATGGATTTGACCATGAACACTTGGAAAAGCAAGTCTTGGCTAAGGGAATGAGCTGCTCTCAACTCCTGTTTGTCAGGACAATGGGAACGGCTGAAATCATCATCTCCCAACGCTGAACACCCTGAATGTTCAGGGAGAAATTAATTCCCACCATTAATCCGCAAATAATTCCCAACAAACAAGCTTGTGGTGACCCAGAGCTGTTGACACCCAATCAGCAATCAGGGAAAAAACAGAAGAGCGAGAGCAGCTCTAAACAACCTCAACAGGCTCTAGGACATGCCAGTTATTGATTGATGAGTTGGTTATTGCCAAGTTAATTAGCACAGAATCCCAGAATCCTGGAGGTTGGAAAAGCCCTCCAAGATCACAGAATCCCCCCTGTGCCCGATGCCCACCTTGTCCCCCAGCCCAGGGCACCGAGTGCCATGGCACAGATGGTTCCTCTGTGCCCAGAGTGAATCCCTCGATCCCTCCAAGCGTTTTCCACACAGGAAGCAGCTCTCAAACCCCACTCAAACCCCACTCAGACCCCACCCAACCTCACCAGGGAGGCTCCCCCCGGGCACAGCTCCGGGCACCCCATCCTTGGGCTGTGATTTCCATCCAGAGATTTACGAAAAATCAACCAGGAAAATGCAATAAACTGTCTCTGAAAGAGTGTAAGATTGAAGGGTGGAGCCTTCAGGCCTTTCTCTTCCAGCTGGAAGGCTGAGGAGAACAACTTTTCCTTCCTCTTGATTAATTTTGCCAGACAGCAACCAACAGGAGACAGTGGAGGCACAAACTGCACCAACCAAAACCCCGCTGGTGGGGGATCTAATGAGACTTTGCCAACCCAGGAGATGCCTTTCCTTCTTTATAGGGGATTCCACCACCAAAAAAACATGGAAAATTCTTTTTGGGTTTTTTTTTTTCAGGCAAACACATCACCACCCCCTCCCCAAAATGAAGATAAATTTGGGGATTCTTCCCAAACAGAAAGTTGACACGAAACCAAAGGTTAGAAATTGTAATGTTTCTTAACATTAGGAAACTTCTTACAAAGCAAATATGAAATTCTGACTCTAATTTTCCCCCAAAATCAGTATCTTTTTGCTCACTATTGAGCAGAACTGGTTTCCAAAGGGCAAGTTCTTCTTGAAAATTTTAAAATGTAAGCAATATTAATAATTCCCCCAAAAAGCTCCACATTGGTTGAGTTACTAAAGCAACAGTCAATGCAGGAGATGTAGCCTGGATTCCTGAAAGGAATTCCATCTGCTTTGTCAGAACTGGAACCAGCTGGTTGGATAAGGGGCAAGGGGTTCCCACTGCCAGAGGGCCGGGACAGATGGGATATTGGGAAGGGATTGCTGGCTGGGAGGGTGGGCAGGCCCTGGCACAGGTTGGGCAGAGAAGCTGTGGCTGCCCCTGGATCCCTGGAAGTGTCCAAGGCCAGGTTGGAGCACCCTGGGCTGGTGGAAGGTGTCCCTGCCCATGGCAGGGGGTGGAATGGGATGGGCTTTGAGGTCCCTTCCAACCCAAACTACTCTGTGATCCCACAAAATTCCCTAAGGATGCAGATGACCAGCTTGGAAGGTCCTGAAATATCATGGCAGTAACAGAGACAGGGCACAGGAGAGAAGCAGAACAACCCTCAGGCTGAAGTTTAATCACTTAATTAAATTAATTCTCCTAGGTGTCTTCCTGCAATAAAAAATCAGTGCTTCCCAAGACCCACCGTGGCCCCAACTCCCACATCACTGACCACAGCGTGTCCTGCAGAGACCCTTCCAGGCTGCTCCCTCCTGCCTGCTGCAGACACCAGCCCTGCCAGGGAATGACAGCTCTCCTGAAGGATCAGCCTCCCACCTGGCACTGGCACCCTTGGCTCAGCTCCTGCTTCCTTGGAGCCTCTCCCACTGGGTCTCCAGGTCACCCTAAAATCACATTTTCTGCCCTTGCCCTCACGGGCTGATTGTCCCTCATGACAGGTTGAGATGGGTTTTGTCTCCCTTCCGTTGCTCCTCAGCAAAACTGACAGCTCTTTAGAGAAGAATAAAGAAAAGGAAAGGAAAGGAATAAAAAGTTAAAACTAAAGGCATAAAAGGAAAAAAAAAAATATTTAAGGTGTCTGATTATATTCCATTAGCAGGATAGAAGAGAAACACTGTTCTGGCTTTGATAAACTACTATTCCTGAATTCTTATTTATTTTTTATTATTATTATTTACTGATTACTATTTAATTATTATTTCTTATTTCCTCTTATTTATAAACCATTCTTCCTGATTTCTTTCCCCCTGCCCCCCTCTCATTTTCCAAGTGCAACTTCCACTCCAACCCCAAATCCAAGCTGAGTTTAATCCCACTTTAACATAATCCAAACAAAACATGTCTGTGCACCCCCAGAAAACCCTGGAGATGATTTCTCCTGGTGATGAAAAGAGATGAGAACGTTCCCAATATATTACTGGAGCATAAATACCAATTAATCACCGAGATGTTTGTTTGGATGCTGAGGAATATCACAGACAATTAATTTATCTGGAAGAATTACTGAGCCAGGAGCTCTCAGCATAAATCAGAAACGATTCCATTGGTGTAAAACAACATTTCTTTTGCTACAGAGGGGCGTGATAAAGATTTGAACTATTAATTTTTAATGGATTATTTACCATTCCCAGGGCAATGACTTGCACACCTGGAATTAGATTTGTTTGTAGCAGCTGGAGGGTGAATTAGAGAGCAACAATTATTATTTACAGGGGATAAAATATCTGTACAAACAATAATGCAGCTCCAAAGTGAAGACAAGCCTAAGGTGAGCCCCAGTGTTAACAAGGGGCCTTAAAGATAACCCAGTGCCACCCCTGCCCTGGGCAGGGACACCTCCCACCAGCCCAGGGTGCTCCAGCCTGGCCTTGGACACTTCCAGGGATCCAGGGGCAGCCACAGCTTCTCTGGGAATTCTATTCCAGGGCCTGCCCACCCTCCCAGCCAGCAATTCCTTCCCAATGTCCCACCTAACCCCACTCTCAGTTTAAAGCCATTTAAGGCCACCGTTCCAGGCTCCAGCTGCAAACAGTTCATCCCCAGCCCTGGGCATTCCCATTTGCTCCCAGTCCATCCCATGGACACGTTAATGGGGGGTGAGCTCAGCCACTGCAGCCTCGGGCACCCCATCAGCACCAACTGCCCCCAGCTCCCATTCCCAGGGACTCCTCCTGCTCCTGAGCCCTCCAGCCTTTCCCCAGGGCAGGTTTGGGGAGGCTGCAGGGATCAAACAGCTCCCAGTGATCCCAGTCCAGCGTCCCGGGGGATTCAGCTTTGCCATCTCCACTCGTGACCCCCCGGGAGAGGGAAACGCCACAGCCGAGTGTGCATGGCCAGGGGAAGGCTGGGGATAATCCTGGAATATCCTGAGCTGGAAGGGACCCCCAGGATCATCCAGTGCAACCCCTGGCCCTGCCCAGGATACCCCAACAATCCCACCCTGTGCCTGAGGGATCATCCCAACCCTGCTGGAGCTCTGGCAGCCTCGGGGCCGTGCCCACTGCCCTGGGGAGCCTGTTCAGTGCCAACCACCCTCTGGGGGAAGAACCTTTCCCAAAATCCAGCCTAAACCTTCCCTGACACAGCTCCAGCTGTTCCATCAGCTCCTGTCACTGCTCACCACAGAGCAGAGGTTGGAGCTGTCCCTGACCCCCTGATCATCTCCACTGCCCAGACCTACAGTCAAACTTGGATTTAGTCTTCAAAAATTAGTATTTTCAGGAAAAAAAAACCCAGAATTTTATGAAGAAGTTATTAGCAACACTGAACAAGAAATAAAAGGGGAATGGCAGCAAAGCCAAAAGCAGATCTTTGTAGAGACAACAGAGCAATTACAGAGCTGCTCCAAACAATGGATTTATGGAAATACTTTCATTCTATGCTAAATAATGCAAATATCTTCATTTTCACACAGACCTGTTCCACACTCCTGCCTGTGCAGTAGGAACAGTTATGTTTTTAACAGGAAAAGTTTCACTATTAGAAAATTAAGCTAAATTCGTATTTTATTTCCCCTGGTTTAGTGGTTTTAAAGCCACATGAGCTGTTTCTACATCAAGCTGTGAGGACTGGGCAGAGCACAGGAGAGACTTTAAAGACCATCTCACCCCATGGGCAGGGAGACCTTCCAGTAGGATCAGAGGGGGGAAATTCAGGAATGCTGCTGAGGGAGTGAGGAAAGGAAAACACTTGGGGGGGTTGTTCGGGGTGGGGAGGAGCTGCAGAAACAAACAGGGAGCAGATCATGGAATTGTTCATTCCATGATTGTTGTTCAGTCCATGAAGATTGTGGAATGGTTCAGGTTGGAAGGGATCTTAAGGATCATCCCATCCTACCCCTGCCATGGGCAGGGACACCTCCCACCAGCCCAGGGTGCTCCAACCTGGCCTTGGACACTTCCAGGGATCCAGGGGCAGCCACAGCTTCTCTGCCCAACCTGTGCCAGGGCCTGCCCACCCTCCCAGCCAGCAATTCCTTCCCAATATCCCATCTAAATCTCCCCTTTTCCAGCTTGAAGCCATTCCCTGTGTCCTGTCCCTCCATCCCTTGTCCCCAGTCCCTCTCCAGCTCTCCTGGAGCCCCTTTAGGCCCTGCCAGGGGCTCTCAGGTCTCCCTGGAGCCTTCTCTTCTCCAGGGGAACCCCCCCAGCTCTCCCAGCCTGGCTCCAGAGCAGAGGGCTCCAGCCCTGGCAGCATCTCCATGGTTTCCTCTGGACTCTCTCCAGCAGCTCCAGGTGCTCCCTGTGCTGTTCCCAGGGCTGGGACAGCTCTGCAGGGTGGGGGGGTCACCACAAGTGGCTTTCCCACCGTGTCCCCCCCGTGCAGGGACACGCAGGGAGCTGCTCTGTCCCTCCCTCTCTGAGGAAGGAGAGCTTATCTCTCTCTTCCACCAGCACTTGTGAGCAGCAGGTATTACCTTTGAGAGCTGGGAGGCAATTCCAGCCTCACTCCAAAACTCTCCAAAACCTTATCTCCTGCTTTGGAGAATGAAAAAAAAATAACCCACAACCCACAAAGCACCCACCCCAGCAGTTCCCTAAACTGCAGCTCAGAACCAGGAGTGTTTCTGTATTTGTGCACAGATATGAGCTCATGCTTTTTTCATGTCCAAACGATCCCAGTGTATTTATAGATGTGCTCACAGCCTGGAAAAATTCGCTGTTTCAATGGGTAGGCACCAGCAGAAAATGGTGTTTTAAAGCAACAGAGTTTCAAGTGAAAACCACGGGCGGGTTTCGAGCTGCTGATGGTCAGGACAAAGCTAAATATTGACCACTTTTAGTTGCTCCAGAGCTCGATACCTTAAATATCAGGCCTTGCTGTTTTCTGGAATTGCTCCTTTCCCTCATAATTAAATAAATATCTCTATAAAAAATCATAATAACTAAATAAATATACAAAAGAACTAAATGCAATAAGCATCCCAAGGGAAAAAACACGTTGGCCCCTTCATGTCATTATTCAAATAACTTTCATATCAACTATCTTTCTAACACTCCTGAAGTGAGATAAATAACACCCTGGAGTTTACATTTTTTTAAAAATAGAGGGGAAAAAAAAAGGCTTTGAAATGGCTTTTGGCAGGATTTATGGGATTATCACTTGTCTGTTGTTCTTGCACGTTGTTGCTGACAGTTCCTCCAGGGCTCACAACCAGCCTGGTAACCCACAGGTACTTCCTGGAAAGATCAAATCTGACTGGAACGTGACACGAGGGCTCTAAAACTTGCAATTTCCCAGGGAGAAAAATTCCCTTTCATTTAAATTTGTATTATTTTCTGCTGAGACATGGTCTTTAAAAAACTCTTGGACACTGTGGCAAAAATAACGTGGCAGGAAGATATTGCTGATTATTTCTTCTCTGTTGCTGCTGCTTTTAATTTGGTTTTTTTTCCTTAAAAACCAAGTCAAGGCTCTGTTTTAATTGTCCCACTGAATTAATTAACCACTTCAGGCACTGGGAAAGGCTGCCCAGGTGCTGGAGTCACATCCCTGGAGGGATTCCAAAGCCCTGGGGAGGTGACATTTGGGGACAGGGGGCAGTGGTGGCCCTGCCAGGGCCGGGTTAATGAAGCACCTGAGGTGAAACAACGACACGGGTGGGTCAGGTTTAATCTGTTGGATAAAATGATCGGCGCTGGAAAATGATTTTAAAATGATTTTCTCCAAATCAGCCGTAAGAACCATCTTTTTTCATCAGCCTTTGGGAGGAACTAAAGGGTAAACAAAAACGTTGGGAGATTTCAGCTATTAATGCTCTTTTCTCAGGAGATTAGTAATGGTGGAAAATTAACAGCCTGTTATTTTGGATCGTCCCAGGGAGGGGGAAATGAATAGTCCCTTTTCACAGCTTGTTTTCAGCTTTTAAAGCTTCAAGGTTCCCAGTCCTGCATGGGAGAGGCAGAGATTTTGCAGAAGGAGGGAAAACATCCAAATCTAGGGGATTTCAGAATATTTTCTAGTTAAATTTGGGGTATCTGTAATCCTTAAATACTGTGAGCCCACAATGGAACTATGGAGAAACCAGGATGTGCAGGAATTAAGTGCACATTGCTACAATAAATTGCTGAATTTTGTGTTAATTAAACACCCTTAATGGCTCAAAAATTAATTGCCAAAGGGTTCTTGTGGTCAATCATCTCTCCTGTGCAGTGAGTTATCCCTGGAGCATCCACACTTGGTTATATCACCTAAACTTGTTATTTTAGATATGTATTATGTAAAATATATTATATTTACATATGGTGTTATTCCAGATATTACACATACCTGTAATATATTGCATATATAATATATACAATAGGATATATGAGATGATGAGCCACCACCACCGTGTTCCCCACTAAGCCAGCATCATTTATAACTGAGCTGGGTCTCCAGAGGCTTTGCCAGCAGCCTTTCAACACCACGCTCCAAGATTCCCTCTAGAAACCTCCAAGACTCCAAAATTCCTTCTGGAGACCTCCAAGGCTCCAAGATTCCTGCCAGAGATCTCCAGGACTGGCTGCTGGTCCATCCCATCTACGTTTTTAGGACACAGAATCCAGGAATATCCTGAGCTGTAAGGGTTAATTCTGAATGTTAAATTAGGGAAGTTCATTTTGCAGCCTGATTTTAGGCAGTGCCCCCAAACCAGGCCCTTTGAAAACCCACATGGATCGATATTTCCCTATAAAAATACAAGTTGGAGCATTAAGAGGAAGAAATAAAGCAAGAAACAATTGAGGAATAAAGCAGACACTTCACAGCTGTTTGGAGAACCACAAGACCACGTGGAGCCCTCCTGAGTTTCAGGAGTGATGTTTAATCACTTAACTGAGCATTTCACACACCTTGGACCATTCTTATCTTTTTAGGAAGTTCAGCCCTGACTTAAACTCCTGTTTAAACCCAGCAGAGCCCCACAGATGCAACAAAACGTCACCAAAACCTTCCATGGCATTTATCTGTACCATTTATTCCCCAAATCCTGCTCGTTTACTGCTCATTAAGGGATCAGAAGTTACCAGTGCTCCTGGGGGGGAATTTGCCACAGGGGTTGGGCTGTAAGTTGATTTATTCTCTGGGTATCTGGATGAGGACACAACAATAATAACTTTAAAATTTTAAATAAATGAGGTGTTTTTTTTGGGGGGGAGGGGTGAGGGGAAGGCTGTGCCCCATTCCTGGAAGTGCCCAAGCTTGGACAGGGCTTGGAGAAACCTGGGATGGTGGGAGGTGTCCCTGCCCATGGCACCAGATGATATTTAAGGTCCCTTCCAACCCAAACCAGTCAGGATTCTACAATTCTATGTCAAAAATCACTTTCTAGTGACGTCAAAAATCAGTTTCTAGAAGCTCATAAAGACTTGTGCCTGATTATGGTTTTTGTGTTTGTTTTTTGTTTGGTTTTAGGTTTTTGTTTGTTTGCTTTTTGTTTTGGGGGTTTTGTTTGTTTGTTTTTGGTGTTTTTTTTTTTAATAATAAGAAAAACCAACATTTCTGAAAAGAGCCCCCCAAATTTCCAGCACGACTTCAAGAAGAAGAGCTGACAATATTTGGGCATTACAGGAGAGAAACCTGGATAAAAGAGAGCAAATCCTCCAAGCACTGCACTCCAGGGATTAATTATCCTCTGCTAAATCCAACTGTAATATTGATCCTAAAATTCCTCTGGGGACCAAGAAGCCTTGAGAGGAACAAAAATATATTCCCAGTGGTGCCCAAATCAGGAATCAGGAGCAACCTCCAGCCTCATCTTTGCTGCCCCCCCTTCCACTCCTCACAATTCCAAATGCAGAGGGATTTATTCCCAGTCTGTGTCCCAATCCTGGCTTCTCTGGCCATGAACTTGGAGCTGTGGAAAGCTCAGGAAAGTAGAAAATTACAGGTGGAAACACCATCCCACTGCTCCTTCTGTCCGCCCTGCCCTCCCTGAGCAAGATATTAGGACAAAATTCCTTCATGGAAAGGGTTGTCAAGCATTAAAACATGGAATTATCATCCCTGGAAGGGTTCAAAACACGTGGATGTGGCACCTCAGGACGTGGTTTGGTGATGAACACGGGGGTGGTGGGTTCATGGTTGGACTTGATGAATTGAAAGGGCTTTTCCAACCTTAATTCCATGAAAAAAATCACCCCAATTTCACATAAAACTCTCCTGATCTCCCAAATTTCACCTGCAGAGGAGGATCTGAGTAAAATTCAGGAAAAAAATCTGCACTTTTGGGTTCAAACCACAAAACTTTCTCAATGGGGACGTGGGAAACAGAGGGAATAGTGATGGAACACAGCAGGGAATACCAATGGAAATCCCAGGCAGCAAGAAAAACCCTGACAAAACAAACAAAGCTTAAAGGGGGAAAAAAAAAAAAGAAGATTACAAGGGCAGTGAGTGACTGAAAGCAGGAAAAGGAATAAGAACCAGGTGAAGGGAAAGCAGCAGATTATACAGAAAATATAAACTACTTATTGCTGCTTCCTTTATTTATTCTGGGTCATGAGAGAGGGAGAGATTGCTTCAAAAATCATGCACAGAAACATGAATATGTGAGCATATCCCCCCCTGGTTTGTTCAAGGTTGGTTTGAAATGGTCTCAAACTTGTACTTTTGTTCCATCACCCCTGACAAGGCTGATGGAAAAGGTTCAACCCTATAAGTAAAAAGAGTCAAAACCCCACAGTTTCTGCAGCACTTTCTCATTGAGACACTTGTTTCCATTTATTTCCAGGAAAAAAAAATTAAATATTCTGGATTTTGAGCTATTTTTAGGTAAAATACAGGGCTTTAAACAACCTGGACATGGAATATTCCAGGAAAGTTCAGTGCTGAGGTGTTTTTTTTTCCTGACTCTTTCTACCCCTTTCTCCTTGGCTACACCCAGAAGGTCAAACAGAATTCATGGAATGGTTTGGGTTGGAAGGGACCTGAAAAATCATCTCATTCCACCAAGGGACACCTCCCACCAGCCCAGGTTGCTCCAACCTGGCCTTGGACACTCCCAGGGATGCAGGGGCAGCCACAGCTTCTCTGGGCAAGCTGTTCCAAGCACTTACAGTGCCTACAAAATGGTAAGAGAAACACGAAAGCTGCAGCTTTAGCTCCCTGAATTCTGTTCCTCCCAAGGCAAATCAATCAATCAGTGCCCCAAATCCAACAGCTTCCCACTTTCCAAAGGGCTTGAATTAATACAACAGTTTTTCTGACACGTTATTTTACTTCCTGGCACCAACAATCAGTGTTTTCATCCACTTTTAATTGCTTGTTCCCTCCTCCTAATTTAATTTGTGGCACTCTCCAAGATTTTTAATGTTTGGGTTGTTTTCTTTTTTTTTTTTTTTTAAACCACTTATTTTTTTTTGTGTTATTGGAGCTTTGGCAACTCGTTTGGCACCGGGATGTGCTTTGTTTCTTTAGGCTGATGTCTCCTTTGTGGCAGTTATTCCAACAAAGCCCTCAGTGGGACACATTCCAACATTTCCCAAGTGCAGGATGTGTGTTGGGAGTGCCAAGGAGGTGGATGGGAACAAAGGGGGATGCAGAGCCCAAGTGTGGATTGAATGGTTGTTCCACGGAATGGTTGAGGTTGGAGGCACCTCTGGAGATCACCTGGACCAACTTCCTGCTCCAACAGATCAGGAAGAGCAGTTTATTCCAGGGAATAAGTCAGATTTTGAGTATTCCAGGATGGGTCAGGTTGGAAGGGCCCACAGTGTCCAATCTGATCCCATTTTTCCCTGCTCCAACAGGACCATCCCAGAGCACATGGATTGTGAATCCTCAGGAAAAAAAAAAAAAAAAAAAAAAAAACAACAAAACAAACAAACAAAAAAAAAACTTTGCCAGCTGTTTTTTTTTTTTCCTTGGCTTTCTCAGCAAGGCTTTTTTTCACACCCACCCTACAACAGAACAACACAACCACCCCTGTTTTCCTGGTGACCTCCTTTTTGCTTCAGCCTGTCACCCCAAGGAGCTTTCACCTCGCTCTCTCCTGTCACAAAATGCCTCCTGCAGCCCGGCTCAGATTCAATTTACACCCCTGCTGAACGCCAGCCACGCGTGGTCGAGGTGTTTTGTCCGTGTTTTATTCTTATTTCCCACCTCAAAGCCCTCACACGACCAGGGAAGGAGCCCCAGAGCCAAGAGGATGATGCTGTTCCTGCACCTGGAGCTCATCTGGGGCTTTGTGCTGCCCTCAGAGAGAAATCAGCCCCCAGAAAAAGGCTGGGAGAAGGATCTAAGAAGGTTCTGGGAGGGGGAAAATGGGAAAAAACTCATCATTGGGATCGTCACTCCGAGGTTCTTCAGGTCTGAAGAGGTTTTAGGTAGTGAAAGAACGAGGAGTCAGATGATCAGAGGTGCCAAGTGCAGGGAAGTCAGTCCCACTGGGAATTAATTTCCTCATTTTCATGCTGCTCAGGAGGAGAGGACAAGCACAGGGATTCTGGGATTCCATATAAACCTCTCCAAAAGCCACAAAACCTTGGGCCATGTTAACAGCCAGGTGAGCTGTGCCCAGGTGAAATCCCTTCTCCCCTTCCTTTGCCCGGTTCCCAGCGTGTCTCTAATCACATTTTCCCTATTTTATTTTCCCTATTTTATTTCCCCACCACAGCTCTCCCAAAGTGATAAATTAGAGCCCACAGCCTTTCCCCTGGGGGACAACTCTCTCCAGGCAAAAAATGGGATTGGGAAAGGCTGGGGTTGACCTTTCCAGTCACTCTGATCTCACAAATTCCATGTTCCTTTAAGCAATAAGCACAACGCTGGGTGAAAACCAGCCCACCTCCCACGAGGCTTTATTAGTGTTCCCCAAAAGCCTCCAGGAGCCTGAAGCTGAAGTGACCTCTCCTGCAAATAAAGCAGGAGCCTGGAAATCACTGCAAACAAAGGAACAAGCACAGCAGGGAGCAATTGGGCTTAGGGAAAGTATTTTTATAGGGGAAAAAAAAAATACCATGGGAAGGTGTTAACCCGTGGTTAAAACAAGATGATCTTTAAGGTCCATCCCAACTCAAACCATTCTGGGATTCCCTGAGTTAAAATGCCCACTCAGCCCATCCCCTCCTAAATTTAAGACCTTTTTTCCCAGGAGAATGAGATGAATTTATGGATTAATCCAAGCAGGAGCAGCCAGGGACAGAGTAGGTTGTGTCAAAGGTACAAAGAGAAGTAAATCTACCCTAGAGCAGGAATTAAAGCTAATTAACAAGATGTGTTTGGGAATCCAATGGACTCTGAGGGGTGGATCAACAATGGATAACCAGGAGGCACAGCTGGATCTCTTGGAAGTTGGGCTTTCATGGGAGACTCCAGAAATGCTGTCTTGTTTTTCCTGGTAAGGGAAACTTCCCTAGAACTTCTTGTCCTCCCAGGAATAAGCCAGTTCTCATTAAAATATAATATTCACATCCTCTCTCGCTGTGTTTCCTTCATTTCATGCCACTGGAAGGTTATGGTTTTCCAGAGAAAGACTGGGATATAAAAACCTGCAGTCACACACCAGTAAATGAACACAGACTGAGGGGATGGAACAGGGACAAGAGTTATTATTTATATTCAAATATCCAAACAGGAGCAGAGCACCCTTTTCCCAGGGAAAAAAAGAAATCCAGGTTTTCAGAAATAATTCCTGCCTAAAAAGTCATGCAGCTACACTTAAGATGCCAAACAAAAAATTAAACAACAGCTCAAAAGAAAATAGATGTATTTGTAATCCTGCTGCCCTCTTCCCACTTCCCAGCCTTCTGTGAATTCCAAAGGAATTACCAGATGAAAATTCAGTATGTGGTGTTCTTAACTGAGCAAGGACTGGGGCTGAAGTGCCAAATTCTCAAGGGTGACAGGGCTTGGAGCACCCTGGGCTAGTGGGAGGTGTCCCTGCCCATGGCAGGGCGTGGAATGAGATGGGCTTTGAGGTCCCTTCCAAACCACACCCTTCCAGGATTCCATGATTACCCCAAGCATTTTTTTTCGGGACGCATTTAGAAGCAAAACCTAAAATTCTTGGGCAGAAAAAGAGGGAAAACTGGAGCGGATTTGTGGCCGCCACAGCAGGAGCCGAATCCGCACGAATCACTTCACCCTCCCGGTGATGATCCCGGCTGGGGTCACACCCAACAGCTCTGATCCCATCCAACAGCTCTGATCCCAGATTCCCCTTGCAGAGCCTGCCAGCAAGTGCGTGCTGAGAGGAGTCTGTGCTGATCACAGCCTCCCACATCAGAGAACATTAATTAGGGCTGATCAGCTTTTCACCCAGCGTGTCCTTTTCCGTGCCGGTGGAAACTCCGGCGAATTCCGGCACCAGCACCCACATCACAGCGCCCCGGGGCAAGACAAGCAGATTAAAACAAGGCCAGAAAGCTCCAGCTCTGCTCTGAATAACAAACAGGGGGGTTCATTTCCCCCTCCCCGAGCTGTTTGCAGTGCAAGGCATTTGTTTAATTTGGGATGGAAGTGACGGTGTCACCTCCAATCATCCTCCAATTCCAAACCTCCCCTCAGCTTTCGCTTCCCAGGTGCCCCAACAGCCACGTGCAGGTTCATCTTCGTGCCACACAACTGTTTGTCACGGGATAAAAAGCCCATTTGTGGGGGAACAGCATTGCCAGACTGAGATTGCTGTCTCTGAGAATGAAACACCTTCGGTGCTGGTGAGGAACGGGATTCCCATGGAACAACATCGACACCACGGCACTGCTCTGGGGTTTGCTCCAGAGCAGGATCCAATTCAGAGAGGAGCAAGGAAAAGGCATCACTGTTTCCAGGGAGGAAACCCCAAATCCAGGGATTTTGCAGGTGTCTGGGCCCTCGTGCTGCTGCACCCAGGGGTGCAGAACAAGCTTTGACTGAGACCCTGAGTGCAGAGACAGTTAATCAGGACAGAAATCCAGGGCTTCCCACCCACAGCCTTCAACCAAAGGATGGCAGATGGGAGCAGGGGCTCCCACCACCTCAGGGGTCAATCCCCTGGAGCCACTGCTTGCAGAATTCCTGTGTGTGCTCACCACATGGAAGTGGAGTTCCTGGGAAGCTCTGAGGGCATCCCCTGTATCACCCCCTTCTAGTGCTCCATTTTTGGGGGATCCCACCCTCATCATCCTCATCACAGCTCCAGATCCATCCTCAGTGGTCACCACCAAGCCAGACACTGTTCCCTGCAGGATTGGACTCCTCGTGGGTCCCTCCCAGCTCAGGATATTCCATGATTCTCCAGCTGGACAGCCAAGCACAGAACCTGCCAACCCCCCTGAGGTGACAATCCTTCCCTTTTAAAGTGTCCCATCCGCCCTTCCTGTTCCAAAGCCCTGGAATGCAGACATGGAGCAGCTCACCAAGAGTCTCAGCTCCTGATTTAAACTGGATTTTAAACCCCCAGAGTGCAATTCCTCTGCTAACCCAGATTAAGAGTGGTTTAGGCCAAGCTTTAACTCCTCCCTTTCTTTCCCTCCTGCAGTGAATGACAGATGAAACAGCACCTGACAGTGATGGCATTGATGAAGGGACAGCATTTTTAGGGATAGCAGAGGCTGCAGATACACAAACCATCCCAGAGATGCTGGGGAATCTTTCCTCAGGTCTTGGGATGGAATTCCCATTCAACTGCGCTGTCACAGAATCACAGGATGGTTTGGCTCAGAAGGGACCTCTAAAGCCCATCTAGTCCAACCCTCTGCCAAGGGCAGGGACAAATCCCACTAAATCCTTGGTCTCCCCCTGTTGCTCCTAAAAAACCCACCACATGTCCTTAATTTTGAGGATTTCTTCCATCTTCTTCCTTATTGGGGAACTAATCCATCGCCCAGCCTGCCCCATCAAGACCTACATCAACACCACCCAGCAGATGAGGTTGCCCAGATGTCCCAGCTGGTGCTTTGGACACCCAGATGCTCCTGGGATGAGGTTTTCCCACCAACCCCTCCTGTCCCAATCCTCTGCCACGACTCTGGAAGCGACAGCACAACTGCAACTTGCTCATTTCACAACACAGATGGAGCAGAACCACTGCCAGGTTGGGTCACCTGATCAGGATCAGGATCTCTGGGCCCTCCCCAAAACCCTCCTGGAGCTGGGAATTTGGGAATACTCAGCAAAAATTGCCATCTGGATGCTGAACGCGGTGACTTTAAGCTGAAGCACGTGACAACCACCCTGATGTCAACACAGGAGCCAGACTATTTGTGTCCTGAATTTCCCAGACCCAGACAGAAATCCTGGAGACACACAAAGGACCTGGACATCTGACAGCTCCTATTTTTAAAAGGACAAGTTGCTACATTTAAAAACTGACCTACTTCAGTGGCTCTATTGAATTTTTTCCCTTCAGGACACCAGCCCTTCTTCTGCCTTTTTTTTTTTTGCCTCCAAAAAAAGCATTTGAAATAAATATAAATATAAAACCCCTCTAAACATGGAGTTTTCTGCCAGGTTAAGTAAAAGCTCTGTATTTTTTCCATGAAACAAAGACCAGAAATGGCTCCCACTGTCACGTTGTTTCCCACACAGGTATTTACATATTAAATAAGCACATCAATTAAATAATTCACATCTTAAATAAGCACAAACCTTTGAGACAAGACTTAAACCAACTTGGCATATGTAAATAAATATACAGAATATATATAAACAAATGTAATTGCCTTACACTGAAAATTAACTTCAAATAAACTCCTTTTAAAAGGGCCTGTTTTGCAATAAAACAGAGAAAATGGAACAACTGGTGCAAATATTCATCCCCCAAACTTCATGTTCTGCCAAAGTGAACTCCCTTGGCTTCTAGGCCAAGAATAATCCTTGTTATTCCAGGGATAAATGACATTCTGGAACCCTCTGGAATGACAACTCCATGTGCCCTGGTAAATTATTCCAGGAGATTTTGGTCTGATGAGTCAATTGCTTTGTGAGAGGAAAATGGTTCAACGCAGTTTTCCACCTGTGACACAAAAAACAATCCCAGGATGGTTTGGGTTGGAAGGGACCTTAAAAATCATCCACTTCCAACCCTTCCCATGGGCAGGGACACCTCCCACTAACCCAGGTTGCTCCAACCTAGCCTTGGACACTTCCAGGCTCTCATAAAGGAAAATGGGAATTCATTAACCCTGGCAAGGAGATCAATGGCATTGACGTTTGGAGAAGAGAGAGGGGAAAAGCAAAAGCCCACGGGAGGAGAGGGAGGAATCACAACCAGGGAGGGGCTGGGCAGATTTATTTCCTCCTCAGCCAAAAGGTGGAGGAGCTCCCTTTGTGTCTGCCGGCTCCACACTCCCCATCCTGCTTCCCAGCTTACCCAAACATCCCTCACACCACCCATTATCCCAGCTTATCCAAACATCCCTCACACCACCCATTATCCCAGCTTCATTGCCAGAGTAAAACAAAAAAAACCCCTCGGGAAACAGGAGAGACAATGAGAGAGAAGGGAGGAGCAAACAGATCGGTAATGGTCTCCCAGAGCTGTTAATTAAAGTGCCGACGTTCCTGCAGGTAGGAAGCAGATCTATTGCAGCTTTCAGAGTGTTTCGAGTGCAGGGGGTGTTGTTTGGGAGCTGCTGTGTAATTATTCTTTAGGTCCAGGCACTTGAAGCCTCGGTAGAGAAACAGTAATTAAAAGTAAGGAAGAAAAGTGCCTGGAATGTGTAATTAGATCAATGGGAGATGGGCAAAGGGGGGGGCTTGGAGAAACCTGGGCTGGTGGAAGGTGTCCCTGCCCATGAGATTTCAGGGTCTTTCCAACCCAAACCACTCTGGGATTCATCCCCTCTCCAGCAGCCTCCAGTTCCTGAGGAAAACCACAACCAGAATAGAAAGTGCCATAAAAAATACGAGAGGTGACCCAAAAGCTTCCAAGCAGCAACTCCCTGTGTCCAAATCTGTCCCTTTTAGCCTTCACTTGATCCTTTCTCCACCTCAACAAGGGCTGGGACACCACAAACTGGGCAGGAGCAGCTCAGAGGCCCCTCCAGCTCCAACAAAACTGGTTTCCCTCCACAAGGAGCTGCCACATGTGAATTGATCCATCACAATAAACCCCCTCTGAGCTTGGCAGGGACTTGTTAAGCCCCAAAACTCCTTCTGAGCTTGGCAGGGACTTCTTGGGCGCCAAAATCCCCTCTGAGCTCAACAGGGACTCGTTGAGCCCCAAACCCCCTTCTGAACTTGGCAGGAACTTGTTGAGCCCCCAAACCCCTTCTGAGCCTGGCAGGGACTTGGTGAGCCCCAGTGATGTTGTCACAAGGCTCAGTTTCCCAGGCTGTCCCAAGCCTTGCTTACTCACAGCCCCAATCCACAGCTGAGCTCGGGTCAGCCTTTTCTCAGCTTCACCCACAGAACAAAAATAACACCATCCCTTCCCTCTGAGAACTCACTCCTTGTTCCAAAAAAAGCCCATTATGAGCATTCCCTGCAGAGCCCCGAGCAGGAGCTGGGTTTTCCTGGCCATCACTGGGATGACTGGCACCACAATCCTCCTCTGTGTGCCCATATGCTGCTCTTCCACAAGCACTCCCTCTCCTCCAGAGGACTCAGTCAGGGTTTCTCCCTGTTCCCTGGGTTTTCCTGAGCTGGGATTTCCCAGGGAAGTGCCCAAGGCCAGGTTGGACAGGGCTTGGAGCAACCTGGGCTGGTGGGAGGTGTCCCTGCCCAGGGAAAGGGGTACAACAAGATGAGCTTTAAGGTCCCTTCCAGCCCAAACCATCCTGTGGTTCCACTCCACGCCCACGTTTTCCATCATGCAGAGAAATTCCTACCCCTGTGGGTTAATTTTTCTGAATATTCTCACTGCAGTTGATTAAAGCTCAAGTTTTAAAGGTGCATATATTTATACTGTGTCCAACAACTACTTGCACACTGGAATTACTAAAGTTTGGACAACCAAACACTTCCAAAAATCCCTTCAGTGCTCACATGTGTCCCTTTTTGGGGACAAAGGGGGAACGTGGGACCCAACTGCAGAAATCCATGTTTGGCAGCACCTGACTGAGAGTCCTCACCCCCCAACACCTCCTGCCTTCTCCTCACATCCTGCAGCTCCTCCCTCCTCAAAGGTCTTGTACGACCCTTGTTTCAGATGGGGCAAATGAGTCACAAGGAGGGGAAAAAAAGTATGTTTGCCTCAGGGTTTGTTTTTTTTAACATGGATAGTCCAAGGAAGGTTCTGGGAGCCTTCCCTAAGGAGACAGGAACAGTGTGAGCACTGACAGTGTCCCTCCCTCAGGTCAGAGAAGAATTCATTATTGCTGGGTTTATTATTATTATTATTTTTCTCTTATGTTATATGGTATGAATATACAGTTTCTATTATGTATAATCTTTCTATTACTATATATAATACATTACATTTATAGATGTGTACCTAAATGATATCTACAGATTTTACATAGAATTATATATAATTTCTCTTTGTTATTATATATTTATATATTTTAGCATAATATAGTATGGAGGTTATATAAGTCTAATATGTAAACATGTATGTTTATATATTTATTATACTGTAATATATCATATATAAACATATATAAATATATGTTATAAATTATATAAATTATATATAATTATTCTATATTATAATAATTCTATTATGTTTTTATGATATATACAGTCTATTTTATATATTATGTTTTATATCTAGTATATAATTATTAGATATGTCAATGCAATATATTCTATATACACTATATAAAATATAGTATATAATATATACCATTCATATATAAATATTTATATAAATATTTAAATCATAGATATATGATATCTATAAATGTGATGTATTATATATAGTAATATAATTATTATGCATAATGAAATAATGCATATATTTAAAATATATCATATACACACAAGAGAATAACTATAAATATATTTATTTACACGCACTCAATCCCTCAACCCCAAAAAGCTGAACGTCCTGCTGGCACTGTGTGTCAATGCCCCCTTTGTCCTGCTTTATTTTTAGTGTTCCCTCCATTGATTGGATACCAATTGGATGAGTTTGTTCTCTGGGACTTGGCTTTGACAGAGGAAAGGATTTGACCTTCAGCCTTAAAACAAACCTGGGGACATGATGATGATGATACTGAGCAGTGTTTGTCTCCTCAGGTATCCACATCTCCCTCCCCAAGGAGGAGAACAGGATGAAACTCAACACTGTGACACTGCTGGAGCCAGTCCAGAGGAAATCATGGAGCTGCTCCCAGGGCTGGATCCCTCTGCTCTGGAGCCAGGCTGGGAGAGCTGGGAATGCTTCCCTGGAGAAGAGAAGGATCCAGGGAGACCTGAGAGCCCCTGGCAGGGCCTAAAGGGGCTCCAGGAGAGCTGGAGAGGGACTGGGGACAAGGCATGGAGGGACAGGACACAGGGAATGGCTTCAAACTGTATTAGATGGGATATTGGGAAGGAATTGCTGGCTGGGAGGGTGGGCAGGCCCTGGCACAGGTTGGGCAGAGAAGCTGTGGCTGCCCCTGGATCCCTGGAAGTGTCCAAGGCCAGGTTGGAGCAGCCTGGGCTGGTGGAAGGTGTCCCTGCCCATGGCAGGGGTGGCACTGGATGGGCTTTAAGTCCCTTCCAATCCCATTCTGGGATTATTATGAAATCCACTGGTTGTCTTTCCAGATGCCCTGGCTGAGGTGTTTGGGCATCACCTCCCAAGGTCTCTCCATAACCTCATCCATGGCCAGTTTTGTCCCTTTTTACATTCCTATTTGCCCACATTTATTAATTCTGGCCTCTTACCAAAATTACTCCCTTTCTTCCCACATCCAGCTATTTATAGACATCAGACACATCTTCCACACCTCCTAATCACAGGCTCTGATTCAAAAATCTCCCATGTCCCACTTTGCAAATCCCAGCCTAAAAGCCCCCAGCCACAATCAAAGCCTTCCTGTGTCTGCTGATGAATCTTCTTCGAAAGAAAAAACACAGAAAACATCAAAAACTCCATAAATGCATCCCCATTTTCCTTCATCTCCCATCGTTTCCCCCCCTTGTACAGACTGTTGCCTCTCCATATTCCGGCAGACTATTTTGTGTTTAATCTAACCTGCGTCTCTTTAGTCATGTTTAAAAGCCACAGCTCTGGTGGCACATAAATACCTATCAGTGTGACACCAAATAAAGCAGTTTAAGGAATGCAGCTGACAGGTTTTTATCCCCTGACATCCTCACTATTCATTTCTTCCCCTCTGCCATTTGACTCGCTGGCATCACAAGCTCCACAACTGTAATTACTCTTTGGTTTTCCATTAAAGATCCAACCCGATGCTCCACCAGGACAGGAGGGGGAGGGAAAGCAGGGAATGCTCTCAGAGCCTGAGTGTTCCTCGTGGGTGGCTCTCGCAGTGACAAACAGAAAAAAAAAAAGGAACAGCGAAGTCGTGAGTCAGAACACAGGAATTCAATTCCCCAGCCCTGCAAGCAGCAGGTACAGGGCACACAGAAGGGAAAAAGGGAAGGCAAACAGGATGGAATTGTGTCCTGAGGATGGATCACACACAGGCAACTTGGGAGCTTCCAGGGCTAAAACCTCTGGGGCACTTCATGAAGTGACTGGATTTGTGGGTCCGGCTGCAGCTCCCCAGGGACAACACCCAGCTTTGGGAAACCTGCTCTGACCCAGCCTAAAAGTTACTAAACACACTCAGGGTTTAAATATTGAGAAGGAATTGCTGGCTGGGAGGGTGGGCAGGCCCTGGCACAGGTTGGGCAGAGAAGCTGTGGCTGCCCCTGGATCCCTGGAAGTGTCCAAGGCCAGGCTGGAGCCACCCTGGGCTGGTGGAAGGTGTCCCTGCCCATGGCAGGGGGTGGAATGGGATGGGATTTAAGGTCCCTTCCAACCCAAACCATTGTGGGATTCATCCCCTCTCCAGCAGCCCCAAAACCCAGGTGAACACAACCAGGCTGGAACTGGATGGGCTTTAAGGTCCCTTCCAAGTGAAACCATTCCACCTCACTCCCCACACTGGTAAATGCTATCCCACTATTTACTCCCTCAGTGATTCACTATAAATCCCAGCCTGCCCAGAAATCCCCTGACCAGGCAGAACCGATGCCAACAGCACGTCCAAGTTCCCTGGATTGATGCCAGGGGAGGGAGGAGGAGCTGCAGGAGAGCCCTGAGCAGACACAACATCCATTTCTCACCTCTGGGTGAAGCAAAGCTGAACCCTCAGCAGGAGGAAGATCCATCACATGGAAAACAGATCTTAGCCACAGAATCCCTGGAAAAGCCCTGCCAGCCCATGGATCCCTCTGCAGAGACCTGAAGGGATCCCAGTGTCCCTCAGAGCACCCCCCCACTGCTGTCACTGCAGTGACTCCCAGCCTGACACGTCCCATCCCAAGGCAAAGGTGAATTTTGTGACTCCTGAAAATCCCCCCTCGCTCACACTTGGGCTCCTTGATTAAGGAATAACCTTCATTCTCCCCACAACATCTTTTGGGAGCATTTTAAACCCACAAACAGAATCCAGACTTGGACTGATGGTCAAGGAAACATCCACCACATGATGTCACTGCCTGTGATTGTGGATGATTCCCAGGAAATAGCACACAAGTTTGAAAAAAAACACAGCATTTCCATGGCCACTTACTGGACTTCACCCTCCTCCTTGATCTGTTTATTCCTCAAGTTATTCCTAAATCAGCAGGTCAAAATAACTCAAGTCAAACTAAGCAGTAACAACAAACCATTAACTCGGGAAATTGGTTGTCAAAAATATTTTCACAGGGAGTTTTGGCTGTTGAAAAGCCAAAGGATGATCCACCTGCAGCTGGTCTGAGCAGGATCACTGCCCAGGTGAGGCTGGAATCCCGAAGAGAAAGGAGATGGAACAACAGGCAGAACGATCCAGCCGGGGAATTCTCTCCAAAACCTTCCCCTCGTGTTTTGCTCATCACAAAACGGCTCTTTCCTCATTTATGAACACTCTGGCATTCCACAAATCCACAGGGATTGCTCACAAAGCCTCACTCCATGTTGGCTCTGGAAGAACCAAACTCCTGACCTGCTTTCCATCTTTTTTCACCCCAATAATCACAGAAAAAGGGCGGTTGCTTCCTCCAAATGCCACGCTATCATTTTTACTGACAGTAGTGGGATTTACTGCAAGAAAACAAGAACAACAATTGTTCTTTGTGCAGAAAACACTTCACCACCCAAACTACCTGGGAACATTATTTAGGATTGCTGCATTTCAAGCTTCCCCTTCACATCATTATTTAGTATTTTTCCATCAACTGAGCTCTGTTGTCTTTTCTCAGTTGATCCTTAGCTTAAATCCCTTATTATTTTTTTTTTAATTCTCTTTTCCATCCTCAGCCATGGAAAGCAATGTTTCCCCTCTGCCCATACATCCCAGAGACACAGATTAAAAGCCAAATGCCCAGCCCAAACAGAGGGGAACACAGGCAATAAGTGATAAAGCCACGGGGATGCTGCTGCTGGAATAACTGACAGCAGGGAGCAAGTGTGGGTTTAGGGGGTTTAGAGTTCATTATTTCGAGACTGAAGAATATTCTGGGAAGGACATTGAGGAGAAAGCAGCAAACCACAGATTTTAAGGTTGGAAAAGCCCACCGAGATCGAGTCCAACCATCCCCCAGCACTGCCAAGGCCACCACGGCCACCATGTCCCCAAGTGCCACGTCCATAAGGATTTTAAATCCCTCCAGGGATGTGACTCCAGCCTTTTCCATGTTGAAATTTTCCCTAATATCCAACTTAGCATAACTGCAGACAGGCATTTCTGGAGGAGGCACATTTCCCACCCAGGGAGGAGATCCATTAGGCTGCTCCTGGACAGGAGGGAATGGCAAAGAGGGAGAGCAGGGAAGCAGATAAATCCAAGGAGACAGAGGGTCTGGCTGCCAGGTCACTGCTCAAACAACAAAACCAGCAAGAAGCTCACAAATCCCTTTGGAATTGGGAACTGGAAAGCAGGAAATCCCAGACAGGAGCTTCAATAAGGTTTGGAATCAGTGTCAGAACTGCAGCAATTCAAATGGTGATCCCCCTGCTCCAAGGCTGCTCTTCCTTTAGGATACACAAGCATTTGGATCCTGGGAATGCCTACAGAGCCTTCCCCAAGCCCAGATTTTCCTACAGGAAAAATAGAAATATCCCAAATAAAGCTCAGGGTGAGAGCAGCACATCCCTGGTGTGCTCCCCATGGCCTCACATTCCCTGAGCCAGGAATTCTGTCACATCATTTTCCCAGCGATTTGACAGCCCTGGAGAAGAATCTCACCCCGATCAAACCCATCCCTGGGGTGCTGAGGGACGAGCAGAGCTGGATTTTGCAGCTCTGAGGCAGCTAAAAATATCCCCACCTGCACCACTGCCCTCCTGGGAACGGGCTCTGAGAGCACAACCCGGCTAATCCCGGGAAAAAACAGCTGGATTCAGGGCACCCCCCAGGAAGGGAGGTCATCAGGAAACATCCCTTTTGCTCCCTGATTTCCCCAGGTGGAGTTCAGGACATCAGGGGGGTGAAATCCAGCTCCATGGGATGTGCAGGAAGGTGAGGATATTCCTGGGAATGCCACATGGGCCTGAGAGTCAAGGTCTTACTCATCTCCCAAAATCCCAAAACACGTGGACAAGGGGAAAACCCCCCAAAATTTCAATGGTTCTTCACTATAATCACAAAAAGATGTTAAAAAAAAAAAAAAAAAAAAAAAGGAACTTTAAGGGGATAAAAGCTGATCTAGAACATGGAATCCCTGCCAGGGGGTTGGAACTGGATGGTCCCTTCCAACCCAAACCATTCCATGATCCTGTGAAAAATCTGTGCACTTTCTCCACTATGAAAAAAGGCAAATGTTTGGGTTTCCAGCATAAAGCAATGAAATAAAATATATTATTTGCTGTTTGGAGCATGCTCAGAGCTGTGGCTTGGGAATATGGGGGATCTGCAGCTGCATCCACAGGGATCAGCCCAGAAAGATTTGTAGGACACTGGTAAAATATAGTAATAGAAAAAATTAATAAAAATCTTATTTTTCCATCAGAAGAAAAATAAGGGGAAGTTTTCAGTTCTTTTTGAAGTGTTTTGTGTCATAGTTTTGTAAAAAAGGTAAAAGAGGTCCCTTTACGGTCCAGGAATGTAATCCATGGGGGAAACAAACTCCTGAAATCCCAGTGCCCTTCACTGTGTCACCTGAGCCTGGGGACAGCAGCTCTTTGTCCCCAAGTGCCAGAGAGCTCTTAATCAGCACTGTCAGCAAGAAGCAGTTGGGTTTGGGTTGTGGGTTTGTTTTTTTTTTGTGAGG
Source organism: Pyrocephalus nanus (assembly GCA_038380795.1). Classification (NCBI taxonomy): domain Eukaryota; kingdom Metazoa; phylum Chordata; class Aves; order Passeriformes; family Tyrannidae; genus Pyrocephalus; species Pyrocephalus nanus. The sequence continues at coordinate 62,681,268 of CM076265.1, read as the reverse complement.
CCTCTTGAGGAAAACATTTACAAACACCCTGCCTGACTCTGAGCTGATGATTCACGGCACCTCAGGCCACAATTAATCCCATCCTAAAAAAAAAAAAAAAAACGCTTAATAAAGCGGATCCAAAAGCATCCTCAGACATGAGGAGCAGATCCCTCAGCCACAGAACCACGGGATGATTTGGGAGCTCAAAGATCAACTCATTCCATGAGCCACAGGCAGGGAACACCTTCTGTTATCCTGGGTTGTCCAACCCCAGTTGCTCAGGTAACTCTTTCACAATCCCATCCTGGGTCACAGTGATAAATTCAGTGGCTTTAGGGCATTAATTGCTCCAGGAAAGCATCAATTTACCAGTGGAAACCCCGGGGTTTCAGGCTTTCTGCAGTGAATGAGTGCCCAGATAACACCCTGCTTTTCCAATCAACCACATTTTGGGGGGGTGGCTTGGGAAGGTCAAGCAGCACCATCCCTGTGCTTAATTAATGTTTGTTTGGATAAAGCCACAACTGGCTGTTTGGTTATTAAAGTTTGTTATTAACTATTAACCTTGGCATTCAGCTCCTTTAACACGGAACCAGCAGCATCTCTCATTTAATAATTGTATGAAAATAGAAACTGTGTCAACCAAAGATTAACTTTAAAAGCCTCCACGGGCTAAAAATAATGAACTAATCTACATTTACCAAAAGAACAGATTGGAGATGATTATTAATCCCTTTGCAGGGGGTGCAGGGGGATGGTGTGATCCTCAAGTTCTAACTTTAAAATTGATGACTCTGCACTTCACCCCAGGTTTGACAGAAGTGCCCACTTCTGTCCAGAAGTCCTGCATGGCCACAACCCCTAAAAAAAGGGATAAAATCAGCTGGGCAGGGACAGAAAAGTGGCCCAGGAAACAGCAGTGAATTTGCAGGTAGAGCTTTGGAGCCTCAGAGCAACACTCAACTGGTCAAAGAGCCCAGGAAAAGGTCCAGAAAGAGCCACAACTCTATTTAGAGAATGTAAAATGTGAACCAAACGATGCTTTGGGTTGGAAGGGACCTTAAACACCTCATTCCAACTCCCTGCCATGGACAGGGACACCTTCCACCAGGCCGTTCTTGCCATCACTGCAAGGTAAATTAGCTTTGTGTGAGGGATTAATGATGGTATTTTAATCTTTAAATAAAATCAGGCACGTGGAAAAAGCTTTTGGCATCATCCCAAGGAATAAAAAGGGTGTGGAAAGCTCCATGTGCTGAGCTGAACACAGACTTTTTGGGATGCAGAGTTGGAAGCATCCAAGGCTCACCAATACACTTGTCAATTGGAAGGGAATGGGTTTTTTTTTTGGCTTACAGGGGGGGTTTGGTGGGGCCAAGATTCCCACTCCATGATCCCAGGGGTCACACATCCAACCCTGACACTGATCCCTGTGGGAGCAGGGGGAAGGAATCCCCAACTTCAGCCTGGACAGGGACAGACTCAGTGATACTTGAGGTTACCAAGGAGGAGAAAATGTGGCTTAAACACACAAACAAACTCCAGCCTGCTTGTCCAGAGCTAATCCCAACTCTGAGAACGCAGGGAAAAGCTCTGAAAAGAGAATTGTGGAATCCCAAAATGGTTTGGGTTGGAAGGGACCTTAAAAATCATCCCATCCCACCCCCTGGAATGGGCAGGGACACCTTCCACTATCCCAGCTTGCTCCAAGCCCCGTCCAACCTTGGACACTCCCAGGAATGGAGTAATTTTTCCATAATAAACTGCTCCAAGCCCATGCTCCAGGATGGGAATGGGAGGGATCCCCAGGGAGTGGAGCAGGACTGGGAGGACAAGTCCACTGATCCCTCAGAGCAGGGCAAGGGGTGAAAAAGAGCTCTCAGACTGAGCAATTCCTGCCAGGTCATATTTCAAAAAACACCTTCAGCACAAAGAACAATAAATATATAAATTTATATATATAAAGTAATAATGATGTCCTTAAAGTTCAGTGAATGACTCCAAGGGGATGTGATTTAGCACAATTAAAATCCAGGCTAACGAAGCAAAATTAATTCAAATTCAATTCAAAGCCAACAAAATTCCTCTTTGTTATCAATAACTGAGGATGCACAAGGTGGTGTCACAGAACCCCAGAATGGTTTCAGTGGGAAGGGACCTTCAAGCCCATCTCATTCCCATCCCTGGAACTCCCAGGCCCTGTGGATGTGCAGCTGATCCCGTGGCACAGCACCAGGAACTAATCATTGGAATGAAAAACTTGGATGCTTTTCCATCTCCTCAAGTATTTTGGAGCAAAAAAAAAAAAAACCTCATTCTTGGATGCCCTTCTTGGCTCCACGTCCAACTGACCAGAGCCTGGCATGGAAAACTCCCAAAAAACTCCCTGGCACACGCAGGGCTGGAGCAGCAACCAAAGGCTGCCTTGGTTTTTGCAGCAGAACTGAAAAAACTTGGGGTTAAAAACAATTCTCTGCTTTGTTTTTGTTTTCGTTCCTGGGATTGCTTTAAAAAGAAAAAAAATCTCATTTTGACATGAAATATTAATGTGCTTCCCTTTGAAAAAGACATCAAGATTTGCTTTTAATTGCTGCGTTATTAACATTTTGGGGAAATAATCTGAATTTGGGAGTGATTTATTTCGTTTCTAATGCTGAAAGCACCTCACAGAAAATAGCTCATTTTTAAAAACTCCTCTCAACTACCACCAAATTCACTGGGTTTGAATCAGAGAGGGGCAGAGCAGAGTTTGTTTGGGCCTTGGAGAGTTACAGGAAAAATAATGAGGGAGGAAAAGAGGGGAAAAAAGGAAACAAACAATCCCC